>OX382375.1:10000000-12400000 GCA_947508005.1 Amphipoea lucens
ATAAAAATATACTAATAACAATAATTTATGAGCATATTATCTGACATACACTTGAATTCTGTAGTGGTATCCGCGGCCTGTAGCTGATCGTATCCTGACTGTGACAAAGGAGCTTCCAATTCCTCCATTCAAGATGGACGGGGTTGCGCCCTGTGAGGCACCCACGCGGTTCACCCGGACCGCACTCACGCGCCGGTTCGTGCGGACCGTTATATCTCTCACGCGGATATGATTCGCGACACCATTCGCACTGACCGCACTACTGTAAACAGAAAAATGGTCATGGTTGAGAAAATTGTTAAATTACTGGCATGTATGGAACAATATTTCACAATATTGATAAGGCATCCAAATCTGAGAATCACCACTATTCTCTATGCTATAAGATCCCGAGGCCTATTTCACAATGTGAACCCCATTGTTAGATGTGATTATAATTACAACGTTCTTTACCATTGAATGTTATAACGTTGTTATTTGTTGACTCACATTATAATTTTATGTTCTGTTGATGGTTACTTACTTGTATACCAGTGTAGCTCCAGCCGTGGATCCCACGTTCAGATTACGCCGAGTGGCTACTGCAGTCTGCGCCGGTACGTCAACCTCATCAGTCAGCTCTCTTACGTCAGTCAGCTCATCCACGTCAGTCACAACCACCTCTGGCATCTCGTTCACGTCCACGTCAGCCAATTCGTCTCCGTCAGCCACCTCAGGCAAATCCACCACGTCAGGCACTTCTTTGCTTTGTACCTGAGCTGTTGCTGCCGCTGCTAACAACACGACGAGGAGTACGCTCTTCATCTGAAATTATTTTATACCTTTTGTTAAATACCAAATTAACATCACAATATTCAAGAATTACTCTCCTTTTGAAAAGTTAGGCCAGCCTTAACTTATCTGGCATAATTATTTTTATTTTTCAAGAATATTATTAAGTTTGGCATACACACAACACATACATATAGACGCAAATGCAACCGTCGACGCGTCGGCAGCTGTCGACGACACGCGTCGACGGTTGCAGCTCTTGGTCTTGGGTCTTGTGTGGTAGACCACACAAGACCAAATGTTTTACCGACTGCATTCGGGGCCAATCGTGAAGGTATTGACCAATACCTTCTTGGAGCTCCTTAGGAGTCTAGTCCATGCCTGGGCCAAATTTATTAAAAAATAAATTGACTTACCTTTTCAACTTTTACTTCGACTTGATCCACAAAATACTAAAGTTACGAGTAACTCCTTGGAGGATAGTGTGAGTATAAATTGTCTTCTGAAAAAGCCGGTATTTATAGTGAAATTAGAAAGCGAACGCATATGATAAGATAATAACTGACTTATATTCCGGTTATTTACATCCACATAATCTGACAACTAATCAGTGACTTCGTAAACAGCAAGTCACCAAGCCACCGATTTAATTACCAAGATAAGTTTGTATCTCTTACTCATGCTATAACATCAATAACAATTGGACGTAGTTATGCAAAAACGTTTCATTCCACAGTAAACTGAATTTGAGATAAAAGCATTTACGCGTTTCAATGGTATTCTTTTTTATTCTAACTAGTAAAGGTCAATACTAAAGGTTTTATTGTTGAATTATATTGTGTTTAGATAATCATATGTTTAATTTTAGACTATTCACTTTACAATAAGAAAAAAAAATATTATTGGTATTGGAACATTTTAACATAATTAATATTTACATGAACATAGCTTCAAATTAATTTTGCACAAACGTTCCAGGTACTTTTTATCCATCTGTACCTTTTATGATCTAAATTTTACATCATCATTTTACATCTAAATTTTATTTTTTAATAAATATGTAAAACCTGAACAACAAATAAAAGAACAATAATTGCTTATGATTTTTTTATTACTAGGTCACAATTTAAAAAACAGTATAAAATCTTGTGCTATTGGGGAGGCCTACGTCCAGCAGTGGACTGCTATGCTGCTGATGATGATAAAATCTTCATACGTCATACTCATCATCCTCTTGCATTTCGAAATCTGGTTCCCCACCAAACCCATCGACATCATCTATGATTCCCTCCGTACTCTTTAGGTTTTTATGTCAACAACCTCGTGTGCTAAGTCAAGACATTTAATTTGTTTCTCAGCTTTCACGAGGTTCCCGTCATGTGGAATGGTAACATCGACAATCATTGTGCGGCGCGCTAATCGATCTATCACCACTATATCAGGCTTATTGGCGACAATAGTCCTGTCAGTAATGATAGACCGATCCCAGTACAACGTGACATGGTCATTTTCAAGAACTGGGTCGGGCACATACTTGTAATACGGTACCTCAGAATCCACAAGTTTATATTTCAAAGCAAGTTGCTGGTGAATAATCCTGGCTACTTGGTTATGCCTGTGCAAGTACTCGCCGTTAGCCAGACGTGAACAACCAGAGATAATATGTCTGATAGACTCACCCGGACGATGGCATGCCCGACACACGTCAACTGTCCCGTCCTTCATTATTAAGTTATCTTGACGAATAACTACCGGAGACATATTTGTCTCCGGTAGTTATTCGTCAAGATAACTTCGTCCATAATTGCACAGACGAAACCTTCTGTTTTCGAAAGAAGACTGATTAATACCTTCCTCAGGCGACAAAAGAAGCATTCCTTCAACGATTGCTTCATGTCAGCATCGTTGATGCCTAACGCTTCCGACATACCCAAATACTTATAGCTTTCGGATGAGGAGAGGGATCTAAGGTTTATGGAATCCGAGAGTTGAATTCCCTCGGAATCCATAATCTCCCCTCGCTTTACATGCATGACTGCACATTTGTCCATACCAAATGCCATCCTGATGGCACTACTGAAAGTTTCAGTTACCTTCAGTAGCTCCATCAGACGCGATTTGTTGGGGGCAAAAAGTTTCAAATCGTCCATGTAGAGGAGGTGAGATATGACCTGACCACCTCTCCTCAACCGATAGCCTAGACCTGAATCCTCCAGTAGTCTGCTTAGAGGATTCAGGGCTAAGCAGAACCAAAGTAGACTCAAGCTGTCGCCCTGAAATATTCCCCGTTTAATCCATACAGGTTCATCATTCCCCTGGATCTGCCGATATCCTGGATAGCGAAGGACCGTCTTCCATTGCTCCATACACGACTCAAGGAAGGTGCGTAGAGTTGCATCTATCTTGTACAACTCCAGCACCCTCATAAGCCATGTATGTGGCACCGAGTCGTAGGCTTTCTTATAATCTATCCAACATGTCGACATATCCTTGCGGGATCGACGAACCTTTTGGCTAATGGCCATGTCTATGAGGAGTAGCTCCTTAGTGCCGCGGGAACCATTCCTACATCCATTTTGAGAGGCAGACATAATCGAGTTACTCTCAATGTGCGTATTAATTTGCGTTCTCAAAATGGATGTAAGAAGTTTATAAACCGTCGACAAACACGTGATCGGTCTATAATTCTTGGGTTCCGCGGGACTACCTAATTTATGGAGCAGGTGGGTAACGCCTGTTGATAGAAACTGCGGTAGCTACCCAGACTCTAAAGATGACTGGAACTGAGATGCCAGGCAAGTGTGTGAACTAATTAGCCATTTCAACCAAAAGTTGTGCAGTCCGTCCGGTCCTGGCGATTTCCAATTCGGTAACGGACTTACCGCTCTGGCAACGTCTAATGGCGTAATTAGTACCGTTTTCATCTCTGGTACAGTCTCACACACTCGCTCGACTTCCCGTATCCAGCCAGCCTCAGTGTGACAGACGGGCACCGACCAGATGTTGCGCCAAAATGCACTCGTGGCGGCATCATCCGGGCGGCATAAATCTGTCACAATTTTTTCAGGTCGCTGCCAAGCTCTATACACCCACCTTTCATCGCTCTGGAACATGCGATTCTGCGTGTATCGATCAATATGCCGCTTATACCGCCGAATTCGGCTCGCCCATGCACAAATTTTCTGCTTCAGGAAGTCGATGCGCTCTGTGACACGGGATATGTATTCTCGAGTGCTGATTCCAGTCCCCGAGAATGCCCGTCTCACAAAGTGCATCGCTCGTGGTCTTGTATTGCCCTCCCTGAAGCAGTATAGTTTGCCGATGAATACCCTGGTCCCATCGATACGACGCTCGATCCTGTGCTGCCAGGCTGGTACGGCTGGTTTTGGTCGAGTAGCTCCGTCACAACTTGGAAACTTGACGTTAGCTAAACGACATGTCGCCACAGCCGCACAATACAGGATCGAGTGAGTATCAACGAGATCCTCGCTGCTCTCGAAGAAATTCTTGAGCTGCGAATCCAAGGCACACATCAGCGCCCTATTTTTTTTGTGCATGGGTAATCGTGGTAATTGGGGCCTAAGCTCGGTCGGAGTGAATCTATACTCGAGAAACGCATCCTCCAGTGCGCTCCTCAGTCGGTCGTTGCACTGGCTACTTACTGTGTCAACCCTATCATCTTCTTCTCCAGCATGATTGAACCGCGGCGGGATGGCATCAACAGTTGACGCTTCTGCCGCGGTTTGTGCCGGAGTCGAGACGATATAATTAATATATTATTATTGTCATTAGTATTCTTTTCTTTTGTCTATGATATTAAAAGTTTCAAGTAATATTTTTTTTGTAAATAACTTCAAAGAAAATAAACTTTTTCTTTACGTGTTATAAATATTTATTTTTAGTGGTCGTGTATGCAAACAGTTAAGGATGAAGCTAATTAAAGCGTGTTAAAAATGAACCCTTTAAAGTTGAAACATTTTGTTTTCGAAACAGGTTTTTTATTTAGGTATATAATAGTACAAAATTCATGAAACCTTTTAAGTTTTCAAATTATGTTATTTAGGTCTGAAACATAACGTACCACAAGTTTTGGATCGTTTATGCCTCGCTTTTGTAATTTTGCAAAAACGTTCCAAATATATATGGAACATTTTTTACAAAATAAAATGGTTTAACATGGTTTTGCTAAAACGCTACAAGGTTGTTGTGGCGTTTTAACAAAATAAATATACTGTTTCGTAAAACATTAAATGTTCCTGTCCTCATAGTACGTTCTAGTTAATTTACACAAGTTATTATTTGATAAAGGTTGTGGGTTGGAACGTAAGTGAAAAAAATATTTTCTGATATAAGACTTAAAACTTGAAACCTTTTTGCTAATCTGACGCTAAGTGTCATAAAAGGTAGTTTGATCACATTATCTCGATTTCGAGTGACTTGTGGGTTGGAACGTTTCTGCATAACTACGTCCAATTTTAAAGGAAAATCAATCAAAAATAAATCCAATGGGACCTCAATACCATGACTTATAATATTATATACATATACTATACAAAGTGTTAAAAAATTAACCTTAAAAACTTTCAGAGGTGCTTTAGACCATCGAACTGAATAACATTCACTATCTTTTTTTTTATGGATGGGAAATCATCAAATGACCCCTCCCGCTCTGGGTGGAGCGGAAGGGAGTGTCAGACTCTTACTGACTAAAACCCATCCGAGTTCCTTCCTTAGCCCTTTATGTTCCGGGGTAGCGGTAACCCTTTCGGACACAACCGCACACAACTTTCACTATGGGACCAACTCTGAATTCACGAAAAAAAAAATGAGCTGTTTCATACATTCTGGTCGAGTAGGTATTGAACTTTTGTATTAAACAGCTGATATTTTTTTTTCGTGATTTCGGTGTTGGTCCCATAGTGAAAGTTGTTCAGTTCGATGGTCTAAAGCATCTCTTAAAGTTTTTAAGGTTAATTTTTTAACACCTTATAAATATCTAGTGTAGAAATCCGACCAACTAGCGCATTTCGTAATGCTACGCGCTACGTGGTGAACTACGAGTTGCTATGGCGTAGTTATGATCGCGATGTGATCTCCACGGCTTTTAAAATTATACTCTCTGTAAAAGCTATCCCAATGTACTTAATTATTAATAATTTAATTTTTGTTGAATGTCAATAACGATTATGTGTAAACGCGTTCGTTCTACAAAATCTGTTGTCAATGGCTTCTACTTCAAATCAACCTCAAATGCTGCGCTTAAACTATTGTAGGAAAGTTTATCTCAGGGGTGTGTGTTGAGGACACGGTGGAGCATACAGTGGAGCCGCGTGACGATTCCCGGCCACCGTAGGCGCGGGCCTGCGGACGGAGAGTAATGGGTAGCTCACCGTCCGATCAGGAGCAGGCCCGTCCCGGACGGCGCGTATGTGTTCCACGCGCGCCTCAAAGAGATGTTAGGAAGGGGCCTGTTAGGGCCGAAGCCTGCCGGGGTTGCGGGATTGTCCGATGGGTCATTTGATGATTTCCCACCCAAAAAAAAAAAAACAAAAGGGGTGTGTGTTGGGTCTATTTAAATTATTTATTGTAAAACACAGCATAAGGGGCACAAACAGGAAATATGGGTAAAGTATATAAAAACAATCAGAACTATTATAAGTAAGCGGGTCGCGAGTGTGGCGTACAGACTCGCATTCCTTCGTCCACTGTCGGTTAGCGCGGGAGCGCGGGCGAGGGTGTATGCTCCCCGTTGCCGCGCATAACCGTCGAGATAGTTGTCACAAGTTGACGAATCACTGAGCTCTCGCATAACCTCACAACCCCCCGCACCGCGCTGCTACCTCAGGCAACGTCTCAGTTAAGCGGTCGGCCTATAGAAAAAAACTTACTGCTGACGATAGAATGCGTTCTTGACATCTGCCAGTTTCTTTGATGTTTGTTAGTCACTAGGATTGTCGCACTGACAGGTGTCAAGAACGCATACTTTAGGGCCAAAGCACACACGCTACTTTTTGCATCGGCGATCGGCGATTCAGCTGCTCTTTAGAAGCTAAATGCAGCGACCAAGCATTCCACACCGCACACTTAAAAACGCCAAACGCGACGATTCAGTCGCTTTTCGGAAGCTCGATACAGCGGCTGAACGCTACACTTCGCACACGTTCGGATGCCGGTCGCAGCGATTTGGCGTCCGAACGCAAAGAGTCACCAAAACGCGATGCAGCATCGGAGCAGTCGCTAAAACGCGCGATTCCGATACCGCGTCCGAACGCAGAGAGTCGCCAAAACGCGATGCAGCATCGATACAGCCGCAAAATCTTCGATCGCGGATGCAAAAAGTAGCGTGTGTGTTTTGGCCCTTAGACGGCTGGACGGTAGATAAAAATAAGCAAGTGCAAGCATAAGGGTTGAGGGTCCTGGGTACAATCCCATGGCCATGCAATGTGTGTTATTTGGGACTAAATATTACGTAAAGTATAAGCTCTTTTTACGGGAAATAGACTTACCCTCTTACTAATAAGCCTTTTATATCAGATGAATAGTTACACACCGATTTCTGTCTTTCCGTCGTCAGTAATTTGACTTTCGAAAGGAGAAGACAAAGTTTTGTGTAACTATACAGACGCTATACAACGTTTATTAGTAAGGGGATTAATATAAAAGGTTTATTAACAGTTAAATGATTTTCGGATCATCATCATCATCATCATTTCAGCCGAAAGACGTCCACTGCTGGACATAGGCCTCCCCCAAGCACCTCCACTTCGACCGGTTTTGTGCTTCTCGCATCCAACGAGTTACTGCGGCCTTCACAAGGTCGTCGGTCCACCTTGTGGGAGGCCTTCCAACGCTACGCCTTCCGGTACGCGGTCGCCACTCCAGAACCTTTCGGCCCCATCGGCCATCTATTCTGCGAGCAATGTGCCCTGCCCACTGCCACTTAAGTTTGGCAATTCTTCGGGCTATGTCGGTTACCTTGGTTCTCCTGCGGATCTCTTCATTTCTGATTCGATCCCGCAGGGAAACTCCAAGCATAGCCCTCTCCATTGCCCTTTGGGTGACTTTCAGCCTTCTAATAAGGCCCATTGTGAGCGACCACGTTTCAGTGCCATATGTCATCACTGGCAACACGCACTGGTCAAAGACTTTCGTCTTGAGACACTGCGGTATGTGGGACGAGAAGATATTGCGTAGCTTCCCGAACGCTGCCCAGCCGAGTCGGATTCGACGATTGACCTCTTTCTCGAAGTTGGACCTACCTAACTGGACAGTTTGTCCTAGGTAAATATACTCGTCCACGACTTCGAGTGTAGCATCTCCGATCTTCATGAGAGTGGGTGTTACATGGGCATTTGACATGACCTTCGTTTTGTCCATGTTCATTTTCAGACCCACTCTTTCAGAGGCTCTACTGAGGTCATCGAGCATTGTACTGAGGTCCTCCATAGTCTCAGCCATGACTACTATATCGTCGGCAAACCGAAGGTGAGTTATGTACTCGCCATTGATGTTAATGCCAGCTCCTTTCCAGTCCAGAACCTTAAAGACATCCTCCAGAGCAGCGGTGAACAGTTTCGGAGAGATAACGTCTCCCTGTCTCACACCTCGCTGCAGAAGGATAGGTTTCGAGGTCTGGTCCTGGAGTCGAACTGACATAGTGGCGTTTTCGTACAGACACTTCAGCACCTCGATGTACCGATAGTCGATCTGGCACCGTTGAAGAGACTGCAGTACAGCCCATGTCTCGATCGAATCAAAGGCTTTTTCGTAGTCCACAAACGCTAAGCAGAGAGGCAGGTTATACTCTTCGGTCTTCTGTATAACCTGTCGCAGCGTATGTATGTGGTCTACGGTGCTAAAGCCTTTACGGAATCCGGCTTGTTCGGGAGGCTGGAAGTCGTCAAACCTGCGCGCGCGATTTTTGGCGATTTTCGGATGGGAAGTGGTTATTATTAGGTATATTATACACCTGCAACACGCCACCGAGGCTGCATTGTCAACTTCAGGAAGAACATTTGATACCTACAAGCAACAAAGTATTCAAATACCAAAGGAGATACAGCAACAAAACAAAATGAAAATGAAAATGTAGTATCGATAAAAATAAAATAATCGGATCTTCTGATAAAATCCGTAAAAAGATATTAATAAAATAGATAACCATAAAAACATTACGACAAAATAAAGAGGAAATTCATGTTACATTGATAATATACAGTAGGTGGTTTATCTGAACAATCATCATCTACCTAGCCTTGTCCCAACTATGTTGGTGTCGGCTTCCCGTCTAACCGGAAGCAGCTGAATACCAGTATTTTTTTCATGGAGCGACTGCCTATCTATCCTCCACAACCCAGTTACTGGGTAATACGATACCCCTTGGTAAGACTGAATAATATCTGAACAATATTTATCGCAAACCTTAATGCAAGCAAATTCCATTTCGAAGAATGTATTATCAATTCGGATAACGGCAGTAATCTAAGAGATTTTTCTCTAAATCAGTTTTAAGACGCAATCAAGCATAAATGCATTTTTATTATTTACTTTTCTATTTCGTAGATGGCTTAGTCATACTCGAGGGTAAAACACCACAGGCATGGAACAGAGGTGTGGTGATAGTTTTCTTTAAGAAGGGTGACAATGCCCTTCTTAAGAATTATAGGCCCATCTCACTTCTGAGCCATGTCTACAAGCTGTTTTCGAGAGTCATCACGAACCGTCTCGCGCGCAGGTTCGACGACTTCCAGCCTCCCAAACAAGCCGGATTCCGTAAAGGCTTTAGTACCGTAGACCACATACATACGCTGCGACAGGTTATACAGAAGACCGAAGAGTATAACTTGCCTCTCTGCTTAGCGTTTGTGGACTACGAGAAAGCCTTTGATTCGATCGGGACATGGGCTGTACTGCAGTCTCTTCAACGGTGCCAGATCGACTATCGGTACATTGAGGTGCTGAAGTGTCTGTACGAAAACGCCACTATGTCAGTCCGACTCCAGGACCAGACCTCGAAACCTATCCTTCTGCAGCGAGGTGTGAGACAGGGAGACGTTATCTCTCCGAAACTGTTCACCGCTGCTCTGGAGGATGTCTTCAAGGTTCTGGACTGGAAAGGAGTTTTTTTTTTTTTATGGATGGGAAATCGTCAAATGACCCCTCCCGCTCTGGGTGGAGCGAAGGGAGTGTCAGACTCTTACTGACTAAAACCCATCCGTGTTCCTTCCTTAGCCCTTTATGTTCCGGGGTAGCGGTAACCCTTTCGGACAATCCCGCACCCACTGGAAAGGAGTTGGCATTAACATTAACGGCGAGTACATAACTCACCTTCGGTTTGCCGACGATATAATAGTCATGGCTGAGACTATGGAGGACCTCAGTACAATGCTCGATGACCTCAGTAGAGCCTCTGAAAGAGTGGGTCTGAAAATGAACATGGACAAAACGAAGGTCATGTCAAATGCCCATGTAACACCTACTCTCATGAAGATCGGAGGCGCTACACTCGAAGTCGTGGACGAGTATGTTTACCTAGGACAAACTGTCCAGTTAGGTAGGTCCAACTTCGAGAAAGAGGTCAATCGCCGAATCCGACTCGGCTGGGCAGCGTTCGGGAAGCTACGCAATATCTTCTCGTCCCACATACCGCAGTGTCTCAAGACAAAAGTCTTTGATCAGTGCGTGTTGCCAGTGATGACATATGGCACTGAAACGTCGTCGCTCACAATGGGCCTTATTAGAAGGCTGAAAGTCACCCAAAGGGCAATGGAGAGGGCTATGCTTGGAGTTTCCCTGCGGGATCGAATCAGAAATGAAGAGGTCCGCAGGAGGACCAAGGTAACCGACATAGCCCGAAAAATTGCCAAACTTAAGTGGCAGTGGGCAGAGCACATTGCTCGCAGAACAGATGGCCGATGGGGCCGAAAGGTTCTGGAGTGGCGACCGCGTACTGGAAGGCGTAGCGTTGGATGGCCTCCCACAAGGTGGACCGACGACCTTGTGAAGGCCGCAGGAACTCGTTGGATGCGAGAATCACAAAACCGGTCGAAGTGGAGGTACTTGGGGGAGGCCTATGTCCAGCAGTGGACGTCTTTCGGCTGAAATGATGATGATGATGATGATGCGATGGCTTAGATGATAAAGAGATTTCCAATATTTGTTAGTGAAATGAAATGAAATTGTTTACTTATTCTTTAAATAGGATTTCGGAATCACTTGCACACATCATATTAAAAAAAAAAGCTTTTTGAGGTCGGCGATTCCTATCTGACTTCTCTGAAAAGAAAGGCCGAAACAAACTCAAAGGTCACAGTCTGTTTTAAAGTCTAGACATAATCTTTATCACATCATGTGAAGACCATGTCCGGGCCACATCGGTATGTAAGCTTCTAATTGTACACAGCATGCGTGTTTACCAATCACTCCCTGATTGGTAAACACGCATGCTGTGTAAGGACGTCAAGAGAACAATGCAACCCAAAAAGGTCTGTTTACTTCACACCGTAAATTAGTAACGCTTACATTCCCGCCATATTCTTTTCCACAGACTAAAAACATTATATTGTTACAACAACACGAGTAGACCGAAGCACAAAAGTTATTCAGCCAGTATTCATTCTAACAAAGCACGAAATTCATATTTCAAAATGTAAAATTCTGAATTTAATTCGAAATCCAGACAGAACTGGACGAGGCGGACGGGCGTTCTAAGTTTAAAATTGCTTCCCATTCAGGCTCCCTGAACAATGGCTGTTGCAACGTAAACGGAAAGTGCGGAAGTAAAACCTACATTTATATAACGGAGAACCAGAATTTAGTGTTAGACTTTTGCACTGATACTCTTTTATAACGTATTGGAGTTATTTCACATTTAATAGTTGGCAATATTTTATTAGCTGGCTTGTTGATAAATATGTGTAAATAAGTTTTTATGAAGCTGGAAAGCAATGTAATTCAACTATACAGGCAGAAACATAGCGCTATGTGAAAATATACGTAGCGATTAAGAAATAATAGATTTATTAATTTAGTTTATAAACAGAAACAAAAGTATAATAATTATTCTCCTCCGTGAGTTAATTTTCAAGCATGGAATTAGTATGTACTAATATAGTATATTAAGCTCCTTGTTTTTAACCGTGGAATTAGTATGTACTATATTTTTCAATTGTATTAAGCATGGACTTATTATATTACCTACATAATACATATAATAAGTCCATGATTACCTAAAAGTCTATGACACAGTGCAAGTGTGACATTGCGATCACCAAACGATCCAATGAGTTCTAACACAAAGAATTTCCTACTAACTTAACTAAAAACTCTTTTCTCTTCTTTCGCAGGCGGTGTCGGATGAAATGCTAGTCGAGCTGAAGGCATGCTTCATGGAGGCTTACGACGACAATCAGGATGGCAAAATCGACATACGAGAGGTAATCGTTTAACATTATTTTAGAAACTAATAGGCCTCATCAGCGCAGATCGGCGGAGTATCGGTATAGAGCAGTTTTCTGGTTGCAAGGCACACCGAGAGACCTGACTAAGTCGCCACACCTACGTCTGACTCTGAACGCCTCCACAAGCACAACGCACGACGACACTTCACGCGGCATTGTGTTTTTATGGCGTCAGCGGAAAGTTAATAACAAAATACTCGCTTCGCCACCACTTCGTCGGTCTGCGCGTCTGCGCTGACCTAAAACGTCGTGGCACCCTCTACGGCCATCACGACTTCGTGTTAAGAGGCACAGAACCCAGCCTAATTTGAATGAATAAATTACTTTTCATTTTGAATGATCACAGTTTAATTGATTGATTTTGATCTTTATTCTCATTGCTATTGACACTGGACAGTATAGTATAATCAGCCTATAACTTTCCCACTGCTGGGACACAGGCCTCCTCTCTATAGGAGTGCGCGATAATCCACCACGCGGGTCTAGTGCGGGTTGGTAGATGTCACATGTCTTAGAATTTTTGGTTGTAGGAATGACGGTTTCTTCACGATGTTTTCCTTCACCGTTTTACACACAGTATACCTATAAATAATAAGACAGTATTTTTAGGTCCTACGTATTTGATAAGCGTCCTATTATCAAAATAACTGACAATAACAAATGATTATCAGATGAACTTAATATAACGAAGGGACTTTACCTACCGTTATAGATTCCTAGATTCTATAATTATCAGTTATTATTTTCAATAATTTATAACACGGTTCTTGCTTTATTTTTATTGACACTTAAGATTCTAGAATAAAAAAGCGGGTGTGTGCTCATGACTATACGTTAGAGGTAAAAACTTACGACCGGAGCCGAGTATACCCGATTCAACGCCGAGTGTACGTGATTCAGCGTCACCGACCACCTGAAGCCGAGTATACCCGATTCTGCGTCACCGACCCGAGCGTGACGGTTCAGTTTTGTTCAAAGAGCTCAATATTCGCCAAGAAATGGCGGCCATTGAAATCTTGATAAGTAAATTTTTACCAACTTCTTTTGGTCCCATAGGCTTTGTAACTTTGCAAAATGTATCTATGTAATTCTTATACAACATTGTAGTACTAAGTGCCATCCATGATAGTGTCTGAAAGTGGTATTTTAGACTGCAGCTGAAACTAAAACGAGCGAGCAAGCGAGATGCGAGACTGCGCATGTCGATTGTACTAATGGCTAGGACCATTGCCAATGGAACGTCAACGAGAATCAAATGACGGCGCAGAAGTAGCGATACATTACAAGCGTATACGATCCGGTCTGTGTGAAAAGAAAAATGCGCGCCGATGCTCTCCGCATCGGCATCACCGCATCGGCGCGCATTTTTCTTTTCACACAGACCGGATCGTATACGCTTGGAGTTGGTCGGAGCGGAGCCGCCAACTATTTCACATAGACCGGCTGGAAGCTATCTGAAAGCGGATGCGCTCGGAGCCGGTCGGATGCGCTCGCAGCCGGTCGGATGCACTCGCAGCCGGTCGGATGCGCTCGGAGCCGGTCGGATGCACTCGCAGCCGGTCGGATGCGCTAGGAGCCGGATGGATACACTACAAAGGCTGTACCAGTATTCCACGCAGTCCAAGTTTTGTTTGGCGGCGTGCACGCAATCGGAGCCGATTGGCTGCGCGAGCGAGAAAGAGCACGCAATCGGAGCCGATCGGCTGCGCAAGCGACAAAGAGCACGCAATCGGAGCCGATCTGCTGCGCGAGCGAGACAGAGCACGCAATCGGAGCCGATCGGCTGCGCGAGCGAGATAGAGCATTTAATCGGAGCCGAACAGCTGCGCGAACGAGAAAAAGTACGCGATCGGAGCCGGTCAGCTCCTCTTATTATTTCACACCAAGCGCGTTCAAGCATTCTTAATGACGAAAGCAGCTCTGTTTTCAACGTGATAAGAATCTGCTCTCCTCTCCGAGCCGGTCTGTGTGAACGGACCCTATGGCCGCGTGTCCACCATGTGAGTGAACTTAGCAGATCATTGTCCAGCAGATCCAAAATAAATATGAGTTCTTTTTGCATGCAGCTGAGTTCTACCCTTCCTGATACCATTTAGAAATAGTTCTGGCGTTTTTACCTTAATAAAGTCAATTGACAAAATGATCTGCCGCATTATTCGAACCGAGTGTGACGTCCCATTGACGGCCAGCGGGACGTCACACTCGGTTTGAATAATCTCGTTTCTAAGAATCATCGTTAAAACGATGGAGCCATTGCTATAAAAAAAAACTCCTTTCTCGTTGACGTCCCATTGACGATGGCAAACGATGCATGTCACGCGATTTTAGCGCCAGTTTTAACACCTCCATACAAGTTGGTTGACACAATTGTATCATATCAAATCTTTCAGCATCTCGTTCGCTCGCTCGCTTCAGTTTGGCCAAAGGTCAATATGTTTATTTTTGTAAATGCCTAGGTTTTTAAAACACTCGTCAAATATATAAGAAATGTTTCTACTATACAGGGTGGCTAGGTCATCGCCGCACAGACTGTAACCATGAAATCAGAACATGATTCTAGACTCCCTAGTGAAGAAATTAATCGTCCGTTATCAAAAAAAAAAAAAACAGCTGTTTCATAGCAAAGTGCGGTCAAAATGTATGGAACAGCTTATTATTTTAGAAGTGAAAACTACTTTAGACGCGTTGGGCATTTTTTGAGATGGGAAAAAGCCATTGAATTCGCGCCACTGTTACCGTAACCGACACCGCGTCTCCTCGGTTTTAATGTATTTCCGATATGTCAGTGAGTAATGGCAAAGTATTCTGTTTGTGTTTTGTTTATATGACGATACAAATAAAAACTTTTTAACAAAAAATTAAACCTCCGAAAAAACTGAAAAGCAAAAAATAATAAACTTTTTTTATTTAACCTTAATAAATAAGTTCTTAAACTAATGCAAGTATACCTATGTAATTTAGAGTCGGCGCCAAACAAGCAAATTAATATCGTTGCGAGTGGTCGTGCGGAGAGCGCATTTTTTGTTTGAAATGTTAATGTTTATCGCTATAGATTTCACGTTGCTTATTTCTTTAAATTTAAGGTAATTTAGTAATCTTTGTTCATTGATTGTTTGGCGCCGACTCAAAATTACTTAGGTATACTTGCATTAGTTTAAGAACTTATTTATTAAGGTTAAATAAAAAAAGTTTATTATTTTTTGCTTTTCAGTTTTTTCGGAGGTTTAATTTTTTGTTAAAAAGTTTTTATTTTATAATTTTTTGAGGCTATAATTTACTAATTACTACATGCTTAATGTTTGATTACTTTTAAAATACCTACCTTACTTTAGACATTAACTGTTATAATCCTACTTTAACTATTATTTTTTGTGTAATATAATACTAAATAATATAATGTAATACTTAAAAAAAACAGGCTTTATATACCAACATAGATAGGCCTTTTATTATTTTAATTGTAATACACAGCTCAGCATTAAAATCTGTGAATGAACAATAGATCACCCCTATTTTCCCACCCTTAGGGTAGGATTTTTTTTTCCAAATTTACATGGGACCAACTTCGAAGTATGTTCTATCCAACAAAAGAAGAATTATCAAAATCGGACTACTCTGTAAAAAGTTAAGCGTGGTCATACATTACAATCAGTGAGTGAACAATCAATCATCCCCTGTTTTCTAACCCTTAGGGTTGGAATTTTTTTTCCAAATTGATATGGGACCAACTTCAGAGTATACCCTTTCTAATAAAAAAAGAATTATCAAAATCGGACTGCTCTGTAAAAAGTTATGCGTGATCATACATAAAAAAAAAAAAAAAAAAAAAAAAAAATATACGCGTCGAATTGAGAACCTCCTCCGTTTTTTTTCGTCGGTTAAAAATACACACGTAATTGTTCAAGTTTTCACTTCTGTCGGTACTCCCGGAGTGCCACTTTTTTTTTTTGATAACTGACGATAAATTTCTAGACTAGGGAGTTTTTTGAATCATGGCAGATTTCATGGTTACAGTTTTCATTTTCTCTATACATACAATAACTTTCATAACCCTATCTTTTGTTACAGTTAGCACAGCTGCTTCCAATGGAGGAGAACTTCCTCCTGCTCTTCAGGTTCGACAACCCTTTGGAGTCCAGTGTGGAGTTTATGAAGGTAAGGCCAGTCTAGTCCAGAGACCCAAACACCCACGCGCAAAGTAAACGTGACGTGACCCGACGATGGCATTATTCTGGATTTTTGGACTGAAGTTTCTTTTTGTGATGTTTGTTTTACAGATTTGGCGAGAATACGACACTGACGGCAGCGGGTACATAGAGGCTGATGAATTGAAGGTAAATAACATCCCAGCGCTGATTTGCTGGATGCGTTTTCTCCTCTACCGGTCATTTTTCCCCTGAGAGTTCATTTGGTTTATTATGTATGTATGTATCTATGTATATATTTTTGTATTTTATAGTCATTTCCAAGCTAGTTATTCTGTATGTTGCACCTGTCATGTTTTGTCTCTGCATCACTCTAAGGTTGACTGGTAGAAAATGCCTCAGGCAGTAAGTCCGCCTTTGTACAGTATTTTTTTTTACTTGTGCATAAAGTTTTAATAAATAAATAAAGACGTGTTTTAAACTGGGCGATTAAACGTTGCGCAACTGTCTCCCTTCTTCTAGTCTTGCTTAGTCAAAGAGAGTTTTAATCGGCTTAGTGCTCATACACATAACATGCGTCAACGGCAGAGTCAACTGCAGCCGTCGACGTGTGTCGACGCCCGCCGTCGACGGGTGTCGTTCGTGTGTATACACACATATGCTATTGTGTTTAGATAGTAATTTAATTTTGATTTTTTGAGATTTATTTTGTTACTAGCATTTGCCCGCGGCTTGGACCGCGTGGAGAAATAAGTATTCTATGTCCTAACCCAGCACCCTAATTGCGTAACAAACTATCATTCTCAATCTTAATCATTTTTGAGGATATTGGCACACTTAGGGAACGAAACCTTTGAAAATCCAAAAGTGCCTGTAATTGGTTTATTTGAAATAAATGCTTTGAATTTAAAAAAGCAAAGGTGGCTTATTTGATAGGCATCTGAAAGGCGTCTCAATAACCAAGGAAACATTCGTGTGATGCAAGACGTTTGTTGTATCACACACAGTCAGGCTCTTTGGCAGAATATTCTGCAATTTCAGTCTGGAATGCACCCTATTCAAAATTGTGTTGCTGCCTGAATTCTCCTTGCAATTAGTCTGGGAAGTCATGTGTAAATATTTTAGAGTTGTTAGTACTAGATGCCTACGTTTAATTTAATTGTGTGTGTCTGGATATGAACATTGCGCTTGGTGGCAGAGAATTGTAATTTAAAATGTTGTTAGGTCTTGTCGTCTTTTGTTTTATTTCAGCCCACAAACGTAAAATTATCGCGGCGGGATTTTATCGCGCACCGGATTTATAATTGAGTCGAGCGTTGAGA
Source organism: Amphipoea lucens (assembly GCA_947508005.1). NCBI lineage: Eukaryota > Metazoa > Arthropoda > Insecta > Lepidoptera > Noctuidae > Amphipoea > Amphipoea lucens. The sequence continues at coordinate 10,017,698 of OX382375.1, forward strand.
ATCCAACTGAGCGAATTCCAGCGCATCAAAAAAACACTGTTGGATTTTCGACTCTCGGCGCTAAGGACAGCGTTGAAAGTCCAGTGCGCGAAAAAAAATCGCCGCGGGAAAAACGCGTCCATGCGAACCTGGGCTAAATTAAGATGGCCAGCACCCTAATTGCGTAACATACTTTGAAACGCTAATCGATTCCTTCATATATTTAAAAAAATCGTCCGCTTAACTCAAAGCATTTATTTCACACACACATTGTACACTAGACGCTTGAGGGGCTAACCCCTCAAGCGTCTAGTGTACACCAAGTGTACATAAGATAAAGTGCTCGAAACGTCAACGGTACACCAAGTGTACACAACTATTGTTATTGTTCTATTGTCATTTTTAGAACAATGACTTCCCTGCGTCCATTCAACTAGTCCAACGCGTGGGGAGTTTCGACAGGTAGGTGGGTAAACGTGTGAGACCATTTATAGGCACTTTTGATTTGTCAAAGGAGTCGGTTATTCAAAAAGATGAAGCTATTTGCCCATTCCAAAGCGTAGTGGGTTCCTGTTGACAAGTACGGGCAAAAAATCCTTGGACCAGCAACAAAAATAACGTAATGAATGTTGTTGAACATCTGACAAAACGAAAGGCATTGCCATTGTAAGTTTTTCTGTGTGCATACACACGAGCGACACGCGTCAATGGCAGACGCAACTACAGCCGTCTATACTCGTTGACGGCGGCAGCTACAATCGACAACGTGCCGCTTGTGTATTTAAGTTCGGTTCTCAAATACATGGTCGGTATGTTGTCGACGGCCGCTGCCAACGCTTCGACGGCAGCCTTCGACACTCGTCGGCTTTACTCAATAATTTTGCCTTTACCTTGATTGTAACTAATTTTTACTAATTAGTGAGCCAAATAATTTACGACATATTTTCTTTCTACAGAATTTCCTCCGAGATCTTCTGAAAGAAGCAAAGAAGATAAACGACGTGTCAGAAGACAAACTCATCGAATACACTGACACAATGGTATTCTTTCTAAAATCTGTGTTATAACATTTATCGATATTAATGTCCTGTGGCGGCATCTACATCACCACATGCGAACTACGCAGCACACTGACGTCACGCAAAATCCTGCATCGCGCAAGCAGAGTTTACCGCGCAACTATCATATATACAACGTCCCGACATCACTCGTCGGGCCCCTGACAAAACCATTGCTTTCGATGACAATGACAAGGCCGAATGCCTGGCCGACAGTCTCGAAGCTCAATGTACACCTAACTCCCAACCCATAGATCAAGCCCATCTCTCTGAGGTTGACGCGGAAGTCGAACGCAAAGCCTCTCTCCCACCAGTCGAAGACCCTGATAATCCTCTGCCTCCCGTCACTCCAGACGAAGTGCAGGATATCATCAAGGGCCTCAAACCTAGAAAAGCCCCTGGTTCAGACGAAATCACCAATAGAGTGATTCAACTCTTCCCTGCCCAAATAATAATGGTACTGGTCACCATCTTCAATGGCGCCATGAGCAACAACATCTTCCCACAATCGCGGAAAGAAGCCACAGTTATCGGTATTCCCAAGCCCGGTAAGCCCAAATTGGAACCTACGAGTTACCGCCCCATTAGTCTGCTCAATGTTCTCGGTAAGGTCTACAAGAAGCTTATTTACAAGCGTCTTAGAGACTACGCCGAAACAAAGGGCCTTATCCCCAACGAACAATTTGGTTTTCGGACCCAACACTCCTGCGTACAGCAGGTCCACCGCATCACCGAACATATACACGCAGGATTCCTACGCGGGTATATGACAGGTGCAGTATACTTCGACATAGCGAAAGCCTTCGACAAAGTCTGGCACTGGGCACAATGGCTTAATCTACAAGCTATACCAACTTGGAGTGCCGGACCGTCTCGTGCTCATCATACGAGACTTTCTGTCGAACCGTACCTTCCGACTGGTTCAGGAAGTGGAGAATAGAGGTCAATCCCGACAAAAGTCAAACAGTTCTCTATTCGAAACCACGACACAAACCCACTCCCCCCCGACCTTGTTCAGCAAGCCGATCCCTTGGGAAAAGCAAGCCAAATACCTAGGTGTAATACTCGACAGGCACCTCTTCTTCGCAGAGCACATAAAGACGGTCCGCTCGCGCGCCGCTTTCGCTCTCGGCAGACTCCACTCCGTTCTCAATGCACGCAGCAAATTATCACTAAGGTGCAAACTGCGCATCTACACAGCGTGCATTCGACCTATAATGACCTACGCCTGTGTAGTCTTCGCTCACGCGAAACCCCACCACATCCACAGGATGCAGACCCTTCAAAACCGTTTCCTCCGTAAGGCTACGGGAACCCCTTGGTTCGTTCGAAATGAGATCCTCCATGTTGACCTCAAAATCCCCACCATCAAACAACTCATGAAACGCCTTTCCAAGCGTTTCTTCGATACCGCCGCCAGCCATCGCAACCCTCTGGTAGTCAAGGCCGCCAGATACACCCCCTCCAATATCAGCAAACTTCGCCGTCCAAGGCATGCTCTCTCCGAACTTGACGACCCCATAACTCTCCTCCAGGAGAGAAATAAAGCAACCAGTACAGTGCACAAACACTAAACACCGTCATTCCGACCTCGCCGCCGAGGTCCCTCGCGACGTCCCCAACTAAATGCTCCCCCCGACCCTTGCTCGAAGAAAGGCCAGCTCGCGCCGCAGCTGAGCCAGTAGACTTAAATCCCCAACCGTGACCTCTGAGTTTGTTTCGGCGTTTCTTCCCAAAGTAGTCAGATAGGAAACGCCGGCCTCATCAAGCTTAAATAATATTAATCTGATCCAGCCTGTCCCATCTTGCTGCCCTCCCCCAGCGACGCCCTAACTAAGCCGAGGTTCGTACCCCAAAGGGGGTGCCCTTAGCGTGTAGTCGCTTAGTATACTAGTTATACGCCCCTGGCTGGAGGCTTTGAGTTTACTTTAGGCAACCACAGGATAGTCCGGTTAAGTAATCACTACCTCTCAAGGAATAAAAAATAGGAAAACAAAAATCACTCGTCGGGCACGACACCCGTCTGGTCGGAGGTTCCTCCCTTTTCTATGGAGGATGAGTGAACTTTACACCCTGTTCCTCATACCTATATAGCCACGAAAGTCTATATTCAAAAGTACAACAAAGTTACTTGATCACTCCAGGTAGGACATTACACGTTTGATTTTATTCTATGCAAGATTTTCAATTTCTCCTTTATAGCCAATAAGGTCGAATATGCTTAAGGCTTTATGCCTAATTCCCCTCTAAAGAGATTATAGTAATAGGTATAACCGACCTACTGATAAGCATTATTGGTGACAGTGAACGGATTATCTTTTGTTTTCTATCTGCCTAATCGTATTCAACGCTAGGGAAGAACCGGAGACTATCACAATAATAATAATTTAATTAAATTATTATTTCTTCTTTATACATAGTACGGTTCCATTGTTTAGAAGTTGTTATTTTTTGCTAAAGATATATTAATAAAAAATACTGTGTGTAATGATTCTCCAAACTACACTGGGCGCGTGTAGTGTGTAGCCTAGACACGCCTTCTCTCGACGAGAGGGGTGGGCCGTAATCCACCACGCGGGCCCAGTGCGGGTTAGTAGATGTCACATGTCTTCAAACGTTTTATTCTAGGACATGCCGGTTTCCTCATGATGTTTTCCTTCACTGTTTTGAGAGCAGTAGTGATTAAATAATGGACACAAAATAAAGCGCATGTCTGGGTTCGAACCAAAGACTCACATAATAAGTCGCGGCCTTTACCACTTGGCCACCACTGCTCTAGTGTGTCTGCGTGTAGTGGATTATGGCCTATTCCCTCTCACAGATAGAAGCAAACTTTAACTTCCAGCAGTGAAACATCGAAAGACCGAAAAGTCTCTCTGAGTACCTCTAAACACACACCCCCTTACTAATAATTGTATTATATCAGATGAATAGTTACATACCGATTTCTCTCTTTCAGTCGTCAGTAATTTGAATTTCGAAAGAAGAAGACAAAGCGTTGTGTAACTATACAACGTTTATTAATAAGGTGGACAGGGTGCAGTGCGGCCGATGTGCATTTGTCTTGAGATTTAATTCTCCTTCGATGTTATATCGATTATAATATAATCCTCCAGACCGTATGTCGGCCATGGCGGCCAATCTCAACACAAGACTAGCCTTCGCGCTTCCGCATACACTGGTGCACTCTCCCTTCCCTCACTCTCATAGTCCGATGGGACGGCAATCCGACACGACCGGAGAGAGATCAGGCGAGGCGATACATCTATGTAGAATCTAGAACTGCATGGTTCTCTAAATATTTTAACGTTGATTCTAATTTATTTTCATTTACAGCTTCAAGTATTTGACTCTAATAAGGATGGCAGGCTACAATTATCAGAAATGGCCAAGTGAGTATAATCGTTTCATAGCTACCTTTTTTGTTTTAAAACTTTTCTTATCAGATCTATTCAAAAAGAGCTAGTGTATTCTTCGTAAACAGGGACTAAAAGTGATTTGAATTTGAAATGTGAATATTGTTAGTAAAAGTTCCAATCACCAAACAGATCAATCACGAACATAGTCTGAACAAGTAACAGGCTGTACGATAAAGAAAAACGCGCGAGCCAAATTAAAAAAAAAAGAGTTTGTGAAAAAATAGAAAACGCGCGAAAAGCATTCTGCTTTCGTTCGTAATTTGTTTACTTAAATTTTTACTTAGTTTTATAAAAAAAATGAGTATGCCTTCCTCAAGTAATTTTATGTAAATAAATAAACGTACTATTCTTATTCATAAGTTGCACTTACTTATTGTTTTATAGAGGGTGATAAAAAGTAGAGTGTCCACCTTTTGAGCAACACTATTTTAAGCTCGAGTGACGTACTTCGAATCCCTCGCTGCGCTCAGGAGTCAGGATTCTACTTTAGAATCCCTCGCTACTCTCGAGATTCTACTCTAGAATCCTTCAAAATAGTTGTTTGCTCCATTGGCAAACAATCTACTATATTTACCGACTTCCAAAAAAAAAAGAATGTTCTAAATTCAATTTTATTTACGTTTGTTTTTTGTTTGATCTCATATCTAAATTCTTACCGATAAAGTATTTTTAACAAATCCCTGTTTCGTACTAAAGATAAAAAAATAAAACAAACAGATAATTGAATTAATAATAGTGACATAATCAAGGCCAAGCTGCAGGGAAATAACATTTACAGATGTAATCGCTTTGTATCAAAAGCGATTAAACGGTAGATAATATAATATTAATGTGGCAATAATAACAGGATCAATTTATTGATAAGATAGTAAAACCGCGTTTTTGGACGGCAATCAATTACTACAATGTTTTTATCTCAAGACGTGACGCGCGCCTTACTTACGGTAACCATGTGTACAAACACGCTTTGAATGTGTGCGTGAAGATGAGTAGCGTCAGCACATAATACATACACACACACACGTCCGACTTCGCCCGTGCCTCGAACAGTACCGAGAGCTCCTGCCCTTACTGTATTCATAGCATGCTTGTACACTTCATTACCACAAGAAAAACGCGCTTTGCTTCGTGAGATAAAAATATTATATCAACCAACAATTACCATCAACATAGAAAATTGCTCGATTCATCAGATTAGGCCAATAAGAGCTCGTTCTAAAAACAAACCTAAACCATTCATTGGGCCTTTAACTATTCGTGGTCGAATGGATCGTCGTCCGAAAACTTTTAAAATAAATTTAATTAACTGAAGCTTTGCCCATCCCGAACAGATTAAACGGTAGGTAGGTATTGATCCCAATTTCTGAACTTTCGACATGTCCCAAAATAAATTCGGCGTGGGGGTAGGTAGTTTGGGTTTACATAATTATGTCGAATAGTTTGCAAGTTTTAATTAAATATTTGGTAATCAGAGTGATTGTTGATAAATTACATAATAAATATGACTTTATTTCTGTAAGTAGGTTTGTACTGTATACACTTTTACACGTCACCCATATTTTAAAAAATAGTAAGTGAGGCGGTCTGGACGCCTACCGCGAGGGCTGGTTCGAGGTGACGCGGTAAAAGAGTTCCGGGAAGGACTTGGAGAGGTCTTTGCTCAGCTGTGGGACTATAATTGTTCGGAAAAGAGCCGCTCGGTTTTGCTCAAATTGTGTTGAGTCAACCCGAACATGATTCAGCGAGGGTAGATGCCAAAAGGAGTTTGCCGATCGGCACGAGCCGAGTACCTATGCGTAATTATTGCTTCAGGTCGGTTTTGTTGTTCCAAAAATACTGCCGAATCAAATGTGTTCATTTGAACGAGTGTGTAGTAATCCCTTACTAAGAAATTGAATGTACTGAAATATGTAATAGTCCTCTAGAACGTATTTCGACCAATCTGAGCAGAGACTAGCCTTCGGCGCGGGAGATATTATAGTGCAGGCGTTTGTGCGCACACACAGGTGCACTCCCTCTTCCCTCACTCTCATAGTCCGATGGGAGGGCACGCAATCCGTCACGAACGAAAAGAGATCAGGCGCAGGACCAACGGCTTAACATACTTTAAGAGGGGCATCACGCCGCCAACTTTCAAACTCTGGGCTGTTTCTAAGAAATTCCTGATCGAAAATCCCAATAACACTTTACCCGACCGGGAATCGAACCCAGGACCGCGCTCAGCAGTCGCGCTTGCGACCACAAGACTAACGGGGCAGTCTGAACTACCATACTTTAGAACAATTTATGTATACACCGTGTTCTTCACGATATCCATAAACTTTGTCAAACGCTTCTATGGCTTTTACAAATTAAATCTAACACAGGAAGTAGTACTTGAAAAGGCTTCGTTATAAAGATATTGTAATTTCATTTAGTGATATTTAATTGAGCTATGCAGTAAAAAAAGGGTCTTAACCTTTTGAACGCCACGGTCGTGTATAGCCGACAAATGAAAACGTGCCCAACACGCCACCATCGTCTATAGACGACAAGAAAACGACATTTTTTTAAAACAAAATAAATATACTAAATTAAGTTTTCTGTGTTTCTTTTTCCTATTATTTAAAACTACATTAAAGTTGCCTGGCGTCAGGGGTACGGCGGGCGATACGTTTATACTCTGGCGTTCAAAAGGTTAACTCAGTTTTGACAAGTTTCAGCCCGCCAAATCTTATAAATGAAAATACGTCATCGTTGCCAATTCGGATAAAGAAGCATGCATATCGGACAATTTACGTCAAGGTATTTAGTTTGTATGAAAATTAACAAAAAATAAAAAATAAGAATTCGTTAATATAAAAAAATATAATATAAAAATATAATATAATATTCCACAATTATCACACAACGCCATCTAGTCCCAAGCTAAGCAGAGCTTGTGTTATGGGTACTAGATAACTGATAAACATACTTATATATTTCTAAATACATACATATTATAAATTACACCCAGACACACAACAAATGATCGTGCTCATCACACAAACATTTGTCCTGGGTGGGAATCGAACCCACGACCTCCGGCATAGCAGTCAGGGTCACTAACCACTAGACCATCAGGCCTGTTAATGTGTCCATGATGAAAAATGCTTATTTCCATGGTCTGAACTTCTGGTCGAACTTTATGTATATCGTCCGGAACACGGTGTATAGTCAAGTAAATACAAAACATATCTATTTGCATATAACAGTACTATTTAAAGAGACAACCCTCCTTTGTGTCATGCAGCTATAAACGTAGATAATGGAAGGCCCCAGAGCTTTAACTATTATATTTAAGCCGCTCAAAACTTGACCACTCGTGTAAGTATCCTTTTATGGATTAGCAACTCTTTTGATGGACTTTTTTGTGAAAAAAATAAGTACATAATGGAGTCTCAAGTACCTTATTCTTTGTAGACCTTTGTATTTGTCATTTTGTATGATATTGGGCTGACCGAGTCTCACTATGTAACTAACTCGTAACGGGTTAGGTAGAGAGACACCACTCACATTTCGCAGGTTATTTTTAAGTACATTTTAATAAGAAAAAAAATCTAAATGGAAACTGCAACTAAATATACGGATATTTAATTGCAGTTTCCATTTAGATTTTTTTTCTCTATCTATCACAGTTTTTACAAAGGTACGGACCTTTGTAAAAACTGTGATAGATAAACAAATCTAGCTCAAGAAATAAATAAATAAACAAGACTTTATTTTTGGAACGGAGTTCTTTAATGCAGCTAGTTCTCCATGCGTGTTCTTATTATACACATGTAATAGAAAGAGACAGAGAGAGATATAGTTTTCATGGTTTTCGAGGGTGCCGAAGTCAATAGTGAGGACAAAAAGAAAATCAAAGACTGATGAGAAAATTAAAAAAAACATCGTCTTTATGTTATCTTTTCATTCATCGTCAACACCGTTTCTGACAGGGGTCCCCCGACCACGTACGTTTTTTACGGTACTTGTCCGTGGTCCCCCTATTCAATTACTAGCTGACCCGGCGAACTTGTTACCGCCTCAGATTTTTATTTCCCCCATGTTTTAATAATTAGGAACCCTCACTGGCGTCTCCAGAATACCCTACCAAAGTTTCATCGCAATCTGACCAACAATGGTTTCGGAACGCATAGAGGATAAAGATACAAACATTGATTTTTATTTATATAGATCTATTTAAAGAGGTACGAATTCATATTCGTTAATTAAGATATCGCATTAAATATCTATCGTTACAGAGTTTTAAAGATCGAATGTCGACATCTACTCTGTAACATAACATCAAGCCTTATTGCAGAGGCAGAGGTGTGCCTTCAGTGCACCCACATTTCGCCAGTTGTGTTTAATTTCCATGTAAAAGAGGCGAGCCTATTGCCATGAAATGGACACACATTCAGACTCCGCTACAGAGAAATACTAGATAGAAAAATCCAATAACAATTAGCCTGACCTAGGAATCGATACCAAGAGGCCAAAAGACCTTATGCTCAGTAGTAGCGCTTCACATCTACTCTCTCTGCGATTTCTATCAGAGAAAATATTGTCGCGATGAACCTACAGCTTTTATTTAATAAAATACAGTTCACATAGTTACTAATATTACGATCACACATGTTGCAGGCTGCTGCCCGTCAAAGAGAACTTCCTCTGTCGGCAAGTCTTCAAGGTGAGTGACATTTCATTTTCCCGCCATTGTTCACACAGACGCCATATTGCCGATACGCAATTTCCATAGAATAAATAGAAAATAGAGCTAGCTGAAGGATAAAAAGGGTCCATCTTTTTTTTTTTTTTTTTATTAAATGTTGGAGTCAACGAACGTTTTTTTTTTTCTTAGTAAGTTATGGGGTTAAATTATGTAATAAGTTGAAACTATAAATAATAAAAACGATACATTTTCAGTTCATCTCATTTTTCTTGCTTAATGCCGAACCTAATCAAAAGTTTACCTACAACCAATTTGTTTTTTTTTTACCTTTAGATTTTACTCAATTTCCACAAAAAATACCTACTAATAGTTTTATTATGTTCTCAAGCATCCCTGCTATAGAATATTAAGTAGATAGTCACATTATCATAGTTTTATGCACTCATTTCCTTTCTGTTTAGTTTTGCTTATAATAAAAAAAATACCATAAAAATCCTAAAATAATATAATTGCAATTTTCCAGACATGTTACATTTTCATGACGCTCATTACATTAACACACCTACATTATAATTATCATCATACAAGTACATGAATGGGCTACAAATGTTAACTTTTTGGCACTTAGACATAGAATTAAACAGATATGTTTTAAAGGTTATGTCTACCTATGTCATTTGGCCTGTTAAAAGTTAAGATCTCCTTTCGACCTTTATTTATCTACTACTTATCAGAAGCAAGAAGCTCTTTATACGAATGTTCAAGCTTCATCGTTTCTGAAAACAAATGAATTTCGTAATTCAAAACAATTTTGGAACAACTAACTTCAAACCAGTAAAAAAAAGAAAATTGAATTTTCAAAAGAGGATTACTCACGTGTCTGTAATAAAGATTAAACATAAAATAATAAATAATTTAAATGAGCACGTTACTATGATTGGTTTGCCTGTCTGTCTGTCTGTCTATCCTAACACTAACGCTTATGTCTGCACTCTGCACTCCTAGGAGGGCATAGAGGTGAGTCCTCACGCTGCGTTTACACGTTGGCCCACACTGGCTCCAAATGTCTGCCATTGTGTAATAAGAACCTATTTGAATAATTTGCAGAGGTCATTATTTAATAGATTTTTAGGCTATGTTAGTTGGCCAACGTTTTAACGCGACGTCACTTATTTTTCTTAATAGTTACACAAAAACGAATTGTGAATAACAAAAATTGTCTTCTTTTATAAAATAGTTTATCTAAATCTAGATTTAATTGTGAATAAGAACTTTTTTATTTACTTAGTACTTATTATGGCACTGCGAAATGCTTTAGAAAACATAGATTGTATAAGGTTTAATTAATTTGTTTTACTTTGATTTTATTTCCACATAAATAATATAATATTATTTTTGTATTTAAATTGTAATACCCGCTTTCTCTTTAATACGTGTATTTTTTTTAATACTTTATTATTATTTTTATTGGCGCCCAACATGGGACAAGTCTTAAGTTATTTTTTACATGGTTTGACACTAATACAAATGTTCTTTATGCTACCAGGGCGCTACAAAACTTACGAAGGACGATATTGAAAGGGTCTTCTCTTTATACGATAGGGTAAGATGTTTTATTATTATTTTATAAGGGTATTTTCGGGACAGTATCCTTTTATAGAACACTTTCTAGGGTTCCGTACTCAAAGGGTGCCAACAGGACTAATACCAAGGCTCCGCTATCCATCCATCTGTCACAGGGCTGTATCTTTTGAACCGTAATAGGTACAACCATAAAATCCAATTGTCAGAGTGTGTATAAACAAGATTTCCTTCTACATTTTTTACAATCCGTAGGAACTTGAGAAAAGTCGTATTTTTAGCTCAGAAATCACAAAAAGAAAGTCCTGTTATAGGAACTAACTCAATTTAAGTTCGATCTAACGAATCCATTCAAACTGTTCCAGGATAACAATGGCTCGATCGAGAACGAGGAACTCCGGGGCTTTCTCAAGGATTTATTAGAATTAGTTAAAAAGGTTGGTGTTTTTGTTACAAACTTTTTCAAGTGGAACTTCTTAGGTGGCGATTCGATAATTGGACGAGAATTGAGAGTAAACTTTCAAGGACACGTCATGTTTAGACACATTTCGTTACGTGAGAGAGAAGAAAGATATAACTCTGTCTCTCTCACTAAATCTCTCTTATTGTTTATTTTTAAGAAGTTTCACTTATATGACGTGGAAAGCTATAATAAAAATCGTACATTTTTTATTCTATCTTTCGAATTGGAAAAAGTATAATTTCAAAGTAGCAGCCCGAAGTCTGAATTTGTACTCGGCTGATGGTAATAGGCTCGCCCCTATTATGTAATACAACCAGTTGTAACCAGTAATGTGGGACTTAAACATTACTGGTGAATTTAGGTGTACTATAGGCCACCTCTGCCTAACCCTTTGGGTAAACAAGGCGTGATGATTGTGTCTATTAAAGTAAATCCGTGGCAACCCTACTTCAATCATTCTCTCCTCAAGTCTCCTCGGAGGTTTTCCCGTTATCACTTCCATTTTTCTAAAGATAATAATATTTCCAAAAAATTAAGCATCCAAACCATATTTTCCAGGACTACGACGCTCAAGACCTACTAGAGTTCGAAGAAACGATCCTCCAAGGCGTCGAATACAGCAGCGAAGGCAAGATAAGCAGAAAACAACTGACGATGATACTCCTAGCCCTCGCCAAGCACCATCAAGAAGAAGAACCAGCTACTCCATAATTGTTTCCGAACGCAACCGCCACTCCGTCCCAATATCCGAACGAATTTCTAGCGTCGCGACGTTTTGACACATTCGACGACATCTTGGCGTTCTAAAATTTGAATTTCAAATAGAAGTTTAATTTTTTTTTTAGTATCGGTCTATTGAGGATTTAGTTGAAGTTGTTTATATTACTACGATGTTGTTTAAGTAAACAGAGCAAAACTATAACCTATATTATTAAATAATTTTTATAAACATTAACAAAAATTTTACAAGAGTGCAATAAATAGATACCAGCCTATTTTTGTCCCACCGCTGGGCAAAGGCTTAGTCTTCTCATACAGAGAAGGCACGAGCATTAATCACCACGCTTGCTCAAGACGGGTTGGCGATTTCAGACTTATATTAACTATATGTCCAGATTTCCTCACAATGTTTTTTCTTCGCCTATGTCAGTAACGTCCAAGATAAACTCAGAAAAGACGTAGGTATAAATTGAAAAAGTCACATTGTTACTTGCCCGGATTTGAACTCACAACCTCTTGCATACCTACGAGGCGAAGCCAGAACCACTAAGCCATCACGACAATAGTGCAACACTTCCTTTGAAATATCTCCCATTTTACATAAGATAGCATTTTCCTATCATTCATCTTGGTCATCAACCTGATAACAACCCACGTCATTTTCGAGAACTGTCTATGGCGTTGAATGTGTCTTAACAATTTTTAAGGGCTGGGATAAATAGTTGTAATTTTACAGTGTATGTATTGGTCGACTACATTTTGTTTCTAATTTGAAATACATAGTTAGATTCAAGGTTTGAGATTGTGGCTAAGGGCCTGTGCACACCACGTTTTTTAAAAGCACCGTTGACGCGCGTTTTAGAAGCGTGCGTCGACGGCGCGCTTTTAACCTACAGAGGTCTACAGGCTGCGTCTGACTCTCGTGTGTATCGCGTCTGTATGGCTACTAACGCGCGTCAACAGCGCGTTTAAAAAACGTGGTGTGTACAGGCCCTAAGGGGTGCTATACACATGTTCGGGGGGCAAAATCGCATGTATATTATTTTGACTCCCATCTGTGTCAAATCGTACCGAATCATACCGAACAAGTGTTTAGCACGCCTAAGATTTATTTTATATAAAAATCAAATACACCTAATTCGAAAAAGAAGCACAAACTAGTGGTAAACATAATCAGATAGAAATCTCAGTAAATATAACACGATAAATTATATTTTTGCGTTAGCGGAAGTCGTGTCTAGAAAGAGAGATACCACAATCTCTTTTAAATAAGTACCTGTTGTAAAACACTTATTACTCACAATTTGATAACACCAAAACGTATTTTTTTAATCTAAAACACTTTTGTATTTATTTTTTTTTAAATTACGGGAATATTACACGATCCACCCTACCATTTGAATGAATCAACCAAATTGAATCCAAGATAAACTCGGAAAGTACATATGGATTGAAAATGTCACATAGGTACATGCCCGGATTTTAACCCACAAATCGTACATGAGGATGAGAGGCCTGAGCCACTGGGCCATCATGACGTTCAATTTGGATGAATCAACCAAATCGAATCTTTTAAACATAAAAGTGAATATGTAATTCAATATCGGCCATACCCTTAATTATTGCACTTTTTCTAAGTCAAGGGAGTGGTTGAAACGTGTAATAATGTTATCACAAAACAGTTTTTTGTATACAGGGTGTAAAAAGACCCATCACGAAGCCGGCATCAACGCATTCTGTACATCAAACTAAAGGCCGGTTGTTTCTGTCTGTCAAATAATAACGATTACGTAATCAAAGTTATTATTTGACGCATAATTTTGTGAAACAACGCTTTTTTTGGTTTGACGATAGTTAGCGCCATTTTTGACGTATACGCGTTCGTCAAGTGGACGTGAAACAACCCACCCTAAGTAAGTTTGTGCAAAAATAATTGCTGGGAAACCGCCTTTTATTTTTTCTCCTGAGCGACAAGACACAAGCCACGCTTAGATTGTGGCTCACCGAACATGTCACATTTTGTATTCTTGATGAATAAACGCTATTTGTGTATGAAAATTCACTGTTTACGATAGCGCGCAATGGAAAGGACGCAAATCATTGTGTTTATGCGCATGCAATGGTACAGAAATTGTGGGAGCATTTAAAGTTAATTAACAACTTATAAACCATGTTTTCGTAAAGAAAACATCAAAAAAGTTGGAACGTTGACCTTTAATATCTCCTCTAGAAAGTTCCCAAGTATGATCCAGTATAAAAAAAAATGGTCACAATGACGGGAAGAATAAGCAATCTCGGCTTCGTTAAGCGTCTTTTACACCCGTTATATGGCAACACTGCAATTCGACTAAACTAATCGGCTCGACTATTTATCGTATCTTTAATAAAGAGCTTAAAAAGTAACATCCTTCTATTTTTAACCGACGAAAAAAAACGGAGGAGGTTCTCAATTCGACGCGTATATTTTTTTTTTTTTTTTTTTTTTTTTTTTTTTTTTTATGTATGATCACGCATAACTTTTTACAGAGCAGTCCGATTTTGATAATTCTTTTTTTATTAGAAAGGGTATACTCTGAAGTTGGTCCCATATAAATTTGGAAAAAAAATTCCAACCCTAAGGGTTAGAAAACAGGGGATGATTGATTGTTCACTCACTGATTGTAATGTATGACCACGCTTAACTTTTTACAGAGTAGTCCGATTTTGATAATTCTTCTTTTGTTGGATAGGACATACTTCGAAGTTGGTCCCATGTAAATTTGGAAAAAAAATCCTACCCTAAGGGTGGGAAAATAGGGGTGATTTATTGTTCATTCACAGATTTTAATGCTGAGCTGTGTATTACAATTAAAATAATAAAAGGCCTATCTATGTTGGTATATAAAGCCTGTTTTTTTTAAGTATTACATTATATTATTTAGTATTATATTACACAAAAAATAATAGTTAAAGTAGGATTATAACAGTTAATGTCTAAAGTAAGGTAGGTATTTTAAAAGTAATCAAACATTAAGCATGTAGTAATTAGTAAATTATAGCCTCAAAAAATTATAAAATAAAAACTTTTTAACAAAAAATTAAACCTCCGAAAAAACTGAAAAGCAAAAAATAATAAACTTTTTTTATTTAACCTTAATAAATAAGTTCTTAAACTAATGCAAGTATACCTAAGTAATTTTGAGTCGGCGCCAAACAATCAATGAACAAAGATTACTAAATTACCTTAAATTTAAAGAAATAAGCAACGTGAAATCTATAGCGATAAAAATTAACATTTCAAACAAAAAATGCGCTCTCCGCACGACCACTCGCAACGATATTAATTTGCTTGTTTGGCGCCGACTCTAAATTACTTAGGTATACTTGCATTAGTTTAAGAACTTATTTATTAAGGTTAAATAAAAAAAGTTTATTATTTTTTGCTTTTCAGTTTTTTCGGAGGTTTAATTTTTTGTTAAAAAGTTTTTTTAAAAGCTGTGTTTTGCATTGACATTCAAATTAAGACACGTAAAATAGAGTGCAAATATTAATTATATAGAATATTATATACATGATCATCTACAAAAAGCCAAATCGTATGCCAAATATTTAAACCTAGCTATTCGATCAACTCTTGGTTTAAATGAGAATAAGATAATACTTACCCCGTCCTATAAGGGTAGTATTTTTAAATTAGAATAAAACAGAGGTGAATTTTTGAAATCGATTCCATAGGTTCTCAATGTGGGCGATAACGCCTCCTCGTGGGCGTTTGAGACTCTCAGGGTGCAGTAGAAGACCCAGAGAAAATTATATATCCAATCTTACTACTATACAAGGTGAAATTTTAATCACCGTTTTCTTCTTAAGAGGTCATTGTATTCATCATCATGAACAACTTTTTCAGGTTTGGTCCCATAGTAAACGTTGTTCATAATGATGAGTACAATGACCCCTTAAGAGGAAAACGATTACGATTTAGGTGATTAAAATTTCACCCTGTATAATATTACACGTTAAAATTTTAGATTCGCGACAAATGGTAAGTAAAAAAAATTGGGAGGCTCTAGATAAAAATATATTTTCAAAGTGGGGCGGTGGGCAAAATAAGGTTGAGAACCTATGCTTTAGTCGATTCTACTTTACATCATTTAAAAAATTGTCTTGCAAGTCAATTTATACAAGATTAAAGGCATATTCTTATCCCTAAGCTAACGAGCTGAAAATAATCCGTAAAGCTATCTAGCTAAAGCTATTACCGCCTCTCATCAAATTACATACCTCTCTTTAAAAGTAAATCTGTTCTTCATTTTTACCAAGAGATCCTTTGATACTATTTTCATAAACCATTTTTAATGAAAGAAGTAGTTAAACGTTACATCGTGTATAAAGTTTATGATACGTACATATCATTCCAAATCACATGGCATTGGCACACTGTTTTGGATAAATCTGTTTCCTTATGAACGTTGTTTGTCCAAGAAGCAGTAATTTTATACTGTATTTTGCAATGGGATTTAATATTGGACCACCAAAAATGCAATCTACGACGTAGTAGATTGCTACGCCGTAGCAGCGTACTTGCGTAGGCCATGCTACGACATATTGGCACGTAGCACAGCCTACGCGAGAAAGTTAATTTTATTATAAAAAAAATATAAAATCACGAAGATGAAAAATAAACTATACTAAAATAAACTATCAAAAATCTGAAATAAACAAACAACGTTCATTGAGAAAGTATTTCACACAAATTAGCCTACTGTAGCTAGGTTCTTTTAAATATCAGTCTCCCAACTCTATTTTAGTAACAAAATCTACCTATTTCCCCTCTCAAATTCTATTTTAGACCTTACCCACTAAGTTTTGTACTAATGAAGAAACGCAGCCACGTGGTTGTTGGAATCCATTGCATTCATACGTTTTCCTCTAGAATTTTCTTTTCTTTTTTCAAAATGTATTTATTTATGTACAGTCAACAAAAGAGGTAAGTATGCAGGATCGTCGGATATAGTTTAAGTTTAGTAAGAAACCGATGGATGTTTCCGAATAAAATTTAATTTAGTTAATAGAAATCAAACAGTTCATTTATACTTATCTCTTATGTTGACTGTACACACATATGAACAGACAAGAAGAAAGGAACAGAAAAATACGTCCAATAAAGGTGATGCTTATTTCTAAGGAAATCTCTCCACGCATACCTGCGATAGGAAAAAAGATAAAATGAAAAGAGAAGTAGCCAGCGTTTAGTAATAGTAGAAGGGATAACAAAATACATTAATTCAAAAACAATAATTCTCTAATTTGGTCCCATAGTAAACGTTGTTCATAATGATGAGTACAATGACCCTATACCTACATACTTTGACAGCGATGCGGACGAATTTTTTGATGCCCAATGAACTCCTGTCTTTTTTTTATTATTATTCGTATATAGTATATATATATTTTAGTTTGTGTGTACATATGTAAGTAATTATATTCAGACATAATTCTAGTTCATAGTTTTACACTCATACAATTAAAAATACTTATTTATAAACTAAGTACATTCTCTAATTTAAATATAAACATACAATATGAGATTTTTTTTTAATGTTTCTTGACCTCGATCACGCTTGATGGAAAGCGATGGATGAGGTCTATATGATGGAACGAGCGTGCCCAGAAGATGCCTAAGGCACTGGAACTCCCACGCATCGACGAAACACAGCAGGCTGTTTGACGCCGGACTCCGGTGGGAGGGTGGTCGCAAACCCGGCGTTAGCCCTACCATCGCAACCAAGATAATTAATTAAATTAATTAATTAATCATTTATTTTGGTCCTTTTACAAAGTAATACATTTATAAACTTAAAAATACTTAGTGGTACCAATTTCTTAACAGATGGTCTTAAATACTTATATAAAAGCTAGTTTAATTTACATGTTTTTTAATTATCTATGAAAATGGTACTGACATAATAACTTGTGGCGACCTGCCTGAGCTAGGTTAATAAAAACCTGTGTTTCAGGCCATCCCCATACTAAGCGATTAGCTGATAATTTGTCCATGGTTAGTTATTTTTTTTTTAAATAATACTATCCTATTTATAGTAGGTACTAAATACAATAAAAATAAAATACCAATTTAATAACTACATCATTATTGAAGTACTTCTAGAAGTCTTTCTGTGTCTGTGTAATCAAGTGTACCCAAATATTCGCGTATCTTCAGACTACAATGTTTGTAACTGGCACTATAAATATTAAGTATTCTATTGAGCTTATTATATAAATCGGGTCCTAAATAGACATAGAATCGTTTTACAAAGGCATGTCTAGTTTGAGACTTTATGCAGACCAAGTCCTTCCTTCGCTTGTCAGAAGGTACTGGCTTGTAAGCGAGTTCAACGTGCTGCTGTAATATGATGTGCAGTATAAATAATTGGCGTACTGTTAGCACCTCACATGCAATGTAAAGCTGGTGTGTAGGAAATCTGAAAGGCCTAAAGGTGGCTACCTTTAGAATTGCTCTTTGAGCACGTTCTAGAGGGAGTAAAATAGACTTTGCAGCACCGCCCCATGAAGTTATGCAGTATGTAAGTACAGATTGGCACAAAGCTAAATATACCTGTTTAATTAATTTAAAATCAGCAATGTGGCGTAAGTTCTTAAAAATATATATGAGTTTACGTAAGTACTCTAGTACATTGCAAATCAATGTGTGTACGGAAATTTAGATTTGTGTCAATTGTGACACCTAAATATTTCATGTGATCAGCTTTAACTAGAGTAGGACACGAACAAGCAGCGTCAGCGTCTGTCGTACAGTTATGAGCAAGATAAATACTTCTATATATATTTTATACTTCTATATATTTTATATATAATTATAATGTAATTTAAATAATAAATACATAACTATGCAATTATGACAAAGTGGAAAGAGTATTCTTTCACTCTTCTTTTAAATACTACAACAGTTTGGCAGTTCCTAACGTCAGGCGGATTTAATATAATTTCAACAAAAACCTTAGATATTATATCGTATTAAAATATTTGGACTACTATCATTAACTAGGGAGAAAACGGAGGAATTATAATGTTAGTATGGAATGAACGCCAACGACCACGTGACCGCGTTTCCTATTAAAAAGTTGCCGATGATCATTAATCCCAATATTCTACGGTAGGCACACAGAGTAATTAAGTCTAAAGGCTCTAAAACACACTATTTTCATTCGCCATTTTATTGTTAATAACGTCTTTTTTATCATCATCTTATGTCATGCTATGCTCATGCAGCTCGTTGCTTTGGCAAGCTTAGGGGCCAGTTTCTCGAATGAAAAGTATCGCAAAATTAATGTAGCAAGTTACCAAACGCGCGAAAACGCAGACACCTGCCCCAGGTTGGCTACCGCTGAGCAAGTCGCCGCCAAGCATGATGGGACGTCCAGACCCCGTGTTGCTGTCATAGTCTGCAGAGCCTTAGGCACCTTCCAATAATTACATATAATGTCCAAAGTTTCGTAAATCGCATCAGATATCACCAATTTACATTAGTACCTACGTTAAATATCTCTTAATTAGCACTCAAATAAAGAACACGGATGAAAATGTCCTACAAAATACAATGGTGATTTCAGCTCAAATATTTTCCAAATTCAAAATTTATAAGGCCTAATATTAAGAAAATAGTATTTTCCGCTTTATCTCTCTAGTCTATACCTAATCTATGTATATTACCTTATCCTTCGTCCATCTATTGTACAAAAAAAAAACGTACTACACTATGACCTTTTAAAAAAATGTCTGCAAATCATTAGATTAATCGGCGTAGCTTTTAAAATATCCCTGTAGATTTTTCTCTAAATGTCTTCGCTTGATGATCCTTGTAGATAGGCAGCTACTAATAAAATGTGAAGATAAAAGAAACAGCATAAACATCTCGATGTAACATTCGCTTTTTTATTCAACAAAAATAATGAAGACTTCGCAAATAATAAATAAAAACCTGGGAACATTAGAAACTTGTGTAAGTAAGTACCAGGTGTTTTAGTTCTGAGTGCAATTTTTTTTTGCAGCAACTTTTTTTTACGCTGTGTTTATATTATCGGAAGTCACGTAAGTTGAATATTTTTATTGTATATTAAATGCAATTGTAATAAAAAAATGTAACATAACTTGATGTTTCGCGTAAGTATTGTTTTTTAACGGATAATAATGTGATGTTAATTAGTATTTTGTATAAAAGGACTTGATAACTGGGAAGATAAAAAATAAAACTTATACAAAGAGATGATGACAAAAGAAAAGAGAGTCTTGCAAGTATCAAGTTTTGTTTTTAATTTTTCTAGTCCGAGCTTAAATCGATGTTAAATATAAATGAGTATAACGTAGTTATTGTTAAAATACCCTGGATGTGTGTAGCGGCCTTCTGTGTATTATTTAAAAAAAAACTATGGATGGTGGGCAAAAGAGATAAGTAGGTACAGCCCATTCACGGTTATTTTACCTCTAATTTTGCATCACTGTCAAAAGCACCTTATTGCAGCGAAGATAAAGATCACCTTTATCTTCGCTGCAATAAGGTTGCTGTTGGCCTGCTGCAAATGTAAAGTATGTCAAAATCACAATTACCCTTATCTTCGTTGCAATAAGGTTGCGTTTGGGTTGCTGCTGTCAGAGATAAAATAACTGTGAACGGACTGTAGGCTATCATATGGTAGGTAAATTTATAACGACTTGCTTTACCCTGGTCTAAAATGCACAAAAAATGTTTGCAAATGCCTTAAAATACTCTAAGGCAGAATTTGCTATTTTTAAGGTTAGGCTACGCTTGCCGTTACCGCGGTCGGTTCCTGGATGTGTGGCTATCCATTACTGTATATCGGGACCTCTCCGTGCCTCGGAAAGTACGCTAAGCCGTTGGTCTCGGCTGTCATTCTTAGATGTTTGACAGTCGTTACGGGTAGGTACTCAGAAACCCAAAAGTCTGACAACCAGTTTTACCAAGGGGTATCGTGTTAGGTACCCCTGAACAGGGTTGTGGACTATGTAATATATAAGTCAATGGTTGTGGAGCTCAGATAAACAATCGATCCGTGTAAAATACTGGTACCTATTCAGCTACAACTGGTTAGACTGGAAGCCGACCCCATAGTTGGAAAAGGCGAGGAGACGAGGGGGAAGTCCATGCGTAACTCACTTATGTACCTGTGAACAAAAATAGCAAAATCTGTCGAAATTAAGCATTATACTTACCATAATAAAACAGTTGCCTATATCTGTGCATATTTATGCTCATTGATTAGGTACCTACTTACATGCTTAACTCTTTTGCCGTTTGTACTTTAGTATATTTTATATTAACAAAACATAAATATGTGTTGTGATGGTATAATGTCTAGCTTTAAATATGTACTAATGAGTTAAGTCTTACGCACAATGAAACATCGCTCAAGCATTCCCTACTTTTTGGCGCCAAAATAAAAATCATAGACAATTGGATTGTTTTTATGTTTTTTTTTAGATAAGTACTACGTTTTCTGTGACGTCCTTGTTAATTTTCTTATTGCTTATTGCAGATCAAATTGATGTTATTTGATGTTTCATTGTACTACATCCTACATGTTATCTAGCCAAAGCAAACTAATGCTAGGTCTAGGCTAGCGACAAATCGGCTGTTAAAATCTGTATGTGCATGCATGTACGCCGGCGACTTAAGTCGCTGCGTGTGTACATAGCATAACATAACACTTAATGAATGGTTTTAGAATGGTTATGGAAACTCATCTTAGCAGTGGTCGACGTGTTTTAATTTTGAGCTAATTATAAACTTTTTTGGACTACTTGACCTTTTACAAAAAAGATCTATCAAAAATCCACCAAGTTAATTTTTACAGAACTTATTTAATTGAACATAGAACTTTAAAATCATAGACCACTGTTTTGAGGTCCATCAGCCATGTCATTTGTCAGATTAAATTCGAACTTTGTTTGAATCGTAAATACGAATATAAAATGGATGAACCTAACTAGATGATACAATTAAATGGCTACCTATTAATTTCTTCGCCTGGCACTAAGTGTTAAATGTAAGGTTGGAATACG
The DNA here is from genome assembly GCA_947508005.1 of Amphipoea lucens. Lineage (NCBI taxonomy): Eukaryota > Metazoa > Arthropoda > Insecta > Lepidoptera > Noctuidae > Amphipoea > Amphipoea lucens. The sequence goes on from OX382375.1 coordinate 10,039,670, forward strand.
ATGATGTTTGTTATAAAATGTTTATATTTGTAAATCTGCTGTTTCATTTTGTTATTCCCAGTCATCCCATTCCCCACGAAAGCTTTGGTTTCCTATAAAAGCGATTCACGATCACACATAACCGCCCGGCCACGACTTTTGGCTTAGCGGCAAGTGGCGCGGTTTCTTGTGTCTAGCGTAGACGCTGCAAGCGGTGCGTTGTGGCATGGTTCATACATTTTCGTATATTTGTTTTTACCGCTCGCCGCCCCGCGCTTAGCTGCCGCTGATAGCTGGTTTCAGGCTGCTTTCATGTATCAGACTAATATCAACGTTAGGTCCAGGTTTTCTCACGATGTTTTTCCTTCACCGATGTCAGTAATGTCACAGTATAAATATACAGTAAAACATCTTCATACAAACGTGCCGCTCTCGGTTTGAATGTGTGCGTGCGCGCCGCGCGCCATGTCGGCACGCGATTTCACGCACACGCTAGCATAATATATGAGGGAATAAGGTGGCGGCAGTGCGGGCTGTGCAGCGCGACTGTGAGCACGCGCGTAGGTACGCTACATGACCGCTTGCGTTCGTCAACTCTCGCCGGCGGCGGCCACTTAAATTACGAGTATCATGACTTCAAAAAGGGGAAACAAATATTGTAGGTAGTGTTTTCGGGTGCCGCAAAAACAAAGTTGCCGAAATGTCTGTACGCGCTTTTATAGACAGAGGAGGCCTGCGTCCCAGCTGTGGGAACATTATAGGCTGATTATGTATGTATGTATCGTCGCGACGAGTCGCAACTAGCATTCCCGCTCGCACGCGCGGCTCGCCCGCAGTAGTTTGCCTAGTCGCCTTGCCACGCTCGTCGCTCACTCAGTCGAGTCGAATATTTCACAGAGTGAACGGACAAATCCGTGTGGTGCCGGACTAGTGTGCTGCATCTGCTCAAGGACCGACGGCTCCACAGACGGATCTCTAAGTCCTTGAAAAGCGACCTTCGCCGCTTCAATACAGACCGTATTGAGGAAGCGATAGAGCGAAATAAAGGCTCCAAGGTCTTTGCTAGAGATCTGTCTATTGGGCAGAGTCAGCTTATGAAACTGAAGACTGATGATGGCAGGATCGTATCCGCCAAACCTGAGCTGTTGAGAGAGATCGAGAGGTTTTATTGACAGTTATACACGTCAACAAGCAACCCCGTTATGAATCTGGCAAACGACCCAAGAGCTAGATTGACCCGACACTATACCGAAGACATCCCGAACGTCAGCCTGTACGAGATTAGGATGGCTCTGAAGCAGCTCAAAAACAACAAGGCGCCGGGTGATGACGGAATTACCGCCGAGCTCCTGAAGGCCGGCGGAAAACCGGTTATTAAAACCCTTCAGAAGCTGTTTGGTTCCGTCATACTCGAGGATAAAACACCACAGGCATAGAATAGAGGTGTGGTGATACTTTTCTAGAAGGGCGACAGTGCCCTTCTTAAGAATTATAGGCCATCTCACTTCTGAGCCTTGTCCACAAGCTGTTTTCGAGAGTCATCACGAACAGTCCGCGCGAAGGTTTGACGACTTCCAGCCTCCCGAACAAGCCGGATTCCGCTTTAGCGCCGTAGATCACATACATACGCTGCGACAGGTTATACAGAAGACCGAAGAGTATACCCTGCCCCTCTGCTTAGCGTTTGTGTACTACGAGAAAGCCTTTGATTCGATCGAGACATGGGCTGTACTGCAGTCTCTTCAACGGTGCCAGATCGACTATCGGTACATCGAGGTGCTGAAGTGTCTGTACGAAAACGCCACTATGTCAGTCTGACTCCAGGACCAGACCTCAAAACCTATCCTTCTGCAGCGAGGTGTGAGGCAGGGAGACGTTATCTCTCCGAAACTGTTCACCGCTGCTCTGGAGGATACGCAGTTAATTTAAAACCCGTTTATTAGAACGATGCACAAGCATGAGGTATTAAGATTCATAAACAGGCGGAATTTTGAGGTTAGTCCCTAATAAACATTAAAAATGAGCTACAATAGTACTTTCACAGCTTAACTGCTTTGATCAAAATCAAAAGTCATTAATTTAAACTAGGCTGAGAATCAGCATTTTTCGAACTTCAAAATTACATAACACAGTCCGTGACGCCTAGAAACGCTCGCCCTTCACCACTTCCTAGTGTTTTCGCTGGGAAGAAATGGCGCAACAAACTCCTCAGCAGCACAGCTGTCTGTTCAGTTAGAAAATACTTGATTATACATTAGTAATTATGCTAAGTAATTAACATTACAAAACATAAAATTAAATTATTTGCCATTATGTCAGCTAGCCACGCCAATATACCAACAAATACAATGAAAACCATACTTACTCAAGCAAAAAATAATAGCTTTAAATTAAAAATGTAAACGAAACTTAAATACTTCAATAAAAACCTCCAGGCATAAAGGATGTGACACAGGTAACAAATTTGGGCAATGCTGGGTTAAACGGCCGCGACTTACGAGTTGTAGGTCGTAGGTTCGAACCCAGACAGGCACTTTGTGTAAATTATTTCATCACCTCTGCTCTCAAAATGGTGAAGGAAAACATCGTGAGGCAACCGGCATGTACTAGAACCAAAAATTTGAACACATATGACCTCTACCAAGCCGCACTGGGCCCGCGTGGTAGATTATAGCCCACTCCCTCTCGAAGAAAGGAGGCCTATGTTCCAGTAGTGAGAACATTATAGGCTGATTATGCTAGGTTAAGTTGCATCTGCAAACTCTTCGCGTCTCGCGTGCGTGTAGCAAGCATGACGGAAAAAGTAAATGCGCCGCAATAGGTTGCAGGCAGTGCGCACGTGGGCTTTGGGGCCCTATTCTCTAAGTCCGTCAACGAAGATTCGGTCCCGTCCGAAAATAGTTCGATACTTCGTAAAGAACTTTTTCGGAAGGGGAAAAACACATCGGGAGTAAGGACAACTGTGAAATCGTATTGTCATTCCTAGTTTGGGCCTAGGAGTAGGAAACGCCCGTAACTTCGGCTGAAACTACGGATGTCGTGCTCAGAGAGTAGACCCCTAGAAACGCATGCGGACACAAATTCGTATTAAAGGAAAAGGGCTTTTAAAGTAAAAGTCATTTACGTAGTATTTTTTTAAAGAACGATATCATTTGCACAAATTAAAATATGAATGACCTCGGTGAAAACCGCATTAGAATCCGTTGCGTAGTTAAGAAGAACAACGCGATCACATAGGCAGACACTAAACGCGACGATAATTTATAATATTTATAAATGATAGAAGGCGTAGACAAAACAATATCGTAGCTACGCCGTAGCCACTGGTAGCTCGCAGCGTAGCGCGTTGCTCGCCCCGTAGCGCGTAGCGTTACGAAATGCGCTAGCTGGTTGGACTTCTCTACTATATGTATATGGTCGAAAATTATGACACCCATGACTATAATATTTTAAGTAATTATTTCTCCCCAAGGTATTGAGGTCTCATTGGATTTATTATCGATTGATTTTCCTTTTAAATTGTTGTTAATGTTATCGCATGAGAGATACAAACTTATCTTTATAACCAAATCGATGTCATCTAATTTGCTTTTAACTACGTAACTGATTAGTTGTCATATTATGTGGATGTAAATAACCGAAATGTAGGTCAGATATTGTCTTATCATACGCGTTCGCTTTCTAATTTCGCTATAAATACCGGCTCCTTCAGAACACAACGTATACTCACACTGTCCTCCAAGGAGTTAACTTTAGTATTTTGTGGATCAAGTCGAAGTAAAAATTTAAAAGGTAAGTGACTTATTTTTTGACATGATAACGTCTTATAAATCGATGAACGCCGGCTGCACGCACGAAAAAGCATGACTCGTTGTCACGTTCCGCCTGAGCCAAGTGTGTAAGCGAGAGCGCGGAACAAGCGATAGAGAGGCGTGTTTTCTTATGACGTTATCACGTAAAATTATCGTCCGTAAACCGACTTTACAGACAAACAATGTTGTTTTTAAATTAAAATAAGTAATTTATATTATTTTGGTGATACCTAATTTGGTATTTAACAAAAGGTATAAAATAATTTCAGATGAAGAGCATACTACTCGTTGTGTTGTTAGCAGCGGCAGCAACAGCTCAGGTACAAAGCAAAGAAGTGCCTGACGTGGTGGATTTGCCTGAGGTGGCTGACGGAGACGAAGTGGCTGACTTGGACGTGAACGAGATGCCAGAGGTGGTTGTGACTGACGTGGATGAGCTGACTGACGTAAGAGAGCTGACTGACGAGGTCGACGTACCGGCGCAGACTGCAGTAGCCACTCGGCGTAATCTGAACGTGGGATCCACGGCTGGAGCTGCACTGGTATACAAGTAAGTAACCATCAACAGAACATAAAATTATAATGTGAGTCAACAAATAACAACGTTATAACATTCAATGGTAAAGAACATTGTAATTATAATCACATCTAGCAATGGGGTTCACATTGTAAAATATGCCTCAGGGGTCTTATAGCATAGAGAATTGTGGTGATTCTCAGATTTGGATGCCTTATCAATATTGTTGACTCGGGAAATATCAACCATGACCATTTTTCTGTTTACAGTAGTGCGGTCAGTGCGAATGGTGTCGCGAATCATTTCCACGTGAGAGATATAACGGTCCGCACGAACCGGCGCGTGAGTGCGGTCCGGGTGAACCGCGTGGGGGCCTCACAGGGCGCAACCCCGTCCATCTTGAATGGAGGAATTGGAAGCTCCTTTGCCACAATCAGGATACGATCAGCTACAAGCCGTGGATACCACTATAGAATTCAAGTGTATGTCAGATAATATGCTCAAAAATTTGGTTCTATTCGGGGCGGGGGTTTCGCTTTAAAGTTTAATTTAGTTTGGTAATTTAAGTTTTTTTTTTTTTAATTTTTGCAAGATCTTTCTAAGATCTGCATTGTATCTATTTTTTTAATAATAAAGGCATTTAAACATATTTCATTGTTTTTATTCAAAGACTATTTCACTGCTATTGTATTATTTTCAATAAAGATGATGCAATGAATGGAACTAAAAGTTTGATACGGTAAAACCTTATGATTATTACAATAAAATTTTGGTTGGCTGAACCAAATAGTTCCTAAATCTTTGACTTATGTGAAAGAAAGGTTCTGCTGTTCCCAAACTGAATCCTGCAAAGGCATCTGAGGAACAATTCTCGTAATTTTAAGAACGTTCACAGTCTGATCTCAGTCTCAATCTGTCAAAAATACCTCTAATCTGCCTACATTTTAACAAGTTTTTGACATTGATTGTCGCTGAGATGACGTTGTGACCAGATTTTGAACGTTTTAATTATAGAAATTGGCCTACAGGACAAACAATCAAATAGATCCACTTCCTAAATATCAAAAAAATCTAATCAAATCAAAAATGTTTTATTTCATTATTACACGTTTTACATCATACGGTTGGTGGCGTCCCCTTTTAAGCATATTATATAAATGCCTGTGCCAGGAGGCGCCGCTCTTTCATTATGTCATGTAATTAGTGTAACATAAATATATTTTTTTAGATTTCTAGACAGGCTTTAATTTAATTATATTACCTATAGTTATTGTAACACGTTACGCCGTTGGTCCCGGCTGTCATTCGTGGATCTTTAACAGTCTTTACGGGTCGTCAGAAGCCCGAAAGTTTGCTAACCAGTCTTACTAAGGGTTATCGTATTACCTAATAACTGGGTTATGGACGTCAGATAGGCAGTCGCTCCGTGTAAAATACTGGTATTCAGCTGCATCTGGTTAGACTGGAAGCCAACCCCAGCATAGTGGGGAAAAGGCTAGGCAGATGATGAGTAACTCGGTTGTGGAGGTCAGATAAGCAGTCGCTCTAAATAAAATACTGGAATTCAGCTGCATCCGGTTAGACTGGAAGCTGACCCCAACTTGTTGGAAAAAGGCTAGGCAGATTGATTGTGTTGCTTTCATGCAGTACTTTGCCAAATAAAACTTTTTTCTTTCTTTTAGTGTAACGGAATTTAGAAACGCATTGCTCTAAATAATAACGTAGGCTTAAACACGATAACTTGTCGTGTAAATTGCTACACGACAAGTAATCGTGATGCAGGTAGGTCTTACTATTATGTTCAATTAACAAAAGGTTTAATGTAAAAATAATGAAACACATCAAAAAATCGTAGATTATTAAGCTACTTAATATTTAGTTCTAATACAGAACCAATCTTTAAACTAGGTCAAATCTTAATTGGAATCAAATTAATAACAGCGAAACAGTTCTGGGAGTTAAGGGAGTGGGCTACATAATCTACCACACGGGCCCAGTACGGGTCGGTAGGTAAAGGTGTATAATAATAGTGCCGATAGTCGTTACAGCCAATGGATTGATAGCCAAGAGCCTCGACCAACACCTGAGGAGGCTCTCGTTGGGCAGCTGGATCAAGGGCTTGATTCAGAAAGCAGTACTTCTGGACACGGCCCGCATTGTCAGGAGATTCCTCTCTCTGGAGCCCTGACTGCCGGTAGCTTGGACCCTGTTCCCGATACCGGCGGGCTACTATTTTTTATATTTTTAAATGTTTTAATATTCTAATATTTAAAAATATAATTCATATGGTATTTAATTGAATAAAGGAGATAATAATAAATTTATTTGACATAAAAAAGTACACAGATACAGAGAGACACTTAATTTAAGCGTGCGAATAGCCTAGTACAAAATAATATATCAATGACCCCCATGCTAGGCAAAGCCTGTGTTACAGGGGTCAGGGGTATGTGTTGACTGTAAATGTACGTTCACAGTGCGGACACGTTAGAATGCCATTGCGGTAATGATGTTGTATTTTGGAGGGTGATTTACTGTTGAGGTGATCTCGCCTTCTGTCGAGGTCTCTTCTCCGCTGGTCTTTAAAGCCATAAACATTTCGCTTCACCAAACAGGTCCTTTGCCAACTCCTCCCAACGAGAGGGATCTATATTGCATCTCTTCATATGTTTTTTCTGAACGTTTATGTTGGTTATTGGTAATACAATAAAGAGAGTCCAAAGAAAACATAACGCACTTTTTAATTTTTGCTTTAATTAAGACAGTAGGAATACATCAAATGACTCTAGAAGGCTGCTTCGCGCAGTTTATCGTCCGTAAACTTCGATCTGGTAGTTATAGCCGCGGCTTCTAGCGGACTGAAGCCTGATAGTGACAAAGTTACTTCCCACTCCTCCAGCCCTGATGGATGGGGTGGCGCCCTGTGTGGCCCCCACGCGCGTCACCCGAATCGCGGTTATCCGGGCGGAGGTTCTAAAAGTGATGTCTTGAACATGAATCACGTTGGAAGCAGCTCCCCTGGTGTGACGGGTTCTGGAAACACATCAAATGCTCATAAAAAGAGAAATATTTGCAGTCCATCGTCTTAATATAACATAATCAGCCTTTAACGTTCCCACTGCTGGGACACAGGCCTTCTCTCTTTGAGATGGAGTAAACCGTAATCCACCACACGGGCTCATTGTGGATATCAGATGTCTTTGAATTTTTGCGTCTTGGTCATGCCGGTTTCCTCATTATGTTTTCCTTCACCGTTTTGAGAGTAGTGTTGATGATGTAAATTACACAAAGTTAAGTGCATGCCTGAGTTGAAAGCCCAGACCTACAACTCGCAAGTCGGGGCTGTTGCCACTAGGACACTGCTGCTCGTCATAATGTAGCAACTTGTAAGAATTGTCGTGTTAATCAATCGCCCCCTATGGAGTAATATTAAGTGCAATGCTGCCCACCTAGCGAGCAGCCTGCTGGTGCCGATGGTGCCTACGCTCAGGTTGCGCCGAGAGGCAGCTGAGACTGCAGTCAGCGGCGGCAGCTCGGCCACGTCGCTCACGTCAACCTCCTCATGCGTCACTATCATCTCGGGCGCCTCCACCACGTCATTGCTGACAAATGCTGCTGTCGCCGCCGCTGCTAACAGTACCACGATAACTAGACTCTTCATCTGTAATCATAAGTCATAAAAAATAAACAATTAATTACGAATAACAAAATCATGGTCAGCAAGATGACCTGTCAGCACAAGCAGTACCCGTTCACGAGCATAACGCCATATTTAAGGGAAGGAGTCAACTCGACCCCCGAAGCTACCGCAAGCAGTGACATATAAGGGAGCATGATGAACTTGCTGCCGCTTGCTCAGGCAAGAATAATATGATCAATTGTGGAGGTGGCTGGCTAACCACATATTGCATACAACTCATTATAAAACAACATTGTAATGAATAGATTATGTCAACAAAAATTAATACAATAAAAAAATGGTTGTGTTTATTAATTCAAATGCTAGCTGACCCGGTGAACTTCGTGCCGCCTCAGAATCAATAAGAATGATTGTATGAGAAAATTAATTATCTTCATTATTATTTTTTTCGTGAATTTGTTCCATGTTTTAATAGTTATTCTGCTATTCGGGGCGGAGACAAATTAAATATCATAAAAATCGGTTCAGCCGTTCTTGAGTTATAAATGGTGTAACGTAACCCAACATTATTTTAAGATAATAACGCTTCTTACCTTGTCTATGTGACTATGACTTGATTCTCAAAACACTTCAGTTGACTCCTTTGAGTTCACTGCTACTATACCTGCCGTCCCAAGCAAGCACTATTTATAGTAGAGATGCATTTTAATGATAATAAAATTATATCATTTATCTAGTAAATAACAACAGTATGTAATGACACCGACTTTGAGTATTTAAACATATCTATGATTTATACTGCGGTTGTAAATTAGCATTGATAAGTTCTTATCTGTATGCGATTATAATAATAGACTAGCTTCTCACTGCGAATTCGTCCGCGTAAAATGTTCCCCCAATCCACCCCGTCGCGTCCCATCGTCTGCCCGCGTTATTACTTCGTTTTCGCTCAAAGTTCTTTCTGACTTTTTTTTACTTTTGCTCGGTTCCTTAGAGTCCTAGCGTGATTTTAAATAGCCTACCTCAAAAATTGTGTTAACAAATACAAAAATCATTTTTCAAATGCAAAATTCACCGACATTCTCAGGGTTAAAAAGTTTGGAAATGACCTTGCCCACGCCCCTATTCGATTTGATCCATACTTCCAGGGACATCCTATATAACCATACAAGATACTTGTATGAGGAAAAGTATAACACCTGAAGAAAAACTAGCAGTAACATTACGTTATCTTGCTACTGGAAGAAAAAGATTTCCTTTATTTCATTATTAACATATAAATTATATTTTTACAGCTTGGCAAAAAAGAGTCTGACGCGGTGACAGTTGGAACTAAAAATCGTTAATTGTGGCAACATTGCTTTAGTTGTCAACTGCTAGTACATTCTGTGTCAACAGTTCGTATATCCTAGTCGTTTTTCATAGATTTCTAAAAATTATCAACTTTCGTTGCATAATTAACTATTTAAAATGAATAAAACTATTCGTAGTAGTGGCAGAGCAGTGATTTACCACGTCTTTTCGTGGTGTTTGGCCGAATCTCAAGCGGGACAAGTTTTGTCTGATATCGAGAATGTTTATCAAAGAACTGCCGATATGACAGGTATTTATGTACCATAAATAAGTCATTGTTCCTTAAATAAGTTTTTATAAATGTTTTCAATGCGAAGTTTTGTTAGTATCCAGATTTAAGTAACTTTTAGTCTTGTTTACAGAAATTGAAAATTAAGGTTATGTTTTGAAGTTTGACAAATCTCGTATACGCTAACCTCCATGATTGGATACTTGAAGATAATGAACATGGAATTAATAAAATACAGTTCCCTATTGAATTAATATGTGGAATTGCAAAGCATAAAATTGCTTCAGTCAATATTGGGTCCATTGATATAAAGGTATGTAGCCTACTTTATATATTATGCATATTTAATGTTGCTATGTAAGAACCATAGTTAATGTTTAATTATTTTTTATAGGTGGCTGCTGAACGAGCATTTTCAAACATTACTGCCGAAGACTGGAAAAATTCATGCAAGCATGTAATGAAAATAGAAAAAGAATATTATGACAGAGGTGTGACTATGTATGAACAGATAGAATGTTTGGTAATAAATCTCAGAGATGACAGTAGCAGCAACAGTGATTTATCAGAATTAGAATTTGCTAGTGATTCTGAAGTTGCAGGAAGCTCTAGACAAAATGTGAGCTTTTCTGGCATTGAATATTTAGATGAAAGTGTTTTCGTTTCGTCTGATTGAATGTTTTGTATTAAAATAAAACTTCAAACAAAACGTGTTCTTTCATTATCCCTGTAAACAAACTACTGTCGTCAATTCCTAAAAATCCCACTGTTAGACTGCTCTTAGGGGCATGATTATCTGTCTGTGGGTACCTACTGCACCGCTTTCGTGACATTGAAGCCTTCCATGGTGTTTGCGTAGTGTCCAAGGGACTGAACCGTACCTGGGATTGGGATCATATCCCCAAAAATAACAAGTATCAAAAACTGTTGAGTCGTAGTATTTCGGGTTGCCACAGGTGCGATACTGGCGACCTCATTTATTCCACACTCTTTTTTGCCAAGCTGTAAATATTTGGATATAAAAAATATATAAAAACATTTATATAAAAAGATTTTTTGAAGATTTTATTATTATTTTATTATTACTATTAGACGAGGGGCGCGTGTCATCATCGTTCATTTTCAAAGAGCGCACAGCGGGTACTGACGCGATCTTGCGCTTACACGTTCAGTCTTGATCATGATCAGCGGATCGCAATCTGGATTTCAAAATATCTAGATATTTTGTGATCAGATGCATCAATCCGTCAATCTAATTCGTACATTACCAATCTGGATCGCGATCATTGATTTTGATCGCGGATCGCGATCGAGATTGACTGTGTACGGGCCGCCTATATAAAAAAGATTTTTTGAAGATTTTATTATTATTTTATTATTACTATTAGACGAGGGGCGCGTGTCATCATCGTTCATTTTCAAAGAGCGCACAGCGGGTACTGACGCGATCTTGCGCTTACACGTTCAGTCTTGATCATGATCAGCGGATCGCAATCTGGATTTCAAAATATCTAGATATTTTGTGATCAGATGCATCAATCCGTCAATCTAATTCGTACATTACCAATCTGGATCGCGATCATTGATTTTGATCGCGGATCGCGATCGAGATTGACTGTGTACGGGCCGCCTATGTGTTCATTATTTAGTATTTTTTACAACCAATACAATTTTTTTTTACCTAACATAGATACTTTTCATATGCTGACTTATTTTACGTTTATCCGCTCTCCTGTAAAATTTCTTTTTAAGTCCTTACTAGGTTTTGAAATGGGGCAGCCGATCTACATCCGAAGAGAAGTTAAAAGTAAAAGCTGAAAAGTTTGTTTGTTTTAACTCCCTAATCTCTGGAACAATCAGACCAGCATTTGAAAAATGATTTTTGTATTTGTTAACACAATTTTTGAGGTAGGCTATTTAAAATCACGCTAGGACTCTAAGGAACCGAGCAAAAGTAAAAAAAAGTCAGAAAGAACTTTGAGCGAAAACGAAGTAATAACGCGGGCAGACGATGGGACGCGACGGGGTGGATTGGGGGAACATTTTACGCGGACGAATTCGCAGTGAGAAGCTAGTCTATTATTATAATCGCATACAGATAAGAACTTATCAATGCTAATTTACAACCGCAGTATAAATCATAGATATGTTTAAATACTCAAAGTCGGTGTCATTACATACTGTTGTTATTTACTAGATAAATGATATAATTTTATTATCATTAAAATGCATCTCTACTATAAATAGTGCTTGCTTGGGACGGCAGGTATAGTAGCAGTGAACTCAAAGGAGTCAACTGAAGTGTTTTGAGAATCAAGTCATAGTCACATAGACAAGGTAAGAAGCGTTATTATCTTAAAATAATGTTGGGTTACGTTACACCATTTATAACTCAAGAACGGCTGAACCGATTTTTATGATATTTAATTTGTCTCCGCCCCGAATAGCAGAATAACTATTAAAACATGGAACAAATTCACGAAAAAAATAATAATGAAGATAATTAATTTTCTCATACAATCATTCTTATTGATTCTGAGGCGGCACGAAGTTCACCGGGTCAGCTAGCATTTGAATTAATAAACACAACCATTTTTTTATTGTATTAATTTTTGTTGACATAATCTATTCATTACAATGTTGTTTTATAATGAGTTGTATGCAATATGTGGTTAGCTAGCCACCTCCACAATTGATCATATTATTCTTGCCTGAGCAAGCGGCAGCAAGTTCATCATGCTCCCTTATATGTCACTGCTTGCGGTAGCTTCGGGGGTCGAGTTGACTCCTTCCCTTAAATATGGCGTTATGCTCGTGAACGGGTACTGCTTGTGCTGACAGGTCATCTTGCTGACCATGATTTTGTTATTCGTAATTAACTGTTTATTTTTTATGACTTATGATTACAGATGAAGAGTCTAGTTATCGTGGTACTGTTAGCAGCGGCGGCGACAGCAGCATTTGTCAGCAATGACGTGGTGGAGGCGCCCGAGATGATAGTGACGCATGAGGAGGTTGACGTGAGCGACGTGGCCGAGCTGCCGCCGCTGACTGCAGTCTCAGCTGCCTCTCGGCGCAACCTGAGCGTAGGCACCATCGGCACCAGCAGGCTGCTCGCTAGGTGGGCAGCATTGCACTTAATATTACTCCATAGGGGGCGATTGATTAACACGACAATTCTAACAAGTTGCTACATTATGACGAGCAGCAGTGTCCTAGTGGCAACAGCCCCGACTTGCGAGTTGTAGGTCTGGGCTTTCAACTCAGGCATGCACTTAACTTTGTGTAATTTACATCATCAACACTACTCTCAAAACGGTGAAGGAAAACATCATGAGGAAACCGGCATGATCAAGAAGCAAAAATTCAAAGACATCTGATATCCACAATGAGCCCGTGTGGTGGATTACGGTTTACTCCATCTCAAAGAGAGAAGGCCTGTGTCCCAGCAGTGGGAACGTTAAAGGCTGATTATGTTATATTAAGACGATGGACTGCAAATATTTCTCTTTTTATGAGCATTTGATGTGTTTCCAGAACCCGTCACACCAGGGGAGCTGCTTCCAACGTGATTCATGTTCAAGACATCACTTTTAGAACCTCCGCCCGGATAACCGCGATCCGGGTGACGCGCGTGGGAGCCACACAGGGCGCCACCCCATCCATCAGGGCTGGAGGAGTGGGAAGTAACTTTGTCACTATCAGGCTTCAGTCTGCTAGAAGCCGCGGCTATAACTACCAGATCGAAGTTTACGGACGATAAACTGCGCGAAGCAGCCTTCTAGAGTCATTTGATGTATTCCTACTGTCTTAATTAAAGCAAAAATTAAAAAGTGCGTTATGTTTTCTTTGGACTCTCTTTATTGTATTACCAATAACCAAAATACACGTTCAGAAAAAACATATGAAGAGATGCAATATAGATCCCTCTCGTTAGGAGGAGTTGGCAAAGGACTTGTTTGGTGAAGCGAAATGTTTAAATGGCTTTAAAGACCAGCGGAGAAGAGACCTCGACAGAAGGCGAGATCACCTCAACAGTAAATCACCCTCCAAAATACAACATCATTACCGCAATGGCATTCTAACGTGTCCGCACTGTGAACGTACATTTACAGTCAACACATACCCCTGACCCCTGTAACACAGGCTTTGCCTAGCATGGGGGTCATTAATATATTATTTTGTACCAGGCTATTCGCACGCTTAAATTAAGTGTGTCTCTGTATCTGTGTACTTTTTTATGTCAAATAAATTTATTATTATCTCCTTTATTCAATTAAATACCATATGAATTATATTTTTAAATATTAGAATATTAAAACATTTAAAAATATAAAAAATAGTAGCCCGCCGGTATCGGGAACAGGGTCCAAGCTACCGGCAGTCAGGGCTCCAGAGAGAGGAATCTCCTGACAATGCGAGCTGTGTCCAGAAGTACTGCTTTCTGAATCAAGCCCTTGATCCAGCTGCCCAACGAGAGCCTCCTCAGGTGTTGGTCGAGGCTCTTGGCTATCAATCCATTGGCTGTAACGACTATCGGCACTATTATTATACACCTTTACCTACCGACCCGTACTGGGCCCGTGTGATATATGTGTGCGTATCTTTAAAAAAAAGCGTAAAAAATAACATCCTTCTATTTTTAAAAGCTGTGTTTTGCATTGACATTCAAATTAAGACACGTAAAATAGAGTGCAAATATTAATTATATAGAATATTATATACATGATCATCTACAAAAAGTCAAATCGTATGCCAAATATTTAAACCTAGCTATTCGATCAACTCTTGGTTTAAATGAGAATAAGATAGTACTTACCCCGTCCTATAACGGTAGTATTTTTAAATTAGAATAAAACAGAGGTGAATTTTTCAAATCGATTTAATACTTTAGTCCATAGGTTCTCAATGTGGGCGGTAACGCCCCCTCGTGGGCGTTTGAGACTCTCAGAGGGCAGTAGAAGACCCAGAGAAAATTATATATCCAATCGTACTACTATACAGGGTGAAATTTTAATCACCGTTTTCCTCTTAAGGGGAAAACGGTGAAACAGAAAACGGAAAAAATCAACTGTTCCCTACATTTATGTTCGCATAACTCGTCAAAATGTAGGGAACACCTGATTTTTTTTTTTGCGATTTCACGTTTGGTCCCATAGAAAAATTTGTTCATAATAATGAGTACAATGACCCCTTAAGAGGAATACGGTGATTAAAATTTCACCCTGTATAATATTACACGTTTAAATATAATGGCAATAGCTGTTTCAGATTCGCGACAGACGGTAAGTAAAAAAAATTGGGTGTTGGGGAGCTCTAGAAAAAAATATATTTTCAAAGTGGGCGGTGGGCAAAATAAGGTTGAGAACCTATGCTTTAGTCGACTATACTTTACATCATTTAAAAAATTGTCTTGCAAGTCAATTTATACAAGATTAAAGGCATATTCTTATCCCTAAGCTAACGAGCTAAAAATTATCCGTAAAGCTATCTAGCTAAAGCGATTACCGCCTCTTATCAAATTACATACCTCTCTTTTAAAGTAAATCTGTTTTTCATTTTTACCAAGAGATCCTTTGATACTATTTTCATAAACCATTTTTAATGAAAGAAGTAGTTAAACGTTACATCGTGTATAAAGTTTCTGATACGTACATATCATTCCAAATCACTTGGCATTGGCACACTGTTTTGGATAAATCCTGTTTCATTATTATGAACGTTGTTTGTCCAAGAACCAGTACTTACTGTACTTTGCAATGGAATTTTATATTGGACCACCAAAAATGCAATCTACGACGTAGCTGACGTCGAGCTACGCCGTAGCTCGTAGTTTGCTACGCCGTAGCAGCGCACTTGCGTTGGCCGATATAATACCTATTGGTACGTAGCACAGCCTACGCGTGAAAGTTAATTTTATTATTAAAAAAATATAAAATCACGAAGATGAAAAATAAACTATACGAAAATGAACTACCGTATCAAAAATCCGAAATAAACAAACAACGTTCATTGAGAAAACCTTTCACACAAATTCGCGTACTTGTAGCTAGGAGCCCTTTCAAATATCAGTCTCCCAACTCTATTTTAGTAACAAAATCTACCTATTTTCCCTCTCAAATTCTATTTTAGACCTTACGCGGTAAGTTTTGTACTAATGAGGAAACGCAGTCACGTGGTTGTTGGTGTCCATTTCATTCATACGTTTTCCTCTAAAATTTTCTTTTTTTTTTCATAGTGTATTTATTTAGGTAACTATTTATGTACAGTCAACAAAAGAGATAAGTATGCAGGATCGTCGGATATAGTTTAAGTTTATTTAGTAAGAAACCGATGGATGTTTTCGAATAGAAATCAAACAGTTCATTTATCAAATTAAATTTCATTCGAAAACATCAATCGGTTTTTTACTAAACTTCAACTATATCCGACGATCCTGCATACTTATCTCTTATGTTGACTGTACACACACAGACAAGAATAAAGGAACAGAAAAATACGTTCAAAGGTGATGCTTATTTCTAAAGAAATCTCTACACGCATACCTGCGATAAGAAAAAATATAAAATGAAAAGAGATGTAGCCAGCGTTTAGTAAGAGTAGAAGAGAAAACAAAATACATTAATTCATGAACAATTCTCTAATTCAAATGTAAACGTATAATATGAGATTTTTTTTATTGTTGAATGGGCCCGCTCTTGACCTCGATCACGCTTGATGGAAAGCGATGGATGAGGTCTATGATGGAACGAGCGTGCCCAGAAGATGCCTAAGGCACTGGAACTCCCACGCATCGACGAAACACAGCAGGCTGTTTGACGCCGAACTACGGTGGGAGGGTGGTCGCAAACCCGGCGTTAGCCCTACCACCGCAACCGAGATAAATACTTCTTATATTTTATACTTCTATATATTTTATATATAATTATAATATAATTTAAATAATAAATACATAACTATGCAATTATGACAAAGTAGAAAGAGTATTCTCTTTCACTCTTCTTTTAAATACTACAACAGTTTGGCAGTCCCTAATGTCAGGTGGATTTAATATAATTTCAACAAAAAGCTTAGATATTATATCGTAAAAAATATTTGGACTCGTATCATTAACTAGGGAGAAAACAGAGGAATTAAAATGTTAGTATGGAATGAACGCCAACGACCACGTGACCGCCTTTCCTCTTAAAAAGTTGGCGATGATATAATCCCAATATTCTACGGTAGGCACACAGAGTAATTAAGTCTAAAGGCTCTAAAACACACTATTTTTACTCGCCATTTTATTGTTAATAACGTCTTTTTTATCATCATCTTATGTCATGCTATGCTCATGCAACTCGTTGCTTTGGCAAGCTTAAGGGCCAGTTTCTCTAATGAAAATTATCGCAAAATTAATGTGACAAGTTACCAAACGCGCGAAAACGCAGACACCTGCCCCAGGTTAGCTACCGCTAAGCAAGTCACCGCCAAGCATGCTGGCACGTCCAGACCCCGTGTCGCTGGCATAGTGTGCAGAGCCTTAGGCACCTTCCAATAATTACGTATAATGTCCAATGGTTCGTAAATCGCATCAGATATCACCAATTTACGTTAAAAAATGTATACCTACGTTAAATATTTCTTAATTAGCACCCAAATAAAGAACACGGATGAAAATGTCCTACAAAAAACAATGGTGATTTCAGCTCAAATATTTCCCAAATTCAAAATTTATGAGGCCTAATATTTAAGAAATAGTATTTTCCCCTTTATCTCTCTAGTCTATACCTAATCTATGTATATTACCTTATCCTTCGTCCATCTATTGTACAAAAAAAAACGTACTACACTATGACCTTTTAAAAAAATGTCTGCAAATCATTAGATTTTAATCGGCGTAGCTTTGAAATATCCCTGTAGATTTTTCTCTAAATGTCTTCGCTTGATGATCCTTGTATATAGGCAGCTACTAATAAAATGTGAAGATAAAAGAAACAGCATAAACATCTCGATGTACAGTTTGGCAAGAAAGTCCTGAAACGGAACTAAAATATTTAATCATTGGCAACACTCGCTCTGCCTCGTCGAGTAAGGTATGTGGCGAAAAGCCACAATTCCAAGCCGGGAAGAAATGTAAAATAATTATGTATAGTCTATGCTTCCGGCTTGAGATAGAAAAAATAGGACTCTACTCTATGGACTGACACCAGAGGTGTGCATTTCGAATTGTCCCTGCTATCTGATTCTGATAACCTGCTAAATGGTGTAATACTACAATTTTCATCTGTCTATACCAACTTGTAACATGAACATGTGTTTTTCGTGTAAATACACCCTTTCAAGACAAACAGCAAGTGTTTATGTCACCTATCTGCACTAGAAACGGATCCCCTCAAATGGTGACCCCGTCTCCGTTGTACTTGGAGTAAGCTTTGGACATCGGGCGCCTTCTTACGCGCCTTCGACCTGTTCCCGCAGCAGTGGAAGAATCGCTACGTACGGGAACGATTGTGAGCCGGCCGGCATTAACTTCCAGAGGAATTGCGTCCGCTCCCGCCCCGTTCGCATTTGGCTACTCTCCGCTTCAAATTCTTGTGAAATAACAGCAAAATGTTGAATCGAAGCCCTAAAGAATTTCCCTCTGCCTAATACGGTCGAAGGTCTTCGCAGATTCCTAGGCATGGTAAACTTCTACCGCCAATTCCTTCCAAAAGCAGCGAAACTTCAAGCACCGCTTATTGACGCTTTGGCTGCCACCAAGCTGAAAGGCCCCAAACCTATGCCCTGGACGCCAGAGCTGGAGCTTGCGTTCAACAGCTGCAAGGAACACCTTTCCACTGCTACGCTCCTAGCTCATCCCATTCCTGATGCTCCATTGGGACTCTTCACTGATGCATCGTCCAGTCACATCGGAGCTTGCCTGCAACAAAATATCAAAGGCCATTGGCAACCGCTTGCTTTCTTCAGTAAGAAGCTGACACCGAAGCATTCCACTTGGCCAGCTTACCACCGGGAATTACTTGCTATTTATGACGCCGTACAGCATTTCCGCCACGTGTTAGAGGCTCAACACGCAACAATTTACACGGATCACAAGCCTCTGATCTTCGCTTTCACGCAACGGCGAGAAAAGTTGGCCCCTGTTCAACTTAACCACTTGTCCTTCATCTCTCAATTTACCACGGACATAGTCCATATCAGCGGGAAGGACAATGTAGTCGCAGACACCTTGTCTCGAGTCGAGGCACTTAGTCTCGAAGACAACTTCGCCGCCCTCGCCGAAGAACAGGCGACCGACGAAGAGCTGGGCAAGATGCAGTCTAATTCGTCTTTGAAACTGGAGAAAGTTACTGTTCCAGGGACAGACATATCTATTATATGTGACACAGCTACGGGAAGATCAAGACCTTACTTGACACCATCTTTTCGTCGTATATACTTTGACAAGCTACACAACCTTAGTCACCCTGGTGCGCGAGCATCCGTGCGCCTGGTGTCTGAACGATTTGTGTGGCCTGGTATGAATAAAGATTGCCGAAACTGGGCTCGATCCTGCTTGAAGTGCCAGCGCAGCAAAATCTCCAGGCACACAGTCACGCCCCGTGGAAATTTCCCCACTCCGACGAACCGTTTCCGCCACGTCCACATCGATATCATCGGTCCTCTTCCACACAGCAGAGGTTTTCAATACTGTCTGACGGCTGTCGATAGATTCACTCGCTGGCCGGAGGCCTGGCCGATGATCACCATGACGGCGGAAGAATGCGCTGAAACGTTTTTTAGGGAATGGATTTCTCGCTTTGGCGTCCCCTCTCTCTTAACAACGGACCAAGGACGTCAATTTGAGTCCGCCTTGTTTCAGAGCCTCCTGCAGCACTGCGGAATTAAACGCGTGCGCACTACCAGTTACCATCCGTGTGCGAATGGTCTGGTGGAACGCATGCACAGACAACTAAAAGCTGCCTTGATGTGTCACGAAGACACTTGGCACAGAGCCCTGCCCGTCGTACTCCTGGGAATGCGCTCTTGCCTCAAAGATGACCTGCAAGCTTCTTCGGCCGAGCTGGTGTACGGGGAACCCCTGTACTTGCCAGGCGAATTCATGACTCCATCTTCGCCATCGGTTAGCATCGAAGACCACAACTTCGCCACACAACTACGAAGTCATATGACTCATTTGAGACCTACTCAACCATCGCGTCATGGGCAACGGTCGACCTTTGTGTTCAAGGACCTCGATTCAACGTCGCACGTTTTCTTACGAGACGACTCTGTCAGGCCCTCGCTTAAACCACCATACTCAGGACCACATAAGGTGGTCGCACGTCATGATAAAACAATTACCATCTCTATCAATGAAAAGCATGTACAGGTGAGCCTAGATCGGGTCAAACCGGCGTACGTTTTAGACGAAACCTCCTCATCGACGTGTCGAGCCCCAGCTTCAGCACCTGTTCTTCCTGCCGCGTCTGAAGCACCCTCCAGACCAGCTGCTGCAACTGACCTTGAATCCAATACTCCTGATCCAGTTAGTACTGCAAGGCCTGAGTCTCATAGACCGAACTATACCACACGTTCGGGCAGGAAAGTTCAATTTAAAGTTCCGGTTGATGTTTAAGTTTGATTTTATTCATTATTAAAAATTGTGGCTCCCCCATTTTAGCAAAAGTTTTTTTTAGTTTTTAATCTTAAGTGTTTGTTTTGTATTTTGTTTTACGGATGACCTTATTCTCTCCGTAGGGGGGTGATGTGGCGAAAAGCCACAATTCCAAGCCGGGAAGAAATGTAAAATAATTATGTATAGTCTATGCTTCCGGCTTGAGATAGAAAAAATAGGACTCTACTCTATGGACTGACACCAGAGGTGTGCATTTCGAATTGTCCCTGCTATCTGATTCTGATAACCTGCTAAATGGTGTAATACTACAATTTTCATCTGTCTATACCAAGTTGTAACATGAACATGTGTTTTTCGTGTAAATACACCCTTTCAAGACAAACAGCAAGTGTTTATGTCACCTATCTGCACTAGAAACGGATCCCCTCAGGTACATAATCTGTCATTTCTTGTAATCGATGACTGTTTCTCGTGTTTATTTTTATTTATTTGCGTTATTGTGGTGATACTGGTGACCCATTGTGTTCATAATGAACAGATCTGTTATTCGCAGCTCCGCGAGAGCGATAATTTATAAAGTGTACGTGAAATGTTTGGCGGAACTCGAGGCCAGACAAAATTTATCCGATCTCAACGATGTGTTTAAAAGAACCGCTGAAATGAGAGGTAAAATTATATTTTATACATGTAATCAGATGCAATGTGTGTATTTCAAGGTGCAATATCTATCATAAACCTTTCATACAATTACTAAAATGTACATCCACAAAGTTGAGGTTATGTTTACAAAACACATTCGGAATGCAGCGCGTTCGTATAATTTTGATACTTTTGGTTTGATAATTATTTCATTTTTAATTCATTATAATAAGTAATTGCAAATGTTCAGTTATTTTTACTTTATTGTTCTAGGCAGTGGCTGAATAAGCGCTTCGGAGCATTTCAGTTACCGACTGCAAAAATTCACGTCAACATGTCAAGAAAATAGAGAAAGGTTATTTTCGAAGGGGGCAAACTCTGTATAGTGACGTTGAAAAAGTTATCATAAACCTAAAAGATGAAAGCAGCAGTAGTGACACATCTGAAGACAGCCAGCAGAGTTTTTTGGTGAAAGCTCACACCAAGACATGGATGAAGACTTTTCGGGAGTGGAATACTTAGAGGAAAACATTTTTGATTCTGATTAAAATTTTTATTCTAATTATTTTTTTAGTTTTTGTTTAGACTACCATTTCCTATTGAATTGATCATTGACTACCATTTCCTATTAAATGTAAAAAAAAATCTAAGTATCAAAACCGTTTTCGTCGTACTATATAGGGTTACAACATGCACGATAGTGGCGCCACCATTATTTTCACGACTTTTTTGCCAAGCTGTAACATTCGCTTTTTTATTCAACAAAAATAATGAAGACTTCGCAAATGATAAAAAAAACCTGGCAACATTAAGAAACTTATGTAAGTACAGACGCCAGCACATCAACCTACACCTGTCATATTTTCCCAATCAACTTTGAACCTTATGCTTCAGTGATAAAGTTGAAAATCTATTAAAGAAATTTGACAGATTGTAGTAGGTTGATGTGCTGGCGTCTGTACATACCAGGTGTTTTAGTTCTGAGTGCAATTTTTTTTGCAGCAACTTTTTTTAAGCTGTGTTTATATTATCGGAAGTCACATAAGTTGAATATTTTTATTGTATATTAAATGCAATTATTGTAATAAAAAAATGAAACATAACTTGATGTTTCGCGTAAGTATTGTTTTTTAACGGATAATAATGTGATGTTAATTAGTATTTTGTATAAAAGGACTTGATAACTGGGAAGATAAAAAATTAAACTTATACAAAGAGATGATGACAAAAGAAAAGAGAGTCTTGCAAGTTGTATCAAGTTTTGTTTTTAATTTTTCTAGTCCGAGCTTAAATCGATGTTAAATATAAATGAATATAACGTAGTTATTGTTAAAATACCCTGGATGTGTGTAGCGGCCTTCTGTGTATTATTTAAAAAAAAAACTATGGATGGTGGGCAAAAGAGATAAGTAGGTACAGCCCATTCACGGTTATTTTACCTCTAATTTTGCATCACTGTCAAAAGCACCTTATTGCAGCGAAGATAAATATCACCTTTATCTTCGCTGCATTAAGGTTGCTGTTGGCCTGCTGCAAATATCAAGTTTGTCAAAATCTTGTGTTAAAATAAGGTTGCTTTTGGGTTGCTGCTGTCAGAGATAAAATAACTGTGAACGGACTGTAGGCTATCATATGGTAGGCAGTGGCGGATTTACCAACAGGCTGAGTAGGCTGGAGCCTAGGGCGGCAGATTTTAGGGGCGGCAAATTTAGGGCTATCATTTTTTTTAAATGTCTTACTGAAATTAAAAAGATTATTATTTATATACCTGCCATGTTTAAGTATTTTGAAGAAAAGGCGAAGCAGTATACAAAAGACATGGGACATTATTGTAGAGGTCGGTAGGGGCGGCAAAATTTGAATAGCCTACTGGCGGCAAATGTGTAAATCCGCCACTGATGGTAGGTAAAGGTATAACGACTTGCTTTACCCTTGTCTAAAATGCACAAAAAATGTTTGCAAATGCCTTAAATACTTCAAGGCAGAATTTGCTATTTTTACTTATGTACCTGTGAAGAAAAATAGCAAATTCTGTCGAAATTAAGCATTAAGTACTTAACATAATAAAACAGTTGCCTATATCTGTGCATATTTATGCTCATTGATTAGGTACCTACTTACATGCTTAACTCTTTTGCCGTTTGTACTTACGTATATTTTAAGTATAACAAAACATAAATATGTGTTGTGATGGTATAATGTCTAGCTTTAAATATGTACTAATGAGTTAAGTCTTACGCACAATGAAACATCGCTCAAGCATTCCCTACTTTTTGGCGCCAAAATAAAAATCATAGACAATTTGATTGTTTTTATGTTTTTTTTAGATAAGTACTACGTTTTCTATGAGGTCCTTGTTAATTTTCTTATTGCTTATTGCAGATCAAATTGATGTTATTTGATGTTTCATTGTACTACATCCTAAATGTAATCTAGCCAAAGCAAACTAATGCTAGGTACACGTACACTCATACAGCGACTCGACATCGCTAGCGACAAATCGGCTGTTAAAATCTGTATGTGCATGCATGTTCGCCGGCGACTTAAGTCGCTGCGTGTGTACATAGCATAACATAACACCTAATGAATGGTTTTAGAATGGTTATGGAAACTCATCTTAGCAGTGGTCGACGTGTTTTAATTTTGAGGTAATTATAAACTTTTTTGGACTACTTGATCTTTTACAAAAAAGATCTATCAAAAATCCACGAAGTTAATTTTTATAGAACCTTTTTATCGACGATTCCGAACATAGAACTTTAAAATCATAGACCACTGCTTTGAGGTCCATCAGCCATGTCATTTGTCAGATTATATTCGAACTTTGTTTGAATCGTAAATACGAATATAAAATGGATGAACCTAACTAGATGATACAATTAAATGGCTACCTATTAATTTCTTCGCCTGGCACTAAGTGTTAAATGTAAGGTTGGAATACGATGATGTTTGTTATAAAATGTTTATATTTGTAAATCTGCTGTTTCATTTTGTTATTCCCAGTTATCCCATTCCCCACGAAAGCTTTGGTTTCCTATAAAAGCGGTTCACGATCACACATAACCGCACATTCCGGCTGCCGTAGCGCACACTCGTGCTCTTGGCTCCGTATCGCTGTCCGTCTCGCGCCCCGCGCGCCCCCCCCTCTCGGTCTCGCTGCAGTGCTACGCCCGTAGCACTCGCAGCTACACCGCACCCGCGTAGGCCACCGGCCTCGCCCCGTTTCGTAGCAGTGCTACGGTTTGTGCTCCCGCACAGACCAAGTGCTGCTACGAGAGCTACGGCGTAGCAGATCGGCTACGAGTGCTAGACATTCGTGGTCTGTCCACTGCGCCCGCGTTTTTAAGCTCCTTCAGAGCAAAATCCACCGTTTTAAGTGGTACTTGGGGGAAAATTTACGGTGCCAACGAACCCAAGTGGGTGGTGACCCGCCACACCCGCCGACCCCCTTCAGGGCTAGGCAGATCGTCGGAAGGGCTCCGACTGCGGCCTTGGGGGGTCTCCTAGTCGCAGTCTGGTAGCATTCTAACCCCCGTTTGTCCACAGCTGCACCCGGGACGTCTGGGTGTTTCTACCCCAGCGGCCTGGACCGGTCGCAAGACCCTAGGGCCCTACCGCACATTGAGATTGGCGGTAGGTTTACAAGCTTAGGGCTCACCCTAGGTACTCACCTCCCTGCCTAAACCCGGCAGGGAGGGTTACCCATCCCCGGGCCCACCCACCCGGGGAGTTAGTGTTAGGTTTCAGTACGCTAGACGTACATAGTCCCCCCCCCCCCCCCCAAGATCATGCAGGACGCCATAATATTGGCGTTCTTCAAGGAGGTCCTCTTCAAGGACCCCGACTTCGTCGCCAAGTATGGCGAGAAATTCGCTGCCATGCAGCAATCCCCCCCCTCCCCACCGACTTTTTCCGACTCTGAAGAGTCGGTTCACTCGCCCGTCCTCATGGACACAGAGGAGGCCTCGGCGAAGCGCCTCCTCGACCCCCCCTCAGATGTGGAGTCCCTCCACTTCTCCTCCCCCGCCCCCTCCTCCGACGACGACGGCTTCACGCTGGCGTCAGGGAGGAGCAACAAAAGGCGGAAGAAGTTCTCTTCCGCCCAAAAGTCAAAGCTGGTGGCGACCGAACAGGCCCTAGCAGCACCCTCCCCCTCCCCCGCCGCAGTGACTTCCTCAGCCACTGCCCCCCCCCCGACTCCCTCATCATCCCAAAAGGATGCCTCTCCCAGCCTCAGTGCTGGACCAACCCCGACCACTTCTACCCTGAAGAAGGTACCCCCCCCTCCCCCTGTGTTCATCCAGGACAAGGGGCGTTGGACCGATGTGTCCAAATGGTGCGCCGAGCGCAAAATTAATTACACTAGCGCCCGCTCCACCCTCCAGGGTATCAAAGTGTCCATCCCGACGTCGAAAGACTACCGGGACCTCACCCTACTTCTCCGCCAGAGGGACGTGTCATTCCACACGTACTCCCTGCCGGAAGAACGCCAGATCCGAGTGGTGATTCGCCGTATCCCCAAGGAGATCTCGGTCGCCGACATTAAGGCTGACCTCGAACTCCAATCGGTCCCTGTGGCAGAAGTCCACAGGATGCACCGTTCTCGAGGACAAGTCCCCTTCGACATGGTCCTCGTTGTCTGCCCTCCCACTGAGGGCCATCACCCGATCTTCCAGATAAAAAGTATCTGCAGCCTCACAGGCATCTCAATCGAGAAGCCTAAAAAGTCTGGCATCGTCGGTCAGTGTCACCGATGCCAGCTATATGGCCATTCTCAGAGTTTCTGCCATGCCAAGCCTAGATGCGTGAAGTGTCTGGGTGAACATGGCACGGAAAACTGCCCCCGTCCCAAGGACCGTACCCTGTGTACGGAACCTCCAAGCTGCGTTCTATGCGGCGAGTCCGGTCACCCAGCCAACTACCGTGGCTGCCCCAAGGCCCCCAAGTCCTCTTCCTCCAAATTGACGAAGCGCGCAGGCGCCCGTCAACTTAGGGAGACCCCCTCTCAAGGACCTCCTGCCCTTCCCGAGCGGCTAAGCCCCCAAAGGCCCAGCCCCTGGAACCTCCTAAACCACCAGAGTGCTTTCCCAGCTCTCGCGGCTACCAAGCCACCCACGCCTCCCGCCCCCACTAGGTTGGACCCCCGTTTAACCCGCTCCGCGGCGCCCAACCCCGCGCCCCCCACCACACCCGCACCCGCTGCTAGGGCTGCTCCCGCCGCACTCCCAGCGCCCCCCCCGACCTCAGCTACTCCCGCTCTTGATCCCTTCAATGTGTTCACGAGCACATTCCTGACATTCGTCAGCCCCCGCGCCAGGAAAATGGCAAGCGAAATTGTCGCTGCCAGATACTCCGGCGACCTTTACCAAATTCAGGCGATCTATAACGCCTACCCTGACATAACTCAGGCTCTCACCTCTTTCGTCACTAAACCCAGTAATGGATAGAGGAATTGTATCTAGAACCAAACCCCGATCCCTCAGCATAGCCTATTTCAATGCCAATGGCATCCAAGGTCAAAAAGATGAGATCGCCACCTTCATCCGCGACCATCAAATTGACATCTTCCTCGTTCAAGAGACCTTCCTCAAGCCTAGTCATCGCAACCCGTCAATCGCGAACTATCGTATAGTTCGCAACGACAGATCGCGATGCCACAAAGGCGGCACTCTTATATACTATAAAAAAGAGCTCTACTGCATCCCAATGGATCCGCCCCCTCTTTCACGACTTGAAGTGTCCATCTGTCGGCTAGGCATGTCAGGACACCAACCAATCACAATAGTTTCAGCCTACATCCCTCCCACGACCTCTGCAGAGTACTCACAACCTCTGTCAAACGACCTCTCAGCCCTTCTTGGCTTAAGCGACTCCGTTATAATAGCGGGTGACCTTAACGCCAAACACCCCGCCTGGAACAGCACCAGGGTCTCCACCAGAGGCAAAATCCTATTTGACCTCTCCCCCATTCTGAACTTCGACGTCATCGGACCGATGACTCCCACCCACTTTCCGAACATTCCCAACCATACTCCAGACGTCCTCGACGTGGCACTCCTAAAGAACGTCAACCTACGGTTGAACGATTTAGAAGTGGTACAAGAGCTATCCTCTGACCACCGACCAGTCATTATCAGATTGGCCCCCCGTATTGGTCTCCCCGACCCCAATCATCCCCCCCAGACAAAAGTGGTAACGGACTGGAGGAAAGTAAGCGAACGCCTGAAATCCACCACATCCCCCCACTTAGACTCTATTCCTGATCAGTTCAACTCTATCGCGGACACGACGGCCGCGATCGACTCGCTCACGGAACACGTACAGTCAGTCCTGAACGACTGTTCAAGGGAGATTCCAGCGATGGATGACCATCAATGGAAACTGCCTGACGACTTGCGTGAACTACTGTGCGAGAAGAACGCGGCTGTCCGTGCTTACAGCAGCTTTCCCTGCGATGCGAACAAAGCCCATATGCGTTACTTACAGAGATCTGTGAGGACTCGCATATCGGAGTGGCGTGAAGTCAAATGGGATAAGACGCTGAGCGATCTAGAACCCACACATCAGGCATTCTGGGATCTTCAAAGGAGACTCAGATCTCAAGAGATAGTCTCCATGCCCCCACTGACCCGCCCTGACAAAACCATTGCCTTCGACGACAATGACAAGGCCGAATGCCTGGCCGACAGTCTCGAAGCCCAGTGTACACCTAGCTCCCTACCCGTAGACCAAGCCCATCTCTCTGAGGTTGACGCGGAAGTCGAACGCAAAGCCTCCCTCCCACCTGTCGAGGACCCTGATAATCCTCTGCCACCCGTCACTCCAGACGAAGTGCAGGATATCATCAAGCGCCTCAAACCTAGAAAAGCCCCTGGCTCAGACGGAATCACTAACAGAGTGATTCAACTCTTCCCTGCCCAAATAATAATGCTACTGGTCACCATCTTCAATGGCGCCATGAGCAACAACATCTTCCCACAAGCGTGGAAAGAAGCCACTGTTATCGGCATTCCCAAGCCCGGCAAACCCAAATCGGAACCTTCGAGTTACCGCCCCATCAGTCTGCTCAGTGTTCTCGGTAAGGTCTACGAGAGGCTTATTTATAAGCGTCTTAGAGACTACGCCGAAACAAAGGGCCTTATCCCAGATGAACAATTCGGTTTTCGGACCCAACACTCCTGCGTCCAGCAGGTCCACCGCATCACCGAACATATACACGCAGGTTTCCTACGCGGGTATATGACAGGTGCAGTCTTCTTCGATATAGCGAAAGCCTTCGACAAGGTCTGGCACAATGGCTTAATCTACAAGCTATACCAACTCAAAGTGCCTGACCGTCTTGTGCTCATCATACGAGACTTTCTGTCGAACCGCACCTTCCGCTATAAAGTTGAAGGAGCGATATCCTCCCCACACCCCATCCGAGCAGGTGTACCCCAGGGTTCTGTACTTGCCCCACTCATCTTCACGCTGTTCACCAGCGATATCCCCACAAGTAAAAAGGCCCAGTTGGCCCTATTCGCTGACGACACAGCCATTTTCTACACTGGTCGCAGCCTAGTCCAGATCTCACTCACACTCCAAACCGCTGTCAACAAACTCGCTGACTGGTTCAGGAAGTGGAGAATAGAGGTCAATCCCGACAAAAGTCAAGCAGTTCTCTTTTCAAAACCGCGACATAAACCCAACCCCCCCCGACCTATCACCCTGTTCAGCAAGCCGATCCCTTGGGAAAAGCAAGCTAAATACCTGGGAGTAATACTCGACAGGCACCTTTCCTTCGCAGAGCACGTAAAGACGGTTCGCTCGCGCGCCGCTTTCGCTCTCGGCAGACTCCACTCCGTTCTCAATGCACGCAGCAAATTGTCACTAAGATGCAAGATGCGCATCTACACTGCGTGCATTAGGCCCATAATGACCTACGCCTGTGTAGTCTTCGCTCACGCGAAACCCCACCACATCCACAGGATGCAGACCCTCCAAAACCGCTTCCTCCGTAAGGCTACGGGATCCCCTTGGTTCGTTCGAAATGAGATCCTCCATCTTGACCTCAAAATCCCCACCATCAAACAATTCATGAAACGTCTTTCCAAGAGTTTCTTTGATACCGCCGCCAAACATCGCAACCCACTGGTTGTCGAGGCCACCAAATACACCCCATCCCATATCAGCAAACTTCGCCGTCCAAGGCATGCTCTCTCCGAACCTGACGACCCCATAACTCTCCTCCAGGAGAAAAACAAAGCGACCAGTACAGTGCACAAACACAGAACTCCGTCATTCCGACCTCGCCGCCGAGGTCCCTCGCGACGTCCCCAAGTAAATGCTTCCCCCCGACCCTTGCTCGAAGAACGGCCAGCCCGCGCCGCAGCTGAGCCTGTAGCTTTAAATTCCCGACTGTGACCTCTGAGTTTGTTTCGGCATTTCTTCTCAGAGCAGTCAGATAGGAAATGCCGGCCTCATCAAGCTTAAATAATATTATTATGATCCAGCCTGTCCCATCTTGCTGCCCTCCCCCAGCGACGCCCTAAGCCGAGGTTCGTACCCCAAAGGGGGTGCCCTTAGCGTGTAGTCGCTTAGTATACTAGTTTTACGCCCCTGGCTGGAGGCTTTGAGTTTACTTAAGGCAACCACAGGATAGTCCGGTTAAGTAGTCACGACCTCTATAGGTCAACTACGAGATGCCATATAGGAAAAAAAAAAAAAAAAAAAAACACATAACCGCCCGGCCACGACTTTTGGCTTAGCGGCAAGTGGCGCAGTTTCTGTTGTCTAGCGTTGACGCTGCGAGCGGTGCATCGTGGCATGGTTCATACATTTTGGTACCTATATTTGTTTTTACCGCTCGCCGCCCCGCGCTAAGCTGCCGCTGATAGCGGCGAGGTTGTAGCCAGGTCGTAACCGCCCGGCCAGGACTTTTGGTTTAGCGGCAAGTGGCGCGGTTTCTTTTGTCTAGCGTTGACGCTGCAAGCGGTGCGTCGTGGCATGATTCATACATTTTCGTATATTTGTTTTTACCGCTCGCCGCCCCGCGCTTAGCTGCCGCTGATAGCTGGTTTCAGGCTGCTTTCAGGTATCAGACTAATAGCAACGTTAGGTCCAGGTTTCCTCACGATGTTTTTCTTTCACCGATGTCAGTAATGTCCAAGATAAACTCAGAAAGTACATATATGAATTGACAAAATTCACATTGGTACTTGTCCAGATTTGAACCCACAAGAAGAGTCGTGTAGCAGTTTTATATCCTTATATAGTATAAAACAAAGTTGCCGAAATGTCTGTACGCGCTTTTATAGACTAATATATACAGGGTGTGGCGTAAATAGTGGTCCACTGTTAAGGATTCGATATACCAGTATATACCAATTTCAACCATTTTAGTAGTTCACTCTTGAATTTGCATGATTAATTAGGGTTAAAATAGAAAAGAACAAACTTTTTCTTCAAAAGCTCTAAATTTAACATAAAAAAAAATCATATTTTTACACGATAGCTCTAGTATTCACCAGTAATTAACAGAAATCAAAATGAAAATATAATGGTTTTTATTGAAAGTACAACCAAATTTGTAACAAAAGGTAGAAATTTCGTAAATAAAAAACAAGAAAAAAAATTTTTTTGAAACCCTTGGGTTAAAAACATATTACAAATATGTTATAATAAACTATCTGGTATATCGATTCCATAACGGTGGACACACCCTGTATAACATGAGACGCGCATCTTCCGAATGACTGAACTGCACCAAATTGGATACTCATACTTCTTTTTTGTTGTGTTCGGTATTGCCAGGACAAGGTTTGTATGACAGATAATTTTTTAAATAGGCTGTTTGCCACCTCTATCATACTATACTATACTTTGCCTCTATCATACAAGTACTGTATAATAGAGGTCAGTGGCCGTTTGTCATTAAATTTATAAAAAAAATCTCCAACCCTTAGCGTTGCGAAATGGACCGGTCCAATGCTTTTCGTTCTCGCTTCCTCTAATAATCAGTTTCTTTGCCAAGTTTTGTTTCTATACTAGTAATTGCCCAGAATATCTCGACAGGCCGTGAAAAATATACGTAAAACGAGACCGATAGATGGCTCCATCGTCACAAACAGTAAACAAAATATGTTTATTAGGTATCAGAGCTACAAGGGATTTTTGCCGTATATTGGCACGTGGCTAAATCGGAATAACTCTAAATCCTCCGTCTTGTTTTTTCAATAAAATTACACTTTATATTTTGTTAAAAACAAGCGGGGTGACAATGTTAAGTGCGAAAATATCCTTGTAGCAATATAATCCTATAATCATGATTATTTTGGTACGTTCGCGCGTGTAGCAATAATGATCAATCAGTTGGAAACGGTTTATTTAATCTTCATTATTTTCATCTACGTCTACAACTCGAGTTATTAAAGGTTTTAGATGCATGTTGTGCTACACTTTCTACACCCGAAGCCAACCTCCATTTTTAAATCAGAAAAAAAATCCATAGACAACGATTACACATATTTTGGTGTTGGCAACACTTTAAGTCCGCCATCATTAGAGAAAATCGGCGTATTGGAAGCCGTGGCCGCGACGCGTGGTATTGGATTTATTAAATCGTGTAAATATATTGACTAAATCACCATGGGTGTAAACGTGGATACCATTTCTCCAGGAGACGGTAAGTGTATATACAATTTCCAGTTTTGCTTGGTGGTAAATGTCATATCGGATGAATTTTTCTATCTGTATTTTTTTTTTACTTTTCCTGCATAATTTATCTCATTTTTAACTCATCATGCTCAAGAAAATGTCATTAGCGTCATTTGAATTCAATTCCTGCGCATTTGTTAAAATACTGCAGTCTTAAAACGATTTTTTTTATGCGGTCTCTGGACCGACGCCTCATTCGTATCATTACGATCGTCATTTAATTTGCACAAACAATGACTAATCTGTTTTCGATTACTCATTTCAATATTTATTTTCGGCATTACTCGCCAGTTAACATCAATGTCGTGTGAATTCTCAAATTCACACTAGATTCAGTTTCTGGGAAGGCAGGCCTCTTGCCGGCATCTATTTAAAATGCGTGGGAATTAACCACGTGTGGTACTACTGCATTATGCTATTATTTTTTCTTCCCAACTAAGTTATAATTATGACCTATTTAGCAAGACATAAAATGTCCTCTAGTAATTATATCTTGTTATCTAATTTATATAAGTCGTGTTAAGTACCTATGTAATGTAAAATAGATAAGAGAATAAACATTATGTACAGTCAACAAAAGAGATAAGTATGCAGGATCGTCGGATTTAGTTGAATTTTAGTAAGAAACCGATGGATGTTGTCGACTAAAATTTAATTTGATAAATGAGCTGTTTGTTTCCTATTAATAAAATTAAATTTTATTTGAGAACATTCATCAGTTTCTTACTAAGCTTCAACTATTTCTGACCATCCTGCATACTTTTCTCTTTTGTTGACTGTACATGTTGCATTATGTATTTGTTGTTTGCCTTATCAGTCATTTCCCTATAAGAACATTGGATTGGTCCTAAAAGACTGACTATTTGGCAAAATTAAAGATCACTTGCATACTTAGGTTTCACTATGAGAAAGAACTAAAGATCGTCATTGCATCTGACTAGATAAATACATTTTTTTAAATGCTAACCTCCACTTAATATATATTTGGCATCATCCCAAATCTCTGTAAGTACCTACTTACAATGTAAAGGTTGATAGAAGTTAAAAAAAAAACTGCCTCATCATCATCTGCCTAACCTTTTCCCTACTAAGTTAGGCCAGTTTCCAGTTTAACCGGATGCAGCTGAATACCAGTACTTTACATGGAGTGACTGCCTAAATAACCTTTGTAACCCATGTACTGGGTTAGTCTAAAACTGCATACAGGAATAATATTTCAGCGATTTAACAGTTCCTATCATATCTTCCTCAGAGTCTACCTACCCCAAGTCTGGCCAGACGGTGGTCGTGCACTACACAGGCACGCTGACCAACGGCAAGAAATTTGACTCCTCCCGTGACCGTGGCAAACCTTTCAAGTTCCGCATTGGCAAGGGAGAGGTCATCCGAGGCTGGGATGAAGGTGTTGCCAAGGTAAGAAGTAGTTTTCAATATACAAACAATTTTTATTCTTGTAACTAGGGTAACTATTTCGAAAATTGAAGGCCTGGCTAAAAGCTGGGAATTGCAAAAAAGATTGAACTATTTCTTCGGAATCTTTCTTTTTTCAGTACTATTTAACTTTTAAGAATGTATTTAAGTCGAAAAAAGTCTGAACATGTATTGTCTGGACAAATCCAGACAAATGTAGTTGTCCTACACGTAACACAAGAATTCATGCCTAAAAGTCAGCAAGGCCATATAATAACACAGGGTGTGTCCAATCAGATTATTGCTCAGAGGCTGCGACTAGAATCAATTCTATTTTAAGATAATTTTTGACGTTCAAAAGTGCCTTTTATGTGCCTATTTGAAATAAATGCTTTGACTTTGCACCTAAAATTTTCAGGGCTGGACATAAGTCACTCCCAAAATGAAGATGTTATATGCAGCTCTTCCATCTACAGACGCCAGCACATCAACCTACCCGAAACTGTCAGATTTTCCCAATCAACTTTGAACCTTATACTTTAGTGATAAAGTTGAAAATCTATTAAAGAAATTTGACAGATTGTAGTAGGTTGATGTGCTGGCGTCTGTATTAATAGTTTACTATTTGGTGATATTGTCACATAAAACTTTTTTGTTTTGGAAATCGTGAAGGCCTTCTCAATGTGTAATTGTATTTTTGAAGTGATAAACTTCTTTAGACTTTGCACTCATTCTGAGCAGTGAACCAAACTGATCCCTCACGCTTGGGTTGGTGATGCTGAATCGGGTATACTCGGCTCCAGTTGGTTGGTGATGCTAATTCACATATACTCAGCTCTTATAGGCTTTCAGTTCTGTAGTGTGGTCATAAGCACACACCCCTCTTTGTTATCTAAATTCTTATGTGTATTCTTATTGGTCAACGAATTACGCCTGAATAAAATAAAATATGGATGTACAAATTTTTAAGCAAGTGAGAAATGAAAATTTTAGGTAAGCTTAGTAGATAACACTATGAACTATTGTAATGTTTTTAAATGAAAAATTTTGACTGCAATGTCCACTCACAATGCCACATGTGCTTTGTTTTATAAACAACAGTGTCTGCACATTGCTTGTTAGCGTCTCATACAATTGTGTGAGAAAAAGAAACAATATCTGTATTGAATGGGCTAGGATGTTTTTCACGAGCCTTTTTTTTACCGCGCACTGGATTTTCATCCCTCTGCGTTGAGCCGAGCGTTAAGAATCCAACAAACCACAATTTAGCGCGTTTAAAAAGCTCACAGACGCGCGGTCAAAACACGTCACGTTAACAAAGCGCCCATGCTTTTTCGTGCGCTTCAATAAATAATAATAATCATTTATTTATAAAAAGGGGATACTACAATGAATATTAAGCTATTTTGTAAATATTTATGTAAATTAATTATTTAAAAAACAATAAATAAACACAATAGCTTAACAATTAAAATAGCTATGCTATTGTATGTTAACTTCATTATTCATCAATGTATTTAGTAGTCAACTGTCAGCCCAGGTTTGCACGGAAGTTTTATTTTTGCGC
This sequence comes from Amphipoea lucens, assembly GCA_947508005.1. Lineage (NCBI taxonomy): Eukaryota > Metazoa > Arthropoda > Insecta > Lepidoptera > Noctuidae > Amphipoea > Amphipoea lucens. The sequence continues at coordinate 10,074,111 of OX382375.1, forward strand.
ACTGGAGTTTCAAATAGCGTGCTAAGAGGTGTGTATGGTACTATGGTAACAGTGTGCATTTTTGACGCGCCATGATGCGCTCTGTTGGATTCGCAATGCTCGGTAGAATACTTAGAGATGAAAATCCAGTGCGCTATAAACAATCATCGCGTTAAAGAATGCTAAGAGTGAAGCCACACTGCTTCGCTGCGTTGCGACGTCGCAGCGCAAGATTTTGATTCGACAACGCAACGGAGAAGTGTGGCATGTTTTAAAATTTATATGTAAAAATGACGCGCTGCGACGACGACGCTTATAATAATAATAACAACAAATAATAATAATATTCCACAACTATCACACAACGCCATCTAGTCCCAAGCTAAGCAGAGCTTGTGTTATGGGTACTAGACAACTGATAAACATACTTATATATTTCTAAATACATACATATTATAGATAAATTACACCCAGACACAGAACAAATGATCGTGCTCATCACACAAACATTTGTCCTGGGTGGGAATAGAACCCACGACCTACGGCATAGCAGTCAGGGTCACTAACCACTAGACCATCAGGATATTATTTGAAAACCTGTTATCTCGCTTTCAAATTTCTTGTTACCTATTAATTTGTTGACCCAAGAGAGAAACCATAGGATGTCATTAATACCCCTTATCATCTACGTGGACTTAAAATGATTGCTTGTTTCATTTACTTAACTCTATTACTCTTTTCTTTACAGATGTCAGTGGGCGAACGCGCCAAGCTGACCTGCACCCCCGACTTCGCTTACGGTCAGCAAGGCCACCCCGGAGTCATCCCTCCCAACTCCACCCTCGTCTTCGATGTGGAACTCCTGCGCCTTGAATAAAACCTTAATGCAACCACCTACTTATAATATTAACATTAGACATTATCTATTTCAACATGCAACATTTTTAACTAATAATAAAAATAACTTTAATATGTGGGTACATAGAAAATGTCTATGAAAACCCACTCTTGAAACTGCCAAGATCAAATGTCAAATCTCCCCGGGTTTTATGAATTTACTTAGCTTGTATTCGAAGAGGGAGTTACACGTAATTTTTTACGATAATTTATCTTAAGATGCTGCACAATAATAACTCGTGTCAAAATGTGTTTAATGTTTTATGCAACCATTTTATGAAATAAGGTCTTCAAGATTATTTACAAATTGAATTTCACACGTATTTAACGTACGTACAAAGCATTACATATTTACTCGTATCACATTCATGGGGCTCTCAAAGTATTCAAATCTATAGCAAAATATTGATGTAATCTCTTTCCAATTAGATACATTGTGAGTCAGTGGACAAACCGTAGCTCATACGACATTCCTTACGCATTTGGATTACTAGAATCGTGCAATATTGTCTTAATAGTCATATTTAGAAGTCTTTAATCACAAATATGATGGAGTTGTGTAAGATCATTATAGAATAAGGCCAAAATATGAGAAGTGCGTTCAAGCTTTAGCCCAAAACTGTATATAATGTATGGACAAGTTGTACTAACTTGACTGGTCTCTATTCTGAATGTGTGGTAGGTAAAGGTGATTTAATTTTCAATGTTAGCTTTATCATTTGACTAAGTTGAATAAACTTATTGTGGAAATTTTGTTTTCTTTTTATTTATTTTTTATGACTTTCACACCCTTTGTTCTCATATTATTACATTCGCAAAATATTATATTCTCAAAATATTACACAAAGAACAATCACAGCGAAAAATGTTTTTAATTTGAGGGAAACAAAAATAAATATTTGACATCGTCACATAGGTTATTCATCACATAATATATTTGTCTCGGATGGGAATCAAACCTACAACCCCTTTTTTAAGGTTTACCTACCTTCTGTAAAATAAATCTAACTAATGATTTTATATCACCCAGGCTAGATAATAAATTAAATGATTATAGTCCGCGCGGAACTAGTTGGTCGCTGAGGTGGGGACAGGGGTGAGGCGGCGGTTCGCAACACACGTTCTTAGTAATGCGCCCCCGACCTCCGTCCCACCGCTCACATATACCTAAGGTGCGGCCAACTATTTCCGCGCGGACTATAACAAAATTACTATACAAATAAATACAAAAACAAAGGACACCAATAAAATTAGCCGTCGAAGTACTCGTCCGCATCGATGTCATCGGGAAACGTGCCCAGAAGACTGGCAGCTGAGTTATTACCGTTTTATTCATGTTTTGGCAATGACAGTAGTGTCTTATTGCACGACCCATAATGCGAAGCATTAGGAGTCTTGCACTTTTTTACTTTCAAATTTTTTTGTTATTTTTAACACCTAAAACTGATGCACGCAATGGCAATCGACAAGCGTGTGGGGAAAAATGAAAAGAATCAGCTTCTACTGGAAATGTATAGCTTGATATGTCATTATTATGTATACTATTCATAGTCATCATCATCATTCATTATACTTACGTAGGTACCTACAGTGGCGGATTTACCAACAGGCTGAGTAGGCTGGAGCCTAGGGCGGCAAAATTGGGGCTAACATTTTTTTTAATGTCTTACTGAAATCAAAATATTTATATACCTACCACGGTTTTTTGGAAAGAATAAACAAAGTGCATTCTCAAATTCAGGCTTCTACCTTAGATTGGATTAAGTACAGTTGCCGATCTTTACAAATCTCTATGCAAGTTTTTCGTAGCTGAACGTGAACATTTGAAGTATTTTGAAGAAACGGCGATGGAATTAAGCGTATCGAAGCAGTATACAAAGACATGGGACATAATTGTAGATTTCGGTACGGGCGGCAAAATTTGAATAGCCTACTGGCGGCAAATGTGTAAATCCGCCACTGGGTATCTACTCTTAACTACCTACCTTTTAAGGCTTGGTCCAGGCAGCATGAGGTGACTGACTTGCTGAAGCTGAAGAGGGTAAGAGAGTCGGGCCGGTGTGTGTGCAGGTAAATCTATGGTAAAGTAAGATCGCGCCTCACTTTTAATAGAACGTACGGCCATTGAATCTAGGCTGCGCAATAACATTTTTTAGGAACCACGTGACATGAGGCGAGAGTGAGTGAGACAACATGCGCGAAAGTTCGGAGAGCCTGTGTTCAGACTGGCTATGATTCATCGGCCATATTGAATAGGTACGGCCCGTTTCTAAATTTGAATGCATAGGTACAACCGCAGGCAATGTTGGCTGACCACTCTTCCAATATATTCGTAATTTATTACTCAGGACATAAAGGTGAGGATCGCCAGCTTGTTTGCCGTTCAATGGCATTAAAAAAATTAGGGCCGCGCGCCCTGCCGGCAGGCACTGATATCGTTTTAGTACGCCTTGGCGTAGGTACAGTCGCCAGCAAAATTGCATGGGTACCTTAGTGTCTATTTTCCCGTGAACGATTGAATTTAAGTTTTCTATAATAAACTAGACGGCGTTGGTTTCTTCACAACTATGACTAATTTACGAAACGTAAGTAAGGAGTTAGAAAGAAACGTATTAAGTAGGATTGAGCAAAGAGTTACAAGGCTAATACATTTATCGAATTATTACATTACATTTACCAGCATACGTAGCTTAAATAATAAAAATAATAAAAGAAACCGATAGGAATATATTTATTAAGCTAACGAGTGGGTATTTTAATAATTAATTTAATATTCGAATTAGTAGTTACCTGCTTATGAATTGATATTCAATTTTGACATAGTAGGTTAATTATTAGGAACAATTTTCATTAAAAGAAACTATTAATTATAAATTGTTTGAATGTTTGAAGAGACAAAAAGAAACTACAAAAATATTTTATCATATAAAGCAAAGCAACGCCATCTAATAACAGCATAATTAAATTTTGTTAGTCGTTAACTGGTTTTACGCTAGATGGCGTCATTTCTCGCTTCATACGATTTTGTTTCTGTACTACCCATGCACTTTTGCAGCCTATCGTACATCAATCGGCGAATTCTTCAATGGCCGTGGTACGAGAATGGAACCACATCCCCCTACATAGTTATAAGGTGGCAGTCCTACTACACACCGATTACCTAAAGGCGCTCCCTCACCTGAAGCATTCGCCTGTAATGTAACAATCTCGAATTCCACTGTAACGGCTAAGTCTGCAAAAAGGCTGCGCAGGCCCTCAACTGCTAGGTAGTGTAGACAGATAATAATTGAAACCAGCAGAATAGGTTAATACATTAATAAGTACAGACAAGACAACAATTATAGGTACTACAATCTGTCAAATTTCTTTAATAGATTTTCAACTTTATCGCTAAATTATAAGGTTCAAAGTTGATTGGGAAAAGACAGTTTCGGGTAGCTTGATCTGCTGGCGTCTCACGGTGTGTTAGGAAGCCCGATTTTGTTGCATGCCCTTTTTATTACAGAAATCGATAGTATTTATCATTTTAAGCACTACAGTCAAAGTCCGGCATCGATACGACTTGTAGATGTTTTTTAAAAAAAATCTCAAAGTTGCTGTATGAAAATAATAAAAAAAATTATATAAAAAAAAACCAGCCTACATATTTAAATTTCCATTATAATTACTAATCAAACTTATAATACCTAACTATCTGACAAGTTTTTGTGTCTGTATTGCAAATAGATCGCGGATATTTTTATGTTTTTTACTTTTTATTTAATTTCTTGGCAATAATACGGTATTAGATGAAGATATTTGACCAGACGATTGTCAACATGTATGTCTATCGACATTATTAAAACCACAATCTAATTCAGCGTTATTTAGAAGTTATGAGAATTTTTCTATTTTAGCCAGGGTTGTCACATTCGAAAATGTCAAGTTTTATCCGGGTTGTAAAAACTAAAAATGGTTATAAGCTGGTTATAAGCGGTCATCGTCGCCTATACCACCTATCGTCCCTCTAGACATGTCGCGCAAGTATAAATGAGACGGCAGTTACCCACCCTGAGACTTTAAGGTGTGTTCTGTCTCACGTGCCTATAATTTTGCTGGCTATCTGTCCTTCAAACCGAAACACAATAGTCCAACACTACTGCTTGGCGGCAGAAATAGACGAGTCGGTGGTACCCACCCAGGCGGACTAAGCAAAAGAATCAAAGAATAAGAGTGCCCATGGGTATAGTTTCAGTTATTGGTAAATGCACATATAAAGATAATTAATCGATAATATATACCTACGACTTCTTTCAGCTAAACTCAAAATTATAAAAAATATTAAATTTAAAATTCTGGTTAAAGTGACAACCCTAGTACAAAAAAATCCGGATATAACTGAAAATTCTCATAACTTCTAAATAACGCTGAATTAGATTGTGGTTTTAATAATGTCGATAGACATACATGTTGACAATCGTCTGGTCAAATATCTCCATCTAATACCGTATTATTGCCAAGAAATTAAATAAAAAGTAAAAAACATAAAAATATTAATATTTCGCGATCTATTTGCAATACATACACGAAAACTTGTCAGATAGTTAGGTATTATAAGTTTGATTAGTAATTATAATGGAAATTTAAATATGTAGGCTGGTTTTTTTTATATAATTTTTTTTATTATTTTCATGACCCGGTTATACAGCAACTTTGAGATTTTTTTAAAAAACATCTACAAGTCGTATCGATGCCGGACTTTGACTGTAGTGCTTAAAATGATAAATACTATCGATTTCTGTAATAAAAAGGGCATGCAACAAAATCGGGCTTTCTAACACACCGTGCGTCTGTACCTGCATACAGCTAAGTCGCGGGTATACCGCGAAATTCAAATTTTCTTACGGTTTTTGCAATTTGCAGGTCAGTGTCAGGTTGTATCTGGATCAAAATATGATTCGCGACTATAATAGATATGTATTTACAGAATTATAGTCATTAGAATCCATACTTTATAATATTATAAATTCGAAAGTAACTCTGTCTGTCTGTCTGTATGTTACCTTTTCACGCCTAAACCGCTGAACCGATTTAGATGAAATTTGGTATAGAGATAGTTTGAATCCCGGGAAAGGACATAGGATACTTTTTATCCCGATATTCCCACGGGATCGAGACTTATGCGGGTGAAACCGCGGGGCGCAGCTAGTCATTAATTTTGTAGCATAAGAACTTTTAGTTCTTACGGTAGAAATCTAACTTAGGTGGGGTGTGGGGTTAGGTTAGGTACCTAGGTATATCGCGGCGACCTGGAGCGCTGTGTTTTCGTTCCTAATCCTTAACCTCCTCCTGCTTCTTCTCTTTCTTTCTTTTTCTTTTCTTTTTTTCCTTGTGCTTGTTTATCGAAGTAGGTAATTAATAAATGAATGAACACGACTGACATTTTCACACATTTTAATACGACAATAAATATTAATTAACATTTAAGAGATCAAAAATAGCCCGTCTTGGAAGACAGGTAGTATAGTAGGTAATACTTATGTAATTAATAACTCACTACGTTCAACAATTTCATTAATTGTATCGTAGGTTATTAAAATTAGGTCATTAGCTTAGGCCGTCATTTAGCGAGATTACTTTAAGGAGACCATGTCTTCCCGCTCTGGATGGGATTACGGAAAGAATTCCGTAATAATATCCTTTCTTGCATTGTCATTCATTAGTAGTTGTATTCCTGAAAGAAAAAGACATTTTGTTTAATAGGTAAGTAAGTTGTAGTACGTTTTCTGGCCCTGGAGAAAAACCGGATTATTCAAAGGCCACCCACACCATGTTGACACATTGTCAACCTCATGTCAAGTGATTTTATTGGCTACATTTATTTCAGACAGCCAACCAGAGCAGTCAACATAAGCTTGAAAATCTGTCAAATAGGTAATGAGTTTTATTGATTAACTTCCACCATCTCCGCGATATGTCGAGAGACTGGTCCTATAAGTATTAGCCAGCACCCTAATTGCGTACCTAACACACTATCAATTTCAATCTGAATCATTTTGAAACATATTGCTAATCCATTGCTTCATATGTTCGAAAAATGTGTCTGCTCAACAACGTAAATAACGCAATGAATGTTGTTGAACTGTCAAAATGAAACCCATAGCTACCTACTTATAGTGAGTTACGCAATTACCCCGCAGTTAGGTACTTGCCAGCAAGGTTGTAGTGGGCTGACTGCATACAAGATACATTTCCAGTAGGTACTCGTATAAATAAGCTGTTTTTCCGTACAATTAGAGTTCAAGGAAATTCCTAAACCTTCTTTGGTTTAAAAAAAAAACAACGTACCTAAATAGCGCAATGAACGTGGCTGAACTGTCAAAATGAAACCCATTGCGATAAATTGTCATTTTATGTGTGTTAGGTACAGACGCCAGCACATCAAGCTACCCGAAACTGTCAAATTTTCCCAATCAACTTTGAACCTTATTCTCTATCAATAATGTAGAAAATCTATAAAAGAAATTTGACAGATTGTAGTAGCTTGATGTGCTGTCGTCTGTACGCAAATACCCCGCTGTTTACCTACCTATATTAAAAATGTATAGCTTGATATGTCCTCGTGCGTACCTATTGTTATGAATATTTACCTGAAAAAGTGTTGATTCCTTCTTACGTGGTCGAACATCTTTTAAATTGTCTCCAAAATCCATGATATTTCATCTCTAGCATAACTGATCTTTTCCATTTATCAATAACATCCTCATAGGTATTTATAGAAATATACTCCCAATCTTCTACTGGACAAAAAAATACCTAATAGGAGGTTTTCATCTCGCTTTGTCTTCATTCCTTACAATTAAAAACATCGATTTATTTTAAATGGCGCTCAGCAATGCGAGTCCGCCATCTTCTTATCCTTAGTTATTACGTAATAGTTAACATCAAAAGCATCATTATATCTAAGGGTTAACAGATGTAAGATATGTTGTATACCTAAATGGCTTTCTTCTTCGTTAATCGTACCAGTCATGGTTTTATTTCTCTTCGATGTTCATTTCGTTACTTTAGCTACTTTCTCCAAAGCTTTGCCTTCATTGTCTTTGACAGATCTTCGTCAGTCACTAGACTTAAGCCAGTAGGTAAATATATATGTAGTGTAAACTTACACCAGGTAAATATAGCTACCTGTATTCTAAATGCAGTATCAGGGCTATTAATAGATTCCTATGCTCAGTAATAATACTTAATAAAAATCTTAACTATCCCTGTTTGTACCGAAACTTTATATAACATTTTTAACTAAAGCCAACGATTAAAGTCTTATTTTTGCGATGGGAATTTGTACTTGTTTGGTTCTATCCATATGTAAGCCCGGTTCTCCGTTAGCACGTCACACAGGCAACACAGTAACACAGGCATAATAAAATTAAATCATATCTAATTTCCATTCATCATTTCTCAGAATTTATCCACTGAGCCAGGTTTTTCATGCCCCATCAACTGTTTTAGGGAATGCGGGGGTCACAACATCAAATACGGCAGGGTCTGCTCGTATACATTTAGATAATAATAATTGTATTCATTCTGAACATCTACTTTTAACATTAAAAGCACAAGGATTGTCTTATGCTGTGGACAGTGTGGTCGTTAAGACCGAAAAGAATATGAGCAGCGTGAAACATCCAGTACTCCTACTTGAGCAAACGTGAAGTGGTAACGGAGAATAGAGGAGAAACTTAAAGCTAATTCTCCACAAGCTCGTTTAGTTGCTGGGGGAGCTTATTCCACCTAAAAAAAAAACAAGCGTTAGTGTTGTATCTCCTAAAATAAGTATTATGTACGTTCCTAAGTTAAGGTTGGAGAGAACTACAAAAATTATTGGCAATCGTTTCCCAACACTATCGAGTGTTGCGACCGAATTTAATAAAAAATATTGGTATATTAAGAGAAAAAAAAATTAAACGTCCGAATTGAGAACCTCCTCCTTTTTAGAAGTCGGTTAAAAAACGAAAACTTGTGCTATGATTAAGTTAGTGTGAGTCGGTAATTATATTAGGTATCTACTCTGTTTTTAAAGATTGGTTGGGTCGGTGGGGTCGAATCAAAATCAGACATAATTTATACAAACTGAGCTGAGAGCGTCAGCAGTTTTTGAACGGCAAAATTACATAAGACAATCCCCCAAAACGCCCGCCGTTCACTGTGTATGTTTCTTGACCCCACTTAACCCTACACTGCATGATATTTTTTTTTTATAGAAAAAATCTTACTACATCATATTTGTGGTCTAGAACACGGGAAGTACAGGTAAAATGAAAAATAAACAAATAGAAAATATATATATTTTTTTTTTATTTAGTTCCATATGTGGCACAATATGCAATGACCTACCTAAATTTGCTAATCTAACTAGAGGTGAAACACACGGAAGCAGTTTTTGTCCTTGTTTAAACAAAGTTCGACTCTGCATTTTCCATCTAATTTCAACGAATACACTAAATAGGTGCTATTGATTGTTGTCACTTTCATTGTGTAATCATAGATGTCGCTACTTGGTTCAAATCAGAAAAAATATCAATTATTTTGGTTGTCCCACTTAAGGGACTGAATGCAGTGTAGGGTTAAAACATCGACATTCAGTTGGGAGACGAAAGCGTTATCTACCTACTAGCAGATAATGCACTAACAACTAGGCTACTTTAGCCAATCCTCAATATATACAAAATCCAATCTTCAATATATACAAAATGGCTCGTAATTATGTCATACTGACTTTTATTACTTTATTCTAATTCAACTGACTGTTACCTTTTATGACATAAAATACTAGCAGCACTCCGCGGTTTCACCCGCATAAGTTTCAATTCCGTGGGAATATCTATCTATTCATACACGAAATATCTGAAGGGGGCATTGTACCCATCATTATGAACAACTTTTACTTGATTTTTTTTTGCGATTTCAGGTTTGGTCCCATAGTAAAAGTTGTTCGTAATGATGAATACAATGACCCCTTAAGAGATTTCGTGTATGAATAGATAGACCTTATACATATCGACGGTGAAGTCTCAATAACTAACATTTTAGCGATTTTCACTTTATTGCATATTCGTAGGTAAATATATGAAATAGCTCATATTAGCAAAGACATAAGGTCTTGAATCGACGACGACGTCTCCTACTATTTGTTTAATATAAGTAACTTTTTTATTAAAATATTAAAAACTATGGAAATGAAACGTTTTTTTCGCCTCCTGTAACATCATGATTTTGTAGTTTAATAAGATATTAATACTACACCGTCGATATGTATATTTCATGGCTGCATACTAAAACTGTTTCGTTAACTACACTGATTGGTAATACTTTATATCTACTAATTAGTAATGGAGCCATTTTGTACCTACAAAGACATGTGCTAAAACCATACGATGTCAGCTTGCTTTCCGTATGTCACTTGTTGCAGAATTCCACGGTCAAAATACAGGGTTATTTTAAATTGACTAGCTAAACTGCGCAGACGCGATGGGTATCGATATCTAAACACGATAAAATCTAACCCCCTTATTCATAATCCTATTTTATCTCTATTTTAGCTAAAATAGGTTTATAGAACGTTTGTCTTTATCTGTCACGTTGTCATTTCTGTGTGTAAGAAAGAGACAAACCCCATTTTAACTAAAATAGGTTTGATAAGTTTTATGAATAAGGGGGTAAATATATAAAAGAAGAAACTACCTGACTGACACATCAACGCACAGCCCAAACCGCTGAGTCTAGAGATTCCAAATTTGGCACGTAGGTTCCTCATGAGGTCTAGAGGTGCACTAAGAAAGGGTTTTTCGAAATTCCACCCCTAAGAGGGTGAATGGGGGGAGGGTGAAATTTCACGTGGATGAAGTCGCGGGCAGAAGCTAGTAAAAAATGAAAAGATTAGATGCTTTTTTTTTGGGAGGACAACAACCGCTGTTGTGTTATTACATGAAGTATAAGTTGAGAAAAACTTACGTTTTATCGTTTTTAGATATCGATAGATACTCATCACGTTTTTGAAATTTACAAAAAAAAAACTGATGTCACTTAAGTGACTACAAGAACTGCGGTCGCCACAAAATTAATTTATTTTTTGGTTTATCATGTTTAGATACCTATCGGTACGTGATCGATACCCATCGCGTCTGTGGAGTTTAGATAGCCAATTTGAAATAACCCTGTATGAATGCAAAACCTCAAACCTAGCAGAAACGACTTCGTATAGTTCCGGCTGTAAGATATTTTGAAAAATCATAAAAACAACGTCTTCAAAAGTCAAAACATGACACGGAGAAGTAAGCAAACGGAGGGATAGCGTAATGAATTGATGATCGCAAAAAATAATATGAGTCTTGGCCAGTTCGGAAGTAACAACTTTAAATTGAGATATTTTTTATTAAAAACATAAATTACCAGATATTTTTCCACAAATCTATTAATCAGGCTTGGAAATTTTATACGGCAAATAAAAACTGCCTAATCTCCTCTTTTTTGATACTTAATAATTCGATTGCTTTCATCGTGTTTTCCGTGAAATTTTCGCATTCTTTATCAGGTACCCCACTAACAAAGTTCCATGAAATATTCTGCTTTTCGGATTCAAGATTCACCACGACACGTCCCTTTAGATAACCCCACAGAAAAATGTCAGAACGTATCTCGAAATCCTCAATTATGAAAATGGTATAATTAATGATGTGTTACAAAAATTTGGCCCAAAAAATGGGCTAAAAATTGAGCCCAAAAATGATCCTAAAAATTTTAAATTCATGGTTTCATGGTCAGTCATGGTCTGTGACTGTGCATTTTAATTTGCCGTATTATACCTAAATAATAGACATCAAACAACTGCAAAATTTGGCGTCGAATCAGAATAGTGGCTAAAAAAGTTTTATAGATATGAATTGGCCACCCTATAGTTGATGCTAATCCCGCATTCAATCAGGGCTGTAACTAGGTTGTACACGTGCAAAACCATTTAGCCGAGGGGTTGCTAAGGTACTAGGGGTTGAATAATAATCTCCCGCGCGGCCGGCATGATGTGCATGCTCTGTTAATCCGCTAGTAGCGGCAACATTGCTTGAAAAATATGATAAAAGCATCAACAGTTATTTTTGGGGTAATTTTTCTGAATTTAGACCGTCACTGCCGTTCGAGTAAATTAATGATCCAATAAATGGTATTGGTCCTTGCACGCAACTCTTATTAAACTTGACTTTAATTCTTAAGAAATGAGAAAAACTAACGCAATTCACTGGCAACCCTGCTTACTACTTACTCCGTGATAGGATTGGCTGCCATGTGCATTATCTGTTAAGAATTTATTGTCTTTTACTAAACCTCATAAATAAGTGGGTGTATTAATAAAGAAAAACTGATCTCTACTTTACGTAAAACAGATGATATCCGTTTTATTATACTTTTCAGCCGTCTGTTTTTAATGGTAAGTTTCTCAATCTGCTTAGTTTGAATAGAGATTATTGCAGCTGCCTTTTCATATTCAGTCATTTGTCCTGATTGCAGTAGAATTTTTGTCTTTTGGACCTCTCTAATTTCAGCATTTGTTGCTTCGATTGCCTACAACAATATAAAATAAATGAGAAGCAGTGATAATGATGTGTAAAGATACTTAAACTGGAATAGTAAGGGAAGGGAGTGCAGCTACTTAAATTTGTACGAAGACTCGATCTCACTGAGTTCTGAAGTGCGTGGGGTGGATAAAATTATAATGATGAATGGTAAAAAGGCGCACTGACACGGGTAATTAAAGTTATTGTCACAAAAAAATCACTTCAGACATGAGACAGGTCATCAGATTACAACTGCATTGTCTGCATTTCAAAAGAGCCCGCGTCAGAGCATTTTTACTAGTGCCACTCCATTAGCTTACTACTCCGTGGTCACTCAGCGAGTGACGGTTTCTCGCCAAAAAGGTTCACACGAGCGCTTTTCATTGCAAAGAGTAGTTACTCTCTCGACTAGAGCTGAAGGCTAACTCTCATAACTAAAAAAACATTTACATTCAATTCGCAATCTCATCTCAGCGACAATCAATGAGAATGAAAAAAATTTGGTGTTTTTTTTTCAGTTTGAGCCTAGGGCAGAGTGAGAATATTAATAAAAATGCCTCCTTGAAAGCGGATTTTTCGCAGTGCGTTTTTGCACAGTGTGTGTTTTACAAACTTTGAAAAAAGCGCTCTTGTGAATTTCTTGCTATGTCCTATGGGGCTGAGAAGAACAACTCACTGAGCCGTCGCCCAGCTGACTTGCGCCGTGACGCCTGCGGCTCATGTTCTTGGTTCTGAGAAAATTGTGGTGAGAGGTGTTCATGAATAACAGCCGCACGGGTCGATCTTTAAAGTGAAGCAACGCTTGCCGAGGTTGGTCCATGGATGGGTGCATACCGAGACCCGTGCGTGTTTCGGAAAGTACGGTAAGCCGTTGGTCCTTTGAATGATCTCTCTCCGGTCGTGTCGGATTGCCATCCTATCGGACTATGAGAGCGAGCGAAGAGAGAGTGCACCTGTGTCCGCGCACACACTTGTGCACTATAAAACCTCCCGCGCTGAAGGGTAGTCTCCGCTGAAATTGGCCGCTGTGGCCGAAATACGGTTTGGAGGACTATTATAATCAGAAGGTTTGGTCCAGTACAAAAAGAAAAAACAAAATGGCGGGGAAAAACAAACGACGCTCGGCTTCGTTAAGCGTGTGTAAAGGGTGTAAACCCTTTATGCATTTGAATGTCTGATTGATACACGTGAACACGAGTAATAGAATATGAGTATAATTATAGAAATAATCGGGCAGGTGAGTGAGGGTGCCCTTGAGGGCCCACGCGTGGGGCGTTGCTAGGGGATCACATGGAGAAAAATTAGGGATGCGCTATAAATAAACCTGTATTAGGGAGATGTTTTGATGTTTTTTCTCGAACGTTCGTACTGACAGGCACTGTTAATGAATTTGTACGGATTCATTTGTTATTTATAAAGCAAAATGAGCGTGATATAATACAGGGTGGCAGGGAAATGGACGCGCAAACTGTAAAACCATGAATTCAGCACGTTTGATTCTAGAACCTACCAGCACAGAAATTATTCGTTGGTTATCAAACAAAAAATCAACTGTTTCATAGAAAAGTGCAATACCGTCGCGGTCTATGGAACAGCAACTTTTAAAGTGAAAACTTCTTTAGGCGCGATGGGCATTTTTGAGATGGGAAAAAACTATAGAACTCGCGCCACTGTTACCATAATCGACACTGCTTTGGATGTGTTCGGCTGTCCTCGGAATGTACTCGGTTTTAATGTATATCCGATATGTCAGTGAGTGATGGCGAAGTATTCTGTTGGTGTTAGTTTTTTCACTTCTGTTGGCACTCCTGGAGTGCCACTGTTTTTTTTTTTTGTTTTTATCGCTGACGAAAAATTGCAAGGTTCAGAATCGTGTACTGAATCCGTGGTATGAGGTTGCGCGTCAATGTCTTATAAGTATATTGTTTTGTGTTTTTTTTTTTTTGTTTTTAAGGGTGAAATCTATTATCATCATTGTTCGGCCGAAAGCCGTAAACTGCTGGCCGCCCCCAAGCATCGCCAGGACGCCAAAGAGGTGCGAGAATCCGCTTGATGCGGGAAGCACAAGACTGGTCAAAAAAAAAGAGAACTTATCTAAAAAAGAATCTAAAAATAACTTAGTCTAAAATTAATTTGTGGCACACACAATGTGCAAACAGCTACTACAAAATAACTAGAAAAAAACTATAGGCGTAATATGTAGGTATCACTTGTCATTTTAAGTCTCGTTCAGTACAAAAATAATAATGTTTTAAATGAAATAGATACTTTTTTACGCCATTTTTGTCTTTTAATAAAGAAAGTGGAAATGGGCGGGCCGCATAGAGCGAAAACAACAGATGGCAGATGGGATAGACCAATGCTGGACTGGAGACCGAGACCTGGTAGTAGAAGTATGGGCACAAGGTCGCTGAGGTGAACCGACGACCTGGTCAAGATTGCTGGACGACTGGCTTAGGAAGGCTATAGAATGATAGAGAAAAGTGGCGTGCATTGCAGGATGCCTACACTCAATGCCATTACATACATGCCATTAAAAACACATTGGGTGGCAAAAGGCTGAAGAAAAAATAGTCTTTTAACCTTTTAAGCGCTTGGCTAAATATCAACTGCCGTGCCCCTAGCGCGCGGCTACAAATCGATAAAATCAAGATAATACCTATAATACCTGCAATAAATAAGGAGGAGAAATCGTTGTATCGATTAAAAAATAGTCAAAAAGTTTTTATCTCTATTTATTAATGGTTTTAGTTGTACGGTCAGCATCAAAAGTCGATTAACACTATCATTTTTACATGTTATTAAATTGTCAACAACTTTTTCCAATAAACTGATTTTTAGCTTTTCACATAATAGACAAGAGTATTATTCTAAAAAAAATTCATCTGCTGCAATTTTGAACAAATATTTTGCGCAATAACTATAAGATTAAAAAAACTGAAGTTTTAATCAACTTTTGATGCTGACCGTACCACGCAGTTAATAGGATGAAAATAGAACGAAAAAGATCATGCATGTTCTCTGTCGCAGAAATACGACACGAGCGGTAGGGGCACGGAATTATGTGTCGCATAAATGCGACACAAGCGGTCAAAGGGTTAATCACTGAACCACCGGCAGTATATGATGGCACCTGTGACAGTTTCTAAATTGCAAAAATATAACTACAATCCATTCCTAGTTATTTTACCTCTGGCTTTGCACCGCTGCCGAAATAACAGTGGTGTTTATTCTCGTTATAATAAGATTGTTGATGGTTTGCTGCCACTGACAAGGCTATCAAAATCACAGTAATCTTTATTCTCGTTACCATAAGGTTTTCGTTAAGTTGTCGTTGTGTGAGTGCAGAGGTAAAATAACTGCGAATGTGCTTTAACTATAATATGCGATGAGAGAATTCAGTGCTGGGCCAAAATGTGACACTCAAAAGTCTCATAGGTACCTAATTATTATCAACTAACCTTCTTGCTTGACTTCCTCTTTGATATCAACTTTCCAATACGCTCAAGTTTCACCTTAGGTGACGGAGTTGGTGGTTCAGGCGTCCTAGGGGGCGCCAGCTGTTGCATATGCGGACGTAGTAAGTCCAGTGGTGGGTATGGGTTGCTGGAAGACTGTAAATAAAATGGTAACAAATGGCAATGATGGTATAGAGGTGGTCAGTGTAACTAGAAATGGTGAGTTTAAATCTTTAGTGGTGTTAGTTGTTTTGCAATGTGGCGAAGATTCTGTTATGAGGCTCTCGCTCTCACAAATCATAAATAGGTAGGTAACAATGGCGTTTTTATGATTTATGTCCCACTAGTTCCAATGATTCTATTCAAGGGGAAAGCGCTACGGTAGCCTGTCGCGCCATTTTGATTTTTTTCAAAATGGCGGCCACGCTTGAAACCAATATTAATGGATAGCTGACATCACTGCAAAAGGAAAATAATAAGGACGAACCGAACCTCGCAAAGTGTCACGTTTCCGTCCAAAGTTGATCACGTGACATCCATATTTTTTTAACTTGCTTAGGTACATCTTGTTGCTTAGATCTTTGAAATAATCACTCTGAAAGTTTAAAGTAGGTACCTAATCAAACATCCTAGATCCTAGTATCTATTCCTCTTCTACTACCATGAGTTGGAGGTCTGGAAGTATTTGTGCATTCGCCGCAACCCCGACTGGTACCTTCCTAACCTAGGTAGACCAGACCGGGGGATCTCCGGTCGTGTCGGATTACGTTACGTGTCGTCCCATCGGACTTTGAGAGTGAGGTAAGAGAGAGAGTACACCTGTGTCTGCGCACATACTTGTGCACTATAATATCTCCCGCGCCGAAGACTAGTCTCCGTTGAGATTGGCCTCCTGGTTGACAATTTAGATCAAGAACATCAATCCATTATCCACTTACCCCAACATCTCGGCGATAGCGTTCATCAAAAGCCGACGAAGATCCCACTTCGTCATTATTCTCCTCGAAAATGGAGACTGGCAAATGTTCGCCGAAGAAAGCAGGCTAAAAAAAAAGAAAAACAGTTTGTACTTATGATTGATGATTTTTTTTAATTGCACACTTGGTAATCACAAGTAAAGTGCGCGTCGCTTAGTAAGATAAAAATACTATACTTGAAAATGAAATAAAGTACTTAAGGTGAATGCGCAGTGGTAGCCCGCGAAATTCAAATTTTCTTACGTTTTTTGCAATTTTTAGGTCAGTGTCAGGTTTTATCTTGATCAAAATTTGATTCGCGACTATAACAGGTACGTATTTACAAAATTATAATCATCAGAATCATTAATACATCTTTCTGAGTTAGATTTCTACCGTTAAGAACAAATCTCGTATGGAAAAGTGTTTATGGTAGAAATCTAACTTAAAGAGATATATTAATGATTCTAATGACTATAATTCTGTAAATACATGTCTATTATAGTCGCGAATCAAATTTTTATCAAGATACAACCTGACACTGACCTGCAAATTGCAAAAAAAGTAAGAAAACTTGAATTTCGCGGGCTACCACTACGCATTCACCTTAAAGTCCTTTTTTGGTGGTATGCATTAATCGTATAAATGTTTGTATAATATCTAAGACGCACAGGCCGTATATGCTTGTATGTCCTGGACTAGGTATTTTCTGTAGGTGCATTTGTGTGTTTAAAATATTAAATTAGTGAATTTCAACAACTATGATTTTTTACCTAATTTTGGTGGAAAATTTTGTTTTTGAATATTTAATTAATAATATTAGATGTTGTTATGCAAAAAATACCGTACCAGTTACATAAAATGTTAGATTAAATTTAATATTTATGGCTTCTAATAGGTATATTGTGGCCATAGAATTGGTAAGACACCAAAATTGATATCTAACACCAAAATTAGAAAGTCCATTAAAACTTCACCAAACTATTAATACAATAACAATAAAAAACCTTTTTATAGTGAATAAATATATTTTTATTAAAATAGTAAAAAAAACATATCTAATGAGATCAATTTTGAAAAATGACAATCAACAAATACTACTTTCTTACTTTTTCTGCCTTGTTAATTCTTCAATCTTTAAATTGAAAAATATAATGTAATCACCTGAGGAGGTGATCACATTTTTTTTTATATAGGTATCATCATCATCATCATGATCATTAATGATAGATATGCTTAACTGCACTCTATGGCATTTCACTCTAAGGTTCCATTTTCCCTTCAGTTTTTTTTTAAATTATAGATATCTTGCACTTTCTTTTTTTCTTCGCACTTTCTTCTCCTTTCCTGTTATCCTTTTCCTCTCCAAGCACTCTCTGCGTATGTAAACTTTGAATTTTGGTTTGTCATGCTGAAATACAAACACCCGATATAAAATATTGGTATTCAGCTGCATCCGGTTAGACGTGAACCCGATCCCAACATAGTTGGGAAAAGACCAGGCAGATGATGATGATGCTGGAATACAAACATTACATAACATCATAATTATTTGTTTAACCAATCGAAAACCTAAGTAGTAAGAAAAATTGAAATATTTCTTCGTTCGTTCGTTTCTAGATCTTTATAGATGTGTGTGTATTTTGTATCGTTTTGAAAGCATACCAAAGCTTTTTTTTATAAAAATATAAGAATTACAACACCGACTTAGTTATTTAAAACGTTTTTAAACATCAACACCAAAATTGCAGGATTTTTGTCCGATTACTAAAAAAAAGACTTACGGTACTTACGTTTTTGCCCGGAAAAACACAACGGGATGGCTCACATCTATTCTGTCACACACAGCTGCGCGTGAGTACCTGGCTCAACGAAGTGAACGATGGTAGTTTCGTCCTTCTGGGTTTATTCTACACGAGTGCCTTAATGATTTAATTTTTTCTACCAGAATTTAAAATTTCGCGCGGAATAAATATAAGAATAAAACTGTCATCAGATAGAAAAACTAATACTGAATTTAAATATAATTAGTAATATCTAATAAACTAGTGCAGTTTCGCTTAAGCGATGATAATTCCCGGAAAGAAAAACAGATTGTGGACGCGTCATCAAAATTAGAATAATGCTATATATTTTTTTTTATAACTTAAAATGGTTTCTACTAAAATATTTCCAGCCTGCTCAAGCTATGTATGCCTACTTTCTTTAAAAAAATTAAACTTTATTGTTGTTTGGTCTAAGATACGATTTTGAGCCGCGCCTCCTAAAAATTACGCTTGAGAATTTCACTCAAATAAAGAAATACAAAAGTAGGGATTCCTCATGGTACCTAATAGAAATTAACCTTCAAAATATAAATCTATAGTCGGGTTAGTTACACTATTTATAACTCAAGAACGCCTGGACCGATTTTTATGATCTTTGATTTGTTGGATTTGTCTCTGTCTCGAATAGCAGAATCTATTAAAACCTTGGAAAAATTGACGATATAAAAAAATAATGAAGATGACGCCAGGTCACCTTTGGCTAGTAAGAAATAATGTGACAGTTAGTCTGTTGTGAAACTTAGTTATTCATTGATAGTTTTACGTGTAAATAATTATCTATTTGAAAACAATCAATGAATAACAACAAATTTTGCGAAACTAGTTGCGAAATGTAAATCCACATTTTATTTCACAAAACTAAAGTTAAATGGCAACACAGCTTTCTTTGAATACAGAAGTTGAATTCTGTATCAAATACAAAAAAAAAATATATACATAAAAACTTCTTAAATAAACATAAATAAAATCTTAAGAACAGAACGCGCGCGCAGCAAAACGCTCAGCTATACTACTCGTAAATGGTAATCTTTTCTATATTTACCTGGAATCGCTCCCAGTCGTCAAACCCAATGGTACTGTCCGGCTCTTGAATACCGGGTGCTGGCAGGTTCATTCCCGCGAAAGAGCCGCTGGTCCCAGGTTCCTCAGATCCCACTTCATTGGTATCGGAAGCTGGAGCAAGTGTGTCAGAGCTTTCTTCAGCGTCCTCGTCATCACCCTTAAAAAGTAGTTAAAGGCGCGTTTATTGAATTGCTGTAGGATTCTTGATTTAATCTGGTCAATGCTCACTACTTATTGGTTTATTTTTAAATTGAAAATTAAAACATGTACAGAAAAGAGGTTTTAAACATAGTGCTGTGACATAACCGAAAAGTATAACCTGCCTCTCTGCTTAGCATTTTTGGACTATGAGAAAGCCTTTGATTCGATCGAGACTTGGGTTGTACCAGTCTCTCCAACGGTGCCAGATTGACTATGGGTACATCGAGGTGCTGAAGTGTCTGTACAAAAACGCTACTATGCCAGGCCGACTCCAGGACCAAACCTCAAAACCTATGCTATTCTGCAGCGAGGTGTTAGACAGGGAGACGTTATTGTTCCAAAATTGTTTACAGCTGCACTGATGGATGTCTGTACATGTTGCGAGTTTCCAGATGACCCATGGAATTGAAACGTGGAGTTTCCCTAAGTGATAAAATCAGAAATGACGAGATCCATATGAGAACCAAGGTAATCGACATAGCCCGCAGAATTGCCAAACTTAAGTGGTAGTGGGCAGGGCACATTGCTCGCAGAACGGACGGACGATGGGGCCGAAAAATTTTGGAGTGGCGATCGCGTACGGGAAGACGTAGCGTTGGAAGACCTCCCACAAAACTGGTCATAGTGGCAATGCTTGGGAAAGGCCTATGTCCAGCAGTTGACGTCTTTCGGCTGAAATGATGATGATGTAGTGACATACTTATTGTTTTTATTATTTAATTATATTTTTTTAAGTACACACAAAAACCAAGATCAATAATAAATGCGAGGAAATAAAAAAATGTCTTCCAGCACACCTGCAACAGGATAGTTTAATGCAGAATGCACGGTTTATATTATAAAAAAAATCAACATACCCTAAGCTAATACCATTTTGTTATTTAAAAATGAAATTCGTGTACTGGCAGACAGATGATGTTAAGTTTAAAAAAGAAACTCTTAGATTTTTTCTGAATCGTATAAACCCTTTACACCAACACTAAATATTTTTAACACTTAAAACCGATTGACTATAATAACTTCACCTACAAACGATCATAAACTGCACTCACCTCTATCCTCAACACTGAAAAACAAACACTAAGAAAAATCTAGCAAAGTTTACATACACAGAACAATAAAACCGTGAATCTATTAACCCGTAATACTGGCACATCATTTTACAATTGACACACACTGCTTGGGACTCCGAGGGAGTGTCCAGACGGGAGACACAACTATTATACGTACATAGAGGTGAATCTATCGGAGTCTGACGGTAGAGATGTACCGTTCGCGGCGTGGAGTGATAAATTGCGAAACGAATTTAAGTTATGCGATGATTCTAGTTGTTTGTAGGACGATCTCGTGAGGAAAAGGGGTGTTAAACCTACGTGTCTAATATTCAATTGTACATAAAACGCGCTTCAATCTTAACTAATATTATAAATGCGAAAGTAAGTTTGTTCCGATTTCACGCTAAAACGGCTGAACGGCTGACATTTAGCACATGTGTAGACCATGACCTGGAGAAGGACAAAGGCTTCATCCTAGATTGCAGACGAGCAAGTTCCTGATAAAAAAATAATTGGAAATACTTACATACAGGTTGCGGTAGACGACGTATTCACATGGTATGGCCGACGTTTTTAAATAGCGTTTTCGTGAGCGTTTTACTATGTAGTCATGCTCGCGAAAATGCCTGGAGCATATATAATCGCGCGACGTCGGTGTCCAATCGCCTCTCCCTGTCATCTCCACCCACTTTTCCTTGAGCTCCGCATCAGTCGGAAATCTGTAGCAAATAATTGTTATCTTCACCTAACAGTCATCTTCATGGTTTGTGGAGCTGCCTCTGTCTGAGACCAGCTGTGGTGGCCGGTGGCCTAGTGGCAACGGAAGTACCTTTGAAGTTTTTTTTTTATGCTAACAACTTATCAACATTTGACTATGACAAATCGTAGCGATTTTAAAATCAAGTCTGAAATTAATGTTGGCTAATTGAGAATGAGAAACCGAATATTTTCCTCCTACCGAAATCTGTTCTCAAAAGATTATGGCCGACTGGCTGTAGGCGGGCCAATTCAAAAGCGTTGGCGGGCCACTCGGTGGCCCCTTGGCCTGGGATTGAGCGGCCTTGCTATATACGAATGAGCCGTTATAGTTACTTATTATCGTAGGTGATTCCTATACCCTACTAATGGTTATTTTTATTTGGTTAAGTGATTTATATTAGTATTTGGTGACTGCCGAGATGACGACTAATAGAGAATTATGGAATAAAAAATACATATTGCGCTGACCTCTAATAAATTGGGATAGGTAAGGTTGAATGACGATGATGATGATGTAGTTTATATCAGTAGAATTTAGATTAGTAGCTACTTAAACATATTTTAATACAACATATTCTTTGTTCTCGGATCAGTCTTCAAATGGCGTAGCGTCGTAGCTTCGTAGGCCCCTACGACGCTACGCTTCGAAGACTACGCACTACGCAGCGAGCTGCTACGAGTCGTAGCAGGTATCATTATGATTGGTACAGCTATATTGTAGGCATGAATAATTAGTTACCTATATTTTTTACCAAAGCCTAATGATACGCTTACCGCCAATATTTACGTAAAAATCTGATTTTATGAATAGAATTTTTAAAATTTAATTTTTTAGAATTTTTTTTTATCGTTTATTTCTGAATCATTTTTTTCTCATCATTCTTTTCACATTATCTTAATTTATTTGGGGTGGGCGCAACATGTCTTTTTCTTCCATTTCTAAGAGTAATTTTTTTAAACAGATCAATAAAATCCCTTTTTTTTAGTCCAACCCGATGTCGCCATATTTGTCTAAAAGTGGATTTCGTTACGAGTCTGCGCAGAACGTCAGCTCTTTGTTTGGTAGGCACTTAGAATGTTTCTCGAAACATAGCACATAGCAACTTTTGCGAACACGTTTTGAACAAAGGAAAGGCACTTTTTCAAACACGTGACCTTACGGGGGAATTTATTTTTTGAACACTGATTAGAAATCATTATGATTTATAATGACACTATTCACTTTCATATTTTAAATTGAAATACACCTACCCTTACAGAAACCTAAAAATGTTGCACAACATGGCGACTAGCAACATTTGTGTAGGTATCCATTGCTTCTAAAATTCGCTCATTTTGTTTTAAAAGCATAGCACAAATCACAAGAAACTACTAATAGAGCACAATTCACAGTCTTCATCGATATATCCCTCATAAATAAATAATCGGAGCACCTCTAGCCTTCGACCCTCACCATGAAACGCGTCCCGAGTTCACGTCGTTATACGTCGCTGCGTGATACACTACCCTTTATGATAGCGCGACGAACATCGAGAGCGAACACCAACAGCAATGTACATCTTTCGCAATGCAACAGATTAATGGTCGCTACAACAGGTGAATTTGCAATAATCAGGCCATTTTTTTAAGTTAAATGAAGATTTTGTACTTACACATGGAAAGAAAGTCCTTCTGCTTCCCCGTCATGGTCCTCCTGGCTGCATTTACACGTTATAACGGCACAGAGAGGCATTTTTGATTTTTTTCGGAGGAGGAATGTTGCACCCGATGAGATCCGCGGCCAACTAAATATCGCCTGCGCTTATTTCGATCGATAGGTGTATAACCAATTGCTGTTATGCGCAGTACCTCTCTGCCACCCCCAGATTCTATATTTAGCTCGACTGTAGGTCCTGGGAAAACAGGGAAGCTATTTATCAATAATATGCAACCTCTCGTCGGCTTTTCAGTAGCCGCCATTGAAAATGCAAATGTTAAAGTTTTCTTTGTCAATTTCAGCCATTACGTACCTGATCTGATATGTAAATTATTTGTTGTGATGCTTTTTGAGTTTTCGGGTGCAATGTTTGATTTTTAATGGGAATATTGCATTTTGAGTAACTTGACTTTCAGAAGTTGAGTTCTTTGTTCGTTTTTTTTTAGTAAAAGCTGCTATTCAATCTATTTGAATTTTAGTGTTTAGATTACCTTTTTATTTAGGTAGAATATTTGTTTTGAGAGTTGAGTATGACTTACAAAACAAAGATTGTACTCTTTCCATCCGAGGCCTCCGAACTTAAGACGGAGTATTTTTTTAAGATATATAAGGATTCAAAAATATCTTCTTATCTCTAAGATGAAACAAGAGAACAAATAGTCAAATAAACATATCACAGGATAACTTTTACACCCTATCATGATCTCATGATGGCATTATTATGATGTATGGCGATTGTTTGGAACGAAGTTTTAATTGCACGTAAAAGACAAGGACCCAAAAAAAAGTGCAACGTTTTGACCGTCACGACTCTTTTGTTTTATTTCATTTATTAAATCTTAACTAATATTATAAAGAGAAAAGATTTGATTTAGTGAATGTTATGCTGTCACGGATGAAATTTGGTCCTTGGGTATATAGACCTGAATAGACCATGACCTAGATCATAATCTAGGTCGTTCCTACGTTACGTAGGATACTTTTTATCCCGATATTCCGACGGAATCGTATATCTAAGATTTAAGTTTATAGCCTAATAGCAAAGATGTCTTAACTTCAACATAGTCTTAATTTAGCTAAGTACATAAGATCATTCGGTTATAAATACAAACATCTTTACTCATTTAATAACTAAGTAGGTACCTGCCTACAAACCTATTTTTTCGTGTAAAGATTTTAACAATTACTAATTATTTAACTCTAACTAATTATTTTACGTAACAGATCATGTTAGGTATAAGTTATAACTAAGGTTAGTATCAAATTGAATTTTTAAACAATTCCGTAGCACTTACTTAGGTTCTGATAATTGGTAAAAACATTTTGTTCATGTGTTACATGTTTAGCACAGTATTGTTACGATCATTCATTCACTATTTATAATAGTGCACAATAACTCAAATGGTTTAGACATTATATCTTCATAATGCATTTCTTTGTGATCATTAACAAAAAGATGACACTTGATTATTTTATCTTTTTAAATAGAAGAGAGTTGTATCGCTGATTCTAATGATTATAATTCTGTAAATTCATATTTGTTACGATCGTGAATCATACTATTTACATCAACATATAACTTGACACGGACCTGCAAATTACAAAAAAACCTTAGGAAATTTGAATTTCACGGGCTACCCTGACGCCTTAAATAATATAAAAATCAATGAATTAGGTACCTACTCTTTAATTAAGCAGGTTAATTTAAAAAGCACTAATAATTAACACACCATCAATCATAATCTAAATCATTTTGCAGGAAATTATTAATCCATTGCTTCATAATTTTATTATGTTCGAAAAATGTGTCTGCTCAGCAACGTAAATAACGCAATGAATGTTGTTGAACTGTCAAAAAGACAGCCATTGCTACTGTGTTACGCAATTATCTACCCCACTGAAATGCTGACACGTTTCTTACTTGAATCGGAAACACAAGACAAATGGCGGAGGGTGCGGGGAGAAAGTTTTTGTTTTGGCGCGCAACACGTGGAGTGAACTTGCCCTTGTTACGAGTACATGTTGTTTTTTAGGGAATGGGGAGTTACTAAGTCCACACGGGTCGATTGATCAGGTTAAGCTACGCTTGCCGCGGTTGGTCCGTGGATGGGTATCTTCACATACCAAGACCCCTCCGTGCCTCGGAAAGCATGTTAAGCCGCGTTGGTCGACCTGTCACTCGAGGATTTTTGACAGTAGTTACGGGTCTTCAGAAGCCCAAAAGTCTGACAACCAGTCTTACCAAGGGGCTATCGTATTACTCAGTAACTGGGTTGTGAAGGTCTGTAAAATACTGGTATTCAGCTGCATCCGGTTAGACTGGAAGCTGACTCCAACATAGTTGGTAAAAGGCTAGGCAGATGATGATGATAATAATGGGGAGTTACTGAGGGGTATCTTGCTCCCTACTAGTAACTGGGAGCCTAATACTCTCTAAGTATGTCAACGAAGATACGGGCCCGTCCGAAAGTAGTTCAAAACTTCGGAGTAAACCCTACCTACGAGGGGCGTTCAATGTATTCTCGGTATCAGGGTGAATTACTAATGATGTGGGTAATTTGACAAATTAATTAATTAATGACATTATCTAAGGGTATAACGGTAAAATTTCATATTACTATAGCATTAGACAGAAGTTAAAAAAGGCTCTTTTAGGGGCACACTTTGTAATAAAAGTACAACAAACATTATTACAGTCAAGATCGATGTGGATTTAAATATAATCAATTTAAATAACAGCAGTCACACTTATTTGTACTTATTTAACCTATCTACCTTCTGAAATTACAAGGCTTTCATTTAATATTATTTAGTTTTTACTTAAAATATTATCGTGTCAATGTTTAAAATCTAAAAGAAGCAGGGGCGGACAGTACCGGGAACGTTTTACATTCACTATAACTCTACCAAATCTAAAATGTTACCTATTCCCTTCTTAAGTTGTGGCAGCACGTGTTTTTTTTTAATTTTGTCGGTTTATATAAAGTTGTTTTTAATAAACTGATTCTTACTAAAACTTTCTTCATTTCATGTACCTATCCAAACATCGTGACGAGTAGATAGATAGAATATGCTTTATTGTATGCCATACATTGTTACTTACAAAAAAAAGACGGGTTGCACTCCGGGAGTGCCGGCAGAAGTGAAAACATGAATATTAACGTTGAAATAAATCAATTATGAATTGAATTAATATAACTAATTTTTTCCACTATTTCTACGTCACTTTTTTTATAAATCGATGCACTTTGTTCAATTTCCATATTTGAAACACTTTATATTCACGAATTTTACGAATACACAGCAGTGTAGCTACACAGACGGTCGAGCCATCAGCTGTCCATCCATCCATCCACATCCACGTCCACCATCACCGTCACCGTTACCGTCACCGTCACCGTCACCGTCACCGTCACCGTCACCGTCACCGTCACCGTCACCGTTACCGTCACCGTCTCCATCACCATCACCGTCACCGTCACCGTCACCCGTCACCGTCACCGTCACCGTCACCGTCACCGTCATCACCGTCACACCGTCACCGTCACCGTCGCCGTCACCGTCACCGACACCATCACCGACACCGTCACCGTCACCGTCACCGACACAGTCACCGTCTCCGTCACCGTCATCACCGTCACACCGTCACCGTCACCGTCACCGTCACCGTCGCCGACACCGTCACCGACACCGTCACCGTCGCCGTCACCGTCACCGTCACCGTCACCGTCACCGACACCGTCACCGACACCGTCACCGTCACCGTCACCGTCACCGTCACCGACACCGTCACCGTCACCGTCACCATCACCGTCACCGTCACCGTACCGACACCGTCACCGTCACCGTCACCGTCACCGACACCGTCACCGACACCGTCACCGTCACCGTCACCGTCACCGTCACCGTCACCGTCACCGTCCGTCCGTCCGTCCGTCCATCCATCTATCCATCCACCCATCCATTATCGTGTCTCACTTGGTTCACTTCGGTTGGCGCCGCCGTAGAAAGAGGGGTGGGGGGGGGGAATCTCTCCTGACGGTCACGTGTCCTGACGCGAGTTTAACATTTTTTCCCCAGTACAAAAAGTGTTCAACGCCGCTAAAGAAGTTTTCACTTCAAAAAAGCGCATACATTATTTATTAAAATTGTTTGAACTTATCTTGAAAATAAAAGGTTTCGGACTCCAGCTTCTGCGAGCCTCTTTTTTCTAATGTTATAATAAATGGAGTATAGTTGTGATTATTAGTTTGCTAGAATATCCTTAGTCAATGACAACTGG
Source organism: Amphipoea lucens (assembly GCA_947508005.1). Taxonomy (NCBI): domain Eukaryota; kingdom Metazoa; phylum Arthropoda; class Insecta; order Lepidoptera; family Noctuidae; genus Amphipoea; species Amphipoea lucens. The sequence continues at coordinate 10,101,867 of OX382375.1, forward strand.
AATGGGTAACGTGACAATGTTGAAGAAAATCGAGCATCGCGCTCTGTTATTAAATTCCTTACCAAACAAGGAAAAGTCAAAAAACTATTCACAATGAGATGGTGACTGTTTACTAAGATTCTGCACCTTCGTTATCTACGGTTCAAAAGGGGTCAAGTGAATTTAAAAGGGGCAGAGAGAGAATTGAAGACGACACTCGCTCGGGCGGCCCGGATAATGCCTAAACGGAAGAAAAAGTTATAAAAAATCAAAATTATAGCAGAGATGTCCGGTGTGTTGCTTCTTCACGACAATGCCCCGGTCCACACGGCGCGTTTCCAAGGCTGCTGTGCGAGATTGTGGTTTCGAAGAAATTAACCGCCTACCCTATAGCCCGGACCTAGCCCCGAGTGATTATTATTTGTTCCCTAATTTGAAAAAAGACCTTCGTGGGAAACGATTTTCCAACGATGAAGAGCTCATGACGGCAATAAACGCGCATTTTTCAGAGAAAGAAGAAAGTAATTTTTTACGGGGTATGGAAAAGTTAATTTCGAGATGTAATAAATCCATTGGGGTAATGGGGGATTACATCTTATACATATATATAAAAATGAAACCCGTTTTCCGTTGTCACGACTTGACATGAAAACGGCTTGACCGATTTCGCTAATTCTTTTTTTGTTGTGATCGGTATTGCCGGGACAAGGTTTGTATGAAAGAAAATTTTGGAATTTCAAAAAAAAAAATGCACCCGTGTGAAGCTGGGGCGGGCCGCTAGTTGAAAAATAAAATTAATTTAAATTGTTTTCATGCCGATACCGAGAATACATTGAACGTACATGAATGAATGAAATGCACCGACCCCAGCGTGGTTTGGTCAACATGTTCACACACGATGCAGATAAGTAGTGCTATCTAAATTGTATTGTGCTGCTGAACATAATTATTCGCAATGCTCTTACTAGCTACGCCCTGCGGTTTCACCGGCATAAGTTTCGATCCCGTGGAAATATCGGGATAACAAAACAACACACACACACACACTTAAAACAACAAATTTCTCGATATTGGTGGTTTATTTATATTAGTTTCATGCAATACAATATAAACGGAAGCTTAAACTTTTAAATTATATAAATAAAAACACACAAAAGTAATGATTAAATTGTTTATTTCATAATATGGTGCGATCCGTGCGACGTGCATTTTGTCATATATTTATGACGTTGGCGTTCAGGGTAAGATTTCGTTTGTCACATATATGTGACAATGGCGTTCAAAAGGTTAAGAATATATATAGGTTCCATTATAAAAGAAACTTAAACAAATGAAAAACTTAAAGTAATTATTACTTAGAAATGAAATTGCTATTTTGGCTTCTTGTGATTGTGAGTGTGTGAGTATGTTTGTATGTATATACGGAGGTATGTATGTAGGTATGTATGTATGGAGTTTGCTATTTCAGAATCTTAAATGTGTCTTCAGTACTTTTATAATTTAAGCAAAGTAAATGTTTTCGCACAACCTTTTTGAATATGTGTGAATTATATTTCCAAAAAGATAGAGTTACATTACATTTATTATAAATAAACGGAGCTAGAAAGAAAAGAAATCGCTGTGCAAATTTTGTCCTACATATTGGTTGTCTGTAGACTTTGTAAGGTTTGTATAGCGTCTGGAAAATCCGATGGTTTTTTGTGTATCAACCTGTATTATAATACATACTCCTACCTTTAACTTCGCAAATCACTTGGCACCTAATAGAATTGACACAATATTATGGAAAGCAATACAAACACAGCTAATTAGGTAAATTTTCTCACCGCGACTTGTTGGGAGCGCTCACCGCGTAGGTGATGACCGCCTCCCTCGGGACGTGCCAAAGTTGTCGAAGAATAGAGGGCTGGCGCGTTTCATAGTAGGTGGCGTTTTCCTCCCTATTTTTATAACATAATTCTGTACTGTTACTAAGCGCTATATATTTACCCCTTTACTAATAAACGTTGTATAGCGTCTGTGTAGTTACACAACGGTTTGTCTTCTTCTTTCGAAAGTCAATTACTGACGACTGAAAGGGAGAAATCGATGTGTAACTATTCATCTGATATAATTATGGTTATTAGTGAGGGGTTTAATAGCTAATTAGGTATATAGGTAAAACTTCTCAGTTTCTACGTAGCGGGTAATCTTCGGAACTACTGATCCGATTCCGAAGATTCTTTCACTAGTGGGAAGCTACGGAATTGTTTCAGTAATGTTTAGAGCCAGTTTCCCCATACTCAATCTGTTATCTTTTCTTTTAAATGTATTATTATTCCATATGAACAACGTGTTCGATTCTACAATATGGATTCTCTGCGCGACCGTCGACTGACACAGGATACTTATAATGTTTCTTTACAAATTGGTCAATAATAAATTAGACTGTGACAGATTAGTTGAGCGTATTGGACTAAAAGTTCCTTACAAAATGGAGTAAGCTCATTACTAAACAGACTCAGCAGAGAGATGAATTCTTTGATCAAATTTGTACCAGATGTCGATCTATACTATGATAGTTTTTTTTTATGTCTAAGTATTTATTGTTTCATAATAAGTAACTAACTATATACACTAGATACTAAAATAAATGACTAACTAACTTACAATACAAATATATAATAATTTCTGATTCGATCACGTAGGGAAACTCTGAGCATAACCCTCTCCATTGCCCTTTGGGTGACTTTTAGCATTCTAATAAGGCCCATACTATGATCCCATAAAAGTCTTTAAAGCCAAAATAATGAAGTCCCGAAAAACACAATCTGATAATTTGTTATGTTAGTAGGTATACCTACTTTGGAAACCCTTCACCTTTTTATAATTTGTTTTTAGAAGCTATACTTTCCACTATGATCTCATTTCTATTTATATTATTTACTCAGTCTTAGTTTTAAGTGAGTGGGCAAAATTGCAAAGTTGTTCGTCTTTTTATTTTACTTTTTGTTATTAATCTTAAGTTTAAGAAGTATTTTGCCATATTTTTTTTTAAGTTCTAGGCTTTAGTTTTGTTATTATTATGTGTGATCCTAATCACTTATTTCCGAGATTGCTGGTAAACCTGTAATTGGCGGCTGTGTAAGACCGAGACTTTTGTGATTATAGTACTTAAGAAAATGTATACATCGAAGCTGTTGGTCCCCCTGCCTGGAGGCTTTGAGTTTACTTAAGGCAACCACAGGATAGTCCGGTTAAGTAGTCACGACCTCTCAAGGTCAACTACGAGATACCAAATAGGAAAAAAAAAAGAAGCTGTTGGTGTACCTTAATAAATAAATAAACGTACTATCAGACTGTCCTTGTCAGTCCATAATATGTGATTCAGCTGCAACATCTGAACGTATGATAAAGAGACACAACTTAGCGTAAACTTACGCTCCTATCTGTCAAAATCAAGCCAAAATGAACTGATTTGGACAGATCGCAGAGTAAGTTTAAGTTAAGTTTTATCTCTGTTTCTGACCCTAACAGCCTTTTATCTTAACAAAGAGGGAGCTTAAATCACTCAGGTAAATAAAGCCCATTTGACACGTACAAAAATGTAATGCCTAAATATGATTGCACGTTGGATTTTCAACTCTGCGTTGAAAATCTAACGGGCGTTTTTGTTTACGTGACATTTCGATATTGCCTAGTGCTAGTGAAAATACACCCAATTTCTGAAAGGTTTTTTTATTTTCTTTTATTGCGAAATGGGTCTGCTCTTGACTTTGATCGCGCCTGATGGAAAGCGATTGATTCCTGTTCACTCTTGATTTGAAGACAGACGGGTTATATGTGGAAGAGAACACAGACGCCGCGCCGGTAGCTCGTTCTTAATTAAACACTTTCCCCCTTACTAATAAACGTTGTATATCGTCTGTATAGTTACACAACCCTTGTCTTCTTCTTTCGAAAGTCAAATTACTGACGACTGAAAGAGAGAAATCGGTGTTTAACTATTCATCTGATATAATATGTTTATTAGTAAGGGGGTTTGTAAATTGCTGCGGTTGGGTGACCAGAATAACAACTGCCGATCAAATCACTTGATACGAGTTTAATTTTGACACGTTGTTGGTTCTTTTCAGGTTTTTATAGAAACCGGCTGTCATCATCATCATTTCAGCTGAAAGACGTCCACTGCTGGACATAGGCCTACCTCAGGCGTCTCCACTTCGACCGGTTCTGTGCTTCCCGCATCCAGCGGATTCCTACGGCCTTCACAAGGTCATCGGTCTACCTTGTGGGAGGCCTTCCAAAGCTACGTCTTCCTGTACGTGGACGCCACTCTTTGGAGTGCGAGTGTGTGTGTGAGGAGTGGCGTCTGCGTACCAGACCTTTCGGCTTTCGGCGGAAAGGTTCTAACCTTTCGGCCCCATCGGCCACCTGTTCTGCGAGCAATGTGGTTATGTCGATTACCTTGGTTCTCCTACGGATCTCTTCATTTTTGATTCGATCACGTAGGGAAACTCTGAGCATAGCCCTCACCATTGCCCTTTGGGTGACTTTTAGCATTCTAATCGGGCCTATTGGGAGCGACCACGTTTTATTAGTGCCATTGGTCATCAATGGCAACATACACTGATCAAAGATTTTCGTCTTGAGACACTGCGGTATGTGGGAAGAGAAGATATTGCGTAGCTTCCCGACCTTGACCTACCTAACGGACAGTTTGTCCAGGTAAACATACTCGTCCACACTTCGAGTGTAGCGTCTCCGATCTTCACAGAGTGGGTGTTACATGGGCATTTGACATGACCTTCGTTTTGTCCATGTTCATTTTAAAACCCACTCTTTCGGAAGCTCTACTGAGATCATCGAGCATTGTACTGAGGTCCTCGATAGTCTCAGCCATGGCTACTATGTCGTCGGCAAACCGAAGGTGAGTGATGTACTCGCCACTGATGTTGATGCCAGCCCCTGGTCAGTGGGTCGTCTTAGGGGCGGATTTCAGTTCAGAATCTTGAAGACATCCGCCAATGCAGCGGTGAACAGTTTCAGAAAGATAGATAGCGTCCCCCTGTCTCACACCTTGCTGCAGAAGGATAGGTTTCGAGGTCTGATCCTGGAGCGTGGGACTGACATAGTGGCGTTTTCGTACAGACATTTCAGCAACTCGAAAACGGGTGTATATATGTAGGTATTAAAACAGTTGCCTACTCCAGGGTTCTATTTAATAAACCCGACAGGTGACAGATGACAATCCGACATTAAAATTCACTAATTTCTTAAGAATTTTTCAGTCGACATCGACTCAGTTGCAATAAAGTAACAAAAACCATTTTTTTTTCATAGTAGGTATTAGGTATAGTGCTTTATCAAAAAATTATAAAGTTGTCATAAATAGAGCTCCAGGAAACGCAACATTGTTTCTCTGCACCGATCCACGCCAAGGTCAGTTACGAGTGCATGTGACACTGACAGACCAGTGAGTGCCAATTAGGCCCGCTTCCCAGTGTTGTGAGTGTTGTGACGGCAGATAATCGTCCCATTCGTCCATCGTTTTCCCCCTTATTCATAAAACTTATCAAACCTATTTTAGTTAAAATGGGGTTTGTCTCTTTCTTACACACAGAAATGTCAACGTGACAGATAAAGACAAACGTTCTATAAACCTATTTTAGCTAAAATAGAGATAAAATAGGATTATGAATAAGGGGGTAACTGTCTAGTTTGGGGCTCACTTGTTAATAATAATATTCTGTCATTTCAAGCTACTCATGTCGTCCTAACTCGATGTTAACCACTGAACCTGCTTACTGTGTATTACCTGGACAATAAATTTTCTATTTTCATTCAGATTCAGAGTGACTGCACTCACACTACACTGAATAGGACCATTATCTAACAGCTCCAAAATATTTTATTTACATACAAAAACTCACGCCTTCTTCTCATGCGGTTAGGTAGACAATACAGAAGGTCACCTGCTACGATCCTTACCTTATCTACTTATTTTGCTTCGTTTAAGTTCATACATGTGGTCACGCACGTATGTCGGTTGTGAAGAATATCACCAACATGTCCTCCTAGGGCGTTCTCCCGGCCAGTGGCGGATTTACACATTTGCCGCCAGTAGGCTATTCAAATTTTGCCGCCCGTACCGACATCTACAATAATGTCCCATGTTTTTTGTATACTGCTTCGCCTTTTCCTCGTTCATCAGCTACGAAAAACTTGCAAAGAGATTTGTAAAGATCGGCAACTGTGATAAAATCTACGGTAGAAGCCTGAATTTGAGCATTAACTTTGTTTATTCTTTCCAAAAAAACATGGTAGGTATATAAATATTAATCTTTTTAATTTCAGTAAGACATTTAAAAAAATGTTAGCCCCAAATTTGCCGCCCCTAAAATCTGCCGCCCTAGGCTCCAGCCTATTGGTAAATCCGCCACTGCTCCCGGTACATAATGCCATATTTTGTTTTTTGGTGAATGGACACACTCTTGACCTCGATCACGCCTGATGGAAAACAATGAATGAAATGTATGATGGAACGAGCGTGCCCAGAAGATGCCTAAGGCACTGAAACTCCCACGCATCGACGAAACACAGCAGGCTGCTTGACGCCGGACTCCGGTGGGAGGGTGGCCGCAAACCAGGCGGGCGTTGGTCCTACCACCGCAAGGGAAGAATTGGCCAGTCAAATAAGGTGTTGCGTGTGACTGTCTAGGATGCGCCGAGCGCTCGGTTCAGTTGAGTGAATGGCGGAACAAACTGCGCTACACGAAGAGGCTTCTTAATCCATCCCAAAGTCAAAGTAAAGAATAGTCATAAATGCCGAGGTCTTACGACGTAGGTGGGTAAATCTCACCCTGAGACGTTTGAGAAAATGTAAGTTGAAAACTAGAAGTCCTAACAGATTGATTATTACTGGAACGAAAACGGAACTATACTCGTACTTATACTAATACTACTATACCAACCTATTTACTATAAGAAATATTTTGGCATCGAAATTTAAATAATAATAATGTTTAATCTAAGTATACTAATACTCGTATTATATATAAATTCGCAAGGAACTCTGTCTGTCTGTCTGTATGTTACCTTTTCACGCCTAAACCGCTGAACTGATTTAGATGAAATTTGGTATAGAGATAGTTTGAATCCCGGGAAAGGACATAGGAATTAGGACACTTTTTATCACGATATTCCCACGGGATCGAAACTTATGCGGGTGAAACCGCGGTGCGCAGCTAGTGTTATATAATATTTAATTGTAAATTCTGTAAACTTTAACGGTGTGAACTACTGGTTGTTGTTACACTTAGTTACATATAATTTACTTGTATAGTAATCTGTGGAAACTGTTTCTGGATTGTGTTGAACTAATTGTATTCTTATGTTTGTTATTGCATCTGTTTGTTTCCCAAATAAAATAAAATAGGCGAAGTTTCTATATAGGTACTATGTGCATTCAGATTTACATATAACAAGGTTCCTAACCAATAGAACTCGGATTAGAAAAAATCTTTTTGCATTTGATAGTCCAATTCTTGAGGAAGGTTTCTAAGACCACGCTACAAGTTACAACCCTCAGAAGCCGAGCAAAAAAAATCTGACTGAACGCTAAGCGAAACGAAGTAATAGTGCAGGCGACAAATGTGGCTGTTATCTTAGTATACCTACTGTGGTGTCCCACGACTTCCACGCGAACAAAGTCGCGGGCAGAACATACCTACAGAAAGAAAGTACGTTTAGGGTGGCTGGACTCAGTATCTACTTACATTAATATAAAACTCCTGAAAATTTTCGGCGGTTATTTAAAAAAAAAGCTGTTCGACACATTTTGACCGCATATATAGGTATTGCACTTTTTTATGAAATAGCAAACTTTTTTTAACCGACGAAAAATTAAGATAAGGGGTCACTAGGGGTCTAGAATCAGGCGCTGCATTCATGGTTACAGTTTGCGCGTCGATTTCCTTGCCACCCTGTATAAACCTAGACATGGGCACTAATGAAACGTCAGAAGCTAGGCACACACTTCCAGTTGCTCGTTTCCTATTATGGAGAAAACCCGGTAAGAAACTCCACCTCATCATCATCATCATCAGCCTATAATGTTCCCACTGCTGGGACACAGGCCTCCTCTCTGTGAGAGGGAGTGGGCCGTAATCCACCACGCGGGCCCAGTGCGGGTTGGTAGATGTCACATGTCTTTGAATTTTTGGTTCTAGGACATGCCGGAAAACATCGTGAGGAACACGATGTTTTCCTTCACCGTTTTGAGAGCAGTGGTGATGAAATAATTTACACAAAGTAAAGCGCCTGTCTGGGTTCGAACCTACGACCTACAACTCGTAAGTCGCGGCCGATACCACTGGGCCACCACTGCTCTCCACCTACTCTTTTAAAAATAATTGACGTTTTACATGAAACTGAAACGATTTGCCAACAGTCGTTTGGCCCATGAACCGTTGGTCAATATTATCTTTAACCCATTAGCCATGGGACAACATACATACATGGGGGTCATGGCGGACAACTCCTCAGATATAAAGATGTGCAAAAACGTCACTTTAGGAAATGTGACTTAGAGCCGTCTCGGTGGGAGCAGCAAGCCGCCCAAAGGATGGAGTGGAGGTCTTTGATAAAAAACAAAGTCCTAAATTTTGAATTGCAGCGGCAGGTTGAGCTTGATGCAAAGCGTGACCAACTGAAAACCCGACCACCTGCGGCGATCAGTTATAATTATATCGATGGTGTGCTCACATGCCCGCATTGTGCGCGGATCTTTGCAAAAAAGATTGGATACAAAGCCACATGCGAGCACACGAACGGCAACTACAACGGAGCTGAAGCAATCGCCCTGGCCGAAATCGGTCGGATCGCATCATCATCAACCCATTAACCGTTAATCATCATTAATCGTTTCAGTTTCACCAAGTACACACGGCTACACATCAAGCTATACCTACTCGTACTTTTCCAGTTTTAGCTGACCTGGCATTGTATAGGTTTTTCGTACAATCAGAAGTCAGTTTATACTGGTTAGGTATAGCTTGATGTGTAGCGGTTGAAGGACACTGAACGAGACACAGTAGAAGTGTCCCTGAACTGTTACATTAGGTAGGTATCTAATCTACCTGTATAGGGTGTTATTTCTACTTGTTGAGATGTGTGCCTGGCAGGGCACTTCGGTAATCTACCCCAATAAACAAAATGGCTACACCCACGAATGAAACCACAAATTCTATTGGTTTTAGATTATAATCTCAAAACATGAACCTCCAAGGGTCCGCCGCCGCCCGGTCGCTGAAAATGTAAACAAATAAGTAAATCAGAAAACGTAGGTACGTGTGGATGCTAATTTTGTATTGCCACGTATCTACAAATTGAATGCTTTGATTTGATTATTGGAACACTAAGGGCGAATTACACCAAACTTTTATACAGAGTAAGTCTTATCCTGAGAAGAAATTTTGAATTTTTGACGGTTTTAACTCATACTACCCACCTGTCAGACGTAAATTTTATTCCACGGATAAAATCTCACTTTGGTAAAATCAGCCCTAAGGCGGATACCACATCTCCGCCGCGAAACCATAGCAGCGAACCCGCAGTACCTAGTTAGGTAAGTACCAAAGAGTAAAGTAACTATAGAGGTTAAGTACCTACGTCATGACCTGTCCGTTGTAGGTACGACAAGCGAAACGGGGGCCGTATTCTCTATGACACAATGAACGAAACCGCGCGAAATAATCGCGAGATTGGCGGGATTTGCTAAGGAATTAACGTGGTTTCGTAGTAAGGAATCTTTGGAGTGGTCATAGTAAATTAGTGCCCAGTAACGAAACTGCCTGTTCTAAAGCTCATTTCAGATTACGCTATAATACGCATACATGCAGTTCATAGCACAACAATATCGCTCGCCATACCTACATTTATTTAGAACACGTTCACACTTTGCTCTATGTACTTATTTCGCTCAATTTCATAGCGTATGGCTTGCTATCAAAAAAAAATCTGCTGTTTCATACATTTTGGTCAAGTAGGTATTGAACTTTTGTATTAAACAACTGATTTTTTTTCGTGATTTCAGTGTTGGTCCCATAGTGAAAGTTGTTCATATCCATTGGCAGAACACCCTTTAAAAATTTGGATGGTGATAAAAAAAATCCTCGTATATAGCTTTTAATGTTGTACTATAGAACAGAATAGTATAGCGTAGTCTGAAATGAGCTTAACGCACAGATTTGATTATGACTATAAATACCAGTATATATCTCTTTCCGCAGCAATGGCTTTCATTTTTTTTAACCTTTTAACCGCCTACGTCGGATTAATCCGACAAATATTTTCGTGCCCATTCCGCCAGAGTCGTATATATACGACCAAATTACACATCTCGTTTAATCTGTATTATTATTATTATTATATCATCACAGCTCGTTTCATCGGTATTTATTTTACGTTTTTTTTTTCTCGGGCGCTGGGGGCACGACAACTGATATAAAGTCTGGCGGTTAAAAGGTTAACAGTTTAACAACATTCATTGCGTTATTTACGTTGTTATGCAGACACAGTTTTCGACCAATATATGTACAGACGCCAGCACATCAACCTACTACAATCTGTCAAATTTCTTTAATAGATTTTCAACTTTATCACTAAAGCATAAGGTTCAAAGTTGATTGGGAAAATCTGACAGTTTCGGGTAGGTTGATGTGCTGGCGTCTGTACTTCAGAATGATTCCAGATTGAGATTGAAAGTGTGACGCAATTAGGGTGCGGGACAATCCTTTGGTAGGTAACGGATTCCGTGTTGTTGCAGTAACTGCTGAAAACCCGCTATTGCAGGTAACTTGATTTTACAGTATGCGGTTCGAGCTCAGAAACTCGTGTGAAGTCGTGTGTCAAGTAGTTACACATTACTTCACACGAGCCTGTTTCTTAGCACAGCCTACAATGCTCACACTGCTGGAACACAGGCCTCCTCTCTGTAAGAGGGAGTGGGCGATGACATCAGTCGTAGGTACAGTACCTAAGGTACAGCCGGTCGATTCTGTTAGAATTTCACCGTGAGAAGTTAGGTGAAGTGACCTGTAATCCACCTGATGCTAGGGATTGAGACTACTCACTTCACCCAAGTTAACACGGTAAGATTTTTACAGAATAGCGCTACTGGTAACGATTTGACATCGTCATCGAGTTTATGTCATAGTATGGGTTATCGGTACTCGTAGTGCTAATGATCCCACTGTGCACTGATGTGCGGTAGACTATAGGTACATACTTACATTATATTGAGTACTAGCTGCGCCCCGCGGTTTCACCCGCGTAAATGTCGATCCCGTGGGAATATCGGGATAAAAACTATCCTATGTCCTTTCCCGGGACTCAAACTATATACCAAATTTCATCGAAATCGGTCCAGCCGTTTTCATGTTATGTCGTGACAACGGAAAACGGGTTTCATTTTTATATATATAGATGAATGAATGAATGAAATGCACAGACTCCAGCGTGGTTTGACCAGACTCGATTAATCGAATGTACCCCAAAATTCTCACTAGCCTCTGTAGCCTCATGTTTCATGGTGCTACAGCGACCATTGCTTATCAAGAAGACCTGGGGCGCGGTAATGGTAGGGAAGACGTGTCCGTAGGATAGGAAAGGATTTAAGAGCCGTACGATTGTGGCTCTTAAATCCTTCGCTATCCTCCTCCTCCTTCTATATCCTAGAGTAAGCATTGGACTAGTGGAGAGATGGGTGATAATTATCTATGGATGGGCATCTTTAACGATTTCAGTGTAGTGTGTTGTTATAAAATGTGTAATATTTTGGTTGGGAGTATTGAATAAAAAGCATCCATAGTTATTCATAAATGTAATTTTAATCATTTTCCGTATCTCAATTTTTCTCTTATATTAGATACATTTAAATAGAACTCAAATACAAAACTTACAATCACTCGTTTTAATTAAACTTAAAAATAATCTCTTCTTACTAACTAAACTACAGTTATATAATGCACCAAGAACGCGCATTTTTTACAAAGCCAACCAAAAACTAGATATTTTTTTTTATGTAGACAATACACAGTATCCTTAAAAACTAGAAATAGACTATACTTGAATTCAGATTCTTAGGTAAATTTAAATTTATTTTTCATTACTCAAATATCTACTTTAGCATCATATAGTCAAAGTTGATTTTTGAGTGTCCATATCCATTTTTTTCTTGCAATGGAATTCTAACTTTGCCTTGTATGAAATTGAGACTGTTGTTCTAAAACTAGATAATTATCTAAGATTTTGAATTCGAATATAAAAAATATCGGTTGATTGCACAAGTTCTGAATCTCGGAATCAAAGGTCATCTACTATTTTAAGGAAATGTTTTGGGTTCAAAATGTAGCTTCAGCAAAAACTAATAATGTCGTCACAGACTCGATATATACAGTGTCAAATTAAATTAGCTAACGAAACTCCGCAGACATGACGGGTATCGATATCTAAAATGATAAAAGAAAGAGAAATTAATTTGATGATTTTTGGTGCGATCGTCGACCTGTTTACTTGAAATATCAATTTAAAAAATCAGTTTTTTTTTTCGTGTAAACTTCACAAACTTGATTGGTATCGATATCGAAACACGGTAAAACATATTTTCGCAATTCATACTTCAAGTAACACTAGCAGCGGTTGTTTACCCCTAAAAACGAATATATATAAGTATATATTTTTATATTAATTATATTACCCATCACGCCTGCAGTTGCACCCTGTATATAATTATGTATTATTGCAACACGTGTTTGTAGTAAGTACATTCCAAATGGGAACTCATTTAATCTTACAAACAAAAATTTTATATTTTCGTTTGTAAGATAAAATGAGTTATAATCATACCGTGATAACTCGGAAGTAAATAAGAATACTATACGGCCAATGAATCATGACTGGTCCAAACTTAGCGCAGAAGGCTGCGCATTCTGCGCAATAACATTTTTTGCCAACCAAATGGTGACATGAGACGAGTGCGCGTGAGAGGCGACACGCGCGAAAGGACGGAGAGCCTTCCATGCATAGATATAGAATTCCGTAGATTGGTAATGTCAACAATCAAACGAGACCAAAAACCATTGATCTAAGTGTGCGTAAAATGTAAGTGTGTGCGTAATACATATATCTATATTTTATTTTGTTTGTTACAATAAGTACTTAAATATAATCTATTTTTCTAAGATTATGCATTTGTATGAAGCTACCTATCTTAGCTGTCGATATCAACAAAAATTAGGTTACGCAACACTAAAAAGTGAGGTTATAACTCCTTCGTATTTCTCTATTTGTTATTTCTTAAATACGGTGGTTTTAGGCATGCTAATTCATCTAAATCGTAAGTATAATAATGTTCTCATCATATTTTGCTTATAGCCGGCTTATTAGTGCATTGTTAATGCAGAAATAACGATTAAAACACATTGTAAACATACTGGTGAAACGAGTAATCCTGGGGGTTTTTCTTTTTGGAAGATTCACATCCTGGTACTGCACAAGAAACCATCGTATTATGGTTATTTAATCACAGGTTATCACTCTAGTTCGCTTAAATAATTGCCGAAACGCTCACGTAAACAGTCACCGGGGCCGGTATGGGCCGGTAGCAAATACGTGTTTGGCCCTGTTAACAGTGTCACTTTCTCTCTCTTTCTAACACAGCAAAGTTCCGTTAAAGCGGGAGCTCTCATTCACTCTCATGCCCAATCTACGGAATTCTATATCTATGCTTCCATGATTCATCGGTCGTATTATACCACCCTTTGTAGAGGGGTGGGTGTTTTTGGGGGATTTCTTATGTAATGTTAACGTTCAAAAAGGGCAGATTTTCAGCTTAGTTTGAATAAATGAGTTTTGATTTTGATTTCCTTTAAAATAGAGCTTGAGTAATTGTAAATAATCAAAACCGTAATTTAGACCACATACATCCTCTTATGTGACGACATACACCCCTAGTCTAGTACTTTAAGATGCTTAGTAGATTATAAAAAAACGGGGTATGTCCTTATGACCATACGCTAGAAAACTTATATAAGCCGAATATACGCGATTCCGTGTCAATGGCCGACAGGAGCCGAGTATACCCGATTCTGCGTCAGCAACCGACTGGAGCCGAATATACCCGATTCTGCGTCCGACTGGAGCCGAATATACCCGATTCTGCGTCCGACTGGAGCCGAATATACCCGATTCTGCGTCCGACCCGAGCGTGACGGTTCAGTTTCGTTTAGTATTCAGAAAGTGCGCCTAAAAATGTTTTCACTTCAAAAACATTTTTTGGTCGATTTCCAAAATTGTCCATACTGGCAATTTTGTATAAAATGTATTGTACAAATTGGCAAAATAGCCGTAAAATGCGAAGCTACATTTGAGCCAATAAAAACGGATTTATACAAGGTTTTCAGTACCGTACACATTTTAGAACTAAATATAAGTACATAAATATCAGTAAGTATGCATTAATTTCTGTTAATGCAAGACAAAATATATTATAGAAACTTATAACTTTACTTATAAAAATATATCTGATATTTACACATTGCAGTCCGTGACAAATAAATTTTAAAATATTCATTTGTACGTTTTAAAATTAAACATACAGCATTTCGAATTTTTATGAGGAGTATTTCAGTAGCAGCCCGTTTATAACTTAATCTCACATTCCGGAACTCGGGGCTGTGTCGGAGCTGAGAGATGAATCACAAATTAAACCTGAAAGATTCCATACAAATGTATGTTCGAATCGAAATTCATGTTACCTTATTTGTAGGTTATTGCAAATTCCCTAAAGGATACAACTTGATGGACTCCAAAACACATAGAATTGAAAAAAGTAGAGATATTGCCTTTATAGAGAATTTTAATGAGAGTGTAACCATACCATGTGATCCAAATGTTTCAGTTAAGGAGAGCCAGACAGACTGTGTCAGCTCTGTTTTACCAGTAAGTGAGAAGTTTGAAAGTATGTCTGCCTGTCTCAAACAAGAAATACACACTCGGGAGTCAACACTGCCTGGTGTCAGATTCAGGCACACAAGAAGGCAACAGTGAAGACTTAAGTGAGTATGACACTGACAATGGAGATCTAGATGAAACCTATTATCCTCCTGGATCAATAAGACCGGACCAGAGTAATATTACATTGAGGCCACGGGGTAAACAAGATGTCATGGGAAATGACAAAAAGGGGTTTTTATGTTTGTTTACAGACTTATTGGATCCACAGACTGTTGAGGAAGCTCTGTCGTCACCACAAGCTACTGAATGGAGGCAAGCTATGGACCAGGAATACAATTCCTTGATGAAAAATGAATCTTGGAACTTGACAGACCTGCCACCATCAGGGAAAAGAGCTCTACCATGTAAATGGGTGTTCAAAACAAAGACTGATCAAAGCGGGAATGTTTAAATATGGATTAGAAATAGACCATAATCCATATTTGGCTGCCCAACACACGCAATACACCCAATTTTCTGGGTGTTTACGGGTGTTTATCGGGTGTTTACCAAAAGTACCGGGTTTAAATCCGGTGGATTGCCCATCTATATTCCTACCTAATAATCACACGCCAAACGTGTATTAAACATGTTCTCGACATTATATAGAACAATTTTTTCATTTTTGACAATTATTTTCAAGATTACCGTACATAAGCTACGTCAAGTTTGAACATAATGTAAAAATATTCACTCCCAGACTCCTAAATCGAGTCATTGTGATATTACATCTTCTAAGCTAATAAAGAGAAAAGATTTGATTTTTTGTATGTTTGTTACGCTTTCACACTAAAACGGTTGAATGGATTTGGATGAAATTTGGCATATGGGTGGACCATGACCTGAATTAGAACATAGGATACTTTTTATCCCGACATTTCTACGAGATCGAGACTTAAGAGGGTGAAACCGCGGGGCGCAGCAATGTATAAAGGGTCTAAAATATCAAAATAACTGAGTCAAAAAAGTTTTCATGCAGTTTTAAAGCCGATACAACAACAAGCCACCATTTTGGTGTTATCGTTGTTTCAAATTTGAATACACAAACATCAAAAAACTTTATAAAAAGAATAAAAAAAACAAGGTGACTCGCTTCAGGGTGTTTCAGGTGTCCGGAAATGAATTATTATAGTTGTCTGAAACTATCAGTTGTAACTTACAAGTTTATCTATACAATATTAAGTATAAAAATATGTAAATAGTTACCGCTTCTATTAGCCATTTTGAAGTATGTGTGAGTGTAATGTAAGCATGAATTTTAACAAGGCGTTTTGGTTTGTATGTTGGAGGGCAATTTATTTGGAATATATAATAAATTATTTACAAGTCATACTATTAAAAAAAAAACTTTTAAAGATGTCAAAGTAGAATAGAATATAATACTCAATATATTATGTACATCATACATAAAGTATTAAATAAGTACTGCAAGTATTGACTACGAACTAAGTGTTGATTGAAGTGTTATTGTAAGTATTGACTATAAACCGCGCAGAACTAGTTAGCCGCGCCTTAGGTATGTGAGCGTTGGGACAGAGGTGCGGGGGCGCATTACTCAGTACGTGTGTTGCGAACCGCCGCCTCACAACTGTCCCCACTTCAACGGCCAACTAGTTCAGCGCGGACAATAAATACATAATCAGCCTATAATGTTCCCACTGCCGGGAAACAGATCTACTCTCTTTAAGACAGAGTATGCTGTAATCCACCACTCAGGCCCCGTGCGGGTTGGATGTCACTTGTCTTCGAGTTTTTGGTTCTAGGACATGCCGGTTTTTTCACGATGTTTTCCTTCACCGTTTTGAAAGCAGCATTTACTAAATACTTAACGACTAACAACACTAAATACGAAACGCCTTGTTAAAATCGTATTTTCCGTTAATTCAGGAACATTTAAATCAACTACATGTTTTAAAATGTCTGTCTTTACTATTCTTTATATTATAAGCTTAGGTACTACTAATATTTAAATTAATGTTAGCAGTCATACTGGCAACATTGTGAGGAACTAAAGAGTAAACAAATAAAAATGATTTTTTTTTTTAATCTTGGGAGACTCAATTTGATAAAAGCAACTTGTCTATGGGTGACTAATCAGCATACAACTTTGCTGCACTGTGCTGTGCTGAGCTATGGTCTATTGGCGAATTCACTTTGATTAAATTGTAACTATGAAACAAACTCGCGCAGCACACCTCGCAAAGCTAAAAGTTGTTTACAGAACATAGCATGAGAAAGTTACTAAGAACTAGAATCAATTATAATTTTTGAACTTGACGTTATTCAATCATGACCGGAGTATTTATATCTAATTTTGAATTATTATTCCTATAAAAAATTTACTAGTTCTAACCTAAATCTATTTTTAACTTTTATCAATTAGCATAATTATATAAATGAACACAAAAACTGATAACCTGATGATGAATGATATATCAGTTGAGTCTCCGAGATTAAGAAATAATACAGATTAACTGCTTATATAAAAATAACATACTTATTAATAATTTACGGGGCAAGGCGGAGTCTGAGCGGGCATTAAATCATAGATTTGGGGAAGATCGGAAATTGTCCGAAATGTGTACTTAACTTGGAGTAACGTAAACTATACGTACTATTTTTATGATGATTCATAAAGAAATATACAAAAACACAAAAGGTCTAAAGGTCGTAGGAGTAATTGCGTAACACACTAACCCCCTTACTAATAAACTTTGTATAGCGTCTGCATAGTTATGTAACAATGCTTTGTCTTCTTCTTTCGAAAGTTAAATTACTGACGACTGAAAGAGAGATCGGTGTCTAACTATTCATCTGATATAATACGTTTATTAGTAAGGGGGTAACAATAGGAATGGCTTTCATTTTGACAATTCAACAACATTAATTGCGTCATTTGCGTTGTTAAGCAGACTTATTTTTCGAATATATAATGCAATGGATTAGTAATATCCTCCAAAATGACTTAAATTGAGAATGAAAGTGTGTATGAACATAAACAAAGCAAAAGAAGTATGTAAGGATCATAGCAAGTGGAGTTCTGTAGTTTCTGCCTACCCTCATCGAAAAAGGCGCGAATTTATGTATGTAATTCGTTCTTAATTTATTATTCCTGTCTATGCAAGGTTGGCCTGGCCACAATCAGTGATAATACCGCTATTGCACAGACGCCAGCACATCAAACTACTCGAAACTGTCAAATTTCCTCAATCAACTTTGAACCTTATGCTCTAGCAATAAAGTTGACAATCTATTAAAGAAATTTGACAGATTGTAGTAGCTTGATGTGCTGGCGTCTGTACCTACAAAGCTAACTGATGTTATCTTACAAAACAGTAACAGTACAATAGCAATGTATTAGTCATACAGTAGTCGTACATATTTCAGATGATCTGATAGGATATTGTATGCTACTGCTCTATCATATCATAAATTTTGGACATTCCATCTCAATCATCATAAAAAGAACATAGTATAGTCTATTTACAATCATGGCCGGTCTGAACACACGCTCTCCGAACTTTCGCGCATGTTCTCTCACTCACACACGCCTCTTGTCACCATTTGGTTCCTAAAAAATGTTATTGCGCAGCCTTCTGCGCTAAGTTCGGACCGGCCATGATTTATAGGCCGTATTGTAAAATATACCCAGTATCCTAATTGCGTAACACTATCAATCTCAATCTGAATCATTTTGAAGTATATTGCTAATTCATTGCTTCATATGTTAGAAAAATTTGTCTGCTCAACAACGTAAATAACGCAATGAATGTTGAGTAACAGTCGAAATGGAAGCGAATGCTACTGTTACGCAATTACCCCGCTGCTCCGCTTAGACCCGTAATAGTTTAAATCGGAGCTAGTTTTGCAATTCATTGCCATGACTCGCAAATTTTTTACGATTACTTACAAAAATGTCATAAAATAAGTGATACATGTCATTATTGTGCATTTTTATCTTACAATACACGTCTGAATTTTTTTTTATTACATATTACAATTATTAGCCATTCCATAGCCATGTATAAAATATTGACCGTTATTTGTAAAACATAATTTTTCCTACTTGGTAGGAAAACATCTCTTGTTATTTCAGCCATCTAATTAAAATAATACATTCCAAGCTTCCTGTTTATTGGAACAGCATCTAAACTAACAAAGGTACCATAGCATAATCAGCTTATAATGTTCCCACTGCTGGGACACAGGCCTCCTCTCTGTGAGACATGTCACATGTCTTCGAATTTTTGGTTCTAGGACATGCCAATTTCCTCCAGATTTTTTCCTTCGCCGTTTTGAGAGCAGTAGTGATGAAATTAAATACGCAAGGTAAAGTGCTTGCCTGGGTTTAAACTCGCAACCTACAACTCGTAAATCGAGGCCGATGCCACTGGGCCACCACTGCTCTATATTTTGGAGTAGCATCTAAACTAACGAAGGTACAGTCAACAAAAGAGATAAGTGTGCAGGATCGTCGGATATAGTTGAAGTTTAGTAAGAAACCAATGGATGTTCTTGAATAAAATTTAATTTTATTGATAGAAAACTAACAGCTCATTTATCAAATTAAATTTCAGTCGACAACATCCATCGGTTTCTTACTAAACTTCAACTATATCCGACAAACCTGCATACTTATCTCTTTTGTTGATTGTACCATACTTATGAAATATTAATAGCAACTTTTTCCTTGTAATTTTGCAGCCTGTGACACTTTCATGATTTTTTCCCTTACAGTCGATCAAACTAATGACCAGATCTTATCACAGAAGTATCGACAAGACAAACAAATTCAATTGTAATGCATATTTTAACAATTAATTCTATTTTTGTATTGCAAAACATCTATTTATAACTTGAGGCCTTTAGAATGTATTAGAATAACTTGACTTCAGAAATTCCTTGACCTGGCTACGGTTTGACATTGAATATAAATTGTATATCATTCAAACAAATTATTTGAGTTCAACTTCAAACATGCTCCGATTTAATGGACTTCAAAATTAATATGTACTTAACTGATTAATAATTATGTGTAAGTATAGATTAGTGCCATCTACGAAGACGCGCCCCACGCTTCTTACTAATCCACGCTAGTTAATTCCGCTAGTGTTTTAGTTTTTGATACACACTAATTACCCACTAATAAGTAATTACTGTGTATCGACAAAACTAAAACATTAGCGGAATCTTGCACACTTGTACTGTAAGCGATTAGGAAGAAGAGTGGGGCTTCGTGGATGACGCTATCTGTAAAGTTTTGGTTTCTTAAGAAAGTGGTGAACGGTCACACAATAACGGCTGTCCAAATACGGAGCATTTTTTTACTTCTTAATGTCAAATACTGGTGAAAAGGACAAAACCACGTTCCTAGGAAACTGTAACTTAAGTAAGTAAAATATAAATAATTTCACTCATCGAAAACACATTTAAACTATTTCGTGTTCAGTCAACAAAATAAAGTCTTTTACAAAATATTTGTGACGTTTAAAAAATGTCCACACAAAATTATTAAATCACAGTTTGCCACTTTCACACATTATCAACACATGCTGCTTATTTATACAGTCTATGAGTTAGGTAAAGGCTTAAGAGGCCCTAAACTAAGTAGTCCATCAGCTCCCAAAGCTTGCAAACTGTTTGTCATACCATTTTGTACGTTATGTACTGAGATTACTGGTATACCGAAGCATCCGCCCGCTTGCTCCCTATTCGCTAGCGGGATAAAACTATATATTCCTAAACTACTCAACCGTTTGAGGTTTTCTTCTTGTGATAAGTCTACAACGGGCAAACCGAGTTCTCTATTGGGTCCGGTCACATTGTGAAATACCCTTTTATGATGTTGCAACTGTAAGGATTTCGGATATGAAGCCGGACATTCGTCGCACTTGAAGGCCGGTATTTTGCTCTGAGGATGTGCATTTGACATGTGAACGGAGAGAGAGTTGTGGTTCATGAACATTTTCTTGCATATCTTACAGGCTAGCATGCCTCCACCGACTTTAGCCTCTGGTATGGAGAAGTTGCTTGATTTCGACGTGTGTTTGATGCTCATACCGGCGCCTAGGTTCGGGATATGAGGGATAGGACGCTCCGGAGTTGGGGACCGACTCTTTTGCTTCTGTTTGACGCTAATACCTCGCGATGCCAACACGTTAGCCATGGCATTAGCTTCTGTATTCACTTTCTTCTTCGTAATAGATATTTGGCTGCCTAGATTTAGTTTGTCTTTCGCGCCTTGCACACTCTGGATCATCGGTAGTCCTTCCCTCTGTTTCTGCATCGCCATGACCTGACAGTCTTCGTTGTCATGCTTTCCTGGTAGTAACATGTCTGTTCGTCGTTTCTGGCCAGGTCCACCGGCCATTGGCGCTGGTCTTTTCATGGGCATTCGTACTCCTGGTTTCTGTTGCCGAACTTGAGCATGTACTTGAATGCCTGGCCTTATTCCAGGTCGAGGGCCTCTAGGAGTGGCCATGCGTGGTCTTGTCCCTGTAATATTCGCGCCGGGTGCCATTCTGATCTGGTTTGGTGCAGGCATTTGTCCTCCTACCATTTGACCGGGTGCTGGTGCTTGTCCACCCATCTGGTCTGGTCCAGGCATTCCTATCGCCTGCCCGGCTGGGAAGGTTTGTACGTTTTGGATCTTAATACCACCTGTAGGTGGTTTCATAGCCCCGCCCGGGCTTGAGGAAGGTACGTAAGATGACCCTGGTGGGCCCATTTGACCCAACGCCTGCCCCAGCTGCGAGTTAATTCCGCCGGTAGGCGCTTGGCCATACACGGCTTGCTGCATACCCTGAAGTGGAGACGCCACGGAGTAAGGAGATGAAGAAGGCGGGAACTGCCCTTGCGGCATACCTCCAGGATAGCCCTGAGGTTTAGGCTGTTGGAACTGCCCATAACCTGGTTGACCCATATAAGCCTGTCCTGGATATGGATGCCCTGGCATCGTTTGTTGCTGACCATACATATTATTGCCATAATCAGGCTGTACATTCTGTCCAGGCGGATAACTGTTGTATCCTTGAGGATTCATCATCATGCCACTGGCACCAGGATACGCTTGGATATTGATCATGACATTCTGCTGATGTGTAAACCCTGGGCCTGTACCTCCGATGGTAGACAACTTTCCAACCTGGTCAGCTAGTTTCACAGGCAGTAAGCTGGAGAGAATATTAGAAGAAATATTAGAAGACATAGAAGACGGATTGTATGGCATAAGGCTTGACGAAGGAAGAACCAACGTTTTTGTATGTCCCGTCATCCTTCTGTGCTCATCCAACAGGGATATGTCAGTGAATCTAGTATTGCATACATCACATGAATGTTGGGGGCCCAAAGTGTCTAAGGATATGTATTCACTCGCATCTGATATAGACATACTTTCTTTTTTGGTAGAATTCGATAGTAGGCTCTCGAATATGTCATCTGCACTTTTTTCGAGCATGTCCAAAGGTGGTTTGGAATCTGGGGCGTTCCAGTTAAAGTTGTGTTGCTTTTCCAAGGACGGGGCTGTTAGGCGTGTGCTGAGCATTCCTGAGGAACTGAAGCTTGGTTGTGTTGTCGGGTACGCAGGTGGAGGGTACGTTGCAGGCGGATTTTCGGTTTTAGGCACTACTACGGGTTTAATATCCGGTGCCGGGGTCGCGGACACCACACAACAGTCATCATCTTCGTCATTCGAATCTCCGTTTATTTCTATAACGGTCACTACTTCTGGTTCTTCCTTTTTGGTAACTGGGAGAAGTGGTGTAGTGTTAGACGTTAGATGTAAAGCTAGGGCACTGGGCGGTGCGCTCTGGTGTGATGCTAAGGCGTCTGGCTCAGATTTCACAGTAGCAAGTATTGGAGTGGATGAACCCTCGTTCGGCGTTGGCGAGGCCCTTTCGGACTTAATCTGAGAGGAGAATATAGGAACGTTGGACGACTGCGTTTCAACAGTTTCTACTTCTTGTTTTACTACGACGTTTTCCAAGCTAGCGCTTGATTCACGCCTATCTGGGGTTGGAGCTTTGGTTGGGGTAGCAGCCTTCAATGGAGTTTCCCTCTCCTGCAGAGTAATCAGCGTAGTATCTTTGGGAGGGATTGGCAGATTCGCTCCTCTCTTTGGAGTCTGTTTGACAGCCGGCCTCGCAGGCGGCTTTGGTTGCTGAACAGGGACTTTAATCGGTGTAGGAGGCGTCTTTTGAATAATAGACATCCCCTGCAAGTTTTTTAATGGACTTGCTGTCTGTGATTTGGATATCGCAGATTTCTGAGAGTCATCGCTTTCTGATGTTTTACGAGTATTGGGCGGAGTTCGTTCATTCTCACCCTCGGAATCATTTCCTGATTTGTCTGGATCCTCATCATCGTCTGGATCTTCTCTACTCTCGTCATTCCCGCTTCCCTCATCTTCATCCTCATCAGACGCACCAAAATCTTTTAGCCCATTGATCACTTTGAACGAGTTCGCATTATTCCCGTCTGATTTTAATTTCAGTTTGATGCCGCCGAGATTTCCCAGTTTCTGCATCACATCTTTGGCGTTTTGTTCAGGTTCTGGTTCACTCTTGATCGGTGTATTACTCTTCTTTATAGTGAACCCTAATCCACTTAGTTTGTCCAAGGCTGAATCGGAGCTCTTATTGTCATTTTCAGCTGGCTTTTTGAGGGAGATGCCTGTCTTTTTTAATAGTTGTGATATGTCAATTTTAGTCGGTGTGGCTTTCTGGGGGGTCGGAGGCGGGGCTGGCTCTTCATCTTCATCGGACCAGTTTTCATCTCCGGATGGAGGGACGTCCTCGTCGTCGGAAGGCAGCTTGTCGAGTACCACGGAGGGCAGGGAAACGTGCTGAATCAAGTGGTTCTCTAGTTCTTCCCAATCTCGGAAGTCTTCGTCGCAAGTAAAGCAACGATACTCTTGTTTGGGTTTTTTGATGAGAGCACCTGTAGATTGGAGTCTTTTCAGGATATTCGCAACGTTGTTATCTTCTGGCGTTATGCCATCTTCCTCTTGTTCAGAGCCTGCGGATTCAGCGGCCTCCTCATCTGGAAACAAGATAAAATATGTATTAAATTATAAGTTTAGTATAATTATGTTCATTGGAGGCAAATTCGGTAGAACTTTGTCTGGTTAAAAGCGGCAGACAGATAAGGCGTTTAACTTATTGAGATACTACTCGAAAAACGAATAAATAAATTTAATTCCGTAGGACTTTCGCAAATGCTGCCAATTGATTTAATTTTATTATGAAATAGTTTATTGATTCAATTAATTCATTTCAATTCAACCTTTAATTCATTTGGGTGTCTACTTGCACTAAAATCAAAACTAAATGTGAATAAAAAGTTCCCAACCAACCGTTTTGACCACGGTTTTTGGTAGCGTTATATAGCAGATACGTGGGTATCAAAAAGGGTTTACAATAAGCCCCTGACAGACGGGAAGGAAGAACCGACAGGGGAACACAAAAGGATTCCGCTGAGACCCTTTGAGCGCAGCCCTAAAAGCTCAAACAGAACATTGCACCTTATCACATGAGCACCAGGTTCTAAAATTGTCTAAATGCAACTTGTGAGGGTCAAAATGGACATAATTAAGACTTAGTACGTATAACTAAATAATATCGATCCTCACGACTTTGTAGATGCGGGCCGTAGACAAAAATACTTGTGTATAAATATGTCTAGCAATGTAGACCAAAATGGAAACTCGGGGGCTGATACCATAGAATATAGATGTTGATGCTTAATCAAGTAATGGCTTTATTATCGGGCTTCTAATTCATGTTATGTATTGATCAAATAAAGTAAGTACCAGTAGTAATTATTCATATTGTATGTAGTTTCATTACTTAGGGAACCACCTGAACAATGGCAGTCATTAAACATCTTTCAGTGAATTTCGTAGTCAAGACTACTGACTACAGAATTCATAGGGGTTACAAAAACATTAAAAAAAAACATTTTTGACATTGCTCAAAGGCGTTGAAATACATTTTACTTATGTCTAGGCTAAATTAACTAAGATTTTCTTTGTTAACACATTGTTTACGAGTTTAAAAAAATAAAATCAATTTGTCCCTATTATAATTGTCGCATGGACGAAAAGATAATGCCTAAAGGCTGCAGGAACATCGACGCGCAAACTGTAACCACGAATTCAGAACATGATTCTAGACGCGCAATTTTTTTTTTTTATTAATTTTATTATCTGTTCTATACATTTTGACCGCGTAGGTATTGCACTTTGCTATAAAACAGCCGATAATTTTTTTTTTGATAACCGACGAAAAATTTCAACGTAGTTGGGTTCAGATTCATGTGCTGAATACATGTTATCAGGCTGCGTTTCGATGTCAAATGACCCCTCCCGCTCTGGGTGGAGCGGAAGGGAGTGTCAGACTCTTACTGACTAAAACTCATCCGTGTTCCTTCCTTAGCCCTTTATGTTCCGGGGAAGCGGTAACCGTTTCGATGTCCCTGCCACCCTGTTTAGCCGTAACGATCCATTTAGGAAAATAGCCAAAATTAAAGCGGTGGGTGGTTCGGTAATAGCTGTTAAATATTATGACACAGGTAGATGCCGCTTCCTAATCTCGGGGCATAAGCCCAGAGTAACTTAGGGTCAGGAAGCCCAAGGGAGAACCTGGGTAGAGCTTCGAGGCCACACCGGAAATAACACTCTGAGAATGGGATGCCCCGAAATTTGATCTCGGAAATTATAGTCCGCGCGGAACTAGTTGAGGTATGTGACCGGTAAGACGGAGGGGCGGGAGCGGATTACTCAGTACGTGCGTTGCGAACCGCCGCCTCACACTCACACCTGTCCCCACCTCAGCGGCCAACTAGTTCCGTGCGGACTATAGTTCTGTTTTGGGTCCTTATTGATGATTTGATGGAGAACTCAAAGGTATTGGACGTAAGTCCGTAGATTATAACTTTCAACTTATTAGAATGCCAATTCTAGCCAAAAACATATATCTGTATCTAGGGCCTTAACAGACATGTTACTTTTAGCCTCAGCAATCAGCAATTTGTAACTTCATCTTAATGCTGCATCGCGTTGAGGCGATTATAAGTTGCAGCGGCGGCAGAATCAAAAGTCATTTATTTATACTAGGCTCAGAATCAGCACTTTTTGAACGCAGACAGTCCCTCAAAACGCCCGCCTTTGACCACTTTCTAGTGTTTTAGCTGGGAAGAAGAAGTGGCAGAACAAACTCCCCAGCAAAAACGCTGCGACTGGCTGTGAGTGAATATATTCGAAGTGTGGCGTTGTCGTTGTATCGAGCTTCCGACAAGAGCCAGCCAGCCCACTTGCACCACAAATGACTAAGTGCATTTAGCGCTAAACGCAATTAGCTACTTGTGGCGCGAATATGGTGTGGAGGTGTGGTATGGATCACCTATCCTGCGTTTGCAAATTAGTTTCCAAACACGTAAACGAACAGTGTTTTTAGAAAAATGACTTTAAAAGCCGTACACATATAGTTAACCTTTTAACCGCTTACGTCTGATTAATCCGACAAATATTTTCGTGTCCATTCCGCCAGAGTCGTATATATACGACCAAATAACACAGCTCGTTTAATCTGTATTATTATTACATCATCACAGCTCGTTTCATCGGTATTTATTTTTCGTTTTTGTTTTTTTTTTTTTGTTGTCTGGCGCTGGGGGCACGACAACTGATATAAACTCCGGCGGTTAAAAGGTTAATTTTGCGCTACTTCAATTTTTTTTAATTACTGTCATTATTACTAGTCATTCAGATATAAACTTAAGTTACACTAATTTAAAGTTGATATTTCTTTAAGTGGCATTAACATCAAATTGAATACAAGGATAGGTACCGAATTTACATTTTTTTTTTTAATATCACAATACTTACATAATTTAAATAAAAGATAATGTCATAGTAGTTAATTCTCTGTTTGTGTAGAGAAATAATCTAAGTAAAGTTACACTAGAGCATTTTCTCGAGAATTTCCAAGTAACGTTCAATGGTACAATACAGGCAAAAGCTCAGTTTCCAAAAGCATTTCCATGTAATGTAACGTTCCTGCGAATGCTCGACGCTGCGTAGCGTTCATTGTTAAAATGTCGGACCTACATGTACCGCTCGCGCCATTGCTCGATATAATGTTACACCAATACGCTCGTTGGTTTTTAAAATCAGGTTGTAACAAAACATCGAGGGTCGTATTCGATGTGCCGATCGACAAAATGTAAAAACGGCAAATGCTCGATGTTCTGTTACAAGTAAGTGCTCTAGTCTAGTCTATACTCACCTTTATGTACCTCTAGTCAAGGTTGTCTGTAGTCGTGAAGACTAGTTTTAAGACGTAATGAAACGGTCAAAGCATATCGCATATGACGTGATCAGGATCTATTTATAGAACAAAAAAAGACAAGTTGTCAAATCTAGTTATAAATCAAGATTTATCACTATGCAGCATCGTTCTGCACACGGGTTTAAGTCCACGGAAGAATAGACAAAATGATAGATGTCTGTAATCTTTCATTTTGTCTATTCTTCCGTGGACAAAACCCATTCCTACAGTCCGCGATAACCGCGGTCCCAGCCCAGTGCGGGTTGGTGGATGTCTTCGATTTTTTGGTTGAAGGACACGATGGGTTTCCTCACGATGTTTTCCTTCACCGTTTTTGAGAGCAGTGGTGAAATAATTTACACAAACTAAGTGCCTGACTGAGTTCGAACCTACGACCTACAACTCGTAAGTCACGGTCGTTTCTATTGGGCCACCACTGCTTATGGAATATACTAGCTCAATATTATACAGCCACGAGCATAAATATATTTCTATAGACAGCTGCTCGGCAATAATATCTGATTTCATGATTCATCGGTCATCCATTAATATCTGTCGTCAAGATGACGGCAAATATATGTGATCATTTGAGGAAGGCATATACAAATTCTACAAGTGGCAGCACAAATATGTGACATTGAAGGAACACCAAAACTATCTGATCAGTCACCTTGATATCATGAAATTTTTTAAATGATTCAGTCAGTCAGAAACCATCCTTGCTTCTGAATTTAGGATGCCAGCTTGCTGAATGAGATTATACTTAACTGAATTCAGTAACGACTGAATTAAGACGACTAAATTCAGCGAAGTGTAATAAGCGCTTTATTAGCAACGGAGACCCTGCAACAATTATACTGACTAACCATGTCGTAGCAAACGGCCTAGTCGATAAGATAAGACCGTTCGTGTGAGCCTCTATTTCACGAGCGGCAGTTGGGTAAGTGCTTGCAACGAACTCCTTGAAGCGGCTCGAAATACGAGACACGAAAATTCCACCCACACTTTGGAACCCTAAGGGTAATGAGGCATATCGTGTATGAATTCGCCGCTTGAGGCGCTAGTATAGTGTGAGGTTCCCGAAATGTGAAATTTCACTGTTTGTTGGTGGGCTACGCGGGTTTATTTCTAACTAGCTGACCCGACGAACATCGTACCGCCTCAGAATTAATAAATACAAAATGTATGAGAAAATGAATAGGGTAGTTTCCTGGGTAAAAAAATAATAATTCTAATTAGTCCGTCAGTTAGATTATCGAAAAATAATGGACCCTTATTTTTTCTTTTGTCAATCAAACAAAAAACGACAATGATAAAGCGCGTCAAAATTTGGGAGTGGGGGGTCGTGACATCATGCCGTGCGACACTTTTTAGCACGGCGTGACGTTACGACCCCCCACTCCCAAACTTTGACGCGCTTTATCTTTGTCATTTTTTGTTTGATTGACAAAAGAAAAAATAAGGGTCCATTATTTTTCGATAATCTAACTG
Source organism: Amphipoea lucens (assembly GCA_947508005.1). Taxonomy (NCBI): domain Eukaryota; kingdom Metazoa; phylum Arthropoda; class Insecta; order Lepidoptera; family Noctuidae; genus Amphipoea; species Amphipoea lucens. The sequence continues at coordinate 10,130,699 of OX382375.1, forward strand.
ACGGACTAATTAGAATTTTTTAGGAAACTAGCCTATTACGTGCATGTCTATTAAGCATGCATTTGTTTTACATGGAGGTGTCATCAAGGTAGCGAGCTATAGTCCGCGCGGAACTAGTTGGCCGCGCCTTAGGTATGTGGCACGTAACGAGGACTGCGATGGATTTGCTCGTCGATAGTACGGATGAAAATAGTTATCGGAATTATTTAGATCTGCCAAAATTCAAAACCGACGCGGCTACTTCTCTTCCTGAGAAAAAAATGTGCATTTGTTTTGAAATCAAGATGGATGAATCGTAAATTTTATGATGTCAATATTGTAACGGAGTGCAAAAATTCCTCGGAAGATGGAAATGCATACATTCAATCGCATTTTTAAGTAGCAATTAACAGAGTAAAATATCTGAATTACGCTAACAAGTGGCAATTTTTCGAAACAAAAAAATGTTAAGTATTTAAGTCCTTGCTGGTCATGGCACCATCCTGAAAAAACACAAGGGATCTATAAGGACATTGACTGACTCACAACGCGACATAACTCTACACTTACGAAAGGACCCCCGCTCAGAAATCGTCTCAAGTTCCCGCTAAAACCTACCGAACAATACTTCACATACATATATCGGCAAGTAAAGGAATTATGTCCGAGAATCCGAAGTTCGAAATTAACACCAAAGTCTTGCAGGATAAAGTACAATTTAGCTGGGCAGCATTTTGGCATGAAAGCTTAGAGGACGGGCGGTACTTCTCTTACTGGGATTAGACATCTGGGCAAAGTTTCGGGAGATAGATAAGTTATCCTAGAATTTGGAGTAACCAACACCTTTGTTGATGATTTCAAATATTGGGTTGGTTGGTTGGTGGTATATTGGTAGCTTCGGCTACCTTGCAAGCAGGAAATAATGTGACGTTGCAAAAGTAAATATTGATCGCGTCAAGTAGCGACACCTGTCGTGGGTATCGGCGGGCGAACGTCATGGTTGTTTACTTGACACAAGATGGCGTTGGTGTCTTTGTGTTTAGTAAAGTAATTACAAGTTTACTAGTTAATTAAAATAAATAAACAAACATACATAATTTACCATATTTTAATTCAAAAACAATGTCTAATAAATTGAAGATAAAAATCGATAAGAAATTTATAAGTATGGTCTGTGAAAAATTATTCCAAAAACTGTCAGATTGGTTTGGAAGAAAAGGGGGTATCCCGTGTCCGGTCTTTTACGATCGAGGATACGAGCCTAAAGGCAGATTGAGAGGGACTTAATCCTAAGAAAATCGGGAAGTGTCCAAATAACCCGATGGGGTTTTTATAATAATAATAATCATTTTATTATCAGGCAACTAAGGCCCATAGATAAAATACACAAAATAATCTTATGCTATAATAAGCTAATACATATTAAAAACCTTAAAGCTATGCTATACACGTAACGTTGTCGGCGTCGTGTTTCGCTGCGTGGTGTCGCGTAACCGTCCTCGGAAACGTCGATATGCGACACCTTTCGGCCAAAAGTCCTCTTTCAGGCAGGTCTGTAGATGTTGGGTTGGAACTCGTACCACGAATGACTTAAAGTTGATGTTGTGGCGCGATTCCAATAAGTCCAGTAGAAGCTGAATCCTGTGACTATTCAACCATTTGCTTTGTTCTTGCTGTATAGCCTAGGTCTTGCATGTGTGTTCTGACACGAGGACGTTGTTACAGGTCTGGCTGTTATGCTAGCCTCTTTTATTTAAGATTGGTGCTATGGGCGATTAAGTTGATGCCTTGGTGTTGCGCCGTTGTGTGATGATTTGGAATTTCATCAGAGCGCAGGCGGCTTTGAGGTTATCCCTTGCGGTGTGGTCATCCGACGTTCAGGAAGGCCTTACCTTGCCGAGTCCAGGTAATGAGGGAAGTTCGCCACTCCAGGTAACGAAAGCGTCACCATCTAGTCCGTAGGCCACATTCGCGTGTGATCACAGATTTCTCCTGTTCTCGAAGCTAACGAGCGAAGATCCGTCAATTGAGAGAGTTAAAATGAAGGGTTGGTGTAATATTATAATTTAACCTATGAGAGAGTTAGGCCTTTTGTAGGAACTAGGTGTTAAGACCAGTTGTTGTAATGATATTGTGTCTAGGGTTTGCTTAGCATATTAGTTATTTTCCCCCATATGAGCACAGTCCAAATAGGTCGATACGTGTACGGTTGAGCTAGAGGTTTTTAAGTGGTTCGCCTCACGGACTCGCTATAGCGACTCTGAGAAATTGCTATTGTCTCATTGCTGGTGTTCACCGATACCACTAGGAACGGAGACTAGCTGTGTGGATGAATGCCGTAATGTCAGGGAAAAGTAAATTAATTTAGTGGCTCACCACGTTGTTTGTATATGTGCCTTAATTTTGTATAATTCCAATAAACTTTGTAGTGTGTAAGAAGGTACTTGTTTAATTGAATCTTTTCCTAGCAGATTATACCCCATAAATTTACTTTAGCACGGTGGTGAGTAGTATAGTTCAAATAGAAACCATCATCAGCTTGCTTCCAATTAATTTCTGTAAACTACTCAAGGGCCGGGTTACAATAAAATAATGCGTAATAGGTGCCGTCGGGTGCGAACCTCACCCATCTTATTACAAAACGAGGTCTAACTTTAGACCTAGCCTAAACCTTCGAACCAGTTACTGTATTTTGAACTTTATTCCGCCAAACGTAAAGTTCTTAATGCAAAATTGACTTACTCTGGTTTAACGTCAGTTTTTGTAACAAGAACTTTAACTTTGTCGGAAAATGGCTCGATGGTTTAAGCCTGGGTGTAAAGATAAACCTTGTTTTGTAATAAGGCCGCATATGTTCTGTTTCTTACAATACATTGCACCACTTTATTTTTTAAAATAACTGCGCCAACGACCATACAGAACTGCGCTATGTTGTCGTAGTAAGCCGTAATTGATACTGGAGGTATCAGTCTTTCTGAGGTCTATCTTTGTCAGTACATTACGATAAAAACAGCTATAGCTTGTAATCCAAGACAATATTTACGATAGTCCTTATCCCGGAATAGTAAAGCCACAGACACGTTACTGTGTCATGTTGTGTCGTGGGATACACCAATCAAACGAATCTTTTCAGGATTACGTCAAATTACAACGAGTTTTGATTGGCTAACACTGCGTCAGAAGGCGTCACGACACGACACAGCACAGTAATCCGGCTTAAATGGTTCGCAAATGTTCATGATAAACAAATATTAGATCTCCGGGGTACTTTCGAACAGCCCTTATAAGCCCCTTCCCAGTCTCATTACTGGATAGAAGGTACCGGGCGCCAAAAACTTATTGGGCCAAATTACCAACGTGGTTTGACGCCTACTCTCGAAAATAAGTTTTTGCATAGCTCATGGTTCTCGACGACCCCCAACTTTACGTAGTCCCGACATTCTGACCTCGCAGTTGCCGAAGGAGGCGCCGGACCAATCTGTAGTTTATGAAAATGAACAGTTGGTAATAACTTGCTAACAACGTCATTTTCGGAGCCAAAATCAAAAGCAATTTATTCAAACTAGGCAGAGAGTCAGCAGCACCACGATCAATCACAATCTGAATGATTTGAAGGATATTGCTAATCCATCCAAACTAATATTATAAATGCGAAAGTAACTCTGTCTGTCTGTCTTTTCTTCACGCCTAAACTACTGAACCGATTTAGATGAAATTTGGTATAGAGATAGTTTGAGTCCCGGGGAAGGACATAGGATACTTTTTATCCCGACAATCCCACGGGATCGAGACTTATGCGGGTGAAACCGCGGGGCGCAGCTAGTTGCTTCAAATGTTCGAAAAAAAAAAATTTGCTTAACAACGTTTATAGCGCAATGAATTATGTTGAACTGTCAAAATGAAAGCCATTGCTACTGTTAGCGTGTTACGAAATTACCCCGCTAGCTCTTAGTTAATGACAGAAAAGAGACATTAGGTCCTCCTCAGCTGTACAGGGTGTTACGGAAAGGGTATATCAATACAAACGGGTTGAAGAGTGTATCTGGTCTAGAATATCTGTACAAAATTTCAGCTCAAAAAAAGACATCACGGCGCTGCACTGGCGCGCGGAGGTGTGATGTGCGTGTACTAGGCGCACAGACACACTACAGATAATGGATAATGACCCTCGTAGTGCGGTGACACGTTTGTTATGATTTCAATTTAATAAACTATCGAAATAAAAAAATATTAAGCATTTTCAAAGTTACTGCTTTTGAGCTGAAATTTTGTACAGAGATTCTAGACCAGATACACTCTTCAACCCGTTTGTATTGATATACCCTTTCCGTAACACCCTGTATAGTTAGAAAATGGGATAACCAATCAAACAGTACCATGAATAGCTTCAATCTCCCCCCATCTATTGAAATCTACAAATACTACATCATCACTCTAACTTTGGGAGGATGGGGCTCCGATCAAACCATGTTAAAGCTACAAAAAAAAAAAACGTTTCGTGTTTACAACCTTTACATACAAGTTTAAAAAAAATGGCTGACTGGTAGGTATGCCACGGACCTTCAAAGCCCTTTGTTTGACTTTTTCTCGCAGGTCAACTTAAGGCGCTACCTCGAAAATCTAAAATCCTCGAAAACCGAGCGAGCGAAAGTGATGCAATTACTTTTGAAACGCAAAAGAAGAGTGATGGCTATAATGTGCGTGTGCTCGGAATAAAACGACGTATGTGCCATAACAAATTTACTTCTTTTTTAACAAAACAAATTAATTAAATTTAAAACTTCTTTGGGTATATGACAATTCTCTATGTTTTAAAGTAAATTTAATTGAATAACTCTTAAGAGGGCGCCGACCATAGTCGACCGCACAGTGGCGCCCTCATCGTTTTTTAGAATATTTCTTTTATTTTAGAATGAAAATGCAGAAAATAAGCACGTTAAGTTGTGCTCCACAAGGTTGTACGATAATATTGTTGCAAACGGTAGTTTTACATTGTTTAGTTTTATTATAATCATTAAAACGGATAATAGTGGTCACTTTTATCCGTTTTAATGATTATAATAAAACTAAACAATGTAAAACTACCGTTTGCAAGATTGTACGTTAATATTGTTGCAAACGGTAGTAAAAATATTAAGCATTTTCAAAGTTAATGCTTTTGAGCTGAAATTTTGTACAGAGATTCTAGACCTGCCCCCTTATTCACAAACACTCGATATGCTTCCGTATCGTATCGAACATTAATCATTGTTATCGTAGGAGTCTTCTCAACGCTGTTCACAAGTACAAAACCCGAAAATTTTGTCAGTTTAAATCAAATAGACGCCCGCTATTCTTCCAAAAGGTATTTTTTGCTGTTGAGGGGAAGTCAAATCAGGTTATCGAAATGTCAGGTTTTCGATCCGATAGCCTGTCGTATGGTTGTGAATCAGGGCTCAGATACACTCTTCAACCCGTTCGTATTGATATACCCTTTCCGTAACGCCCTGTATATCTCGGCTGCATAACCGTTCTTGCCTATGGGCGCCTTAATAAATTAAGGCATCCAACCAAGGATTTAAAAACTTAACTAAGCGACCACGGTACGGTCCTCGGCTTAGGGCAACGCTGGGGGAGGGCAACAAGGGACAGGTTGGATCGGATTATTCAGGGACGAATTTAAAGCTCATAGCCGCGCGGGCTGGCTCGAGCAAGGGTCGGGGCGGATTTATTTGACCCAGGTTAAGGCACTGTTATACTGGTTATGTTACCACTGACTTAGGTATTATAGCATGAGTTAGGCGCTCCACACACTGCACCGCGCTCTAATTCAACTCCCGCGCGTGAGCGCGTGATTTTTTGTATGTAAAAAATCACGCGCGGGGGCGCGTTATCTGCTCACCGCGGCAGAGCGCGGTGCAGTGTGTGGAGCGCCTTATTATAGGTATTATACAATCTCGCGCAAAACCAGATAGCCTCATCGCTGCGCCTCAAGAACTCATAACGGGTATATTCTAGACATCCTGAAAAACGAGGTTCCATATTTGACTAAATTTATACTGGAGGGACTTGAGGCTACAGCCGCATGCTCAACTCCGCAGCTTCGGCTTGCTGGTCGCCCCTGGCGACCGGCCTCAGCCGCTATGGCTCGCACGGATGCCTATGCTTTGTTACAGCGGGCGGGGCCTGCTCTCCCACCGCGCCTCCGGATTTTTATATACACTAGGGATAGCAGCTAAAAGACTACGTGGAGTCGGAGTGCCCCGATTCGGTTTTGGGACAGATTCGACCTAATGTAACCATAGTTGTATAAAAAACATTCATAATGACACTGACACAAGACGCAAATGGCGTAGTTTTTTTTTACGTTCCGTTTCATCGATTTTACACGACCTTTTACACCACAGACATACTGGACATACTGGTACAGATTTGGTTGTCAATCGCCCATGTGAACGTTTCATTTTCCCTTTTTATCTGATTTGAGGTTAGAAACAATTTTGTATAAACGGCCTAAGCATCAGCCAGCCAATTCATTAAATGTTGTATAGACGAATTGGCGGAATATCATTTAGGCCGCTAGTTGAACGGCGCCGTTTATTTAAAAGGCTAGGCAGTTAACTGAACGGCTAATTTAACCAGTTGGCTGCGACATAAATCTATGATAATTACTGATACGCGCATCTGTGATTCATAGAGACAGTGTTTAGGTGCACAGGCAAAAGAATATATTCTACTTAATTTTATGATTTAAAGATAGGTCTATTGTCACCAAAGTGCTGGCACGTGTCAGATATTACAGTAAAACGGGGCTACTTTGACTTCCAGGGTTACTTTGACAAGGCCGATCACAACGCTATGACGCGTTCCCCACACCCCGCGCCTCGCGCAATATTTACTCAAGGTCACGCACACTTGTTGAGCACACGTGAAAACCGATTTTGGCGCTCTGTTAAAGTAGTTCCAACGCCTATCAAAGTAACCCTGGAAGTCAAAGTAGCCCCGTTTTGCGGTAACATTTACGTAACATACCTAACATATTTCTTTTTTATTTACAGTAGGTACTTTTTGCTAGTTATAGTAAAATACTTACCCCCTTACTAATAAACGTTGTATAGCGTCTGTATAGTTACACAACGCTTTGTCTTCTTTCGAAAGTCAAATGACTGACGACTGAAAGAGATAAATCGATGTGTAACTACGTATTCATCTGATATAATACGTTTATTAGTAAGGAAGGGGGTTACAGTTCATGTAGAATTTCAATAACTTTATTAGATTAAAGAGAAAATTAATTTATATAAGTACGTTTAACTAACCATCGTTTGATACATTAAGGGCTTTGTCAGACAGGACGCGTACTTTAGCGCTGCGTAGTAGCGTTATAGCGTCCCGTTTTAACGTCGCGCGAGGCTTCGTCAAACAGAACGCTTTAGCGCGCGTTGAACGCTGACTCGACGACGCCGCGCCGCCATTTCGCCATTCGCCAAAGCGTAGTGCAGATTGATAACAATGTGAAGAGTTTGTTCGTTATGGAGATGTCGAGTGATTCAGATGTGGAAAGAATTATTACTTTTATATGCTTTATCACGATCACAGAGAAAAAGAGTATGGGTGCACGACATCAATCAAAAGAGAAAGGATTTAGGAGAATATCATCATTTGTGTCGTAAGCTTGCATCGCATGAAGATCGTTTTTTTACATACTTTCGTATGCCATAATTTTGCCTTCATGGATATATTTTTATACGAACTATCCTTCGTATTATATAAGCATGGATATTTTCTAACCAATTCTATCAAATTTTCGGTCATTATGCAGTATTTTATTATTATTTTACACCTATTCACTCCGACGCACAGTGGAACGAATGTATGGGAGCGGTTGGACGTAGACATGTCCGAAAAAAAAGAGTAAAATTATGCCAAACTAATGATGCCATCTTATTCGATTACTTAATGCCTTCATAACTTGTGGTGATGAATTTCTTCATAACTCCCATATTTCGGGAGTAATTTGAGAAAATGTGAAATTTTACTATGAAAATGAGTGTATCGAGCTCTCTCCCTCCTGATTCCGGGCTTGTTTCAAGTAGCGGTCTCTAATATCGTAATGCTATTACTAAGAGCTATATTTAATACTAAGACACATAGTGCGCCAAATGTGCACTTTCTGGGATAAAAGGAAATGAAAATTTAAAAAAAAAAAACGTTTTTTCCCCCATTTGTATTTACTTTAAACCGCAGACAGACTTATTAAGAGGTCTATAAATATATTATATATATACAGAAATATATATTAACAAAAATATTCACAAGAACTGATGAGAGTATGACTTTTAAGTAAGTTGATAATAAATTACCTAGTTTCATTAAAAGTACAATAAATAATTAAGATGTAAGCTCTAATTTACTAAGTTACACATTTTAAAACAATAACATCATTTAATTATCTTCGTCATCATCATCATCATCAATTAATTCAAATTCAGAATCGATGTCCGCTAAATCATTTATGTTAACAAATTCGATATCACTTTTCTCAGAATCCGTAAGCTCATAAAATTCCTTAAAAGAAGATTTTTTTACAAACTTATTTCCTTTTGGACGGATACTTGTAACAAGTGGATCAGAAGACAGTAAAAGATTGTGCATAATATCTTCATTGCATGAGATACTGCTATGCTTTCGAGAATGCCCCTCTCTATATTTTCTAAAATCTTTATTTCTAGCCTCAGATGCCTCTTCGGATAGAAAACCAATGGGCACAATTGACATGTTCTGAACTATGTCTGGCCCATGCATTAAAATTTTATGAAGTGAAGAAGGCATATAATACCATGGGTATAACTCCACGTAAAGCTTAGCAGTATCAAAGCAGAACTCTCGGAATTTAGTTACGTTGATCTTCTCTCCTGATGAAATACACTGCAAGATCACACAGATTTTTCTTAAAAGCATAGCATCTATTCCGGTCAGTTCAGCAGATTTAGTGTAGTTTTCAAAAAATCTCCTTGCCGAGTTGCCATTGTTGGTGGATCCACTGCCTTGTTTCACAACATCGAGAAGTAAGCCCGTTTCTCTTCTTACAGCCTCTTGAACTCTTTTCTTCCTGTCATCAACTTGCCTTTTTGCTATATCACCCCTTACTTGCCATGATTTTATGTCTAATTTGTAGGAAATGTGTAATAAGCATTCCATTGAGCGAATCCAAGCGTGAAGGGTGCTTAAGCCATATTTATACATGTCCTCGTTTGCGTGTTTATCTTTGATTAACTCTAAATTATTCATTTCTTTAGGACAAGCCTTGCATATGTCACACACTGAAGCTGCTGTATTGGATATAATGGAATGAATTTTACCATCAATCATTGTCAACAGCAGTTGGTGTTTGACACTAATTCCATCAGTGATGGTGGATGGAGTTAAGGCTTCAATCTCTGCTTCGATTTCAGCCATCTCTCTCTGCACATTTTAGGATGTGTACAAGTTGAAGCATCAGATTTAGCAGGAGAAATTATGGGCTCGATGACGTCACTTATATTTTCTGTAGAAGGTTCCATATTTTCATTCTGTAATTCCGGCCATTGAATTGCAGCCTGTAGCCAAATCTCATGTTTCTTCCGAAACTTATCTGTGCTTCTTCCAGACTGTGTCCATTTTGCATAAATGCGGTAGCAAAATCGACGACACCAGTCTTTTAAACTTGTTTCAGCACTTTCACATAACTGAACACAACTGTTATCTTTTAAAACACTGAACAAATAGTTAAAGTCGCGTAAATCTTTATGTGCGCGTGCGCATAAAGCAACGTGAATATCAAGATTTGTATTAAAATTTGGAAAATACATTGCGAGATTAGCTTGGATACAACGAGGTGTAAATCAACACTGATTTTAAAGTTACTAATAGTGACCTATTTATATAAAATCCAGGTATCCCAGGTATCCTTTGTTAAATATTGCAAGGTAATTAGTTATTGTGATAATTAGTAAATGATGCATGCTAAATTAGTGTATTAAGAGCCATTTAGTAATTAAATAATAGCAATGTTCTTATCAGTAATCATTAGTGCATCAGTTTTATATGTAAACCTTAAGTCCCTAATTATATATCCTAATTAGCTTATATCTTCTCTAATTGGCTGCTCAGAAATGTTATTGTAATAAGGTAAACCTTTAGAAAAACGGTTTTAATCAACAAAATAAACAAAAAATAAAAAAATTGTGTTATAAAATAAACATCACTCTTTATCCCAGAAAGTGCACATTTGGCGCACTATGTGTCTTAGTATTAAATATAGCTCTTAGTATAAGCATTATGATATTAGAGACCGCTACTTGAAACAAGCCCGGAATCAGGAGGGAGAGAGCTCGATACACTCATTTTCATAGTAAAATTTCACATTTTCTCAAATTACTCCCGAAATATGGGAGTTATGAAGAAATTCATCACCACAAGTTATGAAGGCATTAAGTAATCGAATAAGATGGCATCATTAGTTTGGCATAATTTTACTCTTTTTTTTCGGACATGTCTACGTCCAACCGCTCCCATACATTCGTTCCACTGTGCGACGCTAAAATAAAATTTGTAAAAAAATACAACACCCGACGTCAAAGCGTCCTAACGCCGCGACAGAGCGTTGCGTACTGCGAGCGCCGGCGCTCTGTTTGACGGTATTCTACGACGGTAGTACAATACATCTTAGCGTCATAGCGCGGCGTCAAGTTAACGCTCTGACGCGCGCTAAGTACGCGTCCTGTCTGACAAAGCCTTAATGTACCAATTAAATATCGACTGACGCATTCAATTATCAATTAAACATCGTCAGACGTAATCAGGGTTGGAAAAAATCACGATTTTTAAATATACAGTATATATGTAGTATATACTAATAAGAACCTCCTTTTTTGAAGTCGGTTAAAAAAGCTGAAGAGTTTGTTTGTTTGTTTGAACGCGCATGACGATAGTTGATAAGTACTTGTATACTTATCAACTATCGTGTGACATATTCAAGAATTAGTGAACTATCAAATCGTCTGAAGCAATATAGTACCAATTAACTATCGTCTGACACCTTCAAGTTTCAATTAATTATGATCAGACGTATTGATTACGGCAAGTTAATGAACAACATATTCAAGTACTCGTCTGACATACTTAAGAATAAATAAATTATCGTCTGACACATTAAAGAATCAATTGATTATCGTCTGACACATTAAAGAATCAATTGATTATCGTCGGACATATTAAAGAATCAATTGATTATCGTCTGACATATTTAAGAATCTAATAGGCTAGCTGTCCACGAACGCGGCATTTGACGAATGCATGCAACCTACAAATGACGATAGGCGTATTTTGCATATTTGCTATGTCCACGCTGCTTCATGCAATCGTCAATCACGCTACAAAACATCTCAGTTTTCTTTCATCTAGCATCGAGAAAGCACGTCTTTTCGTTGTGAAAATGTCAAGTGATGACGATGAAGTGATTATAGCATACAACATTATTAGATGACGACGAAATAGGCGAAGAAAATACTAGATTCCTCCATACATCGAAAGAAATATAAATTGTAGATTGTTTATTGCAGCCAGAGAGTTACCAAAAGATGATTCTGTTTTTCAATCATTTTACCGAATGACTAAAAATACGTACCAAAATTTAGTCTCTATTGTTGGACCACTGATACAAAGATAAAATGCGTCTCGCGAGTCGGTCGAGTAGTGACATGCTGCCGCACGCACCGCATGACGAACGCATGACGAGAGGCTGACGCCACGTTGCCGCTCCATGGACACAGTTTTGATTGTTTCTACGCAAGATGCAAGCATTCGTCTTGCAATCGTCAATTGACGAAAGCGTGCGCATGACGTGCGGTTTACGTGGACAATAGGCCATAGGTAACTATCGTCTGATGCAATGTAGTACCAATTAATTATCTATCGACTGATATATTTAAGAATCAACTAACGTCTGACAGCATTGGCGTATATATGGGCACGGCCCACCCTAGAATGGTCTCAGGCCCAACCTAGGATGTTTGGGGACCTATTCGAAATTTTAAGCAGGATACTTACATAATATAACTTCACACAAAAGCTATCAAATAAATAATCTACCACCAAGACCTACACAAACCTATTATTACCTACATAATAAATTCCATTTAGTTACTTTTGAAATTACAAAAATAATTGAATCTACTAATAAGCAACGAAATACTCGTAAGCTAGAGTATTATTATGATTAGACGGCTCGGGGACAAATGCATCGGCAATCGGCCATACAGGCCACGGCAGGGGTTGCGCAGGTCGTTGGAAGGATCCGGCGTCTGGGTCTCGAGGTGGCTTTGCACAAATTTGAGGCCCTCTGTTTCCATGGGCCTCGGAACAAGCCACCACGCGATTTACACATAGTGGTAGGAGGCGTCCGCATCGATTTCGAGTCGACGATGAAGTACCTAGAACTTGTCCTGGACAGCTGGTGGGACTTCGGGCCGCACATTCAGCGGCTGGTCCCCAGGTTGATGAGCGTTGCAGCTACTCTTGCGCGACTGCTACCCAATTTGAGGGGGCCCAACGTCTCCTGCCGGAGACTGTACGTGTAGATTGTGCGGTCCATGGCCCTGTATGGGGTGCCCGTGTGGGCGGACATTGCAATATTGCGAAGGCCGCAAAGAGCGATGGCTGTTAGGGTGATAAGAGGATACCGTACGATCACCTACGAGGCAGCAACTCTCCTGGTCGGATCAACGCCCTGGGATCTGGACGCGAAAATCCGTGCATCCCTATATCGCTGGCGGTGGTCCACCTTCCACCAGCGATATAGGAACGCAAGAATTTGCGAAGCTTGCGTGTGGTCAGCCTCTGGTTTCTGGGGAATTCGATCCACGAAGGACCGAGCTCCGTCAGATCCTAGTGGCTAAATGAAGGGAGCGACTTGCGCAACCCAGATGGGGGCTCGCCATAATAGTAGCGGTAAGGCCTGTTATGGAAGAATGGCTGGAGAGGTAGCATCGCGCCCTGAGTTTCCGGCTGACTCAGGTGCTTACTGGACACGGACGTTTCGGGAAATACCTGCGTCGAGAGCGGACGCCTGCTTGTCATTACTGTGTGAACTGCCACGAGGATACGCCACAACGTACGTTGGAGGAGTACAGCTTGGACCCAATAGCGCTGTGCCCTCGTCGCGACATTTGGTGCGGGTGATCTGTCATTTCCGGCGGTGGTTCAGTCCATGGTCGGAAGCGAAAACGCGTGGGATGCTGTGGCCTCTTTTTGCGAGGAGTTGATGCATGCAAAGGAGGCGGCGGAGACGGAGGGAGAGCATACCTCTCATTCCACCCGCACCAGAAGAGCAGCCGGGCGTCGAAGGGTGCTTAACGATTTCCGGCCACCATAAGAAGGGGCCTGTGGGCGGCGAAATTGGGGCCGTGTCGTCGCTCGAGCATTCGGGCTCAAATAAGTGGCACGCAATAGTGGGGTATTAGTCGGTAGGAGTCCGACATCATAACCCTCCGTTCTTCCCGGACGGAGGGTAAAAAAAAAAGGTTAGGGGCCAGCCCCCCCCCCCCCCCCCCCCCCCCTAGAAAGCAGCCCTAGATACGCCAATGGTCTGACATATTCAAGAATCAATTAACTATCGTCTGAACTATTCAAAAATCAATAACTATATCTGACATATTTAAGCATTAATGAGCTATCGTCTGCCTCTGTTAGCGATAAGACCGCCCATTGTGTCACCCATTGTAAAGTTTCTATATTTATGTCTGTAATTTATATGGTGTACATAATAAAGAGTATTATATTCTATTTTATCCTGCCGTAATGTAGTACCAATTAAGTATCGTCTGACACCTTAGATTAATCACCAATCACGTACGGCAAGTACTAATTATAGTCTGACGTATTCAAGAATGAAATAACTATAGTCTGACGCAATCAAGTATCAATTAAAATAAATGTTCTTGTATATCGATTTTATTAAATTTCGAGCGGCCATTGTTGTTTACATCTTTCGCAAATTTAGCGCGGCCGGATGTTAGATAGGTACTCAGGTACTAACCAAAATAGTTTCTTAAACTCAACAAGTTATTAAATCATCCAATGCATAAATTCAACTACTATAAATAGTAAAAAATTTGATGCATTCAAGCATTTACTAAAAATCATTTAGTGCACTCAGCCACTTGAACAAAATTATTTAGTGTGATGAACCACTAACTAAGAATCATTTAGTGCAATCAACCACTTACTAAAAATCATTTAGTGCACTCAGCCACATCAACAAAAGTATTTAGTGTGATGAACCACTAACTAAGAATCATTTAGTGCACTCAACCACTTAAGGTGAATGCGTAGTGGTAGCCCGCGAAATTCAAGTTTTCTTACTTTTTTTGCAATTTGCAGGTCAGTGTCAGGTTGTATCTTGATAAAAATTTGATTCGCGACTATAATAGACATGTATTTACAGAATTATAGTCATTAGAATCATTAATATATCTCTTTAAGTTAGATTTCTACCATAAACACTTTTCCATACGAGATTTGTTCTTAACGGTAGAAATCTAACTCAAAAAGATGTATTAATGATTCTGATGATTATAATTTTGTAAATACGTACCTGTTATAGTCGCGAATCAAATTTTGATCAAGATAAAACCTGACACTGACCTAAAAATTGCAAAAAACGTAAGAAAATTTGAATTTCGCGGGCTACCACTGCGCATTCACCTTAATAAAAATCATTTAGTGCACTCAGCCACTTACTAAAAATTATTTAGAGCGCCGAACCACTAACTAAGAATCATTTAGTGCAATCAACCACACTAAAAACCATTTAGGGCACTAAGCCACTTGCTAATCATTATTTAATTCGCTGAGCCACTTAACTAAGAATGATTTAGTGCACCCAACCACTAGTGCACTCAACCACTTACTAAAAACCATTTAGTGCACTCAGCCACTTGAACAAAATTATTTAGTACTTTGAACCACTAACTAAGAATCATTTAGTGCGCTCAACCACTTACTAAAAACCATTCAGTGCACTCAGCCACTTGGACAAAAGTATTTCGTGCGATGAACCACTAACTAAGAATCATTTATTGCACTCTAACCACTCACTAAGAATCATTTAGTGCACTCAACCACTTGCTAATAATTATTTAGTGCACTCAACTACTAACTAAAATTATTTACACTGAAGATACATTAGACATACTATAGTTTTCTGTGTGACAGACATGTACTCATATCATTATTGAATTAAAATAATCGGTTGAAAGATTTAATTTGTCAGCAGTCAAAAAATGTTGTTTTTGTCAAGAAAATTCAATAAGCAGGTATTATTATTACTATCTATTATTATTTATTTATTTATACCGAGTTTACAAAGGCAGTAGGGGGTGGATTTTTGTCAAATCTTAAGCCATTGTAGCTAAAAAGCTCGTAAAAGATTCTTCTAGATCAACAAAGGTACACCGGTAGGTAGGTACTAGAAAAGCCCCAAATCACATAAAACTTTTTCCAGCCTTTACTGGCTCGTCTCACACATCCACTCTGTATTCTTATGCTGCTTTTAATTCCAATTTAGGGTGGATATAACACTGTACCGGACACGGTGACACCGTGTGCGGTGCTATAATTTGCTACTTATACATACTGTAGAATCTGGACTTGCAAACAAAAACCGCCTGGTATAACAAACTGACACCGGATATCCATGTGTTCTACAGTTAAAGTTAAAAACCGCACCACCACACAACAAAGCGGTTTCTGGTGCAGTGTGATAACCACCTGGGACAGTCATCAATTACCAACTACACTGGGCTCATAATCAGTTTTTTTTTAAATGAAGCATATAGGTACTCTGAAAGTAAGAGACAACTTTGGAAGTAAGGCCAAGATGATAAGCATTGTTACTGGCAACACACACACAAAGCACACCATAAAATCCGTACAACGACCCACTAACCAATTAAAAAGAAAAGCATCTAAAAATAATATTATTAAATTAGGCATTAAAAAAATAAACAAAATCTTAAAAACTAACCTGATTCATTGTTCGTAGGCGGTGAGGAAATAACAGGCTCATGCTTAGTAGCCATCATCTACGATACCTGTGAACAAGTTATAATATCATCCTTGATGCATCCTCTTTGGACAATAGGTACTAATTTTGTATTTTGTGCATAGACAGAATAGCATTTGCTCTCTACTATTTTGTACATACTTTATCATCATCTATGGTGACTTGGATGTTTTCTAATTTGTCTAGTTGAGCATTAGCACAAGGTAAGTCATCATAAAGCTTACGTTGAAAACTCTTTTGGTTTTTTAATTAGTTTGCTGTTGTTACTCATTGTTGGAATTTGAGATTGCTTTTTGGTAGGTATATAATATATATATTTGGAAATTAATAATGTTATAAACTCATTCACAGATAGCTTTTATTACAAAGTAAACACAACAAATACTTATCAATCACAGACACATTTCAAAACATTGCATTTTCTAAACAATTAAAATGATAAGCTATGTGAAATGAAGTTGTTTTGTTTGGAGTTGAGTTTGGTTTTAGTAGGTACGTTGAATTGTGTACCAAATTAAAAGAATTTAATTAGAATTAGGTACACTAAAAGTTAATAACGATTCAACATTCAAAGTTATTAATAATTGAATAATTTTTAAGTTCAAATTAATCTCTCTTCAACTTCATACACATTGATGAATTAAAACAAGAAACACAACTCAAAACATTGGAAGTAGACAGAGTTTCATGCCGCAAAACTACAGAAGTAAATAAATCATACTCACGATCATAATCTAGTTTTTGATGAAATTGTAGCCGATTCTTACACGTTCATCGGTTTATTTTGGTTCCTAACCAACACTTAAATCCAGCACAATCCAACACGATACTTTACAATCCAATTTTAACACTCAGTCTTCTTCAAGCCGCAACGAAAACAACAACATAATATTCTACCTCTTTTCCGATTTTTACTGTGTTTTATGATATGAATATGATAACCTTGAGAAAACTATCATAAACACTGGAAAAATGCAAATAATATATTTTTCACGAACTTCTGTCACTCACTTCGCTTCTGCAGGAAAATACAAAATGGCCGGCCAAATAAACGAGCACTGTCAAAAAAGTCAATCAAATGTACCGATAACCCGGCGTAGCCACTGCACGCATTTAGCTGATTTAGCATTTGTCTCTGACATCTTGCGTCAAACAGGTTAAGTTTACAATTACTGTAAACCAATTATGTAAATTATATTATTATTGTTCAGTTAAAATTAGCTGAGCAAAGTGGCTAACCTACGTCTTTCGATCGAAAATTCGAAACGCACTCTCAGTTTACCAAGGCAGACCGAAACTCTGTTCCTTTCACTCACAGGCAGACGCGGAGAGACGCGGTTGCCAATGCCAGTATGGCTGCCAGCCAGTATTGGTCGGCTGGCAAATTCCTAGCGGTTGTCGGCAGTAGCGTGTCCTATCTCTGTCTAACAAGGTAGGTGGGGACCACAGTCGATATATCTGTCTCTGTTGCTCGGTTCGTAAGCGACGACATTCAACATAGGCAATAGGCATAAATAACTCTGCTGCGGGCAACATAGTGGTATATTATAGGAATGGTTCGCCCCCATTTTGTCCGTAATGACCTCGCTCGCTCGCTCGCTCGGCTCGTGCTTATGGCTCGAGTGGCAAACAAGTTCAGAACGCTACGTTGAAAGTAATAATAATACTGGTGGCGGAATGAGCCGAAATGTTGAGTCACGGAATGTATAATTGAGCAAAGTGGGCTAAGCCGTAGCATAATGCGCTTTGCTCCGCTATGCTCAGCGATTACATTAATTGATTGATCGAAAAACCGAAATAGGTGTAAATTAAATTGAATTATGATTTCTTGCCTAATTTTCTTGTTTCTTTTAATCCGTCAATCTAATCTATCAGTTGAGTACCTACCTACTTAAGTACCTATAGCGTTTAGGCCTAGGGAGCACCTTTAGGCAGTTAGGATTATGATGGCCTATTATTATGCAATACCTACTAAATATTAATTTGCAATATTTTAAATAATAACATCATAGTCATAATCATTACAGCCTCAAATACAGGTTAATTATTCAAATGTAATTTTCTTTCAAACATTGCCTGAAAAATTAATAATGTAATTTTTCGATTCTCGAACGATAGGTACCTACGAAAAAAAAAAAGGTTTGTTTCGTAATTTTCGTTTCGTCGTCTTCGGGCCTCGGGCGGGCCTCCCAGCCACACCGCAGCATGCATCGGTCGGCCCGCGGCCGACACGCACGGCACTGTAGTCTGGCTCAAACCGGTTCGTGAGCAGTCAAGCGATTATTCTATCTCTCTCTAGCAATCAGGCAATATAATTTAACGATCTTAGTATTATTATTGCGATGTTTTATGCCATATAACGTCGCGTTTTATGCCATATAGACGCAGTGAAATCGAATGTAGGTGATGACGTGGCCACACTAAACGGGCAGTCAATCTATTTCTTGGCAGCTCATTATTTTTAATTAGGTAGATTGCTATTTTAACTAGCTTTGCCTTTATCATGTATGTAGCTTATCCTTAATGGGCTTATCAGTCTATTTTGTAATGTAGCCTGACCTTGACGTGTAGTTAACTTAAGTAGGTACGACAACTCGTACCTACCGATTTACGAGTTGGCGTTTTAGGGCTACGTACCTACCGGTTCATGAATCGGGTCCGACGTTTCGTTTAGCTTCGCATATCTACGTTCTTGGAAAGTACCTAGGGCAACGTTTCGGGTTTGTCTAGCACAGTTTGCACGTGTCGGAGTTTGTTGGTTGTGTTGTAACTTGTGAATTGTGATACCTACCTAAATGCTCCCGTATAGGTTAGGTAGGTACCTTCCTACAGGTAAGGTACGACCACGCCGCGTATTGTATGTGATGTAATGATGTTTGTTTTCGTCTAAATCTCCGAGCTAACTAGACGAAAACAAACATTACTCTTGTTTATCGATTTTATTCAATTTCGAGCGGCCATTGTTGTTTACATCTTTGGCAAATTTGGCGCGGTTGGAATTTATGTATTCAACAGTTCGAGCATCTTTTTAACCGACGAAAAAACGGAGGAGGTTCTCAAGTCGACGCATATAATTTTTTTTTATGTATGGTCTTGATCACGCATAACTTTTTACAGAGCAGTCCGATTTTGATACGTACCTACTTAAATCTTTTTTTATTGGAAAGGGTAGGTATACCTACCCCGAAGTTGGTCCCATATAAATTTGAAAAAAAATTCCAACCCAAAGGGTAGGAAAACAGGGGATGATTGATTGTTCACTCATCGATTGTAATGTATGACCACGCATAACTTTTTACAGAGTAGTCCAATTTTTTTTTTATTGCATACCTCGAAATTGGTCCCATATAAATTTTGAAAAGAAAATCCTACCCTAAGGGTGGGAAAATAGGGGTGGTTTATTGTTCATTCACAGATTTTAATACTGAGTTGTGTAGGTATTACAATTATTATTGGGTAGAGTAGTAGGTAGGTTAGGTACTCTATTTTAAGATAATTTTTGACGTTCAAAAGTGCCTTTTATGTGCCTATTTGAAATAAATGCTTTGACTTTGACTTTTGTACCTACTCTGTGGGTACTATAGGTAAGTAGGTAGTTTAGTAGTTAAATAAACGCAAATGGACAAAATTGTATATACAGTTGACTGCATGTAGGTAGACTATGGTAACACTGACCTTGAACTGATCTATTCCATTGCTTCATAAATGTTCGAATAAAATGTCTGCTCAACAACAACCATATCTATGACAACAACGTAATAACGCAATGAATGTTGTTGAACTGTCAAAATGAAAGCCTTACGCAATTACCACGCCGTTTATACCTACCTACCTATAAGTTTTATTACCTACTATTGACATGCGGCCTAATGTATACGAATTACGAATAGAAGAAACAGAAAAAAAGGAGAATATAAATATCGCACACCGGCCTACCCGTGGCTGATATTCAGTCTGTAAGTAGATGTGAACGAAAAGGGGAGATGGGGATGGGTTGGGTGTTGTTGGGAGTTTGGGGTTCGGGTGCCTTCTCGCCCTTTTTCGACCGATAGACCCAAGGACAAAGTCGCTAGTCCCTCCCCCTACGCATTACATAAACAATATCCGAAAAGGGACGGAAACGGATGAGTACGCCGCTTCGTGTTTCACATTGAGTCCGAAACTCCGAATTGTCGTACCACTCAAAACTAAACATAATAGGTACCTACCTATATAGGTACGCAGCTAACTAAAGTGATGTTATTATTTATACGAAATTTTTCAATTGGTAAATAGTTAAGTACCAACCAATATAGGTTGGTTTACATCTTTAGTACCATAGGTACCAACTAAAACAATTTGAAAGAAGCAAGCAAGTAGGTAGGAGAAGGCTGAACTCTCTGTGGTTCCGAGCCCGAACGAACAGCACCCGAGTTTTGTTTGTCTTTGTGCCGTGTATTGTTTCTGTGTGCGTGCGTGAGACTGTGTGCTGTGTGTGCACACTGTGCACCCACGCGCGCACGACCCACAGGGGAGATCTTGTATGGGATCATTATTATTGTGAGTGTATTATTATTAGCAATGAAGCGAAAGGGTGACCCGTTACTTTGTACAAACTTTAAATGTAATATTGACTAGGTAGAGGTACCTACCTACTTTATACACAAATGTAGTGGGACATGATACGGATATAATGCCAAAGAAAGTTCACAGTCGGTCTCAATCTGTCAAAAATACTTCTACCCTTGACAAGTTTTGGACATTTGTTGATCGCCGAAATGAGACTGCGACTTAATTTTGAACGTTTTTTACGTGTTATTGGCCTTGTCTATTATGCCAGATTAAAATGCCATAAGTCTGAATACTGGTTCTATAAAGGAAGAACGCAAAAAATACCAGTTTGTAAGTATAACTTTATTCAGTTTTTAAGTACCTACTTATATGTAAATTGATACTGATTTTTTTTTAGCTCATTGTATTGTTCATAGAACTAGTTATTATTACCAAATTCATTTTCAGAATTAGGTAACAACAATTTACTTACTAAATTATAGGTTAACTAATAAAATACATATAAATTATACATTTAAAATATAAGCACCTTAATCAAAAGGTTATTAGTAAAAATCATTAAAATAGTGGTTATTAACGAAACCCGTTTTAAAGTGGTTATTAATAAAACTTATTTTGATGTGGTGATTAATGAAACACATGTTGCGGTGGTTATAATAGAACTCATTTTACGGTGGTGAATTGGTGATTAACATTGTAATTGCCACATTATATGTAGATATTCAGTTTATCGTCTGCTTGTAGTTAACTCCATAAAACAAAACTAAATACTTTGCCTATTTTTCAGTAATTACCTAACATGTGGCTGGATCAACCAAAACTAAAATATAAAGTTTTTTTTTGTATGTAGGGATAATATTCGGAACCACTGATCAGATTCAGAAAATTCTTTCAATAAATGGGAAGCTTGGGTGGTATTGTCGAGTGTTATAGGATATATTTTATGTTAAAACAAGAAATTTCACGCGGGCGAAGTTGTTGGCACAAGCTACTTATCTAAAATACACCTAGACTAACTTTAAAATGAACCTCTACTTGTGTTTGCCCTATTATACCAGAACCCCATAGGTTTTTTAAATCTGGTCTAATTTCATCAGGAAAAGGAATTACGAAACTCTCTTCCAAACAAAGTTCCGTAGTATAGATTTTTCTATACCTAGCAGAGTTAGTCCCGAATTCCCGATCCCTGGGGGTGCTAGAATTTGTGTGGAAATCCTTACCGCACGACTGGGATGGGCCAAGCCCTCCCATTGCCCACCACACCACACCTCCACCCCGTCTGCGTTATACTGGTACGAACCTCTATATAAAATTTTTGTTAGTAGCGGCATCACGGAGTTTTGAAAGCATTTTTATCTTTTATCACCAGCTATTATACATGGAGGTGCTGTTAATCGTAACTCCATTATGTGGGTACTACCTAAAATACTATTGTATATGCATATATCCAATATCTTTCGTTTTTGACCGACTTCAAAAAAAGAAGGATTTGTTCTCAATTCGGTTGTATTTTTTTAATGTTTTTTTACCGTAGAACTCCGTAATTTATAAAACGAATTGGATTTTTATTTGAAAGGATATACTTCCAGATTGGTCCCATATAAATTTGGTTCAAGCTCTGATGAGTGGTTTTTGAGTTAGCCTTAAAATAATACGTATTTTTTCCACTTAGTGTATGTTGATGATATTACGAGTATAATAACTTCCTGTCACTGTTATTTTTACATTGCGAGTTAAAAAAATAACTTAATTTCCGAATTCGATGGCAAAACCGAAAATACAAAACTTAAATTAGTTATTTTTCACTTTGTAGTGTCACACTTTTCACTTTGTAGTGTTTTTTTTTGTAATAACGTTATTTTGAAGTACCTATAGAACTTGGTAGTAGGTACTGTACATATCAGTGTTTTTCTTCTTCTCCTCCTTCTTATCTCTGGGTGGAGAATGTTTAAGTATAAAAAGATAAGGCAGTAGTAGACAAAGCATTTAGATAAAATCCATATCTTACTTGGTCGCCAGAAAGATAAAAATTTATCATATTACTTATACGCGTAATATACAACTGTGTTCATTATCTTTTTGACTTTCATAACGAGTCATTTCTTCTTGCATTTGTTGGTAATTATCGATTCAGTTCAACAACAGTAATTAAAGCTGTGGTCGAGACAATAACTGATAATTAGAAGATGTGTATCCTATGATTGTGAGTGCACACAGCACGGGGAGAGAGTAGTGGTGGCCCAGTGGTAATGGCCGCGACTTACGAGTTGTAGGCCGTAAATCATCATTTCATCATTACTGCTCTCAAAACGACCCGCACTGGGGCCGCGTGGTGGATTACGGCCCATTCCCTTTCACAGAGAGGAGGCCTGTGTCCCAGCAGTGAGAACATTATAGGCTGATTATGCTTATGATTTTGTATGTCCATAGAGCACGGAGCCACCTCGGCGGCCGCTGCTAGAGGCGACATTGTCAACACTTTTCATACAAACCAAGCATGTTACCGTTTACTGATAGTTTTGAAGACGTTCCGTTATAGGGGATCTACTCCCTAAGCACAAAATCTGTGGTTTCCTTCGAAGTTACAGGTGTTTCCTATTAAGACGGCATTTGTCAACAGTTTAAATACAAACCAACCGTTTCACCGTTTACTGACAGTTTTAAAGACGGTCCGTTATACTGGGTGTAACAGAAACCCTACTGCTATCCTTAAGCACTAAAGATAACAGCTGGTATAGAATCACTATACATACATAGGGGGTCTACTCCCTAAGCACGTACTCCGTATCACTTATGGATATAGGTATGATTAGTTCGGGGAAAGAAATAAGAATTAATGACATCACGATTTGATAGTTGTCCCTATTCTCGATATGTATTAGACAGTTGTCCCTACTATCGATATGTATTTTATTTGACAGTTGTCCCTACTCTCAATATGTATTTGACAGTTGTCCCTACTTTCGATATGTATTTGCCCATCCGAAAAATTTAATTTGTCACTTGTTTTGACGGCTCAACTACTTTTGGACGGACTTAAAGTGTACATAGATCCCCCAAAGTTGTGCGCTCAAGGCTCTTTAGGCACCACACACATTTTATTAGTACTGCTGACGCCACCTCTGGTCGCTGCCGATTCCATGCTCTGTGGCAAGTATCAAAGGCCAACCTATAAGACAGTATAAGTTGCAGACTCCCAGGAGAGACTATTGATTTCCACGCTTTGCACTATTGTCGAGACCCACTCCTAGCACAAACAAAGCTTAGTAAGCAGTTAACAGGTATATACTATAGCCTAATTGCCTAACACCTTTTTCAATCATAATCTGAATCATTTGGAAGTATATTGCTAATCCAAAGCTGCATACGTTCGAAAAAGTTGTCTGCTCAACAACGTAAATAGGTAACGAAATGAATGATACTGAATTGTCAAAATGAAAGCCATTGCTACTGTTACTCAATTACCCTGCAGTAATCCAAAAACAGATCGCCACAGGAACAAGACAAGCTCAAACTTCAACTACAACGTACAATCGGCCTTCTGTAGATTGAATACGAGCAAAATCTGAGTTCTCAAGAGGAGAAACGAGGGTGGGAGACATGCGCCGTTCGAACCCCCGGTCTACAACCGCCAAGCGGGTATTCAGGGTGGGAGTCAAATAGGGGAGGGTGGCCTTCCCCCGACACCCCAGACTCGGCGTTAATAATAATAATCCCCAGTTGATTGATCACTCAGTCGGCAATTGAATAAAATGATACGCTGTTCTATTATTTCTATAATTCAATTTCGTGCTATATGTATATAAAATTAGAAATTAATCAAATTATGAATGTTATTTGTAATAAAAACGTTTCACTGGTGAGGTTTTTAAGTGGTGATACAGCTGAAATCTATAACCGTTTTAAATTGGTGATTATCGCAGGATTATTCTTTTGTTCACCGTTTTAAACTGGTGTATTAAAACTTTTTAGAGGATCAAGATTAAGTCTTTGGTGCAATTTAAGTGCTGTTATTTCAGATCTAGGTAGATACAATAGGTTTATATCCCTACTTTTTGGTATTGTTACACTCGGAGACAACCCTCTTTTATGGCGTCAGGTTGCTGGCCCGCGGCGATGTCATGCATGCGCGGCTTTGTTTGATTGTTGCAATTATGCGCAGTGGTAGACCGCGAAATTCAAATTTTCTTACGTTTTTTGCAATTTGCAGGTCAGTGTCAGGTTGTATCTTGATCAAAATTTGATTCGCGACTATAACAGGTAATATATAACATTCATAGAATTATAATCATTAGAATCATTAATACCTACATCTTTCTAAGTTAGATTTGTACCATAAGCACTTTTCCATAAGAGATTTGTTGTTATGGTACAAATCTAACTTAGATTTATTAATGATTGACATGCTTCATTTGTATCGAAGATGTTGACAATGCTGTCTCTAATACCCTGGTTAATTAAACCTACCGAGTAAAGCGGCGAAAGAGTAAAATGTCACTCGGTCGAGAGAGTGATATGGCCGGGTGAGTGTTTACACGTATTTTTGAGTACACGGCGTAACGGATTGACTATCTCACCATGTGCTCAAAAATACGTGTAAACACTCACTCGACCGAGTGACATTTAATTTTTACTCTCTCGCCGCTCTACTCGGTAGGTGTAATCGGGGTAGGTGTAACAACGGACGCCGAGGAGTCTCCGTGCTTTGCAGGAAGAAAAGTGGTTTTTATCACCAATATAAAATGGTTATTAATTATTATTATTACTAATTATTATTACTAATTACCATTTCATATTGGCGATAATTGTGAACCAACTCACCCCCACCCTAAACTCCATCTAAGTATAAATAACTGCAATTAATAATAATGGCCAACTAATTAGTTACTAAGTAGGTAAGTAATAACAAAGGTAGGTATTAGTTTTCCATTATTAATAATGGCGTAGATAGCCGAGTAATTATCTAACTAAACATTGCATATAGGTATTCTGGTACCTACACCTTAAAGTATAGGTAGCGTACCTACACACAAAACTCGTTCCACGCTGCGCTCTTCCCAAAGACATTAAATCATTTAAATCTCTTTGACTGTTCCAAACTCCTCAAAATAAAGAGATTTATCCTACGAAATATAAAATGTTTCATGACAAAATATACGATTGAAAATAAACTTCATGCAATAGAATTGAAAGTTGATATTGGCTTGCGGTAGATTTACGCTTGCGTCATCTTTGATCTCAAAATGGCAGTGCAACTCCGATGTTTTTTTTTAAATTTTATTTTTAGAACTTTTAGTGGGGTGTTTTTTTTTCAACGCTTTTCAAAGCAGAAAAAAAAGATCAGTGCCCTAATCGCGTACGTAACACACAATAATCTCAATCTGAATCATTTTGAAAGACATTTTTTCGGCGTGATTAATAAGTATATCCATGCCAAATTATAGCTTTCTAGTACCAAGAGACTGAGCTGAGCTGCGCACGGACGGACATAGCAAAACTATAAGGGTTTCTTGTTGACTACGGAACCCTAAAAATGATAGCATGCCATGCCAATGCAGTAGGTAGGTTGCCGGTCTCCGTAGCCTTTAGCCTCTACCTACTCATATTCTGCAGGTACCTTTTGTGGTTTTAGGTAAGTACGGTTTCCTGTTTTACCACAAGTTTTACCGCGGTGCGGTGGCTTGGCTGAATATTTTTTCCTTATTTATCTGCATAAATGAGCCAGGCTTCTGTAGCAGACGTCTGTCAACCTCATTGATGTATAAGTACATCAATGGGCAACCTACCTAAATACCATGTATGTATGATGTTGATGAATGATGATTTATGAAATAAATAAATTGTTTAGGGACCTAGGTACCTATAATATTAATTTATAGCTAGGTATACCTAATAATAAATCAATAATATACTACATTAGATGACTAACTAACTTACTATACAAATAAATACAAAAACAAAGGAGACTAACCGCCCGGCCACGAGTATTGGCTTAGCGACAGTATAATATACAGTAGAACATCTTCATACAAACGTGCCGCTCTCGGTTTGAATGTGTGCGTGCGCGCCGCGCGCCGTGTCGGCACGCGATTTCACGCACACGCTAGCATAATATATGAGGGAATAAGGTGGCGGCAGTGCGGGCTGTGCAGCGCGACTGTGAGCACGCGCGTACGCTACATGACCGCTTGCGTTCGTCAACTCTCGCCGGCGGCGGCCACTTAAATTACGAGTATCATGACTTCAAAAAGGGGAAAAAAATATTGTAGTGTTTTCGGGTGCCTCAATAATGATTTCGCAAACCCGGACTTATCATTCTTCATAGTTCCTACTCAACCAGAA
This sequence comes from Amphipoea lucens, assembly GCA_947508005.1. Lineage (NCBI taxonomy): Eukaryota > Metazoa > Arthropoda > Insecta > Lepidoptera > Noctuidae > Amphipoea > Amphipoea lucens. Next base: position 10,157,655 of record OX382375.1, read on the forward strand.
ATGTAAGTACCTACTTATACTTAAATATTATTAGAAAATGTGGTATTGTATTGTTTATTTCACAGTTTATTTGCTTTATTAAGAGCGTAGCCGAGTCGCATTTTTCCATATAAATGTATTCCCAAATTTACTTTCTGAATACTATGTTTAGAGCTAAAGTTTATTTTAAGAAGTCTAGTTTTTAACCGACTTCTAAAAAAGGAGGAGGTTCTCAATTCGAATGTTTGTATTTTTTTTTTTTTTTTATCTTTGTTCCCGCATAACTCCGTTGCTTGCCAACCGATTTGAAAAATTCTTTTTTTGTTGGAAAGGGTATAGGTACCTACTTCCCAAATGGTCCCATGAAAATTTTATCGAAATCGGACAAGCGGTTTTTGAAAAATCAACAACAATCTAAAAATTTATCTACATTGTCTACATTAACGATCTTTTTGTTTACTTTTTTGTGGGGTAGGTATGTTACGCAAGGCCAACCTTAATAGATCGCTGCATCGGCATACATGCATACACATTGCACACGGCACCTACGGGCACGAAACGCAAGCTCAGCATGGCGTGACCAATTGACGTCAATCGAACCTTTCCATAGAAACTTAGAAACGTGGAGCGGCACTTTTGCATCTGACATCGATCAATTGACACTTTAGTATAATTAGTCGTAATTTCAATACTTTGTAATGCAGTAATAAATTAGTTTATTAAAATAAATTTGCATTTTTTTGGATCCTCCGGCCGCACCCATCGTAATTGGCGCAGCCGGTAGGATAGTCCAGTAAATTCAGTGAATCGATCACCGACAACGGGCTATTCGAACCTACGGGTGTGCGGCTACGGGGGAGTATCCGAATATCGATACCACGGAGAGATGCAGATTTGGTAAGTACCTAGATCTACTAGAGTTGCTCGCCTTCCTATGTTTTAGTATCCTTTGTGTAATTTCCTTTTTTTTTTCCTGTGTTTCCTTTGTGTTAATTTCCTCAAGTGTTTCTATTAAACTTTCAAAATTTTTCACCCACGTATGTCACGGACTCCTAAATCGAGTATTTCTAATAGGAACTCGCAAATCGATGCGAATAGGGATTTAGATACTATATTAGAAGATAGTGAAAGTGTAGAATCTTACTTAATTATAGAGAATAATTTAACTAACAAAATGAGTACCGATTCGGTAGATCAAGTTTACAAGGCCTTACGCCTCGTTCCCGAATTCGACGGGAACCCGAACGTGCTCACGCGGTTTGTACGTTTATGTGACCAACTTGTCGCGCAATTTGTTAGGGCAGAGCCAGGTTACGAACTAAGTAATTTATCCTTGTTGAACGGCATACTTAATAAAGTTACCGGGAATGCCGCTCGCACTATAAATTCAAACGGCATCCCCGAAACATGGCAGGGTATTAGAAACGCCCTGATTAATAACTTCTCGGACCAGCGGGACGAGACCGCCTTATACAATGATCTGGCCCTGTTAACACAAAAGAATTTATCACCACCGGAATTTTACGAAAAGTGTCAAACTTTATTTAGCACAATTATGACCTATGTGACCCTACATGAGTCCATATCTACTACCATCGAAGCCAAACGGGCACTATATAAAAAATTAACCCTACAGGCATTCGTTCGTGGCCTAAAAGAACCTTTAGGCTCGCGCATTAGGTGCATGCGACCCGACACAATTGAAAAGGCTCTCGAGTTTGTGCACGAGGAAATTAACACCATATACTTACAGCAGCGTAACGACCATTTGCCGGAGCGGAGACCTGTGCAGCCTGCGTCTTCATTTAATCCCAGTACGTATCAAATTAAGCCATTTAATTTGCATACTCCACAGCCAGTCACTTTTCCAGCGCCGTTTAATCAGCCCGGTCCCTCTAGAAGTTTTTATCAGCCACAACCGCCAAGGCCAATGCAAGTTTGGAGACCTCAAGTGCCTTTCAATCGCGGTCCCACGCGAACCTAACAAATGTTAAGCGCACCCCCGCCTAACTATAGGCCCCAGAGCAACGTGTTCCGATTGCCTCAACAAAGGCCTGGTTACACGCCCATTAATAATGGTCCCAAGCCCATGAGTGGTGTAAGCCACTTTGTTCCCAAACCTATGCCGAGACCTTCGACAGGACATGACTGGACTCAACAAGGAAATCCACCTCCCAGTAACTACTTTAAGACTCGTGAGACGAATGTTAACGAAGTAGACTTTTACGACTATTATGAGTACCCTGACTACGCCTATAATGACTATTACGACCAGTTCTACCCCGTACCTTACAATTACGAACCTGTGTATGAGCCACTAGCTCATAGTGATTATGTTCCTGTGCACGTAGAGGAACATCAGAATGTGCCTGAAGGAACATCTGCCCAAGGAACGCCCGCTGAAGGCCAGGATTTTCATACAACCCCGAAATCAGACAAACCAAAATAGAAATTAACTTGCAAACCCAGAGACAACTTCCATTCATTCAGATTGCTAATCCACCCATTAAACTATTAGTAGATACCGGTGCGAACCTATCTTTTATTAGCCCGGACGTTGTAGAAAGATTTTATCATCATATCCAGTGTAATTATGAGCCTTTCGAAGTCACTAATATCCACGCGACAACTCGTAATAATTATTCCATTACTATACCGTGCTTCCCGGAATTTAAAGAAACCTGTGACATTACCCTATACATTTACAAGTTCCACAATTATTTTGACGGCTTAATAGGCTTAGATTTACTAGAAAAGTTAGAGTCTAATATAGATTTAAAGAATTAGGTTCTTGTCACACGTAATTCATCTAATCCCCTGCGAATGTATGATTCACGAAATTGTAATCTCTACGAGGACATAGTACCCGCTAATTCATCCAAATTAGCTAGAGTCCCCATTAATCTTCATGATGGTGACGTAATAATATCAGAGCAGACCATTTCCAATTGCACTATTCGCGGCTGTGTTACTTCTGTTAAAAATAACCGTGGCATCATAGAAATAATTAATCCAACCAAACATGATGTAGTTTTCTCAATGGATAGGCCAGTTACCGCGGAACTTTTTAACGAGCAAAGCGCGACTATCTATCAGCCTAGCGATCGCGTATCCGAGGTATTATCAAAACTACGCACTGACCATCTGAATCCTGAAGAACGAGCTAACTTAGAATCTCTTTGTGCACAATATGCCGACGTTTTCTATATCGACGGTGAACCTCTAACTTTTACCAATAAGATAAAACACAGTATTCATACCACCGACGAATTACCTGTCTATACTAAGACCTATAGATATCCCTTTGTTCACAGACAGGAAGTTCAGGATCAGATTAGCAAAATGCTAGACCAAGGGATAATCCGTCCCTCGCAGTCAGCCTGGAGCTCACCCATCTGGGTAGTTCCAAAAAAATCTGATGCGTCCGGAAGGACTAAATGGCGCATAGTCATTGATTTTCGCAAAGTCAATGAGAAAACCCTCGATGACAAGTACCCAATCCCCAATATTAATGACATCTTAGATAAACTTGGTAACTGTCATTACTTCACAACTTTAGACCTTGCAAGTGGATTTTACCAAGTAGAAATGGACCCAGCCGATATTCACAAAACGGCCTTCAATGTAGAACATGGGCACTTTGAATTTTTACGCATGCCCATGGGTCTCAAAAATTCTCCATCCACGTTTCAACGCGTGATGGATAATGTCCTCAGGGACCTCCAAAATGTTATATGTCTCGTATATCTTGATGACATAGTCGTTTTTAGTGTCTCCTTACAGGAACACATGATAAATTTAGAAAAAGTATTCAAGAGATTAAGGGAATCAAACTTTAAGATCCAGATGGATAAGTCGGAGTTTCTAAAGCTTGAAACTTCATACTTAGGTCATGTAATAAGTAAGGACGGTATTAAGCCTAACCCCGATAAGATCATTGCCATCCAGAAATTTCCTATTCCTAAGACAGCTACCGAGATCAAACGCTTTTTAGGCTTGTTAGGATACTATAGGAAGTTTATTCCTGACTTTGCGCGCATTACGAAACCCATGACGCAATGTCTCAAGAAAGGTTCTAAGATCACTTTCAATGACCCTAACTACATCGATTGTTTTGAAAAATGCAAGTTACTATTGACTAACGACCCTATACTGCAGTACCCTGACTTTTCTAAGGAATTTGTGCTTACGACCGACGCGTCTAACTTTGCCATAGGAGCTGTCCTTTCTCAAGGGCCTATAGGGCAAGATAAGCCCTTAGCATACGCGTCTAGAACATTAAACTCCAGTGAGATTAACTATAGTGTAATCGAGAAGGAGTTATTAGCCATAGTCTGGGCTACTAAATACTTTCGTCCATACTTGTTTGGGAGAAAGTTTAAGATAGTTACAGACCATAAACCCTTACAATGGGTTATGAGCCTTAAAGAACCAGGCTCCAGACTCACACGTTGGAGACTTAAGTTGAGTGAATACAATTTTACTACAGTATACAAGCAAGGCAAAAAGAACACTAACGCCGACGCATTGTCCCGCATTGAAATCAACAACGAGGACGCCATGTCTATAGCGGTAAATGTATCTGAAAAGCCTCACTCAACAGTAGGCTCTGAGACACTGACAGCCCCTACAAACAACCTTGACATACTCGACAACTCTGACACAGCAACTGTTCACACTAGTAACGAAGCCCCTATTCTAGAAGTGCCAATATCAGACGAACCCTTAAATAAATTCAGTAGACAAATCTGTTTTGTACTTGTAGGCGATATTAAAAAACGACCGACAGTGAGTAAGCCATTTGAAACGCATACCCGAACTACCATTCAACTATCCGAGTCTAACCTGACTAACGACGTTATTGATGCAGTCAAAGAATATGTGAACCCTAAAGTCAAAACCGGTTTAATCATCCATCCTCCTCTGGCCATGTATAAAATAATCCCCATAATTCAAGACAACTTCAAAAGCTCTTCAATGAACATGGTTCTAACTAAAGTTGAATTAGAGAATGTTAAAGACTACCTGCGTCAACAGGACATCATAAAGAAATACCACGAAGGTAAAACAAACCATCGCGGTATCACTGAATGTTACCTAGCCTTATCTTCTAAATTCTACTGGCCTAAGATGAAAGAACACATCTCCAAGTACATAAATGAGTGTACCATCTGTGGTCAGGCTAAGTACGACCGTCATCCCATCAAGCAAAGATTCAACATTGTACCACCCCCTAGTAAACCTTTTGAAATTATCCATCTAGATCTGTTCACAGCTCAAACAGAGAAATTCCTTACCATTGTAGACGCTTTCTCTAAGTATGCACAAGCTTATCACCTTAGAGATAGCACCGCTTTAAGTGTAGTACAAGCTCTACTTGTATTCTGCACCCACCATGGGGTCCCATTGACTATTGTCACGGACGGAGGCCCTGAATTCACAAATCAGATTTTCTTAGAATTCAGCCGAACTCATAAAATTATTCACCATAAGATATTAGCGCATTCCCCCAACGACAATGGCATAGTAGAAAGGTTTCATTCTACCATTTCAGAACATCTTAGGTTATTGAAATTAGAGAGACGAAATGAACCAGTCGTTAATCTTATGCCTTATGCCATCTTAGCGTACAATAGTTCGATCCATAGCTTCACAAAATGTAGACCTTTGGACTTGATAACTGGACACTTTGACCCTCGAGACCCAATAGATATTGACCTATCTGAACATTTACTGCAACAGTACTCACAAGACCATAGGAAACGAATGAGTCAAGTATACGACCTTATTAACCAGACATCCTTACATGACAGGACACAACTGACTGAAACCCGTAACAAGGATAGAGAACCCGGGAAGGACTATACCCCTGACCAGCAAATCTTTGTACGCAATCCCATGGCGTCTCGACAGAAGTTAGCCCCGCGTTATACGCAAGATACTGTACTCGCAGATCTTCCAATCCACATCTATACGAAGAAGAAACGCGGTCCAGTAGCAAAATCTCGCCTTAAGCGAAGTCCTAAAGATCCCACTTTGTTACAGGATAATACTATGGCTGATGACCCTACATCCGGCCCAAGGACAGGAGATAACAGTTGAATCACTTGACAATGGACCAGGACTACTTCCCTTCAAATTAGGAGCGGCAAAGATCGTTTCCCATTACCACTCTTTCCTAAGTCATATAGACTTAGAGAATGTCCACCTTCAAATTGAAGTGGTAAAAACACAGATGGCTGAATTAAGTCCCCTAGTTAACAATAAAACCTTATCCCTATTCGACCCTCATCTGAAACATCTCAATAGTAAAATCAATTTAATTATTAGTAAAATTAGTATGTTTGAATCAACGCGTAGTAAAAGAGGCCTTATCGACGGTTTGGGTTCTGTAATAAAATCAATTTCTGGTAATTTAGACTACACCGATGCACTTAAATACGAAAACGCCATAAACACCTTACGTAATAATGAGCATAAATTAGAATTAGAAATTAATAACCATGTTAGTTTAAATAGTAAATTTATTTCACGTAGCTCTCAAATAATAGACAGTATAATTTCAAATCAAGATAAGATGAACAAGGCACTAAACGTAATTTTGGAAAGTAACGCTAATAGGGATACAGATTTAATTAAATACGCCCATCTGGCCCAACATCTGTTAATCTTAGGAGATAATGTAGAAGATCTTTACGAAGAATTACGAAGTTTAGAGAACACCCTAACATTTATTCGTGCGTTGAGTACCCCGTACTCCCTATTTAATTCAGATGAAATTAAGTATATGTTAGGTAAATTAAGGATTTTATATGCTAATGACGAAATCCTTGACGTAGAAATTAGGCATTTTTATGAAATAATTAAACTAGGTTACTTCTATTCTAATAAGCAGATAGTGGTAGTTATAAAAGTCCCGATAGTTGTTTCCTCCACATACGATTTGTATAAACTTTCCCTTGTTCCTAACAGAAACCACGAAACTCTTATACCACCCTCACCTTTCGTAGCACTCTCTAGCTCAGACTCTAGGTACATAGAGACAGAATGTCCGAAGGTAAACTCCATATATCTCTGTGAGTCAACAGCCAACCTACAAATCCAGAGCAAACCAGATTGTATCCAGCATCTCATAGTCCATCAAGAACTTCAACCCAGCTGCAAGCTGACACCCGTAGCTCTCACCACCGAAGCCCTGGAAACCCTGGACGACAAGCATTATACCTTAAGTTTTCCTGTACCAACAAAAGTGAAGATGTCTTGCGGTCAAGAACAATATCGGACCCTACGAGGCAGCTATTTGGCAATTATTCCCCTCAATTGTAACCTGAGAACACCCGCCTTCACTATCTCCAACACTGACGACCACATCAAAGGACATGTTGTGAAAATCATTGAGATGCCCCTATACAACGAGACGAAGCCTGAAAATTATCCGAAGCTCATCCTAAATTCGCCAAATCTACAAAAACTTCACACCCTTAGCAACGAGATAGCGACGCAACTGCCTGTACACATAGATGACGTCACCGATCCCGTCATTTACCACACTACTATACCCATGTACCTCGCGCTATCCGGTACATGCGCACTTATCGCCACTCTAATCTATCGTCGGCTACGCATAAGAAAAGCATCCAGAGAAATCACAGAAAACCTCAACAGCAACCCTGAAGTCGCCTATGCAATCCCATCACCACGCACTATCAACCCAAGCCAAATAAGGATTGACCCTGGATGTCTACCAGCGACCATCTTGAACAAGTCCATCGATACTCGCTGTTCTACGGGGGGAGGTGTTACGCAAGGCCAACCTTAATAGATCGCTGCATCGGCATACATGCATACACATTGCACACGGCACCTACGGGCACGAAACGCAAGCTCAGCATGGCGTGACCAATTGACGTCAATCGAACCTTTCCATAGAAACTTAGAAACGTGGAGCGGCACTTTTGCATCTGACATCGATCAATTGACACTTTAGTATAATTAGTCGTAATTTCAATACTTTGTAATGCAGTAATAAATTAGTTTATTAAAATAAATTTGCATTTTTTTGGATCCTCCGGCCGCACCCATCGTAATTGGTACAACTAAAAATTGAAAAATAAAAACTTTTTTACAAAAAATAAACAACCGACTTCAAAAAAAAAACACTACAAAGTGATAAATAACTTTAATTTCGGAAGTCGGTGTCAGAAAACGAAAATGCGGAACCGACGACACCGACTTCCGAAATTAAAGCTATTTATCACTTTGTAGTGTTTTTTTTTGAAGTCGGTTGTTTTTTTTTTGTAAAAAAGTTTTTATATTATAAAACAGAGGATTGAGTACGAAACATCGTTTAGGTAAACGTATTTGTCGCGTATAGTTGTAATAAGGGATATTTCACAATAATTAATATTGCAAATTAATTACTATTGAAATTATTATTTTTTCTATTGTCTGATGTGTTGTTCAATCCAAATATGGTGTCTTAATCATAATATTAACTTAACAAAATTACAGTAACATGTGACCGACTAACGCTTAGGGTTGCTTTACGTTGACGTTAATCAACGAGCGTGTAATTTAAGTGTAGAATCTAGATACACCCATTACAGGAATTACGGCAAAGATCGAAATTTACTCATGATCCCACCTGATGATTTTGTCGATAATGTAGAAAGGATGGAGCAGGTGTTTCGCAAAGCGTTCGAAAAGGACCACATCAACATTAAAATTGGCCGGTCAATTTACGATCAACTGAATGATATAGAATTTAAGATGCCCTGTCCATGCTTTCCCAAAAGCTTTACAAAAACTTTACATATGAATGAGAATTTACTTTACATTAACAAATGATAATAAAGCGTTCCGGACGTGCAGAAACAGGAGAAAAATTTTCTCGGTATCAAATTTGTAACTTAGTATAATAAATGTTATGTGAATAAAGGCTTTTTATTTTTACTAAATTTATAAATTGGTAAAATATTCAATCATAATATGCTTTTTATTTCATAAATTTAGATCAAGTGCTGCTTGTTCGAAAATATTAACTAAAAGTAAAAGTGACAACCCTGGGGATCAACGCAAGAGTAGGCTAATAACTCGGCGGGCGGCCTTAGATAACTTACTGTATATTATACTGTGGCCCTACTTAGCGGCAAGCGGCGCGGTTTCTTTTGTCTAGCGTTGACGCTGCGAGCGATGCGTCGCGTCGTGGCATGGTTCATACATTCTCCGCGCTAAGCTGCCAGGCCGTAAGACCTCTTGCTAACGACAACGGACAAATCGATAAAATCAAGATAAAATAATACCTACAAAAAATAGTCAAAAAGTTTTTATCTCTATTTATTAATGGTTTTAGATGTACTACCACGCAGTTAAGGACGAAAATAGAACGAAAAAATCATGCATGTTCTCTGTCGCAGAAATACGACACGAGCGAGCGGTAGTTGCACGGAAATATGTGTCGCATTTATGCGACACAAGCGGTCAAAGGGACGCGACGGGCACATACCCGTTGCAACGAAACTCAACGGATACGCGCACGTCGCCCCTCGACTCGACGCGACGCGCGACGGCGGTGTCGGTCGGTGTTGTCGGTGCAGGCTTATTCCCAGGTGGTCCATAATTTTATTCCCGGCGCCGCCGCCGCCGGCGCGGCGGCTCCAAATTAAAAAAGCAACGGGAACAATTTTAGTAGGTATTTTAGTAAAATTATGGCGCTCTTGGGAATCGATGTATGGAGTGAAATTTTTTGGAGAACAATAGATTTGGAGCTCCTGGGAATAAGCCCCGATGCAGTGGACCACGTCATTTCATAGAAGTGTGTTGATGACGACGACGGATGAGTTTTACCTGTAATTATCATGAGTCGTTCGAAAGAAGTTAAAGAACTTTTTTCCGTCTTTCTTTAAATCCTCCACGAGAGCATGGAATACTCCATAACTCTCTTTCTAATAAAATAGGATGAACCCATAGTTAAACTGTTAGTATAAAATAAATAAATAAGTAAACAGTTAGTATAAAATAAATAATAATTAGCGATAGAATTTCTATAATATACTAGGTAAACTGTTATCGTGTACCTATTAAGAAATTAAATGAACGGATAGTGGATTGGCCAGATACCGGATATCCGACCATATTATAAACCGGATATCCTGCCGAACAGCCCAATCTGAGTGAGCCCACAGAGTCAGGTGAAACTCGAACGATCGGGAACATTCAAGCACCGTCGGATACTGATATACTATCCGGTATCCGGTCGGATATTAGGCCGGACACTGGATAGTTGCCGAATTTGTTGCTGGACGAATCTATTCAAAAGCTGTAGGTATATACACTAGCCAGTGTCGTGGACTCGATACTAATTGCTAAACGCACGGCTCCGAATGAGACTAATTCGAGCGCGACAAATAACTGACAATTAACAAGTCTTGAGGCAAGTTTGCCTTCATGGAATGGAGTGCTTCAGGTCGAGGCACTGTCTTAAATAGAGGCAGCCCCGCCCGGGGATGCAAGGCTGCCTGTTGCGTGTAATAAGACTGCGCCGCCATCCGCCCGACATAGCGCAGAATAGGGACGTTTTTTATACCTAGGTAGGTACCTACACAAGTACGTATGTATGACGCAAGTCCATGGCCGCCAGAGGTACCACTGCGCTACTGCGCTCTCCGCTCACAGCGCACGGTGTGGCGCGGTGCTCCATTGTTCCCTACCGACGCACGACGCGACGTGTTGAGCGACTCAATGACTCAACAACTTGAGTCTTAAACAATATTCAGAATAAAGTATTCGACCGCACGTCAGTGGTAACATTTTGACCTCGAGCCTAACGTAGTACGGAATTTCAATGGAATAAGGGCCTATGCACAAGGGGTATTTTTTTACACGCCTTCCACGCCCTTCTTCTGGTATGGCGTGAGTAGGGGTAAAAAAGCATTTCGTTGTGTGGTGTTTCGACCCCGTGTAAAAAAAAGTTGTAGACCTACCTATGTACTTACTTAAATAGTTTATCACGGGTTTTTTTTTGTAAGTAATGTAAAGTTACTTTGACAGATTGTAGTAGCTTGATTGGTCTGTACTATACAGGGTGGCAGGAACATGGACGCGTAACCTGTTACCATAGATTCTGTACATCATTCTGAACCCCCTGCGTTGAAATTCGTCGTCAGTCATACATTTTGACCGCGTAGGTATTGCATTTTTTGTAGGAAACACCAGATTAAAAAAAAAAATAACCGTCTAAAAATTTCAACGATGGGGGCAATGATATCATTGGATGGGGGGTCCAGATTACTGAGAGATTCAAGCGTGCTCTTTTTGGGACGGGGTTCAGGCCATACTGGCCATAATCTTAAATGAAATATGGTGCACGTCTTTGCTGGTCTGCTAGTTATAGGCCAAGCATCACCACAAAGACCAACCTACTACAGTTTTGAGGTTACCTTATCTCGGTAATATTGCCTGTACGATAAATATTAAATGGGCCAACTGCCTGACTTCTCAATTATTTTCAACTGAAACCCGATAAGAACCGTATATTATGTGTGTCAACTGTGTCAAATTCATGTCGCCACTGCACCACATTGTATCGGCACGTTGTATATCGTATAGGCGTATACAATGTCCCAATGCAATGCTGAAATTAATTCTTTTTGCATTTTTGCTTCCTTGTTTGCATTGCAAACTTTTTACTGAAATATTTGGTTGTACTTGTGACTTGCGTCAGAACGGCAACAACGTATCGTAGATTATACTCAGATTTATCGTTTTAAGGTGCATGACCTATGCGTATAGACATAATCAGCCCTAGATGCACAATCAGCGGCAAAAAATGTCCTCACCGAATGTGCGCCCAATTCATCATTTGGGTGCACTTTTAATCTAGTAGCATTCGAACGCTCAGACGATAAACACGCCTAATGCTCGTTTAAAAACTGTAAAAATCACACATCCAGGACGCTAAAAAAGGATGGATTTTCATATTTTCGGTAACTAATAATTTTATTATTATACAGGGTGGTTGGTGCATCGTTTGCCAAATGAAATTGGCCGAAAAGAGAGGTCATTTGCTATCTATTAAGGCCCAGCAGGCGCGGTCGCAGCCCAAGATTTTGGGGGGGGTCATCATGGGTGCCGAGGAATATTTTAAGGGAGGTACATCTCCTCGTTGGTCTAGTGGTCGCAAGCGTTACTGCTGAGCATAAGGTCCTAGCTGGGTTCGATTCCTAGGTCGGTAAAGTGTTCTTCCATCAGAAATTTCTCAGAAGCAGCCTGGAGTCTGGATTTTTGCCCGGTTGGCGGCAGTAAGCTCGCCCTCTATGAAATTTCACTTAATAACTGGCGAAATGTGGGAAGTACTGTATGAAGGTACACCCGCCCTGCTCAACCCTTTCGGGATTAAAGGCGTGGTGATATGTTAAGGTTCATGTACATTTCCAGCTCCACATTACTTATGCTATTCAGGGACGCAGCTTTTACATAGGGGGGGTGTTACTTAAATTGGTCATATGTACTAGAACGGTAGATTGTGCAGGGTGCGAAGAGCGAGCGAAGCGAGCTCGAAAATTTTAACAACCCGCCTCTGTTTGATAAGGTTTTGTTTTATATTTTCAAGTACAAGAAATAGAAGTTACATTGTCGACTTATGCAGGCAAGCTTAAGCAGCTATCAGAATCTAAAATGCAAGAGCGAGCGAAGCGAGCTCGATAATTTTGCTCACTCTCGGATAGGTTCTATTTTCTTTCGATCATCTCAAAAGGACTAGGAATTACGTTTGCTTTGTCGACTTTAAAAAAAAAGCTCAAGAACCAATGAAAATTGCAAGAACGAGCGTAGCGAGCCTGAAAATTTTAGCACCCCACCTGGGTCTTTGGTCAACTGGACCCACTCGAACTGGAACCGCGGGTCCAGTCGACCAAGTCAAATTTTGAATTGGTCGACTGGACCCGCTGTCAAATTTCATCATTAGTACAGTTAAGGAGTAAAGCCGAATCTTTTAGTTTTATTTCTATGACTTAAAATATACATAATATTATTCAATTAGGTACCTACACTTAATTTTTATTTACTTACTTTTACTTACTTACTGTCTGCAATGAGCTAAAACAACGTTACAGGATTTTGAGATGCCGTAGTGAGGTCCGGAAGATATCAATTATTAATATAATATGTAATAGAATTTTATTCCTCTTTATAATATTAGTGCAGAAAAAAATAAATTATAGCCTATGTTATTCTGTGATAATGTAGCTTTCTAATTTTTTCTTTCTTTTTTATTTTACTATTATCATTAAAATAAGTCCTCCTTAGTATTTGTTACAACGGAATGCATGGCCGTTGCTGATTTGTCAATGTCAATTATATTTGTCACATCAAATTAAAGTCAAAATTGTAGTTTGTTTACATTGGTTATCTACATAAATTAAGTAACAAAATAAAACAGAATTACTGCAAATGTTATATGTAAGCTGATGACTACCACAATAACATCAAGGTTTATCAAGACGGAAAAGAAGAAGTGGAATTGTGGTTGTCGTAAAGAGTGCGGTACTGAACCAACTGGACCGTCCTGCTGCATGTTGTTTCAATGACGTGGCTATACGTGACCCGGCTACTACTTTACAAAATCCTAAAAGATTGTTGAGAAATCCTTGCGAAAACAATTTTTACCCTAAGGGTCGCATTAGGAGTATCGTCACATCATTAATTCAAATTTATTTGTGTTCAAATTGCCGCATTCAAGTTCATGAAGATACTCAGAATACAGACTGTATTCTGAGTGAAGATATTGGGCGAGAGGTGAATTAATAGTCCGCTGATTCCTAAGCTCGCGGACAGCGCGCGACTCATGACGCCGACCATTCATATACACTAGTGATTATTATAATGTATTGTTTGTGTTAGTTATGTTTTATATTGAAAAAAATAAAATATCGTTTGAAATCTTTATTGTTTGAAATGCTTTCGAAAACCCCATCATGCTTGATGGCCCTGTTGTAATACAATAATAATAGGTATATCATAATATGATAATCAGGTGACAAAATTCCTTTTACATAAATATGTCGCATGTAAACTAAGGCATGTCGCGTGTCTTTCCTGCGAGAATAGCTCGGCTTGATTGTTTCGAGAGAAAAGTTCGAATCGAACGACAATAACGAATGCGAGATGCTTGAGAATTGGCCTCCAGCCCGCACCGACGTATCGTAGGAAGAATATCGTCCATGGTAACGCAGACGTCCGATTCGAGGCCTTTGACATATATGTATGTTGCAGCTGTGAATATGAAAGCCTCACCCCTTTTCATTTTTTAATAGGCAGCTCATCAAATCAGCAATTACCTACCTCTCTGGACGACGGAGTTTTTTCGTTAAGAAAAAAGTGGAAAAAGGCTCTTCGCCTCTCTAAGATTTTTTGGAGCAGGTGGCTCAAGGAATACTTACTTATGACCTACCCCGAGGAGTGGATAGGCCCCTAACTTCCGGAGAAACTGCGAAAATGTCAAACAGAAAGTGCATACCTACCAGAAATCACTTACTCCGTCGCCTAACTTCCACCAGATGGGTGGCATCTGCTCAAGTCCTGCGAACAACTGGAATGGCGCTTTGTTTCTCCGCAGGCCTGTCCAGTATGGAACCGATCAGCCCACGATAAGTTAGTGGATACAGCTCTAAATAAGACATTAATGATTATTACTGGTTGTTTAAAACCGACCCCGTTGCGAATGCTGTATCCACTGACTCGCATCGCGCCTCCAGAAATTCGCAGGACTATACCCAGCTGCATCGAGAGGGCGAAGCTACAGGATGACCCACGCCACTCATTGCACAATTTTAATTCAGTGCCACAGAGGCTTAAAAGCCGCATGTTTATGTTCCCTAGATGTCTTAGCTGAGAAATACCATCATACCCTAAAACACACTAAAATAACTCTTGTTTAGTGAGAAGTTTGGCCTCGGTTTTATAATTTAGTAAAATAGTGCACTGTTCAGTAATAAATAGTAGGAATAACGGTTCATGAAATCAAAAATCACATAATTTTCAAATTATTTTTATAACTTTATGTAGGATATCAATTTCAACGTCTGACGACATAAAAGTAAATAGTATTTCATCTAAAATTATGCAGGTCGCTCCATTTCTCATCTTGATACCATGTCCAAGAGCTCTAACATGTGCACAACAGCCAACGCGAACAGTTCAGTTGAAATCTTACTCAACAATTAACACAACATTCTTCTGGAGTACATGCTGTACCGTCTTGAAGATTCCATGTTCATTAAAATCCTTCAATTACACACAGGAAAACAGAAATATCAATTTCATGCAATTCGAAAGAAACGGAATAAATAAATTAATGAAATGTTGTCACTTGACATGACAGTCTTGACACTTATCTTTTTAATAGTGTCAGATAGTGCTGCGGCTTGATTATATGTAAGTTGTAACTCGTTACTCTAAATAAAATAAAGCCTCGAGTTTATTTTCTCTCGATTTGCCACTTGATGTAGTAGTACTAGTCGGTAATAAACCAGGGAATAGATATTATATATTTCATGTGATACTGACTGAAATACTTAGGTACCAATATAGAACGGTTGCTTTATTCTGGATCTTGCTATTAATCTTTCCTTTAATTTTTTTTGTGTGCTTTTCAAACACACTGTTGCTAGGTTTGAATTTAAGGTAGGTACTGGAGGGAGGTAGTACATGATATTTTAGATTCAACTTGAATTGAGTTTTCGAACTACATAATCGGGATGGGTATATAATTATGTTCTGTGATCGAGCCAATCGAGTGCCTGACCGTTAATTACAGAGTAACAACACTAGAGTCCAAACTGACAAGAAACCAAAAACTGCAATACGTTTCACGTTGATTTTTAAACTACTTTACGCGAGAGTAAGCAAACTTAAAAATGGGATTAAATACAGGAGGACCTACTGCAGCGTTAATGGTAAATTTTTCTACTTAATAAAAATAGTTTTGGTTACCACCTCCAACTGTAATTAGGTATAATTATAATTTGTTTTTTTTTTATTATATAAAATCGTTAAATACGCTTCAATACACGTATTTATTACACTGACGACCTTATCGGGAATTGAATCAATTGAGTGCATTATCAAAACATTTTCTTTTTATTACGATTTCGTGATCCCGGTTAAACTTTATTTCAAAAATCGACCATATTAAATGATAATATGTTTTTTTTTTAGCTATAATACAACTTCATTAATAGATCAATGCAGGGGGCCCTAAAATACTATCTCTCTGCAACCTGCAACCCTTTTCCACATTAGTTTGCTATGCTCCCATGGTGGGGTGGATTTGTTATATTTCAATTATTTCTCTAGGATCATTTAAGAACTCTCGGCGAAGCAGTTGGGTCATACCTCTTAACTCACCGATGGTGCTAAAATCGACACTCATGATGAAAAATTTGAACATTTTTCACATCCGCCATCTCGGATTTTCAGTTTGACCTCACATCAGTTTCAGCACCCTAGAAAACCAAGAAATCAACACCCATGATGAAAAATTTGAAAATTTTTCACATCCACCATCTTGGATTTTCAGTTTGACCTCACCATCGGTTTTAGCACCCTAGAAAACCAAGAAATCAACACCCATGATGAAAGATTTGAACATTTTTAACATCCGCCATCTTGGATTTTCAGTTTGACCTCACCATCGGTTTTAGCACCCTAGAAAACCAAGAAATCAACACCCATGATGAAAAATTTGAACATTTTTAACATCCGCCATCTTGGATTTTCAGTTTGACCTCACCATCGGTTTTAGCACCCTAGAAAACCAAGAAATCAACACCCATGATGAAAAATTTGAACATTTTTCACATCTGCCATCTTGGATTTTCAGTTTGACCTCACCACCAATTTACATATCTGGCGAGCGAACCAATTTACATATCTGGCGAGCCTATTTACGGTGTCCCAGAAGGGAGCGCGCTTGGATCTCTATTATTTATCCTATATATCAATGACCTGCCTGATGCTATTCAAACTCAAACTCAAAGCATTTATTTCAATTAAACCATTACAGGCACTTTTGAATTGCCAAAATTAAGTAGTCGGTCAGTTAGTCAGAAAGTTGAAGCTAGTTGCCCATTCCAAAGCGTAGATCTCTATGGAGAAGAACGAGCAAGAAACTCCATGGACACTCTTTTTAAATCAAGATATTACAAAATCCTTGGTACATTATTCGAGTTGCTTCTATATGTGAGAACAATGTAAAAAAAAACACATAAATGAAGAAACAATACAAGAAATAAGATTAAAAATAAGCCTTGGCAGTTAAGAGATGACCAGTCTCAACCGACGGCGCCCGTTCACGAATATGACGCATGGATCAGCACCATCCAGCTCAACCATTTTGTAGGGAACCGAATGATCCAACACACGTGCCACCATCAGTGAGACATTTATTGACTACCACATGACCCTAATCTTACTTTAGTCAACGGGTACATGGTGATATTGACATTAAAGCCCTCTACAATGACACAGTATTAAATAAAGCCGACGACACAAAATTTCTTGGTGTAATGATAGACGCAAAACGGTTTTTATGCCGTCATTCGGAAAAAAGTCGTGTCTCTTATGAGGAGGGTGCGGGGGAGTCACAACAGCATTCTGAAAACTATAGCTGAAGATGTGCGTGCACCTGTGTTAAGGCATTTCGTTCGTCTGATGATCTTGTAGGGAGGTATCTCCCTGTTGGTTATCTTGTCGGGGCGGGGTGTCTCAGCACAGGTGCCTTGTGTGTGTTTTTTTTTTTGTGTGAATTGTGTTGTGATGTTTATTGATGGATGTGTGTTGTTCTTTGTTATTGTATTTTAAGTACTAATAATAGTTTCTAAGTTATTGTATAATAACCGGTGGATCTAGTTGTCCCGAATAAATCATTTTGAATTTGAATTTGAAAAGCTTTTTTTGTATGGCCCCGAAAATATACAACAAAATACCACAGTCATATAAAGCCATGACAACAAAACAAATTAAAAATAAGATCCGAAATCTACTAACAGAAAAATGTTATGTAAACGCATGTTTCACAAATAAATTATCTTTATCTTTTATCTTTATCTTTAGATTTTGAGGTACTCGTAGATTCTGTACCAGATTCGTGCCATTGTCTTTTTGTTTCGACTGTATCCATGGGTAGCTTAAAACAAAAGATGTTTGTCTAATTTTGACAGTGGGTCCAGTTGACCAATAAAAATATAGAAATTTTTTCCTTTGGTCAACTGGACCCGCGGGTCCAGTTCGAGTGGGTCCAGTTGACCAAAGACTCCCCACCTTGAATAGTCTCTGTTTTCTTTTACCCATCATACAAAAAGAGAACTTACTTTATCGAATTATGACGCAAAGCTTAAACTCGTTTTACAGTAGTTTAGGTTTTGGAATTTGGCCTTATCTAAGCCAGCCTTTCAACCTTACGTACGAGCGGGGTGCCCAATATCCCGAGTTTGATTCGCTCTTGAATCCTAAGATTCTATATTTTTATAACAGGCTTTTTAAAGGAAAATATTTTGTAGGCGCGCTAAAAAACCCACTGTCATTTGATAGTTTTAAGTTTTTACTTCAGTCGACAGTCCCCATGTATGGCCGATGTTCTTAATGTTTTTGATTATGCCAATCGGGGTTTTCGTTCGCTCAAGTACAGTTTTAAGTCAGTAAGGCAAGTAAATCATTCAGACTCTCGACAGCTTGAATGATTTTGGGGGGGGTCATGACCCCCACGACCCCCCCCCCCTCGGACCGCGCATGAGGCCCAGTAACTCATTCCTTGATACACCGTTTTTTTTTATAATGACTTTTTAATTTTTATTTAAAAAAATACAAGAACTCTGCATTTAAGCTTTTTTAAAAACAATTATTCGATATTACGGTAAGAACACTAGTTTTCACATAAATAACATCCTTTAAGAGTGGCCCACTATTACCTATCCGTTTTAATGATTATAATAAAACTAAACAATGTAATACTACCGTTTGCAACAATATTAACGTACAATCTTGTGGAGCACAACTTAAGGTGAATGCGTAGTTGTAGCCCGCGAAATTCAATTTTTCTTACGTTTTTTGCAGTTTTCAGGTCAGTGTCAGGTTGTATCTTGATGAAAATTTGATTCGCGACTATAACAGGTACGTATTCACAGAATTATAATCATCAGAATCATTAATACATCTGTTTAAGTTAGATTTCTACCACCAACACTTTTCCATACGAGATTTGTTCTTAACGGTAGAAATCTAACTTAGAAAGATGTATTAATGATTCTAATTATTATAATTCTGTAAATACGTACCTGTTATTGTCGCGAATCATATTTTGATCAAGATACAACCTGACACTGACCTGAAAATTGCAAAAAACGTAAGAAAAATTGAATTTCGCGGGCTACAACTACCCATTCGCCTTAACGTGCTTATTTTCTGCATTTTCATTCTAAAATAAAAGAAATAACCTAAAACGATGAGGGCGCCACTGTGCGGTCCACTATGGTCGGCGCCCTCTTAATAAGGAAGCGATAAGTAAGATCAATGCACACGCATTTCATACGACGTTTTTCAACACATTCCGAGGCATGCGCTATTGCGCAGCGCACGGCGCTCATCCCATCCATGCTTCGCAATGTGTGGACGTTCGTATTCGTTATGAGTCTCGTTACTCGAGGAAACGCCCCGCAGTCTGTATCCGCCTTTAGCCGTAGCAGATATTAGTAAGTATAAATGTAGGTAGGTAACCTAGGTATAGCATCCCGTGAACCGTTGCCGCCACTGACCTCTAGTATAATACAGGTCAGTGGTTACCGCACTTTACTCGACGGGCGGTAGTCAACCGCAGACCACAGAGCAGCGTGCTACAGAAATGAATGCATAATACATCAAGAAGATTTCATGTGGCATACAAAACTAACATCTCGACTTAGCAGACGAGATTTTTGATTATGTGGACGGTGATTATGTGAGCTCGGCTGTCATTGTGCCGATTTTCGTAACGGCCAGATGGCTGATAGCCTTGATCAACATCTCTCGAGGCTCTCGTTAGGCGGTTGGATCAAGGACCTGCATAGCTATTCACAACTATTCGACAGGCTATCGTATCTAAAACGACACATTTCGATAACCTGATTTGCCTTGTCTTCGACAGCAAACAGCTATCGGAAGAATAACGGTCGTCTATTTGATTTAAACTGACAACTTTTCGGGGTTTGTAGTTGTGAACAGCGTTTAGAGGACTCCTACGATAACACTGATTGATGTTCCGATACGGTACGGAAGCGTATCGAGTGGTTGTAAATAGATGCTCTGATCCAGAAGGCAGTACTCCAAATACCGCTCGCGTGAGGAGGTTCCCATCTCTGAAGCCCTAACCAGCGGTAGCATGGACCTTGCTTCCGGCACTGGCGTACTACTGTTTTTTTATATTTTATCATGTTTTTTTTTAAATATTTTTTAAAGAAAGATTTAAGAATATATTTTATATAGAAAAACATTAAATAAACAAAATAAATAATTACTTTATCCAAAATATTGTTTCTTGTCCATTTTTGTACAAACGAAACTGCCTTTTGGAAGAGGCAACTAGAATCGATTCTATTTTCTTTCTAGTAAATGTCTACGTTTACAACATTTAGGTACATATTTCACTTTGGTTAGCCCACCCAAAATAAAAAACACAATACTTACACAATCAACTTTAAAAACAATAAAAAACAATATTAACATAATCATTTATTACACAGATCCAATACATATTCAACATTATTTCTCCGCGCTAAGGTATGCGAAATTCAAATTTACTTATGTTTATTGCAATTTGCAGGTCAGTGTCAAGTTCTGTGTTGATTAAAATATGATTTGCGGCCGTAGCAAATACGGCTTTACAGAATTATAATCATTAGAATCAGCAATACAACTCCTCGAGTTAGAATTGGCCTCAAATGTCATGATTGGATAAAATTAAAAATTTAAAAAACCCCCGTTCAAACAAAAATCTATAAAAACTAAAATAAGAATATATAAGTTGCAAGAAATATTTTGATCCAAGCGTCCTCGCGTCGGGGGGCGGTTAATGAAAATTGGAAGTTAACAGCAGCTATGTTTTCTACAATAGCATACATTCATTATTGCTGGGTTTAAGCCTCATCTGTTTGGCGTTTTCATTAGCCGTCCCCCGACAAGAAGATATTGCGTAGCTTTCCGCACGCTGCCCAGCCGAGCCAGATTCGACGATTGGCCTACCTAACTGGACAGTTTGTCCTAGGTAAACACACCGGTAGATACTGACCTGCAAATTGCAAAAAAACGTAAGAAGCGGACATCAGTCAAGTGTCGAACATTTTATGCCCAAAAATTAAAGTCAGAAAAAAGTACTATTTTCTTATGAGAAATAACATCTTGGACCTTTTTTACTATTACAGCGAAAGTCTAAAATTTAACCCCCCGGCTGATATTTGAGACTGAAAATGCCAAAAATCATAGTTTTATAACAAGTTTTTTATGCATAACATTAAAAAAAAACTTTTAATTTAATTGAACGCCTTGAACATGTTTTAACTTATGAACTTGTTAATAAAATATGATTTTTGGCATTTCCAATATCAAATAGCAGCCGGGGGGTTAATTTTAGACTTTCGTTGCTATAGTAAAAAATGCTCAAGAGGTCATTTCCCATAGGACAGCACTTGACAGCAGTAGGTACTTTTTTTCTGGCCGGCACTTTCAATTTTTGGGTACGAAATTAATGATGTCCATTGGATATCGCGGGCTCTCCTGACGCTTTCGCCTTAAATATTAAGGTTCAAGCTCTCTATATAGTATCCTTCATATTCCTTAAAAGTCTTCCCATCAACGGTCCTATTACAGGAGATATATTTCTTCATGTCATTGTCAGACCACATCTGGAGGTGGTCGTGTGCTAGGTCTAATGTTTTTGTGGTTTTTTGAAGGCTGATAAGATTCTCGTTGAGTCGCTTCTTTATTTTGTCCAGGGTTCTCTGTTCTTCTTCCGTTTCTGATGATATATCTGGAAATAGGGAATGAAAAGAGCAATTTTATTGATCGTGGCAAGTTGTAACTCGTTCGAAATTTACTAGCTGTGTCCCGCGGTTTCACCCGCATAAGTGTCGATCCCGTGGGAATATCGGGTTAAAAAGTATCTCTTGTCCTAATTCAGGTCATGGTCTACTTATGTGCCAAATTTTATCCAAATCCGTAGACCCGTTTTAGCGTGAACGCGTAACAAACATACAATTTTTTTTTCTTTATAGTATTAGTTTAACGACCAATTGGAACCGTGTATCTAGCTTATGACGTTTCATAAGTGCCCATGTAGCCTACATGGGCACTTATGAAACGTCATAAGCTAGATAAAAACCTACCTACATGATGTAGGTTTACCCATACTAATATTATAAATTTAAAAGTAACTCTGTCTGTCTGTACTTTACCTTTTCACGCCTAAACGACTGAACGGAGAGATAGATTGCATCCCGGGGAAGGACATAGGATAGTTTTTATCCCGATATTCCCACGGGATCGAAACTTATGCGGGTGAAACCGCGGGGCGCAGCTAGTGTGAAATTACAGTGTTCGGCTTTTATAGCTGACCGTAGCAGCATATTACCGAATGGGACTAGATTTAGAATTAAAAAACTTCATCCAACTATCAATAGTAAACTAGTAACAAAAATCTCCTCACCTATAGCCATATCCTTCATCTGACTACCCTCCAGCGCCTTCAACAATCCCTCCATATGTTCCTTCTTCTCCACCATCAGAATCAGCCGCAGTAGATTGCGCGACAGACTGACGGACGGACAGACAAGCGAGCACGTGACGTCATCGCGTTGCCAGCTCGAGTGCAGCCGGTCGATCGACGATTGAAGGGTTTCGAATATCCAGATCTTTTCGCCGCTGATAGAAGAAAAAATATTGGTAACTCTAGGATGTGTAACTGCGGGCCTGCGGACGGAGAGTAATGGGTAGCTCACCGTCCGAACAGGACCAGGCCCGTGCCGGACAGTGCGTAGGTGTTCCACGCGCGCCTCAAAGAGATGTCAGCAAAAAGGAAGGGGCCTGGCAGGGCCGGGTTTTAGTCAGTAAGAGTCTGACGCTCCCTTCCGCTCCACCCAGAGCGGGAGGAGTTATTTGATGATTTCCCATCCATAAAAAAAAAAGAATATGGGCTATCGCGTATGAAATCGCCGCTAGAGGCACAGTGTAGCGTGAGGTCTCCGAAATGTCAAATGTCACTGTTTGTGTGTGGGCTACGCGGGTTTATTTGAAATTAGAATAATGTTGTGATTAATTTCCAATATAATACAGGGTGAAATTGAATTCATGGGCATCCTTTTAAGGGGTCATTGTAATCATCATTATGAACAACTTTTACTATGGGACCAAACCTGAAGGATCTTACCACAAAAACTTAATCACTTGTTCAACATGTGTCTATTGTCAGTGTTACGTCAAAGTCCATAGAATTATGTCGTGATAAAAGGTGTTTAGCCTAAACAACTGATAAACACTGTTTTGTGGTAGTAAGGGAAATCGCGAATAAAAAACACCTCTTCCCTACATTTTGTCGAGTTATGTGAACATAAATGCAAGGAACAGCTGATTTTTTTTCGCGATTTTAGGTTTAGTCTCATAGTAAAAGTTGTTCATAATGGTGATGATGTTGTAAAATGACCCCTTAAAAGGTTGCCCATGAATTCAATTTCACCCTGTATAAATATATAAAGCCTTTATTCTACCATAAATACATTTACAACAATTATTATTGAGGCGAAGGCGACTTCCATAAATAAATAATTTCACGTGCATGCTAACATTAATAGTCCGTCAGGACGGGATGCCCTAGAAGGTCATATAGTGACCTTATTGGTGAAGTTCTTCAGAGAGGCAAGGTCACAGATATAGATACATATACCTAGATAACGCAAGAGCACCTACTTCGCGTGCCAAAAATCGCACCATTTTACGATCGAAAATCATAAGCCGCCACTTTCGCGCTCAGTCCTGCGTACTGCTGGCTGGGTGAGCGTGAGCGAGAGCGCGAGCTTGTGACGTCATAGTAGGTAGTCAAAAAGTGGCACGCTTAGTTTTCATACAGTTCGTGATACTTGCGTTATCTAGGTATATCTATATCTGTGGGCAAGGTGCTTAGTACTCGCAAACGGCGTGCGGCGTGCGTGTATGACAAGATGTATGAACGTAAACAAAGCAAAAGGAGTATGTAAGGATCGTAGCAGGTGGCGTTCCGCGTTCTGTAGTTTCCGTCTACCCCCATGGGACGAAGGCGTGAGTTTATTTACTATACAAAAGTGCGCAGTGCTGCACACCCCCACCCTATTTCAAGTTAAACAAATATTAACTTTATTTCAATGATGATTAAGTTAATTTTAGAGTGACTAGCACTATTGAAAAGTTATAAAAATGTTTGAAGTTGTAGCGTAAACTAAACTTTATTGTGTAGGAATTAAAGTAATTTTTCCATTAATTCATATTTGTTTACATTTTTGGCAAATAAATTGCGAACGCAGATTAGGTAAGTAATACGGGCTGGTGTCCGCAACTCCACGTCAATGTGCGTATTTTGCGTACGTTTTATTTTTGTGAGGTTATGTATGTATAATTACGTATAAAGTTTCGCCAATTCAACTAAAAGGCCCTGTTATATGCTTACCTATCCAACACCAATTTTCTGTTCTTCTCCAATTTGAATTTCTTCAAATAGATTTTCAGCTCATCAATGAATGTTGGATTCGCATTTTCTGGAACATAAATACACTATTTTCATGGCAACGAAACGTGTATTTAAAGTATTTTAATTTAATAGGTAAAAGGTTATCGTAGGGTTTCGCCTTTATAATATTAGTGAGATGGTTTACCTGCAGCGTCATACGAGCAGTTCTCCGAAGTATCTAGGTCCATACTCAGGTTGACTTTGTTCCTATGCCTCTCCCGTGTCTCCTCGTAAAACCGGCGAAGAGTTGATACTGAGTCTTGTGGAAGTGACAATTGACCTAAGCAAATTAAAAAGGGTTAACGACATTTACCTTGAAAGATTCCAAATTAGGTAAGAGTTAGATTTAATCTCAGTTTTACTAAAAACAATTTACAACTTGCTTGAAAGATTATTTACTAGCACATTGTGGTAGCCCAACGGCTAAGTTACGTACTACCAAGCGGAAAGGACGTCAGTTCGATCCTCACTCATTGCGCAATTAGCCTGAACTCTCCGCTATGTCCAAGAAAATTTAGTTTTTTTGGAAACTAGTCAATTTATAAAAAAAGTTGTACAACCACGTAGTTACCTCCGAACTGGTCGTTCTCCGTAAACCAGGCATCACTATGGAAGCTGTTGAACACAGTGATAAGACATTCTCGCACGTTTTGTATCTTGCGCTCCGTTATAGCAAGCGACGTTATCAAGCGCTTTAGATCTTCGCGCTTACTTTCCTGTAATAAAACGTTCCTACAGTTAAACCAGAAAACGTTTGCGCTTCGGTAAACTTCGTGTTTCTGAATTCGCACGAACGTCGCGCTACGCAGTAACCCCCCACAGAGGCTAGGCTTCTAAGTTTTAGACTAGCCGCGCTTTGTAGTAGTGCACCCATCATTGCGCGTTTGTATGCTGTTTTCTCTCTGTCAGGTTACCTACTCCAGTCGCAGACCAACATCTGTCATTGAAAAGTTTTTTTGAATTGCACAGAGTTGTTAATCTCGGCAATCATGGTAATACGAAATGGGCAAGTACTTCCATGGTTGTTACAGCTCTATATTATATGACATCATGGCGCGTTTGTATTTCCGAAGATAAACGATGATACTCGAAGCGCCTATTTTCCTTAGGATATCTGAATATTTTTCAGTCTCTTTCATTAAAAACAAATTCAAATAGCATAAACAATGCATTCTAATTCGGCTGCAATCAGAAGGCCAATTTCCGTAATTAAAAAAGTTCAAAATCTAGTCGCAATCTCACCTCAGTGATAATTAATGTCAAAAATGTTGGGGTTTTAGCGGCATTTTGACAGATTAGACTGTGAACGTTCTTAAAATTAGAATTGCCCCGCTGTACTCTATATAAATGTCAAAACTTACAACAGACAGCCCCCAAAACATTAACGTTTTTCACCACTTCCTTTTCTAATTTCAATCCTCTCTTTAAAATTACATAGACCAAGATAGAATATAATTATTTTTAGGGCTTCCTTTTATACTTAGCTGTGTGTAATTTAAACAAAGGATTGTAAAGTTACTTACAATAGCCTTATCTATAACTCCAATCTGCTTGCCAGCCTGCCTATCTCCCGCACTGCCCCCGGGCACCTCGAACACGCCGCGCCGTGATGTCATCTCGTCGTGCAATGCACGCAGCGCGAGCACGCGTGCTTCAGCGCGGGCACGCTCGCAGCGGACCACTAGGAGCTCGCAGGATGAGCCTGTTATGTACTCCTAAGGAAATATATTTATTTGAATTATTTGCCTACTTCTTATCGCCTCGACGGTAATTGGTTATGTTACTATCATAAAGGGTGGCAAGGACAAACACAAGATAAATGAATCGTCTGTTATTTCAAAAAAAAAATCAGCTGTTTCCTACAAAAGTGCAATAGGTACCTACGCAGTCAAAATGTAAGGAACAGCATTTTGTTTTAAATAACCGACGATTAATATCAACGAATCCAGAATCATGTACTGAATCCATGGTTGGTAACAGGTGCAGGTTGCGTGTCATGTCCCTTCCACCCTGTATTGCTTGAGCCCAGTAAGTACAGACGCCAGCACATCAAGCTACTACAATCCGTCAAATTTCTTTAATAGATTTTCAACTTTATCGCTAAAGCATAAGGTTCAAAGTTGATTGGGAAAATATGACAGTTTCGGGTAGCTTGATGTGCTGGCGTCTGTACATAGCCACTATGATTGCGGCGTTAGTTGCAATCTTTCTTTCATTCTGGCATTATTTGCCCAATATGACGCATTTTTTATTATTTTTATGGATGGGAAATCATCAAATGACCCCTCCCGCTCTGGGTGGAGCGGAAGGGAGTGTCAGACTCTTACTGACTAAAACCCATCCGTGTTCCTTCGTTAGCCCTTTATGTTCCGGGGTAGCGGCAACCCTTTCGGACAATCCCGCACCCCCGGCAGGCTTCGGCCCTGCCAGGCCCCTTCCTTTTTGCTGACATCTCTTTGAGGCGCGCGTGGAACACGTAAAAATACATATACGTCACGCATCCGTCCAAAAAAGAAGGAAAGATAAAGTATGGCTATGGATGTGTTTGTAAATAATATTGCTTACTAATAGCAACAACGGTTTAGTGACACGTGGCCAAAATCGGAATTAATTAGCCGTCATCTTGTTTCTGAATACGATTTCACAAAAACGCCAACTGTCAGTGTCATTCAAGTGTCAAACCATCTTTGCAGTTTGTGCCACTATATCATATGACTCTGAGGATCAGTCAGGATTTCAGGAGTCCTAAATGAATGAATGCGCCCAGATATTCAATTTTGAAAACAGATACGGATACTCAGGGATCGATTTTAAAAGAAATCGCGCCGGAAATTAAAAAAAGAAAGGGGGCCAATTTTTTCAATTTTGAAAACCGATTTGAGTTTAGGAGCGGATGGAGACTCAGTAATCGATTTTGAAACAATCGCTTCAGTAGATAACTAAAAAGTTCAAAATGGCGGCTATGCGAGCGAAGCCGCGGGCAAGTAATAGTGCACCTACTGTTAGCAACTCAATCAAATAATAAATCAACATTTTTACAAAAAGTTTGGTTGACGTCCCATAACACCCGCGTTTGATTTCACAAAAAAGGCCTAGTTGAAATACTGGTCATCCTGTGGTCATACTCAGGATAAGTTTAAGCGTGAGACGATGGCTAGACGTTCAATAATTATAATGGTTCGCTGACATGATATGGATCACTATTGGCCCGACTTACGAATCATAGGTCGTAGATTCGAACCGGCGAACCCAGACAGGCGCTTTATTTTTACCCAACTACACTGAAGCAAAAAGGAGGGTTATGATTTTGACCGGTATGTATGTATGTTCATCTGTTCCCTCATAATTTCTAAACTTCTTGTCATAATTGGACAAATGAGGTATCGATGGAACCGTCTTGATCGTCCGCTGGTTATCTATAGGCTATGTGACATTACAATAAATTGAATATGGCACCCTCTAGCGGACATAAAGTCATGACCTAAAATATATTTTTTTTAATCATGCCGTGTTGAGTATCAAATGGAAGGGCTTAATTATGTGTGAATAATTTCACCACTACTTCTCTCAAAACGGTGAAGGAAACCGGCATGTCTCGGAATAAAAAATTCGAAGACATGTGACATCTACCAACTTACACTGGGCCCGTGTGGTTAGATTACAGCCCACTCCCTCTCGAGCAGAGGAGGCCTGTGTCCCAGCAGTGGGAACATTACAGACTGATTATGCTTACACACATAATATAATTACGTATACCTATAAAAAATATCGTAACATTTTTTGAACGTCTAAACTAGTGTGAGTATAGACGGATTTCAGTATTTTTCAATATTTATTTATTTATCACAAAATTCCAATTCCGGATTGCGAAAATACTGATCAGTATTTATTGAACGTGTAGCTCTCGCCTTACGTTCAATCTTTACTGCGAACCATCAAAATAATCTGTCTGATCACAATCCATATGGTTCGTTCGCGTACATTCATTCAATATTGATCGCGTCACTCGCGAAGTCGCGACACTCGCGTCAGTATTGCGTCGTGTGCAGTACGGTGCACACGTGTTAAAACAAAAGTTAAAGCTTGTGTAGTTAAGGTGAATGCGTAGTTGTAGCCCGCGAAATTCAATTTTTCTTACGTTTTTTGCAGTTTTCAGGTCAGTGTCAGGTTGTATCTTGATGAAAATTTGATTCGCGACTATAACAGGTACGTATTCACAGAATTATAATCATCAGAATCATTAATACATCTGTTTAAGTTAGATTTCTACCACCAACACTTTTCCATACGAGATTTGTTCTTAACGGTAGAAATCTAACTTAGAAAGATGTATTAATGATTCTAATTATTATAATTCTGTAAATACGTACCTGTTATTGTCGCGAATCATATTTTGATCAAGATACAACCTGACACTGACCTGAAAATTGCAAAAAACGTAAGAAAAATTGAATTTCGCGGGCTACAACTACCCATTCGCCTTAATACCTTAGCAATTGGTTTAAAAATGGAAGAATAAATAGAACGTCATGGACTTTTATATTTCAATCTCTAATTAACCTCTATAATGTTTAAATATAAAAAAAATTAAATTTAAAAAATCAAAAAACCCGACTGCGGTAAAAAACTTAAGTTAAAAAAAACTGAAAAGCTAAAAACAAGCCCATTTTAAATTAAATAAAAGTTGGAAGCAGGCGGGACCCATTTGAGTTTGAAAATAGAAAAATGGTATGGGTCCCGCCTGCTTCCAACTTTTATTTAATTTAAAATGGGCTTGTTTTTAGCTTTTCAGTTTTTTTTAACTTAAGTTTTTTACCGCAGTCGGGTTTTTTGATTTTTTAAATTTAATTTTTTTTTTTATTCTTTTTAGTTATGAGTTGTAAATCCCACTTAAGTGTGATAGTTTCCCTTTAAACTTCGTAATATATAGGTACTACTGACACTTGATTCTAACGAAAATTGGTACTTTAAAGCTTGATAAGTCACGAACGTTTTACTTAATCAAAAAACGGTCTTCCCAAACCACTGATATTTTTGAAAGACCTATCCAACGATACCCCACTTGACATAGTTTCTTGACTTTAATTTTTTTCATTTTCACAATATGGCGTCTAGTAGTCGCCATATTGAATTTTCATTAACGTCATGTCTTTAGTGACACTCGCCGGACTAAGAGGAATCGATTGACGTGTGAATCATAAAAATCGGCCCAGGCGTTTGGTCTGTATAGTGCTTCAAAGGAACATACAAACATACATACATACTTACATACATACATAGACTGATAAACACATTACCACTCCTTTGCGTCGCGCAGTCGGGTAAAAACAAAGTTTTCTTTTCGTGTGTGTGCGCTTGGTTCTTCTAAACTATCAAATGGATTATGATGAAGTTAATCGTATTAACCTTAAATATACTGCGGAAATATCGGTGTTTTGACAAGGTACGAGTGGAAAATTTATAAAAAAAAACGAAACTGAAAACCCTCGTCTGTCATAATTTTTAGAAAATTTGATTGATTGATAGATTGCAAATTGACAGCAATGGAGAACACCGTTTTTAAAGTCGAAAGCGCGGAACCAGACCGCACGCCGTCGCCGGAGGTCTCGGAGGTCGAACCCGCAACAATGGAGAAAATTATTCTAAAAGAGTTCATTTTAAAGTACGAAGCACTGCCCGAGCTCTGGGATAATTTCTCGCAACATTATCAAAATTCAATTAGAAGAGGAATAGCATTGACCAAGTTACTAAGAATCTATAAGAAAATTAAAAGTGACGCGACCGTTGAGGATGTCAAAAAGAAAATTAATAGTATACGGTCAAACTTTAGGAGAGAATGGAATAAGCTGGAGGCATCTAAACGCTCACGAGGTCGTACTGGTGTTGAGTATAAGCCTAGATCATGGGCGTTCCATTTATTGACATTTTTAAAAAGGAAAGGACAACCATTAGGTCGGGTGAGTGACTATGGTCTATTTTTTTTTTTTTGTTTTACTAATCAGCACCCTAATTGCGTAACACACTTTTGAATAATTTTGAAGGATATTGCTAATCCACTGCTTCATATGTTCGAAAAATGTGTCTGCACAACAACGTAAATAACGCAATAAATGTTGTTGAACTGTCAAAATGCTACTAACTTTTAAATTCGCGAAACGGTGTCATTTGAGGACATAATATATGGACGCATTCAGGTAGAAAGAAACTGCTGCCTGCCTCCTAACTCAATGTGGCCAGAGGTCCTGCGCCAAACACCAATAACAACCTGCCTAGTCGGTTCCATGACTTTACAGGTTGGTTGCCGGCTACTACGCTTGCAGTACATAATTATAGAACATAAAAAAAAAATGCGCGACCCGTGAGGGTATTATTAGGTATCGTAATATTGATTTTATTTCTATTCCATGTAGTTTTTAACACAAAAAAGCAAAACAAGGCAAAACTTACATGGCAATACATGCAGCGCGGGCGGCCGAGGGGTTGTTGACCCCAGAATTCACTTAAAGTAGCACATTCACGATTGACGTTAAACGTCTTCTCGAAAATTTGTAAGTCATTCCAATGTAACTCTTATCTCGGTAAAGTAAGGTATACATTAGAATGATTGCCGAAAGTTTTATCCAACTCAAAGCAATCATTTAAAGGTGACCATACCTCCTGTGTAGTGTGTGTATACAAATAACCGTATTTATAAACAAAATAACCGTATTTATTTATTTGTTTTTTCTAGCGCACTTCTACAGCATCAGAGGATTCAGAATCAGAACATCGAGACAGACATGGAAAATTTACTACCCTCCCACCGCCTCCAAAACGATGGAAACAGTCAATATCAGAACAAAATGAACTAGAGAACAAATCTTGTAGTTCATTCTCACCCCACTCACTGAATGGGCCATTAGATCAACAGCATTCATTATCACCTCACTCACTAAATGCACCATTAGATCAACAACATTCATTCTTAGCTCAATCCGTAAATGCACCTTTAGACCAACCACATTCATTTTTATCTCAATCTGTAAACGCACCATCAACGGTTCATACTTTAACCCCAACAGCACTGTATTGGAGTCATAAGTTAGATAATTTGAACCGCATACAAAGACTTTATGCAGAAAAATACATAAATGAAATTTTATTAGAAGCGGAGCTTGGAAATTTAGGGAGGAACTCTGTAATAATTAATTCCAGTGATCAAATTGAAACCCCCAAGTCAACAGTAGTTAATTCAGTTTGCCATCCAACACCATCTTCTTCAGATAAATAATTGTTACTAATATATCTATGCAGCTGTAAATGCTGTAATGCAACCCTGCATAAATGAAAATAAATATTATTAGGTATATTAAACATGAGTTTTACTTAATTTACCTTTACATAATCGCGTTATAGTCCTCCAGACCGTATTTCGGCTATGGCGGCCTCAGCGTAGACTAATCTTAGGCGCAGCAGATATTATTGTGCACAAATGTGTGCCCAGACACAGGTGCACTCCCTCTTCCCTCACTCTCATAGTCCAATCGGACGGCAATCCGACACGACCGGAGAAATCAGGCGCAGGACCAACGGCTTAACGTGCTTTACAAGTCACGGGGGTATCACACAGCCAACTTCCAAAGTCCGGGCTGCTACTTCGAATTTCCTAATGGAATAACACTTTGCCCGACCCGGGAATCGAACCAGGGACCCTACGCAGTCAGCAATCTCACTTGCGATCAGTAACTGAAACGTGGTCGCTCATAACGCGGCTCATTAGATGGCTGAAGGTCACCTAAAGGGCAAAGGAGAGGTGCATGCTTGCAGTTTCCCGACGTGATTGAATCAGAAATAAAGAGATCCGTAGGAGAACCAAGGTAACCGACATAGCCCGAAGAATCGCCAAACTTAAATGGCAATGGGCAGGGCACACTGCTCGCATATAAGATGGCCGATGGGGCCGAATGGTTCTGGAGTGGCGACGACCGCGTACCGGAAGACGTAGCGTAGGAAAGCCATCCACAAGGTGAACCGACGACGGCTGCAGGAATCCCCTGGATGCAAGAAGCACAAAACCGGTCAAAGTGGCGGTGCTTGGGGCCTACGTCAAGCAGTGGTCGTTTTTCGATAGAAACCCATCCCAATATAGTTGGGAAAAGGCTAGACAGATGATGACTCAAATTATCTTTACGTCTCAAGGAACATTGATCAATATGCTTTACTATAGAGGCAGGCAAAAAATCGTGGATCAAACGAAACAGGGCGGT
Source organism: Amphipoea lucens (assembly GCA_947508005.1). Taxonomy (NCBI): domain Eukaryota; kingdom Metazoa; phylum Arthropoda; class Insecta; order Lepidoptera; family Noctuidae; genus Amphipoea; species Amphipoea lucens. The sequence continues at coordinate 10,190,658 of OX382375.1, forward strand.
AGTTGGGGTAATTTACAGTAAAAAAATAAATAAAAATAATAATAATAAATTAAAAAAGTATCATCACTACAACAGTGCTTTTATAACAGTGGGTGGGTACCATGATTTATCAGTATTGGCACTATTTCAGTATCTTTTAAGTCTCACTAAAAATGATTTGTAACTTTAGAACCATAATGTAAACACTCAAATTGCATAACTTTAAAGGAGATCAAGTTAGGGCTCTGCCATAAAGATATTTTTTACTGCAAATAACCGCAACGATCGCCCTGTTTCGTTTGATCCACGATTTTTGCCCATCCTGTATATCGTGATGGCTTGGCTTACTGATGTGGGTGACGTTTATACCCGAAAACGATTTTTTTTACAAGTTTTGTATAATATACATAGTATGAGCTGTATGAAAAGCGTCACAATATTGAAAGTGTAGAGCGGGTCTTTTTATTCATCAATGCGATTTTGATCAATCTATCAAATCAAACTGATGGATCGCATTATTATTTTAAAACGTCAATCCCTCGCTTCAAACATTTTTTGATGAACTTTGTGACGAAAAACGGTGACCTAAATAAAGGAAACATGCTCTTTAGTAAAGCTCTGGCCACACGCAACTGCGCGTGTCGATTATTTTAATCATTAGGAAGTCACGCGAATATCCGCAAGTTGTACAACTCCATACATGCTAGCTGACACAATAGACGCGAGCGAATATTGCTTTAATTTTCCCGCGCAGGATTCGCTTCAGTCGCTTTGGCTAAAGTTTAAAAGTGATAAAGGATAATCCATACGAATATTATAAATTCGAAAGTAACTCTGTCTGTCTGTATGTTACCTTTTCACACCTAAACCACTGAACCGATTTAGATGAAATTTCGTATAGATATACACTTGGGAGCAAATAAATCGAGCCACTTCCTTTTTTCACGTATAATGGTTATTATTTTTGGTATTATGGAAGGTATCAATTCAAAACATATATCGCCTGAAAGCTTATTTAATAACCTTTACAATGAGGGTAAATTATTGAATGAAAAACTTATTTAATGATAAATTATTGGCTCTGAAAGAAAAACGATAATTTTGATAGAAAATTGTCAGTCCAGAAAAAAACAATTAAAAACAAAATTATGGTATAAACTTATTCTTAATATCTTGTATTACCCCCCCTTGCCCTGATTTCGATAGATTTTCTGGACTGTTTTAACCCTACAAATTTCTATCAAAATTACCGTTTTTCTTTCAGAGCCAATAATTGATCACTAAATAAGGTTATCATTCAATAATTTACCCTCATTGTAAAGATTATTAAATAAGCTCTTAGGCGATATATGTTTCGATTTGATACGTTCCATAATACCAAAAATAATAACCATTATACGTGCAAAAAAAAGCAAGTGGCTCGATTTATTTGCTCCCAAGTGTAGTTTGAGTCCCGGGAAAGGACATAGGATAATTTTTATCCCGATATTCCCACGGGATCGAAACTTATTCGGGTGAAACCGCGGGGCGCAGTTGGTTATGAAACTAAAGAAGAGATAAGAAACCGGCATGTCCTAGAACCAAAAAATTCCAAGACGTGACATCCTACCATACGCACTGGGCCCGCGTGGTAGATTACAGCTCACACCCTCTCGAAGGGAGGAGGCCTGTGTCCCAGCAGGGGGGACATTATAGACTGATTAAAAAAATTGCTTGATTAAAGGATGTCATTAAAATAATAATATCCAAAGAATGCCGGCCGCAAAGAAAGAAATATTTCTCTTATCTATTTTCTTTCGAGTAATAATGACGTCCTAAACACGTTTTAATACTACATAATTACAAGGGACACTTACAATTAACCCCTAGACTGATAGCGAATTTGAAAATACTTAAAATCTTAGATAAATTATTTTGGCGATAAATCATAAAGTTTTATTGTAATACAGTCAAGATGAAACTTCCCGTAAGAAAAATTGTTTTTGGCTGAAAATAAGGATGAGCACTTTTTTTGGGCACTAAATGACTGAATGCATAAATAATCTGTGGCGGCATCTACATCGCTACACGTGAACTAAGCATCACTCTGATGTCACACAAGATCCTGCATCGCGTACTAGCATCACAGAATACTTAAAGTACTACGTACAGAAAGGCCACTCCCTTCCCCGCACTAACATCAGTTACCGCACCTCACCCCGCACTTCGGCATATTCGTCGCCGGTTCTTTAACAATGGCGCTCGCAAACACAAGAACCGCAGCGCTGTATCTACCTACTGCTGACACGAACACATTATTTTTTTAAAGTTTTATATTTTGTGTTAATCACGATGGTTGTATATTGTGCATTATTTGGATGCTTATCTTCATCGAGGAACGATAAAGACAGGAGTTTCTTTCGGTTCCCGAAACATGAAAGAAGGTAAGGAACAGCAACTCAAATATCCTTTAAACCCATAAAAAATAAAAGCTAGTATATTACAGACAAACAAGTTAAGCCAGTGTTGTGATAATTTATTTTCATAATTTTCTCTATTATTCATTTATTTTCCAAGTTTTCTTCGTTTTAGAACAATTAAAACATCCGTAATATTAACATACAGTACCCGGCGATAAATATTGCACATCGATCTTTGGAAAGAGACAATCGGCTAATTTCGGCTTCGTAGAGCGTTATCTCTGTCGCACGAAATACAAACAGTCCGGTATCTATTAGGAGCTGTTAAAACAATTATGATTTGCTTCTTTTGATAATTATTTTTATTCTTTGTATAAAATACACCAATTTTTCTATAAATGATTGCTTTAGGTTGGGGTAAAATAAAAAGGTTCCCCTATTTTTCCTAAAGATGCCATAGTACAACTTTAAATTATTTGAATTTGGGGGTGTTAACAACTCTAGATATATATTTTGAACTGGACGCGACCATACTCTATCGCACAGTCGCACTTGAACAACGACTGACAAAACGTCAGTTAACGTCACATAGGTAGTGTGCGACAGAGATAACGCACTACGAAGCCGAAATTAGCCGATTGTTTCTTTCCAAAGGTCGATGTGCAATATTTATCGCCGGGTACTGTACCAACTATTAAATTATTGCTCTCTCTCTTTATTGTCTTAGTTATGTCTCTTTCTTTCACGTTCTATTCGTTCTTCGACTTGAAAAGTAGTACAATAGAAATGTAATTAATTAGATTTCTGTGAGTAGTGTCGCGGCGGCGGCGGTGTGCATTATAATGAAGTGACCTTTTACGAGTGGCGTTCAATTATTTATTTATAAAGTCGTGTTCGTAATGAAATAAAAATAATATTATAATACACACATCAAAAGTGTCTAGGGATCAAGCATTTTTATGCGGATTTCTTGAGATTGAGATGTGGCTTTGTAATAAATTTATGATTTTATAAATTTATATGGATCCTTTTTGGTGCATTTCATAATTTGAATCAGGAACTGTGAATCAAATTCGAGTAAAAGATGAAAATCAGCTGTCGATATTTTCCCTATAAAAACATACAACGCATTGAAGACATTATTAGTGCTACTGTTTCCCTACTACTGATTAAAACCAACGTTATTATGGAGCGGCGACGTCATTTAAGCAGGGAAGAAATGCTCAGAGCCGTGGGAATGATAGAAGCTGGTTCCCGGCAACGTACTGTGGCTTTAGCTCTGAATACAAGTCAGAGTGTTATCAGTCGACTTTGGACACGTTACCGAAGCACTGGTACCGTGGCTGAGCGCCATGGAGGACGGTATCGCTGCACCACACGGAGACAAGACCGATACATTCAAATCTTAACTCGAAGAGCTCCAACAATAACCGCCATGATGTTAGCCGTGAGGCTTCATCACTCTTCAGGGAACTTAATTAGCGACCAAACAGTCAGAAACCGCTTGCATGAAGTGAACCTTCATTCAAGAAGACCGCTACGGGTACCACCTATAGCAATGCACAATCGTAGGATTCGATATCAATGGGCTCTTGAACACAGAAATTGGGCAGAAGAACAATGGCGTTTCGTGTGCTTTTCTGATGAGTCTCGTTTTGGTATGAGACCGGATACAAGACGTATACGACACTGGAGAACCCCTGGACGCCAACAGCGATTAAAATCCTGCCAGGAAGTCCATCCTTATAGTGGTGGAACCATCATGGTATGGGCGGGTATTTGGATCGGCGGAAGAACTGAGTTGATTTGGATCAGAGGCAACCTCAACGCTCAAATTTATGCTGAGACGATTGTATCAGACGTCATCGTTCCTCTACAAGTGCAAATCGGTCCCTTATTTCAGTTAATGCATGATAATGCACGACCGCACACCGCAAGAGTTGTAAGACAGACTCTCGCCGCAGCTAACATCAATGTCCTGCCCTGGCCTGCTCAGTCGCCAGACTTGAACCCGATTGAGCATGCATCGGATATGCTACAGAGAAGAGCTCTGCCGAATATGGAGGGTATCCAGTCGCAAGAAGACCTTTTTTTGTTGTTGCAACGAACATGGGCGGCCATTCCACAGCGTGATTTGGATGAACTCATTTTGAGTATGCCAAACCGATGTTCTTGTGTTGTTAGTGTTCGCGGTAGAAACACGGATTATTAATTGTTTAAGTTACCCAATAAAATTTTAGAGAAAACTGTTATTTCAGTCTTTTTTTCGAACTTTTGTGTTAGTGGTTCAAATGTCAAAAATCCCTTTATTAGGAAAATGGCAAATTTCTTTATTAATGCAAAGGTGACTTGGTTTATCGTTACTGTGACAAACGAAAACACTTTATTTGATGAATCCTTAAAGAAAATTTTAATTAATATCAATCAGGAGAAAAGTTATTGCAAAAATATATGTTGATCCCTAGACACTTTTGATGTGTGTAGTTATTATGTTAAAGAGGTTTATTATTGATTGAATAATCAATACACACCAATATCAATAGACATAACTAAGACAATAAAGAGAGAGAGCAATAATTTAATAGTTGGTATGTTAATATTACGGAAGTTTTAATTGTTCTAAAACGAAGAAAAGTTGGAAAATAAATGAATAATAGAGAAAATTATGAAAATAAATTATCACAACACTGGCTTAACTTGTTTGTCTGTAATATACTAGCTTTTATTTTTTATGGGTTTAAAGGATATTTGAGTTGCTGTTCCTTACCTTCTTTCATGTTTCGGGAACCGAAAGAAACTCCTGTTTTTATCGTTCCTCGATGAAGATAAGCATCCAAATAATGCACAATATACAACCATCGTGATTAACACAAAATATAAAACTTTAAAAAAATAATGTGTTCGTGTCAGCAGTAGGTAGATACAGCGCTGCGGTTCTTGTGTTTGCGAGCGCCATTGTTAAAGAGCCGGCGACGAATATGCCGAAGTGCGGGGTGAGGTTCGGTAACTGATGTTAGTGCGGGGAAGGGAGTGTCCTGTCTGTACGTAGTAGATACTATTAAGTATTTTGTGATATAGGTACACAACGTCGCGACATCAATCGTCGAGCATTTGCCCACCAGACGCGACACCCGTCTGGTCGGAGGATCCTCCCTTTTCTATGGTGGACGAGTGAACTTTACACCCTGATCCTCATCCATACTATCCATACTAATATTATAAATTCGAAAGTAACTCTGTCTGTCTGTCTATCTGTCTGTCTGTATGTTACCTTTTGGCGCCTAAACCGCTGAACGGATTTAGATGAAATTTGGTGTCGAGATAGTTTGAGTCCCAGGAAAGGACATAGGATAGTTTTTATCCCGATATTCCCACGGGATCGAGACTTATGCGGGTGAAACCGCGGGGCGCAGCTAGTACCTCTATAAATCTCTTTCCTAAGCATTGGTACTTTATGGGTTACCTCAGTGGCGTGCATTGCATATAGGCATATAAGCAGTGCCTACCTCGATATCAACATAAGCCTGTCAATTACATTTTAGTGTGTGCCCCACATTTAAGAAACTCACTAAATTATCATACCGAACAAATAACAAAATCTTCATACAAACACGCGCGGCAGTAGGCAGTCGCCGGACGGCCTACTCGGCTCCCGTACTATTCGCACATTGTCATTGGTCTTTACTAGTTCAAGTTAATACGACAAAATTAAAAATACGTACGTGTCACGCGTAATACCATGACGTTCGACCTTAGCAATTTATCACCCTTAAGTAGGCATGCCTACTCAAATAACCACACTTTTGACCTCACTTTTTTCTGATTGGTGACCGCGTTTGTCTAGATTAGACCCGGGCTAGTGCCTACCTATTCTGGAAACCAATGCACGCCACTGGCCCACCAGGATGTTATTAAAGTGTAGCGGTATCTACAACGCCACATGCGAACAACGCGTCATACTGACGTCACGCAAATCCTGCATCGCGCAAGCAGAGTTTACCGCGCAACTAGCATATATACAACAGCCCGACATGACTCATTGGGCAGTTGCCCGCCAGACATAACACCCGTCTGGTCCGAGGATCCTCCCTTTTCTATGGAGGTTGAGTGAACTTTACACCCTGTACCTCATACCTCTATAAAAGAAGGTACTCACGTTGAGTTGTGAGAGTGTGACCGCTAGCCTCTTCTGTGTTTGTCTGGTGTGCACCTTGTTCTTGACCGCGTTGAGAGCCAGCGAGCAGTGCAGTGACGCGGTGTGGGACAGCACCCATTGAGGAGTTATCCTGGGAAAATATGTTTGTGTTAACAACTTCTTATTGATGACGGTGAGTGATTTAGTACACACGAATGCACATCAAGCTAATCTGCGTTCGCGATTTATTTTTATATTTTAGAAGTTACACGGGGGGACACACACATTTTACCACTTTGGAAGTGTCTCTCGCGCAAACTATTCAATTTAGAAAAAGAAAATGATATTAGAAACCTCAATATCATTTTTGAAGACCTATTCACAGATACGCATGGGTTTGATGAAAAATAATTTTTGAGTTTCAGTTCTAAGTATGGAGAACCCCCAAAATTTATTGTTTTGTTTCAATTTTTTTGTGAAAATCTTAATGCTGTTCACAGAATACATCTATTTACCAAGTTTCTTATAGTTTCGGAAAAAAGTGGCTGTGACATACGGACGGACAGACAGACATGACCAATCCATAAGGGTTCCGTTTTTTGCCATTTGGCTACGGAACCCTAAAAAGTACAAAAAGAGAGCATATGTGCTCCTTTTCAGTCGGCAAAGTGCGAAAGACCATCGATCAATGTGTCCCGACCCTAATACGTTACAATTACAATTTGCGCGTCAATGTCCCTATCACGCTGTATATTTTCCTATGCTATAAGAAATAAATGAATAGTCTTATATCTTACCTGTTGGTTTCAGCGGTATCATGTGCAGTAGTTGCCACAGCAAGCCGCCGAATTTCACTACAGACGATATCCGATCTTATATTACAGAAATAAGAGTTATGTTAGCTCGTACCTGTTAGTTTCAGCAGTCATCATCTACAGTGGGCGCGACTAGAGCGGTTGTGAAAGCGGCAAGAGTTGTGGCCACAGTGAGCTGCCGGTTTATACTACAGACGACATCCGATCTTATGTTATCAAATTAAGAGTTATATTAGCTCGTACCTGTTAGTCTCAGCGGTATCATGTGCAGTGGGCGCGATGAGCGCGGTGGTGAGCGCGGCGCGACGTTCACACAGTTGAGGCCACAGCGAGCTGCCGCATTTTGCTAGAGAAGACAATAGTATCTGCTCTTCTGTAGGATCAACAAAAAAAGTTTGTTTAAGTTTAGCAAAAGAAGAAAATAATTATCAATTTAAAAACCTATCGAAAAACGTCATCATCTGCCCAGCATTTTCCCAACTATGTTGGGGTCGGCTTCCAGTCTTACGGATGCAGCTGAATAAATCAGAAAGCCGAAAAATTTTACACTTTATTCAAGTTTATTCAATAATTGTTTACAATGATACACATAATTATTATCTTATAGGCTATAATTTCTTGTTACAAATGAATTAGATAATCTGTAGCCGAACTAGGCAAAAGCCTGTATTTCGGCTATCAGCGCCCAAACCTTCAAATAATAAACAGTTAAAAAATAGCCATCAAGTAGAGATGTTAAATTTGTAGATTTAAAATAAAAGATATAAAGGGTGTTACGGAAAGGGTATATCAATACAAACGGGTTGAAGAGTGTATCTGGTCTAGAATCTCTGTACAAAATTTCAGCTCAAAAGCAGTAACTTTGAAAATGCTTAATATTTTTTTATTTCGATAGTTTATTAAATTGAAATCATAACAAACGTGTCACCGCACTACGAGGGTCATTATCCATTATCTGTAGTGTGTCTGTGCGCCTAGTACACGCACATCACGCCGCCGCGCGCCAGTGCAGCGCCGTAATGTCGAAATAAAAAAATATTAAGCATTTTCAAAGTTAATGCTTTTGAGCTGAAATTTTGTACAGAGATTCTAGACCAGATACACTCTTCAACCCGTTTGTATTGATATACCCTTTCCGTAACACCCTGTATATTGAAAAAAAGTGATCATAAGTAACATAATTTGATACAATAAAATAATATGACCATTATTCTCGCTCAAACGGCCTCACGGGTCTTCACGCTTAAACCGCTGGACCAATTTTAATAAAATTTTGTATGAAGGTAGCTGACACCCTAGATTAACATATACGCTACTTTTTATCCCGATATTCCCACGGGATCGAAACTTATGCGGGTGAAACCGCGAAGCGAAGCTAGTTGATTTTATAAACTCATATTTCAAATAACAACACTACATGTAGACTACGGGCTGGTACTGAGAAATTCCGAAAACCCAAAACCACCAATAAATAAATAAACCACTATACCCGACCATGAATCAAACCCAAGACCCTGCGCCCACAAGTCGTGCTTATGACGGTAGACGGAGTCGACATTTCCTATCTGACTAGCCCTGAGATGAAATGGCGAAACAAACCTCCCCATCACGTCTGCGGAGTTTTGCTAGATGACAGGGTACTTACCAGACTCATTAAGGTCTCCATTGCTAGAGGCGACTGAGGAGTTCGCCAGCGGAGCGACGCTAACAGACAGCGCGGCAGGCGGCCGGCTGTTCTGACGGCGAGATGTCACCTTGTCGAGCTTGCTCTAAAGTTAAAAAGGGAAACGATAAATAATGTAATGTTATGAAAAACAGGAGAGTTATGCGGCTGTATGTCTATTTCCTGTTTAGTTTAATTAATATTATTCTACATATTATAATAATTGTGTGCTGCACCGGACGACGTCATTACGTCAGCGCCGGCTGTCGCTGAAAACCAGCGCTGGGGCTCTGTCTTGCATAGGGTCGCAGCATTATGCTGAGCGTTAGCCGTTTTGCGTGGATGTGAAGCATGTTTCCCTTACCTTCTTTTTTTTTTTGTGTTTATGTTCTTTTTTGCGTCATGTTCACCGCAAATAAACGTATTTTCTTTCTTTCTTTCTTCTGTATTACAATAATTATATCTTTGCAACTATTTGGTTGGGGCTAGGTGATCTTTTCAGGGTACTATAACAAGCTGCATCAATATACGAAAAAGAAGCCATTTGTGGAAACCCCGGTTGTACTTCTTCATGCGTAACTCTTCAAGCTGCTCCAGTACCAAGCATAAGATAATTTATGAAGATACAGTTACCTCAACATTCTCACAATCCTCGACGCTGCACAGCGAGTCAGCTATACTCCTCGCTTCTCCCAGGTTGTACTTCTTTGAACGCAACTCTTCGGCTAGCTGTTGTAGGAGCCACGCGCGACGCTGTGCGTTCTGCACCCGACTGCGGGACAGGTTGCGCTGGGATACTAAGGAGATAGCAAGTTGTTCAATATTAAAAAAAAAACTAGCGAACCGATCCTGCCTCGCACGGGGACAATCTACGGATATAGCGACATGGCAAAGCATCGAGATTTCTGTAATGTTCCCACTGCTGGGACACAGGCCTCCTCTCTATGAGTGGGAGTGGGCCATAATCCACCACGCGGGCTACCGGGTTGGCGGATGTCACATGACTTATTTTTTTTTTGTTTTTGGTTTCCTCACGATGTTTTCCTTCACCGTTTAGAGAGCAGTGGTGATGAAGTAATTTACACAAAGTAAAGTGCCAGCTTGGATTCGAAACCACGACCTACAACTCGTAAGGCGCGGCCGTTACCACTGGGCCACCACTATTCTAAAGCGACTTTGTTGTATAATCATTATTATAGATATAGATATCAAACATGGACGGAGTGGAGGGAGGCCTTTGCCCCAGGAATGAGACAGAATGCATGCATAAAAAAAAAACTATAAAATCCATTCTAGTCGGAAAATAGTTATAATAATTCTGAAACATGGACAGGCATACAGTTGGACAGCTATTATTATTTGAAAGCATTTTGGGCAAAACAAACAGTAAAATTAAAAATTATATTGATTCATTAAAAAAATATGTAAAAAAAAAACAGTCACAATGAGCCTTGATTATGCATAGTTCAACAAGATGGCTGTCTGAATGTTGAGTATTTCCGGCACACAGTCATTACTTGTACAGTCAACAGCAAAAGTAGATGATGATTGAGTTTATAACTTTTGGAGTCAAAACTGATCACGAATATATGGCAGCTGTACAGTAAATGTTTGGTATAATTTACAATCATATACTTTTGAATCACTTCGACGCTACACAGTTCTGACACGAACTCCGTTCATTAGTATTGAATTTCTGATTTTCATCATCTACTTTTGCTGTTGACTGTACTAGGCTTTTATGACTGTGCAAAGGTCACTACATACATCTCATCTTCAGAGCAGCAAAGATATTTGACTCAACTCTGTATTTATATTTGCTTTTTGTCAACCTTGACAAGAAAAGGTCAATCGCAGATGTCTAGCAAATTAAAAATCAGAGTTTAGATTTTTGCTAAAATGGATCACAAAACACTTTACAGTCTGCTCTGTTTACTGAAATCTCTAAACCGTTGGTTGACATAAAACAAGGGCTGCCTTCTACCTTGGCCAGAGGTTAAGCAACCACGCCATGCTTTTTTATAATTGGTTTATTGTAAAGTTTTTTTATTGTTTTTTTTTTTATTATGGGTAGGTATTAATTTGTTACTTATTTTTTTACTTAAGTACAAGAAGTTTATCCAATGTAAACGTATATCATATTAAACTTAACAGCGTCAGGCACTAGTTGTCTAGCATTTTTGCTGAACCCAGCCTTTTTAGCGCAGCCATTAGGCACAATTTCCTGCTTATATTTTCACATCAGACTTTATACTTTTTTATCTAATCTTTTATTTTTTGTTTTTATTTGATGTAGGTATGTATCTGGTGTATTGTGTGTCTGCGCTAAATAAATGTATTTTCTTTCTTTCTTTAAAAGTACTTTACTAAATACTCAATTCTTTGTTGCATTCCACAATATAGACTTAGGTGGTAAATATTTGCCAAAAGAAACAATCATGGACCCTGTCAGGCACAGCAAAAGAAAGATATGTGGAGAAGAGGACTTATCATTAACTTCAGAGAGCAGAATTATAATTATTAAGCAATTTTAACTTACATCTGCTAGAAACTTTATCCACCAGCTGGTTTAATTCCTGCCTGGCTTGCAGTACTCTCGACTCTGCATCTTGTACTCTCTCTCTTAGTGCAGCCCGTTGCTTCCATAGCGACTGCTCTTCAGGCACCAACACACTTGCGTCAGGCTGCAAAGGTAAAATGTCGCATTAGAACTGACGCTTGAGGCTTGAACTAGGTAGTTTACTGTGGTTGTCTACTATTTTAATTTATGTTTTACTAGCTGCGCCCCGCGGTTTCACCCGCATAAGTCTCGATCCCGTGGGAATATCGGGATAAAAATAATTTCATTGAAATTCGTTTGTTCGGTTTAACGTGAAAACGTAACAAACAAACAAAAATCAATTTTTTTCTCTTTATAATATTAGTTTAGATTATGGAAATTAATGTAACCAAATATTTAATCAATATTTGCCCTATACCTAAAAAGAACCTTATCATGATAGCTTATTGTGGTACCCCTATGTTTGTACCTATTTTTCTGTTTATACCTATTTGTCTTTTTTTGAGTTAAAGAAATTAGTAAAATATAAGAAAATGTACTAATTTGATGTTTTATGTACAGACTCAGCACATCAAGCTACTACAATCTGTCAAATTTCTTTAATAGTTTTTCAACTTTATCGCTAAAGTATAAGGTTCAAGGTTGATTGGGAAAATTTTACAGTTTCGGGTAGCTTGATGTGCTAGCGTCTGTACAAGAACATAGGACAAGTTGCCCCCTTTCGCTACATCACTATGGGTTAGCCCAATAGTGCATACAGGGCGAATAAACGTCGGTAGATGCCACATTTCATTCAGAACGTCTAACGGGCGTGCAGAGCTGGCTTCAGCTACTCATACGCCTTCCAAGGAACCGGGATCCATGGTCCCGAGATTTGCAAATATAAAAATAATAATAAGCCTTATTATCCCACTGCTGGGCAAAGGCCTCCCTTTCCTTTTTCCACGAACTAATTGCTTATTATAAAGTCCTGCCATACAATCAAATGAATAACAAAACAATATTTTATGAATTCTGGCATATTTTTTTTACCATAAGCAAAACAACAACAAAGTCATTCTAATAAGTTCCAATTGAAAGAAACAGAATCATAAGTGCTAACCTTGCAAAAAGCATTCTTCTTCTGGCAGCGTTGCACATCATTGTTGAAGACCTGCAGCCTCTTCTGTCTGATGGTCTCCTTGGGTTCCACATGCTCCATCAAACTGCGCCACACCATGTAGTACTGGCCACGGCATATCCTGTCAAAGAAAATTAAGATAAATACGTAAATGCAACAGGCTCGCCCCCTGTTATATGGGCGAAATGTGTGTATACTACTTAGGTGTACCTCTGCTCTGTCCTTCGGGGAAAATAACACAAAATATAACACTCACAGTGTTATATTTTGTGTTATTATCAGTGATTGGAATAGGTAGAGCTATTTAGGTTCATTGACCGCAAATATTGATGTTAATATGGATATTCCACGGGATTCCGACTGATACTACGGGATTTTATTGAATTTCATTCTTTTTGTCAATATGTATAAAAATGGTTTATGTAAGTCAATAAGCGCAAGAGCGACGTTGTAAATTTTACGTCAACAGCACGCTAGAAAACTTATTGCCAAGCGCGCGACGTTGCCGCTTTGTTGAGACGTAATGTAACTATCCTTAATCCCGTCCTTCTTATATTTACCTGTCAAAAAGGAAGTGTAATCTTTCATTAGTCTCGAAGGCGAGAATAGTTTTTTATGATTTTACTACTTAAAAACCAAATCCTGGGACTCGGGGAATATCCATATTATTCTAACCTATGGCAAGTACATAAAACAGCTCTACCTATTCCGATCTCTGGTTATTATTTTAACCCAAACATCATAAAGCCAATTACAAATTATGTATTAAACATTACATAGGTACATAATATCGTAAATAATAGATAAATTGTTTTGAGCCTGCTTGTATTAAATAGCAATATTGAGGTTTTACGACAGTAGCACATTTTAAGAAGGCTTTCTCTTCTTAGTGTGGATGTTCAATGAATGAGGTTTATCATAAACCAAACTATTCAATTAACAAATAATAACTAATATAAATAGGTATCTTGTTGAAGGTATATCACCTCCATGTATGTTAGTACTGGCTAGATGAAATACTGTCTATGTAAGAGTTCGACACATGTTCCACATTGTTCTTAGATAAACCTTTATACCTTCCTAATAAATGCTTAACAGCATTACCTGTGTTTTTGCTCTGCAGACCTCCCCAACATATCTAAGATTTTATTTTATTTTTTTGCTTCCATAAAGCCAAAGTATTTCTTGAATTAGACACTAATACAACATTTAAAGTTTCCACTTCTTTTCTTAGAATTTCTGAGTACACACAAATACTACAATTTCTTTAAACAAAATTGACTGTCTAAGGTAAAATAAATAATTTGATCAAAGTGCACAAACAAAAATATTTGATAAAGACAAAAATATTTTCCCGTACCGGGAATCGAACCCGAGCCTCCTGGGTGAAAGCCAGGTATCCTAGCCACTAGACCATACGGGATATGAGTGAAACTGCGAATTTTGATTTGACTACCTAGAGAGTCAGGAAACATCCTGAATACCTAACAAAATTTTAAAAATTATATTGTCACGATACAAAAGTTTCACAAGACAGGTCCTAATGATATTGGGATATTGTAGAGGTTAAAAGAGACTCACTCGGCAAGTTTATCTACCGAAGGCACTTTATCTGGCGGACACCCCATTGACAGAAGCCATTCTGCGAACTTCTCGGGCACTTTATCACCGCTCAATTTTTCTTCATTCATTTTAGTCAAATAACGTTTTCTACAGTAACAAAATTGTTATTTTTGAGACAATGAACAAAAATCAACAACAACCAACAGACGAGAATTCAAATTTAACATTGTTGTGACAGATGACAAGTGACACTGACAGTTTTTTGTGATCCAAAGACAATTAAACTGGCATTCTCGATAAGTGGGGTGTAAAGCGTGCCACACTACAACTAAGCACGATCCTTTCGTCCTTCGCTTCGTGGCGAAACGGTCAAGTGTATAGAAATCAACAGAAAAAAAAAACATTTTTCATTGCATTATTTACGTTACGAGCAAACGAATTTTTGATTAGACCTCGGCGAAGGTAGTGTGATGATCTAATCATGTTTGACGACAAGATGGCCAGAAATCGCACAAAAAAGAGAGGGATGGAGGGAAAAGGGCCTTTGCTCAGCAGTGGGACACAACATTGGATAGCAAAAAAAAACACATTAATTTTATTGATTGATTAATTCTGAAAAGAGCACTAATTAATAAAAACTACATGTGCATCACTGGGTATAGAAGGAAAAGTCATTTTGATACTTGCTTGACATAAGTAATTATGTTACGGGCATATTTTTTTAATGATTAATGACAGATTACTTTTGTCTGAATAATAAATACCTGCTTTGACATAATATGTCAAAGCAGGTATTAAGTATTTGGTAGTTTTTATAAAGAAAATAATATATTATATTATTTTCTTTATAAAAACTACCAAACCACCACATTTAAACCTCAGAGGTTATTAAAATTTGACGATTAACAAATCAGCCGTAAATAAAATACGTAAACAGGATTTAATTATACGTAGATTAATTATGTTATATAATATTTAGCCCTAGTTTTATTTCTAACTTATAAAGTTTGATACCGCAAGTAAACAAAATTGTTTTGCATCTCGTTTGTGCTGTTGTTTTTCTTCAAAATTCACCATTAGGTACTAACTTTCATAAGTCACTTTTTATTGTTAATTTATTTTTTTAAGATAAAATGTATGTAAACAGATACAATTAGCTTGGCAGTTTTAGTTCGGGTGACATTCATCTGACATTATTAGAACGTCCTTTATTTATAAAAAGTTTCGATTAAATCCCAGGCTCAAAATTCCGGTACCAGAGTCTTCTGATTGATGACATACTGATCGTCGAAGGCCCATTCTTTAGAAGGTTACAAGTCAACAGGCTAGTGCTAAGAAAGCAGTGCAAAACTTTAATAAAAAGACGAAAAAGATAATAATATTTATGCTGATGTGTTATTAATACTTGATGGCCAATTAGGGTCTGTCTCTACTCTCATGAAAAAAATCTCACAGACGCGGCGCTCGCTACGCCTGCATGCGACAGAATCTTGATTTATTTATGTAAACATCAACATCATCATCCTTAAATGCACACCTTTAAATAGAAAAAGGTTTCTGTGGTAGGAAGGTTGTTGGAGGACCGAGGAATGTTACTATGTAATATTAATAATTTAGTTCCACTTATTGCAGCGGTACTTGTGAGACCAAGGACCAACTATACAGTATATACTAATTCCATGCACGAGACGAACTCTTTGGCAACTGTCATGAAAAACAAAATGTAGACGTCACTAACAACTGTCTGAAATTGTCATTGTAAACAATGTTGATGTTCTTTTCCCAATTTTGATTAATTTTAAATAATGCTAGGTAATCTTAAGGATTTTATTTCTGTCGTGCAAGATGGGATAACATCCAACAACAATATAAGGCAAACGCTACAAGAAGTGCAAAGGGTGACAAACATATTCAAAGACAGGCAAAAAGTTTCTCACGAACACGAAAGCAAAGTTAATTACGGTGCTGGTGGTGCTTTGCTGGAGAAATATCAAGAAGAATGGGCTAAAATACATGAGAATACAGACTCAAGTGCTAAGGCAGCTGATGAAGTAGATAAATTAATTGAAGAGTTGCATGAAGCGGCTAAAAAACGTTTACAAAGTGCAAATGAGTTGGCGCATAACTTGTCCTTTATTCCTAATTTAACTGCCTCCGTGGCGGAATGTATGGATAGTCTGAAGAATGTTCAGGGACTGCTGAAGTCTGTTGAGGAGGAGCTAGTGGAGTTTGAGGATATTGTTGAAAGGAGCAAGATGGAAAATTGGAAACTTGACCATCATTACCACCTTACAGTGTATAAGGAGAAGAAAATGGGTATGTTATTCAGAGCTCCTATTTTACTAACATGTGACAAAGATAACATGTACATTTCTTATCAAAAGATTTTCCTCTGACCTACATTATCAGAAATGCAGATGAATTTTGATAAGAATTTGGCCTTGTTTCGACTTTTTTTGTACCATACTTTTAAATGTGTTGAACTGGTTGACTCGTTATTTTGGTACAAAAGGAAGGATCTGCATAGCTATCCACAACCATACAACAGGATATCGTATCGAAAACTTGACATTTCGATATCCTGATTTGACTTGCCCTCAACAGTAAATAGCTGTTGGAAGAATAGCGGGCGTCTATTTGATTTAAACTGACAAAATTTTCGGGTTTTGGACTTGTGACCAGCGTTTAGAAGACTCCTACGATAACAATGATTAATGTACGATACGATATAGAAGCGTATTGAGTGTTTGTGAATAGCTATGCTGGACTCCTTTCATAAAGATTGGTCCTTGGCAGCTCTGTACAGACAGAGTTGGAAGGAGAGTAATGAGACCTTTGCCCAGCAGTGGGAAATTCATGGCTAATAAAAAAAGGAAACTGGCTGATTCTTAGCAGTAAGTGGAACAAGGCTGCCAATGAATATGATGAAGCTTTTTATTTATTATAGCCTTTTTTTTTCAGAGTGATATTTGTAGTACAAAACATGTTAAATATCAAAGGCCAAATTCTCATAATTTAAAACTTCAAAATTTAATCGCAGTCTCATCTCGGCGACGAAAATATTACAAAAATTCGTAAAAAATGTAGGGAAATTAGAGGTATTTTTGACAGATTGAGAATGAGATCAAACTGTAAACGTTCTTAAAATTATGAGAATTGCCCCCTTAGTTCTGGACCCCTGCGTGACCTTTGGCAAAGGAAAAAGTAGAATGATTCCCTCCAACCCCTTCCAAATCTGTCTATACCTTGCCCGTCTAATGTCTTTCCAGCCATCCTTTCCAAATTATCCTGCCATCTTTTCAAGGGTTTTCTTTCTTTCAATTCCGATGATGATTATTTATATAGGGCCTGTTTTTCAATTCTAAGTTCTCTTTTATCTGAAGAATAAATACGCTTTGACAGGTTTTGTATAGAAAATAATTCAAGTATATCAAACTGTCATATTATTTATTCTGACAATTGAAAAATCAGCCCTTATCATGTATCTTTATCTGTTATAATTAAGTGTAATTATAGATATACCTACTTCGTTGATTTGTACACCGTCAACGGCAACACAGTTATCTATCATATACATATTTTATTTACAAAATATGTTTTACAAATAATAATTTTCTAGCTGGCGAAAAAGGCCATAACTAATAAAAGCTAACACTCATAATTATACATTAACAATTCCAGTGGCACTAGAAGAAGTCCGCAACAAGCTAGCGAAGGAGAACAGCCAGCGGAACTATGAGAGAGAGAGACAACAACTGGCAGAGTACCAGGCAAGAAGAGAGCAGAGTTCTAATGCATTCCAGCAAGATGTCGCCAAGTATTTAGCTAGCGGTGCAGTGTCTACCAGTAAGTTGTTAACAGATTTGTTGCCACCTTCATTTTTATTATAAACTAGCTGCGCGCCGCGGTTTCACCCGCATAAGTCTCGATCCTGTGGGAATATCGGGATAAAAAGTATCCTATGTCCTTTCCCGGGACTCAAATTATCTCTATACCAAATTTCATCTAAATCGGTTCAGCGGTTTAGGCGTGAAAAGGTAACATACAGACAGACAGACAGAGTTACTTTCGAATTTATAATATTAGTATGGATATCAGAATTTAAAGATCTGGTCAAGCTGAGGCGAAACCCTGAGGGAAAACTCCATACACGTTACTTGGCAAAATTCGGTGGCGCCAATTTTCTCAAGTATCTTGTATGCAGGTATTCAAAAACTGGTTCGAATGGTCACGTATTTTCCTAATCATTAAAAGAATCGACACGAGCAGTCACGTCTCGCCCTCTTGATGCCGCGCAAGGAGCGTCATTGGGCCACTCAAAACTAACTGTTCATTCATGCAAAAAATAGCCCGTAAGTATCATGCGGGTGTTGTTAAGGCGCGTCTACACAGCCTATGTGATTTGACCATGTCCCAAAAATGACTACTGAAACTGCTGCTACTCGTGCGGGTCAGTGCATGTACGATTATGGCGTTATCTGGACATTCGCTAACCCGCGCTCGAGTAAATTTACGCACATCAACTTTGTATTTGGACAAAATATATATACTGGCTTACAGTCCGGCCGTCGAAAGAATGCGTTCTTGATAGTCTGTCAGTTTCATACAAACGAAAACGTGTTTTGCGAATTAGATCTTTATTAGGACAAGGTCTTATTATTCGACTTGCGTTGGGTGCGTGGCACTTCAGGTATCTGCCCGGAATTCGTAAATCGCGTTGTCATCCTCAATTTAGAAAATGTGATTTTAATCATTATTAAAAAAAAAGACTACAAATGTCTCGTAATTTAAAAAACGCTCACAGTCTGATCTGTGTCAATCAGTCAAAAATACCTCTAAAATCCCTACATTTTTGACAAGTTTTTAACATTGATTGTCGCCAAGATGAGATTGCGACTAGATTTTGAACGTTTTTAATTATGGGAACCACCACGGCCCGAGGGTTTCAACCCCAAACGGCTCTAAACTATACAGGGTGTTACAGAAAGGGTATATCAATACAAACGGGTTGAAGAGTGTATCTGCCCCCTTATTCACAAACACTCGATATGCTTCCGTATCGTATCGAACATTAATCATTGTTATCGTAGGAGTCTTCTCAATGCTTTTCACAAGTCCAAAACCCGAAAATTTTGTCAGTTTAAATCAAATAGACGCCCGCTATTCTTCCAACAGCTATTTGCTGTTGAGGGGAAGTCAAATCAGGTTATCGAAATGTCAGGTTTTCGATACGATAGCCTGTCGTATGTTTGTGAATCAGGGCTCTGGTCTAGAATCTCTGTACAAAATTTCAGCTCAAAAGCATTAACTTTGAAAATGCTCCATATTTTTTTTATTTCGACATCACGGCGCTGCACTGGCGCGCGGCGGCGTGATGTGCGTGTACTAGGCGCACAGACACACTACAGATAATGGATGATGACCCTCGTAGTGCGGTGACACGTTTATTATGATTTCAATTTAATAAACTATCGAAATAAAAAAATATTAAGCATTTTCAAAGTTACTGCTTTTGAGCTGAAATTTTGTACAGAGATTCTAGACCAGATACACTCTTCAACCCGTTTGTATTGATATAACCTTTCTGTAACACCCTGTATAACTCGAATTATACATTAACCTTTTAACCGCTTACGTCGGATTAATCCGACAAATATATTCGTGTCCATTCCGCCAGAGTCGTATATATAATAACACAGCTCGTTTAATCTGTATTATTATTACATAATCACAGCTCGTTTCATCGGTATTCATTTTTCGTTTTTTTTTTTTCGTCGGGCGCTGGGGGCACGTCCGGCGGTTAAAAGGTTAAAATAAAACTCATACATTCAATAGTCATATATTACGGGAATTGCGACTTTAGATTTCTTTTTCCTGTTCCAGGTCAGCCTACAACACCAAAAATAACCCTAGAACAAATCCAACTAGATGACGACTGCACAGACCTGGAGAAATTCCTCGACAGTTGATGTGATCGGTCGCAGTGGGGGACAACGGTATCGTGATATCAGAGCTTGTACAATTAAGACTTATGCATTCTATTTTATATTCCAAAGTTAATATAATATTGTTGAATATTTTACTATAGCACTTTAATTTTAATTTTTTTTACTAATGGCAATCCAATAGGTTTAGGATTTGGAAAATGTTTGCAAAGGCAGTGTTGAGTTCAAAGATATATGTATAAGGTGATAAGGTGCTATAAAAATATCTGCCACGGCTTCAATGGGAGACAGTATTCTGTATATAGATTACAATAGTATGTATTTTTACTATTGTAATGTGCGTATGAATATGAATTGATTTAGTTGCATGAAACAGTCTCATAATAATTAGCTGTTGTTGCACCGTCATTTTATTTCGCAAAATGTGACGAAGCGACACATCGCATTTTTTGAACCAGCAGCCTAATTGCGGAACGCCAAATCGTCAAATGATTCTGATCAGTTGGCTTCATTTCTATCACAATTGGCTTCATTTTACGATTTTCGAATTGCGAAACTCTAGTTTCTGCGCAGGGCCTTAACGTTCATAATTGGTTTCATAATAGACGATTTGGCGTTCCGCAATTAGGCTGCTGGTTAAGTAGATTAGAGTAAATGTTTATTTAGGTAATTATAAAATACTGTCTCCCATTGAAGCCGTGGCAGATATTTTTATAATTATATCGAAACAGAGAGTCGCATAAATGGGAACAATGTTTCTAAACTAAATTATAAATATGTAGATATTTTTGGAAGTTGTATGTGTGGGTTATTCCGTTTCTCAAAAAATCCACCGGTGAACATGCGGAAAGTTTTTCCAGGTGGATATTTTGCGATGGATTAGCGGAATATTTAATTTCATAAAATTCGTCAAAGTCGTCACTGCATCAATAATTGTGATTCAACACTTTTAATTTTTATGAAGGGTGTTATTTGCGATTAAAGGTGGTTCCGCCTAATTGATTCTTGAATCCATTGCATGTGCGCTTTTAAAATTTTTAACGACGATATTTCGTTGACGTCCACGTCCATAGAATTTATGGAAATACGGAAATTTAAAAAAGTCTTCATTATATTTTCATAAATTTTACTATAAGACAGTGATATCGAGATGCCGTGGACGTGGATGTTCACGATAGTCACGTCAGAAATTATAAGAGTTCACGGAAAAGGGTTTTTTTTATACATGAGGGTATTTGTTCCTTCAAAATTTTTTTTTTTGCCAAATTTAGTTCTCATCTCGGCGAGAGCTACGTTGGGTTCTTTGTTTTACATAGTAAACGATAAATATACTTTTTATAGTGCCTTATGGATGAAGATACATGTATTGTAAATAAAGGGCGGGTTGTTTCACGTCCACTTTACGCACGCGAACATGTCACAAATGGCGCTAACTATCGTCAAATAAAAAAAAAGCGTTGATTCAAATTATAATTACAACAAAATAACTTACGTTAAATAATTACGAGCACGTCATCGTACGTATGTTACGTTAATCAACCGTTTGAAACAACCGGCCCTAACCTAGATTTATCATATTATGGTATTTATTTTTTAATTATTTTGGTTTCGTCCGATGATAATTGTTATCCGTTCTAACTGCGATCTGGTTTTCAGCCGGTAATATTGATTACTTACACTGTCGAACGCTTCTTTGAGGTCAGCAGGTAAAGATACTAAGGACTATGTTTTTCTACATTTTGCATGCACTTTTGTTTATCCTTGCTATATGCTATCAAAATCAAAACCCTGAAGTTTGAACAATTCATATACAATTTATTGTAATGTTAATACCTAAAGAATTCAATTTATGTACTGTTAACCTTTTTTTTTTAACTGAAATTATTTTTCTTATTTAATAATAAAGTCAAAAATACAAAAATATATATACAAAGCATTTATGACTAGTAAAAATAAGCACATTGCTAAAACAGCTGGAACAACACGGTTCACGCTGTTCGCGACATCGTTCGATACAGGTCTACGGGGGATCCCACAAAAACTCCATTCACAGCAATAATTATATATCAAAAACTGACTCCGACCACTAAGAGCTGACGGACGCATCATATAAAACAGTCAAAAATATATCTGTACGCCACAAACACAAGGAATTTACTAAATACGACAACTAGCACTGGGGAAGCTTCGTCAGTGGCCGGCCACGGATGCCGCAATTCACAATTTTCCACTGCTCTTCAACTGTTAGTGGCGGGAGTGCGTGTAAATTATATGAGTAGTAAAAATATATGAGTAGCAATCGTGTAGGGTTAGCTGGACGCCGCGGGATGGCGGCGTCTCGTTTACTCTGCTACGTCTTCCTCATGATCGGGTGCAGGTCGCCGCCGCCGTGCGCAGACATCTTGACCTTGCCCGCGACGTGGTTCTTGATACACGGCCCCGCGTCCTTCATAGACACGCTGCCGTCCTCGATGTCCTCGTCGGACGAGAAGTCCGTCACGCACAGCGTCAGGTGCCGCTTCTTCGGCGGCACCACGTGAAGCGTCCACCGCACGGGGCCCTTGTGGTTGCCCTTTAAATTCTCCCGAGCTTCGTAGTCTGTATCGGAGGCCGCTCGCTGGGACTCACTTTTTAAACTCCTCAAGTTCTTACTCGGTCTATGGGTTTGCTCCTTTTTTTCCCCCCTCGGGGGGGTGTGGAAGTTTTTTAAATTCATTACACTGGACGTCTGCCCCTTGGAATTAAGGTCGGGAAAATTCTGCGAGTATATCACGACGCTGTCTACCGGTTTCTCTTTATGAAATTTTGCCGGCTGCTTGCTTTTCGTGTCGCTTTCCGAGGGTGAGCTGGAGGCTCGCTTCTCCGCCGAGGTGCCACTGCTGCAACTAGTGTTACTGTTGCTCGTACTGTATTGCTCAACAGCCTGCTTTTCTAGCTCTCGAAACTTGGTGTCTATACTCTCATCGGATGCTTTGTACTGCTCTAGCGCTTCCTTCTCCAGTTCCTCGAATTTGTGATCAACAGTCGGTGGCCGCACCCTCGATCCAGGGAGCACCATCTTAGGATTCAATTTCAGGAGGCCAGGTGTCACTAATTTCTGCGCCAGTCTCACGACCGGGGTGAGTCCTAAAGGCGCGGGCGCGCTCATGCTGAGCACTGTGCTGTACAGGCGCTTCTTCCTCAGTCCCGTGTCCATGGCCGCTGCGCTAGTGGACGGTAGCTGGCCATCAGTCACGATTTTGTCTTGTGTATTCGGACTATCTGGCTTATCACTTTGCGAGGTCTGTGGTTCAGCCACAGGAACCACAGCCAGTTCGATAGTAGTGCTACTGCTTTCCTTCTCCTCGGGAATGTCTATCTTCTTGCCCTCTTCAGTTTCCGACCGGTCGGGTGCCTTGGGGGCGGCGGGGGTGGTAGGAGCGAGGGCCTGCACGTGCGTGAGGTGGAACCTGTGGTCGAGGCGTGGCGAGGATGTGGGGTGTGGCGGCGTGCGGTCTCGCGGCCACCACACGCCGTAGCGCCGCTCGGGGCAGCGCGCAGGCCGCGGCCCGGTGGGCGCGTAGCGGCTCACATTAGTGCCGCGGTAGGGGGGACACCGCGCTGCCGATGCGCGCATCACTGCCTGCACGCTGGCTGACAGCCGGCCCATGGCACGCTGGCACTCCGTCAGCTGAGGAGGCCGCGGCGGATCGAACTGGAACTGACACATTGATAACTATGAAACCATTACAGGAATACTCGTCGACAGAATATAGGCTAGTGCAGAGCTATTCACAACCGATTTGCTATAGGATTCCATTTTAAAGGTTCGTTTAGCTCCCTAATGTTTATTTTATAGTAACATATAAGTTGTTTACAGCTGGGGCTGAATAGGAAAGTGTCAAAGTCATCAATATTCCAGTGCGAAAAAAGTGCATATAATAATAATAATTCTTTTATATCAGACAGTATTAGGGTCAAATCACACCGAGATGGCAGCGAAGCGGCGAGCAGTTTCAGTGTCAAATAATTTTAGACCTACCCTACCCTACCTTGCGCGACCTTTCAAGTTTCTCATGCGATAATAGTATCGCATGAGAAACTTGAAAGGTCGCGCGGCCGCCCGTGGCGCCGCGAGCACTCCGACGATTCAAGTTTCTCAAGCGATACTATGTATTATAGTAATGAAGATAAAGTCTAAAATTATATGACACTGAAACTGCTCGCCGCTTCGCTGCCATCTCGGTGTGATTTGACCCTTACAGTCCATAATATCATCACAATTAAATTTTAAGAATAATAATACAGCACTTATTACTAACATAGCGCCATCCCTTTATCGCACTGAACTTGCTAAAATATGACTCGGACTCACTTTGCACGTCGGGTCGCAGAAGAGTTGGGCAGGCACGTCGAGGCAATACGCGGGCGGCGGAGGAGCAAGTGCTGTCAACCGCCTCGGTTGGCGACGTCTGGCCCGCATCTTACGTGAGACGGCCGGAGGGCTGGGTGTGCGGGGCCCCTGCGTCTGCGAGGCGCCACTCGACGTCTGGGGAGGGGCCCAGAGTGCCCGCACGCTGAGCACCCGCGCTGCCAGCGCCGCTTCTTCGCCTGCGGCTCGCGCCCCACTCGGGCCCCAGCGCTCGCTAGCTGCCGATCGGTGCCAATTAATTCCTCTACTCGCCAAACTTAGGCTAGTAATTTCTCTGCTCAGAAGATTTATTCAAAAATTAATGTCAGTAATACATAACTCAATGGAAACTGACGTTAAGTTTCAGAGGTTTAGGTTACTCTGGAGCGCTTGGTAATCGACAAGGTTCTGATGAACGAATGATGGCGGGGAATTCATCAATATTCCAGCTGTATATACCTTAGGCCGAAGACTGCGTCATCTAATGAAGAGCAAAGGTTTTATTGCTCAAGAACCTACTCGCTGAACAAAGTGGCAGTGAGTATTATGCTCATGGTCTGCCTGGAGGCCTACCAAGGACCATTATCGTCAGAGTCTTACGACCAAAAGAAAGGTATTATACTGACTACTAAAGTAACTGACTATACATATACCTACAATACGGCTGATGAATTATAACCGGTCCAAACTTCGCGCAAAAGGCTGCGCAATAACATTTTTTAGGAGCCAAATGGTGACATGAGGCGAGTGTGAGTGAGATACGCGAAAGATTGGAGAGCTTATGGTCAAACCGGTCATGATTCAATGGCCTATGTACTGTACTAAGTTAGTACCTAATAGTAGTCCTCCAGACCGTATATCGGCTAGACCAACCTTCGGCGCGGGAGATAATATAATGCACAAGTGTGCGCAGACAGGTGCACTCTCATAGTACGATGGGACGGCAATCCGAAACGACCGAACAGAGGTCAGGCGCAGGACCAACGGCTAAACCAACGTGCTTTCCGAGGCAAGAGGGTGTCACACCGAATTCCGGGCTGTTACTAAGAAATTCCTAATGGAAAAACTCAATAACACTTCGCCGCATCCTGGGAATCGAACCCAAGACCTCACCCTTGCTAAGTTAGTAGGATAAGATGGACGCACAAATCCTCGTCAGGCAGCATTCTGTACTGACGACGCCTGCGCGGGAACATGCTGCGCTCTGCTGACTCGTCTACCAGCTTGCGAAACCAATACTCCACCTGGACACACAAAATTCATAGGTGTATACAACCACGGATATATAATTCTGTAACATATGGATTTAACAACTAAACCTGATGAAATAAGATTTAAAAACTGTTCGATAAGTGAGGAGATGCAGCCACGACTCGCGACTGTAACCAACAAAAACGTCAAAGCCTATGTGCTTGTGCCAAGTAAGGAGTTTTACGCATAACACTGGGCGCACAACGAGATACCCAAGTATCTTACCTAGACATCTATCTGGACATTCTTATTAAGCGCAATGGTGGCTAAGCAGGCTAGGTTACACTGCCATAAGTCCGCTATGTAGTCGCCTATCACGCCAGTTCAAATGTAAGTCTTACATGAACCAGCCTAGGTAGCGACTTTGAGCAAGAGAACTGGGCTGCCATAAAGTCCACTACTCCTTTTGAAGACGATCCTTTTATAAGTACCTATCGGTAAGTAAGGTTATATGTTCTTTACCTCAGGCAGCATCCAGCATTCCGTGAGGTCAGAATTTTCGCAACCCTGTCCGTTGTACCCTCGCAAGTTTGTTCTTTCGTTCGTACTTGTATAACATTTCTCTCTTGAAACAGAAAACATACTGGATAAAATACACGGTAAAATTCAAGCAGTAACCATTTCCGGCATGCATGGAACAGAGGTGTGGTGATACTTTTCTTTAAGAAGGGAGACAATGCCTTTCTTAACAATTATAGGCCCATCTCACTTCTGAGCCATGTCTACAAGCTGTTTTCGAGAGTCATCACGAATCGTCTCGCGCGCAGGTTTGAAGACTTCCAGCCTCCCGAACAAGCCGGATTCCGTAAAGGCTTTAACACCGTAGACCACATACATACGCTGCGACAGGTTATACACAAGACCGAAGAGTATAACCTGCCTCTCTGCTTAGCGTTTGTGTGTACTACGAGAAAGCCTTTAATTCGATCGAGACATGGGCTGTACTGCAGTCTCTGCAACGGTGCCAGATCGACTATCGGTACATCGAGGTGCTGAAGTGTCTGTACGAAAACGCCACTATGCCAGTCTGACTCCAGGATCAGACCTCGAAACCTATCCTTCTGCAGAAAGGCGTGAGACAGGGAGTTTTTATCTCTTCGAAATTGTTCACCGCTGCACTGGAGGATGTCTTCAAGGTTCTGGACTGGAAAGGCCGGGCAGCGTTCGGGAAGCTACGCAATATCTTCTCGTCCCACATACCGCAGTGTCTCAGGACGAAAATCTTTGACCAGTGCGTGTGGCAACACGCACTGGTCAAAGACTTTCGTCTACATGATGTCATGTGGCACTGAAACGTGGTCGCTCACAATGGGCCTTATAAGAAGGCTAAAAGTCACCCAAAGGGCAATGGAGAGGGCTGTGCTTGGAGTTTCCCTGAGTGATCGAATCAGAAATGAGGAGATCTGCAGGAGAACCAAGGTAACCGACATAGCCCGAAGAATTGCCAAACTTAAGTGGCAGGGCACATTGCGCGCAGAACAGATGGCCGATGAGGCCGAAAGGTTCTAGAGTGGCGACTGCGTACCGGAAGATGTAGCGTTGGAAGGTCTCCTACAGGGTGGACCGACGATCTTGTGAAGGCCGCAGGAACCCGTTGGATGCGAGAAGCACAGAACCGGTCGAAGTGGAGGTGCTTGGGGGAGGCCTATGTCCAGCAGTGGACGTCTTTCGGATGAAATGATGATGATGATGAACCATTTCCGAGGACGGAAACGATTTTGACAGCTCGTCATGAAAAGCAGTGAGTGCTTTTCTAATTTGAAAATATTTTTTTAAAGTGAACTATGAATGGTTTTGTTGAGTTGTCTCTGAATGTGACGAGTGAAAACACTAGTCTGATAAAGGCTTCAAGATTCGGATGTCAGTTTTAGACTCTAGTAAACTATCTTGCTGAAAGGTTAGCTATGTTAAGAGTGTGTGATGAGTTGATGAAAGCAAGCAGTAGGTACATGTTTAAAATAGTTTATGGAAAGGTAACTGCGCCACTACATCGGCTTATTTATCATCTGAAAAACGACATAATATAAATGGACAACCTGACTTCGTCGTAATAAAAATTTCCATAGAATTGTGCCAATCTGGACTCTGGTATCACGTCTTTCACACTTCTTCTGCCACTACTGCTTCCATTTTCTTGGCTTTGGCTTGATATTGCGCGTTTATTATCTACAATCGATGTTATTCATTATGCATGTGAGGAAGAGGCATGAAACCATTTAATACAAGAGTGATGAATATAAATGTTGATGGATGGAGGAAGACCAATGAAAAGATGGACTGTGTGAGACAGAGATGTTATGAAAAGAAAACGGAGTGAATGATAGTGTGACGGTTGACAGGGGAGAATGGAAGAAAAAAAAAAACGTTGCGCCGACCCCAAGTAACGTGGGACAACGGCCGGAACTAGGAAGACGATGATCATGAGTCTGTTTCCGATCTCTAGACTGTCTCATTCTGCTTTATGAACAAAGGACTTGCAGAGCGTTTGAACAGTCCTCGTAAAGGCTAAGAAACGTTCGATGTATTTTCAGGAATGCTTAACTACGAGTGATTCGTGTTCTAAACCATCTTAGGACTTGCAAAACTTTATCAGAAAAAATTGGAGGAAAAAGAAGAAACGGAGGCCTTATTTTTGCGTTTTTCTTTACTATTGGACTTGACCTGAGGGTTTGGAAACCCCAGGTAAAAGCTGGTTGAGTTACAATTTTTTTTCTTTTTGAAGGCATCCACGACAAATCACCGAGATCAACCAGTTCCACTAATTCTAAGAACTGAAAAATCTACGGAAATTCGTTAAAGTGACGATATAAAACTACATACAAGTGGCATTCTATGTTCTGACCTGTTAAGTCGCATTGATTATTCGTTTGCAAACTTTGTGATTCCAACGATGTGTCTTGCAGAACTTGGGAGACACGACAATGTTGTGTCCAGAGACGCTGAGAAACGAAAAAACATCATACCAGCAGGAAAAACTTATATCAGTACTTGTATTTGTCCAAAAAAATCTGAAAGTTTAGCAGTTTTCTGTAGGGTACCTGATTAGCTATAATGAATTCATCGGGAGGTTCCGTAGCCCATGTGAGATCCGCACAAAGGGCGATATGTGCCCACGCAGACGAGTACCGATCCACTTCGAAGCTCATTCAATGTGACATTTCACACATACAATTAATTATCTTTAGAATAAGAAACGAACTAATATAATAGTCACTAAATTTTAAGAGAAATATTAACGGTAAAACTGTTAATAAAAACGAAGAGAATTTGAAAGACATTGGTGGTTAAATCTACAATAACAAAATTTTCCTCTTTTTTGATAGATACATGATATATTTTTTTCTTTTATTTTAAATCGCTTTTCGAATTTCGTACCAAATGAAATTAAAGAAATTGTCATCGCGTTGGCTTGGCCGGATGTCCGTAAGCAGTTTTTATTTGTAGCTTTATGGTGGAAGCTTTCACTTTAGATTATTTTATGTAAATAGCTCTGAAACTATTTCAAGAGCGTATTTACAATGTGTGCATACAATTTAGATTACAGTTTTATATTTATTCGTACGGGTTTTAAAACTAAAAATCTTTTGTTGGTTTTTATGTGGCAACGTACTGTTTATGGCGTATGTTTTTTCCCAGCTTGCAACATAAGTGGTCCCGCCCGCCAGCGCCCGCCCGTCACCCGTTATGTCAGTTTGGCTTGCGCAGCCAAGTGGCATTGTTGTCGCGGTCGAAACGCGCAAGCGCGCACAGCTGAGGTGGCTGAATGAACATTGACAGATCAGTTAAATAATTATAATTTATTTTATTGAATAAAAATATTAAACGTAATCAATTAAACAAACTTGGGCTTTTATTATAAAAAGTGTTACAAAGTATTGGCATAATCGAGTTTGTATTGTGAACAATCGGAGAAAGAACAGTTAAAAAAAATCGATTACAAACGACAGATCGTATTTTCGTTGATATTTCTGTGTGTTAAACGACTTTAGTTTTGCAACAAGTGTGAGCCCCGCTAGTCGTGCTAAGAACGGGTTTCGGGACCGTTGGGTTTTTTGTTTATGTATATTAGTTTGTGGTATATATATTTTGCGAGTGAGTGTGGAGTGTCGACTGTCGTGTCCGTTAGTGATGCTGCAATCGGGTGCAAGTGGTCACCGCTGAGCCGTCATCTCGCCACCTCTGCACGGTGAGTGATGATGATCCTCTACTGCTCTCTATATTTGTGCTATAACACTGGTTATGCAAGTAACGTCACTGGAAAGTGCGCTCAGTTTTATACTTGTTTGAGTTCAATGCGTTTCGTCAAGTGACGTGAACTATCTACCTGTACCATGTGGATGTACCTGTACCTGTTACTTTTGTTAGAGTAACTGTCCTTTCTAAAGTAGAAACATATTATTTATAGTATCTATCTTCCTAAGTAGGCATTCATAACACATTTTATTGTTCTAGTGTGTTCACACTAAAACAACGAAATTGTTCGTATTGTTTGACGATTGATTGGGACATCTATTCTTTGACCAAGTTCAGCTGAATTGCAATAGGCTTAGTTGATCTATTGTTATTTTATCAATGGATCCAATTGAAATCATCTTTTTGATTTCCGACACAAGGAATTCCTCAGTAAAAAAAAATAATAATTTAGATTTACGATATTAAAACACTTGTTTATTATTATTATTTTCTATACCTACTTACTATTATATATTATGCTTATATTACTGGTGCTTATTTACATATTAATCTTGTTTAGCTCTTGTATGCAAATATATTAGTAACATTACAATAGATGATCGATCATACATTATTCATCATTTATTAAGTAGGTTAATAGCACAGTTTATCAATCTGATTTATTTGATAAGATAGGCTTTGAAGAGGTTTAGGTTTCATTCATATTAAGTATTCCATAAACATTTGTAGGTCTAGGTACCCAGGTACCTATGTGCACCTTTATTTTTATTTAGCTCGGAAAGTAGTGAGCTATAGGGGAAGGCCAAAGAAACGATGGATGGACTGTGTAAAAGATGATATGGCTAGAAAGGGGGTGACTACTGAGATGACGACTAATAGAGAAGCACCTATGGATGAAGAAGATAATATATTGCACCGACCTCAAATAAATTGGGACAAGATCTATAGAATGCTGATGAGGAAAAACATAAACGCTGAGGGTAAGAGATAATGAGGACTTACGCTTCGATCTATCAAAATCTCGCCAAAATGCAACATTTGATTCTGATTTTGGAAGATGGAAGTCTACGTTAAGTTTCGCCTCTTTATCTTGACTCTCAGATGACGCCTAATACCTAACAAAGTTAGTTACAAAAATGACATGCTACGCCGCTCAAATAAATCGTGGTTAGGGCAGGAGGATGACGATACCTATGCACCTATTTATTTGTGAAACGCCTCTCATCGAGGTTAAATCAGAGTGCTCCAATACATATCTATAATTACTTCTCTTATTTATCTATCCATGTATTATTCCAAACACTCCTACAAACATAGAATCAACGTTTTCAAGTCTCTCTTTTTCATCTTTAACACCAACTATCCTGGCTGCAAATTCCAGACTAACCAGATGCGACTGTATATCATTTTTTGTTTCTTTTACTGTCATTAATTTTTTGTTTTGTTTTGTTCAGGTTGGTTGAGGGCTGACAATTGACTTGGCTTGAATTGGCGATAATATCATCACTATTATTAATGCTTGCTTCTTTATTATTATTAACTTGGTTGCTTTTTGACTCATCGCTAACAGTGCACTAATTTGCTTGACTTTTGTGTATGGTCGAATTGGTTTACGAAAAAAGTGGTTGTTCTTATTAATTAAAATAAAGACTAAAAGAAAAAATAAAATATTTGAACATCATTTTACAAGATCAAAAAGCGTGAACCTAAATTCGAGCAGACTTGCTTTGCTGTTGAATTGAATGGTGTCTATCTGGTTTAAATTCTTATTAGAACCTTAGAAATCTTTTGCATATGACAATTTTGTTATTATGTACTTTTATCACGACTCAGCTTCTTCATACCAGACACGATGATATGTTTTGTGTTCATTTCAGTTTTTAAGCCAGATATTTTTTAAATCCTTCTTAAAACTGGAGCTTTTGCAAGTTTAGCTACTTATGCATAGTATTTTACTAAAATTGTAATATTGAATACTTTGGATGTACTTATTAAAGAAAACTAACATTTTGTTATGATCATTTCCTTTGCTTCCCACAATTTCAAAATTCTCACATTCATCATTTTAGCCAAAACTACCAGAGCTTTCTGCATGAATCCTCACTTACAGAGAGCTCTGACTGTTTACCTACTCTTTGTTATCCGTAAAATGGGTCTACATATTGTTTGCCACAAGATTACGCAACTCAGCGTATAATATGACGAAAGCAGCCGCCCAAACATTACATTACTGTGTATTATCCCGTGCTAGATCCCCTAAACATTACCAGGCCGCGGTGCTGGCCTTGGCCCCATTTCCGAATCCGAGCTATCTCAAAGGACAGCCTTTGGTATATTTCGGAGGTTGTAATAAAGCAGAATTCTCAATGCGACATAATTTCGACAAAAGAAATGGTGTATGAAAATTTTGGGACATCTTAATCTGACAAAAGGGTCTTGCCCTACTTTATCGTACTTAAAAGCACTGACAAAGACTCTGTTGAAGTGAAAACTTTTATACTGCAGTCAACTACATATGTGTATACCGCCAAAAAAGTACAGTCGATGAAAAAATATGCTTAAAGGAAGAAAATATGTACCTACGTTTATTTAGTAAAGACTAAGAGGCACTCAGCATATTCTGCAATTAAAAATCAAATAAAAAGTGAAATAAATTAGCTGGAAAACAAAAAAAGGACTGCTAAATCTTTCATCCATGTGGATCTATATTATTCAAATGCAGCTATTAGAAAACTTACAGAACATTTGCTTATCTGTAGGTACCCCATATTTCAAACTAACATGTTTACAAATAATTATTCTTATCATATCACACACCCAATCTTGTCCCAGACATTTTATTGCACTATTTACCTACCCTCGTCCAAACTCACCGAATTTTTCATATGAGCCTAAATAAATATATTTTTTTCAATATGACTCCCAAATTTTTCTGTTGCGTCTTTTTACGTCTGCATGCAGTATTAGGCCCGGCTGTTTCCGACCTTGGCCCATTTTGGGGAGCAACCCCGCTAGGATCTTTTCATATGACCCTCTTATTTAGATAAATTATTCTTCGGATGTAACTGTGGGCACGCGTGTATGTTTTTTGAGAGGGTTAAACGCGCGTGCTACTTTTTGAATCGATAGTTTTATCGCGGTGAAAGAAAATTATACTGTGCCATGTTTCTAGATTTTTTCTTTCCTTTACAATTTCCATTGTAACAAGAGTTGCATGTTTACATTCTTAGCATGTTTGTATCTTCAGTCTTTATTATAAACAGCTCACATTATGTATGCTGGTAATTAATAGTTACTTTTTTCAAGTAGCAAGAACTGGTTTCTATAATTTTTCTTAATATTGAATAATCTATTATGATTACAGTCTATTACAAAACATATCGAGCTCGAAGCAGTGGTGGTTTTACAAATTTGCTGCCAGTAGGCTATTTAAATTTTGCCACCCCTACAATAATGTCCCATGTCTTTTGTGTACTGCTTCGCTTGCTTCTTCAAAATACTTAAATAAAATGTTCTCGTTCATCAGCTACGAAAAACTTGCAAAGAGATTTGTAAAGATTGGCAACTGTGATAAAATCTACGGTAGAAGCCTGAATTTGAGCATTCACTTTGTTTATTCTTCCAAAATATAAAAATAAATCTTTTTAATTTCAGTACCTAAGACATTTAAAAAAATGTTAGACCCAAATTTGCCGCCCCTGAAATCTGCCGCCCTAGGCTCCAGCCTACTCAGCCTATTGGTAAATCCGCCACTGGCTCGAAGATTTGGAACAGTTGAATTTACCTACACATGGAACTCCGTTAATAATGGGCCTAAAATAGTGCCTTGGTGAAATGCTTTCGGTCCTTAGTTTAGGGCCCGTAAAAGTATAGATGGCATTAAAGATTGCTAAGACTATTAATCCTCTTAATTACATTGCTTCGTTCAAAGAACCGGCTACTGTCAGTTATAGACTAATTAAAATTCTCGTAAAAAGTTACGTAATCAGAAGCCTCATAAAAACATTATTGAACAAACCGTCGATTTTATGGCACCCATAGCACGGTTGATTCGCGTAGATACGACTACTGTTTACCGCTGACCTACTTAGGTTCATTTTTCATTTTAATGTAAACTGCCGGATGTAAAGAATTATGATGTTTATGAAGTTATAGTAGAGTCTAAAATCGATGGGAGTATGTCTAATAATAATAATGTCTAATATTTGATGTTAAATCAGGTCGTTATGATTCAAAGATCGATGATCGTGCCTGATATAATTAGGCTCTGCAGAAGGGCCTCCAAACTGACGACCATAAAGACAATTATAAGAAAGAATTGAATAACTCGTTTCAACAATAAAGCTCCAAAGAATAAAACAAAAGAAAGAAGGCTTTAGTCCCTACGAAGCGATCTGTATACAACGATGTATGATAAAGAGAAAGACAAATAGTTGGCCTAAGTAAAGCCCTAATGGATTGTAAGAAAGTTTATAACCAGAATAGGCTGCGATATATACAGCGTAGATTGCTGTGCCACATAGAATTACATCACATGCAGCGTTGAATGGCGATACTAGCTTACTAGTCACTTGCATACGCAGCGCTGAGCTCATTATAATTTAACAACATCATTGATTAGTTACCACAGAATCTTTGCTGCATGAGCGAGTTCTTTAAGGTCAACCATAACTAAATCAACGTCTAGTTATATCACGTATTTGTTTCCATTAATAAGGCCAAAGACTACGCAAACAATGTAAGTAAAAATATTTGAAGACATTAGAGATATTCATGTTGGCCTAATGTGTAGCGAGGCATTGTTGGCTCATTGCCCATAGAGGGAGGGTATTTAAGATTAAAGTGGCTAGATAAAGCTGGTGAATGAATCTTATAAACATGAAGCGGTAGATAAAATTCTTGGTTAGAAAATCGGAACAGAAAATGGAATTTATACAATTATGACCCATAATGTCTTAACAATCCCATAAATTAATTTAAGGACAAGAGAACGATGATGATTATCAATACCTATCTTAATAATCGTAAAGTCCGCTTTTAAATGAAAAAAAAAGACTATGTAACCATTGTCAGACTGCAACATTCGAATTTGAACCCAACATGGTGCACTAATGATATGAATTGGCTTGGTAGCACAAAAACAACGAGTCCTACTTTACTGGGATCTTTTTGAAAAATTAAAAAAAAATAACTATACACCACGTCTTTATTCTCCGAGGAGTTAGGCAGAGCTGCACCTATAGTACACCCACATTTCGCTAGTTATGTTTAACTCTAACGTAAACCGGGCACAATTCCAGACTCCGGGCTGCTATTGAGAAATTCCAGATAGAAAAACCCAGTAACACTTTGCCTGACTCGGGAATCGAACCTAGGACCTAATGCTCAGCAGTAGCGCTTGCGACCAACAAGGCAGTGAAACAAAAAAATAACAATAGTTTTTGATAAAGGAACTAGGAAGTTACAAACTACAAAGAATAGCACAGGTTGTACTGATCGTATCAAAGTGTGATGCCGACAGTAATGCATACAATGTACCAAGACCTTGAAACTATACAGTGTCAAATTAAATTAGCTAACTAAACTCTGCAGACGTTGTGAGTATCAATATTTAAACAGGACAAAATAAACATTTACCCCCTTACTAATAAACGTTGTATAGCGTCTGTATAGTTACACAACGCTTTGTCTTCTTCTTTCGAAAGTCAAATTACTGACGACTGAAAGAGAGAAATCGGTATGTAACTATTCATCTGATATTTAATACGTTTATTAGGGTTCCGTAGCCAAATGGCAAAAAACGGAACCCTTATGGATTCGTCATGTCTGTCTGTCTGTCTGTCTGTCTGTCTGTCCGTCCGTCCGTATGTCACAGCCACTTTTTTCCGAAACTATAAGAACTATACTGTTGAAACTTGGTACGTAGATGTATTCTGTGAACCGCAGTAAGATTTTCCCACAAAAATAGAAAAAAAACAATAAATTTTGGGGTTCCCCATACTTACAACTGAAACTCCAAAATTTTTTTTCCATCAAACCTGGACGTGTGGGGTATCTATGGATAGGTCTTCAAAAATGATATTGAGGTTTCTAATATCATTTTTTTCTGAACTGAATAGTTTGCGCGAGAGACACTTCCAAAGTGGTAAAATGTGTGTCCCCCCCCCTCTAACTTCTAAAATAAGAGAATGATAAAATTAAAAAAATATATATAATGTACATTACCATGTAAACTTCCACCGAAAATTGGTTTGAACGAGATCTAGTAAGTAGTTTTTTTTTAATACGTCATAAATCGAAAACCGCAATTTACCTTTCACAAAGTTACAACGAACTACAAGAACTTTTATATTATGTTACTTGCTGCTACGGAACCCTTCATGGGCGAGTCCGACTCGCACTTGGCCGGTTTTTTTTGTAAGGGGCTTAAAATATTTGATGTTTTTTCTGGGGCGACAACGACCGCTGGGAGTGCTGTTACTTGAAATATAAGTTGATAAAATCTGTTTTCTTTTGTTTTCTCGTGTTTAGATATCGATACTTCTGTGATTTTTATACTGATGTTACAAGTGACAACGCTAACTGCGGTCAATGACGATTTATTACCGTTGGATCCCGTTTTTGAATCCCATTTTAATATTTTTGGCGTTGGATCCCGCAAAACATTATTATGTATTTCCGTTGGATCCCGAATTTAAAAAATGCAAGATAATTACGGTACGTTTTATTGTCGTTGAATCCCGAAAAGTATTTCCGTTGGATCCCGAATGCTTAAAAATATATGAATGCGGGTACTTTCAACAACAAAATTGTTTATAATAAAATGAGGGGTTCACTAATGTTTCACCAAAACTCCATTGACAAATTTTTAGTTTACAACCAACGTTTCGTATACTATTTATTTCACAAACAACTCATTTTCTATATAATCTGGTCGTTTCTGGCACTCGCCGGCCGCTGCCGCGGCACCGCTCGCTTCGCTCGCTCGGCTCGTGCGTAGGGGTCACAGTTTGAACCTAACCTAACCTAACATTGTTTTTTTTTTTAGTAATTAACCTAATCTAACTAGTTCGGTTCCGGGTAACCCACTAAAAATAATCTCTTTTTAGTGTTTGATAAAGGTAAATCACTTTTCTTCTGAAATGTACACATGTTGTTATAATATGGGATTCAACGGAAATAGCAAACGGGATCCATCGGTAATACCTAAAAAACGGGATCAAAAAACGGGATCCAACGGTAATAAACGTCAATGACCCCACGGAAAAAGTTATCAAATTAATTTCTTTTTTAATCTATCATTTTTAGTTAGATATCGATACCCATCTCGTCTGCGGAGTGTTTTGCTAGCTAATTTAATCTGACCCTTATAATGCGTAATAATTTTCTTCGCAGTGTTAATAGAATGCGATAATTAGGCCTTACTGCCTCAGAGTGTTGATATTAACAAGCTAGTGCTACTGATGCAGACATAACAGATATGTAATACGTTGATTATATTAGCAATGATTACTCAGCTATTGAGAACGATAAATAAAATTGTCATCCGGTTGTCATTACAACTATGTTCATTGTCGTGGCCTGAGCACAACCTATAGGGATTTATTTCTTGCATTGTTAGGTATCAGGCTAGCAGGGACATCGAAGCACAACCTCTTACCATTGATTCAGTAGATGATTCTGGTCAACCCTGCGTTAAAATTTTCTGTCGGTTGTTAAAAAAAAAACCGAGTGTGCTTATGACCACACGACTGAAGTGAAACTTCAAACGTATTTGGCTATGAGAGGAAGAGAGAAAGAAAATGTGCACGCGCACTGCTTTCTCTTGCTTTCATCCCCCACTAAACTCTCGTTCGCCTCGTCCGATCACACTTTTCGTAACGCTTACGTCATGCGTTCGCCAGCTTACTCCCCAAGTCAAGCGTGCGTAAAGAAGTTTCACTTCAAAAATAATTATCTGTTCCATACATTTTGACCGCGAGGGGCTTGTGGCTAAAGTAATAACAGCCGTACGGGGTCGATCGATCAGGTTAAGCTATGCTTGCTGCGGTTGGTCCATGGATGGGTGACCATATTCACATAACCAAGACCCCTCCGTGCCTCGAAAAGCACGTTAAGGGACTAATCACACTTATTCAGCTCCGTTCAGCTTTTGTCCATAGAAAACAACGATTTTGTATGGAGTCCGTTCAGCTCTCCGCGGCTGAACGGATGCGTACGCATCTCATAAAAATCGTTGTTTTCTATGGACAAAAGCTGAACGGAGCTGAATAAGTGTGATTAGTCCCTAAGCCGTTGGTCGCGGCTGTCATTCGTGGATCTTTGACAGTCGTTACGGGTCATCAGTAACCCGAAAGTCTGACAACCAGTCCTACGAAGGGGTAATATATTACCCAGTAACTGGGTTGTGACTTGTGGAGGTCAGATAGGCAGTCGCTCCATGTAAAATACTGGTATTCAGCTGCATCCGGTTAGACTGGAAACCGACCCCAACTGTCCCCAACACAGTTGGGAAAAGGCTAGGCAGATGGTAATGACATTTTGACCACTTAGGTAGGACTAAACATTTCTTTGCTATGGGGTCTAGAATCATATGCTGAATTCATGGTTACAGTTTATGTCCCTGCCACTCTGTACCAACTATACACAAGCGTGCGGTGTTTCTGAAGGGTGCTCCAAAAGATGACAGGTAAATGGTTTAAAATTAAAGGTTCTGAAAAAAGAACCCTTAGACACACCATACCTATTTCTGCCACCAAACAATAGTACTGTGTTCCGGTTGGCTGAACGCTAGTCCATTGCTTCACATGTAAGAATAATTTGTCTGCTCAACTACGTAAATAACACAATGAATGTTGCTGAACTGTCAAAATGAAAGCCATTGCTACTGTTAATGTGTTACGAAATCCGACCCTGCTGGTGCCGGTGTAATTACAAGCACTTGAGACATGTCAGCATCCTCCCTGACGTGGTAACGCACCTGCTTTGTCTCTAGTATTGCAGTAGGAGTAGACCATTGACGGCTGTGAGTACCTAAATTACAATCAGGTGGGCCCGGTTAAAAAAAACACGGTTTTGCAAACAAAAAAGGCAATACCAAGCTACAAACCAACAGCATACGAACCAAATTTTAAATTGCTTTTGCAACTGTATTCTGCATCTCCAAACTTTCAACCATAAATCCAGGCGTACTGGAAACTTTACCAATAAAACTACTAGGACTACCGAAGTACTGAGGAGCCACTTCTGCGCAGTAAACAGTCGGCTCGTCCATTGTTTTTCAATGTTTATTTTACTTGCCCTCTTGTATGTGCTCGCGTTATGAACTGATGCTTATTTTAGTCTTGAGCTGTTAACGGAGTACTTATCATAAATTTATTAATAGTGGCAGCATTGGTTTTAAGTGCTAAGTTTTATTATAAAGTAATGTTGGATCTGCTGTTTGCTGCGTCGCCTTGTTCTAACAATAGATTATCCTGTCATTACTTTGTACTAATTTTGTTCTAGTCCTATTTTAAGATTATTTTTACTGTCGTATGTGTTTTCGATTGCACCAGATTTCTTTCGTCCTTAGCAGCTTTTTTTCAGCCCAATAGCTACGTTATTTTTTTATTGTTTTCTATAAATTCAACCAAATAATTGTTACGTATCAAGGAAAGTTCGAAGAAAACCCACATATCAACAAGATAATCTAACCTGACTCGGCTCAAGTCACAATACGAAACGGTACACCATACTACGGTAACTAGATGCTTAGGTAATGCACTCTCCCACGCGTTCCCATCATATTCCCATAACCTACTGATTCACTATACATTATTCACTAGAACTACATAAATGTATATACTCGTAATATCTATTTGATACGATTCTGACTCCTGATGCTTTGAAGTTAAGGAAGGTACTAGTATTTTTACCCCCTTATTCATAAAACTTATCAAACCTATTTTAGTTAAAATGGGGTTTGTCTCTTTCTTACACACAGAAATGTCAACGTGACAGATAAAGACAACGTTCTATAAACCTATTTTAGCTAAAATAGAGATAAAATAGGATTATGAATAAGGGGGTTAGACTTTAGGGAAAAATATCGTGTGTTTTGATGAGACATGAAATAAAATTAAACAAAGTAAGAGAGAGTGAAAAAGATTTAATTGAAAAAACATAAAGAGTTAGAGAGAGAGACAAAACCTAAAGAGTTATTGACTATCAATGGCGTATACCCAATGGTTCAACATTGCCACAATAAATTTTGGGGGATGAGTGTCTTTATCACTAGTACCACTAAAGTATACATTACGGCATCCCGCATCAACAATCAATCACAAACAATCAACTCCTGCCTATAGCAGTCCACTGCTTACATATGCGGACATAGGCCTCTCCCAAGCGACGCCACAATCCTCTTCGCCTTCCGCATCCAGTCTGTCCCAGCCACCGTCTTGAGGCATCATGCAGTACATGCTGCCTATTCACCCATCTATATCAACATTCTTAAGAATCCCACTGGTTGACGTCATCACGTCAACGCCGGCTGTCGCTAAAACCTGTGCTGGGGCTGTGTCTTTTATCGGGTCGTAGCATTAATGAGCGATCGCCGTTGTGCGTGGATATGGCGCATATTCTACCCCAACTTGTTCTTTTTTTAATTGTGTTCTTTCTCTGCGTCATGGTCATGTTTACCGCGAATAATCGTGTTTTCTTTTCTTTCTTTAAGCACAAAAACATTACTGCAGGAGTTATCAGAATCGGCTGCACTATTTCCATAATCGATTTCATAAACTAAACACTAAGGGCTACTAAGGGCGTTTACGCACTACATCCGATCCGAATCCGAGAAATGCCGGTCCGAAGTGACCATTGTCCTATTTGTGTGAGAGGTTGCGCACTAGATCCGAACAAATAGGACTATGGACTATTTCTCGGATTCGGATCGGACGTAGCGCGTAAGCGCCCTTACCGATTATTATGTCCGAATGTTGGTTTTTCATTTAATTATTTTTGATAACGGAGCTGGTTTCCAAGAAATCAGTCTACCATATCAATTACTGAACTCAAATTGATCTGAAAACCTAGGTGGAATAAATTAACAGACGGTCTATTCCGTAAAAATCTCTTCGTGGTGAAAAGTCAAGTGATCTTGTCACAGCTGTCGTTTCACCTCAAGTAATCTCCCCTAACTTCACCTATGTTTTTATGGTCAGATTATAACAGAAAAGATCGGCTGATCATCGGCTTATTGTAATTGGAAACTTGCTAGCGTTTCTTTTAGTCATTTGGTACGTTTGAAGAAAGTCATAAGTATATTTTATGAAGAGGATTCAATCTAACAATTTCTTGGGGAATTGCATGTTACAACTTTCTCGGTATTAAAAATTGCGTGTTTTATAGAATAGAATACTCTTTATTATGTACACCATATAAATTACAGACATAAATATAGAAAACTTTACAATGGGTGACACAATGGGCGGTCTTATCGCTAAGAGCGATCTTTTAAAGACAACCTTTGGATGGAAGAAAAAAAAATCTTATTAATTCATGAATTGCTAATATTTTACTATGAAATAAACGAAGTATTTAAAAGTTTAGGATAGTTTTCGCCATATTAATAGCTGACTATCACTAGCAGCCCGGAATCTAGATTTGTGCGAAAACCCTAATTGCGTAATCTGAATCATTTTGAAGCATATTGTTAATCCATTGCTCCATAAGTTCGAAAAATAGTCTGCTCAACAACGTGAATAACGCAATGGATGTTGTTGAACTGTAAAAATGAAAGCCATTCCTAGGTTCATAGCAAATAGGCTCGCCTCGCCCCCTATTACATGGGACTTAAAAATGACTTCCGATGTGTGGGGGTACTATAGGTGCACACCTCTGCTCAACCCATCGAGGAAACTAGGCATTGTACAGACGCCAGCACATCGACCTACCCGAAATTGTCAGATTTTCCCAATCAACTTTGAATCTTATGCTTAAGTAATAAAGTTGAAAATCTATTAAAGAAATTTGACAGATTGTAGTAGGTTGATGTGCTGGCGTCTGTACAATGTTGTCATAGTTTTCGCTTTAGGACTGATTTTTCAATCGACAGAATTTTTATTCGTGGAATAAAATTGACGTCTGACAGTTTTTGTATGGAAGAACTGTCAAAAATTCAAAATTATTCTTCTGATAAAATTATCTGGCTTTGGAAAAATCTGCCCTAAGTCTTCTTTCATAATCTCAAACGAGAGTTCCTTGACTCTTACATGTTCATAAACAATTCTGTTTTCTAGAATCAATTTGAATGGCACATCTTGCAAAAATACGGATTCTTGAAAGATAAAAACAATGATGCATACAAAAGCATTGCAAACATCTGTTTCATTGTTTGTCACAGACGGGCCTGCATGTGGGGGAAACTGTATTATTAGTTCAGTTGTACAGAGCAAAAAATATGGGTTGAGAACTTGAGTGGCTACCGCAAACATTCACAGCTGTTGAAAGTGTTGAAACAATTAGACATATTGAAAAAATGTTATTAATTTTTGTTAGGTTGGTCGGAACTCGGATAGATAGCTAAATTAATTGATTGAGGCTTATTTGTTGATAGGATTTATTCGTGAGAATTAGTTTTCTAAAACTTGAATCTGTTTTGTGCTTTCGTGCGTCATTAGAAATTCAATGATTTATGTCTGGGAATTGAAATGATGAACCTTAACTCTCTGTCTCTCTCGCAGCATTATGCTGAGATAGGAGCCTTCTTGGCCTCGCACTGTCGCATAGGTCTTTTTTATTTATTTATTAAAACTTTATGCACAAGTAAAAAACTGTACAAAGGCGGACTTAATGCCTTGGGCATTTTCTACCAGTCTACCTTAGGGTGATGCTTTTTTTGTATTTTTTTTTAATGTAACTGTTATTTTTTAATGCTCCTTTTTATTATCTGTATTTCCTGTGTGAGTTCCAAATAAAATATTTTTCTTTTCTATATCAAACTAAGTACTTTAAAGTTTATAGTGGGTAAGACAGAGATTAAAACAGAAGAAGAACTAAGCGCTCTTACGAATTAGCGGTTAACCGCGGGGGCGGCTAACCGTGCGGCTAGCCGCTTTTCCAGTTTAATATGCAACCGCTTATGATTGTACGCACTAAACCGCCACAAAATTGCATAAGCGGCTAGCCGCGCGGTTAGCCGCCCCCGCGGTAACCGCTAGTGCGTAAGAGCGCTAAGAAGCAACCAACCGATTATCCTTTAAAGTTAAGGTTCGCGAGCACATTCGCAAGAAGCTGGCAGTATCATCAGTTCATCACCACGGTAATATTTTATCATTGTTTGTCTCATTTCATTTTATTAAGATATTTATGTATTTATGTATATTTATGTGTGCGTATATTTATATGTAATTAGGTATATATTATGTTCATAGTTTTAATAAGTTTATGCGTATCTTTATACTACCAATGTCCAATGCGTGTGGGCAGAAGCTATAGAGCATCTCTAGCTCTACAATAATCGCCTCGTCAGTGCCTTGTCAATACAGACTGCTGTCCACACAATTATAGTATTGTCTCCATCGACAATAGATACTAGTAGCCTTCTCCGGAAACGTCCGAGAGAGGCCTTGAAAACTGCTATTTCAATAGCGCCTCTTGGCATTTAGAGGGTGTCATCTATTGACTTAAATGGCAGAGTGTCCTTGTAGAGTACTTACTCAAGCAGTAATTAAAGGCAAAATATTTAAATAAATTAAATATTAGATGAATAAGAAAATGTAGTCATAAAATAAAAATGCGATTACCAGAATATATACTTAAATAATAATGTACGTTTGCCTGGCTAGGCCCCCCGGAATTTGCGATTTAGGTATACACCAATGCAATGTACTCGCCTCTAGGAGTATATGTACCGCTTTCTTTTTCAATGTACCTCTGTACTTTTGAAGAAATATGCAAAAAAAGGGGGCCGTGCCAGCCAAACGTTTTCAGCACGGCCCTCGTGTAACTTGAAAAATATATAGCGTATTAAAAAGTTTCATAAACTCAAGGAATGTACTTTACTAACACGTTCTATGTACCGTAACAGATATTGTGAATTCGTAATAACAAATAATATATAGACGTGGATAGGGGGCCGTGCTGAAAAAAAAAGAAATGAGAAAATATCTGAAAAAGACAAAACAACCTTAGCCAAAAACTATATAAAAGTAATTCATGTTTGGCAAGTAACATATGTACCGCATTGGTTTCTCATACAACTTGCTAAATTCAAAAAATAAACCAATTTTAGTTTATTCAGCACGGCCCTCTATAGTTGCCTATATCTTTTTAAATATGACATGTGTGTTTACAAAATTCGAATTCCTGAATTATGTATAGGAGTACATTCGTTCCAAATAAATTGCGATTATGGTGTATTAGTATTTTAAAAGATAAATTGGATCAAAAATATCCTAACATGCAACTGATGGGGTGACCATGGTTCCATAAATTAGGTTGATTTATTCTATACCTTTAATGAAATTATGTGACTACATTGAAATAAACATTCTTTTTTTACAATTTGTTTTTTTTTTTCTTTAAAATTAATATTAGCGATGACATCTTTTAAGGGAATTAAATCAGTGTAAACTTGTTGTGTGCGGTCGCTATTAATCACTAGGTAAGGTTCAATCAATGTGATTTGTTGGAAACGTATCTGTAATTTTTTAAGCCTTTTAAGCT
Source organism: Amphipoea lucens (assembly GCA_947508005.1). Taxonomy (NCBI): domain Eukaryota; kingdom Metazoa; phylum Arthropoda; class Insecta; order Lepidoptera; family Noctuidae; genus Amphipoea; species Amphipoea lucens. Next base: position 10,235,381 of record OX382375.1, read on the forward strand.
CTGTAGTCAAAGTGAAAGCATTTATTTCAAATAGGCACATAAAAGGCACTTTTGAACGTCAAAAATTACCTTAAAATAGAATTGATTCTAGTCGCCCCTTCCAAAAGGTAGTTTTCGTGTGGAGAAGAATGGGCAAGAAACTCCACCGTTACTCTTTTAAAATGTTTTAGGTACCTACAATATTTTGCATGGGTACATTAATTATATAAGGTGTAAAAAAATTAACCTTAAAAACTTTAAGAGGTGCTTTAGACCATCGAACTGAACAACTTTCACTATGGGACCAACTCCGAAATCACGAAAAAAAAATCTGCTGTTTCATACAAAAGTTCAATACCTACTCGGCCAAAATGTATGAAACAGCTCATTTTTTTTTCGTGATTTCAGAGTTGGTCCCATAGTGAAAGTTGTTCAGTTCGATGGTCTAAAGCACCTCTTAAAGTTTTTAAGGTTAATTTTTTTACATCTATATAATAATATGTGAGGACGATGCACCTAAAATAAAATTACTATACCACAATAGGTAAAAGAATTGTAGTGTTTGTGACACATAGTTTTTCTGCGATTATTCCATAGGTAAACGTAACTAATCTGTGAAATGTACCGAAACTGTAATTTTATTGTAATGTACCGTACATCAATCCGTGTGATTTATTGGAAATATATATGTGATTTTTTTTAAGCCTTTTGAGCTATTTAGTCTTAACGACACTTGTTGTTTTGTTCGATTTGCGACCTACTACTTACTACTATTATAGTTATCGTTAATAGTTAATACAGATTACGATATTTTTGATTTTTTTATTTTATTAAAGATTTACTCAGAAGTTTTTTTATCCATTCTCACGTGGAATCATGGTCACCCCATCAGTTGCATGTTAGGATATTTTTGATCCAATTTATCTTTTAAAATACTAATACACCATAATCGCAATTTATTTGGAACGAATGTACTCCTATACATAATTCAGGAAGTCGAATTTTGTAAACAAACATGTCATATTTAAAAGGATATAGGCAACTATAGAGGGCCGTGCTGAATAAACTAAAATTGGTTTATTTTTTGAATTTAGCAAGTTGTACGAGAAACCAATGCGGTACATATGTTACTTGCCAAACATGAATTACTTTTATATAGTTTTTGGCTAAGGTTGTTTTGTCTTTTTCAGATATTTTCTCATTTCTTTTTTTTTCAGCACGGCCCCCTATCCACGTCTATATATTATTTGTTATTACGAATTCACAATATCTGTTACGGTACATAGAACGTGTTAGTAAAGTACATTCCTTGAGTTTATGAAACTTTTTAATACGCTATATATTTTTCAAGTTACACGAGGGCCGTGCTGAAAACGTTTGGCTGGCACGGCCCCCTTTTTTTGCATATTTCTTCAAAAGTACAGAGGTACATTGAAAAAGAAAGCGGTACATATACTCCTAGAGGCGAGTACATTGCATTGGTGTATACCTAAATCGCAAATTCCGGGGGGCCTAGCCAGGCAAACGTACATAAATAATACCTACTTATAAACACAAATAGGTAAGCGCTCTTCCTCCTCTCCTACTATGCTGTGCCCGACAGGGTCCATAATTATTTAAACGATTTTAAACCTACCGCCCGCCCGGAGCCGGAGCCGGTCGAAGTGGAGGTGCTTGAGGGAGGCCTATGTCCAACAGTGGACGTCTTTCGGCTGAAATGATGATGATGATGATGGAGCTTACCAACTGTTTTATCAACATTATGGAATGCAATAAAGAATTGAGAGTTGCAGAGCCTTCTTGCGGGGTGATGTGAAAACACCGTGAGGAAACTGGCATGTCCTAGAATCAAAAATTCGACGACATGTGAATACATGTAAAATAAAAATGTCTATTCTATTCATCCACCAACCCGCACTGGGCCCGCGTGGGTTACGGCCCAATCCCTCTCACAGAGAGGAGGCCTGTGTCTCAGCAGTGGGAGCTTTTTAGGCTGAGTATGCATAACATGTGTTTTCCAGGCTATACACACGCACTTTCTTCAATAATAGGTGTCTACAGTCTCCACTATATTTCCCACATAATAATTTCCTTTATCATCTCTCTCACACGAGACCATTTAATTAGCAGACCGTTCCGCTGCTTCATAATGATTCGTCCGGAATATTGCTCGGTGGCAGTTTTAAAATTGAACTGTCGATATTATCGACTTTGCACTTGTCCAGTGATAAATGAGAAAGCTATTGGAAACTTTGGATCTCATATTTTTGGATTTCAAGTAGAAATATCAAGTTAGATGACAGCTGTTTGATTAGGTGATCATTAGATTGGTGCTTTTCATCTGATATCTTTATAGATCTTGCTTATCAGTACCTTCAAATTGGGCAGGAGGTAACGTAATTTACACACATTATTATCTTATCTACGAGCTTGTTTTGTTTTGAGAATGTGAGAACGTTGTAGGCCTTGTAGACTCATGTTTCGATTTCAAAATCAAAATACCTGATATTTTTTGACAGGCCTAAACTGTCCTCCCATACCGTAACACTGTTAGTTGAATACATTGTTAAAGCCAATCATTTTTAAAAGGGTAACCGTGGAGTTTCTTGTCCACTCTTCTCCATAGGAAAAAAAGCAATTCGAGCCGCGCAATGGAACGTCAGAAGCTAGGTTTTGGCGTTTCATGAGTGCCCATGTAGGTTTATGTGAAAAATATGCTATTTTGTTTTGGGATGGCTATTAATTCTGCACTGGTTACCGTTGATTGCGACATGAATGTCACTCCAAAATTTTTAGTGAATACTTCGCCAGATGTGACAAAAATTAAAACTGTAGCGCGAATCACACGTAGGGCTCTGAAAAATAAAATATTTCCGACTTATATTATACACTAGCTTCTGCCCGCGACTTCGTCCGCGTGAAATTCGTACTTTCCTCTAAAAATTTCGAAAATGTATGTAGGTATGATCTTTATCATTTATTTAGACAACTAAGTATTCGGGCGAATTTTTAAGTGTATAGATCAAAGGAATCAGATTTTTCAAATAAACTGTATCCCCGCTTCTCACCCCCACAGGGGTGGAATTTTCAAAAATCGTTTGGGATGTGTTCATTACTTGACTCAAAGATTATTTACACCAATTTTTGAGTTAATCAAACCACGCAGTAAAATCCTCCCCTGTATAATTAACTATATACCCCTTTTCACCTCGTTAAGGGTAGATTTTCGAAAAACCCTGATGCACGTTATTCTTTATTTTTTGTCTTAAGTATAAATACAGAGTTTCGAGTTATCGGACCGCGCGTTAAAATTCTTCCATAGAAATTCCGACGCCCCCAATCCCCCGTTAGGGGTAGTTTAGAAAAACAAAAAATGCCAAACTTCATATTTTACTTGTATAAGTATTTGTACCGTAAGATTTTTCATATACACTGTATTCCCGCTTTTCACCCTATAGGGGTAGAATTTCGAAAAATTGTTTGGGGTGTGTTCATTACTTAAAGATTATTTATACGAATTCTTAAGTTAATCAAGCCACTACATTAAAATCTTTCCCTGTATAATTAACTGCCCCTTTTCACACAGTTAGGGGTAGATTTTCGAAAAACCCTGATACAGGTTATTCTTTATTTTTAGTCCTTAGTATTAATACTGACTGAGTTTCGAGTTAATCGGACAGCGCGTTGAAATTCTTCCAAAGAAATTTTGACACCCCCCAATACCGCTTTAGGGTTGAAATGAGTTTAGAAAAACGAAAAATGCCAAACTTCATAATTTACTTAGATAAGTATTCGTGCCAAGGTTCAAGGTTTTTAACTCAAGGAATAAGATTTTTCATACAAACAAAATCCCCCCTTTTCACCCCCTTTAAGGTTGAATTTCCAAAAACCCCTTCTTATTGGATACTTATACTTTACAAAGAATACACCCTCCAAAATTCAAGTCCCTATCACCAGCGGTTTAGGCTGTGCGTTGATATCTCAGTCAGGTCGTTCATCCCCCGTTAAGGGTGAAATTATCAAAAACGCTGAAACACGTATAAATTAATTTTCAATCGTTAGCCTAAATACAAAATTTGAAGATCCTAACTTTTAAACTGACTGACTTTCATACACAACTTCATCCCCCTTTTTAACCCTTTGGGGGTAGAATGATCAAAAACGCTGAGACACATATAAATTAATTTTCAATCGTCAGCCGAAACACAAAATTTGAAGATCCTAACTTTAAAACTGACGGACTTTCATACAAACTTTCATCCCCTATTTAACTCCCTTAGGGGTTGAATTTCAAAAATCCTTCCTTATTCCTGGTCTACATCATAAAAGGAACCATCGTGTAAAACTTCAGCTTTCTAGGTCCAAGGGTTTGGGCTGGGCGTTGATGAGTCAGTCAGGTCGTTCATCCCCCGTTAGGGGTGAAATTATCAAAAACGCTGAAACACGTATAAATTAATTTTCAATTGTTAGCCTAAATACAAAATTTGAAGATCCTAACTTTTAAACTGACAGACTTTCATACACAACTTAATCCCCCTTTTTAACCCTTTGGGGGTAGAATTATCAAAAACGCTGAGACACGTATAAATTAATTTTCAATCGTCAGCCGAAACACAAAATTTGAAGATCCTAACTTTAAAACTGACGGACTTTCATACAAACTTTCATCCCCTATTTAACTCCCTTAGGGGTTGAATTTCAAAAAATCCTTCCTTATTCCTGGTCTACATCATAAAAGGAACCATCGTGTAAAATTTCAGCTTTCTAGGTCCAAGGGTTGGGGTTGGGCGTTGATGAGTCAGTCAGGTCGTTCATCCCCCGTTAGGGGTGAAATTATCAAAAACGCTGAAACACGTATAAATTAATTTTCAATCGTTAGCCTAAATACAAAATTTGAAGATCCTAACTTTTAAACTGACAGACTTTCATACACAACTTAATCCCCCTTTTTAACCCTTTGGGGGTAGAATTATCAAAAACGCTGAGACACGTATAAATTAATTTTCAATCGTCAGCCGAAACACAAAATTTGAAGATCCTAACTTTAAAACTGACGGACTTTCATACAAACTTTCATCCCCTATTTAACTCCCTTAGGGGTTGAATTTCAAAAAATCCTTCCTTATTCCTGGTCTACATCATAAAAGGAACCATCGTGTAAAACTTCAGCTTTCTAGGTCCAAGGGTTTGGGCTGGGCGTTGATGAGTCAGTCAGTCAGTCAGTCAGTCAGTCAGTCAGTCAGTCAGTCAGGCCTTTTGTTTTTATTTATATAGATAATACACCATACTACTACTATACTTTTACTGGAGATAAACATTATTATTATTTATCTGCGGGGTAATTGCGTAACTCACTAACGGTCGCATTGACTTTCATTCTGACAGTTCTTGCGCTATTGACGTTATTGAGCAGAGCAAAGGAGACTGTTAAAATTTGTATGGGAAGTGGTCTATGATCCAATAGCGATACTGTAGAGTTATTTCTGTGGGAATACCTCAACTATACCCTTGTGCAAAGGGGCATCAAAATCTAACCCGGCAGTTTTGAGAAAAATAATACTTTAAAATTCACATTTCTTGCTATATTTTTATATTTTAAAAACGTTTTAAAACGGGTATTTCTGACTTATACTACTTAATTAACGTGGTTTTCTGCTAAGCAAAGACACTTACCACATCGACAGTGCTGAATTTCAGGTTTTTTTTTTTCGTTTGTAACCGACTTCAAAAAAGGAAGGAGGTTCTCAGTTCGTCGGAATCTTTTTTACATTTTTAATATTTATATTCATCGATTTCTCGAAGACGGCTGGACTGATTTAGAAAATTATCTTTTTGTTTGAAAGGGTATACTTTACCAAGTGTTCCCATTGTCACCAGGTCAGGTTTGAACGGGTATTTCTGACTTCATTAATGTGTTTCTCTACTAGGCAAAGTCACTTGTCCCCTCAACTTTTTTTTTGTACATAGGTACTTACCGATTTTTAGGCATCTTTTAAATATTTATGTAGGAAGGATACGTCTTAAAACAATAAATTACTCCAAAATACGAAAAATAAGAAGGAACTCTATTTGTAGCAGCAGAAAAAAGGGTGAACGTAAAAAAAACTTTTTATACATCACTACATAGTATAAAACAAAGTCGCTTCGCGCTGTCTGTCCCTATGTATGCTTAGATCTTTAAAACTTCGCAACGGATTTTAATGCAGTTTTCAGCAATAGATAGAGTGATTTAAGAGGAAGGTTTAAATGTATAATCCATGCATATTATAGTACAGAAAAGCCGAGAAATTCAAAGATTTGTAATTGTAATAGCTGTGCCTGTAATGTTTAAAGAGTACCCTAGATTTCTCCAGGATCCCATCACCAGATCCTGACCTGGTGACAATGGGAACATTTGGAACTTGAACTTTTGGCATTTTTTTTCAACCAAACCGGTGAACATAAAAATATTTAAAAAATGTAATTCCGACGAACTGAGAACCTCCTCCTTTTTTGAAGTCGGTTTAAATCGAAACAAATACTAAAGTCTAGGAAAAAAACATTAATTAAGTATTATAAAGTCAGAAATACCCTTTAAAAAGTTTAAAAAAAAAATGTTGTCATGAAATTATGTATTCTAAGATATTATATTTCTCAAATTCAAAGTCAGATTTTGATGCCACTTTGCACAAGGGTATAGTTGAGGTATCCCCACAGAAATATTGTAACAGTATCGCTATTGGTTCATAGACTACTTTTTAATGTTATCATGAAATTATGTATTCTACAATATTATATTTCTCAAAACTGCTGGGTCAGATTTTGATGCCACTTTGCACAAGGGTAAAGTTGAGGTATCCCCACAGAAATATTGTAACAGTATCGCTATTGGTTCATAGACTACTTTTTAATGTTATCATGAAATTATGTATTCTAGAATATTGTATTTCTCAAAACTGCGGGTCAGATTTTGTTGCCACTTTGCACAAGAGTATAGTTGAGGTATCCCCATAGAAATATCGTAACAATATCGCTATTGGTTCATAGACTACTTTTTAATGTTATCATGAAATTATGTATTCTAAAATATTATATTTCTCAAAACTGCTGGGTTAGATTTTGATGCCACTTTGCACAAGGGTATAGTTGAGGTATCCCCACAGAAATAACGTAACAGTATCGCTATTGGTTCATAGACCACTTTTTAATGTTATCATGAATTTATGTATTCTAAAATATTATATTTCTCAAAACTGCCGGGTCAGATTTTGATGCCACTTTGCACAAGGGTATAGTTGACGTATCCCCACAGAAATATCGTAACAGTATCGCTATTGGTTCATAGACCACTTTTTAACAGTCTCCTTTTTCGAACATATTATGAAGCAATGGATTAGCAATATCCTTCAAAATAATTCAGATTCCGATTAATAGTGTTACGCGATTAGGGTGCTGTTCGTATTCTCCTCATAACAGGCAATTAGTTGAACTGTCATGTACCCTAAAAATGTTTTACCTATGATAAAGTAAATAGAGGTTGATAGGTTAAACACGCAAGTGGCACGTCAAAAGTTGGCTAATTAAGTAGCCTAGTTACGTATCGTCTCGTCTCGTCTATGTATTTCTCCAAGAACCCTCCCTATTTAGTAGTCCAACAGTGGTTGAATGTGAATTTAATATCAACTGTTATGAATTCAGTACACAAGGTTATGTTGAACACATGTCAACATCCACTTCCATGTAAAGTAACAATTATAATTCAAAACCACTGTGCCTCGGTATGAATTACTGGCACTGCCCGACGCAAGCCACGTGTGGCTAATACTTATTATAAGAGTTTTTCGAAATACAAAATAGTTTACTGTCCAGGTAATACGTTGGTCGCAGCTGTCATTCGTAGATCTTTGACAGCCATTACGGGTCGTCACAAGCCCAAAAGTCTGATAACAAGTCTTACCAAAAGGTATCGTCATCGTGTCATCGTGGGGTGTCGGTATCGTGTTACCCAATAACTGGGTTGGGTGGGTCGCTACTTGTAAAATATAGGTATTCCGCTGCATCCGGATAGTCTAGAAGCAGACCCCAACATAGTTGATGATGGTTAGGTAATACAGTTAGCAGATTCACAGGTTAACACCGAGATGAACGTGAGTTGCTTAAAATATTATTTTCAGCTAGAATATAAAGTAATTATTTACCAGTAAGCTCCAAACCAGACAGTCTGGCTCTGTATCTGCCCATCGTGTCACCCATTGTAAAGTTTCTATATTTATGTCTGTAATTTATATGGTGTACATAATAAAGAGTATTCTATTCTATTCTTGGGGCTCGGGGTACGAATTCCAGAATGGAGACTAGAGGGGTGATTTCAGGTGTGGTATCGTAATTATGGTATGTGTGTGTGTTCTGTGTGTTGTTGGGAAATATTGAGTAGGTAAGCTATCCTTTCCATATCTTTAGATAAACATGGCTATACTCTGATGAAGTTTTGTTAACTTATTTAAGTACGATAAAAGAAAAACAGGAAGCATCCTCCAGGATTTATCATTAACAACATACTGCTCCACCAACTACACCAGCCCTTTTGCTAAACGTCATGATATTGAACATTTTGGTTGTCTAGGTAGAGGACTAGAGGTCTATCAACAGCAGAAGACATAGCCAATACCACGCTGATTGCACCTCCTCCGTTTTCAAGCTTCATTCAGATTTTGCTACGAGAGGACATGTCTCCTCACTGATGCATATTCTTCTGGCTCTTATGACAGAAAAACCTTAATCTGCTGTCACCACTTCGTCCATCAATACGAGTATGTCCTCATCATCATCCACCTAGCCTTTTCGCAACTACGTTGGGGTCGGCTTCCAGTCTAACCGGATGCAGCTGAATACCAGTTTTTTTTACATGGAGCGACTGCCTATCAGACGTCGACAACCCAGTTCCGGGGTATTACGATACCCCTTGGTAAGATTGGTTGTCAGATTTTCGAGCTTCTGACGACCCGTAACGACTGTCAAAGATCCACGAATTACAGCCGGGACCAACGGCTTAACGTGCTTTCCGAGGCACGCAGGGGTCTTGTTATGTAAGGATGGTCACCCATCCACGGACCAACTGCGGCAAGTGTTTGGTCCGTGGAGTATGTCCTCAATCATTCTGAACTCTATCCGTAGCGCCTTATGGTCTGATATAATCGTGAATATCAGTATTATTTTCCTACATCCCGCATGATCCATACATGTGCACGCCAGACAACGTTGCGACATGTTTTATAAAGTAGTTCTGCACAAGCGACGTGATTGCTGTACACGTGTTTCTTACATTCATTGCGGTAAAGATTAACAGACCTATTGTCGCTTTATTTCTATAGGATTGCAACTTTGAACCCTGACAAAACAAACACAGGGTACAAAGTTTAATCGGCGGCCAAGTAAAACAATACTTAACCGTGTCCTTTTAAAACTATGTACTTAGGTACAGACGCCAGCACATCAACCTACCCGAAACTGTCACATTTTTCCAATCAACTTTGAACCTTATACTTTAATGATAAAGTTGAAAATCGATTAAAGAAATTTGACAGATTGTAGTAGGTTGATGTGCTTGCGTCTGTACCTATTATTCCCAAACTGGCATTATCATTAGGTACTTCCCAATCGCACTCATTACCCAAAAATGGAAAATAAGTGTTTTTTGACGTCATAGCAACAAAAGACAGGGCTCCCAAAACTACACAGTCTACTCTTCACGAAGAATTATGAATCCACATTGACAAATGGCTAAAGACTTTAGCAACCAATGTACAGACGCCAGCACGTCAAGCTACTACAATCTGTCAAATTTCTTTAATAGATTTTCAACTTTATCGCTAAATTATAAGGTTCAAAGTTGATTAGAAAAATTTGACAGTTTCAGGTACCTTGATATGCTGGCGTCTGTACAACAATACAGTCCTATTTTACTTCTGATTTTGCATCACTGTCAACATCACAGTCTCTCAGTTCTCATTTTATTAAAGTTGCTGTTGAGTTGATGCCACTGACAGGTCTGTCAAAATCACTGTACCTAATCTTTATTGCCGTTACAATAAGGTTGTCAGAGGTAAAATAACTGAACGGACTGAACAAGTTTCATTTGACGCGTGGCCAAAACAGAAACTGACGCCGCCATCTTGTTTTGTCAAAACATTTTCTGTGACAATTTCACTAATGTTTACCAACAATGCCCTGTCAATGTCATTCAGGCGCCAAACGATCGTTGTAGCACTCTATTCATTAACTTTATGGTATACGGTCACATTTAGAAGAGCTGTTGAATTCATAACATTAAAAAACAACAGAGAGAATAATTCGCGTCTAACGTTCTCCCCCAAGAATCCGCAAAGCTAACCCACTTCTAACTGATCGTGCACAGGTAATGGAGCAGTGTTTAAATATCTAGACACGACTGAGCGACCATCTGGCTTGATGGACTTATTACCTGTCACAGATTCGCAATAAATGAACTCGTAGCTATCTTCAGTAACGGTGTTGATTCTAATGTGGGTAGTATTTGAAATGATGTAACTTTATGTGGGTATCTCGTAAGTGAGTGATTAGTCAGGTGAGGTAAATGTTAGTGGCTTTAGCCGAGGGTTTCTTAAGTCAAAATGAAGTCTCCCATTGTTCATTAACATTTTCTCCACTTTTCCGACCGTTGACATGACAGTATCATCCTCCTCTAAAGTGCCCTGAAGGACAATGGTTTTTAGCTCCATTTCAAAAGCATCTAGAGTTTGACTTTCCTTCAATTCAAGCAGCATCTATGTATGTGTGTCGCTCCGCCTCCCTAAATTGCTGGGACACAGGCCTCCTGTCTTGGAGACCTACCACGCGGGCCCAGTGCGTGTTGGTAGATGTCACATATCTCCGATATTTTGGTTCTAGGACATGCCGGTTTCCTCACGATGTTTCCTTCACCATTTTGGGAGCAGTGGTGTTGAAATGATTTACACAAAGTAAAGCGCCTGGCTGGGTTCTAACCAACGACCTGGGCTGCAACTCGTAAGTCGAGGCCGTTACAACTGGGCCAGGGCCACCCCTGCTCTTTATATTTGTGTGCCTGCCATCTAAATAATGATGATTTAAAAAAAACCACCCAAGATCTCCAGTTCATGACATGATGACACTTCAATAAGAAACGGTTCCTAATAAGTCCATAACATTTACGACACAATCATTATCGATCTCCTCTCTTCCATTATATCAAGAAAACTGCGCCAAAACGGTGCTAGTACGTGCGTTGGCGCAACGAACGGCGTGAAATTATAAATTTCTTATATACCCACTAATGATAGGAACATGCCGCCATTGTAATGCTCTAATACGTTTCATATGAAAGCAGTATTGGGTCTTAACGGTCACGATAATGTTCGATAGGTACGGTCAGCGACAACACTCAATTATCACTTCAGTTTTTTAAAACAACATTTTTGAGCAAATTGTAAAAGAAAGTTAGGACAGCGATGTTATAGAAATCGAGATAATATTAATAATTTTGGGTCTATTAATCTATTTAGATCGAATGTTAAAGTAACAACCTTATTGGTGATGGGAGTGTGAAGTTATTTAGTAGTAGTCTGTGTCTGGCTTACTGCTTCCTAGCCCTTTTGGAGATATAATGTGGAACGCAACAATGCGTTTGCGAATAAACTATAATTACAAGTAAAGAATCTTTCATTCTGTTAACAAGTAAAATATCAGTTCTCAACTTCTCATAGGTTCTTCAGAAAGGATTGGCGCGTAGTACTCGCAACTGGTGTGCGTGTATGACCAGCACCCTGATTGCGTAACACACTATCAATCATAATCTAAATCATTGTATATTGCTAATCCATTGATTCGTATGTTCGAAAATTTTCGTGCACGTTACGAAATTTTGTTTCAGTGTGGTTAGTGGAAGTGCTCAGGTGCGGTTTGTCCAACTGCGGTTGAAATCAGTGCTCTGAGTGGAATACCTCTGCTCAAACGTAAATAACGCAATGAACTTTGTTGAACTGTGTGTGTGTCTGTGTGTGTGTGTGTGTGTGTGTGTGTGTGTGTGTGTGTGTGTGTGTGTGTGTGTGTTGTGTGTCAAAATGAAACCTATTGCTGGTGTTAGTGTGTTACCCATTAAAACCCCACAGATGTACCTACATCTGTGGGGTTGAACGTAAACGACGCAAAAGGAGTATGTAAGGAGCGTAGCAGATTTCGACAGCGTTCAGTAGTTTCTGCCTTCCTCATGGGAAAAAAACATGAGTGTATGTATGTAATCTGCATTCGCGATTTATTTGCCAAAAATGTAAAAAATATGAGTTTATTGAAAAATAACTTTAAAACCTACACAATAAACTTCAGTTTACGCTGCAACTTCAAACATTTTTATAACTCTTTCAATAGTGCTTGTCACTCTGAAATCAACTTAATTACCATTAAAATAAAGTTGATAGGCGGAGGACAGGGTGCTGTGGCGCAGTCTGGGAGAGGCATATGTCCAGCAGTGGACTGCGATGGGCTGAGTTGATTGATTTTTTAACTTGAAATAATATTAATTTGACATCGACAAAGTTTGCTTTCCTAATGCGAAAGGTCGCAAATTGTGAAATATGCAACTAAATTGAAGATGTGCAACATTTGTTGATGGAATGTGAAAGGGAATCATTGATAAGAGAATTTGAATTGAACATTTTGGACGTTGGGTTAATTCAAAGTATTTTAGCAAAACCTGGATCGGTGATTGCAAAGAGATTGTGTAGTCTGGTGAAGATGCCTAGTCAATGATTGTATTTATTTTACATAGTATGTAGGTATTTCCATCAAAGTTAAATAGTTTAAATAAGGTACAATGTGGTTGGCATATCCGTGTGGATAACAACCATCTTTTGATAACAAAGAATAAAAAAAAAACTTCTGTTACTGACCGTACCTGCCTTGTATTGGTTGCGCTTGCGCATGAAATCAAAGGCAGAGGTCACATCTCATGACCTGAAGGTGTATCTAAGAGTTTTTGTGAAGTGATGTTCGGCTTGATAAATGTTGTTTATGAGGTTTGTCAATTTAGGTCAGATGTTTTCTTGTAATTTTATTTAGTCTCAGGTCGGGTAAAGTGTTATTGGGTTTTCCATCAGGAATTTCTCAATAGCAGCCTGGAAATTTGATTTGTGCCAGGTTAATGGCAATAGGCCCGCCCCCTATTACATGCGACTTAAACATAACTGGCGAAATGTGGGTAGGTACGGTCAGCATCAAAAGTTGATTAACACTTCAGTTTTTTTTATCTTAGTTATTGAGCAAAGTATTTGTTCAAAATTGCAGCAGAAGAAATTTTTTTAGACTCCTTTATACTCTTGTCTACTATGTAAAAAACTAAAAATCAGTTTATTGAAAAAGTTGTTGTCAATTTAATAACATGTAAAAATGATAGTGTTAATCGACTTTTCATGCTGACTGTACTATAGGACCTCTGCCAAACCCTTTAGGGATTACAGGCGTGATGTATCCTTGTTTATAATTAAAGGTAATTGTTAGAGATATTACTACATAGTTCAATTCGGAGTGCATTGAACTTTGAAGTTCTTGCTGCGTCATATTTATTTTTATGTCAACACACTGATTCTAAATATTAGCAAAGGGGTTTGAAGGTTTTGGCCCTAAAATCAGCCGCCATTTTGATCTTTTTCAGAATCGCGGTGCACAACAAAAGTTATACAGGGTTATTTGAAAAACACCAACAACCTCTCAAGAGGTCATTGTACTCATCATTATTAACAACTTTTACTATGGGACCAAACTTGAAATCGCGAAAAAAAAATCAGCTGTTCCCATTTATGTTCGTAGAACTCGTCAAAATGTATGGAACTGCTGATTTTTTTTTTCGCGATTTCAGGTTTGGTCCCATAGTAAAAGTTGTTTATAATGATGAGTACAATGACCTCTTAAGAGGTTGTTGGTGTTTTTCAAATAACCCTGTATATTTAGATAGAGGACACTTATACAAACAAAAAATGTAATTAACATAATATCCTAAAGCGACAGGTTTCGGAGTTATTCACCGAAATATAAGTCGAAAACTACTAAGATTTTTTTGTTTTTTTTCCTTCCAGGTAAGCATATTGAACTATTGAGGTAATAGAAACGTTATGAAACCTTTATGGAGAAGAAATAAATGAAGAATAGGCATTTTTTAAATAAATAATTAAACACGGCAATTTATAGTTCGTTTTTTTAATCTCAGAGACTAATCTGACAAGTGTAATGTCAAACTTCTATACTTACTAAAAAAAAACGAAAACATAAAAGACTAAAATGTCAGATTAGTCTCTGGGATTAAAAAAGGATCAATAAATTGCCGTGTTTAATTATTTATTAAAAAAATATCCTTTCGTCATTTGTTTCTTCTCCATAAAGGTTTTATACCGTTTCTATTACCTCAATAGTTCAATGTGGTTACCTGTAGGGGAAAAAAACAAAAAAAATCCTTGTTGTTTTCGACTTATATTTCGGTGAATAACTCCGAAACCTGACGCTTTAGGATATTATGTTATATAACATTTTTTGTTTATATAAGTGTCCTCTATCTAAATATATAACTTTTGTTGTGCACCGCGATTCTGAAAAAAAATCAAAATGGCGGCCGACCTTAGGGCCACCCTCCATACAAAAATCTTCAAACCCCTTTCTTAACTTGTTATTTTTTTTATTACAATGAAATCATTATTGGCTCATAATTTAGACTCAATGGCATGCATTGACCCTAGCTTGAATTTATAAATCTATAAATAAAAATGAAATGTTGTTCGTTGATAAGTGCATCACTTGAGAACGATTGGACTGATTTTTCAATAGTTAGAGAAATAAAATTTTTAAGTTTTCCGGAAATAGGTAGTATTTTTTATGGGATTTTTGTTTAATTTTTTTTTTTCTCTACGTTTGGCAGGACACCCTTTATCGGATCAGCAAGTTTGCAGTAAAAATCTCGATTTGTACGAAATATAACTGTCACGTTCAGTGAACTTTAAACCATGAAAACCACTTGGAAGTCTATTCAAACCGTAGTAAAGAGGCTTTAGATAAGTTGGAAGGCTCTCCAAAGAGTTCTGAAAGCAGGACGCGGTAACTGGCAACTTCCTGACCACACCGCAGGCGTCCTTCCGCTCCTGAAGCCGTTAGCCTGCTACTATCTCATTCAACTGTTTATAAAAGTCCTCTTCTCTTTTAATAAATAAAAAGCAGTGACGTATTTTTTAATCTGGCAACATTGTATTTTTACTCTGTTGCGTATTTTTTATTTCGATATGGAATTTTAAATGGCCAGCGGCATTTTGAATTTTAACGTCGAAAACGTCAGGAGCAGAAAATTGTTAAATTTACACTGCATGCACCGTTATTATTTGTACGCCAGGTGTACACTGCTTTAATTTGGCTCACAATGAAAAAAGCCTTGACTATAAAAAGAAGCATATTATATTGCCGACGAGTTTCTTATCATCTACAGACCTAGCTATTCCTTTTTCGTCCCGACTACTTTGGTCCTTTTAAACCTGTATTAGGAATTTAAAAGCATGTTCTACTAAAGTAACACCTACGATGCATAAGCCCAAAAAGACAAAAAAACGATTTGCCTTACCCAGGGATTACCTTTTGAGTCAAAACAATGAACATTCGACAAATAGATGAGAGATTGGGTGTAATTTGTAATGTTGTCATTGTTTTACTCTCGAGTGTTGCGAATACGAAAAGGACGATTATTTTAAGATTATTTTAACTATTTATGTAGTTAGTTAATACGGTATTCTAATCTTAGGCAACCATGTAACACTATGAATTATTTCGTGCTTGAAGTAATTGTGTTTAAAATGTTGGTAAAGGCCACCTCACCCACTATTGCTTTTGCTAAGGCATTACCTTAATAATACTACTATGTCGATGAGAGCCTTGAAACGCTTGCCGCGGTTGGTCTGTGGATGGGTGACCATCTTTACATACCGAGACCCCTCCGTGCCTCGGAAAGCAACTTAAGCCGTTGGTCCCAGCTGTCATTCGTGGATCTTTGACAGTCGTTACGGGTATAGTCAGAAACCTGAAAGTCTGACAACCAGTCTTACCAAAAGGGGTATCGTATTACCCAGTAACTGGGTTGTGGAAGTCAGATAGGCAGTCGCTCCATGTAAAATACTGGTATTCAACTGCATCCGGTTTGACTGGAAGCCGACCCCAACATAGTTGGGAAAAGGCTCGGTAGATGATGCTGATGATGATGTCGATGAGAGCCTTGAACATTATCTAATTGGTGAAAATACTTATTTAGTCAGAATTCCTTAACCACGCGGCAATAAACCGCACCCTAATTGCGTAACACACTATCAATCGCAATCTGAATCTTGAAGGATATTGCTAATCCATTGCTTCACATGTTAGAATAATTAATTTGTCTGCTCAACAACGTAAATAACGCAATGAATGTTGTTGAAATGTCAAAATTAAACACATTGCTACTGGTGTGTTACGCGATTACCCCGCAGTAGGTACCTATCAACAGATATAAGTCTATAGTCTAGCTTTTATGGTTGAATTTTGATGACAACTTCTTTGAATTCACCTTTGTACATGTGCACTATGGCAGTTAATTCAGAATATAGTCCAGTAAATGGATGGACGTGTGGCGGCCAGGTGTCAGCCACGCGTTCAACTGACGTGCAACCGACCGTGGACAGTAGGGCGGCCATCTTTTTGGACGTCTGCGGACAGACTTTACGGTCTATTACGTGGCAACATTGATTTTGGATTTGGACGTTAACTGACAAGGTCTGTTTTTTCTTTTCAATAGTCAGCTAACTTGTACCTAAATTATAAATATGGTGGTTTGGCATATTTTCTATACAACATTGTCAAACCGCATTTTTATTGTTATCTGACGACTGTAAAATCGACCCTAAATATAAAATGAAAAACAATAATTGAAAAAGCCGTTTTGTTTTTCTCAAATTCATTTGATTGAAAGAAAATAATATGCATTGCACTTGTGCATTGCTGATCTTTGACATTTAAATTAATAATTACTAAAGAATTTCACA
This sequence comes from Amphipoea lucens, assembly GCA_947508005.1. Classification (NCBI taxonomy): domain Eukaryota; kingdom Metazoa; phylum Arthropoda; class Insecta; order Lepidoptera; family Noctuidae; genus Amphipoea; species Amphipoea lucens. Next base: position 10,252,432 of record OX382375.1, read on the forward strand.
AGTATTCATTTAGCAAATATCTAAGCAAAATAATAGTCAATATTTAAGCATTGTGACGTTTTTGCATGTTTTGCCGTTAAGTCGGTAGGTACTATATATTTGTCAGTCTAGACAATTTATTTTATATGCTTATTCGCCAAGTCTTGGATTACCAAGGCCTTTAAAATACTGATTTGTGTAAATATACCTAGATTTTATCGTTGCATCGACAATTTAAAATAAGAACCACTTACCTATTTAAATATTCATAAATCAGGTTTTAACATAACGCCTAAGAGCTGTTTAGTAATGAAATTAAATGGTGTTTATTTCTGTTATTTAGATCTCTTAAGACACAATTTTAAACGTAAATTTTTTGCTCCATATTTAAAAACAAGATGGCGCCGGCATTTCTCAGCTGACTGGTCCCTGAGAAGAAATGCCGAAACAAACTCAGCACACCCACAATTCGCCAGTTATGTTAGTCAAGTAGCCCCTCAGCTAGATGGACCGTCGTCCTTAAGAAGGTGGCTGGGACAGACTGGCTGGATGCGGAAGGCGGAGGACAGGGTGTTGTGGCGCAGCCTGGGAGAGGCCTATGTCCAGCACTGGACTGCGATAGGCTGAGTTGATTGATTGATGTTAGTCAAGTTAGTTCCATGTACAGACGCTAACACATCAAGCTACTACAATCTGTCAAAGGACATGTCCAGTTTCTGCCCTCTGGTACTTCTGGTATAGATAAATGTTCATGATTTAAGTTTTTACAGTAAGATTTAAAAATTTAGATTTAAATTACTATGGATTTATTAACTCAGTATTACTTGCGTAGCATAATTTTCAAAAAAACAATACTCAATCGTAGCTTCCGATTTGCCATTTTTAACGGGAAGTACTAAAAATGTTTTTGACGTTCCATTTTATCCCTTATGTAATTATCTTTTAATAGTGTGAGCAATAATTATAAGCTGCTTATTTTAGATCAAAGGAATATATTAACGTATTTGCGTATATAATACGACAATATTACTAAAATATTTTTGTGTACACATCAAACGTGTTTTTCTTTGAATACCCACTTCCTAACATGAAGGTAAGTATTTATTACTTTTTTGACATGACATTGACATATTATTACCAGTTATTTTTAGGTTGCTTTGCTTGCATTGCAGTTCCAAGTTGCGTGTATGCATTCCTTGCTTACCTACTATGCGATTATTTTGTGTTATTGATATTTTCTTTTAACGACCATTGCTATTCTACACGGACTGACATCATCTAGACACGATGACTATTGCTGTTCTTATAGGACTCTGCTTTTCCTTTCGATTTGGATATTATGATGAGGTGCATCGCTGTGCTGCGGATTCGCAGACATATCGTGTCAAGGCTGGCGTTACCCCTGCAAGTGAGACTTGCTCGATGGTTATCAAATCAGGTAGGCCTCTATCCTACGGCAGTCGCGTAAACCATGTAGGAAAGGCAGTACATTGAGCAGTTGTGTTATAAATTGAAAAATACAATGACATGTCTTATTGTTCCAGCTCCCATTAGATGGATACGCAAGTGTCACGATTGTTATAATTTATTAAATACCGAAGCTGCTGACAATGAGAGATTACTAGGTCATACAATGGCCTGCCACGTCATGACGCTAGTATGGTATCTTGGCTGGGCAAGGCATCAAAATAACGTGCTAGCACCAGCTACATTTTTGGACAATGTTTTGGTGTCTCTAGAAGACGTTTAATTTTTTTTAATCATTTTATTTAAGTATGTATCTACAATTAAATAATTTGTTTGGCAATAAACACATACATAGTTTTATTTATTATAATCCCAATTCAGTACCAACAAGTAGCTAAATATAAATAATATTATGGGTATTGAAGATAGAAACCAAAATACAGAATTAAAGATGATGCCAATATAATATTATAATATAGTGACAAACAATAGGTGCTTAACATTTTTGTTACACAAATAGAAATATCCAAAAAACTGTAGAATATGATCTCAGACCAACAAAACGTTTCAAAGACATACCACCAATTAGTACCTGTATTCGCTCACAGATGTCATTATACTAAACAAAGTTAAGAAAAATCCCTAGCGTATAATCCTTATTTTGACCAGTTTACGCAAGATCCTGACTCCTGAAACTTATTAATTAATAAACTATAAAGTACGACGATTATAATAATATAACAATCATTACTGAACATTTTCTTTGACTGCCTAGACATTCGCCCATTGCTCCACCAGACATGTCCTTTCTTTAATAGATTTTCAACTTTATCGCTAAAGCATAAGGTTCAAGATTGATTGGGAAAATTTGACAGTTTCGGGTAGCTTCATGTGCTGGCGTCTGTGCAGTTATAGTTGGCCAACCTATTGCCACTACTGCTACTGTGAAATGCCGAATCAGGTTCCGATAATTTCCATTTTTAATTGGTTTCGCTCCAAACTTGTCTTGCTCATCGCTTCAGACAACGCCACTAAAGAATTGTTATTGTAAAACCTACCGAGCGAGTTATGAGAAAAAACCTGTTTAATTACATCTAATAGGTTTTCTTTACCTTGTTGATATTGACTCTGTGTTCATGACCGTTCAAACAGTGAAGAGTAACGTCATGTCAAGTACTTTATACCTAGACTAGCTGCTGGCCGCGGCTTCGCCCGCGTGGATTTCAGAAATTAATGGGAACGTGCTACCGGGACTATGTTGTTGTACGTACTTCTTATACCATCAGCTATCTGTCAGTGAAAGTCCCATCAAAATCGGTTCAGCCGTTTCGGAGATTAGCCGGAACAAACAGGCAAACAGACAAAAATAAAAATAAAATGTTTTTTGTTATAAGTACCGTATAAACAGAGGTAATTTTATTTGAAGATCAATTGCTACGATTGTTTTGCTTCGTAAATTGACTACAAACTAATGAAGAATTTTTAAAAGAAAGTATACAGGGTGAAATTGAACACATGCGACAAATCGAAATGGGAGATTGTACTCGTCATTGTGAACAACTTTTACTATGGGACCAAACCTGAAATCGCGAAAAAAAAATCAGCTGTTCCCTACATTTATGTTCGCATAACTCGCCAAAATGTAGGGAACAGCTGATTTTTTTTTCGCGATTTCAGGTTTGGTCCCATAGTAAAAGTTGTTCATAATGACGAGTACAATCTCCCGTTTCGATTTGTCGCATGTGTTCAATTTCACCCTGTATAGTTGCAATAAATTCGGGTCAAACATAGGTACAGTTCGCGTCAAATAACTTGGCCGCTCTGAAGCTAGGCTTTCCGAACGCCGCGCATGCGCTCTGCTGTTTTATTCGGGTTCCCTACTTGAAATCGAATGACGTTAGATCGAATAACACTTGCTCGAAAACGTTAACTCGATATTAAATGAAATCGATGAATTATGAGCGCGACAGTTCACTACCTCGATGCATCGAAATCTCGAATAACTATAAGCTCGAATTATCGGCAGCGCGAAGGCCATTATCTTGAAACATCATTTCTCGAACGACCATCTTATTGATTTACAGAATAGTTTTAAGGATTTTTATTTGAGTACAATATAATGAAACAATATTTGCGTAGAAATATAAATCAACTATAATCATGTAAAATAATTATGATAATAAAATAACATTATAAACAAATAGGTAAGTACCTAGAGTTTCTTTTCCAAATAGGTACCTTAGGAAGTAAACTTATGATCTTTGTACGAAATATGGAATAAATGTCATAAGTATTAAAAAAAAACAATTATAATTTTGTATGATTTGCAATACCTCTCAAGAAATCGAGTAAACCCATTTTCCCTTTACTTTCACATAACCTCTCATTTTCTTTTTACGTGGTGTCTTGTCTACTGCGGCATTGGCTTTTTCTATGACATGTTTAGTGTTTACTTGTTCTTCATTAAGTTTTCCAAAAAAACAAAAAAAAAATAATCAAGTTAAGAAATTTATTTATTAATTTTATTTTATTATCATATAAAATTATAATTGTTTTTTTTTTTATACTTACCTATGACATTTATTCCATATTTCGTACAAAGATCATAAGTTTACTTCCTAAGGTACCTATTTGGTAAAGAAACTGTAGGTACTTACCTATTTGTTTATAATGTTATTTTATTATCATAATTATTTTACATGATTATAGTTGATTTATATTTCTACGCAAATATTGTTTCATTATATTGTACTCAAATAAAAATCCTTAAAACTATTCTGTAAATCAATAAGATGGTCGTTCGAGAAATGATGTTTCAAGATAATGGCCTTCGCGCTGCCGATAATTCGAGCTTATACACTCGGCGTCACAAAAATCGCACCTCTTTAAAAATTCCCTTCAAAGTCATTTTAACCCTATTAATCAATGGTAGACATATGACTATAAGGTATCATTGGAAAGGCAATTTATTTAAATTTCAGAATAAATCAATGGATTTGGTTTTTTGTTTACCAGGGAATAAAAAAAAGCAAGCTAATGCAAATGATTAAAAAGTTAAATTTTATTTTATCAGCAAAAATTACAACAAAGTCCTTAAAAACAACTTAAAACCTAGTGTTACCCCCCCTAGCCCTGATGACTGCTTCCATGCGTTCTCTCATGGACCTAATTAATGTGACAACAGTCTCTTGCGGAATGTTGTCCCATTCTGCAATGACGGCATCTTGGAGGTCTTGGAGAGTGGTAGGGGCAGGATCACGTGTCCGTACTCGCCGTTTCAGTTCATCCCAAAGGTGCTCAATAGGGTTTAGGTCTGGACTTCGCGTCGGCCAGCGCATAACAGGGATTCCAACTTCTTGCAGGTAGTCTTTTACAATTAAAGCGGTGTGACAGCGGGCGTTATCGTGCATTAACGTGAACCCACTGCCAACAAAACCCGCATAAGGGACAACCTGCTCCTCTAAGATCTCTGTTATGTACCGAGCAGCAGTCAGCGACCCTTGCCCGCGAGCACTTCCAGTCCGAGAAACACACACAAGGTTCGTTTTGCCGTCGATTGACATGCCGCCCCAGAACATGCACGAGCCACCCCCGTATTCCACTGTCTCTTGAATACAGGCTTGTGCAAATCGTTCCCTTTGCCTCCTATACACTCTTCGATGCCTGTCGTTGCAGAAAAGACACACCCTCGTCTCATCCGAGAAGAGCACAGCCCTCTATTGGTCTATTATCCAATCCACATGGTCACGGGCAAATTGCAACCGGTCTCTCCTATGCTGTGCAGTCAATTTTGGCCCTGTAGCAACCCTATGAGCTGCAATTTTCATTTCCTGCAGTCTTCTTCTAATCGTGGAGACGCTTACAGAAGTTCTGCGAGCTGATCGCAGTTGTTGTTGCAGCTCAACAGCATTGGAGAACCGATTACGTAAAGACGTCGAAACAATGAAGCGATCGTCTCTTTCGGATGTGCACCGTTGTCTTCCAGATCCACGTCTTCGGATATAGCCACCAGTCTCTTGGAAGCGTTGGAACACTCGTCGAACGGCAAAACGACTCAAGTTCAGTTGCCGAGCAACATCACATTGCCGCATCCCTGATTGCAGTAGTGCAATGACTTGAGCGGCTTCATCTGCAGTGGTATCCATCTTCTGGGGTATTTTTCTTGCTGTAGCTGTTCACGTGTGTTCACTTCAAAGATTGAATAGCGAATGACCCACATTTAACCCGGGTCGCCCGTTTTATACCCTTGTAGGGAGATGCAATTAAGTGACCGTTGTAATGCGTATTTTGACAACATTTTTTTTAACGTTACGTGCTAATGAGATCTGTTGTGTTTAGGAATTCTAACTGTTGTTAATTTAAAGGTCGTTAAACATACTTTCAATTGATACCAATATTAATTGGGTTTAATGTATTCGTTGCTGGCGGGATATGCTTTAAACTTGTTTTCGAAGAGGTGCGATTTATGTGACGCCGAGTGTAGTTATTCGAGATTTCGATGCATCGAGGTAGTGAACTGTCGCGCTCATAATTCATCGATTTCATTTAATATCGAGTTAACGTTTTCGAGCAAGTGTTATTCGATCTAATGTCATTCGATTTCAAGTAGGGAACCCGTTTTATTCCTATGATTAAACTACTGCGCAGTGATTTGTTGCCTAATTCAGAGCGGCCAAGTTATTTGACGCGAACTGTAACTCTTCTTCGTTTTTGGTTAGCGTTCTTTCTGACAAACGAATTGTTCAAATCCGACTGGTATTCCAGAGATTTGCGTGTTCAAACCGTAGTACATATATCGATGGATCAAACAAAAAAAAAATCTTTAACTTTATTGTAAGACATAGGTATTAAGTATTATAATTACCAATTTCGTTTCATTGTTTCATAATTTATTAAAAATGATGTCTATATTTTCCTTGAGTGTGGTCACCATGTTTCTTATGAGTGGCGGTTGCACAAACCCTTCACGGTGGCTGAATGTCTATGGGCAGAGCACGAAGATACGCGCTGCATAATTAATAATACTAATGTAACTGACCTTTTGATCAAAACTACCCCTTATTTTATACATCAATGTTTGGTACCTATGTTATTTTAAAACTAGAAAATTTAGGCATGTGTAGCTGCAATATTTATTTTAATAATTCGTTTTTCAAATGCTTTGATCGGCAGAAAGTGAGTTTTTCTGTAATTGTGCCTTACAGAAAAACCCTCTTTCTGCCTATAATGTACCCACTGCTGGAACACAGGCCTCCTCTCTGAGAGAGGGAATGGATGGGTTGGTAGACGTCACAATCACGTCTTCGTATTTTTGGTTCTAGGACATGCTGGTTTCGTCACGATGTTTTCCTTCACCGTTTTGAGAGCAGTGGTGATCAAATTATTTACACAAAGTAAAGCCCAGCAGTGGACGTCTTTCGGCTGAAATGATGAAAGCGCCTGCCTGGGTTCGAACCCACGACCTACATACAACTCGTAAGTCGGGGCCGTTAGGTACCACTGGGCCACCATTGCTCTCAGTGCAATGGTAATGCACTAATTTGACCAACATTACAAAATTACGTTTTATGCTAATGTCAGTTTAGAAATCATTAATATTTCTTGGCTTGTGGTTAAGATGCTAATGTAGGTACCTATTTCTGTTAGTTGCATAAACCCTTCACGGTAGGTGATCACGTTTGAAGGCAGGAGAAGATGTATTACAAACAGTGTTGCCATTGTACAATATTGTTGCAGAGTTTAATACTGTGCTAAGTAACTATTGTTTTGTTAACGTTATTGGGAGTTATTGTGAGTTGAAAGTACGGTGTTATGTAAACGCGAAGTAAAGCGCCTTAAAATAGTTATATATGATCTTGAAAACAATATTTTGAAAGTACTGCGAATGTTTCTAGGACCTAGGTGCCTAGCTTTAGGTCCTAGAACCAAAAATTTGAAGACATGTGACATCTACCAACCCGCACTGGGTCCACGACTCCACGTGGTGTATTACGGCCCACTCCCTCTCGAAGAGAGGAGGCCTGCATCCCAACTGTGGGGTATTATGTTATGCTGTGAATGTTAGTTTCTAATAACTGCCGGTTTTTATTCTTTTTTCGGTCCTAAATTGGCGCCATTTTTTTTTTCGACTTCGAGATAGTTCAGTTCTTATTATGATTCGGCTAAACGACACCGTTCTTCTCATGAACCTTGCTTCGAAATCATGCCACTAGCTCATAAACCTCTATCGTGCTTGCTTGCATTCAATTATACACCTCGTATATTGCGCTCGCCTCTCCAATGCTCCATTTCAAACAACGTTGGACGATTAGCTACAGTCGAATTGGCGCGTGTTCTCCAGACGATCATAGAGATTACTCTACACGATGAATCATCATAGACTTAAGACACACTTGTGACACCCGACGCCACAGTACTCGAGCTTATTGGCAGAATGTTTGCGTCATGTGGTGCGGAGTGTTTCAAATCTGTTACGTGCTTTGATGATGGATGGCTAGTGGACTGCCAATGTTTACAGTTTAAAAAGATGTTAGTGCAATAAAACGGTTTGTTTATGTTTAACTCCTTCCGGGACCGGGGACATAGAGTATGTGCTCGTTGATTTATTATGGCTGTGGCCGTCATTTGATGACAGAAGACCACCGTATCATTTTACATGACTGTCGTTAAGTTGGCCGCTTCCTATGGGGTTTATTTTTATTATTTATACTTACGATGATTCAAATTAAGTGACGTTTAATTAGTTTAAACGTCAAAAATGTATGGTTAAACAGTCGCTAATCACTACTTAACTTTAAGCAACGTTTATGAATAAAGGGGTATATCTTCAACGAGTGGTTATTTTTGCCAATGATATAGGTAGTCAAATTGTCACCATTTAATGCAGGTTTTACCGCAGATATTATTTTTCTATAACCAATCGGCAAGCTCAGCATGCTGATGGTATCGTGCCTTAGAGACGACTAGGTCGGGTTCCCTACCTACAAATATGTGTATTTTTTGGGTTCGGATTAACGAAATCCATACATATTTTAGTTCTATGAAATATTCATTTAAATAGGGCTATGGAAGCTGTGAAGTTGACTAACCAAATGCTGCCTATTTTGGTCTATAAATAGGTACACAACTTATATTTTTGGCTTAAATATAGAAAGAAACAACCATGGCTATGTTTTTATAAATCGCCTAAAATTTATTGTCACATTTATGGTAACATTGGTATTTATTTCATAGCGTGCTATTCGTACTGCATAGAAATTCAAAATGGCTGGCGTGACAACACGCGATAAAATATTACTCTAATAAATTGGTCGAAACAATTCAGCACGCTAGTTTTTAAAGGCAGTTGACCTAACTGTATTCTGTTGTTATATTTTTTACGCTAAATGGTTATAAAAACTAATTTCCCGGTTCCGATAATAATAGTTGAGGTTAGACCTCCAACCATTTGAAAGCACGTTAAGCCGTTGGTCCCGGCTGTCACTCATAGATCTTTTACAGTCGTTATGGGTAGTCAGAAACCCAAAAAAGTATGACAATCAGTCTTACCAAGAGGCATCGTGTTAACCAATAACTGGATTGTCGTCAGAAGCCCGAAAGTCGGACAAACAGTCTTACCAAGGGGTTTCGTATTACCTAGCAACTGGATTGTGGAGGTCAGATAGGCAGTCACTCCATGTAAAATACTGGTATTCAGCTGCATCCGGTTAGACTGGAAGCCGCAACATAAGAAAAGGCTAGGCAGATTAATTGACCTCTAAACATTTGATTTGGCTCGTTAGGGTGGCAATGACAATTCTAATTTCAATTTTTGACAAGGAAGTGAACTAACCATTAGAAGCAGTTTTTATTGGCGCCAATTTCCGTTTTCCGTTTGTTATAAAATGAGATTTTATGTAATTGTACAGTTGCCTCGTTGGTCGCAGTGGTCGCAAATGCTACTGCTGAACATGGGGTGCGATTCCCATGTCGGGTAAAGTGTTATTGAGTTTTTTCATTAGGAATTTCTTAGTAGCGGTCCGAAGTCTCAATTGGTGTCCGGTTGATGGCAATAAGCTCGCCCCCAATTACATGGGACTTAAACATAACTTGTGAAATGTGCTTGTACTATAGGTACACATCTGCACCGTTGGTTTCGTGGTCGCAAGCGCGACTGCTATGCCTGCTATGGTCCTGCCATGGGTTCGATACCCAGATCGGGCAGAGTTATTGGATTTTTCCATTAGGAATTTCTCATTAGCAGTCCGGAGTTTGGAAGTTGATGGTGTGGTACACCCGTGATACCCCCACGTCTTTACATACTTTCCGAGGAAGCACGTAAAGCCGCTAGTCCTGCACCAGATCTCTCCCCAGCCGTGTCGGATTGCCGTCCCATCGGACTATGAGAGTAAAGGAACAGAGAGTGCACCTGTGTTTGCGCACACACTTGTGCAGTATAATATCTCCTGCGTTCCTGGCGAAGTTCCGTTGATATGGGCTACCTTGACCGAAATCGGTCAGGGGATTATTTTTATTATGCATCTGCCTGGCCCTTTGGGGATTACATGCGTGATATTATGATAGATACAGCTAGATATTAGTTAGAAACCTGTCAATTACAGTTAGATTAGCACGAAAATATGATTACACGGTCATAACTGTCCATTGCACGGGTGTCAATTGATTTCACAATGCTTAGTTTTGAATAATAATATGAATTGGCAAAATCGGCAATTTTATGTGTAGGTATTACATTTATTTCTTTGTATTTGTTGCAAAATTGTTATATATTTTAGAACAGGAAAGTAAACTAAGTATAGTATTTTGTATGTCGTGCAAAACTCTTTGGAGTAAATTGCTGACAGCTAATTAGCACCGGGACAGTTGGTCTAAATTTTTTCCTGACTAAAGACTATATCAAAATATTGCAGCGAATTCTCTTTAATAAATTAATTAACTAGCTTCTGCCCGCGATTTTGCCTGCGTGCAGGCTGTGGTGCAGGGTTACCATTTGTTGATTGTTTGCGAAATACAAGATTTATTGTTTGATCTCGTTAAGTTGATTGATAAAAAAAAGTATATTTTGTTTTTAGATAAATAAGAAGTTACTTATATTTGGTATTACTTGTAATGCCTACAGGGTGAAATCAAATTCATGGCCATCCTTTTAACGGGTCATTGTACTCATCATTATGAACAACTTTTACTATGGGACCAAGCCTGAAATCGCGAAAAAAAAATCAGCTGTTCCCTACAATTTGACGAGTTATACGAACATAAATTTTAGGCATTCGTTTTTGCTTCGCCTACAGAAAACGGGCATAAATCTATCACAAAAGCCAGCGAGTAATCGCTCGTCGCCGTCGTGCACTCGCTGCCCGTTACTCGCCAACTCGTTTTTAGTTGCTAGCTCTACTCGCTTCTCGTTAATCGCCAGCGGTGGGACAGGGCAAGTTCACTTTTTGCTCTCAATTCAAAAGTTCAACATTTTTTTGCAGCGATCTAGCTCCGTCTGACTCTGAAGCGAGCACTTATTTCAGAGAAATTCATGAAAAGAGAAAAAAAGTAGTCTGCTACTGAGCCGTACAGTCGCCGATCGCCCCCTTCCCTTCCGTCTGGCGTACGCTTTGTAGGTAGCAGTTTTTTATTCACTTTAATATTTTTTATCTAGGTTCATTTGAATTGCTGCTTTTTATCCTGCCGTCTTTAAGTGATTAATTATTCAGTTACTTAGAATTTTCTTTGCTCGGTAAATGCCAGAAGTCTACAAGAGCAGTGGTGGCCCAGTGGTAACGGCCGTGACTTACGAGTTGTAGGTCGGGGGTTCGAACCCAGCCAGGCACTTCACTTTGTGCAATTTACTTCATCACCACTGCTGTCAAAACGGTGAAGGAAAACATCGTGAGGAAACCGGCATGTCCTAGAACCAAAAATTCTAAGACATGTGACATTTACCAACCCGCACTGAACCCGCGTGGTTGATTACGATGCACTCCAACTCGCAGAGTGGAGGCCTGTGTCCCAGCAGTGGGAACATTATAGGTTTATTACGCTAAAGGGGATAAGGGGCTATAAGTTCTTCATTTATTAAGTTCGGAACACGAAAGTTGGTACTTAGACTTCTGTTTTAAATATTATGTAAAAGTTGCTTGTGTTATTGTTTTTTGGAAATTTTTCCCCTAAGGCTTTTAAAGAACAGCGTGGCAATTTGCACTCGGCTTGCACTAGAGAAATTAGTACACACGACGAAATATCAAGCTATACATTTCCCGTTTTAGTTGACCTCGCATTGTATGGGCTTTTCGTACAATGAGAACTCAGCTTATAAAGGAAATGTATGCTTGATATAGGTAACGTTGTGCGTACAGGCGAGAGCAGGCCAACGTTTCTATTTTTCGATGCTCAATTGTCTTCCCCATCCATTAAGGCCACATCCATTGATCTCCTTTCGGAAGCAGTTAACACGTCTCTCAACAGGTAACTACGCACATTGTTGCCACTTATTAAGTGTTATTGGCACGCATTGTAATACAATCATTGTTGACAGCCATGAGAAAACCGCATGGAAATCGGTTCAGTGGCCCAGCGAACGTTGGGCGTTCTACAAATTGTTTCTCTCTGATTTTTTGTCCCTCAAGAGTGTTAGGTCAATTTTGTTGTATGGATATTGCCGTAATTATAGGTACTGCTGCTTCGTACATTGATTCATGATCGCGGTGGTGAGTCATGCTTGTGGCGATGTTTTTTTTACTTCCAAAAGTAACTAAAGCTTTGATTCGCTTGCAAAATGATGGGTCTTATTCTAAAAGCGGTCTTAGTTCTTGAATAGTAAGAAATTGGTACTTCCTAAACAGGATCCCTGGAGCTTCCTCTCTAGTACAGCGGGAAAGAAAATAATGATTTCCTGTGCTTATATAATTATTTTTTGTCCCGTCTCTGACAATCGCACCCTTTTTACTAACCCCAGATCCAGGTCTTTTTTCATTAGGAATTTCTTAATAACAGCCCAGAGTTTGGAAGTTCGTTAAACCGTTGATCCTGCGCCTGATCTCTCTCAGGTCGTGTCTGATTGTCGTCCCATTGTACTGTGAAAGTAAAGGAAGAGAGAATGTACTTACCTGTGTCTGTGCACACACTTGTGCACTATAATATCTCCCGCGCCGAAGGTTAGTCTCCGTAGGAATTGGCCGCCATGGCCAAATTATCAACCACGCGATTGCCAGGTAATTTTGCATGATCTGCAAGGATAAGAAGCCATTTTGATGCACCCCTGAGTTATTTCCTGGCACATTCTAACAAATCTCATAATATACTCGTAAATAGAGGTACTCTTGCTAAGCTATGTACACAGTTCTAGCGGTGCACAAAGCACGGAGAATTGCCGTGACGGTCACCAATCTTAATTCACTTGATTACCAAAGCATGAAAATTGACGTCTGATTGGCTTAATTGCTTGTCACAATTAAGTTCTTATTTGTTTTTAAGGCCAGTACTTGGGATATATCAGTTTATAACTGAGATTAGAAAAGTAACGTTGATATGAGTTTTTAATTTTGTATGAAACCTTTTTGGATCTTCTAAAATTTGCAAGTTTAGTGTTCTTATTTCTGAGAGATTTTCCAAGGGGCGATTCTCGTAATTTTAAGAACGTTTACAGTCTGATCTCAGTCTCAATCTGTAAAAAATATTTCTAATTTCCCTACATTTTTGACATGCATTGTCGCTGAGATGAGATTGGGACTAGATTTTGAACGTTTGGCCTTCAGGTGTAGTTACCCTAGGCATCACATAGGACCAAATCATCGGATTTAAAGGACCACAATAAAGCTTTTTCTCGGGAAATGAACTATCAGAAATTTCTATGTAACATCCACATAAGCGTAGGTAACATTGTAAACAGGCATAAATTTGAGTCTATTCAGAATTTCAGACCATCCTTCGTCCAAAGACAATATATCACGTTCCGTTGACTTAGTTGTCTACATAATCTCAGGCTATCTGTAACAGAATCTTCCGATACACGCTGCCTTTGTCAATTGATGTTAAGACAACAGAGTCTGGCCCTTGCTCGCTGTCAGTCGGCCATTTTGGCGCGCGTGACTGAATAAAGAATACTTGGCTTACTTTGTTAATTAAAATTAATGGCGGCTGGATGGATTTAAGGACTAAAAGACGAGGAATTTTAAAAGAATTATTTGTTGGTTATAGAGTCAAGTTTTGGAAAGTTGCCAAATCTATTGTGACATTATTGTCGTGGAAGTAAGACCCTTGAAAGAGGTTGGATTTGCATGGCACACCGATTTTGGTTGGGTGTAACTTTTAATTGGCTTTTGTACAAAATATTAAAACCCCATTACAATCTGAGCTTGGAGGATCCTTAATAAGTAGATTTATACCTAATATACCTATACCTTTGCATTATTGGAGTAGAAGTAAAGCAATAGCTGCTAAGTACTTACTAGAAACGCGACATGGACAAAACTGCCAAAATGCCGTGCGTCTTTTGTCTCCCCTTTTTTCATTAATTAATTGCCCTTTAATTTAACACCCCTACAGTATAGGCGTTTCATAAAACTTGGTCAGGTAAGTACTGTCAACGCTATGCGCGTTAACTGCACCGGAACCCATGTGGCATAGGCGCTTCATACGAAAATAAAAAGCAATATTGAAGTTTTGCTACTCGTATTTATTTTAACAGGACATGCTCACTTTTACGCGTCTATTGCATACCTGCGAGATAATAAGTTAACACACTAACAATTGCAATGCCTTTAGTTTTGACAATTCGACAACATTCATTGCGTTATTTACGTTGTCGAGCTGGCGATTTTTTCAAACATATGAAGCAATGGATTAGGAATTAATTGGGGGGCTTTTATTTCTTGAAAACAATCGCCGCATATCCAATTTTGAAAACGAATTCTAAATCCCATTGGGTGATAGAATGGAACCAGAGTAATTTTTCTACCAGCCTGCATGAAGGTTCCCTTTTGCAGACAACCTTTACAGTACCCATAAAAAACCCTGATATTAATGCTGTGTCACTCTCTTTTACGAAATGTCATAATAAATTCCTTTGCCCTCTGCCGGAATGTGAAGCCGAAGCACTAACATTCCCAAAGAGGTATTCCATTCAAAGAATTCGTTGTTTGTTGTCATTGATTTCATTGTGTTAATGTCCAGAGTTAACCCACTTTTAGACGTCATTCAGCGAGCATTGTCTTCTATTCTAAATAGACGTCGTTATGTAGACCAAGACAATTTGTAAACCGAATTAGAGACTTAACAGACTAGCTGACATTAACCGTATAGTTCGGTAGCGCCCCCTTTAGGACCCGAACACAAGAACCTCCGCCGGCTCGGTAATGACCCCTTTAGGACCCAAGAATTACGACATACGACACCCTACATTGATTATGTAAATATTTATTAAGCTACCCATCAAATCTTATGAATGTGCGTTAATTAAGAGAGTTGGATAAAAAACTCATATGTTAACGCCATTAAATATTTCATATTTAGCGCGCAAGCTTATTACTTTACCTTTATAAAATTCAAGTCTGTAAATGCGATAATCGCCATTTTGTTGACAGTGGTGGTCGAGGCTAAAAAACATAAAAATTGGGGATTTCGAACATCCAAACTCCACCACAGGGGCAGTGAATAATACATAATTTAATTATTTGACGAATTCATCCATTGTTCAAGTTAAAATAAGTAGTGGTAATGAAGTTTTTTGATATCTAATGCCGATGTTTCGCGCCAATCTGCGTGTTTACACTTTTACTTTTCACAAATATCACACACACACAAGTAGATAAGATTTGAAATGTGACAAATATTATTGTAAATGTTATTAACAACACGAAAATGCCCAAATCTTAACGTAATATTGAAACACAGGTCAAATAACACGTATTATTCATTACCACTACTCAATTTGTGTTCAAAATCGCTGTCCATGATTGTTTTTTTTTATCGTAATGATGTGCGAAAGCGATTATGCAAAACGATTTTTTTTTTAAATTTCGATTGACTCGGGTAATTAATATGTCGAATATCGGAAATCGATACTCAGAAATTGAAATAAAATTATTTTAAGCATTAAATACAATAAGCATTGTTTATAATAATGATTTATGCTTTTCTAATGTAATTTTAATAGTTTTTTGGACATTCAATTGAACTGAGTCAATAACACTGAGGACCTTAGACCATAGTCATTTATTGAATTTCGCGCCGAATTGTTTCTATATTTGAATTTATCTTCGAATGCGCTCGCCGTATAAAATTATTTTTATTTATTTTACAATTAAGTATTTATTTTTGATACTTTTCTAATAGTTTGCTACAGAATGCCCAGTATACATTTTTAGGTAGGCTGAGCAGAAGTTTGGGAATGATGATAAATTAGTTGTATAAATTGCGTATTCCGCAATCACTTTACATTTTAATATGTGTTGTTAGTTTTATGAGCTTGGTAGTTTTTGTTTCTATCAGTTTACTTGAGTAATAGTAATTGTTTGTTTTTGTGGTAGTTTCCCAACGAAATTTAAAAAAAACTTTCCATGTTTATGTCGGACCACGCACAGTGAAAGGTTCCGTTAGGGTTGAATATTCACGCATGCACAATGTACATCATCATTAATTTGATCGACTGCAAAAATAAGTTTGTTTTTCATAAACCCATCATTCATAAGGTACCTACTCAAAAATTAAAGTGCCAGCCAGAAAAGAAAAGTCCTACTGTTTTCTTATGGGGAATAACATCTTGAGCATTTCTTACTATTGAGATTGAAAATGCCAAAAATCTTATTTTTAACCGACTTCTTATAACAAGTGTTTTAAGCATAACATTTAAAAACTTTAAATTGAATATAACGTCCCGAACATATTTTGACTGTGACCAAATGTACCTAAGTATGTACGCAGTATAGAATGAGAGATTTGCTATATTATTTGAAGACCAGACGTCTGATAGGATCTCTTGGAATCTAGAATAATCACAGAACTATATTTTGTAGTTTTATTTTTTTTATTTTTGGCTGTGGTTTCAGATATATTGTTTCTATTTAATAGAATAACAAATAACTTTTTTTAGTTATTAAAAAATATGTTTGTGACCCTCACGACAAACCCTTTCATATAAATCACGCGATACTTACAGTAAGCAAAGCTTTTTCATTTCTCATACTCGGAAAGTAGTAGATATTTGTTTGATCCGAATAGCGGGTGGAAGACGTTGCTTCCCACCTTAAGGCGGGAAAGACTCATAGTAATCGCTTCCCTCTCTAGTTCGGGAATGAATTAAAAAATAGAACTAAATTGGTTAAGTAGTCAGCTACGAAATTTTTACATAATTAAGAAAATTGTTGCGGTCTTGTGAGTGTATAAACAGCCAGTGTGAAAAAAATACCTATCAAGCGGGACGGCCTGCGGCAGTGACGCAGTGTGTTCCATATTTAAAATAGCACACAAATTGTTCTAATATTTCAATTAATTTTAAATAGGTACCTATTATTCATGTTATTATTATCAATAAATATTTTATAAAGACCACTATTTTTTACTTTCCTGAAATGAAAAGTAGTGTTTAACACGGGTGAAAGTTATCAATTCCTACTCGGACTATAGTCTAAATACCTCGTATGGGAATAGATTCCTTTCGACCCTTGTATAACGATCTACTATTTACCCGACTGCGCCAGAAGGAGGGTTATGTTTTTCGAGAGTATGTAAGTATGTATAATTGTTTGGCACGCTCTGCGGCCTGAACGGCTCGAATGATTTTAGCTTGAGAGGTGTCGTTAGATTCGTATTTACTGTAAGAGTGACACTGGGCATATCAAAATAATAAAAAAAACAAAATGGCGGATTTTTGGCGCCATATTATGCCTTCAATATTTTTTTTTTTCTCAATACCTATCGAGTGGGGTATCAAAATAAAGGGTTTTAAAAGGTGATTACAAAAATATATACAACTTATATGGTTAAAAGTAATTCAAAGTGACAAATCGTAAAAAACACGTATCAAGAACTAAATCGTCTGCGAAACACATCTTTCACATTTGTAAACTAAAAAGCTGGAAATAAAAAAAAAGAATTAGAAAAATTAAAAAACCCGACTGCATCCTTGTACTAAAACTAACTGAAAAGCTAAAAACAAGCCCATTTTAAATTAAATAAAATTTGGGAGCAGGCGGGACCCATTTGAGTTTGAAACTATAATAATGGTGTTTTTTTTTTATCTAATGTGACCCCAAAAAGTGACCCCATATTCATAATTAATTTATTCATGTTACACGTCCGTATTTGAGTCACAAAAATTTATATGTGTACCAAATTTCAACTTAATCGGTCCAGTAGATTCGAAACAAATCGATTGTAACATACCTACAGACAGACACACGAGTGATCCTATAAGGGTTCCGTTTTTTCATTCGGACGTAGGGAACCATAAAAAGTTACACCCCTATCCACACTGTACGTGTTTGTACTTATTAAAATGATTATATTTCAAAAAACTATTAATTCATGATAAAATATACCAAAGAGTTTTTATTCAGTCTCTACAATTTTTTTTATTTTTTTTTAAATACCGATTATCGATTAGGCTTTATGACATTTTTGAATCGGAATAAGAAAATTGGGTGGATGGTCAGCACTAAGAGGTGTCACGTCGCAACACAATTTTTAGTAATTTTTATCAAGATTTGATCATGTTTTTTATGTAGTTTATGTCTGAAAAATGGTAAAAGTAAGAATGCAGAGAGAATGACAATATCTTTATTTTTCCCTTTTGCATATTTTCATCAAGAGATTAGATGGTTTATGTAGATATTTTCAGCGATTTTGAGGTGTCTACCTTTTGGATAGGTGTAGTAATATCTATTTTATTCAACTTTCACAGTAGAATGACGCGGTTTTACCGACCTCAGCATATAGTTAAAGATATTTGCCACAAACTTATTTTACAAAATAGGCGCGGTAACACAGTTTTCTTAATAAATTCGAATGCTGAAAGTTAAAGAAAATTTCTGATTATCATGACGTAATTCGCAACACCCCGTCGAGTCAGCTGGTGTGTCATATGTCAAAATTCTGTCGAGCAGAGAGGTCACTGAGTTAATAACTGTCTCTTTCCTGTGTATCAGTAAAATAACATCGAATTAATGGACTAGATATAATTTAAGCCCCTGTTTAGAACCGAACTGAAAATCCCAATTAGATACGACCAATGAAGTCCGAAGTTTCGAACCAACGACCACTAGCCTAATGAGGCGGTAAAAAATAGTTCCTATTTCGAATTCAAACTTCAACTGTTCTATTTTTTTTTACAGTGAACGTTAAAGTTGCCTATTAAAACCTTCTACATATTACTTTAATGACGTAATTTGTTGCCAGTGTCAAAATATTAGGATATTATTGTAGCGATACCAGTAATTGCTCTGTGTTGTTTTATGATGATCCAAATTGTAGGTTAACGTGGCAATTCTTCGCTGTTGCTTTGTCCGTTGAGGTTACGCAAGACTCTATTTTAGAGGTATTGTTTGCTATTTAAAATGAGGTTGCTTCATAGTTTTAAGAGAATAGTAATATACCAGTATACCTATTCTAATGTGCTTTTAGAAGGACATTGTCGCCGGATGTATACAAATGACTTCTACTCGTTTTCTTAGTATGTAATAGGTACACACATCAAAAGTGTCTAGGGATCAACATATATTTTTGCAATAACTTTTCTCCTGATTGATATTAATTAAAATTTTCTTTAAGGATTCATCAAATAAAGTGTTTTCGTTTGTCACAGTAACGATAAACCAAGTCACCTTTGCATTAATAAAGAAATTTGCCATTTTCCTAATAAAGGGATTTTTGACATTTGAACCACTAACACAAAAGTTCGAAAAAAAGACTGAAATAACAGTTTTCTTTAAAATTTTATTGGGTAACTTAAACAATTAATAATCCGTGTTTCTACCGCGAACACTAACAACACAAGAACATCGGTTTGGCATACTCAAAATGAGTTCATCCAAATCACGCTGTGGAATGGCCGCCCATGTTCGTTGCAACAACAAAAAAAGTCTTCTTGCGACTGGATACCCTCCATATTCGGCAGAGCTCTTCTCTGTAGCATATCCCATGCATGCTCAATCGGGTTCAAGTCTGGCGACTGAGCAGGCCAGGGCAGGACATTGATGTTAGCTGCGGCGAGAGTCTGTCTTACAACTCTTGCGGTGTGCGGTCGTGCATTATCATGCATTAACTGAAATAAGGGACCGATTTGCACTTGTAGAGGAACGATGACGTCTGATACAATCGTCTCAGCATAAATTTGAGCGTTGAGGTTGCCTCTGATCCAAATCAACTCAGTTCTTCCGCCGATCCAAATACCCGCCCATACCATGATGGTTCCACCACTATAAGGATGGACTTCCTGGCAGGATTTTAATCGCTGTTGCCGTCCAGGGGTTCTCCAGTGTCGTATACGTCTTGTATCCGGTCTCATACCAAAACGAGACTCATCAGAAAAGCACACGAAACGCCATTGTTCTTCTGCCCAATTTCTGTGTTCAAGAGCCCATTGATATCGAATCCTACGATTGTGCATTGCTATAGGTGGTACCCGTAGCGGTCTTCGGGAATGAAGGTTCACTTCATGCAAGCGGTTTCTGACTGTTTGGTCGCTAATTAAGTTCCCTGAAGAGTGATGAAGCCTCACGGCTAACATCATGGCGGTTATTGTTGGAGCTCTTCGAGTTAAGATTTGAATGTATCGGTCTTGTCTCCGTGTGGTGCAGCGATACCGTCCTCCATGGCGCTCAGCCACGGTACCAGTGCTTCGGTAACGTGTCCAAAGTCGACTGATAACACTCTGACTTGTATTCAGAGCTAAAGCCACAGTACGTTGCCGGGAACCAGCTTCTATCATTCCCACGGCTCTGAGCATTTCTTCCCTGCTTAAATGACGTCGCCGCTCCATAATAACGTTGGTTTTAATCAGTAGTAGGGAAACAGAAGCACTAATAATGTCTTCAATGCGTTGTATGTTTTTATAGGGAAAATATTGACAGCTGATTTTCATCTTTTACTCGAATTTGATTCACAGTTCCTGATTCAAATTATGAAATGCACCAAAAAGGATCCATATAAATTTATAAAATCATAAAGGAGAATGGCAGAAGTTCATAGAACGCTGGCATTAAACTTTTTTAGTTTCCACAGAAATAAAAGTGGCATGGTTTGATAGGGAAAATTATGAGCTTTTTTTAAATAAATAAATGAAAAATAATAACAATGGGGTTAAAGAGAAATCTTAGTTTTTGAAAAAGTGAGGTTAAGTGCATTAATGTTTGTACTTTAATAGGTTATTTTACCTCTATTACTATTTTAACGCATAAATGTTTATTGTATGCATAACATATTGCTAATTAGGCTTTGTAATGACTGCAAAAATGATAAATAACTACTTGTTGAAGTTTGTTTAGTTCAATGATTTACCCACTGATCATAGACCTAATGACAGTTTCAAGTGTAGGTACTCGGTCAGTTTTAATTAAACTCAGTAATCATCACAGAAAACTCAGGAGGCTCTAGAGACTCACTTTATCGGAATCTAAGCATATAATATTGTTAAGGATAATTATCTTAGGATGACAGGATTAGGTATTGTAGGTACAAAGAAAAACCAGTATTTAATCATAATATTTGACTCATGCTCATCATCATATAAAGTAAGCAATATAATTATTAGCTAAGAAAGGTGCAGAGGGAGACAGGCTTGATGCTGTGCCCATGCCAAGTACCAGATGATTGACATGATATGGGCACAGCATCCTACTGTTTTTCTTCCAACAATGCAATTGCAACAGTATTGTTTTATAGCTTCCCGGCCACTTAGAGAGCTGTCAATCAAAATATAAACAAAGTATATCTTTCTTCCTACATGTCTAGACTTAATTCTTGCAGAACGAAACGTTGAGGTCCAAGTCTAGCAACGGTCGTTCAGAAAGGTAGGAGTCTTCGAAATCCAAAAGCAAGCCAGGTCGTTGTAAAAATCCACGTAAAACTTTGGGCGCACAAAACATTCACGCCAGCACAAAATAGTAGCGAGCGAGCCACAGAGTACTTTTTGATAGACTGCGAATGTGACTTGTGAAGTTTGGTGTGTCATCTTCTAAATGTTTGTTTGTTTGCCATGACAACACTGTCATATAGTATAACAAGTCCAAAAAGCCTTGTTTCCGGCTGCTCAACTTACTCATATTTAACGAGATTTAATCCCAATTCTCAATAATAACGTTAATCTGGCTATCAATACATAAAAATAAGCGCTTTTTTTTAAAATAGCTTTGTATTCTGTACCTTTCCAAAACTAGCAATGCCAAAAAATGCCATCTCCTTTATTACAAAGCCACATCTCAATCTCAAGAAATCCGCATAAAAATGCTTGATCCCTAGACACTTTTGATGTGTGTATTTGCTACCTACGCCTGAGGCCCATGCGTCTATATCAAGAGTTTTGCCTTTTAAAACGATGGCAGATTTCATTAGCTTATTCCTCCATTATGTCAGGAACAGACACTCATATAAAGCGAGCAAAGAACTGTCATCTTGCAGTTGCTATGATAAGAAGGACTGACTGTCAGTATTGGATTTGCAGACAGCATAACACGCGTAGTATGACCACCATAGACACGGGTTTTTCTGACGGAAGAATAGACAAAATTACTGATTTCTTTAGAAATCTGTCTACAATCTGTCATTTTGTCTATTCTTCCGTCGACAAAAACCGATTCTATGGTGGTCATGCGTGCTGATATCCTATTCCATTTCCTATAAGTACTCAGTCCCTTTATAAAATGCTCACATTATTGAATCCGCTGTTTTTTTTTACAATTCATGGGCCAGATTTTCTTACCTACCAAACAAACCGTTACTACAAATCAAAAAGCTATCAATTAACTCGTCCTTACGTCTACTCCAACATATTGAACTTTGCTTCTAATTCATCACAATAAAGATAAGTTGCATTGTTTAACAATGACAATTTATACAGTGCCTTCCGATTGGTCCGAAGTCCATACTGCTCGATATAACTCTACTAGAAAGTCGCAAATAGCAGTTACCTTCCGTGTGTACTCTGTGAATAGCCTTTAATCGATTTTTTCACCAAACTGTGGCAGTACGAGGCTTCAATCATGAATAGGGCTGACTCTGATCCGATTTGGACCGGATTATCCGTTTTAAACGTGATTTGTTTGAGTGCAGTGCACCGAAATCTGATAATTTTTGCGTTTTATCGAAATTCAGGACTTCACGTACTAGAGGACAAGTTTTCTGTGGGTTCAGCTTTTCGGCTGTGTATATGAGGCCTGCAAATAAAGTAGACCGTGTGTTAAATAAAGTATTGGTTCTACCAGAAGGCCAATTCCCGTTATTATAAAAACGTTAATTTAGTCGCAATCTCATACCAGAGATAAGCAATGTAAAAAACTTGTCGAAAATGTAGGGAAATTAGAGGTATTTTTGTCAGATTGGAACTGAGAATAGATTGCGAACGTTTATTATAGAATTACCTCTGTGATAGATCGGATCGGATTGGATCGGATGGGATTGTCGTTGATCGTTTGAATTTATGTCTATGTAACTTTTTTGAATAAAACTAACAAAGTACTTGCTTCATGTAAGTGCAAAAGCCTTTGTCGTTTTTTAGGAGTTCTTTCCTGCCCCTGTCCTATAAATCTGGACTGCAATTTACCAGCCCTAATCACAGAGCGAATCAAAGCCCGGAGGCGTAACGAAGTTTTTACAAAAAGTTTCCAACTCGTGGGTGCACCAAACGTGACTGCCGCTAATCGCAAAAAATATACAAAATGGACGACGCTTGTCGTTGAAATCAATAATGGCGGCAAAAAGGCGGGTATATATTTTTGAGGTTATGTTTTCAGTGGTTTTTAATATCAAATGTCGAGGCACATTGTGAGTAATTTGGGTAAATCAAAATGTATTTCTTTAAAAGCTTTAATTAAAAAAGTGGTGGTAGAGAAAGTTAAAATATGACTATTGTCACGATTTCGTACTTTTCGGTCATTGCTTTTTTATGTATCGAACATTGACAGGGAGAAAATTTTATTTTTAAGTAACATTTTAAAATTCTGCATTCAATCGCCTTTGAGTTATCATCCTTTTCTGCGAAATCTTTAACCACTAAATACTCCAAGTGCATCATATTATACTAAACAAACCAATGACCTCATGCTCAAGTTATATTCTGCTTTGACTCCAAAATCATAAAAACAATTATTATATATACCTACTTTAACCTAGACTACCACAATAAACTCGTCAACTTTATAACGCGTGTTGCCGCCAATATCCCATTTTCCTGTTATTTTTCCAATATTTAACTTTTGCCTGTGACTTTTTACGTCAATACAGCTTTGCTGCGGTTTTGTAAAGTAAAATGCAGTGTAGTGTTATTGTTTGTCCTGTAGATAATGTAGTTTATTATTTTTGTGACTTTCGATATGGTTAGTAATGGGAGCACATGGAATAATGAAGTCGGTAAAAAGAGTGTAACCATGGAGTTCCTAGTTGATTCAAAAGGAGGATCAAAATCGAAACACGCTAACGTTGATGAAAAAGCTCATCATCCGTCTATAGGCGGCACGCCCAGACGGAGATGGCGGGATGAGCTGTACTCCTTCAACAAGAACTGGTCCTTAGCAGCTTTGAACAGATGGATAGCGAGTAGGGAGGTGGGACATCACAGGCTGATAATAATAATATAATATACCCCTCTCCCTCTGATTTTTAAAACTACTGTCAAAACTCATATATGTAATCCGATTCCGTTTTAAAATACCAACAACCAATCATATCCTATTGACAGTAAATTAGGATCAATTGATCAGACAATTAGAAATTCGGGAGCTACGGCGCGGCGGTAGAGCTGCCTTGTTTTACCGTTGTCTGTCTATCCATCATTTATGTTGTTTAGACTGGCAAACAAATGAGCATCAAAATCAGACAAGGCATCGTACGTTAGTCGTAAATATAGCATCACAACTGAATCTCAGGACATTACCCTTTCATCATCTATCCAGTCTTTTCCCAACTATGCCGTTTGGTTGTTGTTGTTACCCTTTACTTGGTAGTATCATCATCTGCCTAGCCTTTGCCCAACCATGTTGGGGTCCTCCAGTCCGGATACAGCTGAATGTATTTAACATGGAGCGACAGCCTACCTGACCTCCACAACCCAGTGACTGGGTAATAAGACACCCTTTAGTAAGACTGGTTGTCAAACTTTCGGGTTTCTGACTACCCCTAACAACGGGCTAACGTGCTTTCCGAGGCACAGGTGGATCTCGATATGTAATGAATGCTCACCCATCCACGGACCGGCCTCGGCAAGCGTAGCTTAACCTTCGATAGACCCGTGAATGTATGTTATTGTTGAGCCACGAGCCCCTTTACTACGTAATAATCAATCCGATTCGGTATTTACGAAGAATTTAATGTGTTGGGATTACTACCTTATCCATCGGTATTTCTAATCTAAATAAGCTGAAACAAAGCTATTTACGATCAGATATATTGGCTCCTGTTGATAGGAACTAATAGGAAGCTGATAGTTAACGTTTTAGTTCGGTTTACGGCGGCCATTGCTTACGGTAGGTCAGTGACCGACGAACTGAATTGATTGGAGAGAGTATATGCGGGATTGTGGACCGATATGGTATTGTTTGGTTTATTTATAGGGTTAATAGGAAAGTTCGGTGTTGAGGGATGTGTAAGGTCCGGCCGCGCCAAAAATGTCGGCTCGAAATTGAATAAAATCGATAGACAAGAACATTAGGTACTTAAAATAAATGTTCTTGTATACTATCGATTTTATTCAGTTTCGATGATTTACACAAAGTAAAGCGCCTGTCTGGGTCCGAACCTACGACCTACAACTCGGTAAGTCGCGGCCAGTACCATTCATTGGGTCGTCACTCCTCTAAAAATGGACACTATTAAAAGATTTCATCAATGTATACTCCCTATATGAATACCTAACTGCGGTTATGCAAATAACAATATGACTTGACATTACAACGAAAGGCAATAAATTATAGATAAAGACGGTACCTATTTTCGTAACAGATGATATCATTTTAATTTATAGACTTGAGCAAGTGAACAAACTGCTCACATAGATTCGGGAATTAATTCTAAACGTACTTGGACGAAAGCCGATATTTTTCCTTTGTGATAAACCGCCCCATTTTTTTCTGCGTGGGTGTAGCGTCCGATTATCGGAAAAGTGGGAGCTACGTCCCGACAATCTGTCGCCAAGTATTCCTAGGTCGTTTTGTATAGTGCCGGTGAAGTTACAGGTCAAAATTGGAAGCTAGTTTTTGTCTCTGCCAAAGTCACAGTCAAATCCTGTATATGTATATGCACATAAAAAGGCACTGTTGTATGTCAAAATTTACAAGAAAATAGGTTTTAATCTTGTTGCCCTCTTCCAAAAGGTGGTTTCGTATGAAGAAGAATGGGTAAGAAACTCTACCACCACGCGGGCCTGGTGCGTTTTGTGAGATGTCATATGTCTTCGAATGTTTGGTTCTAAGACATGCCGGTTTCCTCACGATGTTTTCCTTCACCGTTTTGAGAGCAGTGGTGATGACATAATTTACACCAAGCAAAGCGCCTGTCTGGGTTCCTACGACCTATAACACGTACCTAAGTCGCGCCCGTTGCCACTGGGCACCACTGCTACTAAAACCCAATAAAAGAAGATAAAATCCACATGAATGGCATCAGATTATTCGTTCGAATCAAACTGTGGTGTACATAAGTATCGAGCGACCGGTTGCTATAGCAACCGCCGGGCAGATCGATACAGCGTAAACAACTCTGCATCCCAGCGAGGCTGCGACTTTCATTGAGGCTGGCATCAGTTGTGGAATAAATTATAGAAGAAACTAACTGTTGAAGGCGATTTCCTTTGCTTACAAACTTTATATCCCGTTGGAGCAGGGAGCTGGGCGTTGCAATTATTTCTTAGTGCATCTCTATACTCTCTTAGAGTGTAGAGCTAAGTTTCTATCTTCGAAATTGTCTTTTAAGGTTGGAAATTTAATGATAGATCTCTTTCCGTCAGCGTCGTCTCGACAGCTGATATAAGTAGTTTTCCTTTGTTTAATTCTTATCTAATTTGACTATTCTCCACTGTTGAGCTTAATAAATCAGCTCTTAGTTTTGTAAGTCGATGTTAAATGCTCCTTCTATTTATCACCTAGTGGCGTTTGTACATTCACAACTTTAAACCTAAAACTTGTCTAGATTGTGAAATAGAAATAATATTTATTTGCATAAAACATGGTATATTAATTTTTTTAAAATACATTATAGAGCATACATGTTTTGGTTATGGTAGGTATATCATATTATGCAAATATTTTATGAAACATTTCAAAATGTATGCTGTACAATTACAATTACGTAGTTTTTTTTAAACAATCTTAAGATCTAAAGTTTTTAAATCACTTGTTGGTTAGTCGTTTAATATAAGCCTGTGAGGATCGCGCCGGTTTCGAGAATATGTGAATCGCCTGACTCCCCAGAATCAGTTATGATCTTTTTACTCATGCTGCATTGTTTACGATAACACACAACTTTTGACAAACTTCGATCTCATTTACATTTAAACTCCCATCATTGTAATCTCCAACATTTCCCTCACTCCCAATATCACCTCACGCATCTAATATTGGTAAAGCAACATTGAAAACAAAATGCTTAAGATAATTCCGAATGAGATACTAAGTTAGCATCAAGTTTCGACACCAAGTGGGCGTGTGTGGGCAGGCCTGTTTGGAGTAATCTAACCGAATCTTGTACTCTCGGTTATCAAGGACGCCGTTATTTATTGGGTTACTTAGTAACCGTATTTAGTTAACTGACTGGTACTTAGATTTGGAAGTGGGAATTGTTAAATCGAAGTTACGAAAATAGGTAGATCGAAGATAAGATGAATGGAATGTGTAAACGATGATATGGATAAGAATGAAAGAATCATAGGTGTCGACGGATAGAAAACATGTTAAGAAGAAAAGGATGCTGCTATACCAGTCCCAAGTAAATTGTAATTAGGCAACGAGATTGATGACGAAATATTTAAGACAAAGATCATTTTTTGCTACACTAAACAATGAATTATTCTATTATACATATTATAAAACATTTGGCCCAAAATTCAGTTGCGTGAACTCCACTCGCTGATGCAGTCATAAGATCATCAAGTGCACAGGTGACAAGGCATGCAGCGCAGGATGGAAGGTGGACCATTGTCTGTGGGGAGTCGCCGCATACGCAAATGAGATTGACAGGCCTGATGGTCTAGTGGTTAGTGACCCTGACTGCTATGCCGGAGGTCGTGGGTTCGATTCCCACCCAGGACAAATGTTTGTGTGATGAGCACGATCATTTGTTCTGTGTCTGGGTGTAATTTATCTATAATATGTATGTATTTAGAAATATATAAGTATGTTTATCAGTTGTCTAGTACCCATAACACAAGCTCTGCTTAGCTTGGGACTAGATGGCGTTGTGTGATAGTTGTGGAATATTATTATTATTATTATTTTTTTATAGATTTGTTTTCCTCGGCTTAGCCGGATAGCTGATGGCACGGGCCTAAGCCAAGTGTTCATCAGTGGAGTTAACTGTTGGATTAATATTAGATACTGCATGGTTATCCGCAGTAGGCTGTATGTTAGCCGAAACTATATTTGGGTGGGAGTTATGGTGCAAGTTATCCGACTCGCATTGGAGGAATTTTCTTACTAGTCTACATGTATTGAGAATTACTGCCTTCTGCAGCAGGTGGTAGGTGTTAGATGGCAGGTTGAGAGAACTAAGAGACTGATGAAGCTGTTTGGGTATTACTCCTGTTGTAGATAGCACTATAGGGACTATTGTGACTTTTTCAAGATGCCAAAGTCGGGTTATTTCGTCTTTTAACTCGATGTATTTGGATAATTTTTCGGCTATTGTAGTCTGTAAGTTGTGTGTATTTGGCACGGCGATGTCTATTAGGAACCCAGTTTTATTTACTTTGTTAATTAATGTGATGTCTGGTCTATTAAAGTGAATTGTGCGGTCGGTAAGTATGGCTCGGTCGAAGTACAATTTTGTTGTGGGGTTCTCTAGTACCGTTTCAGGGTTATATTTATAATAAGGTGCTATAGTGTCTATAAATTTGTATTTATGAGCTAGTTTTTGGTGCATTACGTTGGCTACCTGATCGTGTCGATGTTTGTAGTCTGTCTGGGCTATTGATTTACAGGCGCCTGTGATATGTTGGATTGTCTCTGGTGAACTATTGCATTTTCTACATGTGTCGATTGTTAGATTCTTTATAATGTATTTTCTATAGTTTTTGGTCTCAATAACTTGGTCTTGTATTGCAAGCATGAACCCTTCAGTTTCCGGAAAGAGTTATTGGAGCCGTCCAGGAGCCGTCCGTAAACCCCCATCTGTGGAGATTGTCTTTGCTCCGGCCGACTTGGGTTCGAAGTCTATTTAGAGATTTCAAAGTCGGATTATGCTGTCTTTCCTTTCGTATCAAGCTGGACCTAAACAATATTGCAGCCATTATTTTATGGGAAATACACCGCTATAACCTATGTTTATAGATTACCATAAATTCCTCTTCTTGTTTTTGTTTTGATTATTTGTTGGTTGTCATCATTTACCATTGTCGTAACATCATAGATAAATCGTACATCATTCCTGTAGTGCGTTATAACATTTACGCAACGTATTTTGTCTTTGGTCAAATATATTATTATTGTACTCTGTGCTTTGGTCATTGACATCAAGCAATGGACAAAATTGTCAAACTTTAATTGGTTGAATACGAGGCTTTTCGCTACTTTGTATGTGTGTATTTTACGTGTTTTTTTGTAATGTGCGTTGAGTTTGTCATTTTTTCTTTCTTTGCTTCCTCTTTTACTTCAAAGTCACCATTGTACACAAAATGCTAGCAGGTCCAAGCTTATCTATTTGTAATTGTAATTTCATAACAGACTACCAGAATTTAACAATTTTGTTAATAATAATCATCATAATTACTTAACACACTATCAACCACAATCTGAATCATTTTGAAGGATATTGCTAATCCATTACTTCATATGTTCGAAAAATTTGTCTGCTCAACAACGTAAATAACGCAAGGAATGTTGTTGAACCGTCAAATTGAAAGTTTACTACTGTTAGTGCGTTACGCAATTACCCCTCTGTGTGCAAAGTCATGCTCGTTCAATTGTCCAGGCATCGTTCTTCATTCATTAGATCCATGTGACTTCTGAGACTAAAATTACTTGCCATGGTAATTCTTCCAGACGGTCAGATTATGTTAAAAATATAATGAACAAAACACATTGGGATGTCGAAAATGAGTCTTGTTAAATGTTGATTTTCGTTTCATAAATTGGCGTGGTTTAAATTCTGCTCCCGCCAAAATGGCTGTTCATTTTGGCAAAAAAACTTTTGTAAAAGCTTGTTAAAAGTTTTTTAATTAAATTTTAATCAATGGTGGTCCACATTTCACGCGTCCTCTGGGGGTATGACAGATTTGTAGAACTGAAATATTCTGAAATACCTTTTACCAAGAGGTTTTTATAAGGGGCTTGTGACTGAGATAACAGCCGCACGGGTCGATCGATCAAGTTAAGCTACGCTTGCCGCGGTCGCTCCGTGGATGGATGACCATCTTTACATACCGAGACTCCCTCGTGCCTCGGACAGCACGTTAAGCCGTTGGTCCCGGCTTCATTCTTGGATCTTTGGCAGTCGTTACGGGTCGTCAGAATCCTGAAAGTCTGACAACCAGTTTTACCAAGGGGTATCGTATTACCCAGTACCTACCTGGATTGTTGAGGTTAGATAGGCAGTTGCTCCATGTAAAATACTGATATTTTAGCTGCATGCGGTAATATTGCGGACTCCAACATAGTCCGCAATATATCTACTTAGATCATTCATCATCATTTACTTAAATGATGACCTTTTATCAATGGATCTTAATAATAGGTTTAATGATGTCTACTTTACTGTCCTTCTAAGGTCATTAATTTATATCATCATATAATTATGTTGTGTCTAGAATCCTTCACAGTAATCTAATTTTATCTTCTCATCGTTGATACAATCAATATGGCGGACGAACCGTTGGGAACCTAATTACTTTTTCATTAATTTCTACATTATTGGCTCATTTGCGAAATAAATATTAGACCACGGGAGATAATATCTATACTAATAATGAAGGTGAAGAGTTTGTTTCTATGTTTGCACGCGCTAATCTCTGGAACTGCTGGTCGGATTTGAAAAATTCTTTATGCATTTGATAGCCCAATTCTCGAGGAAGGCTTGGCTATTACAAAATCAGTCATATTCTTTTTTCTCGGCGCCTAAGGGTCCTCTAGTCTCTCTACTAGAAACGTCAGAAATAATGCCAAGCGAAAACGAAGCAATACCTATAATACAAGCACGGGCAGGCGATGCGATGCGACGGGGTGGGTCGGGGGAACAAGAAATTTCACGCGGCCAGAGTCGCGGGCAGAAGCTAGTATTTCGTAATGGATCAAAGAAGATGTAAGTGACGATATTGCGCTCTTCTTCCGTACCTTAGGACCAGAATACCAGATATATCTGGTCCTAAAGTACAGTTTCAGCCAGGCACTCGTCACGATGCCACGTCACCCCATCGAATTCAGGGTTCCAAAGGCCACCTTTCTTCTACGTCATTGAATCAAACACACTATGTACAGTCACCAAAGGAGATAAGTAACCAGGGTCGTCGGATATAGTTGAAGTTTAATAAGAAACTGATGAATGTTTTCGAATAAAATTTTATTTGATTAA
Source organism: Amphipoea lucens (assembly GCA_947508005.1). Taxonomy (NCBI): domain Eukaryota; kingdom Metazoa; phylum Arthropoda; class Insecta; order Lepidoptera; family Noctuidae; genus Amphipoea; species Amphipoea lucens. The sequence goes on from OX382375.1 coordinate 10,283,788, forward strand.
TAGAAAACAGGAGTGGGACAGCGCAGGCTAGATAAAAAAAAAAAAAAAAAATAGAAAACATACAGCACCCTAATTGCGAAACACACTATCGATCTCAATTTGAATCACTTTGAAGCATATTGCTAATCCATTACTTCATGTGTTCGAAAAATGTGTCTGCTCGACAACGTAAAAAATGCAATGAACGTTGTTGAACTGTCAAAATTAAACCCATTGCTACTGATCGTGTGTTACGGTTTCTTCATCATCATCATCATCATTTCAGCCGAAAGACGTCCACTGCTGGACATAGGCCTCCCCCAAGCACCTCCACTTCGACCGGTTTTGTGCTTCTCGCATCCAACGAGTTCCTGCGGCCTTCACAAGGTCGTCGGTCCACCTTGTGGGAGGCCTTCCAACGCTACGCCTTCCGGTACGCGGTCGCCACTCCAGAACCTTTCGGCCCCATCGGCCATCTGTTCTGCGAGCAATGTGCCCTGCCCACTGCCACTTAAGTTTGGCAATTCTTCGGGCTATGTCGGTTACCTTGGTTCTCCTGCGGATCTCTTCATTTCTGATTCGATCCCGCAGGGAAACTCCAAGCATAGCCCTCTTGTAACACTGGCCCGTGCGTAGTTTACAGAAATTAATTGGAAACAAGCTGATGATGGTTTCTATTTGAACTATACTACTCACCACCGTGCTAAAGTAAATTTATAGGGTATATCCTGCTAGGGAAAGATTCAATTAAACAAGTACCTTCTTACACAATACAAGTTTATTGGAATTAATACAAAATTAAGGCACACATACAAACAAAGTGGCGAGCCACTAAAATAATGCCTCTTTCCCTGCTACTATGGCATTCACCCACACAACTAGTCTCCGTACCTAGTGGTATGGGTGAAAACCTGCATGAGACAATAGCAGTTTCTTAGAGTCGCTATGCGAGTCCGCGAGGGAATAGATCAATAACTTTACTAGCTCACGTACATGTGTCGACCTATTTGGACTGTGCTCATATGGGGAAAATAACTAATATGCTAAGCAAACCCGAGACACAATATCTACAACAACTGGTCTTAACACCTAGCCTTTTTACAAAAGGCCTAACTCTCTCATAGGTTAAATTATTATCTTTCACGGATAACCTCTCAGTTTTGAAGTCAGTTAATACCAATCAGTTAAAGTCTCTCAGTTGACCACATTCAGTTCATACCAATCAGTTAGTTCTGACCTCAGTCAGTTGACGGATCGTCGGTCCTTGGCTTCGCTCACAGGAGGTTCCTGTGAGCACACGCGAACGCGGCCTACGCACGAGATGGTGACGCTTTCGTTACCTGGAGTGGCGTACTTCCCTCATAACCGGGAACCGGCTAAGTAAGGCCTTCCTGAACGTCGGATGACCACACCGCAAGGGATAACCTTAAAGCCGCCTGCGCTCTGATGAATTCCAAATCATCACACAACGGCGCAACATCCAGGCATCAATTTAGCTGCGCATAGCACCAATCAAAAGAAGGCTAGCATAACAAGCCAGACCTGTAACAACGTCCTCGTGTCAGAACACACATGCAAGAGACCTGGGCTATAGGCTATCCAGCAAGAATAAAGCAAATGGTTGAATACTCACAGGATTCTGCTCTTTCTGGATTTATATTAAAACCCCATCGGGTTATTTGGGCACATCCCGTTCCTCTCAGGATATAAAGTCCCTCTCAACCAGCCCCCAGGCTCGTGTTCTTGGTCGTAATAGACCGGACACGGAACACCGTTTTTTCCAAACCAATCTGACAGTTTCTCGAATAATCTTCCACAGACTATATAAGATTATTATCGATTTTTATCTTTAATACATTCGACATTGTTTTTTATTAAAAATATGGTGAATATGTATGTTTGTTTATTTGTTTTAATTTACTGTTAAACTGTAATTAATTTACTAAACACAAAACACCAACGCCACCATGACATTCGCTATTCCACGACAGGTGTCGCTAGTATTAGTTTTGCAACGTCACACTCTCCATTGCCCTTTGGGTGACTTTCAGCCTTCTAATAAGGCCCATTGTGAGCGACCACGTTTCAGTGCCATATGTCATCACTGGCAACACGCACTGGTCAAAGACTTTCGTCTTGAGACACTGCGGTATGTGGGACGAGAAGATATTGCGGTTTCTTGCTAAACTTCAACTATATCCGACGACCCGGTTACTTATCTCCTTTGGTGACCGTACATAATAATTAAGTACCTACCTACCTGTGTAGGTATTATGTATATTTTCCGTAATTTACCTCGTCTATACGTCATATACTTTCTCTTTCGATCGCCGACAGTTCTCACATTGCATCGGATTATGTAGTCGATACTAGCTTTAGAGAAAAGTTGGCAAGTTGCTGCTTAAGATTTCCCTAATGCGCAGTTCTAAATACCCGTAACGGATCGTTTAAATTTAAACTAACCAATCGTAGCGTTGATCATTATCATCATAATTGTCCTGCCCTTTACGGGCAACTTCTTTCAAGTCGGGGTCGGCGCAGCAAGTCTTTTTACCCGACTACGGTGAAGCAAAAAGGATGGTTATGACCGGTATATATGTATGTATGTTCATCTGTGCCCTCATAACTTAAAAAGTATTTATAATAATTTGACAAATGAGGTATCGTTAGAAGCGTCTTGACCGTCCACTAGTTATAGGCTATGTAACGTCACATTAAATTCAATACGGCGCCCTCTAGAGGACATAAAGTAATGAATTTAAAAATAAATATTTTGGAATCACCATTCCAAAATATTTATTTTTAAATTCATTACTTTGTGGGGTATCAAATGACAGAGGCGGCTTGCGACCACGGGAAGATACTTTCTTGTTTCATCCTTTTCAGTAGTCGGGTTTTAGTTTTTATTCTTCCATACTTCTCTATAAATCTTCATCTCAGTAGGCACAACCTTTTGTAGCCTTATGATCTTTCACACAGTCCATCCTGTTGATTATTTAGGGTTGATTTTCCCGTCGCCAGATAACTTTTATTCGAGGAATAAAATTGACTTTTGACAGTTTTTGTATGAAATAACTGTCAAAATTTCAAAATTGTTCCTCGAATAAAGTTATTAGATGATTGAAAAATCAGCCCTTAAACAAATATTTATTTGTAACATCTTTCCGCCTTGTTGGTCTAGTGGTGGCAAGCGCTACTGCTGAGCCGAGGTCCTGGGTTCGATTCCCGGGTCGGGCAAAGTGTTATTGGATTTTTCTATCTGGAATTTCTCAGTAGCAGCCCTGGATTGGTGTCCGGTTGATGGCAATAAGCTCTCCCCCTATTACATGGGTCTTAAACATAACTGGCGAAATGTGTACTATAGGTACACCTCTGCCCAGTGGCGTACATTGGTTTTCAGAATAGGTAGGCACTAGGCCGGGTCTAGTCTAGGCAAACGCGGTCACTAATCAGAAAAAAAAAGTGTGGTTATTTGAGTAGGCATGCCTACTTAAGAGTAAAGGGTAGTTCTTCAGAGACAAAATTTTCGATGTCTATGGGTATATTTCTGTAACCAACTAACAAAACGGCATGTAAATTTTTTTTTGTACAGTTTAGCTTTATGCCTTACTAGGACAAATGATATTTTTTAAATAATTGCTGTCTAGGTACAAAATAATTTTTTTTTAAGTTTGTTCTTCTGATTCATATAACGCGTCCGTTTGCCATTTTCCGGAACAAAATGGTCGATGTCGCATTTTCCCTTTGATACATCAATATAAATTATGATTATATCGAAAGGAAATGAGTTGTCCTCTTACAAAAAAAATGTGTGTTGGTTATAACTACGTTAGTTTGTTTACAATAAAGTAAATAAGGAGTGTCCGGCGTATAATACTGATTAATGTGGCGTAAGCTTCACCTGACCGTACTTGGTCGGGTAATAATAATGAGAGTCTGGCTTCCTGCGCGGGGGGAAGCCAGTCGGGCAACGGACGAGCTAGAAGGTGGACCTGCGGCTGGTTGGCTCAGATCCCGGTGTTACGAAGGAAAATATCTGATTCACCTGTGTTTGGTTCAGGGGGCTTTATGATTACAATGCCTACTTTATAAAATTTATTTTATTGTTTTAAAACTTTAATCTGTGTTTCGTGTGATGCTTTTGGGTTATGGAATCGTGTGGAAAAATGCCAATAATGAAGTCTGTATGTATGATAAGTTATGCATGATTGTAGGCAAAATTCTGATTCAACCGTGCCTGATTCGTATGGTCAAAACCCCCATATGACTATTGAAATAAATTAGATTTCCTCTCTCCAGCACGAAATGAGAGCTTTTGTTGCATTATAATGTCCAATGTTTGACCGTGTACAAGTCAGTAGTTCTAGTCTTCTTTATTATTATTTACTTAGCTATAACATTTTGAATAATTAAAAAGTGACAGGAGTATAAAACTGTTCTAAATATGACACTTTTGATATGTTTTAGTCTTAGTTAAGAATGAATAATTATTGTTTAGAATTATCAATCTAAACTAACGGTGTATTTATTACTTTTTATTTCTGTTTCTGATTCATCTGGCCACAAAACATTCGAACGTCGATATCTTGAAAACTCCTTTATAAAAACGAGTCCCTCATACAAACATATGTTATTTGGTATGTCTATTTTCATATGAACAAGTGTTATGGAGCTGAAAGTGAACTTAAATTTTGGCCATATGGATCAGCCGAAGAATCAAATTTCGAAGAACTAAACTAAACGCGAGCTCGAACTCACTGGTGGTCATGGCCAAAATCACGCTGTCTAACTTGGCTTCGTGTCTGACGGAGCTAGTGTCAGTGATGAGCAGTTAGACGCTAATCTACACGCACAACATCTAGTTCTCACGCACAGAAACACCGTTCCGAACTGATAGGCGCATAAAAATATTTGAAAAGTGCTTTGGAAAATCGAGTTCTATGAAAAATCCACTACATAAATCAATCACAAATAAAGTTTTTTGAACTCTTCGATAACTGAGCGTTGTCGGTACGGATTTAATTTTTAATATTTTTCAGTTCTTTTACTACTTATTTACACCCAAAGTTACGTTAAAAATAGCAAAAATACGAATCTTTGTTGGTTCATAACTTTTTAATGGCTTGTTATTTTACAATTCTTCTTCCGTACAGACACAATTAATAATTAGACAAAACGATACAATGTTTAACTTTGGATGTACAATGTCAAACAGTGGAGTAATACTCTCCCGAAATTTGTATGGAAAAAATATCGAATAGTGGCACCTTAAGGGTGATAAATTGCGAAGGTCGAACGTCATGGTATTACGCGTGAGACGTACGTATTTTTAATTTTGTCGTATTTACTTGAACGAGTAAAGACCAATTACAATGTGCGAATAGTACAGGAGCCGAGTAGGCCGTCCGGCGACTGCCTACTGCCGCGCGTGTTTGTATGAAGATTTTTTGTTAGGTATGATAATTTTGCGAGTTTCTTAATAAAAGGGCACACACACTAAAATGTAATTGACAGGCTCATGTTTGTATATCGAGGTAGGCACTGCTTATATGCCTGTATGCAATGCACGCCACTGCCTCTGCCCTACCCTTCAAGAAACAAAGCGTGATGATAAGTATCTTTCTACAGTTTCTATCTATCCTATGTTCTGCTAATAAATACTTAATGATTATTGATTAATGTTGTGAAATTGTTTACTTTGTAGTTTGTAAAGTTTCCAGAGGTAATATTACCTTTAGATATGTTTGTAAAGGATAAACGGGGTACACGCTGAGCTTTGAAAAGTTTATTACGCATTTGTCATCAATATTGCAGACAGGCTTTCGGTCCCCCTGGATAAAAGTTGGGATATTTAATTGTTTAGCAATTTTACAATTAACAACTTGAAAATTCTTTGACAGTTTGACGAAATGGGTTTAACAACACAAATTGACGTAGTGTGTCAATTCGATAAACAATTAATTTCTCTGGCTGTACACACGACGACACATCCAGGTTTACGTTTCTAGTTTTAGCTGACTTTTTTTTTTTTTCTTCTCGCGGTGGAAATCCTCATGGACTTCCTCTATCGTGGGGGTGACAGAGGGGCATGCCGGACTCTTACCAGCTAAAACCACCGCGGTGTTCCACCTCTACCTATGGCCGGGGGTGCGGGATTCGCAACAGCATTCACCGCTCCCCCGACAGGCCTCGACCCGCTGTTCCTCAGCGGGTCCCACCTCCCCGTGCGCCCATTCCTATAATGGCCGCACCCACTCGAGTGGCGCGCGTGGAACACTGCAGCGCCAACTCGGGCCTGTGTGATCGGACGAAGGACGCCCCTAGTCCGCCGACCGCAGGAGCCCAGAAGGCGAGTAATGTTAATGTTTTATTTGTATTATTCTTAATAATTCATCATCTCATCATCTGCCTAGCCATTTCCCAACTCGGCCGGTCGGCTTCCAGTCTAACCGGATGCAGCTGAATACTAGTATTTTACATGGAGTGACTGCCTATCTAACCTCCACAACCCAGTTACTAGGTAATACGATACTCCTTGTTAAGACTGGTTGTCAGACTTTCGGGCTCAGGCCATCTCTCATGGAGGTCGCAGATCATTTTGCGCCCTTCTCGGGCGCCCGGTGCGTCTCCTGCGGGAGGGGAGAGAGGATGCGGCTTCTCTCTCCCGCTCGGCCGCCTCCTTTGCAGACATGACATCCTCGCAAAAGAAGGCAAGACCGTCCAGTTTTAGCTGACCTGGCTTTTTTTAGTAGATTTCATCTTATTTTTCATAAGGCCTGTGATCAAATGTCAGTTTCGTATTCTCTATCCACGTTCAATACGAAAAGGTCTCTGTCATCTTATAAGTAAGAAAAGGCGTTCTTCACCTACAGTCTATTCAAATCCTTGTTTTTAATTAATGTTATTTTCACTTAAACGAATATCAAGCTTATCATTTATGTTAGTGTAAATTAAGTTTATTCCAGAACTTCTTTCTTATATCTATGTTTCAGAATTGTTAGTGGCAATTTAAAACTTCAACTTTATGTGAGGGGATTAAAATCCAGGCCCGTGCCGGACGGCGCGTGTGTGTTCCACGCGCGCCTCAAAGAGATGTCAGCATAAGGGAAGGGGCTCGTTAGGACCGAAGCCTGCCGGAACAGCGGGATTGTCCGAAAGGGTTTCCGCTGCCCCGGAACATAAAGGGCTAAGGAAGGAACACGGGTGGGTTTTAGTCAGTAAGAGCCTGACACTCCCTTCCGCTCCACCCAGAGCGGGAGGAGTCATTTGATGATTTCCCATCCACAAAAAAAGGGGTTTACAATTGCTTTTTCCAAAAACATATATTTGTTTACATGTTTGTTATGTCAATCACGAACGCTGTATAACTCTTTTGGTCCTACACCTTCCTAATACAATTCTACTTCGCAATCGCTCCCACTTTCTATTAACCCTAAAACATGTTGCTTATTAAGTGTATAGCCATTAATTGCCTGTAATATATACATTAAAATCAGTAGAAACCATGTTATATCGCCGATTAGCCGGTGACAGCGAGCAATAGAGTGCACCGGACCAGTATTTACGTAAACCGAGTGTCTTTTCCGATCACAAACTCGATATCTAGAAGCCTACTATGAGTTTTAGGAAATGGACAAGTTTTCTTTACGAAGGTAGGTGCATTTGGACAGATAATGCCACGAATTAGTTCTGAGTCAAGAATTGCGTACCTGTAGACTGTTTCTCTAATGAAACTGTTTTTGTGTGTAGTTATTGCAACCTCCACATTATCTGTCATATAAATTTAACGTTATGAATGTATTGTTACGCCTTTTTTTTTTGGATGGTAATTCATCAAATGACATCTTCCGCTCTAGGTGGAGCGGAAGGGAGTGTCAGACTCTTACTGACAAAAAAAACCCATCCGTGTTCCTTCCTTAGCCCCTTGTGTTCCGAGTTAGCGGTAGCCCTTTCGGACAATCCAGCTACCCCGGCATTGTCACCCCTTGGCCTCGGCATATTGCAGACCAGACAGAATCCTCTCCAATTGCATGCGAATGAAGTCGATTGACGGCCTCTCGTCCAGACCTTGCAGACCCTGATTTCTAGCTTTTTAGAGCAGTCAACCCGCTTAGGGCCCGCGTGGTGGATTACAGCCCACTCCCTCTCACAGAGAGGAGGCCTGTGTCCCAGCAGTGGGAATATTACAGGCTGATTATGCTTATGTTACCTTCTGTCTAAAGATAACTTTTGCTTGGACTTTGTGCGAAGTATGATCCATCGATCTACTGAATTCAATTGCGACTCAATAATGGACGATAAAAACTTTTCGAAATGTCATCCCAATAAGAAAACACTTGTTTTTAAAAGAATAACAATTTTTTATCTGATCGGTCATTCCCTTCGATGACCTAAGCATTGCATAAACAATTCTTACTGTTTTTTGTTTGAAACTCGTAACAGGCGTAAAGTATTTCATTCGAGGCTCTGTGACTTGTATTTTTCACGCGGATTTTCTTCGTTGAGATTGCGAATAGACAGGTAAAACCATCTAGATTGATTGCTGACCGATTTCGTGGGTTATTTGATTCGACATAGTTGAAGATGTAATAGACAAAAAAAAAACAATTTTGAAAGAGTTCAGAAAAAATCGCATTTTGTATTTTTATTAAATGCCACGATTTTCTGGTTTAGTCCCATCTCGGCACCTTCCCATCTCGGCACCCATGAATTAATTTATCATCTTTACGAAAAATTCCCATCTCGGCACTCCGTCATTAGTCGTTGCTAAGTACAGTCATCAAAAAATGGATACACTGTATCAGTATAGTGAGCAAATCAAATTGACTCAAAACTAAAAAATGTAAAAAAAAAAAGTAAAAAATGATCAAATTTTTCAAGTGTAACATTCCTATTTCCAAGAAAAAAGAGAAATACGTAAAGTCCCATGCCGAAATCAACCAAATTGTAGCAAATTATGAAAATGGTTCGATAAATTTAAAAAGCTGCATAGAACAATTATTGTCTGCAATAATTGCCATATTTGTTTCGTGGACGACGACAAAGTAGGTAACTGTGATTTTATTTATTTTTGATAAGTAATGTTTAAAATTATTGCTATTATTGTAAGAAAATTATGTACAATGTTGATTTCTCTGTGATATAGAAGATTAAAAAATAGTCTATTTACAACTGTTGATTAGTGTAATATTTTTTTATTAGTTTGTTTTTTGTATGAAGAGTAACAACTTGCGGTGATTTTATTATTTCAGATATTTTTAAGACTAATATTTTTTATATTTAGAATTTTTACCTATTATGTAGGTATAAAAATATACAATTCTGATTTATGTGATAATTAAGACTGAAAATGAATGTACAGCGAGTTGTAGCAATTAGCTGACCCCCTTTGCAATTATTTTATATTTTATTTATTTGAGCGAAGTAAATAAAATATACAAGAATTGCAAAGGGGATCAGGTAATTGCTATTTTTCATATATTTTAAAATTTGTTATGTTACTGCCAAGGCAGAGATAATGGAGCCTCTAAAAAGCGATTCAAGGGCTTGTCTGTGAAAATGGTAATTTAAAAAGAAACAAAAATGATTTAATAAATAATAAAATTGATTTACTTTCTAACTGATACTGTGTTTCCGTTTCTTTTTGTGTACCTTAAAATGATTCATGAGAGGGTGCCGAAATGGGAATTTTTCGTAGACAAGATAAATAAATTCATGGGTGCCGAGATGGGAAGGTGCCGAGATGGGAATAAACCGATTTTCTTAACACACGATCAGTAGAATGGATAGTACGGTCAGCAACAAAAGTCGATTAACACTTCAGTTTTTTTAATCTTAGTTATTGAGCAAAATATTTGTTCAAAATTGCAGCAGAAAATTTTTTTATTAGAATATAAACTTTTTGCTATTATGTGAAAAGCTAAAAAGCAGATTATTGAAAAAAATTGTTGTCAATTTAAAACATGTAAGTAAAAAAAAACCGAGTGTGCTTATGACCACACGACTGAAGTGAAACTTCAAACGTATTTGGCTATGAGAGGAAGAGAGAAAGAAAATGTGTGCGCGCACTGTTTTCTCTGGCTTATATCTCCCACTCAACTCCCGTTCGCCTCGCCCGTAGCCCTTAGACATGGGTCGTACTTGCAAAATCGAGTACCAGGGCTTCCAAGTACGTCCACCTTAAGAAACCAGGGCCTAAAACCAGGGCTCGAGATACTTTCAAGTATTTTCTATCTGCATCGAAAACTGATCCATAACTTCATACAAATAAGAAGTACAATCGCGTAATCAAACAAAAGCCCTGTTGGAAGTAAAAAGTACTTGCATAGGAAATTGATCCGTGAATTCCTATAAATAAGGAGCACAATCGCGTTTACAAATAAATACTTTTACAAACCATTAAAGTAAAAATACTTGCATACGAAATTGTTCCGTAGACTCTTACCACACCTCGGACACTCCATACAATGCTCGCAAAATAATTACCTATTACTACTACATAAACAAATGACGTTTGTATACGTGCAAATGTGTGCGTGAAATCTAGTAGCGTAAAAAAAATGGCGCGGAAAGCAATTTGTGTCGGGGAACCGAACGACGTCGGCGGCGGCGCTGCCCGAACGTGTGCATTATTATGAAGTGACCATGTAGTTCAATTGTTTATTTATATAGTCGGGTTCGTAATGAAATAAAAACACTAAAATAGTTTAGTTTAAATGACTTATCTGTAAATAATGGGTTATCAAATCGCATGTTATTAAAAATGCGAAATCATACAAACAGTATATGAAAATACGAATTCGGAAAAGCATCACAATATCCAACCATCGTGATTAAAACTCAAATAAAACTTTTAAATCGCATAATATTGTGTGTCAGCAATACAGCGCTGCGGTTCGCGAGCGCCCTTGCTAAAGAGTCGGCGACGAATACCTCGAAGTGCGGGGTGAGGTGCGGTATCTGATATGAGGGCGAGGAAGGGAGTGTCCTTTCTGTACGTAGTACTATTAAGTATTCTGTGCTCTTACTGATAAGGAGTATGATCGCATTTGCGAAAACAAACGCGGTTGTTGAACTATTTGAGTACCTACGTACTCGAGCGTCGAGGCACGACGGAGCGAGATACTTTCAAGTATTTTCTATCTGCATAGAAAACTGATCCATTACTTCATACAGATAAGAAATACAATCGCGTATTCAAAAGCCCCGTTGGAAGTAAAACTACTTGCATAGGAAATTGATCAATGACTTCGAATAAATAAGGAGAAAAATCGTGTTTACATATAAATACTTGCAAACCATTAAAGTAAAAAAAAACTTTTTAAGAAAAAAAAAGCTGACTTCCAAAAAAAACTTTACAAAGTGAAAAATAACTTTAATTTCGGAAGTCGGTGTCTTTGGATCTTTATTTTAGTTTTTTGCCACCGACTTCCGAAATTAAAGATATTTTTCACTTTGTAGTGTTTTTTTGAAAGTCGGTTTTTTTTTTTCTTAAAAAGTTTTTATTTCACGCTTTTTAGTGGGTCTGCTTATAATTTATCTAAGTTACAATAGCCTAGTGATCATCGCCTTTTACAAACAAAATATTGCTTTTCCCGATACAGGGAAGTTAATTGTTGAGGAGTTCTCCAGATCCACCATCAGCTCCGTATCACCATTCACATTGTGACGAGCATAAATTGCTTAGCAACCATATTAAAGTAATCGAATCGCAACCCGTGAAATACTTAGATATTATTGAGTAGTTCCGGTGGCCATCTGTGGTCTTCATCATCAGTTCCACATCACCAAATAGTGCTTTCCGAGAGCAAATGCACGAGTTACTATAAAAAATACCCAAATCGCTATAGGTGTGCCTATAATATTTGAAGAGTTCCTTCGATTTCTCCAGGATCCCATCATCAAATCCTGCCCTGATGTTTTTAGACTAGATGCTGATAATCCTGGCTGCAGCATCAGGCCAGACTTGTCAACATTGCATTGAACTTAAAATTTAGTCCTGTTAAAATGAGCCCAAACACGACTACGGTGCTGTAATTTCAAGGTTGGTACTTTTTCTAATGCTCCTGGCTTCAGCATCAGGTCTTTATGTACTTCGGTGTTCCTCATTAACATTACGTTTATCCACACATCGAGCCCTTTTCAATGAGCCTTAACACGATATAATAATATAATAAAAGATATATCTGCTGTTAGTTGTCGAGGAGTTAGGTACTCTGCAGACTATCCTGACTGCAGCATCAGGTCATGACTTGATGATCATGAGACCAAATGTGGCAAATGCCCTATCAAACATCAAAACAATTGACTAAAACAGTCCTTGCCTGTTCGAGTAACTTCTTACTGTTAAGGAGTTGTAACTTCCATCATCAGCCCAGCTACCTGAGATGGTGACAACCATACGCAAATACACAAGATACTTCTTTTTTTTTTTTTTTTCTTTAAGTCGGTTAAAAATATGCGAAAAACAATAAGTGAGCCTATAAAATTTAAAGGTTGCCCTCGATTACTCTAAGATCCCATCATCAGATCCTAACTTGGTGACAGTGGGACCACCTCAAAACTATCTACTTTGGAACAAAAAAAGAATTTTGAAAATCCGTCGACAATTGGCGGAGTATTCGATGAACAAACATACAAAAAAAAAAACATACAAACATAGTACCTCCTCCTTTTTGTGAAGTCGGTAAAAAATACTTGCATACGAAATTGTTCCAAAAGGAGCATGATCGCATTTGCGAAAACTGACGCGGTTGAGTACCTACGTATTTGAGCGAGTAGCCGTATAAGATACTTAATAGTCTTGCAAGTATTTTGAGTCGGTACCCGGTGTGCGTACTTGGAAGCAAATACCTGGTGTAAAAACCCGGTCGCATATTCATGCGACCGGGACCGGGTTTTTACACCAGGTATTTCCAGCTATTTTTTACGTACCTTCCCTACTCGCGATCACACGTTTTCGTAACGCATTCGCCAGTTTACTCCCCAAGTCAAGCGCGCCTAAAGAAGTTTCACTTCAAAAATGACAGTGTTAATCGACTTTTGTTGCTGACTGTATCAACCTACCTTATAGATAGGTAGGTATGCTTTAGAGCAAATGTTTATTAAATAAATCTGCCTCGCCTTTTCCCAAATTTGTTGGGGTCGGCTTCCAGTCTAACCGGATGCAGCTGAATATCAGTATTTTACATGGAGCAACTGCCGATCTGACCTCCACCACCAAGGCACACGATACTTACCCCTTGTAAGACTGGTTGTCAGATTTTCGGGCTTCTGACGACCCCTAACGATTGTTAAAGATCCAGCAATGACATCCGGGACCAACGGCTTAACGTGCTTTCCGAGGCTCGGTGGGGTCTTGGTATGTAAGGATGGTTACCCATCCACGGACCGACCGCGGCAAGCTTACCTTAACCTGATCGATCGACCCGTGCGGCTGTTATTACTTAGCCACAAGCCCTCAACCCAATGTTTTTTAAATACGAAGTTTAAATAGAATCCTGCGCATAGATCAAGCAGTATGGGATCTCCCCTTCCAAGATCTTAGAATCCTCCAGTGGCGGATTTACACATTTACCGCCAGTAGGCTATTTAAATTTTGCCACCCCTACCGACCTCTATACAATAATGTCCCATGTCTTTTGTATACTGCTTCGCCTTTTCTTCAAAATACTTAAAATGCTCTCGTTCATCAGCTACGAAAAACTTGCAAAGAGATTTGTAAAGAACGGCAACTGTGATAAAATCTACGGTAGAAGCCTGAATTTGAGCATTCACTTTGTTTATTCTTTCCAAAAAAACATGGTAGGTATATAAATATTAATCTAGTAAGACATTTAAAAAAAATGTTAGCCCCAAATTTGCCGCCCCTAAGATCTGCCGCCCTAGGCTCCAGCCTACTCAGCCTATTGGTAAATCCGCCACTGGAATCCTCATTATTTCATGCCAGCCATTTGGCCCATCTGGTCTCCCACTCGTACGCAACCACCACCATTCAGCCAGCCTTAAAATATCCTTTAAATCCCAATCCGCAGACCCATAGTAGCCCTCTAGGACGCTTGCAGGCGGTGCGACCGGTTCCCACGGTGTACGTTATAATATATCTGGTCGGACAAGCAGTTTGCATGCCTGTCCTATCCCAGTCACCGGCCAGTGTGAATGTAACGACGCCATTCTCGACCAATGGCGGCGGTGGTGCGAAATGTTGGTAATTATTCGTAAGGAAGGCTTAATAAAGATTTAGGGCCCACTTGCACAACATGCATTTTGCACTAAACGGATTTCAATCATCGTTCTGCAGGATGAAATTGAATAGGTGCGTCAAATTAAAATATCTAGGTAATGCAACGTGTTATAAGAGTGCGCGTAGCTAGGTGAGCGATTTGGCAACGTCTTGCTTCGTTCATGTGAATTCTGCGATGAATGGTAAAATAAATTGATACTTTAATTTTCTTATGTTTTGTTTTGATAATTTTGAAAAAAATATTTTTTACTTGCACGACGATAAATTCTTGTCTACTTGAAGGCAATAACTTAGTTTGCACTATCTAAGACGATAATTACACGATTTATTTCAAAAATTTAGATTTGGGAAATGAGAACGGTGCACCCGTGCATTTTTTCTTCGAATTTCCCAATCATACAAAGTTTGTCATACATTTTGGCGACTTTGTTAAAAACTATGATGAACAGGAAGTTTTACCAACTAAACACATAAATAGCATTAACCCACAGCCTTTGTCATAATCATAGATCCCGCTCGATCTAGATAAATACTTTCTCAAGCAAAGAGTATTTTTCGAGAAAGACTTTAAAAATGCACCATCATGATAACAGCATCCTTTTCTGTCCGTAACAGACGTAAGCTTGAAATTAAAATAAGATTATAATTTTAAAGACAAGAATAAAAACCAGTTTTAAAATGAATGAGACTCCTTGGGAATTATCACGTTACAACAAGCCAGATATGAATGAAGCCGTATGAACTCAAGTGGTGTGGATGTAAGCCAGATTTCCTGTCCTTATTGGATATGCGCAGATTATATAACGTATTAAATAAATGTCAGCAAAGCGATCTATAAGAGGCAGGATTATCTATAAAGGCTCCTTTTACCCGACTACGGTGAAGTAAAAAGGAGGGTTATGGTTTTGGCCGGTATGTATGTATGTTCATGTGTTAGCTCATAACTTCAAGCGTCCTTATAATAATTTGACAAATAAGGTATCGTTAGAAGCGTCTTGACCGTCCGCTAGTTATAGGCTTTGTGACGTCACACTAAATTCAAGATGGCGCCCTCTAGTGGACAAAGTAATGAATTTAAAAATAAATATTTTGGGATGGTGCCTTGTGGGGTATCAAATGAAAGGGCTTAATTAGCACATTTAAAAAATATAAATACATATTACTGAAATAAGCCCCAAGATAATAATTATTATTTATTTAAATTTTTCGCACATAAAATTGCAAAGGCAAACCATTCTCTAACAGTCAACCGGTGGTGAAAAGATTACATGGCAGGTGCATTGGTTGAGAGGAACAATGATAACTTACGTTTACCTTGAACAATATAATCTTTTCTATAAATAATAATATATAATAAGTACCTACCTTTGCCACTAAAGAATCGAAATTAGCATAGAACGGCAGCTACGCAGACGGATAAGGCTATCATATCCGTTAGGACTTTTGTCTTTCAACTTGCATATAAATAGCGGTAAATCTTTATAGTCTATGCTTATAAATTTAAATAGTGTGTGTTTAATCTTATTTGATGTCTATGAGGTGTTAAAATCTTTGTAAGGATAATTTTGTTGCTAAGCGCCTTACTTTGAATAATGGGTTAGCTATTTTAGCATTAACAGTGATACAAGTATCATTGATGGAAGAGAAGAGGGAGATCAAAGAAAATATGGATGGATTTTGTAAGGGTCGATGTGAATAAAAAGGGTTTGAATGCAGCTGGAGAGTTTGTTGCGCCCATAGATATATGTTTTTTACATTTCTATGGTTGCGTCATTTTTTTGTCCCAACGAAAGCACTAGGAAGTGGTGACGCGCGGGCGTTTTGGGGAACTTATGTAGTTATGACGATCGAAAAGTGCTGATTGTCAACCATAGATATAAGACATTTCTATATTCTCAACCTAATTTGAATAAATGACTTTTGATTCTGATAACGTGACAGCTGACAGGAGAGACTGACAGATCGAAGACCCCAAGTTACGTGGGAATAGGGTAGACCGCAGAATGAAAACATCGTGAATGCGTGTAAAGTCTAGAATGTAATAGCCTGAAATCGCTAATACTCACTGAGCATCCTCATTGAGTATTGGCGATTTTAGACGATTGTACGTTATGATGATTAGGTAATCATGATCTTTTCTTCTTTGTATAAGAAGAAGCTTATACTGAACTACTGCAGAAGAACAAGTACAGGACGATCTTCTAAGTTAGTAGAAAATTAAGGATTCAATTTTCAACATTTTATAAATATCTACCTACTAAATAAATAAGTTATTTTCAGAAAAACACATATTACCTTACAAAAAAAAAATCTAAGCAAAAAATGAACATAACAGAAAAAAGTGTATCGTTGGTGCCTGTAGGTACCTACGAATGAAAAAATCATTGTATGAAAGACACCAGAACTTGTCTAGTCCTCCACTCCAGTGTTATACCTCCAATGGCTCCAATGTTATGAAAGCCCCTTATTTAGTTTCAATAAATAACTTACAAGAAGCTTTATAGTATCATGTAGTAGTGTTATCAGGCTCTTATAGGACCAACCCAAACTAGAATAAATATCTATAGTGTGCCCAAAACCGGCTTCTGCTACAAAAGCTTTTAACTCGTCTCCAGCATAAGTCTCGTTTGCATTATATTGACTTTAAAGTCCGTTAAATAAAAATATATTCGCATTTAAAATATTCAATTTGCTCGCGTTTTTGCTCAACAGCGAGCTTTTTTCATTTGTGTTCCTTTTCCAAACATGTTTTGTTTATCCTTTTTGGTATAGCATATTTCTTTTTAAATCCTCTTTTCCCGTATTCAAAGAGTAAATATAAAGCACTAGCTGCGCCCCGCGGTTTCATCCGCATAAGTTTCGATCCCGTCGGAATATCGGAATAAAAACTATCCTATGTCCTTTCCTGGGACTCAAGCTAACTCTATACCAAATTTCATCTAAATCGGTTCAGTGGTTTAGGCGTGAAAAGGTAACATACAGACAGACAGACAGTTACTTTCGAATTTATAATACACTTGGGAGCAAATAAATCGAGCCACTTGCTTTTTTTTGCACGTATAATGGTTATTATTTTTAGTATTATGAAACGTATCAATTCGAAATATATATCGCCTAAGAGCTTATTTAATAACCTTTACAATGAGGGTAAATCATTGAATAATAACCTTATTTAATGATACATTACTGGCTCTGAACGAAAAACGGTAATTTTGATAGAACATTGTAGGGTTAAAACAGTCCAGAAAATCAATCGAAATCCGGGCGCGGGGGGGTAATACAAGATATTAAGAATAAGTTTATACCATAATTTTGTTTTTAATTGTTTTTTTCTGGACTGACAATTTTCTATCAAAATTACCGTTTTTCTTTCAGAGCCAATAATTTATCATTAAATAAGGTTATCATTCAATAATTTACCCTCATTGTAAAGGTTATTAAATAATCTTTTAGGCAATATATGTTTCGAATTGATACGTTCCGTAATACCAAAAATAATAACCATTATACGTGAAAAAAGGAAGTGGCTCGATTTATTTGCTCCCAAGTGTATTAGTATGGATGGGTTTATAGAATACATAAAAGTTATTTCTGCTATCCTGTAGCTCGTCATCTATTATTTGCTTAGCGGCTAGCCGGAAGTCCGGTCATTCATCTTTTGCCTCTCTGATATCTATGCTGGTTTTTATAAAAGTTTCTATGCGTATTTACAAGGATGGTCTTTTTTGTGGTAACTATCTCTGGTTTTATTTAAAAGGTTGTTTCATTGATAAAAATTCACCCTGTTGTTACAAGAATTGCATTTTCGTATGAAAAGATTTAGAAGATTATTTTCAATAAGTATTTCAGAGTTGATCCAATAGTTTTTCATTTTCATGAGTACTTCCACCCACTGCAACTGCAATGCTCTTGTTAGCATAGGCAATAATCGAGTATTTAACTAATATTATTTGTGGGTGGCAACTATAGTTGCAAAACTTCTGAAAAATTCTGAATAATTCCGGAATACTTCTAGGAAAGTTTCTTTAAATCAGAATTATTCAAAATTAATTTAATTAAGATTTTTATTTTTTTTGCTGAAAAATCGTATTTTGCATCGATCGTCGATCGCCGCCGCGCTGTCCCTCTGTGCGCGCCCGACTGCACGAGTCGTGCGTGCCGCGCGCGCCCGGCTGCACGAGTCGTGCGTGCAGGCGGTGGCGGTGCGGGGTGCGGTAAGAGGGGAGATGTTCCCTGGAGAAGTTTTCCCCCCCGCGCCCCGCGAGAAACATTCGTACCCCGCAATCGAATGTTTCCGCCGAATATTTCGCCCGAATAATTCAATGGGAAATATTCCCAAAGTTTCGGAATATTTCGGAATACTTCCGAAGTATTCGACGGGAATGATTCGGAATTTTTCCCGCCAGCATCTATGGCAACATTGAAATTTTAAAATATGTTATTCTTTTGAGGTGTGGTAATCCATAGACACAGATAATGGCGCAAAAGCGTTTCATGCGTTTTCAACTAAAGACGACGATGAAAGTGGTGATTTTGTACAAATATTCGAGTGTATAATTCTTTCACTATCTACTACAAAGTCAGCCTGTATTTATGTAACTAACCGAACCAAAGTACGTTGACTTTAACCATGTATTTGTCACACCATAGAAGGATATATAGCAAAAAAAGCATCTAATTTCCTTACAATCATTACTTTTAATACGCTTCGTCTAGCTAAGCGGACATCCGGCGCTCCATCTACGATTCCCCTTCGATTACTCACCGGGATTCATTTGAAACGGTAATGACATTGTTTTGTGTGGCCTTCGAAGGATGGCAATGGGCTGCGGCGGGCATACTTGACAGTTGATACTTTGATTGTTTGTTGTCATTTGTCGGCCATTGTCTATGGATTAGGTAATACAATTTGTGGTGCGTTTGAAGGAGAAGGTGAATTATGGAGATATGGAAAATTAGGTGTTTATCAACGGGTGCGTGGTTGTTAATCTTATTTTAGGTCTTGGAAATCAGAGAGACATTGACATTAGAATGCGAACGTTCTTTCATAGCATAATCAGCCTATAATGTTCCCACTGCTGGGACACAGGCCTCCTCTCTTTTTGAGAGGGAGTGGGCCGTAATCCACCACGCGTGCCCAATGTGGGTTGGTAGATGTCACATGTCTTCGAACTTTTGGTTTTAGGATATCTGCTTCGTTGGTCTTGTGGTCGCAAGCGCTTCTGGTGAGCATGACGTCTCGGGTCCGATTCTCAGGTCAGGCAAAGTGTTATTAGGTTTTCCATTCGGGAATTTCTCAGTAGCAGCCCGGAGTTTGGATTTGTGCCCGGTTGATTGCAATAGGCTCGCCCCCTGTTACTTGGGACTTAAACATAACTGGCGAATTGGGGGTGTACTATAGGAACACCTGTGCTTTAGGGCGGTTTATACGTCCGATCCGAATCCGAGATATTATTACAGTTCATCGTCCTATTTGTATGAGGGGTTGCGCACTAGATGCGAACAAATAGTACGATGGACTATGTCTCAGATTCGGATCGGATTGGACTTAGTGGGTAACCGCCCTTACCCTTCAGGGTTTACAAGTGAGATGTTATGTTAGTAATATCGATGACCTATCTACAAAGAGCAGGGGTCTGTCTATGCATTTATGAATGAAACAAATAAGTACATTAAAAGTAGATATTATTTTAATATTTTATTTATTTCGTTGTATCACTCACAAAGAATACTTGATGTCTTGAAGTCTTGCAGCCTTGTCTCACAGCTTTTCGCCAATAAACCCCTTAACTGATGCAAAGGTCATTTAAGGGTGTGGTACAAATCATCAAACTGAACAATTTTGTCCATGGGACCAACATCGTAATCGCGAATAAAAATTCAGCCGTCCCATACGTTTAGGTCGAGTAGGTATTGTATTGAAGTTTTCTACGGGACAGTTGATAAATTTTTCGCGATTACGACAGCGGTCCCATGGAGAAAATTATAGCCTGGGACCTGGAGATAGACATGGGCTAATTTCATCCAGAAATTCATCATGACATACAAAATATACGTAGGCGAAGTCGCGAGCAAGAGCTAGTGCTATTATAATGTAAAACTACTTTATCACCTGAGAAAGTGGCAGAGCCCATTTAATACACCAAAATAGTTTTTAAATAGGTATGTTTATGCACACACAACAATAAGCTCTCTTAAAAGTCGGTTAAAAACGTTTGTCGTCTACAAATGCCACAGTGCCAGTAACCTCAAGTACCTGCAGTTCGAAACTATGTGACATATTCAGCTCTGAATGCATTCCGATGTCACTTGGAGACAATGGCTACCGAATGGCGGCGCCCGCGCAACCAAGCGGACATACGGGCTTTGAGATGTTTATCAATACTGAAGAGTTACTCGAAGGATTTCCGATTACGATTTTCTAAATGTTGATTTATAGAGAATCTTATTTGGAAAATGATTGCAAAAGCAAAAATAAGCTATTAGCCGTGACCTCTGAGTCTGAGTTTGTTTCGGCCTTTCTTCTTAGTCAGATAGGAAACGCCATCCTTATCTAGTTTTTAAAATATTATTGACGTGTAAAAGTGTTGGCACAAACCTAGATACTTAAACAGAAATAAAATCATTTATCATTTCCGAGTAAATTGCTTGTGATACACAAGCAGACACCGAAATCAACAATAGGTATTATCATTCCAACCAATATTTGGTTCAGATTATTATACTCATTTGCTTGTTGATTTAAAATATCTCCTTCATTAAATCTATAAACAAATGCAGTACCTATCGTTTTATTTTGTCTTATCAGTACTGGCAGCGCTTGTATAAGCGAGGTATTCCACTCTAGAGCACTGATTTGAACCGCACTTGGACGAACAGAACCTGAGCACTTCCACTAACCGCACATTCGTATTGCTTTACCGCTTTTGACAACAATTCCAAAAAATTTTAACTTCAATAAGGTTGAAACTAAAGTAAGAAGCTGTCAAAGAGGAATAGAACGGAGCTACATGAACATTAAATTAAAAGATAGAGTTAAAAGTTCACTGATAAGGGAAAGAACAAAAGCGAGGGATGCGGTCAAACAGGTGCTGACACTGAAATGGAAATGGTCAGAAGGCCAATTCTCGTAATTTAAAACGTTCAAAATCTAGTCGCAATCTCATCTCGGCGACAAAGAAATGTCAAAAACTTGTCAAAATGTAGGGAAATTAGAGGTATTTTTGACAGATTGAGACTGAGATCAGACTGTGAACGTTCTTAAAATTACGAGAATTGCCCCTCAGGTCATATTCAGAGAGCTATGGATGAAAGATGGTCACAAACTGTTTCTAACTGGTACCCAATATATAAAAAAAGAAGGAAGGGTAGACCTTCCAAAAGATGGAGTGACGACATCGTGCATATAGCCGGAGCCTTATGGCCCAGACGGGCAAAGGACAGAGCCACCTGGAACGGTTTGGAAGAGGCTTTCACCGCAAAAGGCGGCCCTTACACCTAACAATACTAACCTTATTTAAGTACAAACTAACATTACTAACAAATAAATAAATAAGTACCTACACATCACAAAAACTGTAAGGGATAAAATAAAGCTAATAAATAAAATAAATAAGGTTGAAAATATGTAACAGTCATACAGACAAATACAGTCTTTTCACAAGAACAAGTTATTTTGCATCACTGTCAACTTCACAAATAAGCGTTGTTCCTGTTGGGTTGCTCTCACTGAGAAGTCTGCCAAAATCAATGTGATCTTTATTGTCGTTATAATAAGTTTTCTGTTAGGTTGCTACTCTCAGAGGTGAACTAAACTGTGAACAGACTATAGTCCTTGTCGTTTTATGGCGTGCAGGTGACATTCAATCTTATAGTGACAATGCAAACTCAAACTCAAAGCATTTATTTCAATTAAACTATTTAAAGGCACTTTTGAATTGTCAAAGAGTCTGTCAGTTAGTCAGGAAGTTGAAGCTAGTTGCCCATTCCAAAACGTATATCTCTATGGAGAACATAGAAATGTAATATATCTATGATGGAGAAGAACGGGAAAGAAACTCCATGGATACTCTTTTAAATTGAGACATTACATACTCCTTGGGTTGGTACATTATTCTTGTTGATTTATATGCAATCAAGAAGTCCACTATACTCACTATTTGGGGGGTAAAAAATGTGAATCTAAATTCAGTAGATACTTAAAACGAGTCAGCTCAGTAGTGTCATATGTAAAGCAGATGTATTGTCACAGTTACCATGTAAAGCCGGGTACACAATGTTTGTCGCGATGTGAACGAACCGAGAGGCGTCGCAGTGAATAAATAATGCACTTCGTGTACACACGCTGCGTGCGTTGGTACAGCTGATTGTAATCTTATGAAAAATAAATTAGAAGGAAAAAATCGCAAAAAATAATCTTAGAAATATTCCTGTCAAGATATGAGAACTATAAAAGGGTTCGTGTTAAGTGCGAAGTCGTTAGTGTGATTGCCAAATTTTAAAGAACCTTTTTTTGTCACGAATGAAAATCTAGGTCCTGAAGTCTCGGCAAGGTTGTGGTGTATTTCTTCCACTATTTTGCACTTTAGTACTTACTGAAGTGAAAAGTAAACAGGCAGAGTAAAAGGCACTCTTGATATTATTCTAGCTGTGAACACATCCATCATTAAATCATTAGTCACCAGCCTTTATCCCAATTTAATTGGGGTCGGCGCTAGATATCTTTATCGTTTTATTTTTCTCTGCACTCATTCACTATACCATAGTCCATAATACAGGGTGAAATTGAAAACATGCGACAAATCGAAATGGAAGGTTGTACTCATAATTATGAACAACTTTTACTATAGGAAAAAAAACCTGAAATCGCGAAAAAAAATCAGCTGTTCCCTACATTTATGTTCGCATAACTCGTCCAAATGTAGGGAACAGCTGATTTTTTTTCGCGATTTCATGTTGTGTCCTATAGTAAAAGTTGTTCATAATGATGAGTACAATCTCCCATTTCGATTTGTCGCATGTTTTCAATTTCAACCTGTATATTTATATAAGTAAGCAATCGTTATGGGTCGTCAGAAGCCCGAAAGTCCGGCAACCAGTCTTAGATAAAGGCCAAAGGTATCGTATTACCCAGTAACTGGAATGTGGAGGATAGGCAGTCGCTCCATGTAAAATACTGGTACTCAGCATCCGTTTAGACTGGAAGCCGATCCCAACATAGTTGGGAAAAGGTTTGGAAGATGATGATGATTTAGATAAAGTAACTATAAGAAATTGCATATTTCGTGATAAAAAGAAAAGCCAATCAGAAAAATCAGTAGGTAATGGGACAGACTGCCATCCACAGTCATTGAGACAGACAAACCCTCGTTCAGACTCTTAAAGCAACATGAATCAAAGATTTAAATCGTTAGATTCGCCCTACCCCCGTCAAAAGATGGTCGCGTTTTTGTTTCGTTTGACACCTCTGACACACACGACGTCGCATACTGCCACGGAAACGCCATACACGGGATCTGCAAGCACACTCTTCTCAGTATCATTGACACTTTCTTGCGTCATAAGGACTGCGAGGGAAAATTCAAAGATTTAAATCATTGCCTTGAATCTTTTTGCCGTCACTCCTTTTATGACACTACATCAAAGGACATCTTAAACATTACCCACACTGTACCCTATTTAACACAGGACCACACAACATTAAAATAAAATAAACAGGAATATCGTTACAAGTATACAAGAAAGACTGTTGGTCGGTAACCACAAGTGTCTGTTTCTTTTAAAGTTAAAACACAAATGGAGCGAGGATTATAGCTCATTGTTCGTCTGTTATTTGTATCTTTTTTACACTTTACACTGAATTAATGAGTGCATACCAGCCTTTATGCTGTGTAGGGGGAAGCTGCCACGCTTAAATGGAATTGGGCTGGACTTTGCCGCATGTCAGATGATCAATGGGCCAAACTTAAGACCCAGTGGGTCCCGCTTAATGGCAAACGACATCGCGGCAGGCCCAGACGGAGATGACGGGATGAGCTGGACTCCTTTAATAAAGATTGGTCCTTGGCAGTTCTGGACAGAGAGAGGTGAAAGGAGAGTAGGGATGCCTTTGCCCAGGGCTAATAAAAAAAAGGACCCTGGTAGTAGTTTACGAGTAGGTTAACTTTTTAGGTTACGTATAGCTTATTTAAGGTATTTATCCTGATGATATTTTATAATCCGAAATATAAATTACCAACTAACTTGGATCGCAAACACTGGAAGTCACGCGACCTGTCTTTGCCCAGCGTGGGAATATAAAGGCAAATAGTAACAGTAACAAATTGTGAATGTTTACATGAAAAAGGTTATCCTATCCTATTTACCTGTCAGCATCACTAAAAATTAAAATTCTTAAAAACTCTCAATTGCTTAGAAATTAATTAACGTTGTAGTGTGGATGTGGACAGATAGGATACCGGTTTATTGTCAAAGATTTGATCAGCCTACAGTGATATCATAGTTTGTTATTAGATTCTGGTTTTTGTAGCTCTACTACACACAAGATGGAGACGACAACAATAAATTAAACTGCGCATATCTAATACCGTTCCCAGTCTGCATACAAAAATTCAACCAAATATATCCAATAGTTTAGTCACTAAGTATAACTAGTCAAAGATTGGCAAAACCAAAACTTTAAGCCGGGTAGCTACTATTTCGATGTTACGATTTATTTGATAGTTCCAAAATACTCTTAAGCATTAATATTGCCTGTGTTTTCATTTATTGTCGTCTCCACATAGTATTTTTTTTTTAAATAAAGCGAACTAATCCGCCTCGACTTTTCCCAACTATGTTGGGGTCTAACCTTATGCAGCTGAATACTAGTATTTTACATGGAGCGACTGTTTTTCTGACCTCCGCAACCTATTTATTGGGTAACACGATGCCCCATGGCAAGACTGATGGTCAGACTTTTGGGCTTAATAAAGCATACTCTTCAATATCTCAAACTACTGCATCACACAGCGAAAATATCAAAACGGTACTTATGTCGTAACTCACTGCCTGTCAAAAGCCCCGCGACTGATTTCGGTCACGTTCGCAACGGGCGACAAAAAAACCTTTTAAATGTCTTCTGGGGTCAAGCGAGAGCGATGGACCGGCCGATTGTTGTGATGATTTAATTTTAGAACACCTTTGGATTCTTGTCTATGGTTTTTAAGACCATAGAGTTCTTGGAAAAGGTTTTATCAAGTTGCATTGTAGAGTCGTAGTTGAAGTTTGAAGTAGAGAATCATAACAGCGTGGTCTTTAAAAAAAAAATTGGTCTATTAAAAGATTTAAAGGGTGTCAATTAAATGTCGCTTTGTATAGTTATGGATGAGATCTTACAATTTGGAAGAAATTCTAGTGTGGGCTCTGAAGTTAATCATAGGCTTTGACTTTTGATGTTAGATTCTATATCTTTTATTAGCAAGCAAGCCAATGTGCGCTTTTAAAATATTCTAACGTGACTATATTATCGTGGACTATATTATCCACGTCCATCAAATGTATGGAAATACGTGCAGTGCGTTATAACGTTATCATGTACGGAAAAAAAGCGACTTCATATATTTCCATACATTTTACTTTCCTGCCTTATCGTGATATACTTAGTGACGTGGACTTCCACGATAATCACGTTAGAAATTATAAAAACGCACAATCAACGTGCTTAATATATTAAGCACCTCTCCCAGTCTTTTATGACAGCATCACAAACGCCCAATATCACACTTCAATTTCATTTAACCAAGATGCAACCGAAACTCCCATGTGGTGTTATTTTGATAAACTGTAATAAAAGCGGCGCAGTGTGGCGTCGTGTCGCCTCTTCACAATCCAGATATAACGTGCATCTGTGTCATAGTTTGCGAACACCATGGGGACATGAATTCATGGGATAGTCCAGCTGGATTACAGTTTTTAGATGGGATTTCTGCGAGTGATTTGATTGTTTGTCTAAGCACTGATGGCTTGGATGCAACTTTGCGAAAAAGATATTGCTGATTTATCTCTATAACGATAACGGCATCTCGGTTACTGCATGCGCAATTGCAAGTATCTAACTACCCATTTTTTTTTTTTTATATTTCGACGCCATTTTTGAGTTTGTAATAGATTTAGTTAAGTATGGATGTCATATTTTAATTTTAATAGTTTGCTAGTTTTAGAAGTGTCTCCATTTAATAAATAAAGAAAAGTATTTGCTTAAAAAGTCTTCTAAATAAAATGTAATTATGCAACTAGGAACTGTCCGAGTATCGCAATTCATTTGGTCTCCCATTCACCCCGCGGATGACCGGGCGAGCACCGATAACTCCTCAGAAATAGTATTGATTACATCCTGCAGCTTCCGTGTGCTGTGTCACAGATAGTATGTAGTTATATGACGCTTGTCGTGATTTGTATTACATCTTAGAATATATACTGCCTCTGTCGGCTTGCGTTGAATATGCTACTGCCATGCTATACTTAGTTTGCGGGGTAATTGAGTCTTAGCAATGGTTTTCATTTTGACAGTTCAACAACATTCATTGCGTTATTTACGACGGTTGTCGAGCATATACATTTTTCGAACATATGAAGCAATGGATTAGCAATATCTTTCAAAATGATACAGATTGAGATTGGTTGGTGGTGTGTTACGCAATTAGGGTGCTGTTTAGAAAAGGATGGGTTGCAAGTGTTGCGAGACACATGCCGAATGATGATTTTAGTTCTTTTGGTTTAAAATACATAGAAAGTTGATTATTTCACAATCGGAATGAAGTTTCTTATAGCACGTTATATACTCTGCACACTTTGTGAATGAGAGTTAGACCTAGACCGAAAGAAGTGGAACATTTTCACCGTAACGACACTTTTGCTGTAGTATGTGTGTTTGTGTGTTCAAAGCGTATATGTCTATCCATAGTCGTACCCCCATACTAATAAACGTTGTATAGCGTCTTTATAGTTACCTACACAATGCTTTGTCTTCTTCTTTCGAAAGTCAAATTAGTGACGACTGAAGGAGAGACATCGGTGTGTAACTATTCATCTGATATAATACGTTTATTAGTAAGGGGCTTAGTTTAGAAGTACGGATATTTTTTTCTTTTATTTTCATTTAGTTACTCTCAAACGTTGTCAATTTATTTCTTTGTGCCTGTTATTTAATTTAATACATAATTTATACAGCGAAAAGAGATTTCGTTCCAACTGGGCCTCCCACGACTCCTCTCGCTTTTTTATACCACAACTAAAACGATATAAGTACTTATCATGGAATTATTATGTACTACGTACAACTAGTACATAATAATTCCATGGTACTTATTTGTGTCATGTGAACCATTAAAAAATAAACATAGAATAAACAACTATCTATTTCTTTATAACTTATTTTTAAAACGAAGTGCCTAAATCAACATTTTCTTCTTTTTTCAGGTAATTAACGCGAATTTAGCAGCAATTGAGATTGTCAGGTAAATTATCTAGGACGAAGTAGGCTGTAGAACAGCGTCAGATCCGACTGAAGGGGAGAATTAAGATCGTTTTCATTGGTGTAAAACTATACCTAGATACATAATTTAGGCCACAGCACAGTTAACGCTTCGGGACTAATATAGTGTATTTATTATGTACCGTTGTGATTTAAATGAATATCTATTTACTTAATACTTCTTACTATGATTGTACAGTATATCAATTTATTTCAGTACTAGCAGCGCCCCGCGGTTTCACCCGCGTAACTGTCGATCCCATGGGAATAACGGGATAAAAAGTATCCTATGCGTTATTTTGATGTATAAGCTATATTGCTGTAAAGTTTCATCAAATCTATTAATTAGTTTTTGCGTGAAAGAGTAAGAAACATCCATCCATCCATCCTCACAAATTTTCGCGTTTATAATTTAGCAGCAAGTAGGATATATCAGTATATTTATCCTACTTACTACAAATATTATAAACGTTCGTAATATTGTAAAATTCGGGTATTTTTATATAGGTTCTTTAACAGTTTAAAGAACTTATACTTAAGTATAAAAATACCCAAATTTTTGGATTCAATATCTCCCGTTGAAACTATTGTACAAGTAGATCTATTTCAATTTAAACCGCGACCAAGATAAAACGAAATAAACAAACAGTTAAATAGGAACACAACTAACAAGTGCAACTGTGATTACCGTAAAATAGTTTAACTATGATTACGTTAATGGATATAACAGTGTTAGCTATCCGTAATGACGGCTAAAAACCGATAATGAGGCAGACTGTAAAGGTTTATATTTACGTAAATAACTAACTTCTGCCCGCGACTTCGTACATGTGAAATTTCTTCTTCTCCCGACCCACACCGCGTCGCATCGCATCACCTGCCCACGCAATCACTAAGGCCCCGTCTCCACGAGCGAGAGAATCGCGGCAATAGTCTCGCCGTGCCATCAAATTTTCGCCGCGATGATATCGCCGTCCGAAGACACGTTCTAAGGCACGGGACAAATACAACCGGCGAGGGGCGCGGGCGCGGCGCCGGCGAGGTCCTTTACAGGCGAGTGGCGTCCGAACCCCGACCGCACCCCGCACTCGCCTCACCGCTTGTTTATGTCCCGCGCCCCGCCGCTTTTATACATTTCATATAAAACACGTAATGAGAGGCGCCTCGCCCGGACCTCGCCGGCGCCGCGCCCACGCCCCTCGCCGGTTGTATTTGTCCCGTGCCTTAGAGAGTGTATAGAAATACGTGGCACGACAATAATATCGCCGCGATTCTCTCGCTCCTGGAGACGGCCTCTTAGTGTTCTTTCTGGTTTTTTTTCCTTTTTACTCGGCTCCTAAGGGTCATAGTGTGATGTTAAATAGCCTATAGCCTCAAGAATTGGGCTATCAAATGCAAATTGATTTTTTCAAATCCGACCGGTAGTTCCGGATATAAGCGCGTTCAAACAAACAAACTCTTCAGGTTTGTTATGAGTATAGATTACTACGTCCCGCCTTATTGGTCTAGTGGTGGCAAGTGCTACTGCTGAGCATGAGGTCCTGGGTTTGATTCCCGAGTCGGGAAAAGTTTCATTGGGTTTTTTTCTGTCTCGAATATCTCAGTAGCAACCCGGAGTCTGGATTTTTTTCCGGTTGATGAATTTGTTTTTGCTATACTCCAACAGTTACTTGTATGGGCAAGAAACTGTTGGAGTATGGCGAAAACAAATCGATCCAACTTCAACACTATCGTCTATCTCATTCTAACTCATAAATATTATTTTTTACTATCCGAGCCCGCCCTTACCACTTGACCGAAATCCTTACTTTCGCATAGTGACTGTACTACTCTTCTAGCCTTGTGTGGGATCCCACGTCTCACGTACCTAATATTAGTAAACCCACCTTCCAATATATAAATAAAAAGGATAATAAACGTATTATTGAAATCCTTAGAACGGTCTTTCCTTTGGTGTCCCCCTGAAACGTGTTGTTTTCGGTTTTTTTTTTTGCCTTGTGGTACTGTAGAGGCTGGCTGTGAAGCCACACCTCTTTGTGGGACAGGCTGGTTATATTTGAAGGCAAGTTCCATTCGAAATTCAAATATTCTGTTAGTGTTTTTTCTTATATTAGAAGCAGTGTTGGTTTTGTCGTTGTACAATAAGCTTCTCTTAAAATAAATGCTATTCAAAGCTTAACGCCTTTTAATCATATGTCGTAAGCACGTCCTTTGCTATGCCCCCCCCCTACAGTACAGAAACTGCGTGTGCGAGTCCGAGACGCACTTGGCCTGTTTTTAGGGTTCCGTAGTCAACTAGGAACCCTTATAGTTTCGCCATGTCTGTCTGTCCGTCCGTCCGTCCGTCTGTTCGTCCTCGCTTAATCTCTGTGACCGTTAGCACTAGAAAGCTGAAATTTGGTACCAATATGTATATCAATCACGCCGACAAAGTGGTAAAATAAAAATTGGAAAAAAATGTTTTATTAGAGTAGCCCCCCTATTTGTAAAGTGGGAAGTGATTTTTTTTTTAATTTCAACCCTAACGTGTGATATATTGTTGGAAAGGTCTTTAAAAATGAATATGGGTTTACTAAAATCATTTTTTGATAATGTCAATAATTTCGGAAATAATCGCTCCATAAGTAAAAAACAATGTGTCCCCCCCCCCCCCTCTAACTTTTGAACCATAAGTTTAGAAAATATGAAAAAAATCTGAAAAGTAGAACTTTATAAGGACTTTCTAGGAAAATTATTTTGAACTTGATAGAAACAACAGTTTTTGTACAAAAAAGACAAAAGTTGTACAAAATCATTTCTGGACTAAGTTTGTAGTATAATCGTATATGCAAGCATTTTTTTTTAACTTCGTTTACATATTTTGTTATCCTGAACGTATCTTTTTTCAAACAAAAAAAGAATGATTAAAATTGGTTCTCGCAATCCAAAATTACCACCGAAAACTTCTGGCACGTCTATGTACTAATTAGTAACCCAATTCCCCGAGAGATGGCGCTGTAGGTACTTATTACATTGGGTCGGGTATTATCGAATTGTACGTGGGAACACTTATTGTGACGGACGGGAAACTACGGAACCCTACACTGAGCGTGGCCCGACACGCTCTTGGCCGGTTTTTTTTTCTCGCTATTACGATGTTGGTCCCATGGAGAAAATTGTTCAGTTGTTCACCCTTAAATATGACCACACAATTCTGATAAACGCTGTATAATACAACTATTATAAGCCTACGTAAACAAGCCAAAGGCATGTAAGTTTGTTTTAAACATCATTATCGGTCTGTCAGGCTGTGGAGCGACATGCGCCCGATAACTCCGAAAGCCCTCTGTGTGCTGCTCTGATATAATTAACGAGTTTGAGCTGGGGGCATTACCGATGTAATTATAAAAGCTAGGGCTGTTGTTAATGTCAATTTAATGCTACAAAACTTTATGCAAAAACTACTCTGTTCATTCTTCTTTTTAGCATGTCGATAGCAATCTAAATGTACTCGGCCCAGAATTCGGCCACTTGTTTGGCGCCATTACAAGCGTCCATCAGTTCCTGTAACGTGCAGCTGACAGGACACGCAGGACACGAATCAAATGTCCCAACGAGGTCCCAACACAGCTTAAGCATACTTATCAACCAAGTACTTTGTTCATTTGGAGGTTTAAAAGGTTTTTGGCAGCCACTTGTGTAAAAAAAGAAAAACCATTCTCTTTTTAAACACGAAAATGGCTATCGATGTTTTTTCTCTTAAATCCAACCTTTGTATTCTGTAAAAATCTCTTCGTGAAAACGTAGGTGAAATGAGCTGTCAATTGTGTCAATCCCTAGCATTAAATGGAATAACAGCTCACTCCACCTAAGTTTACACGGTGATTTTTTTACAAAACAGATCAGTTAGTGGTTTAAAAAAAACTATATATAAGTACCTATGTAAAAACAAACTCTCTTTGGGCTGATTTCACCGAAAGCTGTCTTTGGTAAAATCAGCCCTATACACGGTGAAATTGAAAACATGCGACAAATCGAAATTTATGGGAGATTGTACTCATCGTTATGAACCACTTTTCCTATGGGACCAAACCTGAAATCGCTATATTTTATACGTGGTATAAAATTGACATGTAACAGTTCTACCTAGTAAGTATGGAAAAATCAGTTAAAAATTCAAAATTTATTCTCAGGATAAGACTTATTCTAGTACCTAGGGGGATTGTCCGCAAGGGTTACCGCTACCTCGGAACACAAAGGGCTAAGGAAGGAACACGGATGGGTTTTAGGCAGTAAGAGTCTGACACTCCCTTCCGCTCCACCCAGAGCGGGAGGGGTCATTTGATGATTTTCCATCCACAAAAAAAAGACTTAAAAAAAGGTATAAAAGGTTGGTGTTTGCCCTTACTAAAAAAATTATTCATCCCTAGTTCATGTAATAAATAAAACCAGAGGCCTACAGATGAGTAATTTTATTACGATTATAAATCTGAATATCAAGGACTATTATATACAATATTTCCACATCAATAGATAGTTATTATCTTTCTTCCAAGAAATAATCACATAATTAGAACAATAAACTCTCTGAGATTTATACGCAACAGACGTCCCATTGAAAACAGATCAATGGTTCACGAGTGCGTTATTAATAATTTAATTTAATGAACATATTAATAAACTGATTTGCAGCTTGTGGGGTGCGCTAAAAATAGGAATGTCGCCGTTATCATATGTATACTTAGTAGGTACAGACGCCAGCACATCAACCTACTACAATCTGTCAAATTTCTTTAATAGATTTTATCACTAAAACATAAGGTTCAAAGTTGAGTGGGAAAATCTGACAGTTTCGGGTAGGTTGATGTGCTGGCGTCTGTACAAAATAATGTTAGGGTTTGTTTAAGCTTTATTGAAAGAGCTTAGCAACATAATATCTTGGAGAATTTTGCCCTTAGAGCTAGTAGAGGTGACATGTCTAATTCTGTCTAGTCATAGACGTTGACAAATGAATTTTGGACCATTTGTGATTTGACCACGGATTTGTCCCACACAAATTGGACCTTTTTTTGGCAATTTTACGAACTGTTTCTTTTTTTAGGGTTCCGTACCCCAAAAGAAAAAACGGAACCCTTATAAGATCACTTCGTTGCCCGTCTGTCAAGACCCTTTTTCTCAAGAGCGCGTGGAGTTATCAAGTTGAAATTAATATCAAATACTCAAAGCTGCAATTCATTGAAGCAGTGAAAAAATCAAACTTCTAAATTAACGCAATCAAAAGATTTATGCCACATATTTAGGACACCCCAAATAAAATAGTTTTCTTTCTTAATTCTTTCTAACTGATAATTGGATCAACCGTGTCTGAACGTTACCAAAACCAAAACTATGATACATTATTCAGATATTATAATTAAATACCAAAAACCGCAGATTGATGACATCATTAACTGTCCTATTGAATCCAGATCATTTGTTCATACTTAATCATACATAACTAATACAACACCACTCTAACTGACAATGTTTATTAAATAATTACTATTCCACACACAAACATAAGTACAGACAATCGAGACGTGAGAAATATACATAATAGAACTGATAGTGTTTGTAAATATTTTATTTTGATCATATACAATATAAACAGCAGGGGCAATTCAAGTTTTTTTCATGTATTTTTTTTTAACATTTTTAATTTATACATTTTGTTATTTTAAGCAACTAATTTCAATATTTTGGTTTTCCAAGCAGTCATCAAATTTTCTAAATTCTGCTTCAAAAGTAGGCTGAAGAATTCAATATCTTTGCCACGTATTTTGTAAAAATCCTAAATTTGACGTGTTTTGCTTGACATCAGACACTTGACAGTTTTAGAGGTGGGAATGATCAACATAATCGAACATTTACTTATTACATTAAACTAATCGATTATGAAATTAGTAACTCGATTACAGTTAATCGATTATTTATAGTTACTAATTTTGTATATTATTAAAATGTCCTTAGTAGTCGTTAGATATGCGAGTTTAGTACTTTTGTCGAGTGAAGACGGATAGTGGTGCCGATTCCCTTGTTTACAAACTAACCAAAATTTAAGTTCAGTGTATCTTTTTCTATTTCAATAAGAAAAGGACAGAAGATACATTATAGTTTAGTCCTGTCAAATTAATCAGCGCAGCGCCTACAATCTTTAAACCGATTTATTGATTTTAACTACATTATTTCATGGTTTTGTTACGGCTTGTTATATTTAACGGGTCTCCACGGTTTAAATATTAACGGTGTGATGAAAATTTATGATATGTCCGTGAATGGAACGATGGAGGATGGAGGTGCTTGGAACGGTGGAACCATTACTTTAAAGGTCCGTGGATGTTTATAATGAACTTTAACTGAGCTCGCTAAAAAACGAAAACTTGCGTAGGTAGCCTAGATATTTATTTAGATCTGTGTGTTTCTTCAGGACTAAAAATACTACCTAATTATTATAAAGAGGTATGTGAGTTTGTATGGGTAATCTTCAGAACTGCTGATCCAATTCCGAAAAATCTTTCACTAATCGGAAGCTACAGTATTGCCGACTGTCATTGGATATATAAGGCGCTATAAAAATATCTGCCACGGCTTCAATGGGAGACATATCAGTACTTTGTATATAGATTACAGCAGTGAAGAAATTTTGTACCCCCAAATAGTTAAATCAATTTCAGAAAATAAAGTTATTAATTAAACATTTACTCTATTCTGAACGTGGTTCACATACTACTTACGCGCGATATGTCGCTTCGTCACATTTTGCGAAAGTTCAGCTATTTACTAAGGGACGGTTTTATGCAACAAAATCAATTCAAAGAACGATGACCATATTTGTATGAGACCCGTCCCCCCCTTCAACAGAATTTTTGTATATGTTAGTAGGTTCACAAAGATCTATAGAAAGACTAGCAACCGGTTTTAACTTCAAAATCCATGGTGTTTAGAAATAAAATTAAAATTAAAAAATCGTTTTATTATTTTTCCTAATTCGCTAGGCCCGTCCCCCACCCTGCAACAGATCTTTTGTTTGTGTTATCAGGTTCATAAAGATCTATAAAAAGACTAGCAACCAGTTTTAACTCTAAAATCCATGGGGTTTAGAAATAAAATAAAAAAATGTTTTATTTATTTTTTCAAATTCAACAAACATCTTATATAGTAGATTAACCAGAAATGGGATAAAGTAGTGTCTTGCTGCCGCGGGCGCTATTTTGAATCCTAAACGCAACGAAGGATTCTAGGTTTGAGTTAACTCCTGAGCGAAACGAGGGAGTTAAGACTTGAATCCTTGACTGCAGAGGGATTCAAGCTCGCCCAAGACGAAGACACCTTTATCCAAGAGGAGAATACCTACTCTACTTTTCGCACGTACTGCGAAGTAATAAAAACCAATTTGATTATTTATTTATTTAATGCACAATGTACACAACCATAGTTACACGCTAGGCTTAAACTAGTGAGTATAATATGACCCTGTTAGGGCGCAGCAAGATAAAACAAAGTCCTTTAACGTGGCAGGGTCAAACGAGAAGCTATCAATCAAGTCCAATAAACATGCAGGGGTTAGTAAGAGATCTAGGTAAAGCAATCCGATATTGAAAATAACAAAGTCGCGTCTCCTTCGTAGACGAGCATATAGGAGAAAAAAATTGGACGAGTAATGAATGACGTTTATTGTTTTATTTGTTTTATAAATGGCATCTCGTAGTTGATCTTGAAAGGTTTAAAAATCAAAGAATGTGGTGTACAAACTGTTATTTTGTGCCGAAAATAGTAACATGAAAACATGATTTTTCTCGGAATATCCCGCACTTTTGAGAGATGTCGTCATAGTAAAAATTGATCAGCTTGCTAAGGCGGTTTGAATGAGATACATTTTAAGTCTGTTGGTCAATGTAAGGGTTGGGGGGACGTTGTGACGAAATTAACACTAAAACATGATTTTCTCGGAATATCCCGCACTTTTGAGAGATGTCGTCATAGTAAAAATTGATCAGCTTGCTAAGGCGGTTTGAATGAGATACATTTTAAGTCTGTTGGTCAATGTAAGGGTTGGGGGGACGTGGTGACGAAATTAACACTAAAACATGATTTTCTCGGAATATCCCGCACTTTTGAGAGATGTCGTCATAGTAAAAATTGATCAGCTTGCTAAGGCGGTTCGAATACTTCGAATGAAATACATTTTAAGTCTGTTGGTCAATGTAAGGGTTGGGGGGACGTTGTGACGAAATTAACACTAAAACATGTTTTCTCGGAATATCCCGCACTTTTGAGAGATGTCGTCATAGTAAAAATTGATCAGCTTGCTAAGGCGGTTCGAATGAGATACATTTTAAGTCTGTTGGTCAATGTAAGGTTGGGGGGACGTTCTGACTCATCGTCCTTTATACGCACATTTTTTGTATGAAAAAATTTATGATATAAAATCAATAATGTATCTTTACTATTGTAATCTATTATATATACAGAATACTGTCTTCCACTGAAGCCGTGGCAGATATTTTTATAGCACCTATATAAGGTCACTTTAAAATAGATGTACAAACTTTTAGAAATCATTCAGACACCAAAATAAGTCGATGGTAAAAAATATATAAGAAAAACGCATTAGATACTTACAAGAAAAATAATCAGGTAACGAAAATACACTAATGTGCCGGCAATTTATTATTTTAGGTCAAAATAAAATCACTTTAATCTCTGTTTTTTTGCTTGGATTTGGTTAGACGTAGGTACTATAGAACCTGAGTCACGGGATTTGTGTGTTATACAATAAAATCCCTTTTATAGTTATTAGGATATATTTTTATGAGTCTTTTTATCATATATATAATTATATCGACTTATTTCTGAGACGTCAAACCTACGACTCTTATATGACATATGCTTGAATCTTTGAATGGAACATACTTCAAATATAACCAGCGACCTGACCCGCAAGGAGGTCGGAATCTCTGAAAGAGGTCTCTACAGTACTGAGCGCTGTGTTAAAATTTGTCCATCTATTAAACTTTTGAACGCCATTGTCACATATATGTGACAAACGAAATCTTACCCTGAACGCCAACGTCACAAATATATGACAAAATACACGTCGCACGGGTCGCACCATATTATGAAATAAACAATTTATTCATTAGTTTTTTATGTTATTATTATTTATATAATTTAAAAGTTTAAGCTTCCGTCTATATTGTATTGCATGAAACTAATATAAATAAACCACCAATATCGAGAAATTTGTGTAGGGTAGGTAGAGATACAGCTATGCCTAACCCTTCGGGATAACAGGCGTGATGTTTTGTTATGCAACTATGTGTGTGAAAGAGTAACGTATTGACCATTCCATTTTACCAACTCTAGCATAATCAGCCTATAATGTTCCCACTATTGGGACACAGGCCTCCTCTCTGTGAAAGGGAGTGGGCCGCAATCCACCAGGCGAGCTCAGTACGGATTGGTAGATGTCAGTCTTCGAATTTTTTGGTTCTAGGACATATCGGTATCCTCACGATGTTTTCCTTCACCGTTTCGAGAGCAGTGGTGATGAAATTAAATATACAAAGTGTAAAGTACCTGCCTGGGTTCGAGTTCACGATCTACAATACAACTCTTACGTCGGGGTCGATATTACTGTACCACTACTACTCCTCTAAGGCCAAAACTAAACCAAATAACACGGATCCCTTTAAAATTGATTAAAACCCGTCCATGAACCAAGATCATCGCGGTTTTGACCTTGCCACTAATTCAACCACCATGAAACTAGTGAATGGTGGTGTACAAATCAACCATGACATTACGTTGTATTCAATTAATGGGAAGTGCTGCCATCTCGTCGCATGTTTTGGTAACTTTGTTGTTGATATGAATGAGCTATTGTTTGAATTGACAATCTATCCAATAAGGAAAGTTTTAAATCAAATAAAAATGAACTGCTGTTTGTTGGGTACCTACTTGAAAACGGTTGGACCGATTTGGCTATAAAAGAACCTTTCAAAATGAAATACTTAATTCGAATTGGAAAAAATACCCGGAAAATTTAAGAAAAACTAAAGTTGTTTTTGTCTACGGGGTTTTTGTATGAAGACCATATTGAAAATTTTGATAGTACAACGTCTGTTGGGTCTGGTAGTTCCTAATAATTCCATAGAACAAATACGTACCTATCTAAACTCGTTTTAAGCAATTCTACAAGGTTATTGGAAAAACATCAACAAACCTCTTAAGGGGTCATTGTACTCATCATTATGAACAACTTTTACTATGAGACCAAACCTGACATCGCGAAAAACAATCAGCTGTTCCCTACATTTTGACGAGTTACCTATACGAACATAAATGTAGGGAACAGCTGTTTTTTTTGTCGCGATTTCAGGTTTGGTCTCATAGTAAAAGTTGTTCATAATGATGAGTACAATGACCTTACAAGAGGTTGTTGGTGTTTTTCCAATAACCCTGTATAGTTAGCCCAACTCATTTCAGTTTAGCAAAGTGTAACACAAATAAAACTACTTATAATTGGAACACATGTATCTATTGTTACAAACTCGACTATTAGATGTAGGTGATAGATAACAGCAAGTGCTGAGATCGTAGTCACCTGTAGGTACACTATCAAATAACTTATTGTTTGTGGTGGCAGGTGAACAAACTACGAATACGATACATCAATATTGAAAGCGGATAGATCGATCTCATTGGAAGTATAGGAATAGAATAGAATACTCTTTATTTATTTATTAAAACTTTATGCACAAGTAAAAAAAAATACTGTAAAAAGGCGGACTTAATGCCTGAGGCATTTTCTACCAGTCAACCTTAGGGTGATGCAGAGACAAAACATGGAAGGTGCAACATACAGAATAACTAGCTTGGAAATGACTATAAAATACAAAAATATATACATAGATACATACATACATAAGAAGGCCGCAGGAACTCGTTGGATGCGAGAAGCACAAAACCGGTCGAAGTGCAGGTGCTTGGGGGAGGCCTATGTTCAGCAGTGGACGTCTTTCGGCTGAAATGATGATGATGATGATACATACATACATATAAACCAAATGAACTCTCAGGGGAAAAATGATCGGTAGAGGAGAAAACGAATCCAGCAAATCAGCGCGGTATTATATAAAACAATATAAATTACAGACATTAAATATAGAAACTTTACAATGGGGTGACGCAATGGGCGTTCTTAAAGCTAAGAGCGATCTTTTAAAGAAAACCAGAACCAGATCAGATCCAGATCTTTTATAGGCAGAGTTTGGAGACCTTATGGTTACAAAGGCCCAAAATCATAAACTTTCTGACTACAGTGGGGTTAGCTGATTTGGCTAGAAAGCGGGTGACTACAGAGATGACGTCTAATAGAGATTTACGAAAGAAGACGTGCGGCGCCAACCACAAATGAATTGGGACAAGGGTTCTAAGGATTATAATACATGGGGGCTAAAGCTATTCCTAGTGCTTTGGCTGAGAAGAAGAAGTGGCGCAACAAACTCCCCAGCTTCGGTGTTTTGGTTCTATGACATAACTCCGGTTTCCTCGCGATATTTCCATATTGGTATCATCAGCTTTTTGAAGGGAAACTTCTTTACGCACGCTTGACTTGGGGAGTAAGCTGGCGAACGCGTGACGCAAGCGTTACGAAAAGTGTGATCGGGCGAGGCGAACGGGAGTTGAGTGGGGGATATAAGCAAGAGAAAGCAGTGCGCGCGAACATTTTCTTTCTCTCTTCCTCTCATAGCCAAACACGTTTGAAGTTTCACTTCAGTCGTGTGGTCATAAGCACACTCGGTTTTTTTATGAGTTGACCTTTTAATTTTTTAGTCCTTTCTTCGGCTACTTTATATTTGCACTGAACCATCTTCCCAAACAAACAATACACCATATATGAATACTAAATAACTCATTAACATAAATGCATTTCGATCTACGCTCGTCATTTCGTGGCGCTAGCCTCATACAAATAGGCTGTATCTAGTTAGATCTCATGCTCGGACGCGCACGC
This sequence comes from Amphipoea lucens, assembly GCA_947508005.1. Classification (NCBI taxonomy): domain Eukaryota; kingdom Metazoa; phylum Arthropoda; class Insecta; order Lepidoptera; family Noctuidae; genus Amphipoea; species Amphipoea lucens. The sequence goes on from OX382375.1 coordinate 10,323,559, forward strand.
GCAGTATTTCGCAATGAACAGTTACTCTGTGGCGATGTGTGTTTGTGTGTGTGTGTTACGTGGGGTAATGAGTCTAGGTTTTATGGGTTGTTTATTTTTAGGGAGTGTAGAATTTTTTTTTTCAGAATACTTAATACTAGCCCATTGTCCCACTGCAGGGCAAAGAAAGGAGTCTTCTCACACAGAGAAGGCACGAGTATTGATGGCCACGCTTGCTCAAAGCGGGTTAACGATTTCAGACGTATATCCTACCTTAATATTATAAATGCGACATTGAGTTCGTTTGTTAAGCCTTCACGCTAAAACGGGTGAACGGATTTGGATGAAATTTGACAGATAGGTAACCTGGGACCCGTAAAAAGACATAAGCTACTTCCTGGATCGTAGACGAAGTCGCAGGCAATAACTAGTACTATATGCCCGACGCCGTAGCTCTTATTGGCCGCCGGCGACCGGCAGTCGCTTTTTTTTTTCTTCTTTTGGTTGCCCATAAACTCTAAATTCATATGTTTCAACGTTCATCATCGTTCTCCTGTCCTTACCTATCCCAATTTATTCGGGGTGTGCCCAACATGTTCCGTTCTTCCATACTTCTCTATTAGTCTTCATCTCGATAGTCACCCCCTTTCTCTATCAACGTTCTATCATCTGTCTAGCCTTTTCCCAACTACGTTGGGGTCAGCTTCCAGTCTAACAGTTGCAGCTGAATACCAGTATTTTACATGGAGTGACTGCCGATCTGACCTCCACAACACAGTTACTGGGTAATACGATACCCCTGAGTAAGACTGGATATAAGACTTTCGGGCTTCTGACGACCTGTAACGACAGTCAAAAGATCTACGAATGACAGCCGGGACCAACGAAAATATGTTTAAACGTTATTGTAACCAAATAATATAATTATGTTACCATATCAATTCCAGCCAATGGACAACATAATGACGTGCGTAAAGGTCCATTTTAAGACAATCATTCTGATAGCTATAAATAGAATAATTTAATGCCAGTCCCATACCCGCCGTCATCTACTTGGCTTTATAAATAGTTCCTCACATACAATTGATATTTAAAGGCACAGGAAACAAACACAATGCCTCTATTACTAATGCATAGAGATATCATCGATGCAGACGTCGTCACTATCCCACGCTGTGTAAAGCTTAACATCTTATTTATATAAAAATAATAAAAGATAAGTAGGTCAGGTATAATCGACCTCAAAATTAGTTATTACACGTCATCACAACGTCAAGGTCTATTATTAGTTTTAGGGGGCTACAGGACCAAATGCAAAAAACGAAAGTTTTGTAATACCTAAAAGTATATGACCGACTACAGTAAACAGAACCAGAAAAAAAATTTAGGTCATGTAGTCGCCTCGTCGCATCGCATCGCCTGCCTGCGCTATTACTTTGTTTTTTACTTAACATTCCTTCTCACTTTTTTGGTTTTGCTCGGTTCCTAAGAGTCATAGTGTGATGTTAAATAATCTATAGCCTTCTTCAAGAATTGGGTTATCAAATGCAAAAAAAAATTTTCAAATCCGACTGGTATTTATTAGTTCCAGAGATTAACACTTTCAAACAAACAAACTCTTCAGCTTTATTATTAGTAGTACGTACTATTTAGAAATGGAATACATTTTTTTCTTTTTTTAAGCCCTGGCCCTGTGTCAACGTTATACTTGTTGACTCTATAAAATAAGTACCTAAGGATAGGATTCATCATAATCAGCCTATAATGTTCCCACTGCTGGGACACAGGCCTCCTCTCAGTGAGAGGGAGTGGGCTGTAATCCACCACGCGGGCCCAGTGCGGGTTGGCAGATGTCGCATGTCTTCGAATTTTTGGTTCTAGGACATGCCGGTTTCCTCACGATGTTTTCCTTCACCGTTTTGAGAGCAGTGGTGATGAAATGATTTACACAAAGTAAAGCGCCTGTCTGGGTTCGAAACTACGACCTACAACTCGTAAGTCGCGGCCGTTACCACTGGGCCACCACTGCTCTCAGGATAGGATAGGATTTATAAACACATAAAATAATAAAACACAAAATGTTTTAAGCTCCTGCAATTTTTGCATCGCTCACGAAATTCAATGAAATCACGAGGCGCGGAATCGCGACAGCTCCACCCCGAAATCGATACCACTTCAAACGGCAAGCGACTTATCATTATCAGTTGTCAAAGCATTGAAAAGCCGATATTCCTGAAATAGGACACCTTTTACTAAATAAATATGAAACTGCCTTGTTGGTTGGTCTAGTGGTTGCAAGCGCTACTGCTGACCATGAAACCCTGGGTTCGATTCCCGGGTCGGGCAAAGTGTTATTGGGTTTATCTATCTGAAATTTCTCAGTAGCAGCCCGGAGTCTGGATTTGTGTTCGATTGATAGCAATAGGCTCGTCCCCTATGACACAGGACTTAAACATAACTAGCGAAATGTGGCTGTACTATAAGGTACACCTTTGCCTAACCCTTCGGTGATTACAGGCGTGATTTTATGATTATTATAAAACTTAAAATTTCAACAGGAAAACAGATCTACAAAAAAAAAAAAAGTTGCAAGAATAAAGTTCCATTGACAACTCGGTGTATTTATTTTAGGTATTTTTTTTTAGTAAAGCACCCATGTCCCTAGTAATTAAGTATTTTAAATTAATAGTAATAAATTAATAAATAGAAAATTTTGTTGTGCTAATATCTGCCTTTATGGTGAATTTATTTTAAGTATTTTTCCTTAGTAAAGCACCCATGTCCCATGTAATTAAGCATTTCAAATTAATAGTAATTAACACTACGAAGAATTTTTTTGTGCTAATAACTGCTTTTAGTAGGTAGGTAGACCGTACTAATTAGAGTACTTAGTAAACCCTCATTATTGTACGGTCTTTGGTGCATTATTTGTTCAGTACATAAATTGATATTGCAAATTGACCATTCATTATTAACGTTTTTGCGTCAGAATCGAACGCACCCGCTAGTCGCTACTGATATTCTCGGTGCGCTTATTGAGTCAATTGTGATTTGTGTGCAATTAATTTAAAAAAAAAAACATAATGTTCTTTGTGGGTGATACAGTGATGTTCTAAATTGAAATTCGAATACCATAGGTAGACATTGTGATTGATTTTTGTTTACGGAAACGTCGAATGAGCTTGGAAATAATGTAAGTTTTTAAACCTTGTCCATTTCCGCCTAAATCTTTATTTAGATTGAAGATTTTTGTCTCATTGATCTTTTTGGTGTTCTATAAGCTAAAATCATCATGCTTCTTGCTTGACAGGCTAGATTATTTTGTGTGACGTGAAAATAGTATCAGACCCGACTAGGGTTGCCAACCCTAATTGTAGCTGTATATTATAGTATCCTGCTGTATTAGAGGCCTAAATACTGTTTCTAAGAAAAAGATATAGTAGGTGAAACTACTATATTTTCATTCAAATACAAAATAGCGAAAAGACCGAGGGCCAGTATTATTATTAATCTCAGTGGTATTTTTTAACCTTCATTTAGTGTACCTACTTTTTATCATAATAATCATTAGTGATGAGACATTAAAAAACCTGTTAATAAAGGCTCTAATTAGCAAAAAGTATGCATTTAAAACATTATTAAAAAAACTACCTAGGTACTTACATCTATTTTTTTTTTTTTCGCCATCAACTATATTTTAACAGGCATGGCTTCGAAATTACTATACACAAAAACTCAAATTCAAAGCATTTATTTCAATTAAACCAATTACAAGCACTTTTGAATTGTCAAAGAATATAACTATTTGACATAAAAAAAGTTGGCAAGACCCGACTCGACTTATCACATTAGGTCTTTATATACCTCCGATTACTTTACTATTGGGACAGATAATATAATACTCTAGTACTATTGGTACAGCAAAGATAGCAGAAAGATAGAAAACTAGTGTGAAATATCTGATAAAATGACGTTTATAACTTTTCTGAATAAAAAAAACTAAACACCAACTTTCTACAATTCGTTCCAATCAATACGTGAATAAAAAAAAAGTTGCGTTCCACATTTGAAAATAATAAAATGGCGTGCAGTGCTCCACTTGCTAACTAGGTAATATTAACAACAAGTGCGATGCTCAGTTGTTTTCATTATGCTATAATGTGAACGTAAGCATACATACTTGTTGGGCTATGGAATAAGCGTGAAGTAAGAAGCGGTAGCGGGAATTAAAATTTTGGAAAAGCACGTTAAGCAAGCCGTTGGTCCCGGCTGGCATTCCTAGATCTTTGACAGTCGTTACGACTAGTCAGAAGCCCAAAAGTCTGACAACCAGTCTTAGCAAGAGGTATCCCGTTACTCGGTAACTGGGTTGTGGAGGTCAGATAGGCAGTCGCTCCATGTAAAATGTTCAGCTGAATCCGGTTACACTGGAAGCCCATCCCAACATGGTTAGAAAAGGCTTGATAGAGTGATTGGGATTAGGGTGTGTAGTCTTTGTGTGAAACCAGAAAAAACATTTTAGTACCTAAGACCTAAGTCAAAGGAACCAGAGGTCTAAACTTTTTAGTAAATTAGAACTAGGAAGTTGTATTATTTTTTCAACAAATTGCTAAATGCGTGAGTTCCATTTAAATGTTATCATTCCCAGAAAATAATTTTCTATTCCCTAATGATCCTTTGAAAACGAATGGCAAATTGGCAAGACACCACTTCAAAAATTTATTTTATCTACTAATGACTCGTTAGCCGATAAGAATGGGATCTTTTTAACTTCAAAGTCAAATCTTTTTGGTCATTAGGAAATGAGCCAAACTGTACTTGGAAGGTTTTTTTATTCCAGAAGTTTTTGGCTAAAAAGCAAAAAACCTCTTTTTATAAAAGAAACGGCTAACCCAAAATGGCGTGGATTCTTTTTCCCAAAGTATTACACCAGATACAGGGGCTCGTGGCTCAATAACAGCCGCACGGGTCGATCGAAGTTAAAGCGACTCTTGCCCTCGGTGCCTCAGAAAGCACGTTAAGCCGTAGGTCCCGGTGTCATTCGTAGATCTTCGACAGTCGCTACGGGTGTAGCGGTATCTACAACGCCACAAGCGAACAACGCGTCACACTGACGTCACGCAAATCCTGCATCACGCAAGCAGAGTTTACCGCGCAACTAGCATAGATACAACAGCCCGACATGAATCATCGGGCAGTTGCCCGCCAGACATAACACCCGTCTGGTCGAAGGACCCTTTTCTATAGAGTATGAGTGAACTTCACACCCTGTTCTTCATATCTCTATAACGGGTAGTCAGAAGCCCAAAATATCTGACAACCAGTCTTACCAAAGGGTATCATGTTACCCAGTCTCTGGGTTGTGAAGGCCAGATAGGCAGTCCCTGCATGTAAAATACTGGTATTCAGCTACATCCGGTTAGACTGGAAGCCGACCCCAACAATCCCAACATATACTAGTTGGAAAAAGGCTAGGCAGAGTGATTGTTTACGCCAGATAGATCATTGATCGGAATAGATCCCGTTTCCTTTGACAGATATCGTTGTCAGAGGAAATCGGATAACTATGTATATAAATGGACAGGCTAAACAGCTGTTAATCCACATACGTAAAATTATAATCGTGCTCTCGTGCGTGCGCTGTTTTGTAGTAATTTGTCCTCCGAGCTGATGTTGGTTAGATTAGCTTTATTTCGCTAGTAAATTAGTAGATAGAGCTTCATGAATGAATTGTATGGTTTACCAATTGACTCAGTGGTTTTCTGACGAAAACTTTTAAAGATTCCACGTCGATTCGCGTTTAGAATATTAGTGGGATCTTATCATTCAGGTAGTACATTTATGATTTTCACTGGAAAAGGCTAAGTACAATTTTATATCTTTAACATTGCAAGAAACTCCGCCACAAATTACTCCGCCTCTGTACATTTATGTGCTTGCGTATTTAAGTATTAAATAAATAAATAATAATAAATAATTGGCTCCTTATAAAATATCGTATGATCCCTCGGTTTTCACAACCGCTGATTTCGAGGCCCAAACCACTCGTAACAAATGTTATACACTAAAGATTTTTATTTATTTATGCTAATTTCTTTGGTAACGCCCGACATTACTATCATATACCTATGGACCGTTAGTCCCTTCTTTTAATTTAAATCTCCGTTTTTATTGATGAAACAATATGAATATGCATACTTTAGCATTATGGAAATCGGTGATCTTGTATCGATTTACTTTTGAAGTTATGACACGTGCCAACGACGACGATTAGATTAGTTTCCGACACAAACACGATTGTCAACCGAAACCGAAACCGTGCCTAACTGAATCTTCGGCTCCCCTTCTAGTTTCGGCTAGAGCTTGCAGCAATCTTCCAGAAAGCGAATTAATCCTGACTCGACGATACTTGTTACGTGTGTATCCAACCTTACAATGTTAAATCTATGGTCTTCCTGTCTTCCGGTTTCCCCTTTTCTACCCCATCCGTCATGGCGAATACATCACTTATCAAGAGAGCCGAGTCGTTTTATTCTAACATATGAGTCGATTGGTATCAAAATTGGTCAAATCCATGATAAATTAATGGAATGTGACCAATTTTGATACCAATCGACAGATATATAATCCAATACACAAACTCATCAACAACATCATTACAATACTAAAACCAGCCTGTCTGCTAAGTTTATGACGTCTATTTATAAGTAAACAATTATTATTTTTTTGTTTTTTTTTTTATATAAAAATGGTGAAAACGGGACCCCATTGCTAAGTCTACGCTGTCTATCTATCAGTCTGTCGTTCGTGTTCTAACAAAACCGCGGCCGAAACAGAAGAAGCAAAGAAAAAAAGCTCATAGACAGTAAAGAAGCTCATCTTCTTTCCTGCACTATCACAATTTATGTAGGGTCGTCGCGTACGTCATTTCCATTTGAGTAAGAAGTAGAAAAAGAACTAGAAGATATTCGGAAGTCGGTGGCAAAAAACTAAAATACAGATCCAAAGACACAGACTTCCGAAATTAAAGTTATTTTTCACTTTGTAGTGTTTTTTTGGAAGTCGGTTTTTTTTTTCTTAAAAAGTTTTTATCGCTATTATCAGCAGCATGCTGTTTCAGTTTGACGGGAATTGGTTTCTGGACCTGCAATACATCTCCAATGCTTCTGGTATTGCAGAAGACCATAGACTGCGGTAACCAGTGAGAGTGACCTCTGCCTGGGCTGTCTCGCCGCGCGCAGTGTGAGCTTGTTTGCTATAATATAACATTTTTTTTTGTGGATGGGAAATCGTCAAATGACTCCTTCCGCTTTGGGTGGAGCGGAAGGGACTGTCAGACTCTTACTGACTAAAACCCGTCCATGTTCCTTCCTTAGCCCTTTGTGTTCCGGGGTAGCGGTAACCCTTTCGGACAATCCCGCTACTTTGCTATATAAATTAAAAAAAACTTTTTTTGGAATAGTATTAGGTACCTACTCTTTCGTCTATAACATGTTAGCATAATAATTAAAGCCAATAAGTTGCACAACTTCGTTACGAGTATACAGACGCCAGCACATCAAGCTACTACAATCTGTCAAATTTCTTTAATAGATTTTCAACTTTATCGCTAAAATCATAAGGTTTAAAGTTGATTGGAAAAATTTGACAGTTTCGGGTAGCTTGATGTGCTGGCGTATGTACTTCGTAGTCGTGACATCTTGTTTGAAATTCTCATTTACGTGCGTTTGGGTCAAGGATAAAAGAATAAAATGTGAGTAGGTGGGTAATCTTTGCGTTTATTATTTACTAGCTTCAGCCCGCGACTTTGTCCGCGTGAAATATCTTGTTCCCTGAACAGTGAACCACCGTGTTGCATCGCATCGCCCGGCCGCGGTCTTATCTTCGTTTTCGCTTAGCATTTTTTCTGACTTTTTACTCGGCTTCTAAGGTAGCGTGATGTTAAATATCCTTTGATTATATACACGAAATATCTATAACTTTCCTCAGAAATTGGGCTAACAAATGAATGCAAAAAGATTTTTTCAAATCCGACTGGTGCTTCCAGAAGTTAGCTAACGAACAAGAAGAAAAAAAAAACTCTTCAGCTTATTTATTTTATTTATCAATTTATTTCAGGCATCAAAGCGCATATAAATACATACAATACAATATTGATATAGTTAACTTAAAAATACTATAAATAAGTACATACATGATACAACATTATAATTACACTAAAAACTAACACACACGAAGTGTCTGCGTCGTGTTTCGCTGACTGGTGTCATTTAGCCGGCCACGAAACCGGCGGTACACAACACCCTTCGGCCAGAACTCTTCCTTGAGTAACTTCTCGAGATGATGTGTCGTAACACGCACCACGAACGACTTGAAGTTCGTGTTGTGACGCGACTCCCTTCTCGACCCTCAAAGTCCAGTTGGCTTTCACACGCATACAGCATCCACGCATTTGCTTATAATACCAGTATTTTACATGGAGCGACTGCCTATCCATCTATATTTACCTAGGACAAACTGTCTAGTTAGGTAGGTCCAACTTCGAGAAAGAGCTCAATCGTCGAATCCGACTCGGCTGGGCAGCGTTCGGGAAGCTACGCAATATCTTCTCGTCCCACATACCGCAGTGTCTCAAGACGAAAGTCTTTGACCAGTGCGTGTTGCCAGTGATGACATATGGCACTGCTGAAACGTGGTCGCTCACAATGGGCCTTATTAGAAGGCTGAAAGTCACCCAAAGGGCAATGGAGAGGGCTATGCTTGGAGTTTCCCTGCGGGATCGAATCAGAAATGAAGAGATCCGCAGGAGAACCAAGGTAACCGACATAGCCCGAAGAATTGCCAAACTTAAGTGGCAGTGGGCAGGGCACATTGCTCGCAGAACAAATGGCCGATGGGGCCGAAAGGTTCTGGAGTGGCGACCGTGTACCGGAAGACGTAGCGTTGGAAGGCCTCCCACAAGGTGGACCGACGACCTTGTGAAGGCCGCAGGAACTCGTTAGATGCGAAAAGCACAAAACCGGTCGAAGTGGAGGTGCTTGGGGGAGGCCTATGTCCAGCAGTGGACGTCTTTCGGCTGAAATGATGATGATGATGACTGCCTATCTGGCCTCCACAACCCAGTTACTGGTCAACACGATACCCCTTGTAAGACTGGTTTTCAGACTTTTTGGGCTTCTGACTACCCGTAACAACTGTCAGAGATCTACGAATGAGAGCCGGGAGCAACGAATCCAAAAAATACTTGATACATTCAAAAAAGTTCTTGCTTTCACTAGTTACCTAATAAAACAAATAAGACAAGTAGTGAGTAATTGTTAGCTACAATACTTACCGTTATAGATGACGCTGCGCTCGCAGCACGTCTCTGCGCTTGCGCAAGCCGCGGGTGTCACCGCAAACTTACTGATCTAACAACTAGTGCCCACATCTGCTGAATACGAAATTTGTTGGTTGTTTATACTTCTTTACCCAGCACGTCCTGTGATATGTTAGAACTTTTATTCATTAGTTCCGCGGTTTTTTGATAACTAGATGCAATCTTGTGTGTGTGTGCTCTACTCGATTGAAATTATTTTCCCTGAATACCCTGAATATAGGCCAAGTCAAGTTTCATCGTCTTCCTGCCTTTTTCTCTTTTATTTGGGGTCGGCACAGTTCCGAAACGATTTCTTCTACCTCTATTAACGGTCATTTCCTATCTGACCTTAGTAAGACTGGCTGTCAGACTTTTGGGCTTCTGACTTAGCGTTACGACTGTCAAAGATCCACGAATAATAGTCGGGACCAACGGAGGCACGGAGTGGCCGTGCCTCGGAAAGCACGTAAAGCCTAAACATGGTCACCCATCCACAGACCAACCGCGGCAAGCGTAGCTTAACCTGATCGATCGACCCGTGCGGCTGTTGCATGTCATTACTTAGCCACAAGCCCGGTCAGTGGGTTATCTTAGGGGCGGACCAATTATCTAAGAGCTGATTTTTCCATCGCCAGATAACTTTTATTCGAGGAATAAAATTGACGTTTGACGGTTTTTGTATGAAATAACTGTCAAAATTTCAAAGTTTTTCCTCGAATTTTATCAGATGATAAATCAGTCCTAAATCAAATAGGTCCATCAAATTGTTAAAAACTTCTAGAAGTCTCTCCAACTAGGCTCCATTATACTGCCCCCGATAGGAAAAAAGACGCATCTAACATTTTTTTCAGATTAGAGTTACTCAAATTGCCGGAATCAGAAAAAAGGCGCATCTGCCTGTATTTTTAACATTTTTCTAACTTCCTCCAGTAATTAATTTCCCAATCGACAGCAATTCATTTCCGGTTTCATTCATTAAAACATTTATTTCTCCGTTTTCACTTTTTGTTAGATACGTCTTTTTAACTATCAGGGGCAGTATAGGTACTTACCTACTTTATTCCGTTATGCGCCTTCCGCTTTTAAATCGATTCTTTATTCAAAGACAGTGATATCGATAGATGCTTCCTCTATTACATAACGTAAGTACCTAGATACCTATTCTTCTCCGACGATTAACAAAGCGTCATTCATCAAAAACAGTTCAGTAGTCTAAGAGAAAACAACAAAAGAGCTCTGTTTATAGCACAGTTAAGTACAGATTCGAGTGATACAAAGGGTGATTAATTCCACTTTTACAATTCATTGTATAATTATCTGTTTCATCTGTGTAAATGACTGTTTTGTGTACGATTATAATAATAGAAGTGGGACATTACGTAGGTACGTAATAGATGGATAGATTAGTGTAGTAGGTATGGTCACCCACCATTCTCACCAGACCTTGCTCCGAGTGATTACCATTTTTTTCGGAATTTGGATACCTAACTTTTTACACGGGAAAAAATTCAAATCCAACGAGGCGGTGATAAAAAATGCAGTCCGTCTGTTTAGACCCTAAAGTAGAGGCATCAACAAACTTCCATTAAAATGTCAAATGTGCATCGACAATAGTGGCTAATACTTGATTAATTAAATAGATAATTTTCTTTAAAATAAAAATCTTTAATTTTTCTATGTAAAACGGCAATTTCATAAGTGAGGACCTAATATTACTCTTTTAAGGTATCTATGTTATTCCTTTATGCATTTTAAAATAATAAATATCCCAATATCCATAGCTAGGTTTCCATTTCTTCTTCTTAGATAGTCCTACTTAATCGATCATAAATAAATAAAATTAATACCTACTTAATAACTTTATTTCCAATTTTACAATTAACATAAAAGCGATAGGTTAATACTATGACACACATAATCAGCCTATAATGTTCCCACTGCTGGGTCACAGGCTTCCTGTCTATGACACTATTGTTTTGAAATTGCATAAATCCCTAAGTATCTCCACTGGCGCCCAAGCTAAGAATTTAATTAATCCTCGTTCCTGAAGAAAACCATCAATTCAGCCTACTTAATACAATCATCCACCGCTATCTCTAAGCTCAGCATAATATCAGTCATTTCCTACTCTACTTTCTTAAAACAAACAGAACTTTTTTTCTAATTACCCCTTTTACCTCATTGCCTCAAAAAGGTAAAATTATCAAAAAAAAAAAAATACTCCACAATGAGTGCCCTAAAGACTTGTAATCTCGCTCACTGTGTGTAAACTCATTCAATTGAGTGAAGCGTGGCAATCCGCCTTTGTTTACCGAGAAGTTTCTCATAAACGCGGGTAATTTGTGAAGAAAAAACTAGATAAACACTTTGTACCTACTTTCGTTTTCCCGTGACTGGGGACTGGTGGCAACTTTCTATAGTGTATAGAATAGAATAGAATACTCTTTATTATGTACACTATATAAATTACAGACATAAATATAGCCCCTTACTGCATAGCGTGACATATCTGGCATCAAGGGTTTTTGTCACCTCATTTAAAGGTACATTTTTTTCTTCTTGCAACTCTTTAAATCAAAAACCAATATGTCACGCTATGCAGTAAGGGGATAGAAACTTTACAATGGGTGACACAATGGGCGGTCTTATCGTCAAGAGCGTACACTAGAGTATACTGCATGGTGTTGTGGATAAAAGTTTTTTTTTATTGGCGTTTCGTTCAGATTAACGTATTTTAATGGGAAAGTTATATTATAAGGATATCATCATCATCATTCTCCTGCTTATATCCATCGATCACTAATAAAGTGATCGATGCTTTTATCCCAATTTATTTGCTGCGGGCGCAACCTCAGACCAAACAAAAAAACCAAGACAGAGGGCTGTCAACAGTAAAGTGAGGCTGGTTTCGTAAACATGTGTGCACTTAGTGAGGTGTTGTTTGGTTGCAAATGTGTGCGTGTGAGCGTGTATGCACAGAGCGGAGGTGTAGTTTTGGCATGCTTCACTGTATTGTTCGCAGCGTTGCCGTTGTCTTGACTTTTTTTATTTGGTCTGAGGGCGCAACATGTCTTTTCCTTTCATACTCTTATTAGTCGTCATCACAGTAGTCACCCCCCTTTCAGATAACCATATCATCATTTACACAGTCCATCCAACGTTTCTTTGGTCTTCCCGTACGCTTATAGCCATCTACATTCATTCTCAATATATCATCGCAAAGAAATTATTGTAACGTAGGTAGATACTGCGCTATCAGTTCGCTGCTGAACGTACGGCACTAAAAGTAAAAAAAATCCCGAATACGCTTGTTTTTAAATCTAGAAGCACAACCTTCCTGACATAATCGAAAGTTGGATAGGACCTCCTCCTTTGTTTGAAATACTTTTTTTCTTTGTTTAGCCAATGCTTCTCACGGCTGGACTTCCCCAAGTCCTTCCAGGAAATATTTTTCCGCGCCACATGGAATCAGTCCACGCGGTACGCGTAAAGTCCTTAAAAAATTATATAAAATTCTCTTACGGCTAAGGGACTAATCACACTTATTCAGCTCCGTTCAGCTTTTGTCCATAGAAAACAACGATTTTGTATGGAGTCCGTTCAGCTCTCCGCGGCTGAACGGATGCGTACGCATCTCATACAAAATCGTTGTTTTCTATGGACATAAGCTGAACGGAGCTGAATAAGTGTGATTAGTCCCTAAAAGGACCTTTAAGCAAGACCTTTAAGTTAAGTAATGTAAAAATACTATTTACTTTTTTATAGCGTAATTATTATGATCTTTCTTCCTTTGGCTTGTCAGCCAAATCTGACGCCTACTGTGTTCTAATCATAAACTAAATTAATGTTTATTTCGTATTTCTTGCCAACAACTTTTAACGGACTCGCGGAGGTTGCATATGTAAGCACCACATAGGTTATAATCTATTCAGTACCATCTACCTACATACCATAGTCAAGAAAGAGTGATAATGACTCAAACCAAGCTGCTCTGAAAATGGAAGTCAAAGTTAACTGTCTACTGAAATGTTTCTCAGATCCACAAAAACCAGTTCAAAATTAAATTGCAACCGCGTCCATTAACGTGACCCAACCAGCGATGGCGCACAACAACCTCATTATAGCGCGGTCAGTATTGTCACTCGGCTTAATAAAGCTAATATATGCGCGGATACTATTCATCAATATTATGGCCAGCCCAAATTGCGGGACGTGGCCCGAATACCGGACAATTGGGGCACTTGTGTTTATCCGTTTTAGTGGTACATCCACCCCGAAATTAACTCTGGAGGGAAACCCGTAATCCTGAATTCAGGTTGCACAAAAGGCCATTATTTTAGGTTTTTTTAGTCTTGATGATGGTTTAGGACTACGTCGGCGATAACGCCCCCTCGTGGGCGTTTGAGACTTTCAGCGGGCAGTAGAAGTCCCAGAAAAAAAAAAATTTTATCTTACGACTATACACCGTGTTCCGAACGATATACATAAACATCGACCAGAAGTTCAGACCATGGAAATAAGCATTTTTCATTGTGGACACATTAACGAATTCTTATTTTTTTGTTGATTTTCATACAAACTAAATACCTTGACGTAAATCGCCCGATATGCATGCTTCTTTATCCGAATTGGCAACGATGACGTATTTTCATTCATAAGATTTGGCGGGCTAAAACATGTCAAAACTGAGTTAAGACCCTTTCTTACTGCATAGCTCAATTAAATTTCACTAAATGAAATTAGAGCAGTGGTGGCCCAGTGGTATCGGCCGCGACTTACGAGTTGTAGGTCGTAGGTTCGAACCCAGACAGGCGCTTTACTTTGTGTAAATTATTTCATCACCACTGCTCTCAAAACGGTGAAGGAAAACATCGTGAGGAAACCGGCATGTCCAAGAACCAAAAATTCAAAGACATGTGACATCTACCAACCCGCACTGCGCCCGCGTGGTGGATTACGGCCCACTCCCTCTCACAGAGAGGAGGCCTGTGTCCCAGCAGTGGGAACATTATAGGCTGATGATGATGATGATGATGAAATTACAATATCTTTGTAACGAAGCCTTTTCAAGTACTACTTCCTATGTTAGATTTAATTTGTAAAAGCTGTAGAAGCCTTTGACAAAGTTTATGGATATCGTGAAGAACACGGTGTATAATATTACACGTTAAATTAAGTATAATCGTGACAAGGACAGACGGACAACGCAGCCAGTGATCTTATAAGGGTTCCGTTTTTCCTTTTGAGGTACTGAACCCTAAAAATTGGAGGGCTCTGGAAAAATAATCTCAAAGTGGGCAAAATAAGGTTGAAAATGTGCTAGACAGACAGTCATGCAGCTCCCGCTGTATATCTCCTGATTCTGGTTCATGAACTCGTTATCAGTATATTTCCACCTACTATTTAAAAATAGAATTCCTTACCAACTTTAGGCAATTATTAGCAAAATCTAATCCGTTGCTAATAGTTGGCTACATGCCATTTAATAAAATTAATACTTACTGTCAATAGGTAATTAGATATCTCCGATTTGAAATGACAGCTATTGCTAGCAGTTTCACGATATTTTGCAAATCATGCACTTTTTAAATACAGTCATCGAACGAATATGAAACATCAGTAACTCTTCACTTTTTAAACATTACAGTACAGTTTTCTCTACTATTGTATTAGGTAGTTTTAAATCTTACCTAACTGTAGGTAGGTAACTGTCGCGTCATTCAGTGAAAGTACTGGGTTCAAATATTTAACTTTATTACATTGACAGGTTATGTAAATACTAGTTATAGAGTTGAATTAAAAGTAAAGCGGTTTTTTGAACACGGTATAGGTATAAGGAGAGATGTGAAGTGCGATTTTATGTTCTACTAGCAGCGCGCCGCGGTTTCACCCGCATAAGTGTCGATCCCTTGGAAATATCGGGATAAAAAGTATCCTTTGTGTTAATCCAGAGTGTCAGCTACCTACAAACATACAAACACTCTCACAAACTTTCGCCTTAATAATATTAGTGTGACTAGATGTGCCCGCGACTTCACCCTCGTGGATATCGGAAAACAAATTGGATTTCACGAGTTTGCGAGAAATACATGTAACCGTACTTACTCCTTATAAAATCAGATATCTGCCAGTGACGTCAAAATCGGTCCAGCCGTTTCGGAAATTAGTTTAAACAAACAGTCAGAAAAAAAATGTTTTAAGTACTTTCATTAGCATTTGGTCAAAATACTTTTATTTTTCATTTGCATTTCGTAAAACGCTGTTATTTTGACATTACAAACACAATTCAATTTTGTATACTTAAGGCTGATTCGAGATACGCGTTCTTCATCACCTCATTATAATAAAAGTAATCGCGTCATCATTAACCGTATTCTGTTGGCATATTAGGTAAGGTATCATATTTTATACTTGCTTAAAAAGTAACATAGGATCGATATGGCCATTGACACCATTGATTTCTAATTTTTGCAAAACGCTAACTGCATGTTTGGAAACCTCTTCCAAATGAGAATGAAATGATCAAATGAATTCATTTTTAAAGGAGTTATAACGGTGTTTAGGTTTGAGGGGTCCGTAGCTAAATAATAACAGCCGCACAGGTCGATCAATCAGGTTAAACTACGCTTGCCGCGGTTGGTCTGTGGATGCGTGACCATCTTTACATACCGAGACCCTTCCGTGCCTCGGAAAGCACGTTAAGCCGTTGGTCCCGACTGTCATTCGTGGATCTTTGACAGTCGTTACGGGTGGTCAGAAGCTCGAAAGTCTGACAACCAGGCTTATCAAGGGGTATCGTATTACCCAGTAACTGGGTTGTGGAGGTCAGATAGGCATGTAAAATACTGGTATTCAGCTGCATCCGATTAGACTAGAAGCCAATCCCAACATAGTTGGGAAAAGGCTAGGCAGATGACAGATGAACGGTGTTTAGGTTTACGTGTTATGAGAACGAATTAATAGGGTAGTTTCCTGGGTTTGTAGTTGGGATTTGGGAGTGGGGGGTCGTGACGTCACGCCGTGCTAAAAAGTGTCGCACGGCGTGACGTCACGACCCCCCACTCCCAAATTTTGACGTGCTTTATCTTTGTCATTTTTTGTTTGATTGACAAAAGAAAAAATACGGGTCCATTATTTTTCGATAATCTAACTGACGGATTAATTAGAATTTTTTAGGAAACTAGCCTATTGCCAAATTGTTAATTTCCACTAAAATTACACTTGAATTTTTACAGGGTTAAGTTAAATTAGCTAGCGAAACATCGCACATGTGATGGGTATCGATACCTAAACAAATGATAAAAACAAAAAAATAATTAATTTAATGAGTTTTTTTGGGGTCATACACCGCAGGTACTGTAGTCACTTGAAATATCTATTTAAAAGAGTCTTGTTTTTGTGTAAACTTCACAGACGTGGTGGGTTGACTTGTGATATCTTAACACGTAAAAAAAAACAACACATTTTCTCAACTCGTACTTCAAGTAACATCAAGAAAAGCGGTCGTAGACCCCAAAGAAAATCATCAACTCTATTTTTTTTTTGAACCGACTTCAAAAAAGGAGGAGGTTCTCAATTCGGATGTTTATATTTTTTCATTTTGTCATGTTTAGATATCGATACCCATCAGGCCTGCGGAGTTTTGCTAGTAAATTTAACTTGACCCAGTATATGTATTGGGATACCAGCACTAGGACGTTATGAAGTCTTACAATGATTAAAGACTCTTCTTCATTAAGGCGACTACACGACCTAAAGCGCGGTCACTGTCGGACTGCATAGAAAAGAAAGAGAAGCGCGATGACACAACCGTGGTAATTTATTGCAAACATGAAGCAATTATCTATTTACAAAAACTCTCAAACACCAAACAAATAAAAACCGTATACTAAAATTCGGGGAATTAAATTGTCTTTTAGATGGTGAAAGTTTTATGAAAATACACCCGATAGTGTTTTCGTGATTATCGTTTTTATGTCCGCGGTAGACATTACTTTACAAATTAATTACACTATGTTAAAAAAATATAATTGCAAATATTCACATATCAAATTACGAAGCAAATGGTCTAGTATAACATTTATTTTTTTCAAAGAAATCAGTCCGGTCGATTAGACGTGATGTTGAATTTAAAATCATTAGAAGTCGTATATCTGCGCCTTAAGGCAGTCCTCTTGATTCTTCTTTAAGGCAATATTTTTGAAGCTTGTAACATTCTAACATAACCTCTTCTTTCTTCCAGAAGCCAGTGATAGTAGCGGCGGTGACTCCTGTGCGCGGTTCGAATGATGAGCGGCGCCGGCGGCGGCCCCTGCACCCCGCGCCTCCCCCGGCAGCCCCGCCCGAGACATGGCCGCCCTCTCCTGCTACCAACCCTGCAGGTCGCACCTCGCACAGCCTGCTAGGTAAGACTCGATAACTAGAAATGTTATTCTCAATGTAACTCCCGCCTAAAGGACCAGGGCGTTCCCGAGACATAGCCATGCAGCATGATTCTAATGAATATAATCCTCTGAATACATATTTGTTACGGTCGCGAATCATTTTTTGGTCAACATACAACCTGACACTGTCCTGCAAATTGCAAAAAACTTAAGAAAATTGGAATTTCGCGGACAACCCTGGCGCTTCCCTCTTAAAGTACTTAAAAAAGGAATTCTAGTACCAAGGCTAAGCTGCAGACATAAGGCACTGCACAACCAGTAGATGCCAGTCGATTGCAGTGTGCTTAACTGCTTAGCACATGACACAACACTAACACGCCTTGCTGCGTAGACTGCAAAAAACTATTTCGTTTACTTAGATTAGGCATTTAAATTCCAAGCTCCAGTGACATTGTGGAAAAAATCTAGATCAACGCAATTATTTCGG
The DNA here is from genome assembly GCA_947508005.1 of Amphipoea lucens. Lineage (NCBI taxonomy): Eukaryota > Metazoa > Arthropoda > Insecta > Lepidoptera > Noctuidae > Amphipoea > Amphipoea lucens. The sequence goes on from OX382375.1 coordinate 10,341,767, forward strand.
CATTCTAACTAGTCCATTGTTATCGTGTTTCGTCAACTGAATAATTTTTTCGTCTGTGATAATTTCTGGGTACCTATAGCTGTTGACAATCACTCAATGCGCTTCTGTACCGTATCGAACATCAATCAATGTTATCGTAGGAGTCCTCTAAAAGCTTTTCACAAGTCCAAAACCCAAAAATTCAGTTCAAATCAAATAGACGGCCGCAATTCTTCCGACAGCTGTTTACTGTCGGGGGTAAGGCAAATCAGGTTATCGAAATGTAATTTTCGATACGATAGCCTGTCGGATGGTTGTGAATAGCTAGCTGTAGATTAAGTTGGACAGGTGCATAGCTCAATTAGCTTTTTACTCTAACATGAACGGGTGTCAGGCTTACCAAGGGGTATCGTGTTACCCAGTAACTGGGTTGTGGAGGTTAGATAGGCAGTCGCTCCATGTAAAATACTGGTAGTCAACTGCATCCGATTAGACTGGAAGCCGACCCCAATTGGGTAAAGGTGTCCTCCGAATATATGATTTGTCTTCTTAGGGTGGCAATGACAATTCCAATTTCAATTTTTCACAAGGTAGTGAACGAACCATTAAAACAGTTTTTATTGGCGCTAATTTCCGTTTTCCCTTTAGTATAAAACATAAACGTGCGCAGCTATGTAAATTTTTTGTTCGTAGTAATTGCAATCGCTCTAGAAAGGAAAATTATGTTCCGTTTTGTCGTACTGTAGCTTGGTCCTTGGTCCGCCTCCCCTATACCGCGTATATGTATTATGTATACGACGCTCAACGAGCTCATGGAGTCCATCCCTGGACTGAATTAGTTTACTGATGAATGGAAGACGATAATGTTTGAATGTTCTGCGAGAAGACAGAGTTTTAACTAAATTTAGTGTTCGTGGCTAATTTTCACATAACGACACGGCTGATCCCCGAAGGGTTAGGCAGAACTGTACCTATAGTAGGGTACCAAATTTCGCTAGGTATTTTTAAGTCCCATGTACTGCGGGGAAAGCCTATTGCCATCAACCGGGCACAAATTCAGACTTCAGGCTGCTATTGCAAATTTTCGGTTAGAAAACCCAATAACACTGCCCGACCTCGGAATCGAACCCAAGACCTCATACTGTACTAAATCTACAATAATAAATAAAACCTAATTCCCATTTTCAGGTGTCTAGACGACGACGAAGATCATCACCAATCAGTGAACTTCTCGCTCCGGCGACAGCAGTTCATCGAGAGATGCCACGAGGCGCGGGGCCTGCGCCCCCGTGACACCATCCCCGAGGTGTCGGTCAAGAGGACCAGGGAGGAGCTGGCGAAGCATGCGTCGCAAGCCACACCGCTAAACCGCCGGCTCAACGTGGAAGCCGGCTGGTCCAAGGTCGAGGAAGTGCGGAAGAAGTTTGAGGGAGCTGCCAATTGTCCGGCGTTTTCGAGGTCCTTTGAGTCGCCGCCCAGGTTAGACACTTCAACATTCTGATATATCTTTTATTGAGTTAGTAAGTGTTGGTACGTAGCAAGAGCAGTGGTGGACTTACGAGTTGTAGGTTCAAACCCAGACAGGCACTTTACTTTGTGTAAATTATTTCGTCGCCACTGCTCTCAAAACGGTGAAGGAAAACATCGTGAGGAAACCGGCATGTCCTAGAACCAAAAATTCGAAGACATGTGACATCTACCAACCCGCTCTGGACATGCGTGGTAGATAGTAGATAGCCCACTCCCTCTCGCAGAAAGGAGGCCTGTGTCTAAGCATTATAATATGGCATCACAGCTGACGTGGAAAAATGTGAAAAAACTTTTTGAGGGCACTATAATATGTAGCTATGAAGAACAATTTACAGCACTATCCCTTTTCACATCAAAACAATGATGGCTTTAACCCTTTTATCAATTCCTAACCCTTTTGCCTAGAAGAACTCACCTAGGAATCTAGGCAGACTTTTCAAATGATCACAGTTTCTCATCGCTCCCCAGGCGTCGTCTCGCAGACTCTTTGTTCGCGAGTTTCAAACTCCCGCGCAAGTCGAGGGACGGCATGGCGGCCCCGCGGTCTCTTGCGCAGCCGCAGCAGCAGAAGCGGAAGTCTGCTGTAGAACTGCTTGCAGAGACTAAGGCTTTCTATGTGAAGTCGGAAACTGTGCTGGATCGGAAGCAGGAGTTGCCGTTGAGGGTGAGTTGGTTAATTGATTTACGTTATATTTGGGAGGCAGATTATTGAGGAGTTATGGAGAAGTATTTTGATAATTTCATCACCATTGCTCTCAAAACGGTGAAGGAAAACATCGTGAGGTAACCGGCGTGTTCTAGAACCAAAAATTCGAAGATATGTGACATCTGCCAACTCGCACTGAGCCTGCGTGGCGGTTTATGGCCCAGTCCCTCTCATAGAGAGCAGCCCTGTTGCCCAGCAGTGGGAACATTAAAGGTTAATTATGCATGTTATTATTATGCATTATACTTTTAGAGCAGACTATAAATACGTCAAAAGTGAAGATGATTATTAAAGATAAGCAGTAACCAACCATCATATCTTTCCATCTCCATCACATCTTCAATGGTTTCATATTGCCTGGCAGATGAGCAGTGGTCTGGGGCAGGCGATAGCGGCCGGTGGCTGCCACCTCGTCAGCTCCGGCACCTTGAACAATGATGCCTGCTGCAACCCCTGTAAGTATATACTTAAGTACATACGTAAATACAATGTGGATACGACAATAAATAAAAACACTAGCAATATTAATGCATAGGAGTATTTAGGAACTATGAAATAAATCCTAACATTAAAATTAAAAAAAATATATGTTGTGGGTTTTGCTAATCTATGACTATTTATAGTGACTAAACTATTGGATATATTTGATTGAATTTTCGTATGCAGACTGGAAACGTCATTAGATATACGCAGTTTAATTTACTTTCGTACTGTCGTCTCCACCCTTTTTTTTTTTTTTTTGAGGATTGGTAATCATCAAATGACGCCTCCCGCTCTGGGTGGAGCGGAAGGGAGTGTCAGAGTCAGACTCTTACTGACTAAAACCCATCCATGTTCCTTCCTTAGCCCTTTATGTTCCGGGGTAGCGGTAACCCTTTCGGACAATCCCGCTCCACCCTGCATATATTCGTTGGAAACATGATCAATGAATATCGACCCTAAAATTACAAGATAATAAATGATATGGGATCAGTTCTGTAAACTCTGTTTGCGCGGTGCAGGATTTTGGGTGACGTCAGTGAGATGCTTAGTTCGCATGTGCCGATGTAGATGGCGCCACAGCCTCATCGATACGCACTGCATAAAACTGCTTTGTTTTGACATCTCGTCTAAGATTAATTGCGCAGCCCCGACATCATTAATTGATGCCTACGTTCATTATCAATCACTGTCAACCGCATTCGAATCGGAACAGATTTCTACATGAGATTGTACTACCTACCTTTCGTTATTTGACGGTGTTTTAAAATTTTATGGGTTTGAATTATCTGACCCAGCTAACTCCCATAACTACTTTTTTATTGCGAAATGGGCCAGTTCTTGACCTAGATCTCTGCTGGTGGAAAGAGATGGATGAGGTCTATGATGGAACGAGCAATCACAGAAGATGCCTAGTCACTCTTGTTTTGATGGCTGCATGACGTCCCTTTCGGCAATTTTAAAAAATGTGATGATAAAACAAGTGTTACATCGAAGAGTTGCTTACACACCCTAATTCAACCATATATCATGATACCAATTTGATCATCAAACTACAGTCCAGCAGCCTAATTGCGTAACAAACCATCAATCAAATTCTGATTCATTTTGAAGGATATTGCTACATTGCTTCATATGTTCGAAGTCTGCTCAAAAACGTAAATAACGCAATGAATGATGTTGAACTGTCAAAATGAAAGCCATTCCTACTATAAGTGAGTCCCGCAGCACTCCCAACAGTGAAATAGCACTCTAACTTCTAACCCACTATTTGCAGACGCGACAACCCGCAGCATGGGTCCCGCCCGCCGCGCCGTGAGCGCAGGCGAGGGACTACAGAACACACTGCGAAGACTGCTGGAGCATGCCGACAGCAGGGAGAATGTCTACTCGCCGCCTTTTGCTGTTTGTAAGTATATTAGGTGTAAACCTATAAACGACAAACGTGTTGCTGCGAATTGTGTTGCACCCATGGAGTAGAAAAAACTTACCAGCTCAAAAACCAGGACCTGACGTTTGAGCTTAGAACTGACAGAAGAAAGTCCCCAATAGGCCCACACTTCAAAACTCTGAAGGTTGGAGGAGTTTTGCGGCTGCCATTTGTAACTTTTGACGTTCTAAAAGATGATTCTCAGTTGATTTGATTCTGATTCAGTTTAGATAAAAATAAGTTAATGAAATTGGATGCCTACAAATTTTTCTTATCATAATAAAAAAAGTATTTGCATCGAAATCTGTTTAACAGCATAGATTAATTATACCATTTTCCACTCCAGGTACACTTTCAGCGCACAAAGTATACGCTGACACAAGACGGCTAAAGGACTCCTACCCTGAACGGGAGACCATTCCTCGCTCACAGCATAACTCAGGAACCTTCTCCGGGACATTCTCGGGAACCTCCTCATCAGGAACCTCAGGGTCCAAGGCCCAGAAGTCAGACCCTGACCATAGAGAGAAGATGAACAGGCCCCTGAGCTTTGGGGACGCGAGGGTGTTCTTTCCGGAGTCTTTCGTGATACCTCGGCAGAGGCCCAGTGAGGTGGTGATTAAAAGTGGATATTCTATGCGTGAGTATTTTGGTCCTTTTGGTTTTGGATACAATAAAGTGTGACAGTTTTTGGTTCTTCGGTTCTTGGTTTTGGAAAGTGTCGATCCCGTGGGGATATCGGGATAAAAAGTAGCCTATATGTCAATCCAGGGTGTCCGTACAAAATTTTATCAATATTGGTCCAGCCGTTTAAGCGTGAAGAAGTAACAATTAATAAACACATACACATTCACAAACTTTCGCCTTTATAATATTAGTGTGATACAAGAAAGTAGTTTCTAAAGCAAAAAAACTCAGAGTCAAAGGATTTACCAATTACAGGCAATTTTGATTTGTCAAGGAATCGGTCAGTCAAAAAGATGAAGCTTCATTCCATAGCGTAGTGGGTTCAAATCAAAATATTGTTGGACGTTAGTGTTAAGAAGGCGTGGAATGTGTCCTATAGTTGTCTGATAGATATTGCTGATTGCGATAAGACCGCTCATTCTAACACCCTTTTTGTAGAATACATTTATTTTTACATCACTAGAAACAATCTTAAAACTAAAAGACTCATCCAGATGACAATTAGGGTGACCTCTATTTGGTGTGCAACAAACAGCTGTAAACATACCTTTCTTAAAAAATCTCAATAACAAGTTATTTCTGATGTTCCAGCGAGTTCCCACTCCAGTCCCGAGAACATGGAGCTTCCTGAGCCTGTAGTCAGTGGCTCGGGCTCACCCGCCGACCCTGTGGCCGCCATCAGTCCACCCGCACAATATGCACACTCTGCACCACGGTACATCAGGTATATTATAATATAACACAAAATATTACGAGCTCCCTTAAAACTCAAATTGTGTCGGTTTGACTAAACTTTGGTACCTAATTGAAAGGTTATTTAATTTTAAATGACTGTCAATTCTGTATACAGGGTGTAAGGAACATTGGTGCACAAACTATGACCATGAATTCAACACGTGATAGCGTAATCTTCATTAGTTTATAAAATAATAAAAATAAAAATCTTTTATTGACAGGCATCGTAGGCCCATAGTGTGTTAGTATTACAAGTAACTTAAAAATTATAGCCGGTTATTAAAAAAAAGGATTAGCTGTTCCATACATTTTGACCGTGTAGATACATTGTGTAGATCATAGGTTCTCAACTTTATTTTGCCCACCGCCCACTTTGAGAATACTTTTTTTTTTTAGAGCCCCGCGTGAGCGTGGCGTGAATCTGAAACAGCTATTGCCACGATTATATCTAAGCATGTAATATTGTACATATAGTCGTAAGACAGAATATATAATTTTCTCTGAGTCTTCTACTACCCCCCTTAAAGTCTCAAACGCCCACGAGGGGGCGTTATCGCCCACGCGGCCACGTTGAGAACCTATGGTGTAGATATAGCCTTTTTGTATGATATAGCTAATTACGTTTTTAGTAACCTACGAAAAATTTCTACTCTTGTGGGTCTGGATTCTGGATCATGTACTGAATTCATGGTCACAATTTTCGCGTCGAAGTCCCTTACACTGTATATAAGATGACCAACTTTGGCTAACTCATGGAGTGTGTGAATGGGTTTTGACAGCGGAGAAACTATCTTTAACATACAATTTGTACTGCTTCGTATTTATTTGTAATTATTCGAAGTATTTCTCTAATAATAAGTGCGCAGTTGTATGTGCAGATCCAACTCGCATTCTCAGCCGAGCATGCGAGAGGAAGACAGCGGCTGTCCCAACATCAACAGCCACAAGTCTCTGCCGGATCTGCACACGCAGACCAGATGCTATCCTGAACAGTGAGTAAACTAGTATATCAAATGTTTTTAAACGGTTTTATTTAGCTTGTCAAATTTAGTACTTGAAATTTTACCCCCTTCCTGTTGGCAGATTGATCTGATATTTATTTATTTAATACTTCAAGCACATAAATGTACATAGGCGGACTTATTTCATTTTCGTATATATCACGTTACGTTCTTATAAATTAGTATTAGTTGTTTTTTTTTGGTCCTTTGTCCTTCAAGGCACGCAAGGTTTTGCAGAACAATCTGAAATTCCAACCTGATTCAACCACTCCAAACAACTTATCTAATATTTTTTTAACGCATTTTCTAGGCGTCTGCTATTAATAATAGACCCCAGAAATAGATCATCTATTCTAGGGATTTGTAGATGCAATAAAACAGTATCTAATGCCATCTTTTCCCCACCCCAGCGTCAACGTAGGCCACACCGACACGCTGGGCCGCTCCCCGCGCCGCCGCCGCCACTCCACGCACCAGCGCACCGCGTCGTGCTCCTCCAAGGGCACGCGCTCCAACCACTCCTCGCTCATGTCCTCGTGCGACGCCTTCTCGGAGCATCCCTCGCCGGGAGAGGACAACTATCAGTCTTATAACAGGTAAATATAGTTTGTTATGATGAAAGATGGTTACTGCTGACATTGTCACTGAGGCCGTCCTGTGCGGAAATACAATGATTGGTGGTTTTTCTATACAGCGTCTATCACAAATGTGTGGTCATAGTCACAAACTGAACTCCATGGGACCAACATTTTTGTATGGGATGGCTGATATAATTTTTTCGCGGTTACGATGATATTGGCGATGAAGGTCAGATTCCAAGTAGCTCAGATTCCAACTAGCTCAGATTCCAACTAGGTCAGATTTTGAGTTGGTACAGTCAGTATTATGATGTTGGACCCATGGAGAAAGTGGCTCAGTGTGATGCTCAGTACCACTTCCTTAAATATGACACATTTCACACGACGATATGACGATTACACATTTCTGATACACGCTGTATATGTAGGTATGTGTTTAAGGGGCATATTTGGGGGAGCAGCAAGACCATGTGTTTGAAGACGATAATATGATTAAAAAAATATTAACGTTGCGATGCACCAAGGACTTAGCTAAAAAAACACATTTTTAGGGTTCCGCATCTCAAAAGGAAAAACGGAACCCTTATAAGATCACTTTGTTGTCCTTCTGCCCATCAGTCAAGACCCTTTTTCTCAGGAACGCGTGGAGTTATCAAGTTGAAATTAATATCAAATACTCAGGACTGCAATCCCTTGAAGCAGAAAAAAACAAACTTCTAAGTCAACGCAATCAAAATATGTTTATGTTTATGTGCATTTATGTTCCAGAATCAAAACCTATAGGGTACTTTCCATTGGCCTAGAATCATGAAATTTGGCAAGAAGCAATGTCATATAGCACAAGTAAAGGAAAAATCCGAAAACCGTTAATTTGTTTTTGCATTACAAAAAAAAACTTTTTCCCGTGATAAACTATTTACATACTTACCTGTACGGAACCCTCGGTACGCGAGTCCGACTCGCACTTAACCGGTTTTTACTGTTTCACTAGACATTCAAAAATGTCTCTAAGCTTAAACAAGATAGCCAAGGTTTTTAAAACAGACGGCAATATACAATTTTCATCTGCTTGGTTAGCATTGCCAGCCTATCACACTAAAGTTCATAATATAAATATTAAAGTACTTATTTATTTATTTATTTAAGGATTACCAACGAGATACATTACAATAAATTATCTTTATAACTTGTATTATTATACATTATCCTGTAATGCACACTCAATTACAGGTAACCACAGCTTACGTATTATCAAGTACACATGCTCTGAATACATAATTAAATTAAAAATATATTAAATAAAAAAACAACAATAACATGCTAATGAGAGATTTACATGCTTTAAAAGATTAAAAATTACATTTATAAAATAGAATAAAACAAGACACTTATGTTTATACCTATTTTAGTCGTTGCGGCTCATCGTTCGCGCGCGACTCAGGCGGCTCGAGCGGACACTACACGCAACGCAGCGCTCCCGCACACAACGCGCCGCATCAACACAGACGCACCGACTCCGGCTCCTCCACGCAACACGACCATGAACACGCCAGGTGAGCACTATACAGGATGTATTAGAAAGGTGTAGTCATACTTAAGGGTGTGATGCAGACCATCAAACGGAAGAACTGTCTACGTGGTCTGTACCATACGTACCCTTAAATATGACACACACATACACACACACAAACTGACAGTACACACTATACTTTATACACATTCAGTCATTTATATAATGTAAACGTATAATAGTTAGGTTTGTCGCTAATCCGGCTCGAATCCGGCTCGAAGGACCAAAAATACCGAGACGGACCAAAAAACTATTTTTTACGTGACAAATAAACAGTTAGGATCCTTAAAATTATACCCAATCGCAGATGGTGGTTTTAGACAAATTATCTTTATGTAAAAGTAAGGAAAACAACATGACATCGATATTAAGCACCTAAAAAGGGGTCACCACACTTAAGTCCAAAAGATGTTTATCTCTCAACGAAATTATTATAATACACATTACTATAATGCCTCCATATTGTCTCCACAGCCGCTACAACTCCTACGTGTCCGAGTACGGCGCGTCGTTGGAGTGCTACGTGTCAGCCCCCCCACAGTTCCAGGACGGAGCCCCCGAGCCCCCCGCGCCTCCAGCCCCAGCAGCCCCCCCGCAGCACCACGCACATCATCATCACTATGCACATGCGCCCAGGGTTGGGATACACTTCCAGGTAACTACTGCTTACCTCATCAATTTAAATAAATAAATATAACTCGCCAAAAAAGCCAAGGTTTAAACAAAAATGTTGGCATCAGAATCAAGAAAACTAGATTATTGCCACCTAATTAGAACTACATATAATGATGCCTACCTAGGCTAAAATAAGACGTTTTAATACTAACTCAGACCATTAGGAATTCCAAAATGCATCTTGCGGCAAAATAATAAATATTACGTACTATAGCAACTATGCTACGGGGGTCGTAGCTACAGATGTGCTGACGACAAATAATTAAAACACGTTAAGCTTTGCACAGCATTTATTGTTTTAGAAGCTTATCTTACAACGGCAAGTTTTAAACTCAATAGAAAAAACCCTAACAGAATATTTGACACTCGCTTGAAAGATCGAATGGAACATACTTTAAAATATAACCAGCCAGTCTTGTAGAGGTGTGGCTTTCCAGCCAGCCTTGCTTTACAGCCGGCAATAGGCGGCAATAGGTCTAAATGAAAAAAGGTTTAATGTCTGATAGACAACAAAAAAGAGAAACATTCAAGCGTCTGGTTTCAACCATCAAGTCCAATTTTACTCCTAAAACTTTTCTTTACCGTGAGACCTACTGTATGACCTTAAAAAAAAATCAAGAAATCTATCACACGACGTTAAAAACCTAGCTAATTAAACAGTAACACAACCGTTGCTTCATCTGTAACAGGCGAGCGCCCCGCCGCCACAGTTCCAGGACGAGCCCCCGATGTACGACTACGGTGACTACGAGTGCACGTACAAGGCGCCGCTCAAGTGCCTCAACGTGGGCCGCAAGGAGTACGCGAGGGAGTATACTAGGTAAGGGCTTAAGGACCAACTAATATGTAAGATACATCAGCAGTGACGTAGCTATACGGTGGCATTGGGGCAAAATGCCACGTGCCCCCAGCCAGAGGGGGCCCCCAGCCCGAGAGGGCCATGAGCACAGGATGATCCTAACATAAGGACAGAAGCAGTCACGTGTTAAATTTTGTAGGAGAAAATATGAAATGTACGCGGAAGAAGTCGCGGGAGAAGTGCTAATAAAAAAAACTATAGCGTTAGTTGAGCTTCTTTACATTGAGGCCCCATCTCTTGAATTTGCCACGGGCCCCAAACGGTATGGTTACGCTACTGTACATCAGAAACGATGCATTTTGCTGTAATACCTCTGTTTAAAATGCCAGGACCAGAGCAAAATTGGCACACGAACACTTATTTGTCAAGAGTTATAACTAAGTGCCAATTTTGCCATTTTGCAATTAATTTGTGCAATTTTTTTTTTGCTCACACACCTCGCAGATCACCCTAATACTTCAGCAGAATTTTAAGAGGAGCTCTTAGATGTAAAAAAAAACCGAGTGTGCTTATGACCACACGACTGAAGTGAAACTTCAAACGTATTTGGCTATGAGAGGAAGAGAGAAAGAAAATGTGCGCGCGCACTGCTTTCTCTTGCTTATATCCCCCACTCAACTCCCGTTCGCCTCGCCCGATCACACTTTTCGTAACGCTTACGTCACGCGTTCGCCAGCTTACTCCCCAAGTCAAGCGTGCGTAAAGAAGTTTCACTTCAAAACACAATTCTTGGTCCTTTTAGTTCATTGGTCCTTTGGTCACCTGAAATTTGGTCCTGACATAGTTATTTCCTCTTTTTTTAAGACAGCTGTGGTGGCCAGGCAGTAACGGCCCTGGCTTAGGTACAAGTTGTACGTCGAAACCCAGTTAGGCGGGCCTGCTTTGTGAAATTTATTTTATCATCCCTGCTCTCAGGCGGTGAAGGAAAACATCGTGTTGAAACCGGCATCACACTAGGATTATCTTGGATGTAATGGGAAGACCAGCACTGTATTTTTATCTAAGTATTTACAAGGACTCTATACAGGGTGTCCCTGGAAGTATGGATCAAATCGAATAGGGGCGTGGGCAAGGTCATTTCCAAACTTTTTAACCCTGAGAATGTCAGTGAATTTTTTTACGGTTCAAAAGTTATGACCGATTTTAATTTTATTTTTTTTCAATCACTTCGCTTAGTGTTCAAAGAAATTAATCATAAAAAAACACTATCAGGGCTATCTAAAAAAAAAATTGATAGCCCTGATAGTTTTCACGAATTTGATCTTTCTTCTCTTTTTTTTTAGTATTTTTTTTTAGTTTTCTTTTTTAGTTTTCTTTTTTTTTTGCTAAAACGTTTGGAAATGACCTTGCCCACGTCCCTATTCGATTTGATCCATACTTCCAGGGACATCCTGTATAGTTTTTGCGTATGGTAATTTATTCGTATGGTAATTTATTCAATTTATTGCCAGGTACCACGAGCCGAGCACAGAAATAGTGAACAAACAGCCGCAGTACCAGGAGCTACGTATGAGACCACGTGTTGACGATAAACAGGAGTACGTCAATGCTACGCAGGTCAGTACTGAGAACATCCATACTAATATTATAAATTCGAAAGTGACTCTGTCTGTCTGTATGTTACCTTTTCACGCCGCTAACCGCTGAACAGATATAGATGAAATTTGGTATAGAGATAGTTTGAGTCCCGGGAAAGGACATAGGATACTTTTATCCAGATATTCCCACGGGATCGAAACTTATGCGGGTGAAACCGCAGGGCGCAGCTAGTCTTTAATAAAACAGAATAGAGTTTTTGGCAGGTTATTTGCTAAATGAAAATCATACATTAATTCATTCACTGACACAGTATGAACTGGTCTAGAAACTTGAAATGTTAAACGACACAGTATGAACTGGTCTAGAAGCTTGAAATGTTAAACAAGAGTCATATTATAACGTAGGTGAGCACTAAGGAAGGATTTTTAAAAAATCATCCCCTAAAGGGGTTAAATAGGAGATGAAAGTTTGTGTAGAACTTCGTTTTTTAGGGTTCCGTACCTCAAAAGGAATAAACGGAACCCTTATAGGATCACTTTGTTATCCGCCTGTCTGTCTGTCAAAACCCTTTATCTCGGGAACGCGTGGAAGTATCAAGTTGAAATTAAAAACATATAGGTACTCAGGTCTACACTCTATAGTCCCTTGAAGCTGTGAAAATTCAAACTTCTAAGTTAACGTAAAAAAAAGATACGGCCGTTTATGCCCCAAAAAACGTATATTTCAACACTTTCAACAGTGGCGTAGCGTGCTTTGGCGGGGCCCCGTATAAAAATTTTTTTGGGGGCCCTTAGGAAGGGTAAAGATTTCACACAAAAGAAAAAAAAAAATGTTTGCATAAAATTAAAAGACATAATTTTAATCATCATAATTATCTAGCTGTCACTTTTTCCAAATTTTTTTACAAATAATTAAAATTAAATATACACTCTCCTTGCCTTTTTTTCGGCAAACTGATTTATTAAATCACTAGCTGCGCCCCGCGGTTTCACCCACGCAAGTCTCGATCCCGTGGGAATATCGGGATAAAAAGTATCCTATGTCCTTTCCCGGGACTCAAACTATCTCTATACCAAATTTCATCTAAATCGGTTCAGCGGTTTAGGCGTGAAGAAAAGACAGACAGACAGACAGAGTTACTTTCGCATTTATAATATTAGTTTGGATAGTTTGGATTTATAGCTGATTTGCTTTTTTTTTACTTTTGTCATATGTGAAAAAAAATTACGCACGTTGGGGGGCCCCGTGGCCCGGGGGCCCCGTATAATTGATACGGCAGATACGGCGGTAGCTACGCCCCTGACTTTCAAGGGAATCACAATTTGTAGGGTACTTCTCGTTGACCTACAATCATGAAAGGCAAGAAGCAATGTCATGTAGCACAAGTACAGGAAAAAATCTGAAAACCGTAAGTTACATACCTACAGTATGGAACCCTCGGTGCGCGAGTCCGAGTCTCACTTGGCTGGATTTTTTGGGTATGGGAAATCTCAACGGGCACACTGCTTTAAAACTGCAAACCTAGAAAACAGTTAAGCAAAAGGAAAAAAAAGTTAAAAATCTTATACTTATCTCAAAAAATGGTGAAACCACTACTCCGATCTGACGTCACAAGTTCGGAACGCTATATTAACTTCGCGCCATTCAGTACTATTAGGGTCAAATCACACCGAGATGGCAGCGAAGCGGCGAGCAGTTTCAGTGTCATATAATTTTAAACTTTATCTTCATTACAATAATACATAGTATCGCTTGAGAAACTTGAGTCGTCGGAGTGCTCGAGGCGCCGCGGGCGGTCGCACGGCCTTTCAAGTTTCTCAAGCGATACTATGTATTATAGTAATGAAGATAAAGTTTAAAATTATATGACACTGAAACTGCTCGCCGCTTCGCTGCCATCTCGGTGTGATTTGACCCTTACCGTTTTTGCGTGACAAGGATAGAAGATAAACTTCTAAAGCGTAATTCCATATTACAGATATGCCAGCCATCAGAAGAGGTGACGTCACCGCTGGGCACGTTCAAGCGCCAGCGATGTCTGCGGTACAAGCAGCGGCGACCCCGACCCATACTGCGCTCCAAATCTGACATCTCTGATAGGTACATACTTTACGTTGTTGCAGATAAACTTATAAACATATTTTTCAGGCATTTGATGTCATCCATACTTAATATTATAAATTCGAAAGTAACTCTGTCTGTCTGTCGGTCTGTCTGTCTGTTTGTATGTTACCTTTTGACGCCTAAACCGCCGAACCGATTTAGATGAAATTTGGTATAGAGATAGTTTGAGTTCCGGGAAAGGACATAGGATACCTACTTTTTATCCCGATATTCCCACGGGATTGAGACTTATGCGGGTGAAACCGCGGGGCGCAGCTAGTAGTAGATAATCTAGCGCTCCAAATCGTCTTCAAGGCTGACTCAGCCGAAAAGATTGGACGAGCATGACTTGGTCCGTACTTGCTCAACTTTGAGAGGAGTGGAAAAGAAAAGCAGTTAGCAGCACCCTAATTGCGTAACACACTATTAATCGGAATCTGCATCATTTTGACGCAAATTGCTAATCCATTGCTTCATAAGTTCGAAAAATTTGTCTGCTCAACACGTAAATAACGCAATGAATGTTGTTGAACTGTCAAAATGAAACCGATTCCGATATTTCCCCGTAGGTCTTCGTGTAAAAGTGGACTAAAACCCAAAAATAGATGTTTGAGTTTAAACCGCTCTAAGTATATGGTTACAGTAGTCCAAGGCAACGGTAACTGAAATAAAAAAACATTATCTGAAATACCGCGACATAAAACTAGGAAATATAATGACTCTACAGTTACTGCTTCGAACAAAAACCTCACTATAAAGACTTCTCCACAAAACCTCCTTCCCTCCCAGATACCGTCGCTCCGACGGGCGCAGCCCTGCCTCCGCGCCGTGCGAGGGCGAGGACTCGGGCGACAGCCCCACGGAGGAGGCGTCGCGCCTGCAGGAGTTCTTCGAGCGCCTCGGCCTGGAGCCAAGACAGTACGACGCGCTGGTGCGGGACGCTCCGCCTGATAGTCCCGTGTTCTTCTCGTCCGCTTCCACCGTGGATAGCAACCAGCTGGCTGCTACTGCTGATTATACGGTAAGGAATACCTCTCGCTGTGAATGCAGTGCTACCACATCATCATGTCAGCCGAAAGACGTCCACTATCTGGACATAGGCATTCTCCTAAATATGTCGCCACATCGTCCAATCGGCTTCAAACTTAGACCATACCATAGAGTAAATAATTGGACCATACTTCATATACTAAACTTGAATTCAGAATCATAAACAATTTTTAAATTTTCACATAAATGATAAAGTTCAAATTACAACGCAGCTAATATCTATTTAGGACCTTTTTACAACAAATGGTGCCCCAAAAGCTGAAGAGTCTGTTTGTTTGTTGGTTTGAATGCACTAATCTCTGGAACTACCGGTCGGATCTGAAACATTCTTTTTGCATTTCATAGCCCAATTCTTGAGGAAGGCTAAAGGTTAGGATTCCTAGGAGCCGAACTAAAAGTAGAAGTAATAGCGTGGGCAGGCGATGCGATGCGACACAATGGGGTGGGTCGGGGAAACAAGAACTTTCACGCGGACGAAGTCGCGGGCTGAAGCTAGTGACTACATAAAGCTACTAAATTGTCATTAAACCATGGCCCTGTTTTGAGACAGCATCAGCTTATGATAGTAATACTAATACTGATGCTGGTTCCAGTTTCTTAAGGATAAAGGACCAATAGTGCGTACAGTCTGGACGGAATGACATTCTGTTCAATTCTTTATTCCAGGTGCAAGGCCCAGGCGTACAGAAACCAATCTACCGCAACACAGAGCCCCCTAGCGTCGTAGAACGGAACGCACGCATCATTAAGTGGCTCTGTCAATGCCGGAAGACGCAGATGCCGCCTCCGCAGTGAACATCACTAGCACACATAGATAGCAGCGCCCCAAGGAAAGATTTAGATAGGTACAACACTAGTACACTTAGACCGACCTGTCGTAAAAAAAACAAGGATAGTCCCGCTGTAGAAATGTTTGTAAACCCTGCTGAAGATGCTATAGTATTTATTAATTAGATTTCAGGATAAAGGATGTAGACAAATCGATTTGATACTCGAGAATCGATTTAAAACTTGAGAATCGATTTCTGAAGATACGCTCAATGACTGACTTGTAATAATCGATTTAAGAATAACTATGAACTGTCAGAAACAAGATTCATACGTGTATTCGATATTCATACTCCTCGTAATCGAAATGTGAAGTAGCATATAGGATGCGACTAAAATTAAAATTAAGCTACTCGACTAAAAAGTCACTCGACTAAACTGAATAATCGACTATCGAAATGTTACTATAACAAAAAAAAAAATGAGAGAACCAAATGTTGCTCATACGTCAATATAAGTGACGCTTAATTCTAATTCCTAAAACTAAGACTAGATTTAGGCGATTAATAAAAGTTAGATTTCAATTTTTAATGACTTCTTCATTTATAAATTAACGTCTTCGCAATGATAATAAATAAATAAGTTTTAATATTGAGATGATCTGGTCCAGATAGCACAGGCTCTGAAACTCGACTAAAATGTAAGAATCTGCAGGTCTATTCTGAAAAAAACTCACCTTGTAAACGTACGTGAAGTGAGCTGTCATTCCACCTAATGCTATTGACAGCTCACTTCAAGTTCATTTCAAAGCGAGATTTTTACAGAATAGACCGCCTGATATGACTGACAGATACGGGTGCGTAATTAAAGGCACACGAGACGTGTTAGCTTTGCCTTTGTGATAGCGACGCACCTGCGATTTTTCTGGTGTTGCAGATGCTCAAAGGCGATGGTAAATACTGGTCACCACACTGACCACTCACCACCATGACGTGGGGTGCCTGTTAAATGGCCACCCAATAACAATAAACAAATGAGGGCAGGAAGTGAGAACATCATCCTGCTTGTTTCCTACAATATGGCCACATCGACAATTTGGTGATATAAAGTCGGCAAGAGTACAATAATGTGGTTTGTGCCCATATATGGCCACACTTGGAGCAAAATGAATGAATGGATCTAACTCAAGGTCTCAGTCAATTTAGCCCCACACACATAACTTATATTCGTGGCCGATCAAAGCTCACCAGCAAACGAGTATTGCGACTAAGTTGCTAACACCCTCTTTCACAAACACAAGGCAAAAGCGCGCTATTGAACTTTTAACGTTCGGCTCAGCACCGACAGTTGAAAATTCCACAACGCGATTTCATTGAGGCATTCATTTAGATATCACCTAGTGTTAGTGAAAACAGGCATAACTATTATATGAGAAGGCTGTGCGTATCTGGACGAGTGACGCGGCGAGCGATCGCCGACGACTGCTGGTATTTGGTAACTAAGCGATACTAGTTCACTAGTCTATACGGTTCTTAGAGTAAGCATCGACATAATAATAATATTCTAAAGTCTTTTAATAACGATACTTAATAATAATCATGGTTGGGATTTAAAGACTTGGGCCTAATGTAGTGAATGGCCTTACTAAAACCCCAATGTATTCTTCGTCTGTATTTTAGCTTGTAATGCAGCATGCTCAATTTGAACGTCTTGTTTTTTGAATTAACTGTGTACCAATAAAATGGGGATAAAAACTGCCACTTGGTCGCTTCAGATGTCGCTACAATCAGAAGTCCAAGAATTGGACTGCTAGCTGTCATTATCCATACTTTTTTTTAAACAAGTGACTTATTTTTACTTCACATACACAGCAATTGCGGTTTCTAGACTAACAACAGTGCTGCCACCTATGACGAGCTTTCAGTTTTTAACCCCATTCGAACTTCATCAAGTGTGTTACAGTTTAGTGATGTAGACTGTCATCTGCCATTGATACTAATCGATTAGTTAGTCGATTTTAAATTAGTGGTCGTTAAAAAATCTGCTAAGTTAATTAATTAAAATCCAACCATGCCTTATTATTTAGTTTCAACTAAGAATACGTACGTAAAAGTTTAATTATCTACAATATTTTTGGTCAAAAGGCCATAAAGAGTTGAAAGTTTTGATTGTAAATAGCAAAATGTATTTCTGTCTCGACAACTATGTACAAGTCGCGAGCTTAGTGAAGGCGAGAAAAAAGTTATTTTCGGAACGGAAAACATAAAGCTCTGGGTAAACTGAAGCGAATCTCGGGCACTACAAACTGGCAAACTCGTATGGAGTGATTCATAGGGTCAATTTCTCGAACGAAAATTATCGCAAACATTGGCTGTTGTTAAATCATTCAACCAATTTTACGCGTGCTTGACTATTTATCATACTAATTTTGCGATAATTTTCGTTCGAAAAGCCGGCCCATAGTCGCGTGGCTTCCTAACCATTAAAACAAATGACGCGCGCAGTCACATGCCTTGACCTGCGTGGTTTCGCGTCAGTGTGGCCGGAGTTAATTCGATAGTTTGACTATCCCACGGTTTCTACTGTTTTAATAGTTATTTATTTATCTATTTTATATTTGAAATACCTACGTAAATTCTTTTCATAACTTGTTGTTAGGTATTAGGGGTACCTACCCATAAATAACGTTACAAGAATTTCATGTTCAGGTGAAATTTTTTGCAGCATAGACCGACAGGTTGTCGGTGTATTTTGCAAAAAATCTCAACGTACTGTCGATTGTGACTGCATAAATGTACAAACTATCAAGGCCTCTAATTTGTGTCTTTTAATTTGTCTAGGTAAATATTATATCCAAATTATATTACTTTTTCTATTGTAATGTTGAAGTTCTACTCATGTTTTAATGAAATTAATATCTGAAATATACTTTGAAACTGTTTGATAAATGTGACAGCTCTAATGGGGTAAAGTTCTACGCCCAGATTCGCTCGAGCGTATTTTTATCGCGGCGATTTTTTTCCGCGTAATGGATTCTCAACGCTCTGCTCAGCGCCGAGAGTAGAAAATATGGTCCGCGAAAAAAAATCACCCG
The DNA here is from genome assembly GCA_947508005.1 of Amphipoea lucens. NCBI lineage: Eukaryota > Metazoa > Arthropoda > Insecta > Lepidoptera > Noctuidae > Amphipoea > Amphipoea lucens. The sequence goes on from OX382375.1 coordinate 10,360,550, forward strand.
TGCTAACCCGCACCCTAATTGCGTAACACACTATCAATCGGAATCTGAATCATTTTGAAGTAAATTGCTAATCCATTGCTTCATAAGTTCGAAAAATTTGTCTGCTCAACCAGTAAATAACGCAATGAATGTTGTTGAACTGTCAAAATGAAACCCATTCCGATTGACGCGGGTATAAATTCTCACATGCGCGCAGTAGAAACCAAATGAAATACGAAATATTTGTAAAAAAATGTTCCTGTTATGGATTTGTCTGTATTCATGTACAGGCTTAAAATAAATTAGCTAGTGACACTCCGCGGACATGATGGGTATCGATATCTTAACACGATAAAACAAAAAATTAATTAATTTGACGATTTCTTTGTGGGGTCACCGACCGTAGTCAGTGTAGACACTAAAAACATCAGTTGAAAAATCAGCTTTTTATTGTGACATCACAGAGGTGATAGGTATATCGATATACCAACACGAAAAAACTAAAGAAAACAGATTTTCTCGACTCATACTACGCAACAAAACATCCAGTGGTTGTTGAACCCCCAAAAAAATGAAATCTTTTTTGTTTGTTTTCATTTTATAACATAAGATAACATATCAACACCCATCCATAACGTCTGTAGAGTTTTGTTAGCTAATTTAATTTGAATCTGTACTTATATTATTTATTTATTAATGTTATTCTAGTTATATAAGGCATAACATATACCTACTTTCATCCCTGATTCGGGAGCACAAAATATCAAAATATCTGATAGTTACTGTATTTTTGTGCCAAAAATATTTACCTAATTATTTATCTATTTAACTATGTTTTGACCTAAATACAGTGTGAGTGGATTTAGTTCAGTTATGAATAGTGAACTTAACATGCTTCCAATGTTTCAAATTAGTCATGTATGTTATACGGAAGACCTGTGCTGCGTTTCACGATGGAATGTCTAAACCATCACCCTAATTGCACAACAATCACAATCTGAATCATTTCGAAGGATATTGCTAATCCATTGCGTTATATGTTCGAAGAATTTGTCTACTCAACAACGTAAATAACGCAATGAATGTTGTTGAACTGTCAAAATTGAAAGCTATTATCCCGCATGTCATTATAAAAAAATTAATAACTTTTGTTGCCCTTACTTATCTCTGACTATAATTATTCCTATTGGCAACATTGTATTTCATCGTAAAACGCCACAGAGGCTTAAACTATTACCTACTATAGCGAGTAATTATTAAACATAACGTTTGTCTTCATCCAATATAAGGTTATTATTTTACCATTAGTCTGACAACTACCTACTTTGTTTTAAAAGACTCTTTTCACTTACTCTAGGCCTCACATCTGTAATGTCTAAAATATGATTGCACTATTGGATTTTCGACTCTCGGCCCTGAGCTGAGCGTTGAAAATCGAACAGTCACCACTCGGCCTACTAGGCTTACAATAGGGTATTTTCCTGGGTAAAAAAATAATAATTAGATTTAGTCCGTCAGTTAGATTATCGAAAAATAATGGACCCTTATTTTTTCTTTTGTCAATCAAACAAAAAATGACAAAGATAAAGCGCGTCAAAATTTGGGAGTGGGGGGTCGTGACGTTACGCGGAACCTTAACGGGCGATATCTTCATCATTTTTTATATAATTGACAAAAGAAAAAAAGAAAAAATAAGGGTCCAATATTTTTTGATAATCTAACTGACGGACTAATTAGAATTTTTTAGGAAACTAGCCTATTACCGCCCGGCCACGACTTTTGGCTTAGAGGCAAGCGGCGCGATTTCTTTTTCTAGCGTTGCCGCTGTGAGCGGTGCGTCGTGGCATGGTTCATTCATTTTGGTATATTTTGTTTTTACCGCTCGCCGCCCCGCGCTAAGCTGCCGCTGATAGCGGCACGGTCGTGGCCAGGCCGTTAAGCTTCGATCGACTTCATTCCCTAAATTTTACCAAATTATTGTAGCTGTCAAATAAAACGAAAACTGTTACATTCAAAATCATGTAGACTAAAGACAAAATAACCAGATCGAAATATGTTTTATGTCATATAGCATAATATTTAACTATAGTTCCAATAACGCAACAATTAAACTATTTAACCATTCATAATAATATGTAAATAACCATTAGACTGGTCTAATCTCAATAAGTTAACATTAGAATATAAGAATTCGTTGTTTTTCTTCCATTAATGCAGTTATTGATGCTACTTTAAATTCGTGGTAGAATTTCTGGTTCATAAAGACTGTACATCGTATTATTTTTAACCGACTTCAATGAAAAAGCAGTTTCTGTATTTGAATTTCAATTTGTATGTTCTGTGCATTGATATATAAAAAGGGTTTTTATATATCAATGGTTCTGTGATAATGATAGGAGGATCTAGATTTTGTGTAGACATTGCTGTATGACGATCACTGCCTTTTTGTGTGATTTGTGACTAACCTCAGCCTTTTCAAGACAGAAGGCATCCATTTGGCTATATTGACCTCTGTTGCCCAGGTGTGGCGAACTGGCGGTTTTTACGCGCACTGGATTTTCAACGCCCGGCTTAGCGCTAAGAGTTGAAATTCCAATAGTACGCTTTTCGAGCACACTAGGAATGTACTCTGTTGGATTCTCAACACTTTGCTCAATACCGAGAGTTGAAAATCAGCTGCGTGAAAAAAAATCGCCGCGAAAAAAAAGCGCCCGTGCGCACTTGAGTTTACTTCGGATGAAATTTATAATCTAGAAATAAAACAACTGTCATAGGTCAATTCATGTAGAACATCTATAAAGCCAGTTGTAGTGTAACCTACATTCCTTTTACAGTTGATTTCCAAAATGGCGGCTTTCTGTATTGTACAGTCGCCAGCACATCAAGCTATCCGAAACTGACAAATTTTCCCAATCAACTTTGAACCTTATACTTTAGCAATAAAGTTGAAAATCTATTAAAGAAATTTGACAGATTGTAGTAGCTTGATGTGCTGGCGTCTGTATTTTTCGGTCTAAAAAAGAGAGGCTTGTTTCGGTGTGATACCGTAATGTGTTCTATTCTAAGCGGGATACATTGATACTAGATTCCGAATTAACTATACTTTCCATTTGGCATTTACACATTTTAGATTAAAGATTAGTCGATTGTTTCCGATTGATAGTCGATTTGTAATCGATTATGACTATGTTTTCCCGATTTCTTCTGTGATGTAACATGAATAAAAATATTTTTTTTGCGTTTGTTTCTTGACTAATAGTTGTATAAAATCGAATGAATAAGAATATCTCGATTAAAGAATTTTACCTTCAATTTAATTATTCTGTATAATTTTAAAATGTATTGACAATGGTTAGCATTACAGTATTAGAAAGTTTAGCATTCGATGCTTCCATTAACTGTGTAAATAAGATTTACGTAAATTGTTAGAAGTTTATCGTGAAGAAAGAATTATATTGTGGTCTGATATTCTGTTGTTTTATTTAATACGCCATATACGAGGGCAGCTTGACAAGTCAGTGACTTTTAGAACAAAAAAATTTTTTTTTGATAAAATATCGTTTTATTTCTCAACATAGTCTTCTTTTAGCTCGATACATCTAGTCCAGCGTTTTTCCAATTTTTTAATTCCTTCCAAATAATGGGTTTTCGCAAGGCCCTCAAAATAGGCGTTTGTTTCAGTAATGACCTCTTCTTTCGACCCAAATCTCTTACCGCCCAGCCATTTCTTCAGGTTTGGAAATAGGAAATAGTCGCAGGGGGCTAAATCTGAAGAATATGCTGGATGGGGTAGCAGTTCGTAGCCTAATTTATGGATTTTTGCCATGGTGACTAGTGTGACTACACACGTGTGCACCCGTGCATTGTCTTGATGGAACAGCACTTTTTTCTTCGCCAAATGCGGTCGTTTCTGCTTCAAATCAATATCGAATCTGTCCAAAAGCTCTAAATAATATTCGCCGTTGATCGTTTTACCCTTTTTAAGATAATCGATGTGAATGACACCGCGTGCATCCCAAAAAACTGTGGCCATGACCTTGATGGCCGACAGACCCACCTTAGTCTTCTTTGGTGCACGTTCACCCTGTGAAACCCACTGTTTTGATTGTTCCTTGGTCTCTGGTAGGCCGTCGGAAAAAGACATTAAATTCGCAAAGCGTGATGTAGTTCTGCATTTTTGGTATGTTGTATGGGTCTATTAGGGTAGTGTAAATTCAAATTTGCAACTTCGAATAACTTGTGGAAACAGAAAATCGAGAAAAACTTCGAAATTTTGGGACTTTTTTCACTATTTGCTCTCTAGGGCCAAAACTATGCATTTTTTTGCGAACAATGTTCCATACACTTATAAACTGTATTAAATTGCCTACAATTTGAGCCTAAATGCAGCTCTATTGACCCCAAAGGAGCCAAGCTATGGCACTTCGAAGATGACCAATTTTTCTTGAAAATTGAAATTTTCAGGTTTTCCACACTTATTTCGCGAAATATTGGCAAAACCACTTGCCCTACGAAGAAAAGTTACTCAAAATGTTTTGTAGTACATTTATTTAGCTTTTATTAGAGCCCAAAACGAAGTCTGTGAGACTAGCAGTTCACTCACAATCTCAAAAAAACGAAAAGAAGGTATAATGGGTTATAGAGACAATAGACTAAAATATATATAGGGTTATTGGAAATTAGACAGGAATTTTGGTGGGAGGTCACTTGCAATAATCTCGCTCGAAGTTTGATTTGTAATCTAAGTTCTAGGCAAAACAAAATCAATGAACCGAATTAAAAAAAAACAAAAAATCAAACCGTAAAAACGACGATTGACTAAGAACTGTTCTTAGTCAATCGTCGTTTTTTCTTTGGTTGGGATTCCCTTTCATCAGGATGGTTTTCATTTTGAGAAAGAGGAATAAGAATGCGCTCGTGTTCTTCTTCCTCTTCGTGTCTTTCTTCATCATTCTGAGGAAGAAGTCCTTCTTCATCTTGCTCTGAATCGTCGCTGTCTTGGTCAACAGAAATCAACGCGACATTATTACACGACTTTCCTCCGCAATTCAAACAAAGAGCCGAGCATTTCAGCCCAGATGCCCCTCTACATCCCTTTTTGCATTTGCAGGCTATCATTTTTAGAAGCTGTGCGGGAGCTGGCTCTTTGTTTGTTGTGATCGGGATTAGGCCGCGGGAGCTGATTTCCCAACCCCACCCGGTGGGATCCTTTTCTACCCCCAGCCATTTTTGCACTTGGTGGTAGGTGCGAAACGCATGAAAAGAGGATGCCTCGGTAGTAGGGGGCAAACGTGCCAGATTCACTTTTGCGCTTGCCGCTGTCTTCACAAACAACTGGAACCGCAGGTTTTGCAGTGTCTGAGTACCTGCAACGCCTCCGTAAAGAGCCACCAGACACTTTACGCCAGCTTCCGCAATATCCGCAATGCGTTGCATCTGTTTGGAGGAAGATGGTAGCCAGCACCCTAATTGCGTGACACACTATCAATCGGAATCTGTATCATTTTGAAGCAAATTGCTAATCCATTGCTTCATAAGTTCGAAAAATGTGTCTGCTCAACACGTAAATAACGCAATGGATGTTGTTAAACTGTAAAAATGGAACCGATTCCGATTGATAATGTGTAACGCAATTGCGCCGCTGGTCTACTAGGTCTTGCCTCTTTTGAAATTGACCCCACAATTTCTGTTTTCCTTGCCAGAAAAGGGCGGACATGGTATCACACCCAGTAAAAGCGTGTATAAACAGTTTAAATCCATTGGGCATTTCAACTTCTCCTTGGTTAAACGCGCTAGTGGTATACTGAATGCACCCGGCCTCATGTCTGTTACGTCCACGTTTCTGAAAGCGCAAGTTCTGGACGTTAGAACCCAACCCACAGAGGAGAACAAGCAGGTCTACGTCCTCTCCCACTACGATCACATGGGCGCGGCTCTTGGTTTTCTCTAACGCCATTAGAATAATATCACGGTCTGCATCATCCGTCGCTGTCTTCGTTTCAATTCCTTCGAGACATAATGTAGAGCAGAGATGTTGAATGAGACGTTCTTTGTTTCGATCGTTCGACATCATCTTCTCCTGGGGCACTTTTATAATCGTGGAGGAGTCAAAAATAATTTCAGTTGAAGAATCAAGATATCGTCTGAATCGCTCGGCAGATTTTGTGCTCCGATCGGCACTCTCGTCTCGGGTACCCGTCAAACACACTTACGTTCCTGCCAAAGCGGTTCAACGTATACGTGACGTAGGCATCTATAATTGCCTGTACAAATGAGTTACGATGCCAAAAACAGTATGCAAGAGGTATCAACGACTACATAAGTGTTTGCATTACACGCTTACACTGCTTACACTGTTACCGCCTTCACCGCGGGGAGGTACTCTCAGCTTATGTTATTGATATTCGGAATGGAATAATCGAGACAAATGTAACGTATCCCTGCAATAGCCACTTAAAATTAAAAAATGATAACCATTAAAGTTAACTTCAATGGTACAGATGCCAGCACATCAACCTATCCGAAACTGTCAGATTTTCCCAATCAACTTTGAACCTTATGGTTTGGTGATAAAGTTGAAAATCTAATAAAGAAATTTGACAGATTGTAGTAGGTTGATGTGTTGGCGTCTGTACATTAGTGAACTTAACGCCATCAATCGACATCCACACACAACAAAGACAAAAGAAAGAGTTCTACGATTTACAAATCTTTTTGCTATGGACGGAGAGGTTAATCAGCACACGAAATTCACTTTTTCCATTTTCGTTAGAGATGTTTGACTTTTTCCATGTTCGTAAGAGGTTGTCTGCTTGCAATGGCTATCAAATACAAACTAAAAACTAAATGACACAGCTTGCTCAAACTTGGACAGTAGTCTATTCCACAGAGTACTTTTATAGTCTATTCATAGACTGCAGTTGACAGGAGCTGTACTGCATTTAAAGTTATTGCGCGGGAAACTCAAAAAGTCACTGACTTATCAAACTGCCCTCGTACATGTCTCGCATAATAAGCATAAAGCATAATCATCCAAGAATGTTCCCATTACTGAGACACGGGCCTCTTATCACTGAGGGAGTGGGCCGTATCGTAATCCACCATGCGAATGTCACTCTTCTTCAATCCACCCAAGGCTTAGCGCCGTAGGTCTCTCGCGTCCTAGTCTTTCCTGCTACCATAAGGAATAGTAATAGTACGGCCTACTACCTTGACCCAGTTCGTCCGTCCAAACACCAAATAATTTTCACACATCACTGATACCGTAGTTCTAATACAGCTAGTTTTTTTTTCAAAATTACTATAAATCAAGATGATCGAGTCAAAGTATGACGTGAACGCAGCTTACGAATCTAAATAAATTGTTTCCGAACGCAGTTTTTGTAATGTCAGTCACGTTTGGCAAAACGTCAGATAGGGATGTACTAGCAATAAGCAACTTCCCATCAGATCTCAATGTCGACAATATTATTAAATCGATTACATAAAAACGAATATCTATTATGTTATTTATCATATATAAATGAACTGCAACATATTGCTTAGTTCTTGAAAATATCTTCCAGCAAACTTGCGAAAGGGAAAATGAAATAAAAAAATGTAGACTATCGATGATGTTTTCATCGATAATCAATCTTTCAAGAATCCATCTCGTTGGGACTGTTTTCATGAAATGGATGATGAAATCCCTACGACTAGTGTCGTGATGACGTAAAAAACTTGCTCAAATGACGTCAACTGACGTTTCCTGAGCTATTTATATTTTTGCTTTCGAGTATTACGCATCAGAACTGAGTAAACATGAGTAAATAAATTAATAGTTTGCAAACGTGTTTATTTTTATTTGTGTTTTCAAATCCAGTGAAACAAGATAAAATATTATTAAGAGTTTCTTACAAAGGAACGCTAAAACTGTCTTGTAATGTGGAGTAAGTTGTGCAATAATAACACTCAATAAAAGTGAGCCAGTTTACCAGCAGTGTCTTTCTCGTCTAGACTATTACAATATCATCTTGTAGTTCTTCAAAATATCCGTTATTCCTTCAGAAGTGTGTTCAAAGTAGTTTTACAGTAAAATTTGTGAGCAAAGAGCGGCTGTTGTCGTATAAACAATTTGATGATATTAGACGAGGTTGAAGATTTCTTCGACATGGCTCCTAACAAGCGTGGGAGACGAGGAATCAGTGACGCTGACGATGAGGACGACGACTACCGACGGAAGAGGGACAGAAATAATGAGGTAAGGGTTATAATACTTATTAGAAAAGGTAACAAAGATATAAGCTAGCCAGGCAGTAAAGATTCCCACTTAGCTAAAACAGACAATCTTCTACGGAGTAAGAGCATAATGATGTTGCAAGTGGGTCAGTTATATCTACGAGCCTAGGAAAAGTCCCTTGGGAGTTATGCATGAATTTCTTACTGTGTTCATATTCTTACTGCGTTTTCTTGAGAGATAAACTTGGGGTTGGAACGGGCTCAGTAAAAAGAAATCCATTTAATGGTACACTAGTTGGTCCGTTTCTTATGAGAATGTAAGTAAAAAAAAATAAACATTACCGTCAAACGGGGTGAATAGAGACGCAAGGGTGAATAGGGACGAAACTTTAAAAGAGATTTTAAGCTTGAAATAATATAGTTTGTAGCCAACAAGGGCACTTTATCGTTATTGTAATGCAGTAGCCACTAAAGAGTCCTTTCTGGCAACAAACTATATTATTTCAAGCTTAAAATCTCTTTTAAAGTTTCATCCCTATTCACCCCTGCGTCTCTATTCACCCCGTTTGACGGTAAATCATAGTGTTTTATGTTTTTCTACAGTTACCATAACTACTGATATTCTTTGTTGTATTGAATTTGAATGTACCAGAACAGAACATGATTCATAATAATTCCAAAAATCATTCAGTTCTTTAAATTATAAAATGGTCTAATGTATAACGAATTAATGAATGAGTAATTCCTGGAATTACCCAACCTTATTTGAAAGGAAACGATAATGTACATAATTTAATTGTGAGCCCATAATATTCTGTCATTTCAAATTATAGTGTAACAATTTTTTTGAACCCAGATTTTACATAAATAACTGCCAAATGTGCTCCCTATCTCCAACATATTATAAAACAGTTGTTGGTAATATATCCTATATTATGAAAAAATATTGTGCAATTTATTGTGTATGTTCCGTAATCATTATGCAATAGTTTTACTATAACTGTTTGCGTTATTATCATAGTATTGTTTATTTCAAAATGACACTTCAAGGCTTGTACAATACCACAGTTCGCTTTAATTTAATTTTTGTGATAATTCCGTAATTAATAACAGTCATTATGTTGTGTTTGTGATATATATTACAATCATAAGTCAAAGTAGTTATTATTAGTGTCGGTTTCTTATCAAAAAATAATGGTACTTATAAATATCAATTGTGTCGTTATAAGAGGGGCCCGTGGCTAATTAATAACAGCCGCACAGGTCGATTGATCAGGTTAAGCTTCGCTTGCCGTGGTATATCTGTGGATGGGTGATCATCTTTACTTTCTAAAGCACGAAGCACGTTAAGCCGTTAGTGCCGGCTGTCATTCGTGGATCTTTGACAGTCGTTATGAGTAGTCAGAAGCACGAAAATCTGACAACCAGTCTTACCAAGGGGTATCGTATTATCCAGAAACTGGGTTGTGGAGGTCAGATAGGCAGTCGCTCCATGTAAAATACTGGTATTCAGCTGCATCCGATTAGACTGGAAGCCGACCCCAACATAGTTGGGAGAAGGCTAAGCAGATGATGATGATTTATAAATATTAATTGTGTTTTCGTCATTACTGAATACTGTTTACAAAGACCTCAAGTGATGCAATAATTATAAACTGTGATCAGCGAAGTGTTAGAAGTAAATAATAATATGTAGCCGAATTCTGGGCCGAGTCCACTTAGATTGCTATTGACAAGCTAAGAAGAAGTGTTAGAAGTGATAATAATCAATAATTTCTTTCCAGGCAGTAAAAAAGAGCAGATTCAAGACCAAACAGCGGACACAGGAAACATTCTCACGGGTCAACAAACTAAAACAAGAAAACCAAATGTTGGAAGAAAAAGTGAAAACACTAACAAAAGAGCTGCAGTTTCTTAAAGAACTGTTCTTAGCCCACGCATCAAACTCTCCCAATGCAAAACTTGAAGGGATAGACCTGGACAAACTGCTAGAAGACATACCAGAGGATAAAAAATAGGTGTTATAATTTTATTCTACAGACTTGCCATAAGTAGTGGTTGAGATGATCACTGGGACAGCTAAATTCAGTGTTCTGTGGCTCAATTAGAAGAAATTAGTAGCTATTATGTGCTGGCGACTGTAAACAAGACGACTATACTGTATATCATACATATTTGAATTGTATAACTTATCAGTCAACATTGATAAGGTTGCAAGTTCGTAAGGGCAATAAACCAGGATTATTGTATACTATGTATACTGGCACTTATTTTATTAAACAAATTTTTTTTTTTTCATTAAAGGGTCATTTTACCGATTTTATCTGTATACATTTTTTATAATGTTATTATAATAAAAGTTTTCGGACTGTGAGTGATCCATTTAATTTGTTTAAGTTTCAGCAGAATGACCGTCAATTGATAATTTGTCTAAATAATTAGAATGCTAGAGAAGTAGGGTAATAAAAATTATACTTATAACAAATAATTTATCATTGATGTCAATCAACAACTAAAAGCAAAAATTACCAATACGTTTGCCTTTTATATAAATATATTTCTTATCTATAAGTATGAGTTTCAATTATAATGCCTATAATTTTTGTTTATGTGAAATGAAAAGTAAATTACATAGTATTTTAGATAAAGACAACTCTGGTTGATAATGGATAACGATGTCTGTATTCGATGTTTGTAATTGTGCATTTATAAAATCCATGTACAGACACCAGCACATCAAGCTACCCGAAACTCAAATTTTCCCAATCAACTTTGAACCTCATGCTTTAGCAACAAAGTTGAAAATATATTAAAGAATGTTTTCAGATTGTAGTAGCTTGATGTGCTGGCGTCTGTACATAGCTCCTAAGATTTTGGTTTTGTGAAATGTTTTAAAAAATAAACAAGATGGCTGCGTTAGTTCCGATTTTGGCCACGCTGTAAAAGAACCTAGTACAGATATGATTTTTGCGAATCATTTTGTACTTAATTAATTAATTTATAGTTTCTATATTATGATTCCGTTAAGATAATACTTTTTTCTTTTATCAGGCTCTAATAAACTTGTATTGCTGAAAAAACTGATTTTGTTATTTTAAGTTTGTGGTGTAACTTTTGAGCTTTTGTTTTGTCAATAAATGCACCTTTAGCTGAGAAAAATGCTGAATATTAGTAATATTTGTAGTTCCTTACTGTAAGTAAAATTAGTACAAAAAAAGAGGCAATATTTTACACTACTATTTGAAATATTATGGTACAATGTGGAATAAAAACTTTTACATTAAATACACTGTGATCAGTAGTTCAATTATTGTAATAATTAATTAGAAATATGTGACAATTTTCTTTGCAATTTTAGTGAAAAATAGATAATTTATGAAAATAGGTACCTATACCAAAAAAGTGTAGCTTACATGAAAAAAAAATTATAAACATCCGAATTGAGAACCTCCTCCTTTTTTGAAGTCGGATAAAAACCGCGCATAATTATGTTATTGTGCGACTTGAAATTTTGAGCTCATAGCTTATTCTTAAGTGTAACTGCTTGTATTACACAAACAATTATATTAAATTGTGATGTTATTTAAATTCCATCCAGAATTTAAATAACATCACAATTTATTATTGAAAGAAGGAATTATTGTTGAAAAATAAAAACACAGCCACACCCCACTACGCATTTTACACAGTGATAATTATAAAATAATTGGAAAGAGTGCCCATGGAGTTTCTTGCCTGTTCTAATCCATAGGTATATTTTACCTACCACGTCTTGGAATGGATAACTAGCATCATCTTTCTGGCTGACCGACTCCTTGATAATTCAAAAATACTAGTAGGTACCTACCTAATTGGTTTAATTGAAATAAATGCTTCGAATTTGTGTTTGGTTGTATAAGATTAAATCCTTATTGCATAGGTGGTTAGATACCTAAGTTTTATGTTCTAAATGAAATATCAGACAGCTGTGGTAAAAGAATCTTATTGCACTAAGCAAACAATTGAAATAAAAAATACATTTTTACAAAACAATTTCTGTCGTTTTAATTTTGTAAATAACTCCCTAACTAAGAACCGCTCTGATTTACCACCTCTGAGCACGCACTTTCCACCGAATAGGTACATTTAATCGCTCTAGTGCCAGTAACAGGGCTTGTTAGAAGTAATCTACCAGATAATTTTAGAAACGTATGTGGAAGAATGTCCGTGCGCCATCCCACCAATGTCAACCGCTTTCATATTTGGTAAATAATTAGTACTCAACTGGTACTAAATTATTAGTCGACCAAAAAAATTGGTACCTTAGTAGTTTTCGAGAAAATCGTCTGAAGGTGGTCCGGCGGTAGTCACACTCCGCGTTCCCTTCAGCAGGACCACCATGAGCGCCGAAATAGGGGGCATGCTACAGCTAATCTAACTACTTATACAAATAATTAGTAAGTACCCTTGTGATTCATTCCGTAAAAAAAAAACAGAACTGAAACATTTGTATTTACCGAGAAATCAACGATGATAACTTTTGCGCAATCGTTCAGCAGGACCACGACTGAATGTTGATTCCGTTTGAGAAAAAAAAAAATTGTACCTACCTACCCTGCAAGATAAAATTAGTAGGTACCCAAACTTCAAAATGAGTACTCTAGTAATTTACGAGATATAGTACCATGCCATTGGCGGGGTGGTGGTAGTCACGCACGGTGCTAAATTTGCAAGATTTCGCTATTAAAAACTCTTTGATTTCTTCCCAAATTTATACAAAAAATAGTTCTCCTAAAGAAGTTATAGCGACTAAAAATTCAGATTCCTATGTGTTGTATTTGAAATTAGCTTTCATTACTTTTCCATACTAAATCTCCGTGTATAACTCGTCCAAATTAAGTTGTCAATGGTACCTATTGAGCTGTTTAGGAGATGTACACTCGTGCACAATTTATGGATATGGTGGTCAGTTAAACCTAACCTAACCTAACTACCACATAGTACCTTTGCATTATTTTAGCAACTTTGGAGTTCAGGTAAAAGCTGTTTTGAGCTGAAGACTGGGTTAGAACAAAAAAAATCTTTTGATGAGGTAATAAAAATCCTTAGCTTCATAAAATGAGTCGATTAATGAACTTACTTTCAATAAAGTAACCTGTAATCTTTTATCGAGTACATTCTGTGGTGTTCACTGTAATCTACCATTAGGGGCTTAGGGTTTAGGAATAAAACGGCCGAATTATCAGTAAGTACACAACCACCCAAAGGGAACGTCCTGTCGCGCCAACGGCTAAAAGTAAAGTGACAGCTCCAGTGTTACCAGTGAGTTGAGTCTACATTTAATAGTACATCACATCTCTTCCTTTTTATATAAGTTAATTAAGTGATTTAGATGTTAACTTATGAAACGTCAGAAGCTAGGTGCACGGTTCCAAATGGTCGTTTCCTATGGAGAAGAACCGGCAAGAAACTCCATGGTTACTCTTTTGAAAATAATTGGCTTTTACAATGTTTTCAAATTACAATAGGTATGAGGACAGCGTAGGCCTATCAACAAGTAGGTACCAGGTACTTGATGAAATAAAATGTCTACCGATCTAAAGTCTACCAGGCCTACCAAGTCCTCACATTTACACTTTTAAGTACAATACAGTAATAGCATTTATACTGAACTCCCATATCTGAATTTTCGTTATCTTTAACATTCCATTTACCTTCCTTCCTTTCCTTCCTTCTTTATTTCCTTTTCCTTATTTTTTGTTAAATTGTGTTGTCACTAAGTTTGGAATTTCGTAGCTATTTTTGAGATCTGTTAATCCGTTTGTGTCTTGCGTACAGGTAGATTCCATGATTTCAATCTCTTTGGATCGATTACAATAATATTATTAATGATCACGGAAAGCTTTCGCCGTCATTGTTTATTTTCGGCCACCAGACCTTAGTGCGTAACCTATCCTTTATGTTGACAGTGCTTGGTTGGCGTTGCCCTTCATGAGCTGCTTCTGATAGGTACCTGTTTTCTTAAATGAGTTAAATGACTTTTTAACCGGTCAAGCTCCGCGCGTCGCCTATCGCCGACGAAACGATAGAAAATCAGTTGTGTCTCATTAACGGAGCTTGACAGATTAATTATATGTTTGTAATCTAAGGATTCATCACTTGATTTGCGTGTGAAACCGTGATTTCGTGTCAAATATAACGTCTAGAGTCCGTCATTGTTTATTATCGACATGGCAATATTTGTTAAAACAAATGCGAACTTATTTACCAAGGTCTCGGACACCAGAAAAAGCCCCGTGAGAAACCAATATAAAAACTTTTAATTGTCGGTGGCTACAAAACTGCACGATTAAGAAAAAGTGTCATTTGTATGGGATTTGTATGGGATATTTAATAAATTACCGAAATATTTAAAAATGACACATTTTAATATTTCAAACACAAACTTAAGGCTTTTCTAGGGGAAAAATGGTATTACTCCATTAATTAATTTCTAAATGACCGATTATTACAGACCTTGAAATTTGTTTAATTAAATCAATTGAATCTTGAATATTTTCAAGATTTGAATTGTACTTTGACATTTTAAGTGTATTTTGATATTTTGGTCTTCTTTTGACTATTATGTATTTATTGATTGTATTGAACTGTTATTTTATTTTTATCTGATAATCGTGTTTAAAATATTCTTATTTATTATTAGTTAAAGCATCGTATTCATTCATTTAAATTTTGCATGTCTTAGGCAGAATGTATGGCCCAACTTTAATTCTTCACGACCTTATTTGCCTGCATTCTAGCAAATAAATAATTTGATTTGACTTGGTTTTTTTTTTTTTTTTTTTTTTTTTTTTTTTTTTTTTTTTTTTTTTTTTTTTTGAATTTTTTCGATGGTTTCCGGTGGTCTACATGTCTCAATTGCTTTGATGTATTTGTCAAGTGGTTTAATGCTTGATGTTGAAAGCTAGTAACCCAGAAAATAAATAGCTTTTCGATAAACATTTTTTTTTAGTAAAACATGTTGCCTTCGAGCTCTGTTAATACGTTTTTTTTTTTTTTTTTTTTTTTTAAGCACCTGGCATCATGTCCTTTTTATCACATCCAACACAATTAAGACGTCATCTACTATTGTCATGCGAACGCAGAGTGAGCATGAAAATAACCATAACGGAAAATGATCACCTCACTGAGATCTTTTGATTGATATTATCTCAGGTAATAATGCTTTATTGGCAGTACGCATATCTAATTATTTCAACAAGTACGAATATCATCATCAGCCTTTAAAACCGGTACCATCGGAGAAATCGTCAGTGTTATTAGTTAAGTACTAACATAGGTTAAGACTATTATTACTAACCCAATGGATCTCTGTTATCTGAATAACTAATAACAATAATAAAATCCAAGAAGATTTTTGAGTTTGAGTTTTTATTTACAGGTTCAGTTATGTATAAATCCGCCTAATTTCTTATTTAGCTTTGGTTCCAAAGGAATGGGGACTTGCTATTAGGCTGACTAACTGAAAGAGTCATTTTATCAATAGTGGTATCCTATGGAACATCATTAAACTTGGCAAACTTTGTTGTGAATAATAAATATATTTGCGAGACGTTAGAGGTATTATTTTATTTGCCCTTCATCTGCAGTGTTTTAGGCAGGGACTTGAAACGATTTATCACGCGAACTTGTTTTATCACGCAACCTTATTTTATCACGCTGCTAAATATTAGCATATTTTTGGCATCATTTTGATAGTTCACACTTGATGTCAGCACTAACTGCTGACTATTTGTGCCTCAACACACACACATATATATTTTTTTTAACGTTATATTTTTTAGTATCATTACAATTTTTTTTGAACTATAACATTAGTGGTAACGGAACGAAATTAATTTCGTTTTCAAGTCCGTACACACACACGTTTCACACGTTGTTAGATACTATTTTGGATATTAATATAATTATGTACTTGTATGTGTTTGCGTATTACAAGTAACTCTGCATCTAAACAAACCAACAGTATAGGACCGGGACTAACCCTGATTTATTTTGTTACATTGCATATACTGGTCGGTTAGACCAATGTATGTACTTGATGAGTTTTCACCCATTGATTGCATAACTAGTATAGTTTCATACCAATGTATGTACTTGATGAGTTTTCACCCATTGATTGCATACACTGGTCGGTTATCCAATGTATGTACTTTTACATCGGACTTTATACTGTTTATTTGACCTTTATTTTTTATTTTTATCTTATGTATGTATCTGGTGTATTGTGTGTCTTTTAGTTTGTGCTAAATAAATGTATTTTCTTTCTTTTGTCTTTCAACATTATAATAGCAGAAAGCCGTAGAAAAATCCAAACAAGCTGTATTATATATAAGCAGAATAATTAAGTCAAGTCGCACTGATAAATTTAAAGAAGCATACATACTATGAAATTATTTTACATAACCAGTTTGTATTTACCATTTACTCATAAATGGTAAATCCATCCATCAACTGGTTTACGATCGCTTACTCTGAGTGTGCGGTATTAGTAGAACATTATGCAGGTATTTTATTACAATCGACCAACTACACAACAATGGAACATTTGTATTGGTAAGCGTTAACTGGCACTGTTTTTAAAGCCTGCTTACTTGAATTAGATTCAATAATTTATCGAATATATCAAATATTATAACATTGTTTCCGTTTTCAAGGTTGGAACTTGTTTCACTTGTGCTCTGGCTATAGTTGAACTTGTTCGAATGCCGTTCTGCAGATCTTTGGAAGTTTGCTTCTGCTACGATTTTTTTTTTTTTTTTTTGAAAATATTATTTCTTAAGTTTAGTCAAGCTGCTCTACACTTCATCTGTAATCAAGAATTTCGTGTTGCGGCAAGCTGTAATGAATTCTATGAATTCTTTTGTTGATTGCAATTGCCAGTGCAAAATGCATTTGATTTTACTAAAATTAGTTCAATCATTAACCTTTTCAGATTTTATGACACTAGTTACTTTACTTCGATTTTATCGAAGTGGAACTTTTGTTAAAACTGGTACTTATATATACAAGGATATATACAAGTTTATCCATTTATCTGGTACCTTTCAGAGATAACTGAATTAACACTTTAACAACAACAAGGATATATACAAGTTTATCCATTTATCTGGTACCTTTCAGAGATAACTGAATTACCACTTTAACAACAACAAGGATATATAAAAGTTTATCCATTTATCTGGTACCTTTCAGAGATAACTGAATTACCACTTTAACAACAACAAGGATATATACAAGTTTATCCATTTATCTGGTACCTTTCAGAGATATCTGAATTACCACTTTAACAAGAACTCATTTGTTATGACCAAAATGGAACGAAAGAGATTAAAAATAAAATACTTTGTCAGTTTCAAACAGAACAACTGGGCTATAGTTACCATCAAAAATATATTATTATTCATTCATATATAATATAGTGTAATTATAGTAAACCAATTGTCTGTATTTAATTTGGTCATCATAAAATATGAAGTAATACTTGGAAGGTAGACCGAACGTACCAAAGAAATATTGTTCGATGGTATGTTTTACTTATTTTTTTTCTTTTAAGTTTAAAGTACTTAAGTGTATAATATAATTACGACATTGTGGGTAGATTAATTAAACTTCAAATCTTGTTGAAATTATTAGCCTTACAAAGGACATGTAAAATTAAACAGAATGTATGAGTTATTGTTAACTTATAGGTACCCACTATTAATTTAATAGTTTACCTTTTCAAATTACTTCGTAATGTTTTGATACCGATTAACCACATAATCTATCAGTATCGCGACGTCCGCGATCTTATTTGCCTAATTTTAGGCAATTGTGTTAACCAAACATTTAATGGCTTAGTTGGGTTGGCACCTATCAACAAATGAGGTTATACGAAATAAAAGTAAAAACTATAAATTCACTGTGCATAATTATTAAACATTTATGCTTAATATGCACAGTTAAAATGCTGTACAAATAACCTCCTCCTTTTTGAAGTCGGTTAATAACATAGTAATTTGTTTTCGACCTTGGATTGAGTTCATTATTTAAGTGAAAATAACGGGTGCATTACATAATTACGAAAAAAAAATTCGTCACAATTATGAATTTCAAAATAACGATTTTCAATAGTAGAATTACGCTCCAATTTTCCATTATTTTTACGATAGGACGCACCGTTTTTGAGATATAAGCAAATTTAGAACCAGCTACGACTCCATGACGCGCGCTCGCTACGCTCGCATGTTCCCGAAAATAACACTTGTGCGTTCCGTGCTTACAAATTTAAACTCAATAATGCTATATTTCACCACTCATTATTTGGAGGGACACTTTATTTACTAAATAAAACCTCATTCGTTAATTTGCCAGTATAAATCGCAACCATTAGGTTGTTATTTTTTTTCATATATCTGCACGACATACCTTAATCCTCGTCGCCAATGTGGTGTTCACTGTAATCTACCATTAGGGGCTTAGGGTTTAGGAATAAAACGGCCGAATTATCAGTAAGTACACAACCACCCAAAGGGAACGTCCTGTCGCGCCAACGGCTAAAAGTAAAGTGACAGCTCCAGTGTTACCAGTGAGTTGAGTCTACATTTAATAGTACATCACACATTCAATTTACTCGATTATTTATAGCGATTGTCGATAAACCTATCGGACACCCTATGCCTATCAGTAATGACGTCATATCTATTTGACAGATCGAAAGCTGACTTGCCTATCAGAGAGGAGTTCCCAAATTGGTGGGTATAATATTATCCAAGAGGAACTACCGTTTTTAAAACACAGAGTACATTTTACCATAGCCAAGTGCTTGATTAGGTCTAAACTTGCCTTATTTAACTAAAATTAGTTTCTAAAATTTTTTAGGTATCTATTTTTGAATAGTTTCACCAAGTATTTTTAGGTTCCACTTTCCAGAAAAAAAAAGCTGTGCGAGTCTAAACACATACATTGGCAACATAATAAATTGCGTGATATGTTTTTTGTAGACATTCTAAAACATTCATTCACTATTTCTTTTTCATTCAAACGAGTATCCCGCATTGCTTTGTATTGTCAACAAATAGATGAACTTTGTTTGGATTTACTACAAATTACGTAAATCAAGCCTATTGACAGCTAAAGCAGTATCTACAAAGCATCAGCACCTTTTTGGTACGTATATTGCAAAAGAAATTGATGTCGTGTTTCAATAACAAAATTGCGTCATAATTTCATGGAAACTTTACTTTTCACCTAACATTTCGTTTTCTTTTGTTTTATTTTAGGAGTGTGTTAAAAGTGATTTACAGTTAATTTCTGTAAAGAGTTCACGGCTTTGAGTCGTTAGTAATTTGATGACATTATTCGATTTGGACGACTTTCTCAATATGCCACCCGTGAAGCGAGGAAGACGAGGGGCGAGCGACGCTGATGAGGGAGACGAAGAGTACAGAAAAAAGAGGGAGAGAAACAATGAGGTATGTACTTAAATGTTAAACCATAGAATAAGTGAGCTAAAAATAGGCCACCAGTACTCAAGGTGCTTGTCTTTCATTATTAAGCCCGGTTTCCACCGCGAGCGGAGCGGACCCATTAATGACTTCTTTTACCTCTCAAGAGAAAACTGCTTACATGTGTTTCCACCAACAGAGTCGAGCTGAAATGACTCTGCTGGCAAAAAGAGTAAAAATGAGCTCGCTCATTTCTAGAGAGAATCAGACGACTAAACTCTTTCTTGGTGGAAACGCAAACGTATTTCATAAAAACGAAGTCCGCTCCGCTTAGCCATTTCCGGCTCATTACTCTTTCGCGGTGGAAACCGGGCTTTATACAGGTCCACCAATCCTATGTTGACATACTGTTGTTGCTAGGCTAAGCACTAGTTCATTCTATATTATTAACTATTTAGACTCTCAGGTACTTTGCATGACTTATATACTTACCCCCTTACTAATAAATGTTGTATAGCGTCTGTATAATTACACAACACTTTGTCTTCTTCTTTCGAAAGTCAAATTACTGACGACTGAAAGAGAGAAATCGGTGTGTAACTATTCATCTGATAGAATATGTTTATTAGTAAGGGGGTTATAATTTAATCAAACACTATCATCTTCTACTACTAAACCACACCAAAAAGATTAAAGTTCGTAATTTTCATTCAAAGAATAGAAAATGGTGTTAACTTGCATAATATTTAACAAAAATTTCTGTCTAAATAAGCTACACTCTATCACTATTTTCTCGTATTCCTGTTTACTCCTTTATTATTTGATTCTCTTCTAGTGCAATGTCAAGTACTGGTTCCCCAAAATAGTGCAATTTGGTGTTTTTATGTTGTATCTAGGCTTTGTATTGATTGCTGCATCAAGTTGAATAGATATTGCGCAATTGTTTACATCTTGTAATGATGATGCAATGGTTGTAATATATCTTAATCTTTTAGGTTACATGACAATGTTTATTGAAAATCATGACTTAAAATAGTATTTAAGTATTTATTTCTCCTTAAATATCATTGTTGATGATGTTTGATGTTGTTCATTGTTTATCAATTTTATTAATATTTAGTTATGATCTATTTCATTTGAGTTTTTTATTTACAATCTTCTTATCTTATTCAAATAAGAATCTATTGCTGCTGCATAGATTTGCTGTATTCTTTGAAGTTAATTTCAAATAGGACTTGCCATATTATGGCCTTCTTGTAACTTTTTTCATTTTTACTTTTAATAAGTAAACAAAAAAAAATCTGCCAAACACATAACTGCCTCCTTTTTTGTAATTGGTAATAATTGCAATACTAACAATAATATTTTTTTTCTCCTGTAATACCAATCATGTTCCAATCGTTCTTCAATTTAGCAACGTTATAATTCATTAAAAAAGTTGCTAAATTGAAGAGTACAACAGTGACGTAGCATGACAACTGAATAGACTGGTATTACGTTTAGTCGGTTTACTAAGTCACATGGTTTTTTTGTTTACCTTTATTTAACTACTTAAACCTATGGAGTATAGGTTGTCTCGCCACTAAACCATTAACTTATTTTTTTAAATTATTAATTTCAGGCAGTCAAAAAAAGCAGAGTAAAGTCTAAACAGCAGACACAAGACACATTCTCCCGCGTCAAAAAACTGAAGGAAGAAAATCAACAGCTTGAAGACACCACAAAAAGACTGACAAAGGAACTGGAGTTATTGAAGGAGCTCTTCATCGCTACTGCAGCAAATAAAGCCGACCCTAAGTTTGATGGTGTGGACCTTGAGAAGCTGTTGGCAGACACACCTGATACCAAATAGTATTAGCTATTTGGATAAGGAGGATATATATTATATTATGCAGAATAAAATGTGAAACTATGCTTTGAATAGACTGGGGAGTCTTGCGCGGGAGGTATCACTTGCCTTACGAAAATCACTCTTACTGCGACGCCATAAAGGCGTTGTCCGTGTCAAATTGTTGCCACTAATGTGCAGTTGTCACAGTCCCAAGAGGCTTGATGATGACGTCACACCCCAAATTTACAAACCGTCTCAACTTTTATAGTGATTTCGTCAGTTACTTTATCAAATCCACTGGGTCAGATAAGATGATTGGCCTTATTCTATACAAAATTCATAGGACGCGTCATGCAACATTATACAACGCGTTCTTCGCGGGATTCCTCTCAGTGCGAGATTGACATCATCTCTTCATGCTAAATATTCAAATGAAAGAATAAAATTGCAAATCAACATAGCATTCCCTAAATTACCCCAAGTTTATAGTGGGTACTCTGTTATATTAACATCAAAATCTTGGAAATATTTTACAAAGGTAAAATTAGACATAATATTCCTGCCCTAATTATCTTGGAAATGCTAGAAAACGTTGTTTTGAATTTGTTTTTCATTTAATAAATGTGTAATTACTTGATGTATGAAGAAAATAAAATAGTTAGGAAGGTTGTCATCACATTTTTATAGATTTTGCCATAAGTAACTAGTTTGTAAGAAAGTATGGAATTGATTGAACAGTATGTTGGTTTATATTTTTAGAAATGATTATAATCTGTGATAATTATGGCCAGTTTCTTGAACGAAAATTCACGCAAAATTAATGTGACAAATTTTCAGCCTATAATGTTCCCACTGCTGGGACACAGGCCTACTCTCTACGCCTTAATCTACCACGCGGGCCCAGTGCGGGTTTGGTAGATGTCAGATGTCTTTTTAATCGAATTTTTGGTTCTAGAACATGCCGGTTTCCTCACGATGTTTTCCTTCACCGTTTTGAGATTGGCTGTTGATAAATCATTAAATCAATCACAGGATACCCGCGCTTGACAATTTGTCACATTACTTTCGCTATAATTTCCGTTTGAGAAAATGGCTGTTAATCTAGTTCATATTGAACAATGTTCTATGACATGAGAAATTATGAGCACAAACTATTTGAATTGTTGTTGTATTGAGTAATGGATGATTGTTATAGTATTATGATAGATACACTTACAGAATTTAATTTTTAAGGATATTGACACCCTACGTGAATTTGCCACTTCATAACACGGACAAAATTCAAGAAATTTGTTCTGTTGTCGCTATCATAGTACTCAGGTGGATGAAACTAGGGGATTACTTTGAAGTATTCCTTAGAAAATATCAATTGAAAGTACATATGTACATAAGTTTTGTATTTTTTTAGTAACACAAAAATCATTTTTGAAATGTCAGCAGTACAAGGAAAATAATTTTCTAAATAAAACATAAAAATCCTGATAATATTTTATTATGTAAAAATAGAGTCTTACTATCTACAATTATTGTAATGATGATAATGTACGATTTTACTCACATGCGTGTTTCGAAATCGTGGACCGAATCATGCATGAGACTAATTCCGAAAAAAATCATGAATATTATATTATAATATGAATTACTATCGAATAATTTAGAATGATAAAACTTGAAAATAAATTTGATACAATTTTATTATTATTCAGTCGTTGTCATTTTTAATAACTCCCTTGACTGCAAGTGAAAATAATTTTATAGCACTCTGTGACTTAAACCCGCATCTAAGTCACGCTTTTCTGTGACTTAAGGCGAATGGGTAGTTGTAGCCCGCGAAATTCAATTTTTCTTACGTTTTTTGCAATTTTCAGGTCAGTGTCAGGTTGTATCTTGATGAAAATTTGATTCGCGACTATAACAGGTACGTATTCACAGAATTATAATCATCAGAATCATTAATACATCTGTTTAAGTTAGATTTCTACCACCAACACTTTTCCATACGAGATTTGTTCTTAACGGTAGAAATCTAACTTAGAAAGATGTATTAATGATTCTAATTATTATAATTCTGTAAATACGTACCTGTTATTGTCGCGAATCATATTTTGATCAAGATACAACCTGACACTGACCTGAAAATTGCAAAAAACGTAAGAAAAATTGAATTTCGCGGGCTACAACTACGCATTCACCTTAAGTAGTCCATTTTTACGCAGAAAAGCCTGACTTAAGTCCGGGTTTAGGTCATACAAGCTATAAAGTATACGAAACGTGTGACTTAGGTAGTTTATTATAGTCCGCGCGGAACTAGTTGGCCGCGCCTTAGGTATGTGAGCGGTGGGACTGCGGGGCGGGGGCGCATTACTCAGTACGTGCGTTGTGAACCGCCGCCTCACCCCTGTCCCCACCTCAGCGGCCAACTAGTTCCGCGCGTTCTATAATACACGGCGCCGCGCGCCGGCGTTTAGCATTTTCACGCAGTGCAATAATGAACTCCTAAGTCACACGTGTCTCGGAGACGACCATACGACAATAAATTAAACTGCGTATATCTAATGCCGTTCCCATACGAAAAAAATATCAAATAGTTTGGTCACAAAACCCATAGTCGGTCCATCAAAGAGAAAGAGGAAAAATAGGTTTATTTGTCACAGAAACGTGCATACAAAACGATAATTAATAATAAAAAAAATTAAAACAAAATAGATCTATAATCACGAGCACAAAACAGATATAGTCGACTGCTGGACGTCGTGACTGTGATAAGAAGGGTTCCACGCGGCATAATGCTGTGCTATAGGAGACCCACAACACAGCGCTAATTTGCAGCGGTTACCCGAACAGGAAGTACGGAAACCAGAAGAAAAATCACGTTTTTAATGATTGGTACTACATGTAACAAAATAAAATTAAACAAACAGTATGTACAGACGCCAGCCAAGCTACCCGAAACTGTCAAATTTTCCCAATCAACTTTGAACCTTATGCTTTGGCGATAAAGTAGAAATCTATTAAATAAATTTGACAGATTGTAGTAGCTTGATGTGCTGGTGTCTGTACTTAGAATACTACTATTTAATTTGTTTGAAAATTTACGTTTTTAATTTAGATACTAGGATTTATTTGATAGTTCCAAATAGTCTTATGCATTAGTATTGCCACTGTTTTTATTGTCGTATTGTTGTCTCCACATTGTACCTATACGTGAGTAAAATATTAAAAGATCACAGATAAACATATAAAGGAACTAATTATAATGTTTGACTTTAAACATCTCGGGACTATGGGGTCCCGGTCCTTTGGAAGGCGTCCGAGGGGCCGAAGCCAACTCGCAGAGGTCCCTTAGGAAATTTTAATTATTATTACACAATAAAATTAATCAGTTTTCTGTTCAACATCTGAACCTTTATATAAAAAAAAAATACATTGAATATACCTTTATATAGAGAGTTATACATACATAAAGTAAAACTGAGCAGTGCTGCACGCTCCTACCTTATTTCAAGTTAAACAAATATCAACTTTATTTCAATGTTAAATAAGTTGATTTCAGAGTGACTAGCACTAAGACAAAGCACAAAGTTATAAAAATGTTTGAAGTTGTAGCGTAAACTGAACCTTATAGTGTAGGAATTAAAGTTATTTTTCATTAATTCCTATTTACATTTTTCGCGAATAAATCGCGAATGCACGGCACATAAATTCACGCCTTCAAATGGAGGTATGCAGTAACTACAGAGCGCCACCTGCTCCAATCCTTAGAGCCAGTCCACACGGCGCGTTGCGGCAGCGTTGCGTCGACGCAGCGCTGCCGTTGCGTTGTTTTACATACAAATAACCATAGTGTACACACGGTGCGCTGCGTCGTCGCAAATATTCGTCGATAAAATTCATGCGTTACGACGACGCAACGCGCCATGTGGACTGGCACTTACATACTCCTTTTGCTTCGTTTACGTTCACACATCTGGATTCTGGTCATACACACACGTCGGTTGCGAGTACTACGCACCATGTACGTACCAGTATACAGTTTTAATTTATTATAATAATTATGTATTTACACAATCATGACTGTACCACAATCCTAAGCGCACATTACAGCCACATCGATCCGCATCGCATCGCATTTTACGATAATCGCAAATATCTCAGAAACTAAACGTCTTAGGTAAAAAAACTTTTTTACAAAAAAAAAAAACAACCGACTTCAAAAAATACACTACAAAGTGATAAATGACCCTTTTACCTATCTTAAATCTCTTTGTAAATAACTTTAATTTCGGAAGTCGGAGTCGTTGGTTCCGCATTTCCGTTTTTAAAGACCGACTTCTGTCTGTCTTCCTTTTTTGAAGTCGGTTAAAAATAATTGAAATTTCATGCATTTCCTTGTATCAAACCCCCAGAGATGTATGTTTACACCCCTGGGAGGGTTTTGTACAGATTCATGACCTTTAATTGACCTTGATCGTGACCTTTGTCTAGCGTAAGTTGCGTCCTAAAATGGATATATGGACTTACAATCTCCTTTTTGAACTTTTCACTAATATCTCAAGAAGTAGACGTTCTTGATCATAAATAATGAAATTTCTTCTCCCCTTGTATTACACCTCCAGAAAGGTTTTTGTACAGTTTCATGGATGACCTTGGATTGACCGCGACCTTTGTCTAACGTAAGTTGCGTAAAAATGGCTGGATTTAAAGTTAGGGCGTTTACGCATTACGTCCGATCCGAATCCGAGAAATAGTCCATCGTCCTATTTGTTCGGATCTAGTGCGTAACCCCTCATACAAATAGGACAATGGTCACTTCGGACCGGGGTTTCTCGGATTCAGATCAGATGTAGTGCGTAAACGCCCTTATCGTCAAGGCAGTTTGCTGTTCCGAAACCAGACTTAATAATTTTTGACAAAGGACACTTTGAAGCTCAATTGAAGGTCAATGAATCTGTAGACAAACACCCCGTGAAGTGTTGTTGGGTTATTTTTGACTTGAGACGTCTAGTTTTTTATATATTTGCGAAAAACACGCAACCTGAAATAACAGTATTACATTCAGTACGCCCTGTTTCATGCATTGACATTTAACCACTGTATTGGGCAATACAGCCCTTATTTCCACACGTTAATAACGCCGTCGGCGGCCGCGCTGACCAGGTAGGGCTTGGTCCCCTCCACCATGGCGAGGTCCGTGATGGGCGCCGTGTGGTAGAACGAGCGCGACTCCACGCTGCGGTATATGTTGTCTTCGATTAGCGACGCGGGCGCAGAAGGGTTTTGTTTGCAGCACTCTTGGATTACTGTGGTGCCATCTATTATGCGACTCCTGTAGAAAAGAGGTAATTTAAAACTATAAACATAACATTCCTAGGGCTTTTCTCATGTCTACATAGTTGTTGTAGGTATTTTATAGATCGTAACAACTCAACGTCAGTCGTCATCGTACTCGATCAACCATAGAGCTTCTATGTGGCGTGCATTTGATATTTCCTAGGATAATGATTCTAATAAAGAACAATCTATAGCCATTGGTTTATGAGGACAGAAGGCCAATTCTCGTAATTTAAAACGTTCAAAATCTAGTCGCAGTCTCATCTCGGCGACAAACAAATGTCAAAATGTAGGGAAATTAGAGGTATTTTTTGACAGATCGAGACTGATATTATCAGAGGTGCAATTCTCGTAATTTCAAGAACGTTCAAAGTCGGATCTCAGTCTCATTCTGTCAAAAAATACCTCTAATTTCCCTACATTTTGACAAGTTTTTGACATTTGTTTGTCATCGAGATGAGACTGCGACTAGATTTTGAACGTTTTAATTTACGAGAATTGGCCTTCAGATTGTGAAAGTTCTTAAAATTACGAGAAATGCCACTCTGGTTTAAGACGCATCCTACCTATGAGTCTAGTCTAAACCAAGGCAAGCGCACAATTAAACTTGCGTAGTGCATTATCTAATGTCGAAAACTATGCCCTCATAGGTGCTACACACTTGTACGGCTCGTCATGATTCGGCATAGCCGAGCGGCGAAACCGAATATTCGTGGATGTTCTGGGAAAAGCTTAGCTCGAATTGTGCCGAGCGAGTTAGTCTATTGACACAAGCTGAATGCCGAATACATGTATAGTAATTGCTTCGGGTCGGCTTGTTCGTTCTTGTTCGACAAATACTGGCGTATACCGACCCGAACATGTGTGTAGCACCCCTTACACTCCAAACTCTACAGAAAACACTATTAAATTCTACCTACCTATACTTAATAGCGTTGGGCGTGTGTCTCAGCGAGTCGTTATGCGCGTGTAGTAGCACATAAGAGTCCTCTGGTTGTTCGAGGTTCCAGTAGCGCAGGCGCAGGTCGGAGCCGCCCGTCACCACGAACCGGTTACCTTCCCGGGCGCCGCAGTATATCGAGCTTATGTAGTGGGATGCCTGGAAGATTATTAGTAGCAGTTGTTTAGAATTATAAACTATTATTTTTAAATAAAATAAAATGCATAGTTGCACGAAAATCGAAAAAAAAATTAAGTAAGTATCTCAATTGTTGATTGAAAAACATTATTTTAAGGTGATTTAAAATTAGGATTTCGTGAATTCAAATAATCAAATCGAAGAACTCAATTTTTACAGGGCACTGCAAATTGGTACCCACAAGTAGGTTTTCTGGTCTATTTGTTTACATTTTCATCAGATAAATAGACCATAGCTCTATTATTAGTCCCAAATACTTCCAGCAGAAATACTTAGAGCAGTGGTGGCCCAGTGGCAACGGCCGTGCCTTATGAGTTGTAGGTCGTAGGTTCGAACCCCGACAGGCGCTTTACTTTGTGCAAATTATTTCATGACAACTGCTCACAAAACGGTGAAGGAAAACATCGTGACAAAACCACAGATTCGAAGACATGTGACAACTACCAACCAGCAGTGGGAAAGTTATAGGCTGATTATGTACTTACAGCAGGCGTATAGTGCAGGGGTTGCAAACAGTTGGTGCTGGGCCACAGCGCGTGGGTCCTCTGGGTAGATTCCAGGCTCCAGGCTGCTGCATCCCTGCCTCCTGCCGCCCAGATACTGCCGCTACTTCCACTTCCAACTATGCGACGAACTCTTTCCGCTGTACAAGAAAAATAACCATTCAAATTCTGGAGACAGAAACAAAAGTTTTTGTAAACTCAAAAATTTCGAGCAGAAAGTTCTAAAGTCGAGCACACATGATATGTTTATAACTATTTGGAATTTAATGCAAAACAATAACAAAGTTGAACAGTTTTTACACCCGCTTTGGGAGTCCACAGCCAACATCAAATTGCTTTAGTGGACCGTGCTCCGACAAATGACGCCCGCAAAGAAATAATCATGCCAAAGCTTGAGCGGATCATACTATACGGGCCGGACTTTTGAGACGGGGTTGTAAGGACAGGTACTTTAACCGCTGTAGCTACATGAAAATGGCCTTAGGAGGGTAACCTTAAGTTTTTGAGAAATTTAGATCTGAATTTACAGATTTTGAAAAAATAGTACAGTCAGCAAGAAAATGGGCAATTTTCACATTATGTAGATTGAATTATAAATATGATGGCAATTTTATCACTTTAGAAGTGTATTATCGCTTGGAACCACCTTCTGCGAGATCCTTTTACAAAATTTGCAAGTATTGAATTGAAGATAGGAATTCGCTTCATGTAAAATATTGATATTCAGATGCATCCGGATAGACTGGAAGCCGACCCCAACTTGGTTGAGAAAGGCTAGATAGATGATGATGGCCAATTAAATAATCAGCCTATAATGTTCCCACTGTTCGGACACAGGCCTCCTGTCTTTGAGAGGTAGTGGGCTGTAATCTACCACGCGGGCCCAGTGCGGGTTGGTAGATGTCACATGTCTTCGAATATTTCGTTCTAGGACATGCCGGTTTCCTTCCGATGTTTTCCTTCACCATTTTGAAAGCAGTGGTGATGAAATATTTTATATATTGCACAATTTAACAGGAAATTAAGAGAATATCTAACACAAAAATGCTTTTACTCAACTGAGTAAAAGCATTTTTGTGTTAGATACTCTATATATTTATTATATTTTATATGTTTGTGATTTGTGTTATATAATTTTAATTTTTTTTTACAAAAAATTTAGTAAATATGATAGCTAGATAAATAATTACATATTTTATTAATAGTATTATAATGTTAAAATAATAATTGTTATTATGTTGCCGTGCCCTAACCGGGTTTCATGTTGGAACTTATTTATATTGTAACATCTTAACCTTAACCTACACATGAATGCAATATAGAATTTGAATTTGAAAGTAATGCGCCTGTCTGGGTGCGATCCTACGACCTACACCTCGTAAGTCGCAGTGGTTACCCTCCGCCACGACTGTTCTCTTGCTCTGTTAGATGGCTAATTGAATAAGTTTAATCTACTTACAGTTGGGATGCCGCACAGACGTAATAGGCAGGTGGAACCTGAGGTCCCACACGCAGATGGCGCCACTGGACGTGCCCACTGCGAGGTATCCGCACGGGTCCGCGTACAAGCATGTGTAGACTCCTTGTTTCAGGTCTCCTTGGAGTTTCCATGCGTTGCCTGGAGGAAATACGTATAGATTAACAATTTGCGGGAAACTAAATAAACGCCACACGTAATAACAATAAAAAAACCTTTATTTCTCCATAAAAAATAAATCTATAAATGCATTTACATTATTTTGATCTGTGTTCCAGAGTGAAAAACCCTGAGATAAAACTTCTATTGTGTCTCGTTCAGTGTCCTTCAGTGGGTTAAAGTAGATATTAAAAATCCTTTTCGCGTTTTTGTCACACAATCCGGAAATACAAACTCGATTCTTTATTTTTGGTCTTAAGTACAAATACCATGTTTCCAGTTAATCGGACCGCGCGTTAAAATTCTTTCATACAAATTTTGACAACCCCAATCCTCTTTTGGGGGGTAGTTTAGAAAAACAAAAAAAAAATGCAAAAATTCATAATTTACTTAGATAAGTATTCGTGCCCAGTTTCAAGTTTATTAACTCAAGGAATAAGATTTGTCATATAAACTTTCATCCCCTATTTAACTCCCTTAGGGGTTGAATTACGAAAAATCCTTCCTTATTCGTTGTCTAAATTATACAGGGAACACCTGTGCAAAATTTCAACTTTCTAGGTCCAAGGGTTTGGGCTGGGTGTTGATGAGTCAGTCAGTCAGGACTGTTTATTTATAATATATAATAGATAGATGATGCCCCCAGTCTGCATACAAAAATTCAACCAAATATATCCAATAGTTTAGTCACTATAGCTAGACAAAGATCGGCAAAACCCATAGTCGGCCCCTCACTACTATTTAGTTTCTTGAAAAAATCATTTTTGTTATTTCGGTGTTAGGATTATCCGATATATTCCGATATCCTATTCACAGAATAAACAATTTAATTTTACCTGGAGCCCTCAGATCCCACCCCACAATAGTGGCGAGCAGCGTGGCATAGGATATGACGGCGCCATGTGACGGCGCCGCTACACACACCGCGTCGTCACCGTCACCTTCCAACTGACGACCTTGGGAGAGGTTCATACGGGACGAGGTACCGTCGACCCTGATGGAAATTAGGTAAGTTTACATGTTGGCAGACTCTGGTGAAAGACGGGATTAGTTCCTTTCGAGTGGTGGAAGGCAAGACTATGTAAATTCAAATAAAAAAATCATATAGGGTTGGTAACATTGTCCTTAAAACTAGGTGTTAGTAAACAACACGATACGGTGACACATGTAACTGACAGCAGTGAATTATACAAGGTTATTGGAAAAACACCAACAACCTCTTAAGAGGTCATTGTACTCATCATTATGAACAACTTTTACTATGGGACCAAACCTGAGGGGCAATTCTCGTAATTTTAAGAACGTTCACAGTCTGATCTCAGTCTCGAATCTGTCAAAAAATACCTCTAATTTCCCTGCATTTTGACAAGTTTTTGACATTTTTTTGTCGCCGAGATGAGACTGCGACTAGATTTTGAACGTTTTTAATTACGAGAATTGGCCTTCCGAAATCGCGAAAAAAGAATCAGCTGTTCCCTTCATTTTGACGAGTTATACGAACATAAATGTAGGGAACAGCTGATTTTTACTACAAGTTGGTTAACTACAAGCTAAACTAAACCTTATTTGCGGAGACATACATACCTCAATACAAAGACAGACTCTTGAGTGGCCGCTACTAGAGATTGCCCTCCTTCACACGCAGCTATCGATAGCACCGGACCTGCATTCCTGTTATACATTGATTTTGATCTGCAAGAATAAAAAATAGTTTATTAAAACTTCATTGTTTCACATGATTCCTAATAAAAAAAGCAAGGTGATAGATAACGGAATGAGGAAAATGTCGTGAGGAAAGTTATAAGAGTAGGGGAAGACCAAAGAAACGATGGGTAGACTGTCTGAAAGATGATATGGTTCTACCGAGATGACGACTAATAGTTGGTACTCATAACACAAGTTAGATCTTACTTTGAGTACCAGAGTTCAAAATACGCTAGTTTAAAAATATGGTTAAATGTTTAAATTTTTTGCGAAATAAAGAATTATTATTATGTTTACATTACATTGTGACAGGTAACCTCAGGGACGATGAAGAGATTGCGCTGGAGCGCAGGGCTCTGGCGGTGAGAGCCAATATGCTCACACGCAGGTTCGCACGATGCACGAGAGAAGTGAAAGTTACACTATTCAAAGCTTATTGCCAGTCCTTCTACTCAAGCGGCCTGTGGGTGAGATATAAGCAGCGAGCCTGCATAGCCCTGCGCACTCAGTACAATAATGCGTTCAGAATGTTGTTGGGTCTGCCGTGGCGATGCAGCGCGTCTGGGATGTTTGCTGAAGCGCGCACTGATGGTTTCCAGGCCATCATGCGCAAAAAAGCAGCTTCCCTGCTGGCCCGTATACGGAGTAGCAACAACGGCATTCTGAACGCAATAGCAGTACGTTTTGACTGTCCCTTTCAGAATCAGTGGGTCATGTCGTGTGTAGGTGTGGCGAGTCATGGCAAATTATAAATGTTTATGTAATCTGTACTAGGTTAAGGTTTCTATGGGTCTATGCCACCCGAAATAAAGTTATTATTTATCTAATAGAGAAGTATGGATGAAAAAGACATGTTGCGCCGACCTCTAATAAATTGGGATAAGGGCAGGAGAATGTTGAGGAGCAAGCTCGTAGAGTAGAATAGAAATACTCTTTATTATGTACAGACGCCAGAACATCAAGCAACTACCATCTGTCAAATTTCTTTAATAGATTTTCAACTTTATCGCTAAAGCATAAGGTTCAAAATTGATTGGGAAAATTTGACAGTTTCAGGTAGCTTGATGTGCTGGCGTCTGTACACCGTAAGTACTATAGATATAAATGTAGAAATGTTTACAAAGGGTGAAGGGTGACATAATGGGCGGTCGTATCGCTAAAAGCGGTCTTTTAAAGGCAACCTTCGGATCGGATAGATTTACAGAGAAAGCAGAGACAATACTGCAGGTAGTCTGTGGTCGTACTTTCCTACATGTAAATATCACCAATGATGAAGGCTATTTTACATGAACATACCTGTTGATATGTGCCTGTGTGTGTAGCCGCGCCGCGTCCCACAAGCGAACAGTGCCGTCATCCGAACAGGATCCGAATAATGACTTGTGAGCGGGTAGAGTTACTAGCTGGTTGACGCGCGCTCTGAAACAGTTTCAAACCTTGTTATATGTAATCTGCATTCGCAATTTACTTGCCAAAAATGTAAACAAATATGAGTTTATGGAAAAATAACTTTAATTCCTACACAATAAAGTTCAGTTTACGCTACAATTTCAAACATTTTTATAACTTTTTCAATAGTGCTAGTCACTCTGAAATCAACTTAATTACTATATGATAAAGTTGATATTTGTTTAAATTGAAAGAATATTAATTTGAAACATAAGTTTGAATATACTTTATATGCTGTTGGGGTACCTACTTCCATATTAATATTGTAAATTCGAAAGTAACTCTGTCTGTCTGTATGTTACCTTTTCACGCCTAAACCGCTGAACCGATTTCGATGAAATTTGGTATAGAGATAGTTTGAGTCCCGGGAAAGGACATAGGATAGTTTTTATCCCGATATTCCCACGGGATCGAAACCGCGGGGCGCTGCTAGTCTTAAATAAAAAAATGCTCGCAGCCATACTCCGGTTGGTAGTGCTTGCAACCGGCGTGGGTGTATGACATGTATGAAGATAAACGAAGCAAAAGGAGTATGTAAGGATCTTAGCAGGAGGCGTTCCCTAGTTTTTGCCTACCCCCATGTGAAGAAGGCGGAGTTTATGTATGTGTGTAAATAAATTGTTGTTCTTAATGTTATAAATTGTTTAATTAAAATAAGTGACATAAGATCTCCGTTCAAGGATGAAACTACCAACTTGGACAGACGCTTAATAAATACTTGGAAAAATCCGCAAATATTTACATTCAAAAAACTTTTTTACACAAAAAACAACCGACTTCCAAAAAAACACTAAAAAGTGAAAAAGTCGATGTCGTTAATTCTGCATTTTCATATACAATTGCAGCCAAGCGGTGTCAAGCTAAGGTGCATTGAAGAATTGAATACACCGACTAGAAGAATCATCACAATTCGCATAGAACGCCGGACATGCAGTACATTTATGCATATAGCTTCGTACATAAGAATTATTACCTAAAGTATTATATACTAAAACCTCCCTGAAAGTATGTGCAGTCGCCAGCAAAATTGCATGGGTACCTTAGTGTCTATTTTCCCGTGAACGTTTGAATTCAAGTTTTCGAAAATAAACTAGATGGCGTTGGTTTCTTCACAGCTATGACTAATTTACGAAACGTAAGTAAGGAGTTAGGAAGAAACGTATTAAGTAGGATTGAGCAAGAAGTTACAAAGCTAAAACATTTATCTGATTATTAAATTACATTTACCAGCATACGTAGCTTAAATGATAAAAATAATAAAGGAAACCGATAGGAATATATTTATTAACCTAACGAGTGGGTATTTTAATAATTAATTTAATATTCGAATTGGTAGTTATTTAGCAACAGGAAAAAAGAGCAGATTCATCGCAGTAAACATTAAAAGAAACTATTAATTATAAATTGTTTGAATGTTTGAAGAGACAAAAAGAAACTACAAAAATATTTTATCATATAAAGCAAAGCAACGCCATCTAATAACAGCATAACTAAATTTTGTTAGTCGTTAACTGGTTTTACGCTAGATGGCGTCATTTCTCGCTTCATACGATTTTGTTTCTGTACTACCCATGCACTTTTGCAGCCTATCGTACATTACGTTAATGAAAGAAACTATCCATTTCTTTCCAACAGGCGAGATCGACGTCAGGTCAAGCCTACTTACAAAAAAAATATGACATCTTTTCAATCAGAAAAAAAAAAAAATTATATTAGTACTTACTTGTGTTCATGTAAATATGCAAGCAGTTGGTTCCCCGGCCGCCAACCGTGCGGAGGTAACACATCCTCATTGTTGTCTAGCGGATCGTCGTGACTCCTGGCAACAAATAGATTATTGAACTTTATTGTAAAAATAATTATTTGAAAAATAAAAACTCTTGATTTCGCAATTTAAACTCATTTCAAAACTCACATTGCATATTTAATCTATACTAATAAACTTTGTATAACGTCTGTATAGTTACACAACGCTTTGTCTTCTTCATTCGAAAGTCAAATCATTGACGACTGAAAGAGAGAAATCGGTGTGTAACTATTCATCTGTAGTGAATCCAAAATGTAGTGTGGGGGATTGTGGGACAAGTAAAATGCTTTCAAAACAATTTACAGGTGGTTTATTTTATCTTCTCCTCGATACAAATGGAAATCCTCTTAATTTTAAACTATTGAATCTTAACGTCTTTTATTCTACACCGTATGACTAACGTTCCCTTCCAGTACTTATCCGCCATTCCTCACCTCTCTCTTTCTCACTGTCGTTCCTTCCCTCTCTCATGCTTTACGTTCCTTTCCTAATATAATTACTCGTACAGTCAGCATCAAAAGTCGATTAACACAATTGTTTTTACATGTTATTAAATTGACAACAACTTTTTTCAATAAACTGATTTTTAGCTTTTCACATAATAGACAAGAGTATGTATTCTAAAAAAATTCTTCTGCTGCAATTTTGAACAAATATTTTGCTCAATAACTAAGATTTAAAAAACTGAAGTGTTAATCAACTTTTGATGCTGACCGTACATTCAAAACATTCATCCTACATTTATCCTACGTTTATTAGTAAATGGGTAAAGCTGAATAGTTTGTTGTTTTGTTTGAACGCGCTAATCTATTTAAATACCAGTCGAATTTGAAAGTCAGAAGGAACGCTAAGCGAAAACGAAGTAATAGTGAGAGCAGGCGATGCGACGCGACGGGGTGGGTCGGGGGAACAAGAAATTTTACGCGAAAGAAGTCGCGGCAGAAGCTAGTATATATCATGTACAAGTTAAAGTTAATAAGTATATTTAAAATAAATAGTCCGCCATCTTGGGTGTTCCGCCATGTTGGATTTAGAATGACGTCACACAACTAACCATGCATTGTCATCCAAACTAAACAAAGTCAAAGTCAAAGCATTTATTTCAAATAGGCACATAAAAGGCACTTTTGAACGTCAAACGTGTATACCTACAATATTTCAGCTTAATCGGTTGAATATATCTGCTTCAAAATTAAGTTGCAAGGTCCCACCTGAACATAGTTACATACATACATACGTTGCAAGTTAAATAAAAGCTTATAAAAAAAGGGAAGAGCTCATTGGGCATTGAAAATTTGTCATCATCGTCCGCACCGCTGTCAATGGAAAAATTGCCCAAAAGGCGGGCAGCATTGCCACGTTGGATGGCAATACTGATTCTTTGGCTTTAAATTGGAACAGAACTTTATAAAAGTAACACATATTACCTCAACGACTTCTGATATTTCTGCTGCATCCGTGACGTCAAATCTCTCAGTTCCACACGACACGGAGCCATGCTGTCTGCAAAGAAATTCATAGAATTGAGGATAATGATAATTATTCCGGTGGATGTGTACCAATATCATCCTGTCTGTTATTAGTTACTATCATTTTCTCTTAACTGCACAATGGATTTTGAAGCAGTTTTCACCATCATAATATAGCTAATAATAATAAAAAAAAACAAAAGTCAGACTGTAAGCACAGACACACACACACGCGAAAGCACGAAAAGCAAATCTATTTTTTTAATATTATTTAAGATAAGAAAAAAGATGACATTTTGTCATGAAAATGGCTGGTACCCGTCACCAATATGTAATGAAAGAAAAAATAATGTTTGATCACAGATATAGATACACCTAGATAACGCAAGAGCAACTACTTCGCGTGCCAAAAATCGCACCCGCTTACGTTCGAAAATCGTAAGCCGCCACTTTCGCGCTCAGTCCTGCGTACTGCTGGCTGGGTTAGCGTGAGCGAGAGCGCGGGCTCGTGACGTCATAGTAGGTAGTCAAAAAGTGGCACGCTTAGTTTTCATACAGTTCGTGATACTTGCGTTATCTAGGTATATCTATATCTGTGTGTATGATGATCATCTGGTATAAATACATACATTGTACATAGCTAGCGCTGTGTCCTAGTTGTGAGTGATGTGGAGGTACTGACATCGCCTGTGAGACTACACCGCTACCCGACACCACTTGTGATTGAGTTACGCCCTCTGAAAATAGAAACGCTGATCCGGTTATTCCGTTTAGGGGCCATTCAAGTAATACGTAAGCACTACAGGGGGGCGGGGGGTCTTTGCTTTGCTTATTTTTGATGACATGGGGGATGGGGGGTCTGGATGGTGATTACGTCAGCAGTATTTATTTTTTTACTTTTTCGGATTTACATCAAAATTTTGTGTCGATTTTAGTTTGAACACATGTGGCAACCCTACTTGTCTAACTGCTGCTCATGAATTAATAAAGAAACCAGAACACATTGAATGAAAACACAACACATTGAAAATGCATGTACCAATGTTTACATAAGCATTGGGTAAGAGCTTTGCTTAATTTTGCTGATAAGGGGGAGGGGAGGGGAGGGGTTAATAATTGCAAAAAAATCTGCTTACGTAATATTTGAACGGTCCCCCTACCCATCCCAAAAAATTCACCCTAAAGTGCAAAAATTATGGCGGCTCTGAAGTGCGCTACTCGCTGCGCAGTACCTCACCCCTCACCCCCTCTGTCACGCGAATTTGTTACTGCGCAGCGACTCGCCTCATGTTCCGAGCCGCCATAAAGTTTGAATCGGGCTGTGCGTGGAAACGCATGTCCGAGAATCCAACAATCCAACTATAGTAAAAGCGCGCAGTGCTGCACATCTATCCTATCCATCCTATTTCAAGTTAAACAAATGTCAACATTATTTAAATGACAATTAAATTGATTTCAGAGTGACTAGCACTATTGAAAAAGTTACAAAATTGTTTGAAGTTACAGCGTAAACTGAACTTTAAGGTGTAGGAATTAAAGTTATTTTTCCATTAATTCATATTTGTTTCCATTTTTGGCAAATAAATCGCGAACGCAGATTAGGCCTAGAGTGGATTCTCAGATATGCGTTTCAGCGTATCTACGTTAGGGTAGATTTTTTGGGGTAGTTAACGGAATAACTCTGCTGATCATTTTCTTCGTAGACAATGTAAAATGCGAATTTATTTGTGTCCGATTAACACATCTAACAATGGATTGGAATTTCAAAGGCACGTCAAACTTATGAAACAATCTGGCCTGGCCTTTTCCCAACGATGTTGGGGTCGGCTTCCAGTCTAATCGGATGCAGCTGAATACCAGTATTTTACATGGAGCGACTGCCTATCTAACCTCCACAACCCAGTTACTGGGTAACACGACACCCTTTGGCAAGACTGGTTGTCAGACATTTGGGCTTCTGTCTACTTATAACGACTGTCAAAGATTAACGAATGCCAACAGGGACCTACGGCTTAACGTGTTTCCCGAGCCACGGAGGGGTCTCGATATGTAATGGATGGTCACCCATCCACGAACCAACCGCGGCAGGCGTAGCTTAACCTCGATCTACCCGTGCGGCTGTTACTATTTAGCCAGAAGCCGGTAATATTAACAGATTATTCAAACTTTGGATGCCTTGTGTGAGGAATGATATGAAAGTAAGAAAGAAAGAAGTTGACAGCGGAGAATGGAAAGAGAAAACATGTTGGGCCGACCCCAAGTAACATGGGGCAAGGGCAGAAATCTGAAATTTATTGAATACTAGCTGTGCCCGCGACTTCGTTCGCGTGCATGACGGAAAACGTTTTAATTTTTTTGCGCGGATCCTTAATTTTCTTTTCTAAAACAAAAGTAGCCTAAGTTACTCCTTATTACATCAGCTATCTGCCAGTGAAAGTCCCGTCAAAATCGGTCCAGCCTTTTCAGAGATTAGCCGGAACAAACAGACAGACAGACAAAAACTGTAAAAAATGTTATTTTGGTATATGTACCGTGTATACATACATCCATATGCATTTAGTAAAAAGCGGTTATTTTAATATTACAAACAGACACTCTAATTTTATTTATTTGTATAGAGTATAGATGTATAGATTCATAATCATCATTTCAGCCGAAAGACATCCACTGCTGGACATAGGCCTCCCCCAAGCACCTCCACTTCAACCGGCTCTGTGCTTCCCGCATCCAGCGGATTCCTGCGGCCACCGGTCATCGGCCCAACTTGTGCCTTCCAACGCAATAAAGAGGGCTATGCTTGGAGTTTCCCTACGTGATCGAAGAAATAAAGAGATCCGCAGGAGAACCACGACATATATAAATGAAAATAATTATGAATAATAACAATGAACGACGAACTCAGTTTTTATGATCAATTTGGTCATATACATAGAGTAGTACTCTATGTATATGACCAAATTGATCATAAAAACTTTATTAAATCTACATTACCTCTTGAATGTTGTTCGTGTGATTGCCCGAACATGTGTTGCCATTCCGTGTTCATGTGTGTCTCGTGAGAAACCGACGTTTTGTGGGTTCGTCTGTAAATACAACATTATCATCATCATCATCATCAGCCTATAATGCTGGGACACAGGCCTCCTCTCTGTGAGAGGGAGTGGGCCGTAATCCACCACGCGGGCCCAGACACAACATTAAAAAAAAAAAAAGAAAAATAAAAAAAGAAAAAGAAAAGAAGAAGAAGAGAAGAGATTAAAGAGTATTCTATTCTATTCTATTCTATTCTATACAGAGTGAAATTTTAATCACCGTTTTCCTCTAAAGGGTTCATTGTACTCATCATTATGAACAACTTTTACTATGAAACCAAACCTGAAATCGTAAAAAAAAATCACCTGTTCCCTACATTTTGACGAGTTATGCGAGTGTAAATGTAGGGAACAGTTGATTTTTTTTTTACGAATATGTTTTATTTGCTTACCTATTCTGTGTAGAGTTATAAAGTTTGTCGACATGTTGCATGGCGTCTGCGGCGCCGGTGTCCAGTTGTACGGCGCGCGATATGCTTGTTTGTTGTAGGTTTAAACGACCGGGAGCTTCTGTTATGTGCTGAAAATATACAAGGTATTTAACTTTAAAGCTGTCGAATGTGATCTGAAGGCCGATTCTCGTAATTTAAAACGTTCGAAATCTAGTCGCAGTCTCATCTCAGCGAGAAACAAATGTCAAAAACTTGTGAAAATGTAGGGAAATTAGAGGTACTTTTTGACAGATTGAGACTGTGACGTTCTTAAAATTACGAGAATTGCACCTCTGAAATCAGTTTTATTTTAGAGATAATGTCCGGACAGTCAAGGAATGAAAAGGTTAAGTATATTTAAGTTAATTTTAACATTAAACGTCCATGAATCTTAATATTTTTTAACCGACTGCGCGAGTTACTTTGTGGACACTAGAATACACCTTTGGTTCGTTTCGGATGTAAATTTTTCCTGACCTGTGTAGATGATCCTTGTATTTTGATTAAATGCGCACTCATAGCCAACAGCTGATTTTCCACATGCTCAGTCATTCCTGAAAAAAAAAGAGTAAATGTTAATAACAAAATCCTATCGATATAATTCATCATTCATGATGAACATGAAAAAACTGACAAATCCAAAAAAAAAACAGACATATTCATCTATATACATACATATAAAATTTAAGTGTCTGTTTGTAATATTAAAATAACCATTTTTTACTAAATGCACATGGATGTATACACGGTACATATACCAAAATAACATTTTTTTGCAATTTTTGTCTGTCTGTTTGTTCCGGCTAATCTCTGAAACGGCTGGACCGATTTTGACGAGACTTTCACTGGCAGATAGCTGATGTAATAAGGAGTAGACTTAGGCTACTTTTATATTAGAAAAAAAATGGGGCCCCACGAAAAAAATCCACGCGGTGGAAGTCGCGGATAACAGAGAGTAAAAAGATAATGAAAGCATGCAATCGATGAATACTTACCATCAGATGCAAGTCTTCTGAACAAGTTTCTAAGTTGCTGTCCCATTTCTGAATATTGGGGCACCGTTCCTTGTTTCACCTAAAACAATAATCATTTTTACGACGCATGCCATGTGCCCGGTGTCATTTTCCATCGGTAAACATGTCGAACTTCCATACAAACTTTCATCCCCTATTTAACCTCTTTAGAGAGCGAATTTCCAAAATTCTTCATTAGACCTTATCTACTACTCAAAAAGGTACACAATTCAGTGAGGTTAGCCGTGCGGCGTAGCTTGACGTAGTAGGCACCACCTCACTGAATTGTGTACCTTTTTGAGTAGTAGATAAGGTCTATAATGTATTGATATCTTGAAAACTGCGCGCCGCGCCGTGTCGCGGTGTGAACTGACCCTTAGTGCTTTCGATATATGCAATTTTAATCACCGTTTTCCTCTTAAGGGGTCATTGTACTCAACATTATGAACAACTTTTACTATGGGACCCAACATTAAATCGCGAAAAAAAAAATCTGCTGTTTTGGCATTTTGACGAGTTATGCGAACATAAATGTAGGGAATAGCTGATTTTTTTTCGCAATTTCATGTACAATGACCCTTTAAGAGTAAAACGGTAATTAAAGGGGTTTGAAGGTTTTGGCCCTAAAATCAGCCGCCATTTTGATTTTTTTTCAGAATCGCGGTGCACAACAAAAGTTGTATATTTAGATAGAGGACACTTATACGAACAAAAAATGTTATATAACATAATATCCTAAGCGTCAGGTTTCGGAGTTATTCACCGAAATATAAGTCGAAAACAACAAGGATTTTTTTGTTTTTTTTCCCTCCAGGTAAGCATATTGGACTATTGAGGTAATAGAAACGTTATGAAACCTTTATGGAGAAGAAACAAATGAAGAATAGACATTTTTTAAATAAATAATTAAACACGGCAATTTATAGTTCGTTTTTTAATCCCAGAGACTAATTTGACAAGTGTAAAGTCAAACTTCTATGCTAAAAAAAAACGAAAACACAAAAGACTTAAATGTCAGGTTAGTCTCTGGGATTAAAAAACGAACTATAAATAGCCGTTTTTAATTCTGTCGATTGGTATCAAAATTGGTCACATTCCATTAATTTATCATGGATTTGACCAATTTTGATACCAATCGACTCAATTATTTGTTTAAAAAATGTCTATTCTTCATTTGTTTCTTCTCCATAAAGGTTTCATAACGTTTCTATTACCCCAATAGTTCAATATGCTTTCCTGGAGGGAAAAAAAACAAAAAAATCCTTGTTGTTTTCGACTTATATTTCGGTGAATAACTCCGAAACCTGACGCTTTAGGATATTATGTTATATTACATTTTTGTTTGTATAAGCGTCCCCTATCTAAATATATAACTTTTGTTGTACACCGCGATTCTGAAAAAAAATCAAAATGGCGGCCGACCTTAGGGCCACCCTCCATACAAAAATCTTCTAACCCCTTTCACTCTGTATAGATGTTACATTTAGCATGTTACCTTGAGCCTAGTATTTCTTCTCTCTCGTAACGTGTGCACCAGTCGGTCCACATCTCCATGACGCAACACAGCATCCAGCACTTTTCGCGGGATCGGTTCTGCTAAGCTCTCTAATAGTAGTTCTGCTCTTTCCACCTGCAACATAGAAGGTTGAATAAGTTATTTAATACATTCTTCGTATACATAATCAGCCTATAATGTTCCCACTGCTGGGAGTCTGGGACACAGGCCACCTCTCAGTGAGAGGGAGTGGGCCGTAATCCACCACGCGGGCCCAGTGCGGGCTGGCAGATGTCACATGTCTTCGAATTTTTGGTTCTAGGTCATGCCGGTTTCCTCACGATGTTTTCCTTCACCGTTTTGAGAGCAGCGATGATGAAATAATTTACACAAAGTAAAGCGCCTGTTTGGATTCGAACCTACTTCGGCTTACAACTCGTAAGTCGCGGCAGTTACCACTTGGCCACCACTGCTCTCGTATATTTCAGATTTAATTACTACTAAGTTTTTGGATACTTTGTATTAGTGTGTGTATTTTATGTTTACTTTAAAATATGCGTTTTGTTGGGCACGGCACGCTATTGGACACGAACAAAAAAAAAACTTCAGGCTTCTAGATGAAAAAAGAACGAGATAACGGAAAATTAGAGTTGTACATTATGATAATATCATTGATTTATTATCTTTCTTTCATCTCCTAGAAAGATAATAGGCGGTGGTCCATACTAAGAGATTGAGTAGTTAAAATATATAATAAATAATTGTGATATACCTGTATTAGTTTGTGCTTGAGATGCGGCCACACTAGTGGTAATATCTTGCAGTTCACGTCGATGGGGTTGAGCAGACTGGACACACAAGACACCAAGCCGCACACTTCGTGACGGATCTAAGTAAAAGAAAGACAATAATAATAAAACAAAGGAGACCAATATCAACGTCTGCGCAGTTACTTTTTAAGGCACTCCGTGCCGTGATACCGTGCTTTGCACGGTTTCTTTATGGTACAGAAAAATCGTGTGACCTTGTTTATGACACGGTTTTATGGTACACGGCAACAGCACCGTGCTGTAATGCTATTATCATTTATTCATTCCACACACATATAAATAACATTTTTAAATAAGTATATTAGAGTATAAAAATATAATAAACATTTAAAATAACAACAAAATGTAGCTCTATTATTGGGAACAGGGTCCAAACTAACGGCGCGGCGGTCAGGGTTCCAGAGAAAGGAACCTCCCCTAGCAATCCCCCTATCACACTAATATTATAACGGCGAAAGTTTGTGAGTGTGTGTGTTTATATGTTCGTTACTTTTTCACGCTCAAACGGCTGGACCAATTTTGATAAAATTTTGCAAGGAGGTAGCTGACACACTGGATTAACATATAGGCTACTTTTTATCCCGATATTCCCACGGGTTTGAAACTTATGCGGATGAAACCGTGGGGCGCAGCTAGTAATTAATATATATTAGAAAGTAATAAAACATACTTACCCATAAGTTAGGATGTGCAAGGAACACAGCACTTTCCGCCACAAGGTCACACAGCGCTTGTTTGGGCAATAAGCCCAGCTCTGCCAAGTTGGTCGTAGCTCGTAGTGCCTTCGCTATTATCCACTCGGACTGATCTGTAAGACCCTGGAACACATAATTATAGCAATGTACAGACGCCAGCACATCAAGCTACCCGAAACTGTCAAATTTTCCCAATCAACCTCGAACCTTATGCTTTAGCGATAAAGTTGAAAATCTATTAAAGAAATTTGACCGATTG
This sequence comes from Amphipoea lucens, assembly GCA_947508005.1. Taxonomy (NCBI): domain Eukaryota; kingdom Metazoa; phylum Arthropoda; class Insecta; order Lepidoptera; family Noctuidae; genus Amphipoea; species Amphipoea lucens. The sequence continues at coordinate 10,404,897 of OX382375.1, forward strand.
TAGTAACTTGATGTGCTGGCGTCTGTTAAAAAATAATACGTATATAGCAAATAAAACCACTGCTTTACCATTTTATCAGGCTACCAAGTAGACTGGACTACGGTGTTAAACGCGCTTTTTAAAGTCGCAAGGTCGGCAGATTGTTGAACCAAATACCGATTGAATGGGAATTATCGTCACAGGTGTAGACGAAATGATGCTTTCAAGCTAGAACGAGATGTCTATACGTAAGTTTCTTCCCTGATTTCTTTTTAAATCTTTATGAAAGATAGGATGCGGAAGGCGGAGGACAGGGTGCTGTGGCGCAGTCTGGGATAGGCCTATGTTTAGCAGTGGACTACGGTAGGCTGAGTAGATTGATTGATGAATGACGGATTTTGTCGACTGAAATTCAATTTGATAAATGAACAGTGTTTGTTCTATGAATAAAAATAAATTTTATTCGAGAACATCTATTGGTTTCTTACTAAACTTCAACTGTATCCGACGATCCTGCATGCTTATCTCTTTTGTTGACTGTACCTGCTGTAGTAAAGGCACGAGTATAGGCGCGGCATGGTGCCCCACATAGGCTGCGACGCCCACCACTCGCTCGAAGAAACACCCTCGTAAGGCTGCTTCCTCCTTGTCGTTCAGAAACGTCACCATGTGAGACAGGATTACGTCGTTAGCTGTAATAGAGATATCATTAATTAGAATTCAGTTCCAAAAGGTAAAAAAGTCGTAGCTACCACAGCACCTTATTTTCTCGTATCAGTACAAACTACAGGGCGGATTTTTTAAACGTGTAGCGGTATCTACAACGCTACATACGAATAACGCGTCAGACTGACGTCACGAAATCCTGCATCTCGCAAGCAGAGTTTACCGCGCATCTAGCATATATACAGCGGCCCGACATGAATCATCGGGCAGTTGTCCGCCAGACACAACACAAGTCTGGTCGGAGGATCCTTCCTTTTCTATAGAGTATGAGCGAACTTTACATCCTGTTCCTCACATCTCTATAAACGGACCCCAAGCGTTGTAGCTACAGGAAAATGTTCTTTGAAGCATTTTTTTTCGACAACTGATTGTCACTTGGCATTGTAGAAAAAGCTACAGAAAAGGGGATTGCAGATTTTTATATGGACCCTGGCATACCCACTGTTACGCCATTTTGTTTTTTTTTTTTTCAAAATGGCGGCCACGCATGAAGCCTATATAAATCGATAGCTGACACCAATGCAAACAGAAAACATAATAAGACCAAACCCACGTAGTGTCACGTTTCCGAGATATTAACGTTCAAAGTTGATCACGTGACATCCATATTTTTTTTAACTTGTTTACATATTGTTGTATGTTTGATTACTTTAAACTTTCAGAATGACTACAGATAGCGCCATCCACGAAGACGCGCCCCACTCTTCTTCCTAATAGCTTACAGTACAAGTGTGCAACATTCCACTAGTGTTTTAGTTTTGTCGACACACGGTAATTACTACATCATCATCATCATTTCAGCCGAAAGACGTCCACTGCTAGACATAGGCCTCCCCCAAGCACCTCCAATTCGACCGGTTTTGTGCTTCTCGCATTCAACGAGTTCCTGTGGCCTTCACAAGGTCGTCGGTTCTCCTTGTGGGAGGCCTTCCAACGCTACGTCTTCCGGTACGCGGTCGCCACTCCAGAAGCTTTCGGCCCCATCGGACATCGGCGGAGTAATTACTTATTAGTGGGTAATTAGTGTCTATAAAAAAAATAAAACACTAGCGGAATTAACTAGCGGTAACGATTAGTAAGAACAATGGGGCGCGTCTTCGTGGATGGAACTATCTATAATCTCTGCAAAAAATAATCACTCTGAAAGTTGTACTTGTATGTCAAGGACCTACGGTATTTAGCATCACGCTATTTAAAAAAACGATTGAGCCTTTAGCAGGATTCTAGCAATCGTCAAATTTAAGCGGTCAATGACTAAAGATGATTGATGATAATGATAATGAAACTGAATAAATCTTACCAGTCTCTGTAATTTTGAAAAAAATAAATCCAATTTTAATATTATTATTAACATTGGACACATTTGTGTGGCTTTTCATAACTTGAAGTATATTAAGAGAAAAAAGCTTACCTTTCTGTTTCCCGAAGAATATACAAAGTTTTGTGATGCCATTCTCTACTAGTGCACGTTTGACCACAGCTTGCGAGTCAGTCAGTAGATATGATACTGTTGACCGTACCTGATGCAAAGAAAACAAATGATTGAACGGCTGCGAAACATTTGAAACTGAACTTTATAAACTGTGGCATATGATTGAAATTGGTGTAAATAATAATGGAATCTGGCCTCTGAGATAGTAGGCTTCGCAAGATACTTTATGTAACTATTACATTTTCGACAAAAGGTTTTTAAGCAATTTTTAGACATGGCTACGTTATAATGGACCTAATATAAGGTCTAATTGCCAGGCAATCAAATTGATAGCTTGTTTATTATCTCCATTCCTCATTCATTCATTATCCTTTTTAATACAATCAAAGGTTGTCTTTAAAAGATCGCTCTTAGCGATAAGACCGCCCAGTGTCACCGTTTGTAAAAATTTTACATTTATATCAGTAATTTATATGATGTCGTATTCTATTCTGTTCTATTCCATTGTGCTCTATGGAAGGCAGAAAGAAGAGGTGTTGTATCAAGTCTTATGAAACGCCAATGTCTTTGAGAATTAATTGAATGAAGTGATGTCAGTCGCTCAGTCGCATAATCATCCTTTAACCGGTCAAGCACCGCGCATCGCCTACTGGCGACGAAACAATAGAAAATCAATTGCGTCTCTTTAGCGGAGCTCAACAGATGTCTCCATTGCTGGGACACAGGCCTCTTTTCTGTGAGAGGGAGTAGGCTGTAATCCACCACGCGGGCCCAGTGCGGTTGGTGTCAGTCAACCGACAAGAAAATTCTTAGTTTGTTATAATTATGTGTGATAAATATGCAAAAAAAAAAAACACGTTTTTAGTTATACACCGTGAAAAATCACCGTTTTCATCTTAAGGGGTCATTGTACTCATCGTTATGAACAACTTTTACTATGGGACCAAACCCGAAATCGTGAAAAAAAAATCAGCTGTTCCCTACATTTATGTTCGCATAACTCGTCAAAATGTAGGGAAAACATGATTTTTTTTTCGCGACTTCATTTTTGGTGAAAGTTGTTCATAATGATGAGTACAATGACCCCTTAAGAGGAAAACGGTGATTAAAATTTCACGGTGTATAGTAATAATTGAAGCTTTATTAATTTCGTACACATACCATTTCATGCAGCGCAGACAACTCAGTCTCATAATTAATGTTGGCAGCTTCTTTATCCACCATGTTTTGAGTTTGATCCAAGAAACGAACCGCCGTCTCCGCCAGTTTAGCTGTCAAAGGCATATTAAGATAAGTTATTTATCGTGTAAAGCGGTTACGTACGGCGCTAACTGCGTGCATCTTCGCTATGCAAAATAGGGGGAGCGAAACAACGAAAACACTAATGTGTCCTTGGTATGGCGTCAGTAAGGTTTTTATATGTATATAAGGTCCCATTAAAATAGATGGACAAACTTTTAGAAATCATTCAGACCACCAAAATAAGGACGATGGGAAAAAAATATATAAGAAAAACGCATTAGATACTTACAAGACAAATAATCAGCTAACGAAAATACATAGAGCCGGCAATTTATTATTTTAGGTCAAAATAAAATCACTTTAATCAGTGTTTTTTTTTTGCTTGGATATCTTTGGTTAGACGTACTGAGCGCTGTGTTAAAAAAAATCCATCTATTTTAATGGGACCCTGTATATGAATGGTTTTACTGCCTCATTGGACTATTCATCTCGTGGTAGCCAGCTTGAAAGTTGAGAAAGGGGTCCTGGGTTCGATCCCAAGGTCCATCCATAAGTCTGCATATTGTATTTCTCAATATGCTTGGCCCCGAGTGTGTATTTCTGCTCAGGCGTGCTGCTATGTGTATCCATTTACCGATATGATTAGCGCAAGCACAGGTACAGCAAGATCTTTAGTCTGTGGTTGTAACTCCGGCAGAATGTACTTTATATCTTTAGCATAAGGTCTAAACTACTATACACACAAACTTACCAATATTATTAGCATAAGCAATCCGCACTGGGACACTAGGGTCCGTGGCCCTGGGCGCTAACTCCGGCAGGATATATTCCGGGAATACATTGCAGTCGGCGTTGGGTAGTGATCGTACTAACGCGACGGCGCGCGCGCATGTCGCTACTGCGCATGCGCGGACGCGGGAGACGCTGTCGTGGGATAGGTGGATCTATAGAGGAGAGAAAATGATGAAGGTTACATTTTTGAGCAAGCAAAATATTGCATGCAAAACTAAACAAGATATTTTGTTTATTTTAACTATTCAATCTATCATCAAAACCCAATAACCAATATGAATCGTTGAAGTAATATCAAAACAGAGAGTTGATTATACTGCCAGAACGTCTAATGTTTTTTACAATTTGAATGAATATCTAAATAAAATCACAATGATACTGTAACATCTTTTTATCCGACTGCGCCAGAAGGAGGGTTATGTTCTTTTTATGAGCGTAATTAACGTTTGTGAGATTAGGTACCATATTAAACACAAACATTCAGCAATATAGGCAACTTCAGTGGTTCAAATAATGTATCTACAATAGTTAAGATGAGTAGCAAAAACTTATACTCACAATGTACGGCAAAATCCGATCCAAAATGGTCTCCGAACTAGAATTCTCGCACAACAGCTGCAAAATCTCCAAACTATACAACTTCGACGTACAATGATGCAGCCCCCTTATACATGACGTCACCAATGACGTAATCAGTATCAAGCCTTCACTATCGGGCCCCATATCCTTTCTCTCTGGTGCCTTATCATCATCTTCGTCAAAATCCGTTGTATTGATGTTCAAAACTTTGAATTTGTCTTTTAATTTGTCTATATTGTCTATGTTTTGATGGTCTGTGGTTTCTTCTACTAAGTCTTGGTAGTTTTTGGCGTCTGACGGTTGGGTGAAGATTTTTATGATGTTTCTTATGTCTTGGTGAATGCGGAGTATTTTCTCGTCAGGGGGTAGTATGGGCTGGGCGGAAAATATCAGCATGTATGACTGGAGGAAGGAGTAGAAGTATTCTGGGAATAATCTGGAAAAAAATATCAGATCTTTAGATAAGTGAAAATTTATTTAGAACAATTTTTTTTTTTGTTGGTTGCCTAACCAGAGGCGGCAATAACCAGCCTATAATGTACCCACTGCTGGGACACAGGCCTACCACGCGGACCCAGTGGGGGCACCGTTTTAAAAGCAGTGGTGATGAAACTATTTACACAAAGTAGGTAAAGCGCCTGTCTAGGTACGAACCTACGACCTTTAACATGTAAATCGGGGCCCTGACCACTGAGCCACCTTTGCAATTAACAGTTGATATACCGCCATCGATCCAGGCGGAATACCAGAAGGTAAATTGTCACCGCCATCAATGGACTTCTGCAATACCAGGCGCGTCACAGATGTCTTGCCTTCCCAGAGCACAGAGAATTACTTTCTTTGTGCTGTCTGAAGAATTAGTATCAGGACACATTGATCGACGGCGTTCGACGGTTTGTCCATACAAAAAGATAGCAAAGTATGGAACGATGACGTACGCTTCCTTTCGCATCGATGCGACGAACGTGCTCCGACGTAGTGTGCTCCTTTTTAATCGGCAAAGTGCGAAAGGCCGTCGATCAATGTGTCCTGACCCTTAAGGCTACCAAGGGTATCGCAAATGCGGATACCAGCCTCTTATTAACCCACTGCAGGGCAAAGGCTCTGGCGCGGCTGGCATGACCATTGATCACCACGCCTCGCAAAAGCTGACTAAGAGATTATTATATCCAAGAGAAACAGTGTCCTGTTGTTTCTAAAATGGAATCAATAATCCATTCTATGGGATTTTTTACAGAAACCACATTGATTACCAGAGGGGCAATTCTCGTAATTTTAAGAAAATTTACAGTCTGATCTCAGTCTCAATCTGTCAAAAATACCTCTAATTTCCCTACATTTTTGACAAGTTTTTGGCAATGATTGTCGCTGAGATGAGAGTGCGACTAGATTTTGAACGTTTTTAATTTCAGAAATTGGCCTTCAGGTCAGGTCCCACCATAACCTTGTCGAATAGCTAACACTTTACTATGGCATGAATTGTTGCCACATACTTAGTATCTACGCTAAAAAAAGATGACATAAATAAATTAATCTACTCACTTCCCCCTAGCCTCATCCAGGTACAGCTCAGCAGTCCTCCTATCCCTGGGGTTCCTTTCAGTCATGGAGTGCAGCAGGGTCTTCAGCTGCGTTTCCTCAGTTGTCAACGTCATGGTAGGCGGCCGGTCTTCGCCGTTACGGTAGGCTAGTAGACCGGGCAGGTCGAGCGCAGGCGTGCCATCGTTCCAAAGTTCTAGGAGGGCGCATCTGGTGGGCATAAATGTTAGCAGATAAGGATATGTTTGATGCTGATAGTGGATTGAAAATTAATATTGTTTGGGTAGAAGGTTGGTCTATATGAGCTAGGGCAAATTGGACGATGTTTTTTTCCTGTATATTTTAAGACAACAACTTGATATATAAAATTAAAAAAAAAACATAGGTTGTCTGTAAAGTCGGTTTACGGACGATAATTTTACGTGATAACGTCATAAGAAAACATCCAATCGTGCCTCTCTATCGCTTGTTCCACGCTCTCGCTTGCACATTCGGCTCAGGCGGAACGTGACTATGAGTCATGCTTTTTCGTGCGTGCAGCCGGCGTTCATCCATTCATAAGACGTTGTCACGTTAAAAAAAAAACTACTACTGCTACTGCTGCTTCTGCTGCTGATAACTGCTACTTGATATGTAAAATAATGAGACTTTTACAAAAATCAGGCTTATCGTAACACACTATCAGTAGCAAGGGCTTTCATTTTGACGGACAACATTCATTGCATTATTTACGTTGGTGACCAGACATATCTTAAGAACATATGAAGCAATGGATTAGCAAACACCTTAAAAATTATTCCGATTGAGATTGGTGGTGTCACGTAATTAGGGTGCTAGCTTTTTCATCTAATAATAGCCCCAAAAATATAATAAAAGAATACAAAATAAAATAACCCTGATAAGAAAGAAAGATTGTATGTAGCTATTTTAGTATAATGATGAAAATACTTTCGTAATGGAACTTACCCAGCCGAAAATATGTCCATACTGGGAACAAGTTCACCAACTTTACAGGGGGATTCACTTAGCAACAGACCACCCATTCTGTCATCACCCTGTAAAATGCAATTATTATGATCATTACATACCTAATCTGCGTTCGCGATTTATTTGGCAAAAATGTAAACAACAAAAATTAATTATTGGAAAAATAAATTATAATTCCTACACAATAAAGTTCAGTTAACGCTACAACTTCAAACATTTTTATAACTTTTTCAATAGTGCTAGTCACTCTGAAATCAACTTATTGTGATTGAAATAAAGTTGATATTTGTTTAACTTGAAATAGGGTAGGGGTGTGCAGCACTGCGAAAATTTTACTATAGATAGATTTTACACATTACACACTAAGATAAAATGACGCCTATAAACCCAGAAGGGTTAGATCTGAACCTAACCCTTCTGGGATTATAGGCGTCATAACCATCATCAACAAATAACTATCACCACACACACGTGTGTGGTGATAGTTATTTGTTGATGATGGTTAAATCAGGAGAACATATTTTTAATAAATAAACGGTTTCAACATGTAAGAGTATATTTATGAGTTTGAGTGCAAATCAACAGCGCGCGCCATGAGACTTGTCAAGTGTGAGAGTGTGAGAAGGCCAATTCTCGTAAATTAAAACATTCAAAATCTAGTCGCAGTCTCATCTTGGCGACAAACAAATGTCAAAAACTTGTCAAAATGTAGGGAAATTAGACGTATTTTTGACAGATTGAGACTGAGATCAGACTGTGAATGTTCATAAAATTACGAGAATTGCCGCTCAGGTTGATGCATATGTGCGGTCTGTCGGGATAAGTCAACTAAAAGCTGCAATGGCCCTTCCAGGCCTGGTCATGGACCTGCATTGTAGGTAATGTTTAGATTTGAAAAGGGACCTTTGAGTTTGTTTCGGCATTTCTTCTTAAGAATCAGTCAGTTAGGAAATGCCGGCGCTATCTAGGTTTAAAATATTGACCAAAAAATGTACTTGTAAAAGTGTCTTAAACATCTACTTCTAGTAACAAACATCATTTCATATCCATGAACAAATACCATAAATTTTAATTAGTTTCTTTTTCTTTGGCACAGATATAGCAGCAAATTATTCATAGATTTTTGATGTTGTATGCTCAATCCTAACTAATATTATAAACGCTAAAGTAAGTTTGTTTGTTACCTTTTCACGCCTAAACCACTGAACCGATCACCATGAAATTTTGCATATACGTTTTTAGGTGTACAGAAACGGACATAGGGTACCTTTCATCCCGAAAAAAAAGTGCTGTTCCCGAGGAAAACAACAATAACGTTATTATGCTAATAGATGGCGCTACGTGTCTATTGAACTTTTGTCACGTTATTTAATTCTGAGGCGGTACGAAGTTCGCCGGGACAGCTAGTAATCTATATTAACTTACCGCAGGCCTATTATGCGGGTCCGGCGCCCTCACGAATCTCTCCGGCGCGACATAGCAGAGCCTCCTGCGAGACGTGTCGAAGAAGTAGCTGAAGTCGGCCGGGTTATCGTCGGGCAAGAAGGTCGGCTTGAACGACGCTATGTCTGTGAGTAGCACCCACAGCCAGGAGGTTACCATTATGTTTTCTAGCTGGAACATGAGAAGTTTAGAATCAGTGCATAATCAGCCTATAGTGTTTCCACTGCTGGGACACAGAGCTCCTCTCTTCGAGAGGGAGTGGTCCGTGAATTAGATTACGGACCACTCCGTACTGGGGTACGGATTGGTAGATGCATATGTCTTCGAATTTTTGCATCTCGGACATGCCAGTTTCCTCACGATGTATTCCTTCACCGTCTTGAGAGCAGTGGTGATGAAATCATTTACACAAACTAAAGCGTCTGTCAGGGTTCGAACTTACGACCTACAACTTGTAAATCGCGGCCGTTACCACTGGTTCACAACTGCTCTAAAGCAAAAAAGTAAGTGGAAAGCTATGAACAAGTAATAAGTACTTATTCGTAGGCAGAAAGCTATTAAGCTAAAAAAACCTTTTATGACACAGCGCTAAACAGGCAGCTCCGATAAATCTCTGAAGAAGGTAAAGTAAGCCATTTGAAAAGGTTTCCATTTGCCATTTAGAATACAATGTGTGACCATTTTTAGAAATGCTTACTTTTATGTCACCATGACAAATCCCAAGCTTGTGCATGCGGTGCAGTGCATACAACACTTGGAAGGTGATCCATTTCTTTTCAAGGGTGGTGAGGAACGGACGAGTGGACATGCGGTCATAGACGCTGCATTTACAGTACTCGCGCATTAGTAGACCTGCTTTATCTGTAAGCTGGAAAGAAAATAAAAATCAGTAAAATTAATATGTTAATGTTAAAAATATTGATTTGTGTTTGAGTCTCAGTGAATTCGCATTTGAAAGTATAGCATAATCAACCTATAATGTTCCCATTCCTGAGGCACATACCTACTCTTTTTGAGACTCTTTAAGAGGGAGTGGGCTATAATCTACCACGTGGGCCCAGTTTGGGTTGGTAGATGTCACAGGTCTATGATTTTTTTTTTGGTTCTCTTTTATGGCTGTTTCCGTACAATGTTTTCCTTCACAATTTTGAGTGCAATGGTGAAGAAATTAAATATACAAAGTAAAGTATCTTCCTGGGAACGAGGAGGACTGACCTACCGTGATACAGTTTTTACTAGTACGGAGGTCAGTGTGAATTACTCTCTAACAACCATATATGTTAGCCATTCGTTATGAGATCTTATGTTATTCTTATTTATCTTTATTCTTTTATATATATATTATATGTTCCTAAGGTTGTTATTGTGCTGCTAGAAATAAATGTTTTTGTTTGTTTTTTTTTTTTGTTTGTTAGTCGGCTCCAATACTATTGGGCCACTAGATTAATTCAAATAAAAAAGAAAGAAAAGCTAAAAAAACTTGTTTTTTTTTTTTTTAAATGTTTGTACTTAATCCATGTTCCTGTAAATTCCTTATTTCATTAAAAGAATAATTTAGCTAAAAACTAAAACTTACAATAACCCTCTGGAATGGCAAACAGTTGAATGCCGAAGCCAGTTGCTCTTTAATCTTCAGTATCCTCTCCTTGTGTTCAGCTAGTGGTAGTGATGGGTCATGGACTGCAAATACCTTTACCACTACTAGGCCCTCACGAGATCTGGCACGAGCCACTTTCAGGAAACGGGTTGAGCCAAGGCTGGAAGGAAAATGTTTGTAAAATTAATTTTCAGACATTTTGAATAAAAATATATTTTCTGCATTTTTAAGTAGATTATGCATTATATAGTCTTCTTGGTATAACATGTAATAAGTATATTTGCTATCATAACATAAAAATATGATATCAATGCATGTTCACATTTTCACAATCATAGCCAAAACAAAGATGTAAAGATAAAATTATTGGGGCTTGTTCTGCATCATCATTGGAGCTAGTTTATCCACCAACCAGCACCACTCAGTAGGTACACATATTTTTATCAAAACACTTTATCAATATTGACATTTTGATACACAGAAAGTTGAATCATACCTCTGATCGAACGACAGGTCTACATGGTCACTCAGGTAATGTTCAACGGGATATATCTGCGACGGAGCGACACCCACGAGCTGATTCCCCATTGTGTAATGTTAAAATTTGCAAGAAATTGCGTTCAACACATTTCCTTCTTAACGATAACTTATTTATTTTCAACTCAGTGGATGATATAACTTTGGGATCTCGAAGATCACTTGTTTTTTTCTACTGCGTTTATAACTTTAGGAATAACTGCGATTTATTTATTATAAATAAATAGTGAAAGTGCACGTATGTATTCAAAACAAAGCAGAATTTTGCAATTTTTGACAAGTGTCTGCCAGTGCCAGTCAAACGTAACATTGACAAGAGATATTGCGTTCAAGAATGAATGCATTAGTTTTTTCTTTAACGAAAAAACATAGTCCTTTGTTTATAAATACTTATTCTTAATTATTTCTTGATCTTTTAATCGATATTGGATCAGCCTGACTGTCTTGATTTTTTTAGCTTTCTTTGAAATCAACTTTGTTTGAAAGTACTTAAATTCCTTTGATTTTCGTGTTTTTCTGTTCTGTCAAAATTCATAGAGAAAAATGACAACACAACTCATCAAATCTGCTGTCATTTTGGCTCTATGGTTTCTCTTTCCTTCAACAAACAAGCATTCCACCCATTTTCATTGAATTTGATATCGTTTGCTAATAATATTTCAAAGAAATGTCTTCTAAAAGTGAAAAAGATCGAGCCAAACAGATCCAGGACAGATGTCAGAACATATTGATGCAGATGTTGAAGGACGAGGACAATAAATATTGTGTTGATTGCGATGCTAAAGGTACGCGGATTTTTTCTTTTTTTGGTTGCAAATTTTTCGATATATTTTCTGTAATGCACATGCAATGAGGTCATATAAATCCTAAACCACTGTTTTCTCACAACTGACGTTAATTTCGTGAGTATAATTGAGGTCCTTGAACTCAATTCTTAACATCAAAATTATTCAAATGACTCACGAGATCTCGTAATTCTACGTCTTGCTATCGCTTCATATTTCATATTCTCATTGATTCCGTGCTCTCACTTTGTTAGTATTTATAATGAACAGTAAATCACGAAGGCTGCCAGTATTTGATAAACAATTTGTTCTTTGGTTGAATGATTTATAGGAATGTTTCAAAATAGTAAAGTATGCAGTGCAAACAGCTGCTGGAATTTATTGAAAACAAAATTTAGCTCTCCCAATCTGCTTTTTACGACATTTAACATAACATAATTCATGCCTTGTTTCCGCAATGGGTTGGGCAGAGGTGTACCGTGTACCCAAATTTCGCCAGTTATGTTTTAGTCCCATGTAACAGAAAGCGAGCCTATTGCCATCAACGGGGCACAAATCCACTGAGAAATACCAGATAGAAAAACCCAATAACACTTTGCTATAAATTTCACCTCAGTAAAATTAAGGAAATATCCCTTATCATTGCTCCAATACCATGTCTTTGCTAATGGATTAATTTAATCATAATATTTCGTCATATTACAAAATGTTATTTTACTAAAACAATTTTCATTACAAGGTCCAATTTATTTATTTATTTATCCTCCTACTGGAACGCCATACAGCAATTACACCAACGGAGCAAGAAATTACATCATGTGCTGTTTTCATCCATCCTGGGCGCCAAGTATTAATTCTATGGCCCAATTATATGTTATTCTGCCTCAGAAAGCCAACCTCTATAGTTGGAAAAGTCCTTTGCCTATGATTTATGTTAGTTCATAAAACTGAAGGATGATTATTCTTTTCAGACTGCAGATAATTGTTACTAAGCTGTTAATATAATTAATGATTGTAGATAATATTGTTTACTTATACTTTTATATAGGACTAGCTGCATCCTGCTGTTTCACTCGCATAAGTGTCAATCCCATGGGAATATAGGGATAAAAAGTATCCTATGTGTTAATCCTGGTTATAAACTATCTGTGTGCCAAATTTCATCCAAATCCGTTCAGCCGTTTGTGCATGAAGAAGGAACAAACATACAAACACACTCAAACTTTGGCCTTTATAATATTAGTGTGATTTTTCTAGAGCTAAACTACAGGATGCCACCTAATACAATCCTTATATACTTCTTTTGATTGTTTACATGCATGCATTTGGTTCTTGGTTCCTTTGACCATTTCAGCAATATTATTATTAAGTATAAGAAACTGACGCAATTTCCGAAAGTTATCTAGTCAAAAACAAATCTTAAAATAGCTTCAAAAAGGTTATTTTGTTCCTAACCAACTTTAAAGGCTTATTTTGATAGGTAGGTACTATCTAATGTTAATTTCTGTAAAATGTTAACTATATTTCAAATGAGTTAACTAAAACTTATCTGGAGAGTGGTGAAACAGGCCATAGAACAGTAAAAATATCACTACGCAAATGACTCTTTTTTTTTTTGTTAGCCTTCTTTGTGTCTAAAAGACTGCTGGGCAAAGGCCTCCTCTTTTCCCTTCCAAACCTATTTTGTGCGATCTTTGGCCATGTTGGCTTTGGAAACATGATTAGATCTTCACAGCACCTTCACCACGTCTACCTCGACGGCGATGAACCCCCACAGCCGTCAGTGAGTGACGATCGTTGCCTATCTCTCTGGAGGCATTTGTGTGACGTGGCCAGCCAACTCCCACTTCAGCCTGGCGGTTTTTTCTCGAATATCCGCTATTTCAGTTATGGGTGGTGTTTAACAGAGATTAATGTAACACTCATTACGCATTGACGTGGAGTTGCGGACAGCAGCTCGTATTGCCTATTACCTGCTCATTACTCAATAATGTTGATTGTTTATTAGGTGCTTGCAATAGTTTGTCATAACACTTCCTTATTAATCATTCATTTAATATTCTATAGTAATCATTATCATAGACAGATCTACTAATGGATACGACATGTTTTGCATCATAATTATATTACTAGATTCTGCCACATAAATCTAACAATAAATCAATAATAATAACATAAGTCTTTCAATTGCAAATAATGCAGGTAATGACCAGTGAGAAATGCATGATATTATGTCATTAAGGCATTGACTGCCACCGCAGTCAATGGTGACTGCGAACAATACATTTTCTATTGTCTGTTGTCTGGCAGTCAACATGTCAAGAAACTTTTAAAAAAGAATAATAAAGACTGGATAAGCAAACTAAGTCTGGTTTGCTTATCCAAGGTCTTTATTTTTTTTTTTTTTCAAAGGGTAAACAGTAGGGTTCAAAGTATCCCCATACCAAATTTCATCAAAATCGGTACAGCCGTTTCTAAGATTAGCCGGAACAAACAGACAGACTGCAAAATTTAAAAGAATAGTTTTTTTTTTTTTGTCAAAAGTAGGTACCGTGTATAGTTTCATATGCATAATTTACTAGAAAGCTGTTATTTTCACATTACAGACACTTCAATTTTATTCATTGGTATAGTAGTTAAAACTACTTAGCTTATAACAGTCCACTGCTGCTCATAGTCCTGTCCCAGGTAGCGCCACAACACTGTTCCACCCCCTTCCGTATCCAGTCTGTCCCAGCCACCTTTCTAAGGTCGTCGGTCCGTCTAGCTAGAGGGCGCCTTATACTATAATACGCTTTCCCGCACGCCGTCTCCACTCCGTTTGCTCCATCGGTCCTTCAACAAACATGGCCAGCCCGCTGCCAATTTAGCTTGCTTACTATGCAAGCTATTTTGGTAACTCCGGTTTTTTTTCGGATGATTTCATTGCTGATTTTATCATTCGAAGAAACTCCGAGCATAGCCCGTTTCATAACGCGAGCATAGCCCGCTTCACAGCGCGCTGAGCAACCTCGACAGCGATGTTTAAATGTTAATATAATAGTATATTATATGTCGCAGGTCCGAACCCAGACAGGCGCTTTACTTTGCGTAACCACTACTCTCAAAACGGTGAAGGAAAACATCGTGAGGAAACCGGCATATCCTAGAACCAAAAATTCGAAGACATGTGACATCCACCAAGCTGTAGTGGGCCCACGCGGTGGATTACGGCCCACTCCCTCTCACAGAGAGGAGGCCCGTGTCCCAACAGTGGGAACATTACAGGCTGATTGTGCTTATTTTAAAACATACATAAGTAATTATGAGGACAAATTTTTTTTTCATAAACAAAATAATGAACAGGTAAAGTTAATTACCCTCCAATATCCACTTATCATTACGACATGGCTTTTAATGGTAAAATTGGCAAATGTCCAACGTTTATATTTTTATCACAAACACTGATATGTTATCTAGAATATTTCAGGTCAGTTGATTACATAATTAGCTGTCAAAATTAATATACCGGAAATATCTGTTCATAAGTAGTCTTACCAAGGGGTTTATTGTAATTACTTATCACACTAATAATATAAAGGCGAAAGTTTGTGAGTGTGTGTTTATATGTTTGTTACTTCTTCACGCTCAAACGGCTGGACCAATTTTGATAAAAATTTTGTATGGAGGTAGCTGACACCCTGGATTAAGATATTATAGGCTACTTCTTATCCCGATATTCTTACGGGATCGACATTTACGCGGGTGAAACCGCGGGGCGCAGCTAGTGTTGTATATAATTTAATTTAAAACTAACATGGAAGAGTTGCATATTAGATAGAACAACAGAAGTGAAATTATGCGTATACGCACTGTAAGGAGGCCTGTGTCCCAGCAGTGGGAACATTATAGACTGATTATGCTAAATAACTAATCAATACCTTTTTTTTATGGATGGGAAATCATCAAATGACCCCTCCCGCTCAGAGTGGAGCGGAAGGGAGTGTCAGACTTACTGACTAAAACCCATCCGTGTTCCTTCCTTAGCCCTTTATGTTCCTGGGTAGCGGTAACCCTTTCGGACAATCCCGCACCCCCGGCAGGCTACGGCCCTGACAGGCCCCTTCCTTTATGCTGACATCTCTTTGAGGCGCGCGTGGAACACGTACGCGCCGTCCGGCAGGATTATAATTTTATAGTCGTCAATCCGCATTTTTATTTTATTTACTGGATTAAGCTTGCCTAATCTGAAATTAACGATTCCACTGAAATAACTATATCTAAATTGATTAAATCTCTCTTATAAATAGTAAACAATTTAATAGTGACCTTGCATTAATTAAAACATGGACAACAGGAAGTCTGCAATTGTGTTTTACCTTCTACATCATCAACGTTATTTGGTATGTCAATGTTACTGCATACTTGAAACAATTCGCTTAATGTATAATATGAATGGTTGAAGTTGGCGTAATATGCAATTAAAAGTATCAAGGAAAATTATAATGGTCTGTTACAAACATTTTTAGAAGTACTTACTGCTGAATGTAGTTCAATCACTCTATGGATAGACTAGCTTCTTCCCGCGACTTCGTTCGCGTGAAATTTCTTGTTGTAACATAAAATATATCCTGTGATATTCGGCAATACTGAAGTTTCCCAATAATGAAAGGATTTTTCGGAATCGAATCAGTAGTACCGAAGAATACCCCCAAATACAGACTCACAAATTTTACCTCTTTGTAACTTAGTCTAAAAGAACTCATTAAAGTTGTATTAGCAATGAAATGGGTGACTATTTAATGCTACCTCCTATACGCAAACTTGTGGCCAGTATAAACCTGTGTAATCATTTGACAATAACACAATTAATGCACAACGCATAACACCTGTCGCCTAACATCTTGAAGAATCGTTGCGCAACAGCGCGGGACTTTGCCAGACACCGAGGAACATACCAAGTGCATTGTTACCTATACCCGTGCATTTACTAAGCAAGACGGTATTGCGCAAAGTAACACGAAATTTCGCAAGGCTACATACATGTCTTGAGACCCAAAAACCAAGAGTTAGTGGTTACATAGTAAAATGACGCGCAATGTTGCATGGCTTGAGAGTCTTGAGACCCGAAAACCAAGAATTAGTGGCTAGGACTACATAAGATGGGTCCTAGAATCCGATACCAATACCGTTGGGATAACTAGAAGTCTAAAGTACGATAAGAAAGAAGAACGAGTACGATAAATGCGATTAGAAGATCTTTTTATTTTAATTTTCCATTTATTTCAGGCATCAAGGCCCATAGAAAACACATAAAATACAATATTAATAGGTATAACTTAAAATACTATAAATAAATACATCATAATAATTACACTAAGAAACTAACTAAACACGAAGTAACGGCGTCTTGTTTCGCTGACTGGTGTCATATAGCCGGCCACGAAACCGGCGATACACAACACCGTTCGGCCAGAACTCTTCCTTAAGGAACTTCTTGAGATGGTGTCTCTGAACACGCACCACGAACGACTTGAAGTTCGTGTTGTGACGCGACTCCAACTTCTCGACCCTCAAAGTCCAGTTGGTCTTCACACGCAAGTACACGATCTCCTCAACCTTCGTGGAGTGGTGCAGTCTGGACACGTACAGCTGCGTCGTCGGGATTGCTGGACGCAGCAGCATGTTGGGTCCTGCCAGCGCGGTGCCGCACTGGTTCCGAGAAGGAGGTTTCTTCTTCTTCTTCTTCTTCTCCACTTTGATGAAACCATCCTTGTCGCATGTGTCCTTCTCTGGATCCTGCCTTTTCAAAACCTTGTTGGGTTTCGACCGGCTCCGTTTACCCCCTTTTAGTTTTTCCGCTAGTTTTACCTGCGAGTTTTGCGACTCAGCAGGCTTGTTAGCGGCTACTATTGCTGCGTAGGCTCGATTGGGGGTCGACGAACCTACACACGTCGTTGTCTCCACCTGTGTCGAGGCAGGGACGGCCACGGCACGCGTTGCAACGCATGCATTCTCGGCAGCTGGTGACGCATTCGAGCCCGCCGACTCAAAACTGCAGATGGAGACGTTTTGTGCCCCGCGACGCGTGTTCACATTTGCGGCGTCCGCGTAGCTAGGCGACCTACTTGCAGAAATTGCGTTGCGCAAGCGCACTACTTCGGCCCGTAGATCACTGATGGTGTTGTTAGACACCTCCAGCTTTAGCTGCATCTCGGCCTGACTTTGCTTCAAGAATGTAATGTCCTTCAGCAGCCTGGTGACGTCTGCGTGGTCAAACGTGACGGGAGGCAGCTTGTGCAGATCCTTCGCCACGAAATCAGGCACGTCGTCCGGGTCGGTCTCCTTCATCAGCGTTACGATGTCCTGGAGACTCTTCTCTGTACCGTCCCTTCGACGATCGACATACTTGTACAGAAATATAAAAAAAATATAAATAAATAATACTGTTTGTTTCTTTTTCACAGGTCCCCGCTGGGCGTCATGGAACCTGGGTATATTCCTGTGCATCAGATGCGCTGGTATCCACCGCAACCTGGGCGTCCACATCTCTAAAGTGAAGAGTGTCAACCTCGACTCATGGACACCGGAGCAAGTCGTGAGTTCCATATTTCCTACCTAAATAATCTAAAATATATTTTAGAGTTTTCTAGTTCCGTACGCGTGCCGTAATATACTTCAATTGTGACTTTAAAGTATCTTAAATTATGCGTTTTATATCAGATAAAAATTGCAGTGTTAATCTGTAAAGTAATGAAAAAAAAAACCGGTCAAGTGCAAGTCGGACTCGTACACATAGGGTCCCGTACGACGTAAGACACACTACTTACAGTTAGCGCCACGAAAGATAAGACTTGACCCCGCCGCCCCTATGACGTCCGGTCCCGTCCCACGCTCAAACCTCATACCGCTAAAGAGACCTAAAATCGTGTAATGCGCATGTCAAACCACGTGGTGTGTCAAGTCTCATCTTTCGTGGCGCTAACTATACTTAACTTTATTTATTTTTGTGTTATAGCGGCAATAGAATACGTTGACCAATCGTTTGAAACAACCGGTCGTTATAGTGCGCAAACACAGGTGCACTCTCTCTTCCTTCAGTCTCATAGTTCGATGGGACGGCAGTCCGACACGACCGGAGAGAATCAGGCGCAGGACCAACGGCCAAGAGGACCAATGACCCTTATACGCATTTATCGTAGCGGTCATCGGCCATGTTCACCTGTACAAGTTCCCCTGATACGATGTTATCGCGTTCTAGTGACGTATCGTGTCGTGCGAAATTATTAAGTACCCTTTACATCGCAGATTGCGTGACTTGTAACAATAAAGTGCTTACCAAAGCGACGTCAACGAACGATACACGTGTGCTTAATTAAAAAATATAAACTCTGTGGTGGGTTGCTTTCTTTTGTAATTATTGTTAGGGTTCCGTACCCAAAGGGTGTCAACGGGACCCTATTACTAATCCTCCTTTTTTCGTCCGCCCGTCCATCCGACCGACCGTCCGTCTGTCCGTCTGTCTGTCGTGCACCTGTGTTTGCGCACTATAACGACCGGTTGTTTCAAACGATTGGTCAACGTATTCTATTGCCGCTATAACACAAAAATAATTTCACAGAGTGTGTATTTCTATTCTATTGCCGGTATAACAACAAATAAGTACTAAAAATAAAAAAAAGTTAAAAATTATAGGGGATCTGCATTTACGAAACGTGTTTTTTTACGTTTTTTGTCTTTTGGTACGGAAACCTTCGTGTACGAGTCCGATTCGCACTTGGCCTGTTTTATATAAATTGGTCCCCTCGGTATAGCATGAAACAAAGTTTTTTATGAAGTAATTGTTGCTTTTATCAAAGAAACCCACAAATGCTGACATTTACATCGGAAAATGAGGAAAGACCCAAAATAGAATCGTCTGTGGTTTCTAAAACACGAAACCGCTTTCATTTAATCATTAATGTACTCAGGCTATACTAGTTCCTTCCTAACCGATCCCTTTGGGTTACCCTTTCACCCCCTCGATCAATAGAATGTACTTACTCGCAACTCGGCTTTTCTACTACACCTCTATTGTCTATTGGTCGATCCTTGGGGAAATGAGGTGTTGTATCAATTCCCACACACACTCACACATCATCACACTTATAATATTATAAAGGCGAAAGTTTGTGAGTGTGTGTGTGTGTGTTTATATGTTTGTTACTTCTTCACGCCTAAACCACTGAACCGATTTAGATGAAATTTGGTATAGAGATAGTTTGAGTCCCGGAAAAGGACATAGGATAGTTTTTATCCCGATATTCCCACGGGGTCGAGTCTTATGCGGGTGAAACCGCAGCTAGTATGAGATAGTTCATTGAAGATAGTCTTCTAGTTAGTTAAATGGCCACATTAAACCTCGTTGGTCTTGGGTTCGATTCCCAGGTCGGGCAGTGTTACTGAGGTTTTCTTCCTGGAATTTCTCAGTAGCAGCCCGGAGTTTGGATTTGAGCCCGTTTGATGCCCCCCCATGTCTCGCTCCCCTATAGCAAGGGATTTAAACATAACCAGTGAAATGTGGGTGTAGGTTAGGTACTGTAGGTACACCTCTACCCAACAATTCGGGGAAACAAGGCGTTATGTTATGTGATTCCACTATGATAATGGCAAAAGACATCGCAGTATAAGGTCTATTCAAATTTATGTTTCTAATTGTTGTTATTTCAAGTTAAACAAATATGAACTTTATTTTAATGCTTATTAAGTTGATTTTAGATTGACTAGCACCATTGAAAAAAAATATAAAAATGCTTGAAGTTGAAGCGTAAACTGAGTTTTATTATGTAGTAATTAAAGTTATTTTTTCCATAAACTCATACTTTGTTACATGGTTGGTAAATAAATCGCAAACACAGATTAGCTTTCCTTTGATATTGTGAGGAAGCGTTTTAAAATCTTTCCTCTATTAGGTACCTACTCTACTCACACCTCTTTGTGAGAGGGAGCGGGCCGTAATCTATAACGCGGCATAGGTTCTGAACAGTTTCCTGCGGTTTTCCTTCAACGATGTTTTCCCATCACGTTCTAGGTATCTCTCCAACAAATGGGCAACTCGCGCGCCCGCGCAGTGTACGAGGCGAACTTACCCGATTCCTTCCGAAGGCCACAGAACGACTCGTCGCTCGAAGCCTTTATCAGAGCTAAGTATGAGCAGAAGAAGTACATCGCTAAGGAGTGGGTGCCCCCTGCATTGCCTAAGGTTAACTGGTAAGTCTATTACAACGTGCGTGTAAAGATATTATGTATCTATTAATAGCTTCTGGCCACCAAAATATACAAAAAAAAAATATATACAGCCCATGTTACTCGCTGATAATGTGGCTTTCGATGGGTGAAATATTTTATTAAATCGGTCAAGTGTTTTTTGAGTTTATCCATTACAAACAAACAAAAAAAATCAAATCTTTTCTCATTATAATATTTGTTAAAAAAAAAAAAACGGTGGCATCATTCTGGAATTGATATAATGAAAGACGTCTCTTTTCTAATTTGGGGCCATAAGACATGACATATGATAAGTATATCAAGTTGTGCAAAAATAAAATCGTATGGATCTTGCCGAATAATTGACGATTTAAGGTCCGAAATGTTTGTTTTCGTCTAGTTAGCTCGGAGACTTAAAATAAATGTTCTTGCATATCGATTTTATTCAATTTCGAGTGGCCATTGTTGTTTACATCTTTGGCAAATTTAGAAATGCCGGACCTTAACTACTCACATTCTCCCTGGACAGGTGATGAATCAAATAAATCCCTATGGATAAACTTTTTGTTGACCTCCTTAATGAAAAGTGACTTGCGAGGTGTCCGTTGGAGCACAACTGCGTCATGGCGTTTCCTGGAAATTTTCAATTTTCATGGGCTCGTAATGTACTGTCTGTACCTGCCAATAACAAAAGATCATAATCACACTAATATTATAAAGGCGAAATTTTGTGATTGTGTTTGTATGTTTGTTACTTCTACACGCACAAACGGCAGAACCGATTTAGATGAAATTTGGTATAGAGATAGTTTGAGTCCCGGGGAAGGACATAGGATACTTTTTATCCCGATATTCCCACGCGATCGACACTTATGCGGGTGAAACCGCGGGGCGCAGCTAGTTAACAATGTTTACCAAATGTTTCAGGGACAAAGAGATTGATGAAGAAATAGAGAGGCAGAAAAGGAAAAAGAAATCCAACACCTCGGGCTTAGGACCTCTGCCTGCACCCACCACCAGTGATAAGAAATACAACGTAAGTATTACATTTTTTTTGTTTTAGACAAAATTCTTCAGTAAGTAATAAGCAGACATTAAAAACTTTGAGTACAGACGCCAGCACATCAAGCTGCCCGAAACTGTCAAATTTTTCTTAACTAACTATGAACCTTATGCTTTAGCGATAAAGATGAAAATCTATTAAAGAAATTTGACAGATTGTAGTAGCTTGATGTGCTGGCGTCTGTACCTATGAGAAAACCTCATATGTGTGGAAAAAACAATGAAATGATGTACGATGTTGCTTAGTTGTAATTGTAAGCAGTAATTTTTCGTCAGTTATTTAAAAAAACAATTGCTGTTTCATGCATTTTGATCGCGTAGGTTTTCAGGCACAACGCAGGTGACTTTGAAATTTTTATTGCCGGTTACCAAAAAAACAAAAAATTCTGCGTGATCAAAATGTATGGCACATCTATTTTTTTTTTTTAAATAACCTACGAAATTACGCACCGTCGTTCAGAATCATGTAATGTATTCATGGATACAGTTTGCGCCTTTATGTCCCTACCATCCTCTTCTATATTACAGTAAATGGGTTCTATATTTTAAATCCTTCTTTAAATCTTAGGTAAAAGTCTTAGGTACAAGGCGCTATTATACGTACCCACGGTGTCTACAATCAATACAACTTTCTGATAAGGGTTTACAAGAAATACGATGCAATTTATTATTTCTTTTCGTTCAAAATTCAATAATAATTATGTTAGTATGTAACTCTACATTGTAAAAAATCTTGCAACAACAAAATATAACCCAAAAATCGTACCTTTTCAGAAATCTGACGTCATCCCCAGCATTCCGAAACCAAAATCGTCAGTGAGCCCAAAATTGGGCAGGAATACTCCCCCCACACAACCGGACCTCAGCAAGACTTCAAACGGAGCCGCAGACCTCCTCGGCCTCGACACGAGTACCAAACCGGACCCCAAACCAGCCAACGACGACATATTCTCCAGCTTCTTCTCCGCACCGTCAGAAAAACCTGCAGAACCGAAACCAGAAGACTTGAAACCGGACCTCAAAACTGAAGAAGAGAATTTCTTCAAGCAAGCCGCACCAACGGAGAAAGAAAAGTCAAAGTTAACGAAAGACAGTATATTAGCTTTGTACAGTCAAACGCCATCAACTAATTTAGTGAATCAATTCAATCCGGTACAGCCCGTACAACCAGTCCAACCAGCATATCCATTCGGTAACGTTTTTCAACACCAACAAGGCTTCAGCAACATGGTGCAACAGCCCGTGCAACAGAATGGTATGCAGTTCAATCAATTCCCCATGCCTAACCAGTTCCAGCAACCGTTCGGAGGTCCGGTACAGCAACCGTTGCAGAGTCAACCGTTTCAGAGTAATCAGTTCTTCAATCAGCCTCAACAGCCGTTGGCGCAACAGTTTAATAGTTTGAACTTAGGACAGAGTTTTCCGAACGCGTTTGCGCAACCTAACGCGAACGTTGCTAGCAACACGACATGGCAGTAAAAATGTGTTGGATTAGACTTTTTTTTATTTACCGCGGATGGATTTTGTATGTAAGGAAGCTTGTGCGGTCATGTAGTGATGTTTTGTTTACAATAATATTTATTGAAGTGAAAACATCTTTAGGAGCTCTTTCTGAACAGTGAACGAAATTGAACCAGCACGCTCGGGTTGGTGACGCTGAATGGGGTATACTCGGCGCTGATTCGCGTGTACTCGGCTCCAGTTGCACGTTTTCATTTATATCTTTCTTAATACTGCCAGAAAACCTTTCAAGAAAGCATTTTTTTACAACTTTTAGTACTCTGATGCCATAGAAATAGTTTTGCCATAGTTAGTAACTTATTACCTCATGTCGTTCTTTTTATTTTCTACCTAGCCACTATGAAGGGGCCGGGAAGGGAAGATCCGTGGCATACCTACCAGTCCGCCATTTAGATTTTTTTTTTCAAAATGGCGGCCACGCATGCTACCTATATAAACCGTTAGCCGACATAAATGTAAACAGAAAACATTATAATACCAAACCTCGTAATGTTACGTTTCCGAGATATTAAGGTTCAAAGTTTTTGAACTTGCTTACATCTTGTTGCATTGATTCATATAGGTTTGGCCGCCATTTTGAAAAAAATCAAAATGGCGGTCAGGTAGGTATGCCAGGCTCCATATAAAAATCTTCAATCCCCTTTTAGTGTCTAGTAAAAAGGGTGCTATACTCTTTAAGCATAGGTTTTTCTGGCAGTAATATCTTCAATAGAGCCGAACGAAACTTAGCTTAGCAGTTTTTCCTGTCACTGTCGCACTACTGTCAAACTACAAGTGTAAGATAGAGACGGGAACATGTTTAAGCTAAATCACGTGCTAAGTTACGTTTATCAATGTCGGCATAAATGGCCAAGTGGTCAGGAGTGGTTTGAAAACGCCTAATTCTTAAGCGTTTTTTCTCTACTGGGCCAAGGCGAAATGATTTGTAAATCAACATCATTTACCTAGCCTTTTCCCAACTATTTTGGAGTCGGCTTCCAGTCTAACCGGATGCAGCTGAATTCCAGTATTTAAAAAAATTATTAGTAAATATTTTAAAAAATGATCTCAATAGGTCTTCCTAAACAACACTACATGGCTCCAAAGCTGAGTACATCTGCGCGGGAGTTGATAACACGTGTAGATAAGTTAGCGTGAGCGATGGCTCGATCGGCTTCTTAAGCAGTTTGTTCCTATTTATAATGCTCGATAACTAAGGGAGTTCCACATACTAGGCAAGGCGCGGTTTTGGTGATATTGTTTTGTCTTATAAAGTCCTCCAGACCGTATTTCGGCTACGGCGGCCAATGTCAACGGAGACCAGCCTTCGGCGCGGGAGTTATTATAGTGTACAAGTGTGCGCGCAGACACAGGTGCACTCCCTCTTCCCTCACTCTTTGTCTTCGCGTAACCAGAACCCTATATCAAACACAGTGGGTTGAGGGACATATTGGAAGCTAATATCTACAGAAAATAACACTTTTATGATATAGAAAAAACCATGTATTTTTTTGCAATAATCCGAATGTTTTCAAAGTCGCGTGTTTAACTTACAGCTTTCGGGCATATGATTCGTCTTATTTAAAAGAAGTAGTTTTCAAGTGATACCGACTTCATACGGGTCCTAGATGTTTTATTTATCCATTCATTTAGATAAACAAAATCAGACCGCGCGCCTGATGTGTGCAGCTCCTAACACTGTTATGAGGCTTGGAGCTTCGGAATAAGTGGAGGAAAGGTGAAGTACTTAGTATTTTTATTTACATTTGTATCCTATGAGTATTAACTGCAACGACATTTTCGCCATAGATAAAATAAAGGTTCCTCCACAGTATGCGGTGCTGCCCTGTATGATATTTTACGGTACAGTGCGCGCCACGAAAGTTGAGACTTAACCCCGCTTCCCGCGCTCTTTCCGCCGCCCCTATGACGTCAAGTCCCGTCCCGCGCTCAGACCTCATACCGCTAAAGAGCCCTAAAATCGTGTACTGCGCAAGTCAAACCAAGTGGTGTATCAAGTCTCATCTTTCGTGGCACGCATTATAAAAAGTTGAGATTATACTGACGTATGTATAATAACAACTTTTTACCATACACCCCACTGGTCATACGGTTAAAAACAAATGCAGAATGAAACTGTCTAAAGTATCGTACGAACCGTTAAGATCATCGCCGTGTTAACGAAGCCTGTCTGGTTCAAGACCGAGGTTTTGTATGAACTTATTCCATCACGACTTGGAACCGTTGAAGAAATGTGAGAATCCTTTTGCTCCTTTTTTTTAATGTTTGAAGATAATGGTTTCCACTTGTTCTGAAGTTGTAAGGATCAATGCTCACATGTTCGGTTGTAGCTTTATATTAGGAAAGGTTAAAAAGTGTCAGTTTGATTTGTAAATTATGGTACTGACACTGCACACCTGATTGTTGGAAAACATTCGATCTCAGTCTGAAGTTCCCTTGACGACATTCTGGACTGTCTGGGGTTTAGCCGAAGCGGTGTGGCAAATGAAATTATTCATTATGAGATACAAAATAGAGTTCAAAATGCCAAAATATAATTAATATATTTACACTTAGAAGGACATGTGTGCAAAGACCCAGTTATTTCAAGCTGTGTTCATTCTATGTGCGTTATGGCTAAATCGTCAAAAGCTGAATTAAACAGCCCTCTTCAGGGCCCCAATTCTGTATGCTAATTATTATCTCCCGCGTAATCTTACCATGTGCAAACCACGTACGGTTCTCAAGCGTGGTATTTTGACAGTTCAAACCACGCCAACTTCGCGTTTTTTCGCGCGCTTTCGTTCATTGTGTCATAGAGAAAACTTTGATAGCATAGATCTGCTATGCTATTAACGATTTAGCTAAGGAATTGACGTGTTTTCGAAATAAGGAATCATTAAGAGTGGTCATAGTGAACTAGGGGCCTGACGGGATATAGTTAGTGCACAATTTAATCTAATACATATACTAACTATAATTATGTTCATTTCGATAAGTTTTAAGTATTATAGGGAATAGTAAATTAACTTTTTGATATTATAAAGCCAAAAACGCCTGAAAACAGCCTGAAATAACCAACCAAGCTCAATCTTATGATTCGACCTGTGCAATTATATAAATCTGATGATATTTTAATTCATTTTTTTTATTATTTTCATTGAATAATTTATATTTATATTATATTGAGTATCCTAAAATTGTTTACACTTTGATTAATAATTTAGCACTTTTTTAACAATATTTTAAATATTCATGCACAGATGATTTGTGTTTGTGTAATGATCTTAATTCGCAGTAATTTTAAGTAGATTTTTTCTTTTTTTTTTTTTTGCGAAAAGCAGACGTCCCGGATTCATTCTATTTCGACAAAATAATATAAAAAATATATTTAAAATGTCCTAAAAAAAGTTTACAGATATTTTATTTAATCTTAGAAATACAAAAAAAAAATACATAATTTATTAATTATATACAAATTATTTATTAATCAAAAAAAGATTTCGGGACGTTTGTAACTCGAAAATTGGTGCGTGTTCAACGTTTAATATTTTTTTTTTATTTATAGAAGTTAAAATGTTAAATAAAATCTGCTAACCGTTTTCTCTAAATTGTAAAGTTTCTATATTATAACTATTTACAAATAGGAAGCCATTCCCATCTCATGCTTTTTAGGCATTTTTTTGGTGTTGCCAAGGTTTACAAGTATTATTTAAACTATGCTTTCCTAGAAGAGCGGTTCCGTCATAATTATATTATAACGGCCATCATGAAAATAGTAATTCTCACCCGTATTTGACATTAAGGTGACAAAAACGAAAATGTTTTTGACAGCCGTTATTTTGTGACCGTTCATCTCTTTCTTAGGAAAACAAAGTTGTTTTTTTTTTTTCAAATAACTTGAATTTTAGTTAACAAGGAGTACCTATATTATACTAGGGTAACTAGGCCGAAAAAACAGCCCATCGAGTTTTAGAGTTCGGCTTTGTACAGTCCATTCACAGGTTATTTTACTTCTGATTTTGTCTCACTGTCAATATCACAGTGATCTGACAGAGGTAAAATAGCTGTGAAAGAACTGTTCGTCATGTCTGTCAGGCCTTTGTGACGGTGATCTTTTTAAACCTCGATGCGCCATATTAATCCCCGGGTACTGTATTTATAGTCTGCCTGTGCACGATAAACGTTTGTCATAAAAGACTGATTTCTCGTGCATCGTTCCTTTGGAACAGGGTCATATCGTATCGTGCGTAAATACTTATCAGTAATAATTTGTCAATTTATTTATATTTTGATAGGATGAACCCTTTTGCCCGTATATTTTAACTGGCATAACCTGTATTTCTTTCAAAATGAAAACTTGCAAGTGCAAGCTGCCAGGTGTTTAAAGCTCGATCGAGAATCCAAACTATAGATGAATCCTTCCACGAGAGCACGTCATTTATTGCAATTTAAACCTTATGTCAATGTAAGTAAAAGTCACTAGATGCGCACTCGAGATTTGGAATGCATCTTGTCAAAAGCATTAAAACATTAACACAATGAGTAAATAACCATTAGCAATTTGCTACTTCTCTTTTGAATGTCATTCACACTTTGAAAGAAACACAGGGGCTTTACGGGCCTATAATTTATTATGAAAGTACGATTTCATTTCGTTTAAATCACTCCACATTCCAATGTCAGTTTCGCGCCAAATTCATCGACGCGCATGAACTTATAGAGATACGAAAGCATGGAATTAGTATGTACTATATAATACGAAAGCCATGCGTTATACCTACTTTCATAATGAATTTAAAAAAAGAACATCGTACGCGTCACGAATGATGACGAATGCAATACACGATCAATTTGATTGAACAAATGGAAGTGGCATTCATTCATAGGGCTGTCCGATTTGTACGTCACTAGATACGAGAAGTCGACAATACATATATAGATATCTAATCAAATTTATCTATAACGTGATGCTTATAGAGTAGCGAGTCCATTATGTAGAAGGAATATGTAGGCAAAAAAACGGAAGAACCTTTCCTCGCAAGTCTATAATAACATGTATCTGGTTTGAGTACTTACTCCATTCATTTACTATTCTGAGAAATGACTACGAATTAACAACTACAAGAAATAAGTGGTACTTAATGTGTGATAAGGTGCATCCACACTTACTTTTTATGGAGCAACGCTTTCAAGTGTTACTGGGCAACAACGGATAACAAAAATTTATAGCAAAAACTGGAAAAGTTATAGAAACTTAATGCCATCATGTTGCTCTACAAAAAGTAAGGGTATTTACATGCTGAAGGATACCTCACTGCGAAACCTCGCGGTCGCGGTTTAGCTCGCTACCTCGATGTCACCCACCATGTAAAAAAAATGCATGATAATAGACACGCACGCACATGCCGAAGGATATCTCACTGTGCGACACATCGCGGGCTGCTTGGGGGTTTAACCTCGATGCCTGATGACCACCCATTGATGAGACCGCCCATTGTGTCATCCATTGTAAAGTTTCTTTATTTATGTCTGTAATTTATATGGTGTACATAATAAAGAGTATTCTATTCTATTCTGATGTGTGTTAGCATGCATTTGTTTTACGTGGAGGTGACATCGAAGCAAGCAAGCTAAACCGCGACCACAAGGGGCATCTTTGGCATGTAATTACCCTAACTTCGATGTGGATGCACCTACCACGAAAAACAACGCACGCAAAAAATAATAAGTGTAAAAATAATAATAGTACTCTGTCCTTGTGCTGACTATGGAATGCCCAATAATTTGTACTGATAGCCTGTATTATTTTTGATCGTCATTCATAAAATCCACTTTTGATGTATTTAGTTGAAATATAAAATGTGATTCTAAGTGAATATGTAATATAGTAAAAGTAACGGGCGATTAGTCATATTGGCTGAATGTAGCCCTGATTGTGCCCGTATTTCGTTTACATACCTAAATAAATATAATGCCAATAGAAATATTTTTTATTTAACCTTATCCAACTGTGTAGGCCTCGATCTACGAGTACGAAGAAGTATATGGATGGAAGGATCTAGGATACGGCCGATGGATGGATTTGGTTCCTAAAAATGTTATTGCGCAGCGTTCTGCGCAAAGTTCGGACCGGCCATGGTTCATCAGCCGTATTTTTAAGGAGGAAACTAAGAGCTATTTATTTATTATATACCATTTTTATGTACACACATATATAAACAGACAAGAAAAAACAGAACAGAAAAATAGGTACAGTTCGACACAACTTAGATGTAGCATCGGCAAAATTCGTAAAACCGATCACATCCGAACTAAGTGCACCTTCAAAATCACCAATCTTTATAATAATGATTTACGAATACGAATTACGAACGTTTTACGAATTTTGCCGATGCTACATCTAAGTTGTGTCGAACTGTACAAAGGTGATGCTTATTTCATAAGAAATCTCTTCCAGCATACCTGTGATAGGACAGGAAATAAAGAGATGTAGACAGCGTGTTAAAGACACCACGCCACGTCCATGCCTGGATCTCTGACCAGAGCCCTGATTCACAACCATACGACAAGCTATCGTATCGAAAACCTGACATTTCGATAACCTGATTTGACTTCCCCTCAACAGCAAATAGCTGTTGGAAGAATAGCGGGCGTCTATTTGATTTAAACTGACAAAATTTTCGGGTTTTGGACTTGTGAACAGCGTTGAGAAGACTCCTACGATAACAATGATTAATGTTCGATACGATACGGAAGCATATCGAGTGTTTGTGAATAAGGGGGCTGGCGAAAAACTAGAGGGGCGAGAGTCGAGACTTGAGAATCTACTGAGTGAAACCACAGTTTTTTGCACCTAGTGATACGATTCGTTTATGCTTTTTAGTTTCTCCACGGGAATGCAGAACAGAGGGCCAGACAGATTTGCTGTCACTTAAGCAGAGTGATCGGGGTTTTATATTACGGCCAATTTTTTATTATTCTCACATTATAGCATTTTAAATAAGATCGATGAAATAATTCAAATAAAATTGTGTAAAGGAAACTTGAATAGCAAAATAAAGTTTTAATAAAATTCTGCGTAAAACGGAACGCATTCAATAAGTAGCTTTGGCCAGAAATCGTATTTTTCAACCGATTTTTGTAAAATCTATGTGAAAAACGAAGTGAATTACTGCAAAATTGAAAATCATGGATTGCGGGTAAGTTAATGTGCTAAAAACAATACGTAAATCGTTTAATTTTTGTTTAGTTTTATCGATAAATATGTTAAACTTTTGTTTTGGCGCCCGCAGCCATATTGTGTCAAACAGCTGTTGCGGGACGACTTCTGTGCGCTCCGTTGTTTTTGTCGTTTTTATTAACAAAAAAATGTGTCTTAACTCGTTACATCGTAATAAACAATGATAACGTAGTGTAAATAACGTGTTTACTATATAAACGTTCACAAATTGGTTGGTCGGGATGTGTTTTCGGTAATCAGAAAATACCATGGCTTGTGGATTGCAAAATTACGAGGACAGTGAAATGCCCGCGGCAGAACTTGAGTTCCAAGCGAAATGGAGCAGGTTTTCCGACTGGTTGCACTGCATTTGTGTGGTTACGTTCGACTTGGAGCTTGGACAGGCTATGGAAAGCGTGTATCCTCCTGGTGTGAAGTTAAGTGATCAAGAGAAGTGTAATATCTGTTATTTGGCGTTCCCTGACTCTAATTCGGGATGTATGGGAGATACCCAGTTCCATGTTCGCCTGCGTTCGCGAGCGGGGCTTACGCGGCAGCAACTTGTGTACAACGACGACAGCGTGCCGACGTTGCGCGCCGACTCCACGCACTACTGGGGCTTCGTATACTTCAGACAAGTCAAGGACCCCTCCCTGCCGCGAGGATACTTCCAGAAAAGTATAATTTTACTTACTAGATTACCTTTTATAAACTTATTCTACAAAGTAATACAATTGATTGCTCCTAAGCATTTTGAAGAAGGGGAAAGGAGCTTAGAAGCTGCTTGTCATGATATTAACAGGTGGCCTTCACTCGACGCCGGCCAGAATGTGTTATTACCTGTGCTCGGTACAGTTTTTCAATCATACATTCCTAACCAACAGACCGGAAAGATCACTCGGTCTGACATCGCCAAACAAGTGCATTCTCCGAATGTACCACACATATTAGCATCAATACAAGATGTGAATGTATTTGATGTGTTATCTAGTGTTATTTCACACCTACATTTACTATGGGAATTAGTGTTGACTGCAGAACCTATAGTGGTTATGGCCAGTTCACCAACAGAATGTTCCGCATTAGTTCAAGCCCTGACACACTTGATACAGCCATTGCCATATTCGGCAGAATATAGACCATATTTCACAATACATGACAGTGAATTCAAAGAGTTTACGAGGAAACAATTCAACCCACCTTGCGTAATTCTCGGTGTAACCAATCCATTCTTTACGAAAACATTGCAACATTGGCCGCACACCATTAAGTTGGGTGATGCTAGTTCAATAAAAACTAAACTAAGGAAAGTTGGTAACCTCAAGCTTTTGGACACTGCTCCTGGTGTGTATACCCAGTACAAACCTTTTTTGGAAAAAGATAAAGCGATTATAAAGAAACTGCATAACGGGATAAGAACTGATCGCCCATCTGAAGTTCAAACTGCTATGGTTAAGCGGCACTTGCTTGAACTGACACAAAGTTTTATGATACCTTTGGAAAGGTACATGGCATCCCTAATGCCTTTACAGAAAAACATTTCTCCATTTAGAGCACCACCAGTACCAAATCCATTCAACCCTGAGGATTTCTTTGCAACATTGCAACAGTCAGGCCCACAGTTGACTACTGGTATCAAAGGCGATTGGATAGGACTATACAGGAACTACTTTAGGACACCCAACTTCAGTGCATGGTTCCATGAAAGACACAACAATCTGACAAATAAATTACATGCATTGCAGCTTGAAGCTTTGGCCGAGAGTGACTTAAAGAAATGGTCAGTTGGAAAAAAGGAGGTTGAAATTGTTGATATGGTCTTAAAACTGAGAGAAGTATTGAAGAGCAACCCCCCAGTGGCGGATAATACCAGGACGTTATTAGCGCGACGTTTGGAGGACCTCAACTGCGTCCTGCCAGAGGATATGAAGTCTATACTGAATGCAGCCACGTGACAGAAGCACTGCTGCGCCTCAAACCTGCGAGGATGCAGCGATGACTGCAAGACACAATACGGGAAATTAAGACATGGTCACCCTATTGTGTGCATGTGAAATATTAAGGTTTTTATATCTACGTGCAATAGTACCGCATTTAGGGGTCGCTTGCGCAAACGAGTTGCGAGTATCATTTCGTTACGATATTTTTATTATACCAATTTGCGTCACTTAAATGTGGTGTAAAAAACAATAATAAGCCACTGTGTTCGCATTTTAAATTATACGCTCGTTGATTTTACCATCTTTGGCCTGCGATCACTTTATTAATTCAACTGTAATTAGGTAATTATTACAACATAAACAAAGACCTGATAACTTTTTAAAACAAAATTCTGGTCAAAGACATGTAATAGTAGATTGTTTAATTATTTGTTTCCATGCGACCTTTTAATTGTTTGGAGAATCTTTGCTTCCATCTATGTACCGACTCTGATATTAAGTATCTGATGTTAATTAATTAAGTAGTAATTATCATATTGAAAAATTATCCTGTTAGGAATGACTGATTTTTGGTTAATTTTGGGTTTTATTACATTCTGGAATGGTATGTTTATAGATCCAAAGTCAAGTTGGTGGACGATTGACGATTTAATTACCGATTCTCCTTGTTTATTTGTCCTGTTATGGCTACGAAAGTCGTTCGATGATACTAAAAAGCATTTTCCTGTAATATATTGTTATATTTACTTTAGTAATAACTTAATGAATTAATAACGAAATCAAATAAATTCAAGATACTTTCGACCAAATCATTGTTAACTTATGTAAACAAAATTGGCATTCCAAATTGTTTTTATTATTACATACTGTGACCAAAATATTCTATGTACAATTTATAATGGCCATAAATCTGCATAATATTTCAGTTTTAAACTACCTATTGAAAATCTTGCCAAGAGCGCCTGTGTGGATCGTTGGTGTTTGTTAACTGATGATAAGGCATGATATTAATATGGAACTACGTCGATTATAAATAGGTGTTGTAAATATTGTAGTTATAAAATTAATACTTAATCATAATTTTATCTTTCGGGTAACCTCAGAAAATGTCAGAAGGCGTTTTTTAGATAATTATCGTATATTAAAAACATTGTAATCCAATTTGTGAGACATTTGCAAGTCTGCTGTTTTATTAGCTCTGTGACCAAGGTCACATAAAAAACGCGTAGTTTTTTCTTTCTTACTGGCATAACTAACATATTAAGTTTCACGCCACCTAAGAATTTAACAACGGATTTTTAAACGTAACTGAATATCTTGATACTGGTTCTTTGCAAGCAACATAATCACCAACGGGTGTAAAAAAACACGAAGCCGAGATTCACTTCTACTCCTCGCCATCGCCATTGTGATAATTTTTTTGTACTGGACCAATACCTGGGAACCTTCCGGTTACGGAGATATTGAAGGTCAAAATTCCAACTTTTACTGACGTTTTTTACGAAAACAAGTTTTTAAGGTTATAACACAACTTTAATGCCCCCACGACCCCTGTACCGTTGCATGCATATAAGCACAATGTTTTGCGTGCGTATATTGTACAGACGCCGCCACCACATCAACCTACCCGAAACTGTCAGATTTTCCCAATCAACTTTGAACCTTATGCTTTAGTGCTAAAGTTGAAAATCTATTAAAGAAATTTGACAGATTGTAGTAGGTTGATGTGCTGGCGTCTGTACATTAACGCAAACAGCCACCAAAAATAAAAGTCGTTTCTCAGCAATAAATTATTTTTATGAAATGTTACTTAGTTTGATGTACAGAATGCTTAGTTGACGGCTGTGATGTCTTTTTACACCCTAGGTATATTTATTCCAGCTGTCGAAGGCTTTAATTTTATACTTAGTTTGTTTATCAAATTACCTCGTATAATGTAATTACGAATAAGTAGGTACCTATTATCACTCTACAGTACAATTACCGTTCCCAGAGTCGTCACAAGTCACAATAATACCTGGCGCTCGCGCTTCTCAAATCAGTAATATGAATCAAGTAGCTTAGTAATAACAGTTTGAAAATAAACCATTACAATCACTGTGAGAATTATTTCAATGTGTCATACGTTTGAATGAGCATTGTCTCGCTCAGTAAAGTAAAATGTTCTCGCATTATCGATGACTGAAGTGGAGAGGCTCGTGGCTAAGTAATAACAGCCGCATGGGTCGATCGATCAGGTTAAGCGACGCTTGCTGAGGTTGGTCCGTGGATGGGTGACCATCTATTCATACTAAGACCCCTCCGCCTCTCGGACAGCGCCGTTGGTCCCGGCTGTCATTCATCGATCTTTGACAGTCGTTACGGGTCGTCAGAAGCTCGAAATCTGACAACCAGTTTTACCAAGGATTATTGTGGTAAAATACTGTTATTCAGCTGCATCCGGTTGAGGGTCGGCTTCCACTCTAAAAATAGTTAGAAAAAGGCTAGGCGATGATGATATCGATAACTGAAGTGGCTCTGGTTAGCGGTAATCTATTCTAATTAATCATTTAGGCTGGCTTCACAGCTATCCGGGAGACCCGTACGGGCTGTCAGTACGGGCGCCCAGAGCGGGAGCACATGTGAGGCGCTAGAACATCGTTTCACAGCGACGCGGCTTGATCCGTACACGACCCGCTCCGGGTTGAGCCCGTACAGCGCATCTGTCTCCTGCTAGCAACCGTATCGTACTGAATCATCGTTTCAGAGCACTGCGGGTACTACCCGTACGGGTCTCCCGTGTACGGTCGGCCCGTACGGGTCTCCCGGATAGCTGTAAAGCCAGCCTTATTAGATCTCGCGCAAAAACCAATGAATTCAGTACCTAATCTACTGAGCTTATGTATTGCATTGGAATGTTCAAAAATACAGATCATTGAATCGTACGTGTTGAAAGAATTTTTAAAATGAATGTCAGTTTATCCTGTTATTTTCCATCGCGAGAAGTCTCCTGTACCTTAATTGCGTAAAATACTATTAATAGGATATTGCTAGGTAATCCATTGGTTCATATGGTTGAAAAAATGGTTTGCTCAACAACGTAAATAACGTAATGAATGTTGTTGAACTATCAAAATTAAAGCCATTGCTACCGGTTTTCATAGAAAAGGGCCTAAAATACACTCATTGGAAAGTAATGTCCTCAACACTTGCGATTTAAAACTTGAGCTAATCTTATAGAAAACAGTCCAATTCCATTCTAAAAATAAGTAATTGTCCTCGTTCGTACTAAGTCTAGTTAAGTATATGTAACTTACGGCCCAATACTCAAACGCTACTCAATTTTAAGCCTCTGATAAGTCTCATGCTGTCCCTTTCATTTACAGATGTATTTTAGCGACACAAACACTTTTCAGAACGTCTAAAAGTTGAATATCGTTTGAGTATTCGGGGGTTAATCGCATTGAAGTATATTTTC
Organism: Amphipoea lucens; assembly: GCA_947508005.1. NCBI lineage: Eukaryota > Metazoa > Arthropoda > Insecta > Lepidoptera > Noctuidae > Amphipoea > Amphipoea lucens. The sequence goes on from OX382375.1 coordinate 10,440,941, forward strand.
GTATTCTATTTTAGTAGAATGTATGTTTAGAATCTCTGTACTTTACGTGTATCTGTCCTGTCTGTATTTATGTATCGCAAACGGTGCGTTACGATTGTCAGGGGCGGTAACTAATCATTAACAGGAACTAATCGTTCATAAGTTAACCTAATAGTATGGTGGAGACTGTAGTAAGGAGGTTTTGCCAAAATTATTTAGTTTTTGTATGATCGCCTATCTCTTTGCTAAAAAGATTACTAGGTACCGTAGGCATAGGTGGGATCACCTGCGACTGCAAACATTATTAGCATCGCACCTTAGCTATCAATAAGACACTGGTACCCTATCAATCTCAATCTGAATCATTTTGGAGGATATCGTTAATTTTTACTTAATGCGAACAAAACTAAATGCCATAAGTTCACATTACCAAATGTACCTCAAGTGGGTCTGAATTTAAAAGTTGATGGCAAAAAACTAGATGTTACGGAAATTGTATTTCTAGGAATTACTTTAGATTCAAAATTACAATGGGGCGCACACAGTAGAGCTTTTTCAGGTAGCTGCATATCCATATGCAGTAAGAAAAATAATAAGGCAGTTGACAGATATAGCCACAGTATACTTTGCTTATTTCCACAGTATTATGTCTTATGGTGTTCTGCTGTGGGGATCGGCAGCTGTCGTAGATTCAATTTTCATTTTACAAAAGAGGGCAATCCGCGCTATCTATAAAATGGGTCCTCGCGAGTCTTAGAAACAAATTCAAAGAAATTGATATACTAACTTTGCCTTCTCTTTATATTTTAGAAAGTATTTTGTATGTGCGCAAAAACTTAGGACTTTTCAAAATAAGAAGCGATTTCCATAATATAAATACACGTTTTAAAAATGAAATTGTGATACCTAAATTTAGATTAACTAAAACTAGCAAGTCATTTCTTGTAAACAGCATCCGTTTTTATAACAAGTTGCCAAAGCCGGTTACAGAACTTGGCGATGTAAAGTTCAAAACCCTCATCAAACTAGTACTTATCAAAAAAGCATATTAAGTATAAGATTAAAGACTACGTTGAAGACATGGTAGTTTGGCAATAATTCTTTCTGCACATGTGACTTCCCTGGCACCTCATTAACGGCATAAGTAACTACGTAAATGTTTATTAACTGCTCTCAAATTACGATGTTTATATTTTATTTCTTTTTACATAGGTACTTCTTTGACATAATCTTTTTATTATTTGACATTATATACAGACAGTTTTAATTTTTCATCTCTTTATTAGTGGTTGTAATTGCAATCGTATCACTTGGTTTTAGTAGATTTTTATATTTTATTTATTCTTTTGATAGATTATTATTTTGAAAATGTAAGGACTTTGTAGGCCTTGTAGACTTTAGACCATTTTTCATTTTATCAAGTACCTGGTACTTGTTGACAGGCCTACGCTGTCCTGCCATACCTACTGTAATTAGAAAACATTGTAAAAGCCAATTACTTTTAAAAGAGTAACCGTGGGTTTTCTTGCCGGTTCTTCTCCATAGGAAACGACCAATCGGAAGAGTGATTCGTCAACTTGTCCTACATGCCTACAGCCCAAAATAAAATTTGTTTTGATTTTCTTTAAATCGTCCCAAATGGGCCGTAGGCATATAGGACGAGTTGACGAACCCCTCAATTGGAACCGTGCACCTAGCTTATGACGTTTCATAAGTGCCCATGTAGGTTTATGTGAAATAAAATATTTTGATTTTGCTAAACCATTGCTATGTTTGAAAAATTTGTCTGCTCAATAACGTAATGAATATTGTTGAACTGTCAAAATTAAACCCATTGCTACTGATAGTGCGTTACGCAATTGCCCCGCTGAAGAGGTAATCCGTATAATTAAAATCACTCAGAGGGCGGTTTCATTATCAATTGCAATTATCTATAGGACCGTGATCCCACAAGGTCGTGTCAACAAATGTATAAACGTAGATAGATACTAACCAAACGAATGTATCGATTTGAAATTCCGTTTTATGGCAAGAGTTATCGAACGATTCAAATGCAAAAACAGACCCAGATTAGATCCATAGATATTTTGCACTGCAGGTGCCTCGTCAAAGTAACATTCAGACTTAAAATAGATGATGATTAGGTAGATTATAATAAACTGACAATCGGAACAGCCATATCTAATAACTAACTCATCTATCACACAAAAGTCCATCCAAATGTACTTTATATTAAAACCGATAAATAATGAACGGTTGTATTGTTGAACATAGATAAGTAATGATAATGAATATTTAAGATAAATTACATTGTTATCGCTTATAGGATTTTTTCTAAGATATTTTATCGAGACTACAGTTAGTGTAATCTATATGATATTAAACGGACCGCGCTTGTTAACATATTTAAAAATAATTTCCTATACAAAGTTATGCGAAATTGGAAAAGATGATCGATTGTTGGCATTTTTTAGTCAAGTGACTGCACTCGAGACAAAAATATTAATTTTCTTTAAAATGATCTATGAAGTAATTAAAGCCTGAAAACTGTCTCAGTTGTCTTCAATTCGAATCACAACCACCAATTGATCATCTATTACAATACGGTCGTCGAATCATTGCCTGTCTGAACATAGGCTCCGAACTTTCGCGCACGTTCTCTCACCCACACTCACCTTATGTCATCATTTGGTTCCTAAAAATGTTATTGCGAAACCTTCTGCGCGAAGTTCGGACCGGTCATGATTCATTGGCTGTAGTATACTTTAAATTAGAAGAACTTAGCCTAAGAGTTGCGTGAAACGCATCCATACTAGATAAGTAAAGTGTGTTGGACAAAAAGGCAGCTAGATTAACTGTGGGCGGCAAAGAACGGGGTTTCCTATGTTCCTTCCTGGCATGGTTTATAAAAACTAGAACATTAAAATAATATCGCCCCCGTCCTCCGCCTATCGTTGACGCACGCTGAACGGTTAAAGTAAGCAAGACGAGCATGATTCCGGGTGTTATTAAAAACCAGTAAGGTAAAACCTCGTATACATGAGTCAAGGTTAAAAATGCATTTCAGAACCGACCGCCCGGAAATCGATGTTCGTATTATTTAAAACGCTAGTTAACTACAATAATGGATCAACCGAAAGTTTATTTTACGCGAATATTTGTAAATAATTGGGTGCCAAATTGTTTTGTTTTCAAATATTGGATGATAATAATGGCATTGTAGTTTTATTTTTTATATAAGTAGCTAGTTTTATGGTGAAACTCCATGAAGGGCCTGTTTGCTCAATAAAATTGAATGTTTATGCTTATGAAAGGGTGCAGACATATTGGCGAAATCGCTTTTAATGCGCAGGAGTATCGCGGTTCCTTAGGCTAGGGACAAGTTAGAGCAGAAAAATGGAGCAGTATTTCGCGTTCTGAAAGTCTGGGTAAAAAAAACCGGCTTTTGCATTGTTACCACGAGCAGCGGAATTGAGCGCTCGAAATTCTGCCGCCATTTTTCGCTCCATCCCTACTCTTGCTCGATGAAGATTACTGCGGCCGCAGTTCATGCAAGGTTTCCAAGCGTTCGCCAATAAGTGCACACCCCAAGGGAGATTATTATGTCAAGGTCAGGTCGAGCTAACGCGACGTCAGTTTACTCGTGCAGACGTTCCAAACTGGATTAAACTGGGGCGGTTTGACCCACTTGTTTTAATTGACATTAAGTTAATAGTGCCCTACGAAGCGGATATTTATGGCTTCCTGTGTTGGCCTGATCAGTATGCTTGAGTTCAGTAGTCTATGAATTCTATGATCACTCTTTTCATATATCCAATTAAAGGCACATGAGATATTTCAGCGTTGTCTCTGGGATGGCAGCTATTGGCATTGGCATCCCATCTGCGATGCCTCTGGCTGATGTCCTTAAGTGGCGGTGACCACTTACCATCAGTGTAGCTATTCACAATCATTCGACAGGCTCCCGAAACGTCACATTTTAGGTTACCTGATGTTCCTAGTCCCCGATGTCGTAAGAATAGTGGTAGTCTATTTGGTCTAAACTGTAAAAAAATCGCATTTCGGTTTGAGCAGCGCTTAGAAGACTCCTTCGATAAAATTGATGTTCGATTCGGTACGGAAATGTATCGAATGGTTGTGAATAGCTACGCAGATGTGCCACCGAGTCGGATTGTTTCACTAAAGAAAAACGTCATGAACGTAATGAATTTTGATAAGGCCTTGCATACGGGTCAGATCCATACACGAGGTAACTCAGCTTGTCTGGAATATTGAATAAGGCTCTTTCTTGTCACAAAGTCTCTGCTACTAATTAGCAGAACCTGTTATTTTTGAGTACTAAGGAGTTTTTTTCTCATCACTCATGACTTCCATTGGCTCGATCGGACTAAAAGGGATGGGAAGTTGAAATAGACCCATCTCATTAAATTATGTATCGCCGACTCCACTAGTATACAATAACATATCCCATCGTAATCGCCACATGTAAATACAACATTGTACAAACTGCACTGTGTAATACAACGTAAAATGAAATAAATAAACATTATTTTTCAAATTCTCATTTATTAACGCTTACGCATATTTGTGCGGTCCTGATACGACAAGGCGGGAATATGTACGTAATACAGGGGGGTGAGATATCCATAAACTGTACGTAATTTTAACAAAAAAAAAGTTTATATGCAAGGCTGCATACAGAAAATATTAGAATGAGATAAATTCAAAAACACTTTTGAGAAAGTCTCATTGTTCTGCTGGATTAACAGTCTTCTGGAAGACGGATATGAACATAGTTCAGTTATAAATAAATAAATAGTCCACCACCATTATAGACAGAAACCCGAAGTGTGATTAGAAATCTAGATAATTATTTGAGCAATTCTCTGTACCTTTTGACTTCCACAATAATTTACGAAGTACCCACTTTAGTTTTGGCGTAGGTAGCCCTTAGGTAGTCTAGAGGCTAACCTTCTATAACAAGTTATAGAATTACACAAAAAAGCTCAAAATCGACCTAATAATATACATACATTGGCAAAAGGAATAATATTTATTAAGTACAATTGCTATAAGACAAGAGCTACATAACTTGCACAGTTTATGGACACCAGAAAGCACTATACATAAATCTAAACAGGTACGGGGGACATGGCACAAATAAGTCCCTGCGTCCCGGCAGATCCTTTGGCGTCGTCCTTAGCAAAGTACTAAACATAACAGTCTATTAAGTATTTACATAACTATAGGCGGGTTGAATCACAATCTGTTGTATCTAGCTTTGCTCCATATGTTGTCATTATCAGTTATAAGGGTGTATACTCCTGCGAGGGTGAGGCCTACTGCGGCTCCTAGGGCCATGGAGCGGAGTCCGGAGGTGCTTTTATAGATCATGCCGGTGGCGGTGGCAGCTATGAAGGTGTTCCCTGTGTCTTCCTTGTCGCGTATCCATGTGACTCCTAGCGCGATGCACGAGTAGAATGATGCGATGATTCCGAGGGTACAGCCTGTGTTTGTGCCTGGAAAAAAAATTATGGAGGATTTAATGAAGGTGTTTGATTTAATATGTGGAGTTAGGTGGCCAGAATCCGATGGCAGTTAAAGTTGTGTTGTTCCAAATAACATAATTATTTGCTTTTATTCCATGCAGTCCATTACAATTTTGGGCATTCAAAACGTATTTAGACAGTTTCAGATGAGATACCATAAAAAAAAAATTGTGTCAAATGGTCATGATATTTTGATATCCAAATCTTTGTCCTGATAAAATTCTTAAAACCAATTTATTCAAATTAGGGTGAGAATAAGCAGTTTTTGATCGTCGAAATTACTGACGAAAGAATCCACCCTAATGTATACGCGGAAATATGTACGCCCATACGGAAACGCATATCCGAGATTCCACCCTAGGCCTAGTTAGATAAATGGAATTTATGGGCTTAGAGTGTATTCTCGGATATATGTTTCCGCGTGGAGTGGATAAACGGAATAACCGCATAAGACAGTCCACCAAAACAGCCACCCATCACTACTTCCTAGTGCTTTAGCTGGGAACAAGTGGCGCCTTAAAACCCCCCAGCAACGCAGCTGTCTGTTAGAAATTGTTTTGACTTATTCACTACTATCATCCCAGTACCTACAATTCGATGAAGTAAAATAATTAATTATGTAATTGCATAACACACTAAAGGCTTTCATTATGACAGTTTCACACACATACATATGAGAATGTAGGACTTATACAAAGATTACTTCTATTGTTATACATAGATAATTTTTATAGTAATTACTAGCTGTGCCCGCGACTGCGTTCGCGCGCATGACGGAAAACGTTTTATTTTTTTGTGGGGAACCCTAATTCTTTTTCTAAAATAGAAGTATCCTAAGTTACTCCTTATTACATCAGCTATCTGCCCGTGAAAGTCCCGTCAAAATCGGCCCAGCCGTTTCAGAGATTAGCCGGAACAAACAGACAGACAAGACAGATAAAAATTGTAAAAAATGTTATTTTGGTATATGTACCGTGTAGGTATACATCCATATGCATTTAGTAAAAAGCGGTTATTTTAATATTACAAACAGACACTCCAATTTTATTTATTTGTATAGAAGATTGACACAAACTCACCTTGTTTCATTATATAGTTGATAATTTGCGTTCGTCGCACCTTGCCTGTTTGCCCTGCCAGTGTCGTAGCCCTCAGTCCTTTGTATAAGCCTGTCACACCGCCTAAGCCTGGAACAGAGTTTAAATATGTTTTAGAATAAAGCTAGTAACACACTGTTGAAATGATGATGATAGGTAGAATTAGGTTATGCATGTTTTGAATGAAAAGTTTGTTTGATTATGAGGGTGTTAGTGTGCTTCATAAATAAGGCATACAAGTTGGTAGTTGTATCAGTTTAGCAGCTTTTTAGACTACAGTGTTATAGATGCTGCAGCTTATAACACTATTATTATTACTATTTGGTTAGTCACACTAGCAGCTAATTAGCTGATGCATGTGTATCAAGTAGCTTGGAGATAAGGAGAATAGCCAGTTAATTCTTGAAACAGTTCAGTATGGGAGCTGTCACAACACAACATTTTCTGAGAGCCTATTTTATGCCGTTACAATTTGGTTAGACAAGAATATTGCTTTAAAGGCTTTTTCTTTAATGAATTTTCCTCCAACTTATATTTTGCTTTAAGATTCTTTGACACATTCCCTGTCCCAGTACAAAGTTATAAAATGTAATTGTACGTCCACCAACAATCTCGCCCTAACTTGACAATAATCATTATAAGGGATTACATTTATACAAATCGGCCTAAAAAACCATACGTCCATGAGAATCTTTTTCCTCTTATTCATACGTCCAGTCAAATAAAAAACATCAAATTTACTTTTGGATTATGACTCCAACTAGAGTCATGGACATAGGAGTTTGGTACAAATGTGACTCCTTCAGAGTCATTGGACAGTGAATGTGTTAAGAGTTTTAGTACACCGTGTTGTTACCACAAAACTGTTCAATATGATGAACCTGAACAGCCCTTTTGGCAGCTTTTTACCCGACTACGGCGAAGCAAAAAGGAGGGTTATTATTTTGACCGGTATGTATTTAGCCTATTGAATTGTTCAGCAAAGCATGTTTTATGACTAAACTAGCTTCTATTTCGCGTAGATGTCGTAAATTATCCCATGGTAATGTGCTACCGGGACAAAAAATAGCCTATGTCCTTCCTCAGCATCTATTATAAATCATCCATCCCCATCATCTAATGCCAATTTTTATTGAAATCCGTTCAGTGGTTTAAGAGTGAAAAGGTAACATACAGACAGCTACTTTCGAATTTATAATATTAGTATGAATTTAAGATTCTTTTAGAGTCTTAGTTGCCATAAAACTGCTCAATCTGATGAACCTAAACATCTCTGTTTACAGCTTTTTTTCTTCTTGAATTGTTCAGCAAAGCATATTTTCTGACTAAATTAAATCAACATCAAATCCCAAAATACTTGTTACACCTGAAGCAATGTAATATTGTATTAGTTATTCAGATTAGACTTCAAGCTCTAAAGAACATGCACCTTATACATTTTAATATCTTGACATAATCTCTGGTGTTTGTTTTTATTAATGACTAGCTTCTGCCTGTGACTTTGTCCACATGACATTTTGTTATTTAATATAAAATTATCCTATAGCTGTGCCCCGTCCGTTACTTTGTTTTTGCTTAGCGTTCTTTATGATTTTTTTTTTGGTTTTACTCGGCTTCTAAGGCCCTTAGTGTATTGTTAGATAGCCTATAGTCTTCCTGAAGAATTCAGCTATCAAACACAAAACGATTTTTTTGAAATGAAAACTTGTTAAGGTGCGTTGGGCATTTTTTGAGATGTCTTCCTGAAGAATTCAGCTATCAAACACAAAACGATTTTTTTGAAATGAAAACTTGTTAAGGTGCGTTGGGCATTTTTTGAGATGCGTGCCTTTTACTAAAGCCGAAAAGCCTGGCTTTCAATCAAACGCGAGCCTAATAATAAAAAAAAATACACAAGTAAACTTATAAAATCATGTCGCAAGAATTGATAAGAATAATAAAAAATAAACTCCACGCGTCCCGGCCGGGCCGCCCGCGATAGTAAGTACGATGCAAGGTTGCCAGGTTTACATACTCAATGAATAATTTCAAATTCCGTGCACTTTTCATCACGCGCATCGTTGCCAAACATCTCCAATGCCGCTTAGCGAAAGCGCAACGACAAAAATCGACCCGTCTCGCTCGCACGAGTTGGCTTCAAATCTGGCTTCTAGACCTCTGACTATTTGTATAGAAATTGTTCACGTTGTTGATAACATTAGTATGTACTTATTCCCCAAATTGTACTGATTTTTAAGCCTGGCTTTTGATTTTTTATGAATGAAACGTATAACGACGCGCGTGTGTGTGTAAATAGTAAGATCGCGAGACATTGCGCGAGTCTATTAGTTCAAAGTTTTGATCGGTTACTGGTGCATTTTTTTGTTTTGTTTTTTTTTTTTCATTTTCTGTGAAGTTAAGTGTTGTGTTTAGTTTTTGCGGTAATTACCTTTGTTTTAAAGTGATTAAAAAGTTTCTTGTCATTAAAATGAATTCATCAATCATTGTGAATTGTTCCTTGTGATGGATTAAAACGTGTGCAACCGTTACTCGGAAAGGTAAATATTTTGAGTTTTACAGACAAATTGATTTGAGTATTTCTCAGAAATCTAAATCACGTAATAGGCATTTTAGTCGATCAGCATACAATACTCATTGGGATTATAGGCTGCTCTCATATCAACAAATTATTCTGTTAGTGTTGCATATTTTTCTCAAAAGAAAATACCGCTTGGAATATCAGGTTACGATGATTTAAATAACTTCGTTGGTGCCAGTAAAAGACATCAGAATTCTCAAAAGCACATGAATGATGTTGTTTCATTCTGTACTTTTTGTAAAAAACGAATCGAAACTTCTTTATCTCGTCAATTATGTGCTTGACGACGTTTCTAAATACAATACGCGTGTCGATCACAATCGCGCTGTGTTTCGGCCAGAGGGTCTTAGGGGCGGATTTTAAAGGTTAGTTGATGTTGTGTGTCATTTAGCACAACAAGAACTTCCTTTCCGAGGTCACGACGAGTCTAAAACCTCATTAAATAGAGGCAACTGCTCAGCGCTTGTATCTTTGCTTCATGTCTTCCGTGTGCTTTGATGTTCGTCATCTGTCTGTGGTAAAGAAGCGAAGAATGAAGAGTTATGGCTGTTCACATTGTGAGTAAATCAAATTATAAATATTATCAACAATCAACATCGTAAACAATAATGTGTAGTTAGAAATCAATCAATTATTTGTGCGCCATCAGATTGTAATATTTTGCAAAGCGACTGTTGCGGGAGAGTGAAATATGAACTAACTCAAAGAGCTCTGTTGTGCCAATAATGTACCTACAATAATAGATGACTCTTATTACGTCTTATTATATTTTACGCGAAACTGATACTTCGAAAATAAAAAAGTTACGATTTTGTAAAGGATTACCAATACTTACTCTTAGTATTTAATTTATATCTATAAGAAACAAATGGTGCTATTAAAAACATTCATTTTAATAGCTATTAGCAAAAACCTACAATTATGAAATACGAATATTAGTAAGAACTAAAACGACTCGGTCAGAGTCACAACGTTGACAAGCGATATGGTAGGTTTTTTTTTAAGTGTATTGGCTTGCCCTAAGTTTGACCCCTAGGCACGCCACTGCATCCATCCCCATCATCTAATGCCAATTTTTATTGAAATCCGTTCAGTGGTTTAAGAGTGAAAAGGTAACATACAGACAGCTACTTTCGAATTTATAATATTAGTATGAATTTAAGATTCTTTTAGAGTCTTAGTTGCCATAAAACTGCTCAATCTGATGAACCTAAACATCTCTGTTTACAGCTTTTTTTCTTCTTGAATTGTTCAGCAAAGCATATTTTCTGACTAAATTAAATCAACATCAAATCCCAAAATACTTGTTACACCTGAAGCAATGTAATATTGTATTAGTTATTCAGATTAGACTTCAAGCTCTAAAGAACATGCACCTTATACATTTTAATATCTTGACATAATCTCTGGTGTTTGTTTTTATTAATGACTAGCTTCTGCCTGTGACTTTGTCCACATGACATTTTGTTATTTAATATAAAATTATCCTATAGCTGTGCCCCGTCCGTTACTTTGTTTTTGCTTAGCGTTCTTTATGATTTTTTTTTTGGTTTTACTCGGCTTCTAAGGCCCTTAGTGTATTGTTAGATAGCCTATAGTCTTCCTGAAGAATTCAGCTATCAAACACAAAACGATTTTTTTGAAATGAAAACTTGTTAAGGTGCGTTGGGCATTTTTTGAGATGTCTTCCTGAAGAATTCAGCTATCAAACACAAAACGATTTTTTTGAAATGAAAACTTGTTAAGGTGCGTTGGGCATTTTTTGAGATGGAAAAAAACTATTGAACTCGCACCACTGTTACCATAATCGCCACCACTATGGATGTATTTGGCTGTCCTCGGTTTTAATGTATATCAATATGTCATTGACTGATGGCAAAGTATTCTGTGTTTTGTTCCCACTTTTGTCGGCACTCCCAGAGTGTTTTTTAAATCCGACAGGTAGTTTCAGAGATTAGCGTATTCAAACAAATACTCTTCAGCTAGTATAGATAGATTTCACTGTTTTTTGTGGTTTCTTAAGTTTCTTTGTTCAATTATGAATTAGATGCTAAGTCTGTTGTGTTGGACAGTACATTTATGCAGTTGTTACTGCAATCTAACTTGGCTAGGTGCCCACAATGTATATAAACAGAGATATTTAATGACTATAGAAACTTTGGTAATTAAAAGCATCTTGATTGACTTTTCACAACTCTTTCAACGACTAAGATTTAAATAAAATGGTAATTTGTTGTCTATAACAAATACATACTGTTTACATAGTCGGCCTTACGCGTTATGTAAAAATTAAAAATTTTGAGGTTAGATTATAATTTCATCATCCCATTACCTGATCCGGTCATGAAGGACATTCCAATGATAGGTAGCGCTACGTTAGACCTCCGAGCAGTAGATGCCATGTGACTGTCGTCAGGATACAAGAATTCTGGCTGCATTTTCGGTATTATATGAGGATCGAAGTTCAAATATGGGGATAGATTTCCCCCCGCCTGCTGTGTCTTCTCCTCATTCTTATTTATGGATAGTATATCGCCGAACAAGGACATTTTGCTAGTTTTCACACTATTTTTACTAATCTAAAACTAAAACGTGATTTAGATCACGCAGTGAATTTTAGGAAATCGAACTATTCTGAAATGTCAATGTCAAAAGGTCCTAAAAAGGTATAGACAAAAAATGATATGAATGTTGTCAGTGCTGAAATTTAAATGGCAATAGATAATTTAAAAAGTTAGATGTTTATTTTTACATGAAAATTATTTGGAGAACTATACTTTGATCATTTTCCTTAGTTTTTGGGAGCAATTTTAAATATTTTTAGTTTTTATTGGTTTTTTCAATTCAACCTATGAAAAGCGCGGTACGATCAAATATTTGGCGCGGGTCTAGTCCGAAATTACTACAGCTTGGCAAAAAAGAGTAGAAAATAATGGAGGCGCCACTGTGCTGCTCGTATGGCAACCCGCTGCAACCGAATAGCGCACCAACCTAATCTTGGTACTTAGCTGATTTTTTTTTTTCAATTAGACTTCCCACTTTATGTTACTTTTTCAAATCAGTAAGTATTGTTAAATTGAACAAGGACGTCTCGATATGCATTTGATTACTTATTACCTAAAAATAAGTATTTAGAGAAATACTCCCGAGTTCACAACATTTTTTAGAAATTAAAAAAAGCCAGTTGTATAATACTATTCTTTTTTATTCCAACAAATCTTCCTCTAAATATTCTACCCCCATGACATCTATATCTTGGCTAGAGCTGGCCGTAAACTCATCGAGTCTTGTTCAGATTCAGAGGTGCTGCTGCTACCATCTTCAGTGTTTATGACTAATCGCTCAATTTCCTCGTACATAGTTCGTTCTCTTTCACAGTACTCCTTTTCTATTTTTATTATTTGCCGGCATGAGTTCTTCCAATCCTCCTCGGTAATAGTATGGAATGCACGCTCAGCTGCTTCCTGAAAAGATGAAATAATTCATAATTATACCTCTATCAATATTAAAAGTAAAACATTTTTTATCACATACTGTTAATAAGCCATACCTTTATGTCGATCGATCCTACATTTTGGGCGGCAATCTTGTGTTTTGCTGTCCCCCAGATTAGCTCAATTGGATTGAGGTCACGGTGGTAAGGTGGAACCGTGGAAGTCTTACCACAGTGTGACCGTCTTTTTTGGGACGACCTTTTCTGTGTTTTCCGGGTGTAGAAAATACCCCTTTGTTTCTACCCCCTTCCAGCTTCTTATAGTGCTAACAGATTTACCTGAATTGAATAAATAGATTTTGGTATTTAGTCTATGGCACGACAATTTCTTTTAAATTTCTAATGCAAAAGCTACAACAAATATATCACTACATTGTAATCAAACTCATAGTATAAGTTAATTAGAAATTGAGTTTTCATTTAGGTAAAGTTCAAGTACTATATACTAAAGTATCAATTAATCTAGGCGCGCTATACCAGAGCAATGCAAACAAAATGTAAACATAACCTATGTGCTCGATGTTTATTGTTTCAAATTTCTACTGATTCCGTATGCAAGCAAATTAAAACAGCTTTGAGTTCATCAATTACACTTAATTTAACTAAAAACAACAAAACAAACTCTTACATACCTGTCATATCAGCGGTTCTTTGGTAAACATTGTTAAGATCGGAAAGAATAGTTTGGGCCTCATGTTCCGCCAGTCATCGCCTGTACACCTTATAAATAACCTCCGTGCCAGCACTTAGAATGGTTTTATTCATTGTTTTTCACTTTTTACGTTTATTAAGCACCGTTTGATGGTCAAAATAAAAATTCTACGAAGTCGTGAACTTTGTTTATTATGAAACGTCAATATTTTGGGAATGTTGCCAACAGCCAAAAAATTAGTTCCGTTTCTAGACTTTTTTGCCAAGCTGGGAGTTCTTCCGTAGGTACGTTTCGTTTCATGTTAAATAGCTGTTAATATGTTATCCTAATTATCTATTCCAGTGAATTAAGAACCCCAGAGGAGGTGAGAAAAATCATAAAAACTGCAAAACTGCACGAGTCTGAGCTAACGGAAATCACACAAGTTTTAAGATTCCCAGATGCCAGCAAACATAACGATAACTTGAAGCTAATGTTGCTGGACGCCACACTCCTGAACGAAATAGAAGCGGGAAACGAACTGCTTTTTAAAGGTAACAATAATTGTTTTTTATATGTATATTTATTTTCTGTACAATGTTTTCGCATGTATGCTAATGAATATTGTTGCATTTGCTTGGAAACTGTAACCCCGCATCCTAAACAAAAACAGTCGTCAAATAAAAAGCGACATAAGAACGCGACGGTTGCTTTTAAAAAGTGACATATGAACGCGACGATCGCTTTTAAAAAGTGACACATGAACGCGATCGCTATTGTGTAGGATGCGGCGTAAGATGGTGAGGGGAGGTCGTCATCGATCATCAGAACTTTTTTCCTCTTATCTGACAGAACACAGGTGCAGTAAACCCTTACTTGGGACCCAAGTCTTGGGTATGCTGGATTGTAGGTAAACGTAACTAACCTCTTATTTTTTTATGAAGTTCAGTAACAATTATTTGTCTTCATCTAAAACTAAACAACTCCATTCGGAAGTCCAGTTGGTTCCACTGCTGATGGTGCTGACACGATCAGCGGTCGTTGTAGCAAATCTTGGGAAGGCCTATAAATTAAACTAATTAAATTCTTTATTGAGAGTACCTAACCATGAGACTCATACAGTGTCCAGTGTGTGTGTGTGTGTGTTGTTCTATGTCCATTAGTGGACAATTTTTTTGCTGACATGATATTGATCATAATATTTATTTGTCCAGCTATATAATTATAGGGATACCCAACTTGATTTAATTGATTAATGATGATATTTATAAACCCTTGTAATAAAAAAAAATCAAATGTACATTCCAGGTGATCCTGACGAAAACGTGGTACTATGTACAAGCAACAAAACTTACGATGTAAAAGAAGCCGAAACTTCAAACAGCCTCCTTTTAGTACCAGAACTATTATTCGCAGCATCAACAGGGCTAGACGAAACCATACAAAATGAGTCCATTGAATCGGACTCTTCATTCGACAAGTCCAACGCAAGTTTGAACAAATCCACTGAATCCGATGAAGAGGCAAGACCACCAAGAAACATCGTACATAAGGACATTATTAACACTTTCTTCACATACTACGAATTGAAGCCTTGCAAGCCAAGATTATCAAAGCTAAGAAAGCTACTAGAACCTACAAGATATCAAGGCTTGGAAGTTGAATATGCTATAGACAAAACGAAACTCTTGAGCTATGACGCATTATGCGACCTGGTCCAAGCGTCGAAAGCAGAATTGAATGAAGAATTGGAGAAGATTCAGGCAATAGAAATTGAAGGCCATTACAGATTACTGGAATTCGATTACGAATTCCGTGTTCTATCGTACATGTTGGATCTAATAGATGAGAATTCTTGGCCATTGGATAGAATATCTAAGGAAAGTACTATAGAGAGTCTTAAGGAACTTATTCCTTTACCGATATTGGAGGCAACATTCAGATTTTATACTACAAAGTCCATTCTTGAGGATGGCGTACAGTTTTATCAGTATAAGCAAGATAAAGTGTGTAGGTTTTTGGCCAGAGTGTTGTTGAAGAGCGCAGGGAGATTCAATTTGGCGGAGTTTTTGCAAGCCTGGAGAGACTCTGTTCCTGAAGGGATGGTTACAGATGTAAGTGTCTTTTAATTATTATTTTAAGGGTCCCGTAACCAAATGGCAAACCGTAAATAAATATGCCCATTTTCAACTGACAAAAAAAAAAGCGGGAGATTCTCAATTCGTCGATTTTTAAAAGTATATTTAGCGATCTTTCTTTACCACGTCGTCTAATTTCGATTATTATTTTTTACTAGCCGCTGCCCGCGATTTCGTCCGCGTGGCATTAATACCTTTTGATTTTCTTTATTTTCTAAAATAAAAGCAGTCTAGGTTATTCCTTCTACCATCAGCTATCTACCATTTCATATTTTGAGTACGCTCATATTTTTTTTTTTTCGGAGTTTTTATTACTATCCTTTACTTAATTGTATAGTTTAGAAAGCGGTTACATTAGGGGTGCTCCTAATACTTAGTTTTTTTTGGGAAGTCGATTGTATTATTTTTAACCGACTTTAAAAAAGGAGGTTCTGTATTCGACCCGTATGTATGTATGTATGTTTGTATGTCCGCGATTATCTCAAAAACTCCTGAACCGATTTTGATAATTCTTTCATTAGTGTGATCTACATACTTTCAGGAAGGTTTTAGTATATAATACATTAGTTATATATTCTTATGTACGAAGTTATATGCATAAATGTACTGCATCTCCGGCATTTCTATGGGAATTTTGATGATTCTTCGAGTCGTGTCTTCAATTCTTCAATGCACTAGTGTTAATTGAATTTGTGTGGGGTAGGTACAACTAAAAAGTGAAAAATAAAAACTTTTTTACAAAGAAAACAACCGACTTCAAAAAAAACACTACAAAGTGAAAAATAACTTTAATTTCGGAAGTCGGTGTCAAAAAACGAAAAACCCGGAACCAACGACACCGACTTCCGAAATTAAAGTTATTTTTCACTTTGTAGTGTTTTTTTTGAAGTCGGTTGTTTTTTTTGTAAAAAAGTTTTATAAAAACAATTGCTTTGTATTTCAGGAGTCACTCTTATCAGGAATCGCATTGGTGGACAAATCAACCACGCCGCAGGTCGTGTGGGGGTTTGCTGAAAGCGACTTACCGGAGGAAATTAACGAGCGATTTAAAATATTATTTCAAACTAAACCGAAGTGGACTGTTGCTCAAATATCACCTTATATTGAGTAAGTACTATTGTTATTCCGTAGTTTTTTGCGTCTCCTGGACCTGGCCACAGTTTCTGGCGATGCGGAGCGCGGTGCGGCGGGTGACGTGATTTGCGGTGGTATGCCACAGCTCGATAGTTGCGACCGCGGCGGCATCAGCGGTAACGGATTTATGATGTGGATGTTTTGACATCCATATTGCTGGTCTACTTGGTATTTCACTAATAAATTGTTCCATTATTTATATAAGCTCAACGCGTGATAAAAACAAAATTATTTGTTTTGGTCGTGCGGTGCCGAATGTGTCCACCGATGCCACCGCGCGCGCTTTCTGAGCTGTGGCCGCCTCGATACTCGCTAGTACATTTGTTTCACTCGCACTCCGCGCAGCCCGCCGCCGCCGCGTGCCGCAGTTCTCGCCGCAGTGCGCGTCGCCGGTAGCTGTGGCATACTTCTTATGTTCTCTGCCATTTGTTTTCGCCACTCACCGCTTACCGTGTCTCACGTCGCGCCGCAATCCGCGCCGCTCTTGGCTGTGGCCAGGGGGTAAGGCCGCGTCCTAACCGAAACCGACTGTCGCGTGAGTTCGCGATTGTTTCGCTCGTTTAAGTATATGAATATGATACATTCGCACGATCAATCAAGTCGCACATGTGTATACGTCATTATTCAGGTAGGTACACACGTAGTAGAGCTGTGGTGGCTCAGTGGTAATGACCGCGACTTACGAGTTGTAGGTCGTTGATTTGAACCCAGTCAGGCGCTTTAATTTGTGTAAAAAATTTCATTAACACTGCTCTCAAAACTGAGAAGGAATCCGGCATGTCGTAGAACCAAAAATACCAACCCGCACTGGGCCCGCGTGGTAGATTACAGCCCACTGCCCGAGAGGCGTCCTGTGTCCCAGCAATGAGAACATTATAGGCTGATTATGCTCCTGAGGAACATGTCCTTATTATAATATTGCATTTTCCAGATGCTACGCAACAGAAAAATTGAACGTCAACGCCCTTTTGACGAAATACGCCAGAGCTTCGACACAGGACGGCGTTAGAGTGTTCTCGGCTAAACATATGAAATAGTGTGTAATTGTAAGTAGAATGTAATATAAGCGATGAATCATGGCTGGTCCGAACCTTGCGTAGAACTCTGCGCAATAATATTTTTTCAAAGTCCCATAGGACGGCAACCCGACACGATCGGAGAGAGATCAAAGGGGCAACTCTCGTAATCTTAAGAACGTTTACAGTCTGAAGGCCAATTCTGGTAATTAAAAACGTTCAAAATCTAGTCGCAGTCTCATCGTGGTGACAAACATATGTCAAAAACTCGTCAAAATGTATAGAAATTAGAGGTATTTTTGACAGATTGAGACTTGAGATCAGACTGTGAGTGTGAACGTTCTTAAAATTAATAGAATTGTCCCTCAGAGATCAGTCTCAATGTGTCAAAAATACCTCCTAATTTCTCTAGATTTTTGACAAGTTTTTGACATTTGTTTGTCGCTGAGATGAGTCTGTGACTAGATTTTGAACGTTTTTAATTACCAGAATTGGCCTTCTGGTGCAGGACCAACGGCGACACGTGCGCACCGAGACACGACTAGGGTGGCACACCATCAACTATGAGAGTGAGGGAAGAGAGAGTGCACCTGTGTTTGCGCACACACGCCTGCACTATAATATCGTCGACCTTAGGTTCAATTGAGGTAAGGGACAAAATACGATTTTTCAGGAGAGGCCGATAACGTTTTTTTTTCGGACGTTATTATGGGGCTGATTCGAAATTTGGATCCAAAAATCATTAGGGTAAGGGACATTTTTCTTAAGCTAGAATTTTTTCATATTCACCATTCGATAGAGCGAAAACTTCTGAACAAAACTGTATACTCAACTCATTTTGGGTATTTTGTCCCTTACCTCAATTGAACCTACGGTCGACGATATCTCCCGCGCCGAAGGCTAGTCTCCGTTGAGATTGGTCGCCATGACCAAAATTCGGTCTAGAGGACTTTTATTTATTTTAATAACATTTTTTAGAAACCAAATGGTGCCATAAGGCGAGTGTGAGTGAGAGAACATGCGCGAAAGTTCGGAGAGCCTATTTTGGGACCAGGCATGATTCTTCGGCCATATTGTACAGTTTATAAGTGTAGTAAGTAAGTACGGGTTAGAAATTAATAAAATTCAAAGTTACTCATTGAATAATACGTTTTATTTTAATTTTTAACTTGCATTACAAAAATATTCATCCATTATTTGATGAGTAATTCATTATCGTATTAAACATAAATCTTATACTTAAATAACACAGCCTTCTTGTTCTTCGTGAGAACGTTCTTCGAAACCATCCTTTTTAGAACTTTCGTCAACAATTTACCTTCGTTCAAGCATAGTACTAGATTAAGGATTAAGAACTAAAACACATCGCTCAAGTGGCGGGAATAACATATAACTGGATTATAAACCTTGTCTTTCAAACGTAAAGTTCGTTATCGTTTGCAATATATTTCCTACTTCGAATTGAAAAGTAAACGTTTTTTAAATCAAAACATAATTTCTAAGCAATAAGGTTGAAAACACGATGTTGCAAAATAAGACCACAACATTATTAAATTTGTGGTCTTATTTTTCCGGCCGTTTTAGATGCGCTCATCGGAAATCTAGTACTATTGTTGATCAAACCATTTAACTCAATATTACGACCAGCGTTCGATTAAAATAAAAATACAATAAAATCTCGGGAATGTTTGCAAAGATTATACACGAAAAAGAAATATAGGTAAGTAGCATCTTTACATTCCAAAACTTAGATTAAAAACTTAAAACTAAAAATCTTTGGTTTAAAAGTTAAGATTGTTGAACATTTTTCCTGAGCTTGTTCAATTCCTCCCACATCGCGGCTGGTAGGTCTTCTCCAACTTCTTCTTTGAAATACTTCTCGATAGCGTCAGCTTCTTGGAGCCAGAAGTCTTTAGGTATACTGAAGAGGGTCTTCATGTCGATGGGGCCGAGGTTTTGCGTGTTGAGATCGCCCTCAGTGGGGATGTTTCCGAGGGGAGATTCAGCGAAGCACGGCTCGTTCTCGCAGCGACGAAGGATCCAGTCGAGAACGCGGGAGTTCTCGCCGTAACCGGGCCAGAGGAATTTACCCTGTAGAGAAGAAATAATGATTAGTTTTGAATTCTTTTAGTGCTTGCTCAAAGAATTTAAATTGGAGGAAGGTGTACCAAATGCTCAAATCTGAACAGTACATTTATGCTCCCAATTTCTGTATGAGAACAGCTCACCCGTAGTAAAAAATATCAACTGTTTAGCAAGGTGCTTTTAAATCGTAATTATTGCGGTTAATATTGTATGAAGAACAGAATTATAACTAAAAGAATATTAACCCATAGCTATTTTATGAAATACAATCTATCAAACAATTTTACTTAATTTTGTACCCCCAAGAAACACTTTTTGGGCTGCGAGACACTTTTTTATAAAATGATGTCTAGCTTATACCATAAATAATATCCTATTCTATTTAGATGATGTGTAAACATAGCAATATTAATCGACTTTTTTCCGTACATATAAATAACGTCATTCGAATAGGCCTCCACCCTTGTAACCAGTAATTCTTAATCAAAACACGATAGTAAATGGTACATACCTCATCATTCTTACGGAACCAGTTGACGTGGAAGATCTTTGGCATCTGGCGACCGGCCTGAGGCATCGACAGCCAGTGCTTGATGTACTCGCCGAAGTTGTAGCCGAAGAACGGACGCATGGCGAAGGGATCATGCATGATTACTTTACCCTGTAATAGAAAATAGTGGTTAAAATCAAGTAAAAGTTAGATTCGTTAGTTAGAGGATTATGCATCACTACTTTCTGAAATAATTTGGGTTAAAACAATGTTCAAGTATCCCTACCAGTGGAGATATATCAGTAGGGATATATGGAGCAGGGGTATTTATTACTTAGTTAAAAATAATAAAGGTCCAGGGGTCTGTTAAGATATATGACCGATATAGTAAGAAAAGGCTACTATTAATGATCACATTTTCACATTAAAATTTGTTAAATCAAACTATTGCTATATTATGACGAGTTAGAGAGAGCTGTCGTTGTTTTCGTGTGAGAGAGAGAGATGAAGCTAGACAGAACGAATAGCACAAATGGACCCTAATATTAGTAACACAATAGAATATTAATTAACAACTTGCTCAATAATTTTTCAGTAGATATTTCAATAAAATGTGCTTACAGCATGTTCAGCCGCAGCAGTAGATTCAGATCGCATGCTAGCGCCCATGAACACTCCATGTTGCCAGTCCCTTGATTCAACCACTAAAGGTACGCCAGCTGGCCTACGACCGCCCAGCAAGATGGCGGAGATCGGCACTCCTTCAGCGCTCTCCCACTCATCATCAATGATTGGGCATTGTTCAGCTGGAGTGCAGAATCTGTGAAAAAATATTTGGTTAAAATCACTGCAATAATCAAAGTTTGAATATTTTTTCTCCATTAATATTGGGATAAATTCCTTAACCGGGCAACATTTCCTACTGTAGAAAGTTCCCCTAACTTAATCTGACTAAGGAACAAAAATATTTCGACAACGTTAAAGTTATACCGGGTAAAATTCTTTAAACCTGGCAACACTGTCAACCAAAGACAATGTCCCAAACTTTTTATATAACTAAGGTAACATTTAATTCAGCCTACCTAGAGTTAGGATGAGCAGCAGGAGTCTTCTTGCTTGAGTCCCATGGCTGACCCTTCCAGTCGGTCAGCTTCTCAGGGTTGGTGTCCATGCCTTCCCACCATACTCCTCCATCTTGGGTCTCTCCTACGTTCGTGAATACCGTGTTTTGGAATACTGTTGCCATTGCAATGGGGTTCGTTGCTTCTGAAGTTCCTGTGAAAAGAATGATATAATTAGGAATTAGACAATGGAACTAATAAAGACTTCTTTAATGATTTTTTAAAACACTGGTGGACCTTACAAACCCCACGTTTAATCAGACTTAATCCAAAATTCTGCCTAGTTGGTCTAGCGATTGCAGAACATGGGGTCCCGATTTCAGTCATCGGTTCTGGCAAATGTCGTTGGGTTTTACTAGGAAATTCTGAGTAGCAGCCAGGAGTGCGGATTATTAATAGACAGGCCCTCCCGAACACATGGTCCCATGTATCCATACTAATATTATAAATTCGAAAGTAACTCTGTCGTTCTGTCTGTCAGTCTGTATGTTACCTTTTCACGCCTAAACCACTGAACCGATTTAGATGAAATTTGGTATAGGTATAGTATGAGTCCTGGGAAAGGACATACATAGGACAGTTCGAAACTTTTGCGGGTGAAACCGCGGGGCGTAGCTAGTATATTATTATAACTATAAAAAAATGACTTTTTATTTTATTAACCGTCTGTTTTTGTCTTCTCTTTAATTACAGCAAGCATTATAATATTATCTTCTGATCCTTACCTGGAGCAACTCCAAAGAATCCATTCTCCGGATTAATAGCCCTTAGTACGCCATTCTTGTCGAACTTCATCCAGGCTATATCATCGCCCACACATTCCACCTTGTATCCTGGCAGGGAGGGTGTCATCATAGCGAGGTTGGTCTTGCCACAAGCTGAGGGGAATGCTGCTGCTATGTAGCGCTTACGACCTTTGGGGTCAGTCACGCCTACGATCTGGAAAGATGGAGATTTTTTATTAGTATTATACTAATGGCCGTATGGTGGTATTGTTTTTGGCCGTTTTGCGTGGATGTGACGCAAATTTTCCATTTTTTTTGTTATTGTTTTTGACTTCCTTCTCTGCGTCATGTTTACCACAAATAAACACTGACGAAATGTGCTTATACTCTTTGGGGAAATAATGTTAAATAACATTTTAAGCTCACCAGCATATGTTCAGCGAGCCATCCTTCTCTGCGTGCGAGAACTGATCCGAGACGGAGGGCGAAGCACTTCTTGCCCAGCAAACTGTTACCACCATAACCACTACCTGTTAACAAGAGAAAAACATAGTTAGATAAGTCTGGAATATTATCTGAAAGCTGTATAAAAGCAACAGTAAGATTCCGAGTCCGAGCAAAAAGTTATTGTTTACCGCCGCTAGATGGCGTTAGTTGTCGAGAATTTAGAGAAGGAAGAAAAGTTTTAAGTTTAATATAAGTTTATTTGGTTTCAGAATTTTCCTAGATAATTGCTGCTTCGCTTTTTTTGTTTTTAGATGCTTTTCTAGCAATTAACGGTTATGAACAGGACCGCGCCATCATGCGCGGTTCCTCATGCATTATGATGCATGGTCATGCCATGCCATGTCTCATGGTCTATGCTGATTCGTCGTATTCATTAAATATAAGTCATGATCTTTACTAATTTTGCAGTTTTATCGCTGTTAAGAACAGCTCTACATAGCCACCAGCGACTATAAGATGAAACACATTTTACAAGTTACAAAAACACCCACCATAGCTAACAATCTCGTTATCAGCAGGTTTATGCAGGATGATAGTACGGGGCGGGTCGCAGGGCCATCCAGCAATGCCTCCGTTACCAACTGCATGCAGGCATCGTACAAATTGCTCATCTTGACGCAAAGCCTCCAGGACTTTAGCACCTGTTGACAATGAAAAGATTCTGTAAGATTTTGTGTCTTTTATATCTCTTTCACACGTGTTTTGCTAAAAATAGCTGTTCCAAGTGGGCGTTTGTAGGCATAAGCTGTTTGTAAGAGTTAATGTATGCACACAATTTGTTAAAAATAGCGATTTTGAATGGGTTTTCTTTGTTGTTTTCTGTTTATTTCTGTGTGTATACGTTATAGGAGAAATATTTATAAGATTCGATAAGACTTAAGGTGGACTAAAAAGAAGTCAACATTTGAAAAGTAAATAGCACTAATAATCAATTTGTTTTAAACAAACTGTAATTTTATCCATTCATTTCGCAACACGTAAGTACTAAGCTCATGTAAATAACCAACAAAGGAACCAAATAATCATAAAACAAACCAATAAAAATGTTTAATAGATAACCTAACCTAAAAGTTCGCGCTCTTTTCCATCTGCGCTCTGATTGGCGTTCCGTACTACGGGACAACCCCACAAACCACACCTGCGTACTTTGGCGCGACCTACGCAACACGTGAACGACGAACCCCGCCATTGTCCAGACAGTATCAAAAGAATGTTTTTAAGCCTACACAACAACGAAACAGGACAATTTTCCGACGAAAAAGTTGAAAAAAAAAAAAACAAAAATTAGAAATACAAACTTCGGTTGTTTTTTTAAGTGTGACGTCGTGAAAATAGTGATGTGAAAATTCAGTTTAAAAAACGCGCCCTTTTCCGAGTGCATACCTAGTTGTCGTTGCATTTGTGTAGGGGATGTAGGGATGCGGCGACTTGCGTTACAGCGCGGCATTCTGTCCGGAAAAATGACGGAACGTGGTAGTGAGATGTCGGACCTAGCGTCGTCAGGCCCGTCAGCCCTATCAGCTCCGGAAAACAACAACGACGACGTTGGCGATCCTACAGCCGAAATTGATGAAGGGTTGCTTATTGAGGAAGTGAAAAAATATCCACGTCTTTATATATATGCGTACGTAGAGTATATGGACAAGCCGAACAAGATAGAAAACTGGGATAAACTTTGTCAATCTCTGTTCAAGCAGTGGAGTGAGTTCAGCCCAAGAAAGAAGAAAGATACAAGTAAGTAATGTTCTTTGGCATTTTGTTCGCTCAACTTTTTATCTAAATAAATATCAATTACATATTTTCATTTTGTAACGAAATTTATATGGTTCGGTAGGTGATGCCTAGAATTATTGTGCTATATTAAAAATTGTACATTTCGAATGTTAAGAGTGCAACGCTGGGGCGTTTGAAGCCGATTCAGTGCCCAGGTTCGATTCCTAGGTAAATCAGGAAGGGAAAATTTTGTATGTAGTCTTTGTTTAAATTTAATTTGGGCCGTTGTGTGGCTATTGGTATTAGGTATTATTGGCATATTTTTAGACTAATTTGGGCACCAATTCTTTGGTCTAAGCTTCAAGGACATACCTAATTGGAACCCATGTACCGTGTTTTTTGGCAAATAAATTATTTTGAATTTCTGACTGAAGTACGTCCCCCTAATTATACAGGGTGGCACATGAATAGACTACAAAAAAAATAATCTTACAAGCCCCTCTCCAAGCGCTTCCCGATACACCCCTTTATTATTTGTAGTACAGGCATTGTCAACTGCACTCAACTGTTTTACAAAAATAAGTGCTTATTAAATTTCGTTTAATGTAGGTGCAGACGCCAGCACATTGATCAACCTACCCGAAACTGTCAGATTTCCCCAATCAACTTTGAACCTTATACTTCAGTGATAAAGTTGAAAATCTATTAAAGAAATTTGACAGATTGTAGTAGGTTGATGTGCTGTCGTCTGTACATAATAACATAATCTTCACTGATTAAAATTTATTCCTGTAGGCAGTGTAGGCACAATGCTCTGTCTCGTAAGTCGTGCGAGAGCAGCGCGCCGCGCCGCAACTACTTTGGAACGCGCGCGAGCGCGGTGGTTGTGTTGTAGTGCGTAACGATAATCCCGACATTTTAAGCTTTGTCCTATTTGTGTTTTTTCTTAAACCAATGACGGTTTTTTTTATTTGATGCTATAGAATGGTAGTAGACCATGGTCTGAACAACATCTGTTCTAGCAAAACTGTGATTCAAATGTCACCGTGTATATTTAGCCATTATTTAGAGTATAGGAGCTAGACTTTTTTAATTAATTTCTGGGAAATGCTCATCTGACTAGACTTGTTTGGTTTCTCTTTGTGTCGCAATTTTTAAAAATACTTTTTTTGCGAGACCCCCTCCGTGCCTCGGAAAGCACGCTAAGCCGTTGGTCCCGGCTGTCATTCGTGGATCTTTGACAGTCGTTACTGTTAGTCAGAAGCCCAAAAGTCTGACAACCAGTCTTACCAAGGGGTATCGTATTACCCAGTAACTGGGTAGATAGTTGTGGAGGTTAGATATGCAGTCGCTCCATGTAAAATACTGGTATTCAGATGCATCCGGTAAGACTGGACGCCGACCCCAACATAGTTGGGAAAAGACTCGTTTTCATGGGTTTTTCGTGATTTCAGAGTTGGTCCCATAGTGAAAGTTGTTCATATTCATGGGTAGAATACCCTGTAAAAATTTGAAACCGGTAAAAAAATTCTTCCGGTATAACCTTCTTGGACGTCTATCCTTGGGCCTTTCTGTACTTCTTCTACTTTGGTTCTTCGCCATGAACTTCTGAATGAATGAATGAAATGCACCGACCCCAGCGTGGTTTGACCAGACTCGATTAATCAAATGAACCCTAAGATTCGCACTAGCCCCGCCTCATGTTTCATGGTGCTACAACGACCATTGCATATCAAGGAGTAGACCGGGGGGCGCGGTAATGGTAGGGAAGACGTGCCCATAGGATAGGGAAGGAATTAAGAGCCATACCGGATATGCATCCTAGAGTAATCATTGGACTACTAACTAGTTGAGAGATGGGTGATTATTATCTAGTCTATTCTTGGGCCTTCCTGTACTTCTACTTCTGTTCTTCGCCATCAACTTTTACTTAAAAATAAGAAGTTCTAAATGCAAAAAAATTTAAGGGATTTAAATTCTAATTTTTTTTTTTCAGTTAAGTTAGTACAGAATAAATGGCTTAAGATGACAAATAACTTCTTTAAGAGTTACAATGGAGTCCAAAAACACCCTCCAGCTAAGAGAAGCAAAAAATATATGGACAGTATGATGTTCCTGATCCCACCAAGTGATGACAACGACGTGGACAAGGGGGCTTGCGACCCTCCCAACATCGATACGCCGCAAATTCGTATAGCTAACGTAATGCCCATGAACATGCCCCCCCCCAGGCCATTGGTAGAGATACCTCAAGTCAACATCACTGATAATCCGCCGATGCCTTCAACACCGGAACGAGAATGCGTAAGGACTTACGAAATCCATAGGCCCTACTACTACCCTATGCCGGACATGGGCGTAACACAACCGGGCCACTCGAACCCGAACATGCATTTCGCGTACATGCTTATGCCTCTCCTGAACAGACTCGACCAAAGCGCACTATATGATGCGTGGTCTGAAATCATAACTACGATTAAGAAATATGAGTTCCCAAAAAGAATAGAAATATTACAGCAGGAGTTAATATACGATCCTGCAGTAAAAACACAAGAAAACGTACAGTTTTCTTGTCCTTCCACTGCAGAAGTTCCACCCGAAGAAGAGCCTGTTCAGGAAAACCCCACATACCCATCTAGTTACGGGAGGCCGACCAACCCTGATGGAGAAATAATGTATCCAGAGACAGACCCTGAGGACCTTGACGAGGGCTAGACGATGCGACTGCCTAAAATTATTGGTATTAAGAGACAAGCGTAAACCCTGCGTAATTTACGCTGCTCAAAGTGAGCCACCGAAATTACTCTGTTACAATATTGCGCTTTTCACCACGCTTGGCGTAGAATTATTATTATTTATATTTATTTATTTCCAAAACACTTTCCTTTTTACAATTTGGTTTGAGCCACACAACGAAAACCTCTCTCTTTTAATCGATTATATTTCAACAATCTTTGAGAAATTACGTAGAGCGGTGAAAATTGCGCTCAGTTTACGCTTCTCTAAAAAGTTTTAGGTTATTTACGAAATGTTTACGAATTTAACTTTTTCTAATAAATTACTATTATATTCTATACAGGGTTGCAGGGACATCGATGCACAACCAGCAAACTAATTACGTATCACACAATCAATCTAAATCTGAATCATTTTGAAGGATAGGTATTGCTAATCCATTGCTTCATAATTATGTTCGAAAAATGTGTTTGCTCAACAACGTAAATAACTTTGGATTGCCAAAACAGACTCCGGACCAGACGATTCCGCCATGGAGTGTAAATGTGGTGCTGTTCCACAAACGATGGGACACTTAGGTAATATCGTGCCCTGCGTGTCTTGTCAGCTGCACGTTAGAGGAACTGATGGACGCTAGTGATGGCGCCAAACAAGTGGCTGGGCCGAGTACGGACAGCGTCAGAGAAAAGGAACCCCCTTTGGTAATGAGTCGTTACCAAAGGGGGTTCCTTTTCTCTGACGCTGTCTGTACATTTAGATTGCTATCGACACGCTAAGAAGAAGAACGTAAATAACGCAATGAATGCTGTTGAACTGTCAAAATTAAATCCATCGCTACTGTTAGTGTGCACTGTTACTACTTGTCTAGAATCATGTGTTGAATTCTTGGTTATAGTTTGCGTGCCGATGTTCCAGCCAGCCTGTATAGAATATAATAGTAATTCTCTACCCCTCTGTGTACCTGTGTAGTGTTGTCTTTTTTAGGACTAAAAATCGATGAAAAAGCGATCCTTGAAAATGATGCGCAAATTAATAATGTAAGTGTTGTATTGTTATGTGGCAGTGTGAGCCTACCAGTATATTTGTGTAGGCTACTGATTGCTGTGCGTTTTCATACATGTGTGTGTTTCGAATTAAAAATAAATGTTGTGAACTACATTTTGTCTTATTTCCAAAAAAAAAAAATACCAAGCTGAAATATTTTGCAAGTTATTCTGTTGACAGTACTTGCATAATAATATGCTGGCGACACACAGCAGTCTTATTCTGAAACACGCTCGCACTCGCTCGCTGGCTAACCTCCACCCAATCTCAATGAAGATGCTATTGCGAGCGCATTCCGAAATAAGGCTGCAAGTGACCTAAGCCATAAGCGAGTTCGCAAACAAAGCCATTGAAAACCGCGAATCATTAATAAACACATATTTATTTATATACAACTGGAGGGCTGGACGCTAGAGGGAGATCAAACATCGCCCTCTCGTTCTATCGCCCGACGAGACGTAAATCCATTTGCAGACTACGATGCAACCAGTATAAATTGGCTTTCGGTTTTCTGAATTTTGACGAACTATACGTGTTGCTCTTTGATATTCAGCTGTCGCCGGCTTTGCACGGTCAAGATATACTGGTTGTCGGCCTGTCTGGCTGGTTTTGTACGTATTGTATTAATATATCGATATTTTGAAATACTACGTACCCATCCTTGTCATGACGCGCATAGAGTAGACAACGTATGGAGAGTCGGTGATCTCCACGCCGATCTTGGATAGCGGAGAGCCTACAGGACCCATGGAGAACGGAATTACGTACATCGTGCGGCCTGTGGACAAAACATTAATTGGTTAGCTTAATAATTAGTACTTAGGTGATCAGATCAATGAAAAAGGTAGGTAAGTTGGTCGGATACTTGTATAAATAGGAAAGACGAAATCCTTACTAATATTATAAATTCGAAAGTAACTCTGTCTGTCTGTATGTTACCTTTTCACACCTAAACCACTGAACCGATTTAGATGAAATTTGGTAGGTATAGATATTAGTTTGAGTCCCGGGAAAGGACATAGGATAGTTTTTATCCCGATATTCCCACGGGATCGAAACTTATGCGGGTGAAACCGCGGGGCGCACCTAGTTAAAAATATTTTTTGAGGTTTAATCTGGGCTTTTTTTCTAAATCTTGGATGAGTTGCCAAAATAAATACTTCATTTTTGTTTATTAGTATGGACTAAGCCTAGTAACATTATATGGTTCCAAATTCATATTGTTTAAATGACAGGCTGCTTTGCCCCCCCTTAATTACAGCAAAAAAAATACTTGATAACAAAAATAAAATATTTCAGAATATTGTTAGTCTATGTTCAGATTCCATCGACAATTAATTTGCCTAGCATACTGCATACCTGTCCTAAACGCAGCAATAAGCGGATTGCCCGGGCCTCGCTGTATTGATTTTGAGGGGAGTTTGAGAGCCAGACATATGCACGTATGCAACTATGTATGTAGGCGTTATATTTCAATTAATGTACGCATGACATGACGCAATGTAATAAACCCTTTGTACTCAATCAATATCCGTTGGGAAAACACATTTTGGGAAATTCATTCGAGTCATGTTCTAGAATTAAACATTTTTAAACCTTGACATCTACCAACCCGCACTGGGCCCGCGTGGTGGATTACGGCCCACTCCCTTTCACAGAGAGGAGGCCTGTGTCCCAGCAGTGGGAACGTTATAGGCTGTTTGTTTATGCCATTCGAGTCCTCATAGCTCATTGTTTGAAAATGGAATACACTCTTTTGTTTTTTCGACGTATTGCAAAATAGTTTCGTTTTTCTTGTTGTTTGGAAACATTGTTCATGATTTTCAAGGAAATTTGATTTTGCTGTGATATTGTGGTTTCCTTAAGTTTCACGCTGATTTAAAATGACTGGTTTTCAACAGTCTTCTTTCGCAGCCTATAACGTTCCCACTGCTGGGACACAGGCCTCCTCTTTCGATTTTTAGGGAGTGGGCTAAACATCCACTACGCGGGCCCAGTGCGAGTTAGTTGATGATGTGACACCAACCAACCCGCACTGGGCCCGCGTGGTCTTCGAATGTTTGTCCCTAGGGATATGCCGGTTATCTCACGATGTTTTTCTTCACCGTTTTGAGAGCAGTGGTGATGAAATAATTACACATTATAAAGTGCCTGCTTGGGTTTGTACCCATGACCTACAACTCGTAAGTCGCGACCATTACCACTGGGCCACCAGTGCTCCACAATGTTTGATTGTGAGGTCTCTATTATGTCAAATTGAATGTCAGATTTTCGGGAAATTAATTCAAGGGCTCATTGTTTTAAAATGGAACAAACACTCTTTTGTCTTTTCGACGTATTGCAAAATAGTTTCCATTTTCTTGTTGTTTGGAAACATTGTTCATGACTTTCCTGATGACAAAGAAGTTTGATTTTGCTCTGTGTGGTTTCGGGAAGTCTTACACTGGTTTAAAATGACTGGTTTTTAAATTATCGTCTTCCTTGTTTGATTATGAGGTTTCTGCTATGTCATATTGCATATTTAGCGATGTTAATAGATGCTGAACATGATTCTTATAAGGTCATGTTTGTTTGAATGCAAATTATTCAGTGAACTCACAACGTTTTTAGGTAGGTAACTAACGCCGTTCATTTGAGCACACTTAGTTTTATTTATTATATCAGTTTAGATACGACCTTGGTTGTGGTGGCACAGGTGGCCCTTTCTAGCCGACAGCTGTATCTATACACACACTGCTCTTGGTAAAACTAAGTGATTAAAATATCTTGTCACAAGAACACAAAAGAATACTGGTTTTCATCCTCTTAAAATAATCTAGATTACGTACAAAATTTGTATACTCTATCATTTTTTTTTTCAAAACTGAAACCAACGACCATAAAGCTTGTAACCTCCATTTTTGTTTCCAAAGAGCCAAGACTCACCTCGCATACATCCAGGGAACCTCTCAGTGATGGCCTTGTCATAGTCATTGGGAGCGATGTAGTTGCCAAGCGCAGACTTCTGTCCCGCGCGTGCTACGGGCACCACATCCCTCTCCTTGTCGGAGCAGATGAAAGTGCGGGATTCTACGCGGGCCACGTCTGCGGGGTCTGTGCGGGCTAGCCAGCTGGGGAGAAAAGGGATTGGTTAGTTTTGTGTTTAAAATCTCATGGTACAGTCAACAAAAGAGATAAGTATGCAGGATCGTCAGATATAGTTGAAGTTTAGTAAGAAACCGAAGGATGTTCTCGAATAAAATTTAATTTTATTAATAGAAAACAAACAGCTCATTTGTCAAATTAAATTTCAGTCGACAACATCCATTGATTTCTTACTAAACTTCAACTATATCCGACGACCCTGCAGACATATCTCTTTTCTTGACTGTACACGTACACTGACGGAGAAATTGGAGTTTGATTTGAACACAAGGGTTAGTTCCTCATGGCTTTTCAGATGGCTAGTTTATTCCAGTAACTTTACTACTTTGTACTACTACCACAATTTTATATATTCTGTGATAGGTAGATCAGACTTTAATCTGTCAAACTCCGCTAATGAGACACAATTGATTTTCTATTGTTTCGTCGCCGATCGGCGACGCGCGCCGCTTGACCGGTTAATTTACATTTTACAGCATCCTTGCTTTGAGTGATACAAGAACAGATCGCAATTTTAATCATCTAACCTTTTTATCATTAGCAAAAAAAGTTCAAAAGCAGTTGTAGCTGTACTTACCAGTTATTATACTTATGCAGACGCTTCAAGGTTCCCTGCTGCTGCATGATATGCAGCAAGGCAGCAGCTTCAGCCTCGGAGCCATCGCAAACGTGGACATGTTCAGGCTGGCAGAGAGCTGCGCTGCGTTCTACGAAGGCACGGACCTGAGGGAGGAGAGGAACTTTAGGATACATGTATAGTATAATTTTATTCTTGGCGCCAACTTGGAGGCGTCCCTCAAGGGTCTGTCCTAGGTCCTGAAACGTTTGTTCTAGAGCTAACGTCATCGTGGTGGCCTCGCCAGGCAGTAAGATTGGTAGAGGGTTTTTTTTCAGATTGGTGTCTGTTCACGATTTGATGGACGTACCAACTTAAGTATTGTCATTCACTGGAATCTTTATTAATGCCCTACAAAGGGAATTTTACTTGTTAAGTCTAACATTGGTTAGACTACAATACGAATAAGGAAGGTTCTAGTTTATTAATGATTTACGTTTTCTAAAGCTTGTTGCAATTACATCGATTCATGAGAACTGGCCTGTGTCTAAATAAAGTATTTAAAGTTATCGATCCAGTACTTCACAAAATGACGTGCTGGCTTGCCCTATAAATGTTTAAATCTCTTGCGCCACGGCTCGCCCGCACATGAAAGACAGACGCGCTAAGTATTACAAAGGCCCTTGATGTAATAGCTATTGGTAATAAGGGAATTTTATTCTAAACAGTTGCACGATTAAGACATTTTTTAAGACACGCAATGAAAAGAAACCATTGTTTTCCTGTGTTTATACTCAGTTCCTAGTCTTTGTTTATAAAATTACCTTTCAATAATTTCAGTAATTAGATACAACATCGGAAGAGAGAATGTCAATATTATTATTTCCTTTACAGAAAGCAGAATTGACATTCGTCTAGATATAAGCCTTGTGCTCTATGGGATTGTCCATCAGCAAAAACAATTTCTCCCTCCCACCTTATATAGGGTGTTTGGAAGCTGAATGCAAAGGCTTAAGGGGATGATATTTGACACCATTTAGAGCATTTTGAGCTATAAATGTCTTAGACGGAGTATGTTTTTTTTTTATTTTTTACTGCAAAGGTTTAGTAAAAAATAACACAAGTACCTACCAAATATAACGGGGAAAAAAATAAAAAAAACATAAGTACTTCGTCTAAGACATGTATGGCTCAAAATGCTGTAAATGGTGTCAATTACACTCAGCTTCCAAAAACCCTGTATAAGGAATGCTTGTGAAAAATGTCATGATTCTAAGAAGATATAATTTACCTTGGGCGTCAATGCAGCGAGTTGAGGGTTGGGGCTGATGGCCCCACGGAGAGCGGTTTGATGGGCCGCGCGCCCACAAGCCAGAGCCACTTGGGCATACCTGGGGACAAAGGAAAACAAACATTATAAGATGAAACACGAATAATTATCGAAAATGCTGGAACATAATGGCGCCGATCGTCGCCATATGGGATTTCCTCTATACCTTTTTCCCAATTAAGGAAAATGTTCTAAAATAAGTCATAATAATGTCAAGCAATGCTATTTTTAACCCCCGACGGAAACAGAAGGTGGAATTTCCTGTTACGTCATGTGACGTCAAACTAAACATTGGATTCGGTAAAAGCAAAAATGATGTAAATTTTTTTTTTATATCGGTCGAGAGACTCGAGAGCATAGATACTGTTTTTTACATTTCTAAGGTCGAGAGTACTTAAAAAACAAACAGAAAAATATGTCACTCTTTTCCGGGTTAAAAAACTTTCTTAGGTACAAAGATTTTATCCCACTCCTTGACTCCTACAATTAATTGCGATATTGAAACATTTGATATGATATAATTAACATTAATTCGTTATCTATTGCGCACCGTCTATTACTCAGGGTGAGGTTTGAAACTTTGAACCGGGCACTAAATGTCGGTCGCGTTATTTATCCTATTGCACTAATGTTTAAATTTTTTAGTCCAAACAACATATTTTTTGTAAATAGATAATTGCTTCATATTTTGCAATAAATTACCAGGGTTGTGTCATCGCGCTTCTCTTTCTTTTCAGTGCAGTCAGCAGTGTTGCCAGATCCATTTTTCAAAAATCCGTAGGACTACGCAAAAAAATCCGTAGAAGTCCGTAGATTGCCTCTACAAAAATCCGTAGATCTACGGACATTTTTTAAAGCTTAATAAACCTGACTATTTAGAGATGGACTGACCTTAAACTTAAGCTTCTTGTCGGTAAAGGAGTTGTTAACTAAAAAAAACAAGCGGGAAAATCTCCAAGACAAAGGAGATGCAATAAAAATTGTATTTAAAAAAAAATATAATTAATTACTGTCGGTATAACATAACAGTAGGTAACGTGTAAGTTTTTTTATCATATATTTTTGAATTAATTAATTCAAAATGCTCCCTCTGCTTCTACGGTCTACCCCACAGAAGGTAGTTTTTATTGCACTTTTTATTTAAAGCAGTCTTTTTATAGATTATGTGTATAATACCGCATCGCGGTAACAAATAAGGTTCAAAACAGCGATGCATTTGACGTTAGTTGAATCGAATGACCACCAAAATAAACGCAATTTAGCAGTTGATGCAATCGAACAAAAATCCGTAGATTTGCGACTAAAATCCGTATGTCCGTAGACAAGACCAAAAATCCGTAGATCTACGGACAAATCCGTAGGTCTGGCAACGCTGGCAGTCAGACAAATACCGCGCTTTAAGTCATGTAATGTAAGTATTCAATACTTTTATAGGCGAATAAAGTAGAATGCTCGAGATATCAATGAAAGGTGGCAGGGACGCGCAACATGTAACGGTGATTCTGAACCCCAGGGGGTATACAATTTTCGTCGTCTTTTTTTTTTTAAGTTTGCTATTCCATACATTTTGACCGCGTAGGTATTGCACTTTTCTATAAAAGTAGCCTATTATATCCTTCTCCAGGATGCCACCTATCTCCTTGCCAAATTTTATCGAAATCCGTTCAGTGTTTTAGGTGTGAGAAGGTAACATACAGGCAGAGCTACTTTCGAATTTATAATATTAGTACTTATGGACTTTTAAAGCGGTTCCATTTTTTCCAAAGTCGTGCTATACTTTGGTTATGTAATATCTAGGTACCTATTGATTATTATCGGTTATTTTTTCATCGATATTTGGATTTTCCTATTACATATCATAATTACATACGTAGGTAGGTACAGTCAGCATCAAAAGTCGATTAACACTATCATTTTACATTTTATTAAATTGACAACATCTTTTTTCAATAAACTGATTTTTAGCTTTTCACATAATAGACAAGAGTATATATTCTAAAAACATTTCTTCTGCTCCAATTTTTAACAAATATTTTGCTCAATAACTAAGATTAAAAAAACTGAAATGTTAATCAACTTTTGATGCTGACCGTACTTACGTCATACGTGGTGCACATTATACAAATTTTCCTGTCAGGATAAGGAAAAAAGTAAGTAGGTATAATTTGGCATTTCATTACTACAAATATGTGTATCCTAATATTAGGTATAGCTATAATAGGTCCACAGTTTGGTCTTTGACTTTTTTAACGAAGTTGCTTATCGCACGTTATCTGTGACGTTATTCTCTATATACGCTTAGCTAATGAGACCTAGGTACCTAGACCGGAAAACGTGCAACATTATGACCGTCACCACAACACTTTTGCTATATCTAAGTAGATAATTAGTCGTCATCATTTCAGCCGAAAGACGTCCACTGCTGGACATAGGCCTCCCCCAAGCACCTCCAATTCGACCGGTTTTGTGCTTCTCGTATCCAACGAGTTCCTGCGGCCTTCACAAGGTCGTCGGTCCACCTTGGAGGCCTTAAAACGCTACGTCTTTCGTTACGCGGTCGCCACTCCAGAACCTTTCGGCCCCATCGGCCATCTGTTCTGCGAGCAATGTGCCCTGCCCACTGCCATTTAAGTTTAGCAATTCTTCGGGCTATGTCGGTTACCTTGGTTCTCCTGCGGATCTCTTCATTTCTGATTGGATCACGCAGAGAAACTCCAAGCATAGCCCATAGATACTTAGTACTCGTATGTTTTTCTTTTGAAAGTTGTTGATTTGGACATAAAGCGGAGACATAGAAGGATAATATAGATATATAATATATAGGTCGGGTAGATATATAATATATAGGTAGGGTTTATTTGGGTTTAGTCGGGTAGATATAATATAATATATGGGTAGGGTTTATTTGGACATAAAGCGGAGACATAGAAGGATAATATAGATATATAATATATAGGTCGGTAATTGGGATGATTTGGGTGGCTTCGTAGGAAACTCCGGGCAATGGAAACATTCAGTAAGTACTTAAAAGAACTATAAGGAAGACATACACGTGGAAAAATCGACGAAGGTACCTGATGCTTATCAGTCACACTTGGTTTTATTTATTTATTATACAACCGTATTTTATAGCCAGCCAAGCCAGGTTATGATTATAGTAAAGTTAAGTGTTCGATACGAATGCAGTAGAAGGAAATAACCTACATCTTGATTTATCATCTTGTGTGGAGAAAGCACAAAATCATTCAGTGTGCATTTATTGAATGGTTATTTTGCTTTGCCGCGTCCTGTCAATGACAGCCAGACTATGTACTATCACAGTCAGAAGTCGACTTGCAATCTCCCAAAACTATGGCATAAGACTATTAGTTGTACTTATGACCTTCTTCTATAAGAACGTTTGACAACACTACACATTGGCAACTTGTTGCCCGCTTATGATTGTTATTACAAATTTCAATAAGTTAAGTGAGTGTTACGGTGGCCAAAGTGGCTAGCACTGTGCCTCGCATGGCGAACGTTCGGGTTCGAGTCTCACATATAATATTAAAAATATTTTTTAAGTATTACATGTGAAATAAGAATCCCGAGTTGCTAACAAATATTTTAAAATATTCCACAACTAAATGAAGATTCTTTCGTTTTACAATTATTTTCAATCTTAGCGTCGTTATTAAAATATGAGGGTAGATTTGAAACAAAGTGATAAGTTCACTTTGTAAATCTACCCTCATATTTTAACTACTTTACTAGTTTACATAAATTATTCCACTATTCGCTGTTGTTGGTTGGTGAACATAGTAAAGGATTTCTTTTGTCGTTGATATCAAAATTTGTTTCATTTATTATCATATTATAATAATAAATTACCTTTATTATAATATCTATTTGTTCAAAGTAATTTAATAAAATAAATTACTAAAACATACAAATAATAATAATTATATAAAACATAAAAAAAACTGGTCCATCTAGGATTCGAACCCGCATCTATCCCGATCACATTAGCGAGTGCAGCCTCATTACTGATCTAGCTAATGTTAACTTATATTCACCTGTTGAAATTTTGCATTACTATTAAAAAAATAATCAGACTGCGATAAAAAAACAAGTTACTGATATTGTCATCCTTGTCTAGCATTTACCACATCTATGACTACCTACTCGTAGTGCGATGCTACACGACGTTAATTTGTTAGCGTTGGAACTGACTCACACGGATAAAAATATGCGTATGTGTGTATAGGCGCCGCAGCTCGTATAGCGCAGGCGATAATGGTCATTGCGGTGTAAGTGGACTTCTGGCTGTGATAGTACCTATCTAACTATAGGAAAGCAAAATGTCGAAACGCGATGCGTGCAATGACCGCGTCGATACCTACAAATGGGGTGAATCGGGACGAAACTTATAAAAGGGATTTTAACATTGAAATAATATAGTTTGTTGCCAAAAAGAACTCTATTGTTTTTATTGTAGGTATTATAATTATAATACTTAATAAATATTATTTTAACGCTTAAATACCTACATTTTAAAGTTTCGTCCCGAATCACCCCTGCATTCTTATTCTTTCCGTTTGTAGGTACCTAATCTTAGCCTACGTAAAGTCTATTCAAACTATGTTTCAAATTGATGTTATTTCAAGTTAAACAATTAATATCAACTTTATTTTAATTGAAATTAAGTTTATTTCAGAGTGGCTAGCACTATTGAAAAAGTGTAGCGTAAACTGAACTTTATTTTGTAGTAATTAAAGTTATTTTTCTATAAACTCATATTTGTTTACATTTTTGGCAAATAAATCGCAAATGCAGATTAGATACTAGTTAGTACCTACTCTCGTTGCCGGGCCCACAAAGCCTCGTGACGTGTGCCAAATTGATTAAGTTTTATTTTATTAGCAACTTATCTATCTTTTTCTATTTATAATTAAAACAAAGTCGAGTTAGTAACACCATTTATAACTCAAGAACGGCTGGACCGATTTTTATGATCTTTGATTTGTTGGATTTGTCTCCGCCCCGAATAGCAGAATAACTATTAAAACATGGGAAAAATTTACGGAAAAAAAAAAGGTAGGTAATTCATCATTTTCTCATACATTTTGTACCAATGGAGATATTGATTCTGAGGCGG
This sequence comes from Amphipoea lucens, assembly GCA_947508005.1. Taxonomy (NCBI): domain Eukaryota; kingdom Metazoa; phylum Arthropoda; class Insecta; order Lepidoptera; family Noctuidae; genus Amphipoea; species Amphipoea lucens. The sequence goes on from OX382375.1 coordinate 10,479,144, forward strand.
TACGAAGTTCGCCAGGTCAGCTAGTTGACGATATAAAAAACTGAACCTATGTAGTAGGTGGCTATGGCTTGGTAATTTGAATCAATTTGAAACAATGCTGTTGTGACGAAATTCGAGATACTATTGAAGTGTCTGGAACTAACGTAGAAGCCGACGGTCAATATTTAAAAAATCAAAGGTTTTTCTTTGCCTACAGTATGTACAACTCAACTCAAACTAAATGCATTTTTATCAATTAAACCATTTACGGGCACTTTTGAATTGTTAGAAGTTGCTCTGTTAGTCAGACAGTTTAAACTTGTTGCCACTTCCAAAACATAGATCTCAATAAAGACGAACGGGCAAGAAACCTACAATTAAAGGCCATTTTATATCGCAGAAGTTGCTGTTCCAATGGTCTACCAAAATCTTACAGGGAACTGCCAATCAATCGATTTAAAACAGCGTTATTCAAATGGCTTATAGAAAAATCATTCTATTCTGTGAATGAGTACCTATTATTGAGTATCTAGTTTTAGCGAATTGTTTTAGAAACATCAGAAAACTCGACTGTCTACAATTCAGGCAAATATTTAATTAAATAAACTCCAAGGACACTTTTCAAAATCGAGATATTACAAAATCCTGGGTAGGTACATTATTCTTGTTGCTTCTTTCGACTTTAGCAGTAGCAACAAATAGGTAGGTAGGTACTGTTGCTCATTAGTAACCAAGGGGATTTTCCTTTTCTTAGATATAAATAGGTTGATTATTACCGATAAACGTGCCACATAAAAACGAGTTTTTTTTTCCGCTGAGGGAGGAGTAAAAGTACCTAATTAATAAGGAAGGTACCAAACTAATAAGGTAGGTACTTAACTAATAAAGAACCTAACTAATAAGTTACCTAACTAATAAGGTGCCTATCTAACTAAGTAGGTATGATTATATTTCTCGTGAACTTTAATAAAGAACCTGTACAGTAAGTACGTAAGTAATAGACTTGAGGGATTTGTCTAAGTATCTAGGTACCGTCAAACGGGGTGAATAGGGATGCAGTGGTGAATCGGGACGAAACTTTAAAAGGGATTTAACATTGAAATAATATAGTTTGTTGCCAAAGAGGACTCTATAGGTGCCCTTGTTGGCAACAAACTGTATTGTTTCAACGTTAAAATCCATTTTAAAGTTTCGTCCCGATTCACCCCATTTGTAGGTAGGTAAATGATCTACTAAGTATTTTAATTAGGGATAAACAAATAATTGTAACTGGTAATATAATTAAAAATATATGTAAGAATAAAAAATTAATAATAGATTATGCCAATTTAGAAAACCGAGTACTTGTTAAATAATTCTAATTTTTGATTAATTAATTAATAAGTGAATAGAGCACTGCAAGTATAAAGAAGAATTGCAGAGATAGAAAATAAAGGCTTTGGAAAATGAAACAGTTGTATGATAAAAATACATCTTTAGAAAATTTGAATTAAGTAACATACTTAACAGATGAATAGAATTCAAGACAAAGTAAAGTAAAAGAAGTAAAAATAATAAAATACTCACTGGTTGGTCTTCCTCACGTAGTCTTCGGGGATAGAGTTGAAGTGCAACATTTTAATTAGAATTTAATAAAACTAATCAACAATACAATTAATTAATACTTTAAAATAAAATAAATTTAAAATTGCAAGCTAAATTTTGTCAAAATTGCTGAAACTGAACAGAAATATCAGCCACCTATAATATGCTATTGTGTGTAATTTGTCACCCATTTAATTAATACTATGCGTGATGAAGCTTCAGAAACGTAGTGATTTTAAAATGTTGCGCGCACGCTTTAATACCGGAGGAGTGTTCACTCGGCGCGCGCTGATTGGCCGAGAGCGCGGGTGTGTCGTGACTCGTGACGCGTGCACACGTAACGTTTGAACAACTTGTTTTTCTACGTTCATCGATTTGTTTTTGTAAATAAAGATAATGTTTATGTAGTTCTGAAAATAATAAAATAAATAGTATTGATGAATGATGGAGTAATGTCGTGATTTAGATGATTCGAGATTGGTTCTTGGTACCTAATCATGATTTGACAGTTTCAATGCTGATATCTGTATTTGCGAATTTATGCAATTTAAAAAAAAACGAACCTTGTTTATTCCAGAGCTCGCCCTACTTCTCAATGGTAAATTCTGTGGCATACATTTCTGTCGGTAGAATAAATTAGTTTCCTTCTACGAGTGTACCTACACACTTTATGTAGGCCAGTCCTAAAGCAATCACCATGTGCTATGTAGGCAAGATAGAAGCCTTGTTGCATCAGCTAATCATAATGTCACGCAATATCAGGCATTTTTTTAAACAGTCATCGTTGCGAGCAGTCTGATAATAAAATAAGAAAGGTCGGAGGCCAAAAATCTAAAAATACTTTCCCGCTAATATTAATGTCAAAAACTTTTTTGTAATTTTTTTTTCATCCATAGATAACCTTCTTGTCATCTCTAGATGATCACGAAAATATACGGCCAGGTTTATTAAAACAAATAAATGAAAGAACGAATTGTTTGTTTTGGATTTTATTGATCCTATGAAAAGGAAGGTTTTTACTTAGTAGAGCCGAGTTATTTATATTGTAACTGAAGGCGTATATTTCGTCAGCGAGTTGTAAAGCTCAAGGTGTATTTCGTCATCGGAGGCGTGTACGGTGGCATGCACATACTGATTGCAATTGAAAATACATATTCTACAATTTGTTGACATTGTACTTCGTCGAGTATTTTATTTATTCCAAAAATTAAATATTTACATAATATAAGCTAACATATAAACTAAGTACTTATAATAATATGTACAATTATATGAAAAAATAAACATTCATTATAGGGCATCAAAGAATTCGTCCGCATCACTGTCAACAGGAACATTGCCCAAAAGGCTGGCAGCATTGCCACGTTGTATGGCAATGCTAATTCTTTGGCCAAGAAATAGGCCAGCCCTCTGGTCACGTGAAGAGTCGACTAACCGCTTGGCGATATCCCGAAAGACCAAGTGGGCACTCGGACCCCATGGCCCTAGTGTTTCAACCCCAAACGGCTCGAACATATAACTCCCAATCAGGTTGCAATATTTTCGATGATACAAATTGTTTTTTTTTTTAACTTGTGTGACAGCCTTGAGCCTAGGTTGTCGAAATCACAAACACATTAATTTATATATAGGCGAAACCATTGCACTGTCAACAATATCTTTAATTCGCTCAAATCGGCTCAATAGATCATACTTATAGTAATATGACGTAGGTAATTGGAAATTGTCGTCAATGACCAAAAGACGCAAGTAACTAATCTACCAACTTATGGGAAGTGGACCACACTCGAACTGACGCACTTGCTTGAAACCAGACATTTACTGTTCTGTCCATGAACGGTTGACCTTGGCCATCAGAGCATCCAAAATGAAAGAGTCACTTGTGTTTTGGCGCGAGACAAAATCATGTCACTATACATATATAACTTTACCGCATCTTATTCTAGGATATACTTATAGTAAGATCGATAATCCTTCTTGGCCGTCTTCCTTATTGCATTTCCATTTATAAGTTCCTTTTTAACCATCGACTATCATCTTCTGAATTCATACTTGGACAAAATCGTGCCTAAATGACCGTTAAAGCCTTGGTTTCCTTAGAAAGCGGTGAAAGATCACACCATAGAAATATATTCATATTCATTTATTTTGCGTTCCACAAGGTAAAAAAGGTTGTTTACAAAAGGCTTAGAGCTAAGAACCGTTTGTAGACCCTGTTAGGGCACAAAATCTTTCCTTATTTTATCTATGGATCACACAATAACGTGTTTCATAATAAATAAGAGGGTTAGACACCTTCGTATTCCTCTGTTTTCTCCATGGTTACATGATAATGGTACTAGTCCGAATATTTTTTTACGATATAATTATCTAACCTAACCATAGTTAGGTTAAAACAAAACATATTTTGTTTTATGATGTAATTATTATTTTATTGTCAAATACTGGTGAAAATGACAGATTTCCATGTCGGCCATTAAAATATGACGGAACCGCTTTTCTAGGAAACCCTAGCTTATCATTCTCTTCCCGGTTTGTTTGACGTCAGTTGACGTCACTATATAATTCAATGTTTTAGTTTTTTCTGTTCAATATATTTATAACTGATTTGTTTACCAGAGTCATTGATAGTTAATTATTTGCAACGTATTTTGTTTACGTCATCATAATATCATGGTCATTTTGTTTATAGTGGTTTGTAAAGTGAATTCCGTTTGTAAAGTTTAAGTTACTGTTTATAGACGTTTGAATCCATTATCCCGTTTCAAGTTAATTATGACTATTATATTATTATTAACTATTGAATATATTTATTCTACATATCTTTTCAATTAATAACATAGACTTAATTAACAAAAATAACAAAATTAAAACCTAACATAACTAAAACTATACAAAAACTAAAATATAGCGTCGAAAAATTCATCCGCAAAACTTATTAAAATCATATTAACTTGGTCTATATTTAAATTACTTATTATCTTAAACTATTATTACATAACATACATAATAATCCTATAGTGTTCCCACTGCTGGGATATTAAGTAGGCCTTTTATCTTTGTAAAGGAGCGGGACATAATCCACCACGAGAGCCCATTGCAGTGCGGGTTGGTGGATGTCACATCGTCGCTAATCTAATTAACTGACGTATCTCGTAATCGATGGAGCCAGAACCCCAAAAATAGAATAGAATAGACATTCTGGACTAAGCCGACCTAACTATACCTAGTAATTTGATACATTTTGCTAGTCGAATCTAATATCTGATCATGTATTCCGAACAAAATAAAAATATTTATTATTAAAACAAACAATATTAACACGATAACAATAGTAGTAACACCAATAATAAAGATCTTAATCAGAACTAAGTACACACGTGCTCAATTTTGTATCAGTAGAATTTATATAGAGCAAGCTACCCTCAATCATAGGTAACCCTCAACTGCAAATGCCCTGCCCTGTAAAATATGCTTCGAATTAGTTACGTCACTTAGATTAGCGACGACATGTCTTCGTATTTTTGGTTCCAGGACAAATGCCGGTTTCCTCCCGATGTTTTCCTTCACCGTTTTGAGAGCCAGTGGTGATTAAATTAAATACACGAGGTAAAGTGCAGTCGGGGCCGATCGATACCACTGCTCCTCCAAACTATTATTAATCCCCGTAAAATACATTCAAATTGTGCATATTCTTGTTTTATTAAAATATTAATTTGTATATTTTATTCTGCGGTAAACAAAGGCTTGTTGAACGATTTATAAGTACTATATTCCTGTAATAATTTTCCGGAATAAGTATTGAACTAAATAAAACATCGAATTGAACTTTACAACAGACAACATGCAGCGTTCGTATTTCCAATATTTCCACGAACCGTACCTTTCAACAAGCGCAGAGCTTTGAGCTCCATTATCCAGGTTCCAGGAAACTGCCTGCAACCTCTGATAAATTAAATTTCCTGAAACTCGCTGTACAAGTGTTAAGAGAAAACCAGCGCTTCGTTATAACGCCACTACTTTTAATAAAGAGCAAATAAAATAATTGCTATCGTCATATTACGTAAAAATAATAACTTGTTATCTATTTGGATGTAACCAAGCCAAATTGTACGGAGGTTCAAATATAATCTAGTGGAATAGGTACCAAAAACCCATTCATCCAAATTAGGCTAAGAATGAGTACCTACTTTTTGAAGGTCAAAAGCATCATTCAGCCCCCAAAACATCAAAAGAAATAAATAGGTACTTGCCTAAGTCCTAAATAAAAAAAAAATATAGGTACTCAGAGCGTTTTTAACCGACTTCAAAAAAAGGAGGAGGTTATCAATTCGACTGTATTTTTTTTTTTTTTTTTTTTTTTTATGTTTGTTACCTCATAACTTGCGACTGGGTGAACCGATTTTCATGATTCTTTTTTTATTTGAAAGCTGGTGCTTCCCGTGTGGTCCCATTGTCACCATTTCAATATCTGATGATGGGATCTTAGAGAAATCGAGGGCAACCCTCAAATTTTATAGGCTCACTTATTGTTTTTCGCATATTTTATGAAGTATCTTGTGTATTTGCGTATGGTTGTCACAATCTCAGGTAGCTGGGCTGATGATGGAAGGTACAACTCCTTAACAGTAAGAAGTTACTCGAACAGGCAAGGGCTGTTTTTAGTAAATTGTTTTGATGTTTGATAGGACATTTGTCACATTTGGTCTCATGATCATCAAGTCATGACCTGATGCTGCAGTCAGGATAGTCTGCAGAGTACCTAACTCCTCGACAACTAACAGCAGATATATCGTGTTTAGGCTCATTCAAAAGGGCTCGATGTGTGGATAAACGTACTGTTAATGAGGAACATCGAAGTACATAGAGACCTGATGCTGAAGCCAGGAGCATTAGAAAAAGTACAAACCTTGAAATTACAGCACAGTAGTCGTGTTTGGGCTCATTTTAAACAGGACTAAATTTTAAGTTCAATGCAATGTTGACACAAGTCTGGCCTGATGCTGCAGCCAGGATTATCAGCATCTAGTCTAAAAACATCAAGTCAGGATTTGATGATGGGATCCTGGAGAAATCGAAGGAACTCTTCAAATATTATAGGCACACCTATAGCGATTTGGGTATTTTTTATAGTAACTCGTGCACTTGCTCTCGGAAAGCACCATTTGGTGAAGTGGAACTGATGATGAAGACCACAGATGGCCTCCGGAACTACTCAATAATATATAAGTATTTCACGGGTTGCTATTCGATTACTTTAATTTGGTTGCTAAGCAATTTATACTCGTCACAATGTGAATGGTGATATGGAGCTGATGGTGGACCTGGAGAACTCCTCAACAATTAACTTCCCTGCATCGGGAAAAGCAATAATTTGTTTGTAAAAGGCGATGAGCACTAAGCTATTGTAACTTGGATAAATTATAAGCAGACCCACTAAAAAGCGTGAAATAAAAACTTTTTAAGAAAAAAAAAACCGACTTCCAAAAAACACTACAAAGTGAAAAATAACTTTAATTTCGGAAGTCGGTGGCAAAAAACTAAAATACAGATCCAAAGACACCGACTTCCGAAATTAAAGTTATTTTTCACTTTGTAGTGTTTTTTGGAAGTCGGTTTTTTTTTTCTTAAAAAGTTTTTATCATTAGAAATTCTTATATCTATGGTTTCATCCCAACATGGACCCAAGACTCGAGACGTAGATAAACCCACACATTATGGGGTTTATTTATAAAACATGTATGGTTAAACCACAATATAATATTTATACTGTGATCAAACAGTCGCTAGTTACTACTTAACTTTAAGCAACGTTTATGAATAAAGGGGTATATCTATATTGATAGTTACAAGTGTGGCCAGCAATTAAAAATACCAGTTTATAAATAAAAATTGTTGAATTTAACGATAAAATTCTGATGCAAGTCTCCACCCACGGCCATAGTAAGTAACTAAGTACCAACATACATTCTACTACATTACGTGACTCCAATAGGTCATAAGTTCGGACAGATAAGCTAGAAGTATAGTATATAGTCTGTTAGTTTATAGTTTACATCATCGTTTAGTGTTTTTGTTAACAAAAACTACGACAAGCCGACAAGCCGTGTGAATTGGAGATAAAAGAGATGGGTGCAAAGTTGGATGACTAGGTTTTTTTTGACGTTATCTTATGAGTACACATATAGTACATACTAATTCCATGGTATACATAAATTACGTCATAACCATAGATAAGCTAGACACGGTTTCTTTGTAGTGTTATCCTCAGAGTTAGAGAACACGCCCTCAGATGCTAGGAGCGGAAAAACGTGGAAATTTTCGCGCGCGAATTCCACGTTTTCCCGCTCAGATATTTTTCAGTACCTAGAGTAGGTATTCTACTGATGTAGTTGTGAGAGTAAATACTTCGGAGAGAAGCGTGGCTGTATGATCAATCAATACCAACCAAGGGCATACCTATTATGAGATGAATAGTACATGGTGAGTCGTGCCATGGTCTTGCCTATGTTATTACCTACAATATTTTTGTTAGATTCAGTAGTTTGTAGAACATGAAATCACTTAGGTGTTTGCTGACAGTAGACCAGTGTTGAGTAATATCTTGTTCCCAACAAACACGCTGGGAAGTGGTGATGGGCGTGCGTCTTGGCTGTGGTCTTGAGGACATGAAATAGCGAAAAAAAAAAAAAATCTGCTGTTCTCAACATTTTGACGAGTTATGCGAACATAAATGTAGGGAACGGCTGCTTTTTTTTTCACGATTCGGGTTTGGTCCCGTAGTAAAAGTTCATAATGATGAGTACTAAAAAACCAGTCTATGCTGACTTCTGATTGTATGAAAAACCTATACAATGCGAGATCAGCTAAAACTGGAAATGTATAACTTTATGTGTAGCCGTGTGTACAATGACGAGGACTACATGACCTAAACCGCGGTCACTGTCGGACTGCATTGAAAAGAAAGAGATGCGTCATGATGACACAACGCTGGTAATTTATTGCAAAATATGAAGCAATTATATATTTACGAAAAATCTATTGTTTGGACTAAAAAATTAAAACTCTAGAGTTTTAGTATGTTGCTTGTAGAATAATCTGACAAAAAATCGTAAAGATTGTATATGTATATTAGTATGGTTTTTTTTTGTAAACAGAAAGTTTTTAGAGGTATCTTCATGATTTTTTTCTATCTTACCAAATAAGTTGTACTATGTTTTCAACACACTATCTAACTAGCATATATCCTGAAGAATATCATATATTATTTTGATTTTGTTTACTGTAGTCGATCATAAACTTTTATTTTTTCTAAAACTTGCGTTTTTTGCGTCGTAAGCGGGTAGATTTTCGTTATTTATCATCATTTCATCATTCATCATTCATCACACAAATTTTTTTTTGGTCCTTCGGTCCTGAGTGCGTAGATTGTTACAATGTATTCACTTACATTGAAAATATAGTATATTGGTATTCGTTTGTTATTTCGTTTGACACAATTGTTGCTGCTCGTGTTTTGTGTGTTGTTGTTGTGGAGCGGGTTCGCTGGCGGGATGTCAACTGAAGAGTGCTCGGTGGTAGCAGGAGGAGTAAAATAATAACGCCGTTTTTCTTCTGTTGTTTTCTTCTGTTTATTTCTTGATGTTACTGCTTACACTGCTGGATTCAGAATGCCCGACCACCGAAAGTGCCCCCTTTTTATAGGAAAACCCGTAAGGATCTGACCAATCAGGGCCCTTTAGTTTTGCACACGGCACTAATGCCCCGACCCTTGACCAATCAGGGCCCTTCAGTTTTGCACACGGCACTAATGCCCCGCCCCTTGACCAATCAGAGCGTAGGTGCCCTTTTGTATGGGGAACTTAAATCATCCCTTTTTTCGGTGGTAGGACACTCTTTACAATATTTTCTTATTTTCTAACCTTAGGACTAATAAATCTTTATTATTTACATAAAAATCAGTCTCAAAATCCTTAATTAACACCTTAAAATAATCAATTTACAGAAACGGTTCTCGTTACGGTAAAGTTCTCTAGTACTTAAAGTTACGTATGCAACATGGTGCTAGTGGCGCCTCTAGTGGCTGGAATGTTCAACACTTTGTTCTTAGATAATAATAACACGATAAGAGACAAGTTAATCAAACAAATTATCTGGATAAATAACTAATTACGTATCGTCGCTAACATTCTCCCCCACGGTGCGCAGCACTGCCTCCTCTGGAAGCGACGATGCCGCAGGAACCAGCACGATGACTCGGCGAGTCGGGCGGCGAAGTATCCCTCCCGATGTCCGCACGTCCAGCACTCTGGTTCTGCCGTCCGGTCCAGGATATGTCTTGACGACTTCTCCGCGAGGCCACGAATTTCTTGGTAACGAAGCGTCTACTATTAGGACGATATCTCCTTCTCTTGGGTCTTTGGTTTCTTTGCCTTCAAGTTTTCTCGGCATCAAGAGTGGTAGGTACTCTTTGACCCACCTCCTCCAGAAGTGGTCTGCAAGTCTTTGGGTGGTTCTCCAATTTGCCTTCCCGATTAGTTCTGTGTCGTCGAATTCTCCCGGCGCCATTGCTCCGCACGATCTCCCCAGTAGGAAATGGTTCGGGGTCAGACTCTCTTCATCTTCTGGATCCATGTTGACCGAGGTGAGAGGTCTGGAGTTGACGATGTGTTCGACCTCCGTCATTAGTGTATGAAGCACTTCTTCGGGTGGGCTTCTTTCGTTGAGGACCACTGCCAACGCTGTCTTGACCGTGCGCACGAGTCTCTCCCAGGCGCCTCCCATGTTCGGAGTCCCTGGGGGAATAAACTTCCAATCGAAGCCCTTTTCTTGTGCGGCCTCTTCTAGCTCCCTTTTGGCCCCAATAAAGTTCGTTCCGTTATCGCTGAATATGGTTTTCGGGGTTCCTCTTCTGGCTGCCATTCGACGAAGCGCCATAATCATTGAACTAGTGCTAAGAGAGGGCACTAACTCGAGATGTACGGCTCGGGTGGTGAGGCAGGTAAACAATGCCCCCCAGCGCTTCTCCGTCCTTCTCCCGATAGTGACCTGCATCGGCCCGAAGTAGTCTACGGCCGTGCAAGAGAACGGGAACTGATGGTGCTGTAGTCTCTCGCTAGGTAGGTCTCCCGTCGGAGGTATCTCTGGTAAACTCTTCTTTGTCTTGCACCACTGACAGCTGTGTGCGACTGCCTTCAGAGTCGCTCTTAGGCCCAGGATCCAATACTTTTGCCGGATCTCGTTCATTACGGTGGCGGTATTTCCGTGAAGGAACTTCTTGTGGTAATGTTGTATGAGGAGACGCGTTATTCTCTGCTTTCCGTCTAGGATGACGGGATTCATTCTCCTTTCGCTGTCGTCGCGGAATTTCATTGTTCTGCTTCTTAATTTGATAATTCCGTCGTCCCCCATATAAACGTCGATCTTCCTGAGCCGACTTGCGCTCTCTAAGGGTTTTTCCAACTTTAAATTCTTAACTTCTGACGCGAAACTATCGTTTTGGCTCATCTTCATTAATAACTCTTCGGCCTTCTTTAAATGTTCTTTTTCCAGGGGTAGGTACTGCCGCTTGTTTTCGCTTCTGTTGGCTGATTGGGTTGAGGTTCGCGTGTCTTTCTTCTGGGTTTTTCTCTGAGGTTTCCAGGGCTCGTCCCTCCGGTGCGTGGCGGCGGTGGTTGCTTTGCGGGTCTTCAGTAAATGGTACGTGAAGGCGACCACTCTGGCTGTGGTGCGCAGTAGTCGTTCCCAGCTTGAGAACCTCTCTTGGTCCAGAAGGACGTCCTCAGCGGCTTTTATCGCCATCGCCTTTTGCTTGTTCTTTTCTTCTGGCATAATACCCTCTGGCTTGAAGTCGTGAAATGGCCACTCTTCCTCTGGTCGACGGAGAAATGACGGGCCTTTGAACCACCTGGCGTTGTGGTCGAATTCGATTGGGGTTCCCCTTGTGGCGTCGTCTGCTGGATTATCTTTAGTCGGTACCCATTTCCAGTCTTCTGGCTTGGACTTTTCTTCGATTTCTGCTAGCCGGTTGGCCACGAAAGTTTTGAACTTCCTCGGTTCCGCCTTTATCCACTGCAGTACGGTACTAGAATCGGTCCAGTAGATCTTCTTTGTTATTTCGAGCTCTGACTCTTCTTCGATTGTGGCGGCTAGTCTGCTGCCAAGTAATGCCGCTTGTAACTCCAACCTCGGGATTGAGACTGGTTTTGTTGGCGTCACTCTCGCTTTGCCGGCGATCATGGAGATATGGACTTTCCCTCCGGGCTCGACTGTCCTCCAGTAGACTACCGCCGCGTAGGCTTCTTCGCTTGCGTCGGTAAACGTGTGCAGCTGTCCTTTTCTGCTGCGGGGTGAGACGCACCTTGGGATCCTTAATCTTTCTAATGCCGATACTTCTTTTAAGTAGTTCGTCCAGGCTTCCTTTTGTGGCTCGTTAATTTCCTCGTCCCAGTCTATTTTCGTTCGCCAGATGTTTTGAATTAGCTTCTTTCCTTGTATTAAGACTGGTGTTGCAAAACCCATCGGATCAAAGGTAGACATTACTGCGCTCGTGACCTCTCTCTTTGTTGGAGTTCTTCTACCGTCTTGAAGGTCTCTCGATGTGTTGCGCAGCCCAACATTGAAGGCTAGTGCATCTTTTCTCACCAGCCATCTTAGCCCCAGAGTCTTCTCTTCTTTCGTTAGTTGCAGGGAATCTTCTTTATTTGTGTCTTCTACTTCTGAAAGTACCCCCAAATTGTTGCTGGCCCAACCCTTTAGATGAAAGTCTGCTCTTGCGTGAATCTCTTTAACTTCCTTTGATATCTTCTTTGCTTCAGCTGTAGACGCGAAGCTCTGTAGATAGTCGTCCATGTAATGGTTTCTGTTTATTGCCTTCACTGCTTCGGGATGAGTCTTCTTGAATTCTTCTGCGTTCTTGTTCATTACATATATCGCCGTTGCTGGTGATGACGCTGCGCCGAAAATGATTGACGACATTCTATACTCTTCGGGCTTGCCTGTTCTTCGGCTTCCGCGCCACAGGAACCTGAGACTGTCTCGGTCATCTTGTCTGACTTTAACTCGAAGAAACATGTCCTGGATGTCAGCCATGACAGCCACAGGTCCTTCCCTGAAGCGTAGTAGCACGCCGAATAGCGATTGCAGAAGGTCAGGGCCTGAGAGCAAGGCGTCGTTGAGGCTCTTCCCTTCGAACTTGGCGGCTGCGTCGAACACTATTCTCAGCTTCTTCTTGATTGGATGCACGACGGCGAAGTGGGGTAAGTAGAATATTCTTCCTTTGTTTGAAGTCACTGGAGCTTCCTCTGCATATCCCTTTTCAATTAGACTCTGGATCTGCTTCTCGTAGTGCTCTTTAGTTTCTTGATCTTGATCCAATTTCTTTTCGATGTTGACAAGACGTCGGATTGCTTGATTGTAGTTGTTGGGTAGAGTTTCGTCTTCTTTCTTCCACAAGAGTCCTGTTTCGTATTGACCGCTTGGCAGTTTCTTTGTAGTTTTCTCGAGGGTTTCTAGTGCTCTTCTATCGCTGTCGTTGGTTGGTGATCGATTTTGAATCCCAAGAGATTCCAGTTGGAAGTGTTCTCGGACGATTTCTTCTACGCTTTCTTCGTCAGCGGTCGATCTGCCATAGTGAGTGAAGTTTACTAAGGCAGTCGCCCCTGTTTCGCATCCATGTAGCACCCATCCTAGGCTGGTGAGTGAGGCTACAGGATCGGATGGTTTGCCCTTCTTCAGCCTTCTGGTCACTATGAGTCCCCAGTTGTCTTGGCCTATCAACAGTTTAGGTCTTTCCGTGACGTAGAGAAGTTGCTCTTCAATTCCTTTCAGGTGTTGACAGTTCTTTATACTGTTTTTGTTTATACTTTGTTCGGACAGCTTCAGGTCGTCGATGGTTCTTACATCAATGGACCTCTTGTTCCTTTGGTGAGCTCCTTCTATCTTGAGCTTGATCTTCTGAGAGCTATCTTTCTTTATGACCTTTCCGCCGACTGTTTCGATTGCAAGAGTCTCTCGTTCTCCTACAGCTCCGATCTTCTCGGCTACTTCTGCGTCTAAGAGTGTGACCGTCGACCCTTCATCCAGCAGCGCTAGTAAGCGAACCTTGCCCTTCGGTCCATAAAGGTTCACTGGAATAATTTTCAGATAAACCCTTTCTTCTTTTCTAGTGTTGTGGATTGAGGCGACTTTCTCTTCCGTTGTGTCTTTCTTCTCTTCTTCATTTGTCTTTTTCTCTGACGATTTTGGTGGTCTGTCAGAGTGTAGGATAGTGTGATGCCATCTTTTACACTGCTTGCAGACCGGAGCTTTGCAATTTATTCTTGAATGCTTAAATCGGAGACACTTGAAACAAATTCTTGCTTTCTTGATGATGTCCCATTTTTCATCAATGTTGGCTGCTTTGAACTTCTCGCATTCTATTGCGAAATGTTCTTCTTCACAAATTGGACACGTCTTCTTGTACTTTTCTTTCGACACTTCTTGAACCGTATGTACGGGTTTTCGTGTTCCTTTCTTCTGCTCCGTTAACACTTCGGGTGGAGCGAAGTCCCCGCACATATCGGCTTCTATCTCCAGAAATGCTTCTACGAGTAACAGTTCCTGGATTTCTTCCTCTCTTCTACTTCTATGGTAGGCGAACCACCGAAACTTCATGGACGGTGGCATCTTGTCCACTATGGCCTTCAGGGTTTCCGGCGAACTGAGGTACTGCGGTTTCTTTAACGCCTTGATTGTTTCGACGGCATTTTTCACTCTGCTCGCGAAAACACATATGTCGCTTGGGTTTTCACTCACTTTTGACAGGTTCTTCATTTTATCCAGTTCCGCTAATGCCAATGCTCCAGGTCTTCCAAATCTTGCTTCCAACCCTTTCATCACTTCACGTGGGTCTTCTGCAGTAAACAGTAGGCTCTGAACTGCTTCCTTAGCTGTCCCTTGTATTGCTCTTCTGAGACGTGCTAAGTTCTGCGCGTTGGTGAAGGAGGCAGCCATATCTTCGTATGATCTTTTGAATGCAAGCCATTCTTCACAGGAACCACCGAAATGTGGAAGATCGAGTTGCTTTGACGTGTCGCGTGATTTTTCAGATAGCTTCATAATGACTTGGGCTAACTCCTGGATATCACTCTTCTTGTCTTCTGTATTAACCAGCTTCTGATCCTTTTTTGGCTTGGGTCCGGTTTCGATGAACCACTTTTCTACCTCTTCAGTTCGCTCAAATATCTCTTCTCCCGCGCCATCTTCCTCTTCTGACTCGACTGCTGCGAGTTCTAGTTCAGCTTGAGCCACTCTCGATCGCGCTTCAGCCAGTTCCAGTTCTCTTAAAGCCACTGTTAACCTTGCTTGAGCTTCTGCCTTTCTTCTGTGTGACGAACGGACAGACTGCGTATCTGTATCGCGGGTCGGTTTCTTGAAGTGAGGCCGCTGCAGACTCCCTTCTCGTGACGTCGGTGCACTTCCTTCATTCTGACGTAACTTCACCGCAATACTTCTTTCTAGGTTCTGCCCTGTGGAGAGGCTGTCTTCTTGGCGTGCGGGATTCGACTCTTCTGCTTGTCCTTCAATGGTGCGGGGGGTGGGGGCGGTGGCTTTTCCAGATGTTGATTCCTTTCCAGCAGCGTCTTCTGTCTGACAAGCGGGTGGCGGCTGTCCTTTTATGCTGGGCGGTGGCGTTCTTCTTGTCAGTGTTGATCGACTCGTAACTGACGTGCCCGTAGTCGACTCGCTTGCGGTTTCACTTGGCGTATTCATACTCCAGTCTGATGACGATGTACTATCTTCCGTAGTCTTCGAACGCCCTGCTCCTGCTCTCGTAGTAGGCATCTTCCTTAACCCGATCCGGCTCGAAGGACCAATGTTGCTGCTCGTGTTTTGTGTGTTGTTGTTGTGGAGCGGGTTCGCTGGCGGGATGTCAACTGAAGAGTGCTCGGTGGTAGCAGGAGGAGTAAAATAATAACGCCGTTTTTCTTCTGTTGTTTTCTTCTGTTTATTTCTTGATGTTACTGCTTACACTGCTGGATTCAGAATGCCCGACCACCGAAAGTGCCCCCTTTTTATAGGAAAACCCGTAAGGATCTGACCAATCAGGGCCCTTTAGTTTTGCACACGGCACTAATGCCCCGCCCCTTGACCAATCAGAGCGTAGGTGCCCTTTTGTATGGGGAACTTAAATCATCCCTTTTTTCGGTGGTAGGACACTCTTTACAATATTTTCTTATTTTCTAACCTTAGGACTAATAAATCTTTATTATTTACATAAAAATCAGTCTCAAAATCCTTAATTAACACCTTAAAATAATCAATTTACAGAAACGGTTCTCGTTACGGTAAAGTTCTCTAGTACTTAAAGTTACGTATGCAACATGGTGCTAGTGGCGCCTCTAGTGGCTGGAATGTTCAACACTTTGTTCTTAGATAATAATAACACGATAAGAGACAAGTTAATCAAACAAATTATCTGGATAAATAACTAATTACGTATCGTCGCTAACAACAATATATGTTGGGATGTGACACGTGCCGCGGTTGTGGTGCGGTGCCGTATTATAAATAATATACCTAATATTAATAACACCTCTAAATGATGATAAATAACGAAAATCTACCCAAGCCCCTTAAGAGGAAAACGGTGATTAAAATTTCACCCTGTATAAGTTACGTTTTCACGCCTAAGCCACTGACTAATTTTTGTCCCGGTAGCACGTTCTCGTAGGATAATTTCCCGACATCCACGCGGGCGAAGCCGAGGGCTGAAGATAAATACCTACACCTTTCATATCATTCAATGTTCCCGTTGCAGTTCTACCCAGCAAGTAAAAACTTTGGTTCAACATTAGTTCCTTATCATTATTTTCATAAATAGCCACTCCTACCAATAAATAAGGATATAGGATGAAAACAGCGTTATCACAGTTCTAGTAATTCTAAGTAAACAGATAATTACGACATGTTGCAGCTATTTAGTAGGTACATATATTGTTACTCATAGTGCTAAGTCCAAGTGGAGTGGCTCGTGGCTAAATAGTAACAGCCGCACGGGTCGATAGATCAGGTTAAGCTACGCTTGCCGCGGTTCGTCCGTGGATGGGTGACCATCTCTACATACCAAGACCCCTCCGTGCCTCCGTCCCACCGTCCGTCCGTCCCGGCTGTCAATCGTGGATCTTTGACAGTCGTTACGGGTAGTCAGAAGCCCGAAAGTCTGACAACCAGTCTTACCAAGGCGTATCATATTATTACCCAGACCCCAGTAACTGGGTTGTGGAGGTCAGATAGGCAGTCGCTCCATGTAAAATACTGGTATTCAGCTGCATCCGGTTAGACTGGTAGCCGACTCCAACATGGTTGGGAAAAGGTTAGGCAGATGATGAGTTTTAAGTCTAATGCCTGCGCTAGAACGAACCGTTATTGTTGATTAGCTATCGGAGATCGGTCCTAAGTCCAATGGGTCTTAACACTTTGTTACAAAATCGTATTAAGTATGTACTTAGTCCAATTAACACTAATTGACTTATGTTGATAATAATACTATCAATCAAGTTGGTTGGATGTGTAAACAATAATAAATTCACTATCTCAAACAAAATGCCTGAAACCATAGACCGTAGCCTAAAACACATTGTATGACTCTCCAAAAATTAACACATAAAATCACCCCTGTATTCTTCGAAGGGGTAGGCAAAAGTGTATACAGGTACCTTAGATACATTTTTGTGACAGGTACAGTCAACAAAGGGGATATGTATGCAGGATCGTCGGATATAGTTGAAGTTTAGTAAGAAAGCGATGGATGTTCTCGAATAAAATTTAATTTTATTAATAAAAAACAAATTTATCAAATTAAATTTCGGCCGACAACATCCATCGGTTTCTTACTAAACTTCAACTATATCTGACGATCCTGCATACTTATCTTTTTTGTTGACTGTACCTATCATAGAAATGTATCTATGGTACCTATACTATACACCCAAACTTCGCCGGCGGGGTAAGGGTAACACACAAACAGTAGCCATGGTTTTCATTTTGACAGTTCAACAACATTCATTACGTTATTTACGTTGTTGAGCAGACATTTTTCGAACACATGAAGCAATGAATTAGCAATATCCTTCAAAATGAATAAATGATTCACATTGTGTGTGAAATTTGTGTTACGCTCATAGTTATAGTTATATATACTATGGTGGACTGTAGTGTAGATGTGGGGAGATGCCGCTCAGCTGGTACCGGGGTTGCAGGGAGGAATAAAACGCTTGATCCAAGAGATTCTTCCAGTTTATTCTTCTCTTCTTTATTCTTCCGCTGCTGGAGACCGACTGTGTCCCAGCTCTTTTTTTTTTTTTTTTGTCAATGGCATCTCGCAGTTCAACCTATGAGGTTGTCTTTTTTTTTTTTTTTTTTTTTTCCTATATGGCATCTCGTAGTTGACCTATAGAGGTCGTGACTACTTAACCGGACTATCCTGTGGTTGCCTTAAGTAAACTCAAAGCCTCCAGCCAGGGGCGTAAAACTAGTATACTAAGCGACTACACGCTAAGGGCACCCCCTTTGGGGTACGAACCTCGGCTTAGGGCGTCGCTGGGGGAGGGCAGCAAGATGGGACAGGCTGGATCTTAATATATTATTTAAGCTTGATGAGGCCGGCATTTCCTATCTGACTGCTCTGAGAAGAAATGCCGAAACAAACTCAGAGGTCACAGTCGGGAATTTAAAGCTACAGGCTCAGCTGCGGCGCGGGCTGGCCGTTCTTCGAGCAAGGGTCGGGGGGAAGCATTTACTTGGGGACGTCGCGAGGGACCTCGGCGGCGAGGTCGGAATGACGGAGTTCTGTGTTTGTGCACTGTACTGGTCGCTTTGTTTTTCTCCTGGAGGAGAGTTATGGGGTCGTCAGGTTCGGAGAGAGCATGCCTTGGACGGCGAAGTTTGCTGATATGGGATGGGGTGTATTTGGCGGCCTCGACAACCAGTGGGTTGCGATGTTTGGCGGCGGTATCAAAGAAAGTCTTGGAAAGACGTTTCATGAATTGTTTGATGGTGGGGATTTTGAGGTCAAGATGGAGGATCTCATTTCGAACGAACCAAGGGGATCCCGTAGCCTTACGGAGGAAGCGGTTTTGGAGGGTCTGCATCCTGTGGATGTGGTGGGGTTTCGCGTGAGCGAAGACTACACAGGCGTAGGTCATTATGGGTCTAATGCACGCAGTGTAGATGCGCATCTTGCATCTTAGTGACAATTTGCTGCGTGTATTGAGAACGGAGTGGAGTCTGCCGAGAGCGAAAGCGGCGCGCGAGCGAACCGTCTTTATGTGCTCTGCGAAGGAAAGGTGCCTGTCGAGTATTACTCCTAGATATTTAGCTTGCTCTTCCCAAGGGATCGGCTTGCTGAACAGGGTGATAGGTCGGGGGGGGATGGGTTTATGTCGCGGTTTCGAAAAGAGAACCGCTTGACTTTTGTCGGGATTGACCTCTATTCTCCACTTCCTGAACCAGTCAGCGAGTTTGTTGACAGCGGTTTGGAGTGTGAGTGAGATCTGGACTAGGCTGCGACCAGTGTAGAAAATGGCTGTGTCGTCAGCGAACAGGGCCAACTGGGCCTTTTTATTTGTGGGGATATCGCTGGTGAACAGCGTGAAGATGAGTGGGGCAAGTACAGAGCCCTGGGGTACACCTGCTCGGATGGGGTGTGGGGAGGATATCGCTCCTTCAATTTTATAGCGGAAGGTGCGGTTCGACAGAAAGTCTCGTATGATGAGTACGAGACGGTCAGGCACTTTGAGTTGGTATAGCTTGTAGATTAAGCCATTGTGCCAGACCTTGTCGAAGGCTTTCGCTATATCGAAGAAGACTGCACCTGTCATATACCCGCGTAGGAAACCTGCGTGTATATGTTCGGTGATGCGGTGGACCTGCTGGACGCAGGAGTGTTGGGTCCGAAAACCGAATTGTTCATTAGGGATAAGGCCCTTTGTTTCGGCGTAGTCTCTGAGACGCTTATAAATAAGCCTCTCGTAGACCTTGCCGAGAACATTGAGCAGACTGATGGGGCGGTAACTCGAAGGTTCCGATTTGGGTTTGCCGGGCTTGGGAATGCCGATAACAGTGGCTTCTTTCCACGCTTGTGGGAAGATGTTGTTGCTCATGGCGCCATTGAAGATGGTGACCAGTAGCATTATTATTTGGGCAGGGAAGAGTTGAATCACTCTGTTGGTGATTCCGTCTGAGCCAGGGGCTTTCCTAGGTTTGAGGCGCTTGATGATATCCTGCACTTCGTCTGGAGTGACGGGTGGCAGAGGATTATCAGGGTCCTCGACAGGTGGGAGGGAGGCTTTGCGTTCGACTTCCGCGTCAACCTCAGAGAGATGGGCTTGGTCTACGGGTAGGGAGCTAGGTGTACACTGGGCTTCGAGACTGTCGGCCAGGCATTCGGCCTTGTCATTGTCGTCGAAGGCAATGGTTTTGTCAGGGCGGGTCAGTGGGGGCATGGAGACTATCTCTTGAGATCTGAGTCTCCTTTGAAGATCCCAGAATGCCTGATGTGTGGGTTCAAGATCGCTCAGCGTCTTATCCCATTTGACTTCACGCCACTCCGATATGCGAGTCCTCACAGATCTCTGTAAGTAACGCATATGGGCTTTGTTCGCATCGCAGGGAAAGCTGCTGTAAGCACGGACAGCCGCGTTCTTCTCGCACAGTAGTTCACGCAAGTCGTCAGGCAGTTTCCATTGATGGTCATCCATCGCTGGAATCTCCCTTGAACAGTCGTTCAGGACTGACTGTACGTGTTCCGTGAGCGAGTCGATCGCGGCCGTCGTGTCCGCGATAGAGTTGAACTGATCAGGAATAGAGTCTAAGTGGGGGGATGTGGTGGATTTCAGGCGTTCGCTTACTTTCCTCCAGTCCGTTACCACTTTTGTCTGGGGGGGATGATTGGGGTCGGGGAGACCAATACGGGGGGCCAATCTGATAATGACTGGTCGGTGGTCTGAGGTTAGCTCTTGTACCACTTCTATATCGTTCAACCGTAGGTTGACGTTCTTTAGAAGTGCCACGTCGAGGACGTCTGGGGTATGATTGGGACTGTTCGGAAAGTGGGTGGGAGTCATCGGTCCGATGACGTCGAAGTTCAGAATGGGGGAGAGGTCAAATAGGATTTTGCCTCTGGTGGAGACCCTGGTGCTGTTCCAGGCGGGGTGTTTGGCGTTAAGGTCACCCGCTATTATAACGGAGTCGCTTAAGCCAAGAAGGGCTGAGAGGTCGTCTGACAGAGGTTGTGAGTACTCTGCAGAGTTCAAGGGAGGGATGTAAGCTGAAACTAATGTGATTGGTTGGTGTCCTGACATGCCTAGCCGACAGATGGACACTTCAAGTCGTGAAAGAGGGGGCGGATCCATTGGGATGCAGTAGAGCTCTTTTTTATAGTATATAAGAGTGCCGCCTTTGTGGCATCGCGATCTGTCGTTGCGAACTATACGATAGTTCGCGATTGACGGGTTGCGATGACTAGGCTTGAGGAAGGTCTCTTGAACGAGGAAGATGTCAATTTGATGGTCGCGGATGAAGGTGGCGATCTCATCTTTTTGACCTTGGATGCCATTGGCATTGAAATAGGCTATGCTGAGGGATCGGGGTTTTATGAGGTTGTCGTCATCTACCCGACTTATATACAAAATTTCTCAAAATAATGTAGGGCCTCTCATTGGGCAACCAATCACAATCGATTTATTTCTACCAATCACAAAACAGCAGTACAAATTCAAAATATTTTACATTAACCTTAAGTACCGCGCTACATTACCGTAACGAGAGCCACTACACTAAGCTTAAGTACCGCGCTACTTTACCGTAGCGATAGACCACTTGCACGTAACCTTAAGTACGACGCTACTTTACCTTAACGATAGACCACTAGTCTTAAAACAAGGTTTTTTAAACATAATTTGACTTAAACCTAATTGGGAATTATCTTAATCACTAATTACCCTAATTATAAGTCACCTTAATCACTATGTTCACTGTCTTATCAGTCTTTTCGTTCGATAACACACACATTCACATGGTAACACATTCACAAGTTCGGCGTCCGCAACATATACACAAATCTGTAGTTACGCATTTAGGATGCAGTCATTTTTGTCCCATGTACCAAAGAGGGGACGAGATATGTAATCAAATCTTCCGAATATGACAAATCCATACATTTTTGTAACCAGGAAGCCGACCTTTGTACTAAAGATATTATAAACAATTATAAATAGCTAATCATTGGCGTAACATGACTCCCGGAAACTCCCACCTTCCTTATACCCACTTATCAAACGTTGTGGAAGCTACGTTTGATAAAAAATATACACGTTTTTATTCGCATCATACCTACTTACCTAGAACAGTGGTGGCCCAGTGGTAACGGCCGCGACTTACAACCTGTAGGTCGTAGGTTCGAACCCAGACAGGCGCTCTACTTTGTGTAAATTATTTCATCACCACTGCTCTCAAAACGGTGAAGGAAAACATCGTGAGGAAACCGGCATGTCCTAGAACCAAAAATTCGAAGACATGTGACATCTGCCAACCCGCACTACGCCCGCGTGGTGGATTACGGCCCACTCCCTCTCACCGAGTGGAGGCCTTTGTCCCGGCAGTGGGAACATTATAGGCTGGTTATGTATACCTACTTAGTGTTTGGTACAGCAAAATGCACATCAGAGGTAATCATTTGACTGTGCCGCGAAAAAAAATTTTTTTACCAACTTCAAAAAACGGGAGGTTATTTTAACGTAGGTATATTGCAATTTGCAGTTCAGTATCACGTTGTATGTTGATCTAAGTAAATATGATTCGCGGTCTTAATAAATGTTTATTTATAGAATTATAATATTAATAAAAATCACTGAATGAATATTTAATGAAATCATGACATTTGAGGCTAATTCTAACTCAATAAGAGAGAGAGAGAGAGAGCTATAACAGGCATAACGCATTTTTAACAGTCAGATCTTCCAAAGCAAATTGCTGTGAAATAACAATAGAAGTGCAAATTTTCCAGAGTTATACAGTGTGTCCGGACATGGACTAGCGATATTCTAAATACTTAAATATAAGCTATTTTAAAGTACAATTATACTATAGGCTTGGGTCCAATACACTTCCCCGCTATGTGGCAGCCATTTTGTTTTTTTTTGTTGAAATATGCTCTATGCGAGTACAAAAAAAATCATATATAAGTATCCCAAAGTTTTAGTCATACTGAGATAAAAATAGGCTTATTCGAAAGGCAATAATATTGTCTACCGTCTGCATTACAAAGCAATGTGTTCACAATTCCATAACTTTTGAAAAAAAAATGTGAAAGTCGAAAAAAAAAAAAAAATTATGCAATTCAACCAAGAAGTGAAGTGAAGAAGTGTATTGGACCCAAGCCTATAATGTAATTTTTCGACGCTATATTTTAGTTTTTGTATAGTTTTTAATTTTGTTATTTTTGTTAATTAAGTTTTTAAATTCAAATAAACTAATTTTACTAGAACATTTACTTAAACATTGGGTCAATCCGCGGAAATCCACTAACGGCGAATATATGCTAATAATAAATTAAATATCATAGCTGCATTCTTTTTTTACTTTATATGACATTTCTTACATGTTTTTACGTATGGCGCCGCTATCTAAAAAAGTATAACACCTTTATTTAATTTATTATTGCAATCAACACGCACCAAATGTCCTTACCATTTGCAAATAAAAGTCGGCCTAATTGAGCGGAATGGCCCAATTGTACTTTAAAATAGCTTATATTTAAGTATTTAGAATATCGCTAGTCCATGTCCGGACACACTGTATAAAGTCCCATTACAATATATGGACAAACTTTTAGAAATCATTCAGACCACCAAAAGGACGATGGTAAAAAAAAGACGACACAAGAAAAATAATCAGCTAACGAAAATACACTAATGTGCCGGCAATTTTTTTTTTTTTTGCTTGGATATCTTTGGTTAGGCGTGCTGAGCGCTGCGCTGTGTTAAAATTTGTCCATCTATTTTAATGGAACCCTGTATATGCCTACTGAATTCATAATTTCATAGTAACAGTTTGCGCATCGATCATCAAGCAGACAGGCTCGAAACGGCGATAAGACGCGTTTCTGGTACTTAAAACATTTTCCATGAAGATTTCAAGGAAATTGTTCCACTAGTCACCTAGAGTCGCGCCGCGCCTTTCTGCGGGAGCCTTAACGCAATAGAGAGCGGCTACATTTCCACCACATCAGATACAAAATCAATTTTCCTGTAGCCTGTACGTAGGTACAGGCTACAGGAGAACTTATAAGAGGATTAGGATGTAGATAGCTACATCCTAATCCTCTTATCTATTTTCCAAGTACATTTTCCTAGAATTTCCCTCTATAGACTGTGAAGCACCCACGTCCAAGTATTTAGTGTAGTGTTCATTGCCTACGATAGTAGGGTTGCCCACTTCTTTTTTAAATTAAGACAAACTCTGAAGGCGAGATGGGTATACAGGGTGAAATTTAATTCATGGGCATTCTTTTAAGGGGTCATTGTAATCATCATTATGAACAACTCTTACTATCGGACCAAGACTGAAATCGCGAAAAAAAAATCAGCTCTTCCATACATTTTGACGAGTTATGTGAACATAAATGCAAGGAACAGCTGATTTTATTTCGCGATTTTAGGCTTAGTCCCATAGTAAAAGTTGTTCATAACGATGAGTACAATGACCTCTTAAAAGGATGCCCATGAATTTAATTTCATCCTGTACCTATATCGAAACATGATAAAACAGAAAATAAATTAATGTGATGTTTTGTGGGGTCATCGACCGCACTTAGTGTAGTTACTTGAAACGTCCGTTTAAAAATCTGTTTTTTTTTTGTGTATACTTCACAGAAGTATAGATATCTAAACACGATAAAAAAGTAAACAGATTTTTTCAACTCATACTTCAAGTAACAATACTCTCAGCGGTCGTTGACCCTCCCCCCCAAAAAAACATCGATTCTTTAGATACTCATCATGTTTGTAGAGTTTCGGTAGCTAATTTAATTTAACCCTGTACAGTATTTTCGAAGCTATTGCCTGTTAAAACATATTCAATGGCAAAAAAACGACAAAAATATACTTAGTACTTACCTACTAGGCATGTATAAAAAAAAGAGCAATAGCCAGAAATTATTTTATTTAACTGATTTATTTGTGAACACCATAGCATTTCTATGGTGAACACTTCAAATACAGATTACGACTGGCGTTTCGTTTTACACTTATTTTAATAAAAAATAATGTTATTTAAATTTTCATTAAAAATTAAGTAAGTAGTTTATCGTCTACTTACTATATTTTTTTTTTATTAGCGACTGTTTAACTTCGATTAGTCTATCAAAAAGTATCTACTGTGACTTCGATCAATAATAAAATTGATCGAAGCTGTTTAACCATACTTTTTTGACGTTTAAACGTCACTTAACTTTAATCATCGTTTATAAATAAACCCCTATTTCGGCCTCTAATATAGTAGGGTTGGGAACCCTGACGGTAGGTAGCTAACTACCTACTGTATCAACTAAACATTTGTCTTTGTTTCTTCCTTGTTAAATGTTTTGAGAACTAACATAATCCCGTCATGACTGTAGTAGGTATTGTTTAACCGCCATTTTTTATTGTTCGTTGACTAAGGCTGCGCATAGACTATAGTCAAAACAGTTTTGTTGGCGAGCGGTGGTATGCAACAAGCCATCATTGTTTTCACAGCACAATCAATCTCCCGACCTTTATTGATTACTTACATGGCGCAGCCGTGAGGCATACTTTCCTGCTAATTTCTTACATCGCACTTTACACTTTTTATTATTAACCGACTTTAAAAAAGGAGGTTCTGTATTCGACCAGTATGTATGTATGTATGTTTGTATGTCCGCGATTTTCTCAAAAACTAATGAATCGATTTTGATAATTCTTTCTTTAATGTGATCTACATGCTTTCAGGAAGGTTTTAGTATATAATACATTAGGTAATTATTCTTATCTACGAAGTTATATGTATAAATGTACTGCATCTCCGGCATTTCTATGCGAATTTTCATGATTCTTCTAGTCGGTGTCTTCAATTCTTCAATGCACTAGTGTTAATTTAATTTGTGTGGGGTAGGTACAACCACAGAATACTTAAAGTACTACGGTACAATCACGTGTAAAAGTACATATGTATACACTTGGCTTATTCAAAGGCGATTTTCTCCTTTATTTTTGAATTAAATTTTATGTTATTACGAAAATAGTATTTTCGAACCCTTAAGTTTATGTTAAGTGTCGTATTTCAACGTTGCATTCGTTATTTCACGAAAAAATCGCAATTGAAAATTGCCAAGTGTATACATACTTTTAGACGTGACTGTACAACTAAAAAGTAAAAAAAAATAAATACTTTTTTCCAAAAAAAAAAAACAACCGACTTCATAAAAAACACTGCAAAGTCAAAAATAACTTTAATTTCGAAAGTCTGTGTCAAAAAACGAAAAAGCGGAACCAACGACACCGACTTCCGAAATTAAAGTTATTTTTGACTTTGCAGTGTTTTTTATGAAGTTGGTTGTTATTTTTTTTGTAAAAAAGTTTTTTTATTAGATTTTTATTTTTTTATCTGCTGTAAGTATATGTGTGCCTTTTAGTCTGTGCTAAATAAATTACTATTTATTTTAACCGACTTCAAAAAAAAGGAGGAGGTTATCAATTCGGTTGAATTTTCTTTTAAATGTTTGTGAAGCTCAGAACTCCGTTATTATCGGGTTTCTGTTTACCCATAACGAACGGTCAAAGATCCACGATTGACAGCCGGGCATGCTATCATGCGCAGATGTTCGACAGTCGGCCGAGCGAGGCACGGAGAGGCTCAGTACCTAGTAATGGAACGACCGCAGACTGACCTCGGCCTACTATGAACTATGCCCTATGACCAATAAATAAAGCTATAAGTAATCCGCTAGCCAAAGTTAAGCAATGATACTTACGATCGGATAATGATGTCATCACCTAATTATTCTCGATCCGCCTAGAAACAACTATATAAAACCAAACTTGGCCTGAATCGTAACATTTAATAAAGAGAATGATGTGGAAAATTTATCGAAACCGGTATAGACACACCCACTTGAATCGTGAATATTTTAACGTTGTGTTGTGATATTTAGCGAGCGACTATAGACGGTTGGGTGTGTCTGCGACGTCACTGAACACGTTTTGGTATGGAATGTAAGTTCTATTGCAGTACGTATCGATATTATATTATAATGAAATCCCTACTTGTTATTTCTTTATGCATATGATGTAGGAGGCATTTTGAATAACTGACCATAGAGCTGGCTTACAAATTAAAAATAATTTATTTCACATAAACCTACATGGGTACTTATGAAACGTCAGAAGCTAGGTGCACGGTTCCAATTGGTCATTTTCGAATTCAATTCGAATTCGAATTCAGAAGAAGAGCCGGCAAGAAACTCTACGGTTACTCTTTTAAAATAAACTTGACTTGTACAATGTTTAAGACTACTTGATGCCCCAAGCAATCCACGCCTGTGAAGACAAGTAAGAAAATCATTCAGGCTCTCGACAGCTTGAATGATTTTGGGGGTCATAATCCCCATGACCCCCCCTGGGTCCGCGCCTATTTTATGGTGCCCCCGAGACGCGATGCCCTAAGGAATTGCTTAATTTGCTTACGGGTTAATCCAGCACTGGGTATGGGAGGACAGCGCATGCCTGTCAACAAGTAGGTATTACTAGGGACAATTCATTGACGATGCGAGAAGCACGAAACCAAAAAGACCATAGATAAATTTCTATGCACAGAACCGATCGAAGTGGCGGTGTTTAGGGTAGGCCTATGTCCAGCAGAGGACGTCTTTCGGCTGACATGATTAATGATATCATCATCTGCCTAGCCTTTTCCCAACTATGTTGGGGTCGGCTTCCAGTCTAACCGGATGCAGCTGAGTACCAGTATTTTACATGGAGCAACTACCTATCTGACCTCCACAACCCAGTTACTGGGTAATATGAAACCCCTTAGTAAGACTGGTTGTCAGACTTTTGGGCTTCCGACGACCCGTAACGTCTGTCAAAGATTCACGAATGATGATTGTGATACTGATAATTTAATTAATTGAGGGAATGTAGGAAAATAGGCATATGTCCAATAAAAATTTCCTACTACAAGACAAGTTCTTTAGGAAAATAGGTAATAACATAATATTACGCCAGTTTGCGCCGAAGGGTCAGGTAGAGTTTTAAACAATAATTAAAAGTTTTATTATCTCTATCAGCGGGCTAGTTGCAATGGGTTTCATTTTGACAGTTCAACAACATTCATTGCGTTATTTAATGCTCATTTTTCGAACATGTGAAGCAATGGATTAGCAATATCCTTCAAAATGATTCAGATTGAGATTAATAGTGTGTTACGCAATTAGGGTGCTGGAATGTTTGCATAGTTTATTTGATGAATATGACCATTTTGTCGGGTGCAGGCACGTTCCCATACGTTGCTTAGCATGTATTGCAAAATACTGGCACGTTTTGTTTATGATAGGTACAATTTTGGTTGGCGCGTTTTGAAAAAGGAATAAAAAAATCGGTTGTTAATTTGTAAGGATATGGATATACATATATGTATGTACTGTATAGTACGTACATACTAATTCCATGAATGTAATAGAGAAGTATGGAAGAAAAATACATGTTGCGTCGACCCCAATAGATGATGATGGCATAGTTTGGATGGTCCTGTCATCCTGTGATACAGAGGAATGAGGGACTTTCCCTATACATAAGAATGTTTTGAGTTTGTTTGCCAGCAGAAAGATACCAAATGAAACAATGAAGGAATTGTTAAGGCTAGAACGGGAACTGACGCCCTATAGATTAGTGTAAGAAGAGAAAAGACTTACTTCACCAAATAAATTGTGATAAGGGACAAGAGATTTTTAAGACCATTTCTTAAAAACCCTTTGAACTTTCGTCTTTAACAGCATAGGATTTAGTTTTTTCCACCACTTTCATATTAGGGTGAAAAGTTTACCATAGGTATTTTTTTAAGGCTTCATTTGTTAACTTTGGGCTAAATGAAATCAGCCAGAAGTCGCTTATGGATATTGATAAACAGAAATCCTATTTAGAATTTCAATAAATATTAATAGATAATTGTTGTGTATTAGGCGGTGTTTTTATCTACTTCTGTCTGATTAAATAGTC
Organism: Amphipoea lucens; assembly: GCA_947508005.1. Taxonomy (NCBI): domain Eukaryota; kingdom Metazoa; phylum Arthropoda; class Insecta; order Lepidoptera; family Noctuidae; genus Amphipoea; species Amphipoea lucens. The sequence goes on from OX382375.1 coordinate 10,507,979, forward strand.
AAGGTTATGATGATAAAAACAGGATTTTGATAAATAATTGACACACCTTTGCCCTGACAACACTTATCAGGACACCGGCAGGCCCCTTGGAGACTCATACGCAATACAATGAGGGGTGTATATTTATAAACGATGATTAAAGTTAAGTGACGTTTAAACGTCAAAAATGTATGGTAATCACTATCTTTAAGCAAAGTTTATGAATAAAGGGGAAGGTGTCAGGTTCTATTATTAGGTGAGTATCTTTGGTCCAAGTTCGAGGTTTGCCAGCGAGTTATGGAGCGCAGTATCCTGGGGTTTCGAATTTCTGACCATAAAAGGAACACAATACCAAGATCACGTTCATGCCATTTTATGTTATTAGCGATCTAATAAGTTCTGCTGGAATGAGGATACAAACACAAAACCACTCACCTAACAAATCATTTCCTAGTGAACCACAGACAACAACTTTTTTATTACAAACTCTTTATAAATATCTCCCTCTTTGTGTACCAGAATATATTTTAATATCAACTCGTAGATAATGTATTCCCTCGTTTCTTTGTCTGCTGAGCACCTGTTAGACTGGTCGTGAAGGTCGCGGTCTTGTCGCCTAAATAGAATGGGGTTTCTTTGTCTATCAACTAAACTAGGAAGTTTACCTCGGTTAGTTTGCCAGATGCAAATAAAAAATGCGCGGTAAATGTGTTTTTTTTTTTTAATTTGATTGCAGTTGCAAAAAGGCTTCACTGTTTTTGATTATACTTACTTAAAAAAAAAATACTACTCTATTATTCAATAATGTTATTATTAGAAATATATTTCCATCTTATAATAGCATTATAAATAGAAAACCACTTCTTGGTGTCGAAAACTAGTCGAGACTCGAGAGCGCCTACATTATAGTGAATGTTGCATGAGGAGTGCGGACGATATCTCTTTAGGCGCTTGGTGTAATTCGGTACCTACCATAGTAAGGTAAAAAATCTTACACCTATGGTACCTACCTTACATATTGATGATTTTATGATGATTATATTTCCATAAGTACATATTATAAATATTTGTTACGGTCGCGAATCCTATTCAGATCAACATATAACCTGATACGACCAACTCTGAAATCACAAAAAAAAAAATCAGCTGTTTTATACAAAAGTTCAATACCTACTTGACCAAAATGTATGAAACAGCTGATTTCTTTTTCGTGATTTCAGAGTTGGTCCCATAGTGAAAGTTGATCACATTCATGGGTAGAACAGCCTGTAAAAATTTGGATGGTGATAAAAAAATAAGCCTGTATATATTTTTTAATTTACATAATATGGTCTTGTACGGTGAAAGGCTAATTAAACAAAACAATATAATATTATATGGCTATCACAATGACCAACAGTAGGTATAGAACTTGTATGTAATAAAAAATGTTTCAAGTCCCAGCCACTGACGCAACAGGCCGACCTTTTGCAGCAGACAGACCAAGATACGGGCTACAAAATGATAATTAAAATACTGTCTAACGCAATTATCTTTACAATTAAAATAACAATAACCAGACACACGCTTTACTTTGTGTAAATAATTTTCCTTCACCACTGCTCTCAAAACAGTGAAGGAAAACATCGTGAGGAAACCGGCATGTCCTAGAACCAAAAATTCGAAGACATGTGACATCTACCAATCCGCACTGGGCCCGCGTGGTAGATTACAGCCTACTCCCTCTCAAAGAGAGTAGGCCTGTGTCCCAGCAGTGGAGACATTATAGGCTGATTTATAATGCTTCTACTTCGAGGAAATATAATTATACCTACAGAAAAAACATAGGTACAACTGGCTTAGCATGACCAATTATCCTATCTCTATTCTACCCAGAATAGACAATGTTCTTTCTGTCCGACTCCACATCTTTTCTGCCCGAGCACGGGGCGACCCGTAGACTAGCGTTTCTATGAAGACAAGACGTACCTATTCGTTCCATAGCAACGGGGAGCTAAAATCAATATAGATTCTTGTCTAAGTCCAACGTGATGTGTACTAAAACTGACGATTTATTTGTTAACTCAAAACGGGACATGGGTATATAAAAGATAGAATAAACACAACTTTTTAATTTTCTTTATTTAGAAAAAGTGTAACTTAATACAATTAGTGTTCTTCACTACACCTACTATAATTCTGATTACCTACATAATCAGCCTATAACGTTCCCACTGCTGGAACACAGGCCTCCTCTCGGTGAGAGGGAGTGGGCCGTAATCCACCACGCGGGCCCAGTGCGGGTTGGCAGTTGTCACATGTCTTCGAATTTTTGGTTCTAGGACATGCCGGTTTCCTCACGATGTTTACCTTCACCGTTTTGAGAGCAGTGGTGATGGAATAATTTACACAAAGTAAAGCGCCTGTCTGGGTTTGAACCTACGACTTACAACTCGTAAGGCGATTCTCACACTGCCCCGCATGATGCAGCGGGGCGCAGATAACGCACCCACGCGCGTGATTTTTTACATACAAATTCAATAAAAACGCACTCACGCGCGTGGAATTTGACTCCGTATCCCGCACACCGCTGCGTGAAACGCAGCAGTGTGCCAATCGCCTTAGTTGCGGCCGTTACCACTTGGCCACCACTGCTCATAAAATTACGTAATTATAATTATTTTTATTCTACAAACAGCCATTCAGCGTGGAAATTGAAAATAAACGTTATATTACACAAAAACAAAAAGAAGTCAGTATGCATTCGCGTGGCTAGCCTAATGTACGAAACAAATACCCCCGTGTTACTAGGTAACCGATCCGATAGCGCGCGCGGGAGAGGAATCACCACAGAGTACCTTTATAATCTATGGGAATCACCGGTCGTCGACACCGACCGCTCATGTCTGACGAGACACGAAATTTAAAAATTTCGCGTGGTTTCGGAAAACGGGACTATTTTGCGTCCTGAAGCTTTCTTGGGGACAAAGGGACAGGTGACTGAGAAAAGGGACAGTCCCATTCAAAACGGTAAAACGGGACGTATGTATACTATACTACTACTTTATGTATACTATTTGACACTTTTTGAGAAGAAATTTTTCTACCCCCAAGTGTCAAAAGTAGAGAAATATTGGTCGTCATACTTGACATAGTAGACTTTTGTCGACTGATTTTTGGGATGCATGAAGAAGCCTCCTCGTGTAGCGCAGTTTGTTCCGCTAGTTACTTAGCTGAACCGAGCCCTCGGCGCATCCTGGACAGTCACACCCCACACCTTATTTGACTGGCAAATTCTTCCCTTGCGGTGATAGGGCTAACGCCCGTCTGGTTTGCGACCACCCTCCCACCGGAGCTCGGCGTCAAGCAGCCTGCTATTTCGTCGATACGTGGGAGTTCCAGTGCCATAGGCATCTTCTGGGCACGCTCGTCCCATCACAGACCTCATCCATCGCTTTCCATCAGGCGAGATCGAGGTCAAGAGCATTCAGCAATAAAAATAAAAAAATACTGTAGAATAGAAAAATATTCTTCTCCGGTAGAAATTTTTCTATAATCTGTCATTTTGTCTTTTCTTCTGTCGACAAACCCGTTTCTTTTTTGGTCATGCTACGCGAGCAGTTACCTACGTAATTATAATAATAATATTCCACAACTATCACACAACGCCATCTAGTCCCAAGCTAAGCAGAGCTTGTGTTATGGGTACTAGACAACTGATAAACATACTTATATATTTCTAAATACATACATATAGATAAATTACACCCAGACACAGAACAGATGATCGTGCTCATCACACAAACATTTGTCCTGGGTGGGAATCGAACCCACGACCACCGGCATAGCAGTCAGGGTCACTAACCACTAGACCATCAGGCCTGTCAACTTCATGTTCCTGTCACTTCAATTATGAATTCCATAATGATATCAGTTACCTATTAACATGATTTATCAACATTATTATAGACGATGTCTGACTCTACATCTGTTAATTATTAATTAAGCGCACAATAATAATATTTACCAGTTATCTTACGAGGGGGATTTTCCGCGATATAGAGCAAATAACAAAACAAAATAATAAACAACACTACTGTGACAAAAACACTGCAAAAGTAGGCATAAGGAAAATTTTGCTTGATTTTATGAGTAACTTCCAGATAAGGGTAGCTTTATTGACTGATATTGTTGAAATCTGAGGGTCAGCCAGCTGGAGTGTTGCGGATTTTATGAAACGGGAAATACCCGTGATCCTTATTGCAAGATATTAAGCAATTACAAGGTGGCAGACGGTGGCATAGACATCGACGACGCACAAACTGTAACCAATTTGTGCCTCGATGACCAATTCAGCTCATGGTTTTGAACCCTCCTGCGTTGAAATGTTACGTAGGTTATCAAAAAAAAAATTGCTGTCCCATACATTTTGGCCGCGTTGGTACTTCACTTTTCTATCCGTGGTGATACGGACGGACCAACCGCGGCGAACGTGGCTTAACCTGAGGGGCAATTCTAGTAGGTTATTTTAAGAACGTTCACAGTCTGATCTCAGTCCCAATCTGTCAAAAATACCTCTAATTTCCCTACATTTTTGACAAGTCGTTTACATTGATTGTCGCTGAGATGAGATTGCGACTAGATTTTGAACGTTTTTAACCGGTCAAGCGGCGCGGTTCGCCGGTCGGCGACGAAACAATAGAAAATCAATTGTGTCTCATTAGCGGAGCTTGACAGATTAATTATGGAAATTGGCTTTCTGATCGATCGACCCGTACGTCTCTCGTACTTAGCCGCAAGCCCTTGTCAACACTGGCGCCGATTCTCTTGTTCACAAACTAAACTAAATTTAAGTTCAGTGCATCTTTTTCTTTCTATTTCATTAAGAAAAGGACAGGAGATAAATATTAGTTTAGTCCTGTCAAATTAAGATACTCCATAGACAATTTAGACGTGATTAAAAAATTGGCTATTAAAAATACGTCAATTTACGTCAGGCACTGACTAATTTGACAGGTCTAAACTAATATTTATCTTCTGTTCTTTTCTTAATGAAATAGAAAGAAAAAGATGCACTGAAATTAAATTTAGTTTAGTTTGTGAACAAGGGAATCGGCGCCACTGACAAATTTTAATATACGAATTGTTAAAGGAAATCATGAAATGTATTGACACTGATAGTGGTAACTCCGGTGAGCAGGAAATCATTCTAGCAATAACTGCTTTAAACCGCGATTTAATAAACTTAACAAATAAGTTAAACACAGACAAAGATGGACGTTCAAGAGGTCACAGATAACACATTATTAACAGTAATGACTATGCATACAAAATACGACTAAATATTTATAATATTAATTAACGTACACTTTGTACATCCATTTTGCACTCCAAACGCTACATCTAATAATCAGCCTATACTGCTGGGACACAGGCCTCCTCTCTGTGAGGGGGAGTGGGCCGTAATCTTCCACGCGGGCTCAGTGCGAGTTGGTAGATGTCACATGTTTTCGATTTTTTGGTTGTAGGACATGCCGGTTTCCTCAAGAAGTTTTCCTTCACCGTTTTGAGAGCAGTATAGTGACGAAATAATTTACACAAATTAATGCGCCTGTCTGGGCCTACGAGCTACAACTCGTAAGTCGCGACCTTTACCACTGGGCCACCACCCACTGCTCAACGCTACATAAAAATACAGGGTGAAATTGAAAACATGCGACAAATCGAAATGGGCCGGAGATTGTACTCATCATTATGAACAACATTTACTATGGGACCAAACCTGAAATCACGAACGCAAAATCAGCCGTTCCCTACATTTTGACGAGTTATACGAACATAAATGTAGGGAACAGCGGTTTTTTTTTTCGCGATTTCAGGTTTGGTATACATATCGCTCATTTGGAGAAACATCGACGTAACTGCTATTTTTTTTTAAGTGTTTGCTTTCCTAACGTTAATAGTTACGCTTTCTAAGTGCTTTGTCATATTTAAATCATTTTTGGGAAAAAATACATTTACGTCGATGTTTCTCCAAATGAGCGATAATATAATAATATCGCTCATACTACCTTACAAAACAAAGTCGGTATTTGCGTCTATTTGTGTGACAATGTGACTTTACTGACATCGATATAGGAACATTGTGAAGAAACCTGGACTTTAAATCTAAACTATCAAGAGGAAAGATTTAATTGTTTGTATATTTGTTTGTTACGCTTTCACGTTAAAACGGCTGAACGGATTTGGATGAAATTTGGTATTTGGGTAAACCATGACCTGAATTAGGACATAGGATACTTTTTATCCTGATATTCCCACGGGATCGAGACTTATGCGGGTGAAACCGCGGGCGCAACGAGCAGTCAACATAAGTCTGAAATCGCCAACCCGTCTTGAGCAAGCGTCTTCTTTGTATGAGAAGAGACCTTAGCCACCTTAGCCTTGCAGTGGGGCACTTTATCAGTAGCAATGGGTTTCATTTTGACAGTTCAACAACATTCATTGCGTTATTTACATTGCTGAGCAGACACATTTTTCGAACATACGAAGCAATGGATTAGCAATATCCTTCAAAATGACTTAGATTGAGATTGATAGCATGTTACGCAATTAGAGCGCTGGTATTATAATTTCGTGTTAAAAATCTAGCTAGTCTTAAGTCGTTATATTTTATGACTTGACCGATAAAGGTGGACTTTAAGTCTAGGTATTTGCACAGATAGAAAGTAAACAAGTAAACAACTGTCACTACTCATTAGGTACAACCTACACAATCATGATTAATTACTTACGTGTCATTAATCTATATCTATAATCTATATCTATAATAATTTAAAGCTGAAGAGTTTGTTTATTTGAACGCGCTCATCTCTGGAACTATCGGTCGGATTTGAATAAATATTTTGGCGTTCGATAGCCTAACTCTTTAGGAAGGCTATTTAGCATCAAGCTATGCCCCTTAGGAGTCGAGAAAAAAGAAAAAAAGTTAGAAAGAACGCTAAGTGAAAACGAAATGATAGCGCGGACAGGTGATGCGATGCGACGGGGTGGGTCGGCGGAACAAGAAATTTCACGCGAACGAAGTCGCGGGCAGAAGCTAGTACGGTCAGCAGCAAAAGTCGATTAACACTTCAGTTTTTTTAATCTTAGTTATTGAGTAAAATATTTGTTCAAAATTGCAGCAGAAGAAGTTTTTTTAGAATATAAACTCTTTGCTATTATGTGGCAAGCTAAAAAGCAGTTTATTGAAAAAAAATGTTGTCAATTTGATAACATGTAAAAATTAATGACAGTGTTAATCGACTTTTGATGCTGACTGTACAGGTAAGTACCTGTAGGTACTAGCTTTAACACTAACGTACTTACCTAGTTAGAAATAGCACGGGATTTCAATATTAAACAAGTTATAATTACACATTTAGATACATAACACCTCATCGTAGATTGTGGATTTAGTTGTATACTTATACAATTCAATTAAGATTAACAATAGTCAACATTGTCAATTATTTATAAAGTACTAGGATTTAATTTAATAATCTAGAACTTTCTAATACAGATTATAGAAAGGTCAGTCGTGAATAAACATTGTTTATTTAAAATACTAGGATTTCATTTTATACACTTTTAACTCTAAGCAACATTTACCTATAAATTAAGGGGTAAGTTTTTTTATTTGAAATGGGTGTGGAAATCGGTTGTCATGGTATGGATATACCGGTTCGGTACTTATGTGATGCGGAGGAATGAGGAGAATGTGAGAAAAGTTTAGTAGGGGAAGACCAAAGAAACGATGAATGGACTGTGTGAAAGATAATATGGCAAAAAAGGGGGTGACTAAACAGGGCACTGCTCGTAGAATATTGGTATGGACGATTGATTTCCAGGCTGCGCAGAGAAAGTTAACTTTTATAGCGCTTCGATGAAGAAAAGAAACCAATACTTACACCCGATATTACAAATATGGTGGTTACCATGGTTACAAATAACAACTTTCTCCCAATCTAGATAAGTACAAGAAATTAGTTGTAGCACAAATTAAGTTTGATTGACCTAACACGGTTAAGGCCAGGTATTCCCAATTTTACATCACTTTGATTTAACAATAAACAAAGAAATCGTGATTTTTTAAATCGAAAAAAAAAACTTGTTCTAGTTTACTTTATGTATTTTGACAATTTGTGGTTCAAAACACGATATCGAAAACTTCACTCGATCAAAAAAAAATCCGAAAAACAGGCTTAATCGATATTTTTTTTATGTTTTTCTTGTTTTACTCATAGTTTATAAATGTTTTACTACTAAAAAATCATATCTAAAAAAAGGCAATAACGTAGAGAAAAGTAATTTGTGGTTGCATTTTACAAAATAGCTTAATTCTTTTAATAATAAATTATTATATAACACAGCGGCTCGCGTTCGTCAATATCCAGCTTTATACTTGAACCGCTCTGCCGCCCGGCCCCCGACAGGACCCCGATTCAGTATTTGTCAGTACCGCTTCGGCTATCAGACGGGGAACCCGTGTCACTTTGCTTGCGCTCAAAAGACCCGATTGACAACGTTTTATGTTCTGAAGAAATTATGTAATAAAGTAAAATTAAATATAGATGTAAAATATAAGGCCTCGTATTTTTATTTTTTGACAAAATTTTTGACAAAAAATACCGACTCCCAAAAATACTACAAAGTGAAAAATAACATTAATTTCGGATGTCGGTGTCTTTGGATTTGTATATTACTTTTTTGCCACCGACTTCCGAAATTAAAGTTATTTTTAGTTAAAAATCTTATATATCCAAAAAATGTATGTAATGTGCCGTCCATAAAACATGGAATAGAAAGTGAAACAACTACCATGGAACAACTAGCATCACAATTAAATATTAAAAAAATAGAGCCTTGTGGTCTTTTTATTGATAAAGAGTTACCTTTTCTAGGTGCAACTCCGGACGGAGTTGTGCAGGGAGAAGACACAATAGTAGAAATAAAGTGTCCAATTTCTGCATTCAGGACTTCGTTGGACGATGCAATAGATTAAAAAAAATAAGGTTTTGGAGGAAAACGAAAGATGGACTTTCCATAAATTTGAAACATCTTTGGTACATTCAGGTGCAGGGACAACTACACATAACTGGTAGAAAAACATGTATTTTTGGCGTATGATCGGGATGTAAAAATCATATCAAAACTGAAATTATACAGAAAGACGATCATTATTGGGCAAAATTCATGAGACCTAAATTAACAAATTTTTACTCATCCATCATACCTACATGTTGCCAGAGTTATGTGATACCAGACATACACGGAATGTGGAAATTAGGGATTTAGGGGAATTCACATAAATGTTCTTGCTTTCGTCATTCTCCTCCTCTTGATTCTTTTTTTTTTAATTTAAATGTTTTCATTAAAAATTAAAAATTTAAAAAACCCCCGACTCAAACAAAAACCTCTAAAAAGTAAAATAATAATATATATTAGCCCTTTAAGTTTAATATAAGTTGCACGAAATATTTTGATCCAAGCGTCCTCACGTCGGGGGACGGCTAATGAAAATTGGAAGTTAACAGCAGTTATGTTTCTACTAGATGTAGGCGCCGCCTTAAAAATTCTCGGCGGTGGCGCACTGACCAATTTCAATCGGCGGCGGCGTAGCGCCGGCGGCGTAGTTTTCTACTACCTCACAACTAAAACTCGCAATCTACTCCCTATGTTCTTTAAGCCGGCCGTATCGTTTTAGGCGGACGACAGGAAAATGTCAGTCCTATACAGTACAGTAAATACCTTGTCCAGATCAGGTCATCAGGTGCAAAAAAAAAACAGTTTTCTAAAGGGACACTTTAATAGCCTAGTAAACAATTTTTTAATATAAACACAGATAATAATAATTATAAATTATGTAAGATTGATAATCAATCTTACATCTTACATATTTTATAATTATCATGAATAAATATGATTTTAATACCCCGAATCGAGCTCAAGCGAGATCTTTTGGCCGTAACTGTTAGCCCAGCTACCGAGAATACCCTCTTACTCGGAGTGCTAGTGGCAGGTATACAGAGTAAAGCTCTAGCAAGAGCAGCAAGATGACTTGCTGCTCTTGCTAGAGCCTTACTCTATAAAAAAGAAGCATTTCCTGATGGAAATGCTTCTTTTTTATTATTCCAATAGGATAGTAAATCACCATTTTATGGTTCTGTAGGATCAGCACCAGCAATGTAACGCCAACATTCTTGCTCTATTGGATCACCTTGAATGCCTTGGTATGAACTCTTACTATGTTTCCTTGACAGATTGTGCAATAATGATGTGTCAATTACATTGCTGGTGCTTGTACTTGCTGCGTTTTCGGCTAAAGCTTCTGGCTCGTTATTAATATTAATGATTTCCCTGATGTACGAGGAAAGGAATGACGTTCTGGTCATATTCCGGTTTTCAAGATATAAATCTATTTCTGATAGACTCATGACACACACACACACACACAGATACGTCAAACTTATAACACCCCGTCGTTTTTGCGTCGGGGGTTAAAAACAACTTATTTTAAAATTCGTTCTATTCCAAACCTCCGTTAAAGCCAAAATGTATGAAACTTTATAATTGACATCAGTCATTCCGATGACGTATTATTATGCGTTATAACCATTGCGTGCTCTTGACAGTGCTGGGTTGCCAGCTGTTTTAGAACCCAATGGCTCGCGACGATTGGAAAAGACCAGACAGATTGACCATAATGCCTTAGAAGTTAGGTCGGCCTTTGGTGTGTGATGCAACATGTATCGACTACCTTGCGCCACCCCATCTTCCTATTACGGTTGGCTGTGCTAGTGCGATTACTGCGGGTGCAGAAAACCTCAAACAGCGCAAATAGATACTCTAATCTTATTCCGACTTATATGTACCAGCCGTTTGGGGCTGATACACTAGGGCCATAAGGTCCGAGTGCCTACTTAATTTTTCGAGAAATCGCCAAGCGATTGGTCGACTCTTCACGTGACCAGAGGACTAGCCTATTTTTTGGCCAAAGATTCAGCAAAAAGAAAGTAATTTTAAGGCTTTGTCATGGCAAAGGATTTTATTACTAATCAAGTTATTTTGAATCTTATTTCAATGAGTTTAGAATTCATGTTACTTTATTTCGATACCACGATGCCGGGAAATGACGCGACGTGCCGCGGGACGCTGCGGCATGACGCAACGCGCCAGGGATGCTGCGGCATGACGTGTCATGCCGTTTCATTCCACGTAATGCCGCGGCGCGCCATTGCATCCCGCGGGACGTGTGGGTCACGTTGTGTCGAGGAATTATGATTGCTAAGCTAGTTGAAATAAGATTGAAACTTGTGCTGCGGTCATTTCGGTTAATGGGACGCAGTCCGGTCTGTGCGGGCTTTTAGCAGGATACCACGGAACGCCGCGGGATGCCGCAGCACAACCTGCCGTGGCACGCTGTCAGTGAGCTGAGCGCCGGCTCTATTTGGCTGTCGATGTCTTATGGTGACAAATATATGGCGATAGAGCAATGGTCTTTGGTCGGTCATAGAACACTAATGAAGTAGGTACTTATATTGCGGATTTCGATGTAAACTGTATTTGCTATGCGAATGATGAGTGTCTCATGTTTGTTTTGTTATACCTACTTATTATTTACCTGCCCATTTAAAAGAATTTTATATATACTGTACATAAAATGTGAATGTAATAAATTAATGTTAAGTTTAATCATTTTATTTCTTGACATCCTTCCAACAATAGTTCAGTTCACCCTAACTGAATCAGTATGTCAGTGCGAGTGGGATAGAATGATACATAGCGCGGGGAAGTGGGGACAAAATCTGAATTTTAGCTGAACTATTACCAGCCCTTAAAGAGCGATATTTTGATAACATTGTTCTATTCTAAAACAAAAGGAATAAACCAACGTATTATTTTATTCTTCAGATAAAATATAATCGAGGAATTAAAAATTGGCCCTAAGCCTAGGAAAGACAAGTACTAATCCATACAAATATTATAAATGCGAAAGTGTGTCTGTCTGTCTGTTACCTCTTCACGTTTAAATCGCTGAACCCATTTAGATGAAATTTAATTTGGTATAGAGATAGTTTGAGTCCCGGGAAAGGACATAGGACAGTTTTTATCCCGATATTCCCACGGGAAACTTATGCGGATGAAACCTATTATGAGAAGGTAACTCTGTCTCTCTTTTATAACTTGTCACGCCTTAACGACTGACCGGATTTCGATGAAAATTGGCACACAGGTTAGTAGACCATGACCCTGAGTTAGAAGTAGGACATAGGATGCTTACTTTTTCCCGGTTTGCGGTAGTATTATGTAGCTACTAGCTACGTTCCGTTGGGATAAATTTCCGAACTCCACGCGGGCAGAGTTGCGGGAAAATTCTACAAATACCGATTTTTTTCAGGTGCCAATTACTTAAATGAATAGGAATCACAACTGCGAGGCAATCATGATCTCAAATTAAAGATAATATATCCATATCCATACAACATTTTCACACATACGTTTTTTTGTGTTTTATTTTATTACTAGCTGCACCCCGCGGTTTCCCCCGCGTAAATGTCGATCCCGTGGAATAGGTATTCGGATAAAAAGTAGGCTGTATGTTAATCCAGGGTGTCAGCTACCTCCATACAAAATTTTATCAAAATTGGTCCAGCCGTTTGAGCGTGAAGAAGTAACAAACATATAAACACACACACTCACCCTCACTCACAAACTTTCGCTTTTATGATATTAGTGTGATGTGATTTTTATTTATGAGTGTGCATACACACGAGCGACACGCGTCGACGACAGAGTCAACTGCAACCGTCGATGCGACGGCGTCTTCTTTTTTTTTTTTTGGGCAATTTATCTAATAAATTCATTTGCTCTGGGCGGAGCGTGTCAGACCTTAAACACACCCGTGTTCCTTCAGTTGCCTGTGCCAGGGGCCACGGTATCTCTTTCGAACAACCCGCGACCCTGCCAGGTGCGTCGGCGGCTGCCGCCGACAGAATGCCGCTCGTGTATTTGAGCGCCGTACTCAAATACACGAGCGACACGTTTTCGACGGCTGCCAACACGTGTCGCTCGTGTATATGCATACTCAGACTTGTTTGGTACCTATTGTGTTGCTCAAATTAATTGATTGCTAAAATCAGTACTTATCTAAGACTCACTGACTTTAAGTTCAAGATTGAAACGCATGTCGTAACAATGAGCCTACTGCCAATAATTCGGGTCAGCTAATGAACTGCAGATAAAGACGTTAATAAAACTGTGATAGCAGTGCGGTCTGGATGGAAACGTGATTGTTTTAGTGTGAACCTGGCCGTTAAGGTCACACCGATTTATACTTATGTAAATATATATTTTTTTATCTATGGAATATACCGCTATTCGGTAATCGAACACATGGTCCAGCCGTTTGAGCGTGAAGAAGTAACAAATATATCACACACACTCACAAACTTTCGCCTTTATAATATTAGTGTGATGTGAAGTGTGATTATTATCAGTATTATCACAAACATTTTGCGTTTCGCCACAGTTAAAACGTTAAAATCTAGTCGCAATCTCATCTCAGACAGATAGAAAATAGACTCTATAACTTAGTACCTACACCATAAAAATCACCGGTCAAATGTCAAAAATGTACCTAGGTAAACTAGAGGTATTTTTGACAGATTGAGACTGCGATTTGAATGCTAACGTTCATTAAAACACAGGAATTGCCCCTCTCGTTATAAAATAAACTAGCATTCAATCGTAATAAACTCAGCGAGGAGGTGTTGAAAAACGTCTTCGATCAAATTGATCGAAGAAAACCGTACAGAAAAAACCCAGACACCCCTTTCAAAACATTTTCCCTCCACTGAGTTAACCAGAGAATACTTAAAGTACTACGCCTATAGGGACTTTATTAGATTTCCTTTTATTACAAGTTACGAAGCATTTCAAAAACCAACTAATATCCGAGTATTCCGTCTGACGATTTACTTCTAAACATAACGTTATGACAAAGCCAAAAGGTCAAAAATATAAAAGAAAATAAATCTTATATCGGGATAGCACATTGGGTTTTGGCATAGATTTTTTATATTCCTATGGGTTTTGGAAGAGGGAGAGGCTCAGGGCATCGGGTCGATCGAAGGTTAAGCTGCGCTTGCCGCGGTTGTTTCGTGGATGGGTGACCTCGAGACCCCTCTGTGTCTCTGAAAGCACGTTAAAAGCCATTGGTCCTGGCTGTCATTCGTAGATTTTTGACAGTCTTTACGGGTAGTCTGATGCCCAAAAGTCTGAGAACCAGTATCTTACCAAGGGTATCGTGTTACCCAGTAACTGGGTTGTGGAGGTTAGATAGGCAGTCGCTCCATGTAAAATACTAGTATTCAGCTGCATCTGGTTGGACTGGAAATTGACCCCAACATAGTTGATTGGCTAGACCGCTAGACAGATTGATTGATGGAGTAAAAAAAAAAGTTTAGTATAGTGTTTGCCACTCTGATGATGACAGATATATTCATCATTTTTCATTTTTAAATAATGTGAATGCATGGAATTAGTATGTGTGACAAAAGAGGGCTTGACAACGAATATTCCTTAAAGTTGTTACTACACTGATAATTTCGTAATTATTATTGGCTATATAAATATTATTAGTATAACTAAGATATCGTTGGAGGGTGTGAGGCCAGGCCTCCGAGATGAGGGTCAACTTGCGACCTTTTTATCACTGTTATCAATCCGGAGTTCTCCGTATGTTGCAGATCTCGAATAATATTTGTGTATGTTCGACTGGCGTGTGCAAAGATAAGTTAGAGAAGGCTAAGTACGTTGAATGTTTATAATGGTCTCGTTTGACAAAGAAAAAATATTAAGAAGAAAACAATTTGTGCGAAACTTAGAAATTATTTGAGGCAATTGCATTTTGTTCACAAGAGACATAAGAAAAATTGTGGACGAGAAGAAAATTGGGGCAGGTATTTATTAAATCTTGAGATGAAGTAGGTAGGTGTTTTGTTTAAAGTTCGTTGAATATTTGTTGATGATTTCTATACGACTCCGCCTCGGAGTGAATGTGGTGCTGTTCCACATGTGCCCTGTCACCTGCACGTTAGGAACTGATGGACGCTTGTGATGGCGACAAACTCGAAGCCGAATTCTGGGCCGACTCCATTTAGATTACCATTTTGCAATTGCAATCTTGTAATTGCAAACTTTGAAGGATATTGCTAATCCATTGCTTCATAAAAAAATGTCTGCTCAATAACGTAAATAACGCAATGAATGTTGTTGAACTGTCAAAATGAAACCCATTGCTACTGATAGTATGTTACGCACATAGATATATGATTTCTATGGTTACGCAATTAGCCCGCGGGACTCGGTACTCGGCAGCGTCACGACTGATCGATCGCGATGTGAAAATAGACGCGAGTTGCGACCACGCCGCCAGTTGCATACAACGCAGACTATGTACATACTCGTAGTTAAAGTGTGTGCAACTGTTGGCAAATACTGCGACGGTTACACACGAGGATAGGGTGTATGAGGGCCAGATTTGATTAACTACATTACCAGCGCTGGGGCTCTGTCGCGCATAGGGTCGTAGCGGCTGTGTGATGACCGTTTTGCGTGGATTTGATGCATATTTTCCTCCAATTTTTTTTTTGTGTTTGTGTTCTTTCTTTGCGTCATATTTACCGCAAATAAACGTATTTACTTACTTTCTTTATTTTTTTTACATTGTAGATAATGTACATAATATATTGAACGTCTGTCTCTAGAGGCCGTCTATGTTCTCTTCATCTGTGCCTGTCTCCCTGTTCTGGGAAGAGATTGTGCTGCCTGGCGACGGTAATAGTGGTGGTCATGCTTTTTAGCTTGTTTCAAATTATTTTTTGGGTACCTAGTTTTGATTCCAATGGGACAAACTTGGGTCTCGCTTAATGGCAAACGACAACGGGGCAGGCCCAGACGGAGATAGCGGGATGAGCTGGACTCCTTTAATGAAGATTGGTCCTTGGCAGCTCTGGACAGAGAGAGGTGGAAAGAGAGTAGACAGGCCTTTGCCCAGCAGTGGGACAGTGCGGTTGATAATGGCTAGTAGAAATAATAAAAGTTGATTCGCTTCCTAGGGTGCTAAAAGCCTACTTACTCACCTACCGGTACCGATTGTACCTATTCGAAAGAAAGTCGTTTGCAGAATCTGAAGATATTTTATTGGAATTCCTTAACGCGACTCATTCCTGATTTTTATTCATTGGTCCGCATGTCAAGGCTGTGCGACGATCAGATTAATTAATAGGTATTAATCAAAAGACATCTAAGGCTAACAGCCCGGGCGTGATCATTGCATTCATTGCATAACAAGTTTTTTAAAAACCACTTACTTTTTGGTTATTCGAGAAAATAAGAACACCATTTTGATTTTCCTTGCAGTTTACTGCTCCAACAGTTTGATTTCCTGTAACAAAGAATGTTATTAAATAAAGCGTTATGAACAAATATCTGGCGAAGGAAAATCGGAAATAAACTGGCGCCTTTTCAGACACGACAAGCTTCAAGCTAAAGTTTTTTTTTTACTTTTATGTAAAATTTTGTGACAAAGTTGATTAAAGTTAAGTGATGGTTTAAACGTCGAAAATGTATAGTTAAATAGTCGCTAATCACTACTTAATTTTAAGCAACGTTTATGAATAAAGGGGAAAATCTTGGACACTCGTAAGTAGGGGTTAGGGTAGGCAACCTAAATCGTTACTTAAACAGGTGCAGGTGCCCTCTTATCGGGGGTGCGGGATTGTCCGCAAGCGGGGGTGTGGGATTGTCCGAAAGGGTTACCGCTACCCCGGAACATAAAAGGCTAAGGAAGGAACACGGATGGGTTTTAGTCAGTAAGAATCTGACATTCCCTTCCGCTCCACCCAGAGCGGTAGGGTTCATTTGATGATTTTCCATCCATAAAAAAGGTGCCCTCTTATTAATAAAATGATGGTTATATAGTTATATACCTAGGTCTGCGGGGCAATTGCGTAACATACTATCAGTAGCAATGGGTTTCATTTTGACAGTTCAACAGCATTCATTGCGTCATTTACGTTGCTGAGCAGATACATTTTTTGAACATATGAAGCAATGGATTAGCAATATCCTTCAAAATGATTCAAATTGAGATTGATAGTGTGTTACGCAATTAGGGTGCTGGTTTGAAGTGGTTTGGTTGGTTTATGGTGGTGGTTTGTGGTATGGCTGGATATCATCCCCCTGCCCCCCTCCCTTATCTCCCTGCCCTTGTCCCAAGTTACATGTGGTCGGCGCAACATGTTTTCTTCTTTCATTCTCCCCTGTCAACCGTCACGCTATCATTCACTCCCTTCTCCTTCATATCATTCGTTCATTCCTCACACAATCCACCCATCTTTTCTTTGACCTTCCGCTCCTTCTCCATTTATTAACCTTTAGTATATTACCTAATTAATCTCTCTTTAATCCCTCCTCATCACATGCCCTTAACAAACGATTACCTTACAAGTTTTCTGTCACTGGCGCCACTTTCAAACTTCCCCTTATTTACCAATTTCTTACTTTATCCATTTTCATTCAACAACGTTCATTGCGTTATTTACGTTGTTGAGCAGACATTTTTTTTCGAACATATGAAGCAATGGATTAACAATATCTTTCAAAATAATTCAGATGTCACGCAAGCACAGAATACTTAATAGACTCTAGTTGGGGTGCAGGCCAGATTTGTCCACACAGCTAGGGTTACCACTTAGAAATTTGAAAAGTCCGGACAAAGGTCTAGAAGTTCGGACACGTCCGAGCGACACGTCCGGACAAATCCGGACGGATGGTGACCCTACACAAAGCTCGCCAATTACCTTATCTGTCACCATGTGAAATTTCAAAGCCTAACGCAATTTCACAGAGCTTAATACCGCACTCCGGGATACTCGGAAATCCGGAGTGCTGCAACGGAATAAACACCAGTAACAGACACGTGACCGGCTCGGTGTTGCGTCGAGTTGCAAATTGAGTTATTTGGTATCCATCAGGTTAATTATTTCGCGCCATTTTGGCGAGGGCGTTAAACCCTGATAATTATTGGAAAATGCTCCTGTATACTGTACAGATCTACTGTTTTTTGTTAATTATCTGAGAGGTAGGTACCTAAGACAGAAAGAAGGTAGGATAGTAGCCAGTTGGATAATGGAAGGCGGTCTACAATAATATAGTAATTATTCTTAGATTTGCATCTACTTATTGTTATTGTATGTACACCGTGACGCGTCTTTCTACTCTCTAAGCTTACCCTCAATTCTTTACCTTATCTTATTTTTTTTAAATTATGTGTGAGTAATTATAATTATAGGTATCTTACAAGCTGCGCCCCGCGGTTTCACCCGCGTAAATGTCGATCCCGTAGGAATATCGGGATAAAACGTGTGATAAAATAAATATGTTAATCCAGGGTGTCAGCTACCTCTATACAAAATTTTATCAAAATTGATCCAGCTGTTTGAGCGTGAAGAAGCAACAAACATATAAACACACACACACACACACACTCACACACTCACAAACTTTCGCCTTTATAATATTAGTGTGATAATACGTTTGTCAGTAATTGTGTAGCTCATCTCAGAACTTGAGAAGCTCAATATTTAGATTTGCACCGCCTAAAATACATAGATAGCTGGGTACTTATAGTATTTTCACGAGTAAAAAAACCTGGTACAAATATAGTTTTGGCAATTCATCGGTTGTTTATTTAAAAACCGACTGCGATTACAAACGACTGCACTGTCGCTGACCGGTTGTTTGTTTTACAACTAAGTATTAGTAAAATCATTGATATATAAAATGAGTAACATTATGATTAATGGCAACAACAAAGCCATTATGAGCTGATGAAACCAGTTTGTTACCTAATAATAAAATGCCAAAAATCTGGTCCAATATTATGTATTGTATTGATTGATGCATACCTAGAGCCTCTTACGTAAGGTCAGGGAAATATTTTATTTATTTAATTAATTTATTACTATTTATTTAAAATTATAAAGAGGTAACATTTTTTTGTTCAGTCGGGTAATGGTGCTATTTGGAACCGAGCTGCCAACTGCAACTGCCGCCAGCACGTGCAGCGACTGCATGCAATCGGCCGCTGGTTTGTATGTATTTATATGAACTCGCCCTTAATTGGGTAGGTACTACTTAACGCAACAATAAAAGTTACACCGTCTGAACAGTTTTTTAGACAATGCATCGCGTAAATTGGGCTGTACACGGCAAATTGACGTAGGGTGTAATTTGATAAAGAAATCCCTGGCCCTACAGTCCACAACTAAGAAGTATTAGTTATACAGGGTGATATTAAATTAATGGGCATCCTTTTAAGGGGTCATTGTACTCATCGTTATGAACAACTTTTACTATGGGACTAAACCTAAAATCGCGAAAAAAAATCAGCTGTTTCTTGCATTTATGTTCACATAAATCGTCAAAATTTAGGGAAGAGCTGATTTTTTTTTCGTGATTTCAGGCTTGGTCCCATAGTAAAAGTTGTTCATAATGATGAGTACAATGACCCCTTAGGATGCCCATGAATTTAATCTCACCCTGTAGACTGTCCATGTTTTCCCGTGTTTGTATTTTCCCTTCTTTTACAGGGGGTCGTGAGTCGGGATTTTACAAAATGTCTGGATACCAGACTTCGTAAAATGAAAAACAACCCTCCATTTAATATAATTACAGACGGCCGGCATGGCCGTCCTACGCCCTAGCACAGATAATATAATACTACGGCCCTAGTTAATTGATAGATGCATGGCGTAAAAAACGGGGTATGATGTACATTGAATATCTGAGGGGCAATTTCACAGTCTGATCGCAGTTTCAATCTGTCAAAAATACCCCTAATTTCTTTACATTTTTGACAAGTTTTTGAAATTTGTTTGTCGCCGAGATGAGACTGCGACTAGATTTTGAACGTTTTAAATTACAAGAATTGGCCTTCTGGATTTTGTAATTTTTTTCAAATCGAAATATTGGTAGAGTATGAAGTTTGGTAGAATGGTACAGACGCCAGCACATCAAGCTACCCGAAACTGTCAAATTTTCCCAATCAACTTTGAACCTTATGTTTTAGCAATAAAGTTGAAAATCTATTATAGATATTTGACAGATTGTAGTAACTTGATGTGCTGGCGTGTGTACTTAATGGGAATGCTCGAATGTGATGCGGAGGAATGAGGAAAATGCCGTAAAGAAAGTTTTGAGTATGAATGAGAATGGCTATGAGAGTAAAGGATGACTAAAAAAACGATGGATAGATTGTGTGATTGTATGTTGTAAGACGATGTGGGTAGACAGGGGGTGATGACTACCGAAATGCCGAGTACTAGAGAAGTAGGTATGGACGAAAAAACATGTTGCGCGGGTTGCGCCGACCCCAACGACCTATCGGGTGTTGTGTCTGGCGGGCTGGCTCTGTATTCCCTACACAGTATTTAATTTTATACTAAACCTGCCCGAAACTTCGTCTGCATGAAATTTGTTGTATGTACCCGCGCGAGTACCCGACCCACGCTCACGCATCGCATCGCTTGCCCGCACTAGTACTTTGTTTTCGTTTCCGACTTTTTTTCTTTTTGCTCGGCCTCTTAGGGGGTCCTAGCGTGATTTTATATAGCCTAAGTATAGCCTTCCAAAAGAATTGGGCTACCAAATTCAAAAATATTTTTTCAAATCCGACTGGTAGTTCCAGAGATTACCCCCTACATCGAAACTTACAAACTGGACCTCTTTATAATATTAGAAAATTCGAAGACATGTGACATTTACCAACCCGCTCTGGGCACGCGTGGTGGATTACAGCCCCCTCCCTCTCACCAAGAGTAGGCCTGTTTTCCAGCAGTGGGATCATTATAGACTGATTTTGTTTTTAGGTAACTAGCTGTGCCCCGCGGTTTCACCCACGTTAATTTGAGGAAAAAACCTAATCATGATTCGAAAGACAGGTGGCGCCATCTATTATCATAATAATGTTATTGTTGTTTTCCTCGGGAACAGCACTTTTTTTCGGGATGAAAGGTACCCTATGTCCGTTTCTGTACACCTGAGAACGTATACAGGGTGTTACAGAAAGGGTATATCAATACAAACGGGTTGAAGAGTGTATCTGGTCTACAATCTCTGTACAAAATTTCAGCTCAAAAGCAGTAACTTTGAAAATGCTTAATATTTTTTTATGTCAATAGTTTATTAAATTGAAATCATAACAAACGTGTCACCGCACTACGAGGGTCATTATCCATTATCTGTAGTGTGTCTGTGCGCCTAGTACACGCACATCACGCCGCCGCGCACCAGTGCAGCGCCGTGATGTCGAAATAAAAAAAATATTAGGCATTTTCAAAGATAATGCTTTTGAGCTGAAATTTTGTACAGAGATTCTAGACCAGATATACTCTTCAACCCGTTTGTATTGATATACCCTTTCTGTAACACCCTGTATACAAAATTTCAGGATGATCGGTTCAGTGGTTTAGGGGTGAAAAGGTAACAAACAAACAAACTTACTTTCGCATTTACAATATTAGTTAGGATCACAGATTACTAACTTGTAGCAATAGGATATTATTAAGGTAGACAAGCCAATGCCCGATGGTATTGCCCATCGGTAAAAAATGAAAAACTTCCACACGACCCTTTAGGGGTTTCAAAAATCCTTTCTTAGTGGTCACCTTTGTTCTGTAAGAAAAAAGTCTGTGTTGTCTGTCAGTAAATTTTAGGTTTTTATTAAGTAGATCAGATAACAAAGAGCATCTTCATTTAACCGGTAATAGTACAACGTCCTAAGGACCATAAGTCCATAAGTATCTAAATCCTTTAAAATTGAAACACTTTGTTGAGTGGTATAAGTATTTAAATAATGTTGAGTAGGTATGTATGAACGCATCAACGCAATACTATTACCGGTTGAAGGGAACGCCCTTCGTTGATTAAAATATACGTATAGCCTATAGTTTACCTGCTATAGGTAAACTCTGTTAGCGTGATGCTAGATTCCGTGACAACAGTGGCGCCATCTATACTGCGACATACGTAATACGCACTTGTTTTTATGAAGATAGATGTCGCCACATGACTACCTCATTTGTCTTGTTGGCGCTAGAGGCACACTAGAGGACTTCTGAGCAAGTGGTTCTGGGTTGGATCTCCAGGTGGGGCAGTGATAGAATACTCTTTATTATGTACAGTCACGTCTAAAAGTATGTATACACTTGGCTTCATTCAAAAATAAAGGCGATTTTCTCCTTTATTTTTGAATGAAATTTTATGTTTACGAAAATAGTATTTTCGAACCCATAGGTTTATGTTAAGTGTCGTATTTCAACGTTGCATTCGTTATTTCACGAAAAAATCGCAATTGAAAATTGCCAAGTGTATACATACTTTTAGACGTGACTGTACACCATAAAATTACACATGTAAATGTAATATGATCATAAGGTCAAGGAAATGTTTAGTATAAGCCCAGAGTCGAGGGTTTTTGGAATTTGTAGTAGGTTTTGTGGCAATCTAGGCTTTCTAATCTACATAATATTATCTAAAACTATTTATACTAAAACTAAAATATAGCGTCGAAAAATTCATCCGCATCGCTGTCGACTGGTAATGTACCCAAGAGACTGGCGGCATTACCACGTTAAAAGTTAGGTTTTAATTTTGTTATTTTTACAAATGTTAAAATCAAATAAAAATGTTAATAAACATAATTATTTATGTTTTGTCCATCGAGTTAGTTTTAACAAAATCTGAGGGCCTATGCAAGTGGCAATCGCTTTCAAAGCGTTTCGTGCGTTGGAAGCTTTTTGTTAGCTTATATCAATCCAGTACATATTTGACTTTTCCATCATCGTTAGGTATAGGTATCGTTGATAGAATTTCACTTTGTCTAGACCATCTGGTCTATCTTATTATAATCTCGGAGAAACAAGGTCATCCCGCCGAAGATGAACAAAACTAGTCTATGCTAGGAGAGGCTTCCGATACAAAATAGGTAGGCAAAAACCTGTTATTTAATTTATTTACATTATTTTGGTACCTACCAAAATAATGTAATAACTTGAACACGGAAATGATTGAACGTGTTAAAAATGTCACGACTGGTCACCAGCATTCAAAAGGTTGCGTTTATTTTTAACCGACTTCAAAAAGGAGGAGGTAGTCCATTCGACTGTATTTTTAGTTTATTTAATCGATGATGATTAACTTCCTGTCATTGATATTTACATAGCAAGTAGTGTTATACGAATTTGTGTAGGGTAGGTACAGACGCCAGCACTTCAAGCTACTACAATCTGTCTTTATTTAGATAATAGATTTTCAACTTTTTCTCTAAAGTAGAAGGTTCAAAGTTGATTGGAAAAATTTAAAACACGGCTACACATCGAGCTATAGGTACATTTCCAGTTTTAGCTTACTTCGCCAACCAGTCTATGCTGACTTCTGGGGGCCTAAAAAGGCCACTTTGGCAGAATCATAAAAGGATAACATTATGAATCATAATAAAAGTCTTAAAATGGTCACAAACTGACAATTCATTACATTATTTGACATTAAAGCAATTCATATTTTGTGAACCACTTTACGAATCTCCGTACAAAACTGTCAAACAGATGAATTGGGTGATATGAAATTGTACGCAAATAATATTATGAATTGTCAGTATGTGACCATTTTACGACTTTTATTATGATTCATAATGTTATCATTTTATGATTCTGCCAAAGTGGCCTTTTTAAGCCCCCTGATTGTTGTTGTGTTTCGGCTTTTACTGGTACCTATGTAAGTATATAGTTTAAAAAAAAAACCACCTAAGTACTTACTTATAAGTACAGACGCCAGCACATCAATCAACCTACCCGAAACTGTCAAAATTTCCTAATCAATTTTGAACCTTATAATTTAGTGATAGTTACAAAATCTATTGAAGAAATTTGACAGATTGTAGTAGGTTGATGTGCTGGCGTCTGTACATTTTTTTGTATAAAAGTTTTTTTTTAATGCGCTTATAGAATATACTGCCTCGTCGGTCTAGTCGTTGCAAGCGGGACTGTTAAATAATGCGGAACTTTTGCGGTCATGAGTTCGAGCCCCGGGTCGGATAGAGTGAATGGATTTTTCTAAAGAGAAAATCGCAGTAGGTACCTACTATTAATTCAGCGTCTGCATTTTTTATCGGTTAATATGTACCATAGGTTCGCCCCCTGTTACATGAGATCGACGAAACTTATGGCTTCCCCATATCATAGCCACACGCCAGCGATCCTGCAACCTGCGGGGTAATTGCTATAACACACTTACTTTACTTACTTTTTATTTTGACAGTTCAACAACATTCATTGAGCAGACTAATTTTTCAAACATACATATGAAGCAATAGATTAGCAATATCCTTCACACTGATTCATTCATGATTGTGATTGATACTAGGTCGTCGGTCAACCTTGAAAAAGTAAGAAATGAACCTGACATTATTTTGTTTTCCTAAAAACCACATCTAACAAAATATATTATCTTATCAAAATATTACGTTTTATAAATATGTCTTCCGCCTCTTCGCTTCTTATTTTTATTTGAGTTCGGAGGAAATACCATTCTATGACGTCAGAGCAGTCAGATGTTTACACTTTCTGTCAAAAATTACGCTCAAGCGAATTGTTTTCTGAAACATATAGGAATTTGTTTTGCCATGCTACAAACATCTAAAAGCAAATTCCCGTAATTAAAAACGTTTAAAATCTAGTCGCAACCTCATCTCAGCGACAATCAATGTCAAAAACTTGTCAAAAATGTAGGGAAATTAATAGAGGAATTTTTGACAGATTGAGACTGAGATCACGTTCTTAAAATTACGAGAATTGCCCCTCTGATGGCAAGTTCAGGTGATAAAGATCATGTTACTTTCGTATATGCTTTTCTAAGTCAAGCTCAAAACAAACAATGTTGTGTATCTTTGAGTTAGATTATTGGTCAGGATAGTTTCAGGGAAAATTTAGAAAAATGCTGTTCCCAATGACTATAGGTTTTAATTCTCTTTGGCTGTTCCTATTGTATTGTACAGACGTCAGCACATCAAGCTACCCGAAACTGTCAAATTTTCCCAATCAACCTTGCACCTAAACTAATGCCTTAGCGATAACCAACTAACTGAAAATAAGATAATCCAAGTAAGGAATAAAGTAATCCAAAAGTAAAACGAACGTACAAAAACTCTTAGTTGAACGAGACCTTACAGATTGATTTGTTGCTTGATGTGCTGGCGTCTGTACCTAATATAGTTTTGCCTGTATCTTCACCTGCGAGGAATTTCGAAACCTATAGGATTTTCATAAGTAGGACATATGGACTTATTTTGCCTATACATGATATCCAATTTTTAACTGTAGTGCGCAAACTGTAACCATGAACTCAGCATATAATTCTAAACCCCCTAGCGTGGAAATTTTTCGTCGGTTATCGAAAAAAAAACATCTGTATCGTAGAAAAGTGCAATCATACGCGGTCAAAATGTATGGAACAACAAATTTTTTTAAAAATGATTAAATACTAGATACGCTCCCGTCTAGAATCATGTCGTCACTGGAAAGGAGAAAATGCTAAAGCGTCATTTGGGCCAAAACTTTACGGCAGGAGTCAAGCTCGCCTCGCCAGCTTCGTCTTGGCCTGCCGCGATGGCGTCGTGCGTTTAGTGGGACTCAATCGGTGGTTCTCTTAGCCTTATTGTCATCTGACATGCGGCAGACATGTCCAGCCCAGTCCTATCTAAGTTTAGTGGCTTTCTGGGTAACGTCCGTTATCTTGGTTTTAGCACGCGTGTTCCTTTTACGGAAAACAAATGAAAAACTAAAATGAGTTCTGAACTTCTGCATATTACTCGTATTTGCCTGATACCGGCTGACACGTTGATGATTAATTATTTATTGACAAAACAAAAACAACGCATCTAAATATTCTAGATCATTTATCTATTCAATAAGTACAAATAATAAGGATGAAGATTTTATTTGTCTGAACCATAGAAATGTAAAAAACAGTATAGTCTGAACGTACTAACCTCTGGAACTAACAGTCGGATTTGAAAAATTATTTACACATTTGATAGGCTAATTTTTGAGGAAGGGAGGCGAGCAAAAAGCAAAGAACTTTGTAAAATTTTTACATATACAATATACAGGGTGAAATTGAATTCATGGGCATCCTTTTGAGGGGTCATTGTAATCATCATTTTGAACAACTTTTAGTATGGGACCAAACCTGAAATCGTGAAAAAAAATCAGCTCTTCCCTACATTTTGACGAGTTATGTGAACATAAATGGAAGGAACAGCTGATTTTTTTTTCGCGATTTTAGGTTTAGTCCCATAGTAAAAGTTGTTCATAATGATGATTACAATGACCCTTTAAATTAAAGGGATGCCCATGAATTCAATTTCACCCTGTAGGTATAAGGTGCTATAAAAATATCTGCCACGGCTTCAATGGGAGACAGTATTTTGTATATAGATTACAGTAGTGAAGAAATTTTGTACCCCGTAATAGTTAAATCAATTTGAGAAAATAAAGTAATTAAATAAACATTTACTCTATTCTGCATAACGTGGTTCACAAACTACGCGCGATGAGTCGCTTCGTCACATTTTGCGAAATGAAATGACGGTGCGGCAACAGCTATTTACTATGGGACGGTTTCATGCAACTAAATCAATCCAAATTTATACGCACATTTTTTTGTATGAAAAAATTTATGACATAAGATCAATAATGTATTTTAACTATTGTAATTTATATACAGAATACTGTCTCCCATTGAAGCCGTGGCAGATATTTTTATAGCACCTTATATATATCAATATGTAATAATAAGGTGTACATAATAATAAAGAGTACGCTAAGCGTAAATAATAATAGCACGGGCGGGCGATTATTATGTTATACGTTAGCACAAGAAATTTTACGTAGACGAAGTCGCGGGCAGAAGCTTACTGTTACTTATAATTAATTATCACTTTACATAATAACCATCAAATTAGTAAGTATTGAACCTTTTCACCCGGATTTAAACACACAGATAAGTTTATAAAGTCAAGTACGTAACACTAACTCAATGACTACAGTAAATGTATATTATAATTCGTTTTTCTCGCATTTTCTTATCAGCACTTAATGCTCATGGAATATTTGCGATGTATTTATATTTTAAACTCGGGGGCACGTTTATAAATAACGATTCATTTATTGTTATTACTTTATACAAGGTCAAATTAAAAATTATTAAATTAGCTAGCGATACTGCTGGGTATATCGATATTTAAACATGATCTTGACTTTCCAACTTAATTTTCATGCTCTAACTGTAGCCATTTTATAATTAAATGTATTTCTACCTGTGATGAACTGATGAAGCAGAATTCTGAGCTAAGGTACCTATTCTTTTCCTAGGTATTTAAAATTAATACATTAAGGGCTGATTTTTCCAACCCCAGATAATTTAGCGGAGGAATAATTTTGAATTTTTGACAGTATGGAAGACATACAAAAACTGTCAGACGTGAATTTTATTCCACGAATAAAAATTATCTGTCGATTGACAATTCAGCCCTAAGTAGTGTTAAGTGTAGTATGTCTGTTTAGTAGTGAATTAAAACTTAAACACACGTAACAACGTAAACGCTAGCTCACGCACATTAGTAGCATCTGTCAGCTGTCACTAATGTCAACTGTCACTTCACCACGAATGGCGCGAACGTGCCTGCATGATAGGCGTGGTGTGGTGATGAGCCAGTGTAGTGGTATATTCAGCCTAAATACGGAATCAACAGAATTCTACAGGTAGGTACAGCTACTCCATAAGCTAATGGTTGTACCCAACTTACCTACAATAGCAATCATGTACCTAGGTCGATCGTAATAGGTATTTCTTTACCATCCAGATAAACTGGAAAAAACAAATAGCTTTCGCAAAATAGCTCTTTTCTATGCTTATGGTACCTATGTTCAATGTTGTATTGTAAAAACGAAGAAAAATATATTTTTGAAACAGAAGTGGCCTGAAAATAAATAAACAAAAACAAATGTAAGTACTTATCCCATTTTTATTTTCACATTCTGAATTTCTACCCGAAAAATGGGTGAAAAATCTCAACAATTTTCTAGACTTTTCACTTCATCATCTAATATTGGAAAATATATGAGCTCCCGATGTCCTTAGAGAACTATTTACTGTAGAAGCACTCAGATACCACTAGGCTGGTACTTCTCTGGTACTTTAGTGATAATATGGTACCCTAGAGAGTACCAACACACGAGTTCTGCATTGGCAGATAATGTACTTTGAATGTTTTTAAAAGCTATCATAGACAAGATAATAAAGAGTGGGTTGTCTATGGTATCTATCTATAACTACCTACATAATAATAATAATGCTGAAGAGTTTCATTGTTTGAACGCGCTAATCTCGGGAACTACCAGACGGATTTGAAAAATTCTTCTTGCTTTTGATAGCCCAGTTTTCGAGGAAGGCTACATTAGGCTACATAATATCACGCAGTAATGGGCGATGCGATGCGACGGGGTGGGTCGGGGGAAAAAGAAATTTCACGAAGACGAAGTCGCGGGCAGAAGCTAGTCCAAACTAATAATATTATAAATGCGAAAGTAACTCTGTCTGTCTGTCTTTTCTTCACGCCTAAACTACTGAACCGATTTGTGTGAAATTTGGTATAGAGATAGCTTGAGTCCCGGGAAAGGACATAGGGTACTTTTTATCCCGATATTCCCACGGGATCGAGACTTATGCGGGTGAAACCGCGGGGCGCAGCTAGTAAAAAATAAATGGAAAAATATGACGCGTAGACGTTGATGTCGACGTTTTGTTCTAAATAAAATAAATAATACTAGATAACACAATGGTTATACCTTATCTTACCTGCGTATTGCCATGATTGTGTTGTAAAACCATACAGTTGCGTTATTGTAACGGTTACAATTATAATGGTCAAGGTGTAGCTACATGCTCCATGATCTACATACTTAGGTGTATTCAGAACGAAAATATTGAGTCTATGATTTTTTTTTAATAGTTTTTCTGAGATCTGTCAGGACCAGTTAGCGTGTTTTCAAATTAAATGGCTGAAAACATGCCTGGTTTAGAATCTTTTAGAGGAGGGTGAAAAGAGAGTCTTTTGAAGTAAAGTTTGGCTGTTCTTGGTCTGGAAATCCTTGCCTCAATCTTGTTTAGGTCAATTTATACCATAGAGAAAATAATTTGAAAGGTCCTGTTGAAAACCAGCGTCAGGCAAGATGTTTATCTATAAACGTTGCTTAAAATTAAGTAATGATTAGCGTCTGTTTAACCCTAAATTTTTGACTTTTAAACGTATTTTATTAACTTTAAACTACGTTTATGAATAAAGGGGTAGTTGTCTGGCATTTGGTGCAGCAGTGAGGCACACTACTAATACCTATTATTTTATTTATAGAAAATAATCTGACGCATCATAACAACACTACTACAAATACCAAAGACAATCAGAACGCCCCTCGATAATGGAGCTGCATGGTTGTCAACAAGTAGCTACGTCACAACGGCCAGTGTTATCAGTGTGTGGCTTCTCGGCTCAGTTACATCATTCTGTTGTTTTGATAGCGCGTCTAGATCGCGCTCGGGGTGCTGGGAGGCTCGTCCTATTGACTAATGTAATGACAGATGATATATGGCTTTGAGTTGGTTATTTTTGTGGAAAAATTGCAGCTCGTTTCTTTGGTTTTCAAACGCGCGTAGGCATTTCTTTGCGTAAATGAAACAATTTGTTTTTTTTTAAGTTTGACTCAAAATTTAGTTACACGAGTACCGATTGCTGACACAGCCATTAGGTCCTCAAGTGTGCAGGTGACCCACCTAGATAGACCGACAACCTTAAGAAGGTAACTGGGACAGACTGGATGTGGAAGGCGGAGGACAGGGTGTTGTGGCGTAGCCTGGGAGAGGCCTATGTCCAGCAGTGGACTGCGATTGTCTGAGTTGATTGATTGATTGTGTGCAGACACAGATCGGACCATGGACATATTGATCTGACGAGGTTTTGGTGAGGGAAAATGGTTAAAAAGTGGGTGTGTCCTCATTGGCCAGTTGGTTTGCAATCGGGCTATTTTTAATATTTTAATATTGTGAGATCTAACGGTGGGACCACAAGGCAGTAACTGGTTTCAATCGTTGATATTTTTAAATAACACACTTATCGTGAATTCCCCAAAGGATTACGCAGAAAGCGATTTTATAAAATAAATGTCTAAAAAACGACAAATGTCTATAAAAGATACTATATGGTCCGGGATTGTCCGAAAGGGTTACCCATAGATATATGAAAGAAGTTGTTTTTTACATTTCTATGGGGTTACCGCTACCCCGGAACATAAAGGGCCAAGGAAGGAACACGGATGGGTTTTAGTCAGTAAGTCTGACACACAGGGGTCATTTGATGATGTCCCATCCAAAAAAAAAAGGAAATAGATATGGCAGTTTTTCTTGACATGTAGCTATTCGCCTATTTTTTAGTTTTCTAGCAAAGAACAGGTCCATCTTATAAGGAACTATCTGAAACCTGTTCCACAATGTCTCCTTCGTTACCAGTTTGACGTCTTTACGTAATTACGTTACCAACCGTCGTCGCGTCGCCTGAGCAGTTCATCATACGACCTATTCCGCTATTGGAAAACCTGATTGTGAACTATGGAGATCACTGTAGAATTTATTAAAAAAAAACTTTGTTTATATAAAGTAAAATGCTTATTTATAAAAAGAGTTCCCAGGGTAGCCCGCGAAATTCAAAATTTCTTACGTGTTTTGCCATTTGCAGGGCCCTAATTCACTATGAAGTAGGTACACAAGACCACTTATAAACGATTCCTGTCTTCGAATCACATGTTAATCACATTCTATGACACAATGTGTGGTTTGAATTACTGTCAAAATAGGTATTGTACATGTTGTCCGTTCGGTTGACATTTCGATTCCTTGCCGTGATATTGACGTGTTTTGCACGTGGTAAGATTTCGCGGGGAATAATACAGGATTGGGGCCCATCACCCTAATTGCGTAACACATTATCAATCGGAATCTAAATCATTTTGAAGCAAATTGCTAATCCATTGCTTCATAAGTTCGAAAAATTTGTCTGCTCAACACATAAATAACGCAATGAATGTTGTAGAACTGTCAAAATGAAACCGATTCCTATTGATAATGTTTTACGCAGTTGCCCCGCGGGTCAGTGTCAGGTTTTTTGTTGATTAATAAAATATGACTCGCGAGCGTAACAATTGTACCCTTTAAGGTGTCACGAACGTAATATAACTCCGAAAAAACAGTTGGTAATCATAATAAACAACTTTATTACTTGCAAAAGAAAACAAAAACCAGACAAAGCATAAATGAGCATAATTGTCGAAATGTGGGTGTACAGTCACGTCTAAAAGTATGTATACACTTGGCAATTTTCAATTGCGATTTTTTCGTGAAATAACGAATGCAACGTTGAAATACGACACTTGACATAAACATATGGGGTCGAAAATACTATTTTCGTAATAATATAAAATTTCATTCAAAAATAAAGAAGAGATTCGCCTTTGAATAAAGCCAAGTGTATACATACTTTTAGACGTGACTGTACTAGGTCCACCTCTGCCTAACCTCGAAGAACACAGGCATGATGTTATATTTTGTTATGAAAAAGGTAGGTAATCCATCATCATTATTAAACTCCCGTAGAGTATTGAAGATGTGTTAGTTCCTGTTGTAACTGATTAATAGAAGGGGTGATGCAACTAGCTTGTTGTTAAAGAAAATTGTAGCAAATGCTACTGGGGATAAAGTTCGTTTTCGTGGAGGTTCTCTAGGTTTATTTATGTATTAGGTATATTGGTACACCATCATTGTCTAAGACACCTACAGCAGTACATACAAAAGTATAAACTTACTATAATATTTTTCTTTATACATAGGTATTATAAACTAGCAGCGCCCTGCGGTTTCACTCGCATAAGTTTCGATCCCGTGGGAATATCGAGATAAAAAGTATCCTATGTGTTAATCCTGTTTATAAACTATACGTGTGCCAAATTTAATCCAAATCCGTGTAGTAGTTTTTCTGTTAAAGAGTAACAAACGTCCATCCATCCTCGCAAACTTTGGCGTTTATACGTAGTCAATTTTGGTGACCGCGTTGTTCTAAACCACGCAACGGATTTCGAAGTAGTTTTCACCATCGTTTAGAGAATTTATTCCGGAAGGTTTATGTGCTTAATACCTACATGAATATTAAAAAAAAAATTACATAATTAAGAAATCTCAATGTTGTAAAAACCATGCGAAGCAGGGGCAGGTCACTAGGCTAAATTAATACTTAATAGGCATTATTAGTTAAGCCTATCGCAAAAATAACAAATGCAAATTTTTTCGCGGTTTGACCCCCAAGGAGAAAATGTTTGTTTTATTGTGGTTGTTTGTTACGCTTTCACGCTAAAACGGCTGAACGGATTTCGATAAAATTTGGCAAGGACTTATTATGTAATCCTAGGGAAGGACATAGCTACTTTTTGTCCCGGTAGCACGTTCCCGTGGGATAATATCCGACATCCACGCGGACGAAGCAGCGGGCAGAAGCTATTCTACACTAATATTATAAAGAGAAAATTTACTTTTATATGTTTTTTTTGTAATGGATAAACTCAAAATACTTAACCGATTTTATAAATTCTTTCACCTATAGAAAGCTCCGTTATTTAATTATCAGCGAGTAACATGGGCTGTTTTTTTAGTAGGTACCTACCTACATTTATTGTGGTATCTTACGACTTCCACGCGAACGAAGCCGCGGGAAAAGCTAGTGTTATATAGAACAAAGACAAAATAAGACAGCTGGTATGTATCTATTAGGTTTACTGGAAGAAACCGTGTGCGTTCAGTCTTGTTTGTTACATGGTAAGTTTTGTGTATTCTTTGAATCATCATCTGCCTAGCCTTTTCCCAACTATATTGGGGTCAGCTTCCAGTCTGACCGGATGCAGCTGAATAAGTTAATACCAGTATTTTACATGGAGCGACTACCTATCTGACCTCCACAACCCAGTTGTTGGTAACGACTGTCAAAGATCCACGAATGACAGCCGGGACCAATTTCCGAGGCACGGAGAGGGCTTGGTATCAACTCTCGGAGTTGTGTCGCATGTCGGAGTCAGAGGTCAGGATTCGGGTGTCGGTTGTGTATTCTTTGAATTTTGGTAATAATACTTAATAGATTATTACTAGATATCCCTTTCACTAGTAGATTTCCGCACCCTAATTGCATTTTGAAGGATATTGCTAATCCATTGCTTCATATTATTATGTTTGAAAAAGTCCGCTCAACAACGTAAATAACGCAATGAATGTTGTTGAACTGTCAAAATGAAAGCCACTAATAAGAATTAAGAATTGCCACTAATAAGTATATAATTGTGTGTGTTACGCAATTAGGTGTCCCGCATCAACCAAAGCTTGATAACCTGCCGTCAAAATATTTTTTTAACTGCATCTAATACTCAAACAAAGATTTTGCTTAGATTATATTCATAACGAATTGAATGGTAATAGCTACCTAAAGATACTTAGCCAAAAAATTAACAGTAGGTAGGTATAAAAACAATTCCTTTGAAAAGCTATTTTGAAATTGCAAACGCAATGTAAGTCCGCATAAAGTTATGAAGAATTTGACGTAAAACTTCTAAGTTCTTTTTCAGAAACGAAATATTTAAAATATTTCGCGAACTTGCCGTTTCCTCGAACCAGCGAATAAGTATATAAACATCGAGTTCGTATAAATGAATGATTAGGTACGGTACTTAGTATGAGTAATGGTTTTTATTTGTTGCAACCAGCACCCTAATTGCGTAACACACTATCAATCGGAATCAGAATTATTTTGAAGCAAATTGCTAATCCATTGCTTCATAAGTTCGAAAAATTTGTCTGCTCAACACGTAAATAACGCAATGAATGTTGTTGAACTGTCAAAATGAAACCGATGCCGATTGATAATGTGTTACGCAATTGCCCCGCAGGAAGCCATGAGCAATATTATTATTATAGATTATGTACATTCGCGTATAAAAGCAAACACAAAATATTATTGTAGGGTAGTTCAGTATTGACTTGACACCTAGTCTAGTCTGACAGTTGAGCAAAAGATAAGTGACACTGACATTAACGCGCAAAAAAAAATGCCCCGCGAATTCGTCAGTAAATTTTTTTTTGTGAGAAAAGAGTTTGTAGCTATTAAAGCATTACCTATAAAATTAAATGTATGTTTTGAGAAGCGGAAAACAGTAATAAACGCGCAATCAATATTATTTTCTAATTAATACAATAGAAATCTGTTTATCAGTCTAGTTGCAGCGATAACGTTGTTTATTTTGAAACTATCACATCCAAGATTTGTTATTATTTCTAGCATTTCTATCACTGTGCGACTTCAAACGATAACCTTGCGTCATTTATGCAAGTTCTATATTTAAACTCGAGGAAAGTCTTACGTATTTATACGTCAATCAAAGACAAAAAAAAAACAAAACAAAAAAAAAAACGTCAGCCCATAACTTACCTTTTTCTCAGTTAACGGTGCACGAATGTAAACCGGATTTCTCCTTCACGATGCAGTTTCACGTTAACAACGATTTTTAATTAAAAAAAATGCGCAAGACGTGTTGTATGCGGTCGACGCACTAGTATACTGCTGTGAACAACATCGAGATGGTACAATTACTTGCCAGGCATCGCTATCAGTGATGCGTCGTCTTGTGTGTGATTGTGGCTGCCAAAAGCGATCGTCGATAGGTCAAGGTCGCAGGTGGTGACATTATTGTCGGTGCTTGATTTGTATAAAGACACGCACACCTTCCTGAAATACTTAGTAATCCCGATCCAGCTCGCTGCCCTTCCCCAGCGACGCCCTAAGCCGAGGTCTGTGCCCCACAGGGGGTGCCCTTAGCGTGTAGTCGCTTAGTTTTTAAGTTTTTTAGGCTAGACGTCTTTATTTATTGAGGGAACCACAGGCAAGTCCGGTTAAGCAGACGACAACCTCCTAGGCTGAACTGCCATCCATAAAACTAATGTTGATCTAATAATGACTAATGGTTAATGATTTTTAAATAATATTATGAAATTATCTCAATAGGTTATAAAAGTATTGGTAACTTTTGAGATGACGACAAAAATACATGTTGCATGGACCCCATAGAAGTTGCAGTAAGACACGAGAATGATGATGAGGCAATAAGAGTATTTTGTTTCGGCAGATTCGTGAAATTGCAATTAAACTGAATACTTATGCTTTCCATTTCGACATGCGATAAAAAAATCGTTAAAAAATAATAAAATATCTATGTAAAAAATAGTCACGATGAATTTACTTGGTATTTTAAGTACTTGTATAAAAAATATTTTGAAATATAATTTGGTCACGTCAGATCCAGTGTCTTGTCTCTTAAAGAATGAACATATTAGATACCTAAAAATATTGGAAAACCAAAACATTAATTAAAACAATCTAAAGATAATGTCAACATACAAAGCATAACCAGTAATGAGATAAATAAGTAATAGGTACGAGTAAGTTCCCTAACCTTCCCAACTAGATGACCCGACAGACGCTGTCCTATCAAAATTTCAATATGGTCCGCTAATGAGACACAATTTATATTCTATTGTATCGTACTACATAAGACACGCGCGGAGCTTGACCGGGTTCATACAACAATCCCATACATAAATAGACGTTCAGTTTTTCCCGAATTTGAAAATTTCCGGAAAACTTTTCCAATTTTTTTCCCTAAAAATCTTATTCGAACAAGTTATGCGCCCTAAATGCCCAAAAATGGTGCCTTTTTTTTTGATGGCACAATAACGCCTCTTTGTTATGTACAATCTATACCAATAAATGAAATTGGGGTGTCTGTTTGTAATATTAAAATAACCGCTTTTTACTAAATGTATATGGATGTATACACGATACATATACCAAAATATTTTTTTTTCAATTTTTGTCTGTCTGTCTGTCTGTTTGTTCCGGCTAAACTCTGAAACGGCTGGACCGATTTTGACGGGACTTTCACTGGCAGATAGTAGATGTAATAAGGAGTAACTTAGGCTACTTTTATTTTAGAAAAAAAAAATTAGGGTTCCGCGCAAAAAAAACTAAAACGTTTTTCGTCATACACGCGAACGAAGTCGCGGGCACTGGCACCTATAATTATTTTAAAGAGTCTCCTTTTCTCTGCAGAGGGATATAAACATCATAAGGAATATTATAAGAAAACTGATAATTCATACTAATATTATAAATGCGAAAGTGTGTCTGTCTGTCTGTTACCTCTTCACATTTAAACCGCTGAACCGATTTTGATAAAATTTGGTATATAGTGTGAGTCTCGAGAAAGGACATAGGATAGTTTTTACCCCGATATTCCCACGGGATCGAAAATTATACGGGTGAAACCGCGGAGCGCTGCTGGTATTCCATAAGATGTTTGTAGTTTTCAATAGTTTCCAATACCAAAGAAATGTATTGAAATTCATAAATAACTAGCGACAATGGCGGACATTTTGTAAAGCGCCACCTGGTGGATCGCACGAGCATTGTCAGTCCGCATATGGACTAACAATGGATCAAAGAGAATATATGAATGTATTTCATATTCCACAATGTTCTTAAATATGTTTACGTGAATACGTGATCCTTTGTGAGTGTGGAGATATATATGTCTTAAGCGGTTTAAGCTGTGTAGGACTGTAGGGCTACTCCTAAAGGGTATATAAATAACTAGCTGCGCCCCGCGGTTTCACCCGCGTAACTTTCGATCCCGTGGGAATATCGGGAAAAAAACTATCCTATGTCCTTTCCCGGGACAAACTATCTCTATACCAAATTTCATCGAAATCGGTTCAGTAGTTTAGGCGTGAAGAAAAGACAGACAGACAGACAGAGTTACTTTCGCATTTATAATATTAGTTTGGATTTAGAACAGTATGAAACCTCACTGCCTGACCGAACTTTTAAAGTCTGCAATCATCCTACAGTATTTTCAGTTATTTTACGCAACCCACAAGCGACCTTATTGCAAATAGAATAAAGATTATTGAATGACTATTTCATGAAATTTCAATCCATAGAATTATATGAACTTGTGGTTTGTATTGATGAAATGAATGATTATAATTCCGTAAAGTCGCTCGCGAATCGTATTTTGTTCAACGTACAACCAGACACTGACCTGCAAATTGCAAAAAAAACGTAAGAAAAATTGTATTTCTTCTTTTTTTCTTTTTGTTTTTGAAGTTTCTAAAATGTCTGTAATTTATATGGTGTAGGTACATAATAAAGAGTACTGTAGATGCGGACGAATTCTTTGATGCCCTATGATTATTTTGTTTATTTTTTCATAAAGTGTACATATTATTATAGTTTATATGTTAGCTTATATTATGTAAATATCTATACAAATAAATAAAAATATACTTTATTGTTAAAAAAATAAAGAGTACTCTATTCTAATTTCGCGGGCTACTTAGCGCATCCTGTAAATTGAGTGATCAAGGACCAGCTAGAGAGAATAGAAGATCAATAGAGTGTCCATAGACACTCAACAGTCAACAGTCTCGATGATTTAGTGGCTGTATGTGCCTTGGGACTGCTGAGTACTGAGATTCAGGGCTCGATTTCCCGGTCGGGCACGTTTGTTGTAATTTATTTTCATGAGTTCTCCGTAGTAGCTTAGTCTGAGAAGCAGTGATCGCACTTGTGAACTTGGATATTTGCACTGAAAGTCTGTCATTAGGTACCCGAAGTACTACGGTATAAGAATTCTTAGTTTTAGACTAGGGAACAATGAGTATGACATTTAAATGTGCCTATATTACCTACTCAGGTAGCCATAAATATAATTATGCGGAAACCCTTTTTAGCAGGTCTGAGGTGTAAGAGGTCCTAAGTGAGATTTTTAAACATCTTCCTAAAAAATTCGAGCAAAATAATATAAAAAATATTTATGCGTCATTTGGGTGCCATATTTTCATTTGTTTAATGCGTTTAGAATGTTTTTGCTAACTGCAGTGAAGGAGGTAGAGAGCCTAAGGGACGAGAGTCTACCGATTATGATTATTGTAGATTGGAGAGTACTTTCAAAATAAGGGGCTTTTTTATGGATGGGAAATCATCAAATGACCCCACCCGCTCTGGGTGGAGCGGAAGGGATTGTCAGACTCTTACTGACTAAAACCCATCCATGTTCCTTCCTTAGCCCTTTATGTTCCGGGGTAGCGGTAACCCTTTCGGACAATCCCGCACCCCCGGCAGGCTTCGGCCCTGGCAGGCCCCTTCCTTTTTGCTGACATCTCTTTGAGGCGCGCGTGGAACACGTACGCGCCGTCCGGCACGGGCCTGGTCCTGATCGGACGGTGAGCTACCCATTACTCTCCGAAAATAAGGGGCTGAAATAATCTAGATTTAGGGAAGTCTTGTTTGTACGTACCTACGACTATCAAAGACCCATTAGAAACAAATGCAGATACACGCACGCATGACGATTTATCAAGCTATACAAATCCAGTATAAGTAGACTTCTCACTGTACAAAAAGCCTATATTTATTTATTTATTAAAACTTTATGCACAAGTAAAAAAAATAATACTGTACAAAGGCGGACTTAATGCCTGAGGCATTTTCTACCAGTCAACCTTAGGGTGATGCAGAGACAAAACATAGCAGGTGCAACATACCGGATAACTAGCTAGGAAATGAATATAAAATACAATATATACACAGATACATACATACATATAAACCAAATGAACTCTCAGGGGAAAAAATGATCGGTAGAGGAGAAAACGAATGCAGCAAATCAGCGCTGGGATGTTACGGCCAACTTCTGCCGAATATGTTCACGTGCCTTCACTTTAAAAGATAACCGACAAGTTGCCGTCCTGATGTTCAGAGGGAGCGCATTCCATAGAAAGACCGCCTGGACAAAGAAAGAAGAATGAATGAAACCAGAACGGTGAGAAGGACATCGTAGAAGGCCTATACAACGCGAGGTCAGCTAAAACTGGCTTGATATGTCGTCGTGTGTACGTTGAGCTTAGTTCCTAGGAGCCTACTCTATAATACGATACTCCTTGGTAAGACTGGTTGTCAGCAGACCGTAAGGATGCTTTTCCACCAGAGATAAGCGAGGATGCGTAGCGAGGGATGTGTGTGAAAGTAACTAATAACGTCGCTAACTTAGTTCAAGCTATAAAAATGAAGCGAGTTCGTCGTTAATTTTAACTAAGAGTGTATCATCAAATATGCCATCTACTAAGCACTGAATTTCGTGAAGAATGGTGACTAGGAACTATATTAAACAACTATACCTAAGGCACCTGTCCCACCGACAAGAAAGCGATTAGCTATCAGCGATTTTGTCACTCAAGAAACGTACAAAACGTCGTCGTAGGTCACGTGTAAGTAAAAGAGATAGTGAGATACATAATAATATTAATAGTTCATGGTTGATTGTTCACACCGCCGGCTAATACTCGTTTATCGCAGCGACAAGAGCTATTAAACAGAATACCCGCTCAAACGGTCAGCGACGCTCACTTGGCGGACAAAATACTGGCTAACGCGGTGTCCTACGTAAGCGACGAATACGACGCGACGCGACGCTGCGAACGCGATGAACGCGATCAACTCAACGGCATACCCTGCTTGCGGCCTATATGACAATCTGCGGCGAGACGTGACGTAACACGTACTTGTTTTGAGAGCGACCAGACGCGACACCACGAACTACATATGAACTTTCCGTCTGTTCCCGTTGTCCCCATTCGGAACGCAATAAAAATAATTAAAATGTATTCCCGTTGTCCCCATTGACGGTTTCCTGTTGAAATTGTACCTACTGTACTTCTCCATGCGTGAACGACGAATACGACGCGACGCGACGCAACGCGACGCGACGTAATGCGACGCAATGCTACACGCGACAAATGTCCTACGTGATTTTGGTCATTACTTCTCGAATCATGAAGAAGTACAGTACAATTTTAACAGGAAACCGTCAATGGGGACAACGGGAGTATATTTTAATTATTTTTATTGAGTTCCGAATGGGGACAACGAGAACAGACGGAAAGTTCATATGTAGTTCGTGTTGTCCCGTCTGGTCGCTCCCAAAACAAGTACGCGTTACGTCGCGTCTCGCCGCAGACTGTTACATAGGCCGCAAGTAGGGTATACCGTTGAGTTGATCGCGTTCGTCGCGTTCGCAGTGTCGCGTCGCGTCGTATTCGTCGCTCACGTAGGACACCGCCTTAGAGACGCTTGGTGCATGTGTATACTATTGAGTAATCGCTCGTCCTCGTCGCGCACTCGCTGGCCCTTGCTCGCCAATTCGTTTTTGGTTGCTAGTTCTATACTCGCTTCTCCTGCCTAATAAATAGAGGGATCAGGCAAACTAGAGAAAAGAAAAGGTCTGGGGTCCCAAGGTCCACCTTCCAAAAGACGGGAGTAAATAATATCAAGAATCACCTGCTACTAAAACTTCGCAATTAATTGGGGAATAATAATTATTGGAAAGATGAAGATGATAAATTAGGTTCTACTTTGTCTTTACGTATTATTTATCCATTCTTGGCACAATTTCACAAGGACAATTTAAACCATTTAAATTACTTCCCTAAAAAGTTCACAAGGTAGTCGTGTCTTCCATTAACGTAATGAGGTAAATTATTACCATCCAATTAATGATATTACTTACAAGTTATGAATCTGAAAGTTAAGCACCACAATAAAATGTAATTATGACATTTTCTGAGAGTACAATCTGGGTTCGCAAGGACTGTTTGTCTGAATATTTTTTAATAAAGCTCATGTTTTGAAAATAATGGAGGTAGAAAATGTATTTAGCAGGTTTACACTCTATGGCGACGAAATCAAAAGTCATTTAACCATAAGAACTTTTTGAACATCAAAATTACATAAGACAGTCCCTCAAGACCCCCCTCATCACTTCCCAATGCTTTAGCTGGGAAGAAGAAATGGCGCAACAAACAGCTTGAATGGAAATGGTCCTGAAGTTATTTGATAAGGGAACTTGAGAACTAGAATCCGCGACCTAACGCAGCAGACACTTCGTCACTGTACCACTGGGGGTGCGAATACCAAATCAGACACCGAAAACACCAGTCAAGCTACAATAATGATTAGGTACAAAAGATGCAAACTGCAATAAAAAATTAGAGACATCGATTGCAAATGGCAATATTCTTAACCATAATCTCATGCTGCAGAACCCTCAAAGAAACTCCCTACCTTTTAACTGGAAGGAAATTGAAAAATATGAAAATGTTCTTTTTAAAATATCTCTGTATTATCCACAAGAGATTTTCTTAATCCTTTCCCACGTCGTGTGCGTGGAGGGATGCGCGGGAAAACGGACGGTATATAAAGATGGCCGCCGGGTCTGCAGGCCACTCTTGTGACCCGCCGTGCTTAGCAGTGACATGAAGGCAGTGCGCTGTAGGTGAGTTTGATAAACACTTTTTAAACTAGGTATGTGAACTTTTTTTAGAAGTTGTTAAAAATTATTGGTGGAAGAAAACTTGGGAAAGTATTTGTGTGAAAATTGTTTTTAAAAGTTTTGCGTGAAGGATTTTTTTGAAGGGAGTCTTTTAATACGATGTTGTTTATGGGCTATGTAAAAGTGGACTTCGGCATTATATTAGGAGTGCAGAGTGCAAGTAAAATCTTTAAGGTAGTGCAATGTTTGCCCTAGAAAGATAAATGGTTAGGTAGAACTAGGAATTTACTTGATAAACTTTTTTGAACACCACTTTGCTGATTAATGAGCACGTTAAGCCGTTGGTCCCGGCTGTCATTCGTGGATCTTTGGCACTCGTTACGGGTAGTCAGAAGTCCGAAACTCCAGTTTTGCTAAGAGGTATCGTGATTCCTAGTAGTCCTAGTAACTGGGTTCTGGAGGTCAGGTAGGCAGCCGCTTTATGTAAAATACTGATATAAGTATCATACAACATAGTTGGGAAAAGGCCTGGCAGTTATTATTTTTTAAGTTTGTATCAAATCAATATATTTTATATAAATATATAAAATCCAAAGTCCTGACTGACTGACTGACTGATATATCAACGCACAGCTTCAACCACTGGTCCTAGAGACATGAAATTTGGAGGGTGTGTTCTTTGTGAAGAGTAGGTATCCACTAAGAAAGGGTTTTTCGAAATTCCACCCCTAATAGGGTGAATGGGGGGAGGGTGAAATTTTACGCGGACGAAGTCGCGGGCAGAAGCTAGTTTTACATAAACCTACTTGGGCACTTATGAAACGTCAGAAGCTAGGTGCACGGTTCCATTTGGTCGTTTCCTATGGAGAAGAGCCGGCAAGAGACTCCACGGTTACTCTTTTAAATATAGTTGGCTTTTACAATATTTTCAAATTACAGTAGGTATGGGAGGACAGCGTAGGCCTGTCAACAAGTACCAGGTACTTAATAAAATAAAAAACGGTCTACATATCTAAAGTCTACAAGGTGTACAAAGTCCTCACATTTACACTCCACATCATTTCACATCTCCTTGGGGAAGGTGTATGAGTATGTTGAGCTGTAGAGGTTTTCTTTATTAAGGTCTGCTGAGCTGGACTTAAAATTTTGGCACATTTCTTAATTCATGAAAGAGATCGAGATCTTTACTTAGCTGTAGCGCGAGTTGTTCCGCATGATTTTTTTGTTAAAATATATCTTATGACTAGGTAGGACACTCGGCAATACTGTAGTTTTTTTGCTGTTGTTTGCCAGTGGGACGGCTTAGGGGCGGGTCAGATAGAATTTTCACTAATGAAGTGAAAATTCGGAATCGTATCAGTAAAAGAAAGCAAGAATAAAAAACACTTATTAAGCACAGAAAAAGCACACAATATAATACAAATAAGAAAAAAGAAGTGTAAAGTGTGATGTAAGAAAACGGCCCAGTTCAGCAAAAATGCTGGAGTAGTGCCTGATGCTGGTTTTAAACTGGACACAATATAATAAAAATAAGAAAATAAAAGTGTAAAGTGCGATGTAAGAACCTGGACCAGTAGTTCCAAAGTCAAATTCAAAGATCTGTCAGTTCTCTCGCTTGACACTATAGTTCAGTCTTGGCAGAAGCTTGGCAGCTGTAGACTAAGTCGGCCACTTTTAACGGCACTGTGTTCCCCCTAATCACATCTTTCCAAAAGTAGTCCCAGATGTTTCTTGATCTGCTGACTGCTAGTATGTCCGTCTGTCTTAGGTCCAGCCGAACTATTCAAAATGATAAAACTCATCGTAAAAACTTACCTAAGTGAAATGAGCTTGAAGTGGGCTGTCAGTTTTGTCTATCCCTAGCATCGGTAGCAGCAGGACACCATGTGGTTTTAGTCAGTAAGAATCTGACAGACCCCTCCACCCACCCCAGGGTGGTGGACATCCATGAGGATTTCCACACGATAAAAAAAAAGGTGGTGACAACTCACTTTAATTAAGCTTACCTTCGACCAATAATATTGATCGAAGAAGCTCACTTTACCGAAGTTTTTATGGTGGGGTTTTTACAGAATACATATAGTGGCAGTCTCGGCCACCATTGTGCTCGACCATCAGCATCCTTGTATTCAAATTATGATGTGAGCTGTGTGTGTCATGAG
Organism: Amphipoea lucens; assembly: GCA_947508005.1. Lineage (NCBI taxonomy): Eukaryota > Metazoa > Arthropoda > Insecta > Lepidoptera > Noctuidae > Amphipoea > Amphipoea lucens. The sequence continues at coordinate 10,551,789 of OX382375.1, forward strand.
CTTCTGTATATTATATTTTTGTATTACCTACTTTGTTTACAACATCCATCTTGTGGTCTCGGTGGAGGTCGCTGTTTCTAATGTACCAGGGCGCGTTGACTACATCCCTTAGTACGGTCAGCAACAAAAGTCGATTAACACTGTCATTTTTACAAGTTATTAAATTGACAACAATTATTTTCAATAAATTGCTTTTTAGCTTTTCTAATAATAACAGTGAGTTTGTATTCTAAAAATTGTACTTCTGCTGCAATTTTGAACAAATATTTTGCTCAATAACTAAGATTAAAAAAACTGAAGTGTTAATCGACTTTTGTTGCTGACTGTACTTACTTTGTTTTGAAATCGTTGTATGGTTTGACGAATGCTTTAGCTGAATACAGCGCCCACAGTGGCCACAGTGTCTTGAACACGTTAAAATTTAGAATCTGTGATAAGAATCGATTCAGCATCACTGTACCTATCGGTACTATTTTCAACTAGAGAAATGATGATAAGCACAGCATCCAGCTGCCGCGACCTTCACTAAGACATTCAGTAGCCTCGGGGGGGCCAATACGATAAGATCGAAAGATAAGCTATTATCTTAGAAAAATAAATCCCGAAATACATTTTTTACATCGCAATTGTCATTGGTAGGTAGATAGTGTCTAGTTTGAAACTGTGAATAGATAAAACAATAATATGTTAGGCTTAAAAGTGTTTATAGTTTTAAGAAGCCTTCACTGTAACTGTTATCTAGGCATGTAGATAATAGATGGACGAAACAAAAATCGTGCGGTTTTTTTAAATAGTCAGCTTAGCGTTATCTATTGTAATCTACTTACCAATGGTAGCGATTCGAATATTTAAAAAAGTCTTAGAACAACTTACTAAGACATTTTTTTAGAGCAGGTGCTGCCTAAGTGCTCTCAAAACGGTGAAGCCGGTGAAGGAAAACATTGTGAGGAAACCGGCATGTCCTAGAACCAAAAAAAATCGAAGATATAATAGTAGGTATATGTCATTTGCCAACCCGCACTGGGCCTGGGTCGCGAATTACGGCCCACTCCCTTTCACCGAGAGGAGGCCTGTGACCCAGCAGTGGGACCGTTATATAGGCTAATTAGGTTATGTATGCTACAAAGACTACCTACATATAATAGATGCGGTATACAAAGGAATGAAAGACAAAAATGCGGTATATAAAGGAATGTTTTATTTTTTACATGTTTGTCACGCTTTCACGCTAAAACGGCTGAACGGATTTGAATGAAATTTGCCACATGGGTAGACCATGACCTGGATTAGGATATTGTTTATCCCGATATTCTCACGAGATCGAGACTTATGTACGTGACGGGTGAAACCGCGGGGCGCAGCTAGTTTTCCATTAAAACAAACTATTTTGAAGATCTGAGCCCTGATTCACAACCATACAACAGGCTAACGTATCGAAAACCTGACATTTAGATAACCTGATTTGACTTGTCCTCAACAGCAAATAGCTGTTGGGAGAATTGCGGGCGTCTATTGATAATATTTTCGGGTGATTTTCGGGTTTTGGACTTGTGAACAACGTTTAGAAGGGTTTGACGCAAAATGTGCACTTCGCAAAAATGTGCACTTCGCAAAAATGTGCACTTCGCAGACTCCTGCGATAACAATTATTAATGTTCGATACGATACGGAAGCGTATCGAGTGTTTGTGAATAGCTATGCAGTAAAGAAACCTATGGCGTTCTCAAAAGGTATAATTTTTAGAAATCTCTATTTTTTTTTTCGTTTTCTAAATTATAAGTCGTTGCTCATATTTCAAAGAAATAGCACAACAAGGTGCCATAACTAAAGATGATATAAGAGAACAGCAAGTTATCCGGTAACTTATCATTGTAAGCCGCCATTATTGTTGTTTGTGAGCAAATGTCACGAGCTCTGCTGATCCCGTGACTAAAGCTGCCTACGTGTGGTCGCATACAATAAGAAAAGTCGCTGCTGAGATAATTCTAGTTTAATATTCGTGAGAATTGTTTGTGTTTTTGGATTTTTCCATCAAGCATTTCGCAGAGGCCAACCAGCATCCTAATTGCGTAACACATTATTAGTCGGAATCTGAATAATTTTGAAACAAATTGCTAATCCATTGCTTCATAAGTTCGAAAAATTTGTCTGCTCAACATGTAAATACCGCAATGAATGTTGTTGAACTGTCACAAAATGAAACCGATTCCGATTGATAATGTGTTACGCAATTGCCTCGCCGGAGTCCGGATTTGTGCCCGGTTGATGGCATAGCATAAGAATAACATAATCAGCCTATAATGTTCACACTGCTGGGACACAGGCCTCCTCTCTGTGAGAGGGAGTGGGCCGTAATCTAACACGCGAGTCCAGTGCGGGTTGGTAGATGTCACATGACTTCGAATTTTTGGTTCTAGGACATGCCGGTTTCCTCACGATGTTTTTCTTTACCGTTTTGAGAGCAGTGGTGATGAAAAATTTTACAAAAATTAAAGCGCCTGACTGGGTTCGAACCTACGACTTACAGCTCGTAATTCGCGGCTGTTAACACTGGACCACCACTGCTCTCATGGCAATAGGCTCGCCCCCTATTACATGGGACTTAAAAATAACTGGCGAAATGTGGGTGTACAGACAGCGTCAGAGAAAAGGAACCCCCTTTGGTAATGAGTCCCCTTTGGTAAGTAACCAAAGGGGACTCATTACCAAAGGGGGTTCCTTTTCTCTGACGCTGTCCGTACTATCTATGGGTAGGTACTCCTCTGATTAACCCTTTGGGGGAACGAGGCGTGATGTTATGTTATGTTTATTGGTGAGGGAAGGTTGTGTGCAACAGCCCTTTTGGCTTTAAAATAGTTTTATGTTATTTTTTTATTGCGGAAAGGGCCCGCTCTTGACCTCGATATCGCCTGATGGAAAGCGATGGATGAGTTTACGGTGAAACGAGTTTAATATACTTACATACTTTTATCACTTCGATATTTCATTGACTGATGGCTAGTTTTGATAAAACTCCTTTCAACACACCTCCTCGAAAAGTGGCTCTTAGCCTCTTATGTACCTGTACTGCTTTAGAATAGAAAACTTTTATTTTAGACAGGAGTCTACAGGGTTAGTTACAATTTTACTTAACTTCTAGTATTAGTACGACGCTGCATCAAGCTCGCGCGGAGCTTGATAGCTGCTTTCAGCTTTTAGGTTCACAGACGACGTGTGCTTTTTACTTTGTATTCCCAGACTAGTGCGGGAAAGTACACCACAATCACAGGCTAGGAGTACCTAGTCAAGATTAAATGCGTTAATTTTTTTATTAGGTACTGCGTAGTGCGTTCATCCCTTGTCATGCCTGAATTTAGTGAAAAGAATCTGTGTAATTTATACTTACTTAAAATATTTTTTTTTTACAAAACATAAAACAACCGACTTAAAAAAGAAAAACACTACAAAGTGATAAATAACTTTAATTTCGGAAGTCGATGCCGTTGTGTCCGCATTTTCGTTTTTTGACACCGACTTTCGAAATTAAAGTTATTTATCACTTTGTAGTGTTTTTTTTTAATTTAATTTAATAATTTATTTCGAGCAACAAGACTCATAGTGTTAGTAACAATATACTTATAAACTATGTTAGTAATAAATTAATAATACACTTACAAAACAAAAACAAAACCAAAAACAGATGACATCACTGCTGCAAGGTGACAGGCCAGGTCTAGTTTAAGTCGGTTATTTTTTTTTTTGTAAAAAAGTTTATATTTTTCACTTTTTAGTGTACGTACCCCACAAAAATTCAAATAACACTAGTGCATTGAAGAATTTTCCACACACGTCTCTCCTCTGCCATTGCAGACCAGCGGGTATCAGTAGCAATGACTTTATTTTGTCAGTGCAACAACGTTCATTGATTTATTTACTTTTTTTCGAATATACGAAGCAATGGATTAGCAATATAGTGTGTTGTGCAATAAGTTTGCAGTTTTATCTGATACGCCATAAAATTTAAAGTCTTCTCCAGCAGGTGTGTAGCGGTAGTAGCGGCCTGCGTGCTGGCGGCGGCGCTGGTCTCGGCGCAGATCACCTTCAGCCGCGATTGGACCGGCGGCAAGCGAGCGGCCCCGCAGCTTGCCCTGGACTGCGGCCAGTTCACCCGACTATGTCGCCACTTCGTAGTTAGTATATAATTCTGGTTTCTTTAGAAGCTACAAACGTCATAGTGACCAGAGCCCTGATTCACAATCATACGACAGGCTATCGTATCGAAAACCTGACACTTCGATAACCTGATTTGACTTCCCCTCAACAGCAAATAGCTGTTGGAAGAATAGCGGGCGTTTATTTGATTTAAACTGACAAAATTTTTGGGTTTTGGACTTGTGAACAGCATTGAGAAGACTCCTACGATAACCATGATTAATGTTCAATACGATACGGAAGCATATCGAGTGTTTGTGAATAAGGGGGCTGGTCAGTAACTGGAACGGCGGCAAGCGGGCCGCTAATATTTATTATTCTGTAAAAAATCATTGCTTTATGTTTATTAACCAGAAAGAAAACAGGCGAGAGCGTTTCTATGGAGAAAAGACCACCCGCATTTCCTCTTAAAACGTTCACACACTAACGTAACCATGAGAGTTACTGACACAAAGGGGCTTAGATATAATAATATCGTGTGCACCTTAATCCATATGCAAATGTCAATCGAACCCTGACACCATGACAGAAGCCTCATCCTTTACCCGATCTTCTTCCGTGGCTAAACAATAACAGCCGCACAGGTCGATCGATCAGGTTAAGCTAAGCTTGCCGCTGTCGGTCTGTGAATGGGTGACCATCTTTACATAACGAGTCCCCTCCGTGTCTCGGAAAGCACGTTAAGCCGTTGGTCCCGGCTGTCATTCGTAGATCTTTGACAGTCGTTACGGGTGGTCAGAAACCAGAAATTCTGACAACCAGTCTTAGTAAGGGTGGGTGGGTATTACCCAGTAACTGGGTTGTGGAGGTCAGGCCATGTAAAATACTGGTATTCAGCTGCATCCGGTTAGACTGGAAGCCGACCCCGACATAGTTGGGAAAAGGCTAGGCAGATGATGATTTGTATGAATCGCCATAGTTTCATAGCTTAGCTTACAACACACATCTCTGAAGGCAGGTATATTTATTATCTAGTCCAACACCAAAATGCAACAGTGACGTACTAATCTAAAATATCTTCTCCCATGTTGGCAGCACGAATTGAAGCAAGCCATGACGTCAGAGCTGGCCGTCAAGCACCACAGCGAGCTGGACAAGCCGCCGCTCTACGACGAAGAGTAGCTGCAACCTCCCTACACGTTCTAGGCAGATAGGACTCCTGAACTGATGGCCAGATCTTGTTGATGATGAATAGATTCTGTAACGGTTGGATAGAGTTTAAGTAGCGTCTAATATGCTGTGCTATTTCTTGATCTATGCCTTTCGTTTTGGGACAATGAATGTAGAATTTTTTATATCGATTTCTGTTTTATCGACAATTTGACGCTGAGATCTGGAAACGTTACTGAGTTTGGTTACCGGTCCAATCTTGCACTTGCAGTTTGACAGTAATGTGCGTCAGTGACCAGGATAACGTTTAGCCTTTGAACGCGCTAAGAAACGTTTAAAGATTTCGACCTAAGATTTTATTAATTCTGTGTAGTCCATTTTAGCTTAATAATTTAGCCAATTTCTAAGTTGTTGCGTTTAGCTAAAAGGTTCCTTTTTTATCAGATATTTATTACTCTATTAACATTATTTTGTTGTGACGGTAACATACCTAATTATTATGTTAGGTACTCTTGGTCGCTAAATTGAGTTCCGTAATCGAAAAGTTTCCAGCAATCATTGAATTATGTCTAATTTAAATTTAATTTAACGTGGAGGATATTTATGGAGGACAATATTATGTGAAAAGATGAAAACCATAAAACTTGTACCATGACGCGTAAAGTTTTATTATTTTGGTCGCATCTGTTGCTATTGCTAAGTTGATTACTGTAGGCGTTCGTTTTATTGCATTAAAATTGTTAGATATTTCTAAAGTAATTGTTTATTTATGTATGTTATGAGTGGAATTCTTTTGACTATAATTATGTGAAAATGTGCACGCAAGACATTTTCTCTTGGAGAAACGAACAATATTTTTTATCTTAATTCACCATATAATTCTTTCATAATCAGTTCCAGATTTAAGTGTGACTATATTGTTCCTAAAACCTACTATATCTTAACATATTATAAGCTAATTGCTAACTTCGACTCTAGTCAATATGCTTTACTATATAATATATAAGTAGTTAGGTATGTTTAGGTATCAAATTACGCGAATTAATGCACGACGAGATAATTAGGCGATGATCGATATTTTGATAAGCATATCACTGTATAGCAACTGAAAATATCTTTATATTGTACTGTATTATAAATAAAGGAGATTGAAGTCTTCTGTATGTTTTATTTATTAAAGGTATGAAACCCAAACCAAGCAATAAGAATATTATTGACCCCTCCGTGTCTCGGAAAGCAGGTTAAGCCGTTGGTCCCGACTGACATTCGTGGATCTTAGACAGTCGTTACGGGTCGTCAGAAGCCCGAAATTCTGACAACCAGTCTTACAAAGGGATATCGAATTATCCAGTAACTAGGTTGTAGAGGTCATATAGGCAGTCGCTTCATGTAAAATACTGGTATTAAGCCGCATCCGGTTAGACCGAAAGCCGACTCCAACACAACATAGTTGGGAAAAGGCTAGGCAGATGATGACTAATCAAACTCAAAACCCGCGTGGTAGATTTCGGCTCACTCCCACTCACAGCGAGGAGGCCTCTGTCCCAGCAGTGGGAAAATTATAGGCTAATTATAACTTAAAAAATAGTGTTAGTACCTAAACAACGAATTATTTATTACTAGCAGCGCCCCGCGGTTTCACCCGCATAAGTTTCGATCCCGTGGGAATATCGGAATAAAAACTATCATATGTCCTTTCCTGGGACTCAAACTATCTCTAAACTAGCAGCGCCCCGCGGTTTCACCCGCATAAGTGTCGATCCCGTGGGAATATCGGAATAAAAACTATCCTATGTCCTTTCCCAGGACTCAAACTATCTCTATACCAAATTTCAACTAAATCGGTTCAGCGGTTTATGCGTGTAGAGGTAACAGACACACTTTCGCATTTATAGTACGGATTACCTACGCCACAGTGAATGTGCCTTACCCAAATTAGTATGGGTAGTATTATATTATCTGTGGTATGGGTCGATTTTTTTTCTGTTATTGCACCTACTGTGTATTGTCTCTGCATCACCCTAAGGTAGACTGGTAGAAAATGCCTCAGGCATTAAGTCCGCCTTTGTACAGTTTTTACTTGTGCATAAAGTTTTAATAAATAAAGAAATATCCGTGGGCTGTCCCACCTATCTGCTAATGTTTATAAGCTACCCTTCTGTTCTTGTGGAGACGACACTAGGTAACCAATAATAATAATACCCGTCTGTTATTGTTCTACTGCAGGGCAATGGCCTCTCCTCATACAGAGACCGCATGGGCAATGATCACCACGCTTGCTAAGATGGGTTGGCAACCAATGGTTTGCGTCAATAAACTGCGACGCGCTGGCAATCGTTATTATCGGAGTGGTAAGAGGTGTTGAGTTTGTTTCGACCTGTGTTGAGTTTGTGCAGCCGGAAGAGATAGAAACCTTATTTCAGAGAAATTAAAAATTGCAACATAGATTTCTGTATGCACCTGTTTTTATAATTATAAAATATTATCTAACTGATAACTTTTCACATTATCATTTTTATCAATGATAAAGATCTGAGGTAGGAAGTATAAAAAAAGAAACAACGAAATATACTTAAAATTGTTATATTATTGTAATAAATTGATTTTATTTACATGTAAAAAAATATAATTACAAACTACACACATAATTATTGCGAATTACAATCAATTCCGATGCTTGTTGCACACTATTAACTAAATTATAGAAACTAAGCTGTTCCTGAATAATGCTCCTTTACAAATTATATTTGAATTTATGTAAAATGTTGTTTTTTGTTAAACCTACAGGCTGTATTTAGATGATAATCCTTATCATATTTATGTACGTGAATAGATGTTAAAATTAAAATGTAAACGGGCATCCTAGATAAAAAAAAAGATGTTAAATCTACCAACCCGCACTGGGCTCGCGTGTTGGATTACGGCCCACTCCCTCTCACAGAGAGGAGGCCTGTGTCCCAGCAGCGGGGACATTATTGGCTGATCATGTTGGCCAACCTTCTATATTGTTGACAGATTTTTGTATAATTGAGGAGCAATCATTCAATTAGTGTTTTGTCCATAAATTAACGAAATACAACTGAGTATGGAGAAATCATAATTACTGATTAATTATGATTTCTCCATACTCGGTTGTATTTCGTTAATTTATGGACAAAACACTAATTGATTGATTGCTCCTCAATTAGAATTACTTTATTTTCTTAGGAAAATGTGTTGTAAGTGAATATCTATTGAGTTTAGATCAAGTTTTAAAAAATGGAAGATCATTTACATAATTTCATGAAATTGTATTTTTATGTAGTAGGTGTGTTTCTAGGTAATGGAAATTAGACCATTCTGAGTCTGCCTTATACTTGAACTTAGAACCATTGAGTATGAAACATAATTTTCAAAATAATCTATTTAGATTAAAAAAAGTCGGGTTAGTTACACCATTTATAACTCAAGAACCATTTATAATTTTGATTTGTGTCCGCCCCGAATAGCAGAATAACTATTAAAATAAAACATGGAAATGCGAAAATTCACGAAAAAAAAAGTAAGTTATTAATAAAATTAATTTAAATATTAATTGATACTGAGGCGGTACGAAGCTCGCCGAGTCAGCTAGTGTTTAAATAAGTTTGATATAAAAGCAGTGGAGAATGATATTTAAATTTTGTCAAGAATCACTATTAAGTACAACGTGGCAATGCCGCCAGTCTCTTGGGTACATTACCAGTCGACAGCGATGCGGATGAATTTTTCGACGCTATATTTTAGTTTGAATATAGTTTTAGTTAAGTTAGGTTTTAATTTTATTATTTTTGTTAATTAAGGATATATGTATTATTCAAAAGCACTTAAAATTTGTCAATTGAGTTTTGGTGAAACATTAGTGAACCGACTGTTAAGTACCTAAACCTACAGTTTCAAAGAAGACCGGTGGCCGCAACATCATAGGTACAAGTCATGAAAATTCGACTTTACGGTGGCAAAAAACGCACTCTAGGAAAACATACCAACCTACTTTCATAAATAACGTTTAAGTGACGTCATTCGCCGGTAAATTACGGACGCTATATGGCGGTCACCGCTCTTTTAGATAACCGTAGTATAAAAGAACATCTAAAAATGAAAACAGGTGGATTATAAATGACTTTAAACATAATTAATCTATTGCATATTTACAATGCAATATTCTACTTATGACGTCGCGAGTATATTTGTGTTACAGTATTATAAAATAATGGAAGATGAAATGATGTTTATTTAAAACTAAAGATAGTAAGTTAGTTTAGAAATATTTAATTGTGAGAATAATTAATGATTCCTATTAGCATAAGTAACTATGTTAATGTATAGTATTTGTATCGAACGAAGCGACGCGCGATTTTCTTGTGTTAACCAAGTGTACGGTCAGCAACAAAAGTCGATTAACACTTCAGTTTTTTTATTTTATTTTAGTTATGGAGCAAAATATTTGTTCAAAATTGCAGCAGAAGAAAAATTTTTAGAATATAAGCACTTTGCTATTATGTGAAAAGCTAACAAGCAGTTTATTGAAAAAAATCGTTGTCAATTTAATAACATATAAATATGACAGTGTTAATCGACTTTTGTTGCTGAGTGTACAAACACGTTGTGAATGCGTGCGTGAGGACGAGTAGGCTCAGCACATAAAAGACCCTCACACACACACATACACTTCGGACTTCGCCATTGTCTCAAAGTTATTTCAGCTTGGTGTCTAGTGAATCAATAATAATTTCACAACATATTGATCAAATCATTGTCATTGTTATCTATAACCTAGCGGTTACATTGTTAGTAATTAAAGCTAGATTCAGTCAAACTAAAACTATACACACTACAAAATTATCAAAAAACTGTTTTACGCTATAATCGTATCTACTATCTATAAATTACGATCTATATTGTCATGGCAAACGTTAGTCTACTGCTACATGCTTTGAAGGCATCAAGTACCAACTTGGCAAACATTTGTTGAAGTTTTCAGCTTTTGTTTACACAACTGCCCAAAAGAGGAGTGTTATGTTTTCACCGTCAACTTGATTTAAAACTAGATTTGGGGTGAGACAGTTCGAAATTTGTCAGTTTTGAATCGAGTGGAAAATAGACCTCATCATTATTGTTTAATATGGACAAGTTGACTTCTGCAGGTATTTATTTATCATGCTACATGCGTCTATTTCATTTCTATAGTTAATAACACGAATACATAAACTATAATTATTTTAAAATTGGTCCCATACAAACACATAAAACATACAGGTATTACTTGGCCCTGCCAATGAATACTAGATTGTAAGGCGGATATACATTTAGTGATTTGAATGGATGGTTTTTATTTATTTATTTATTTATTAATAACCAACTTATATTGACAGTTTGCACCACACATACAAGTTATTGGTCAATGGTGACAGCTCAGTATAGTTAGCGCCACGAAAGATGAGACTGGACCCTGCCTCCCGCGCTCTTTCCGCCGCCCCTCTGACGTCAGGTCCCGTCCCGCGCTCAGACCTCATACCGCTAAAGAGACCTAAAATCGTGTACCACGTGGTGTGTCAAGTCTCATCTTTCGTGGCAAGCATTATAGCTAAATCTTCTATGCACTTTCTGTTCGAAATTGAACTATAATTATGTTGCTAATGCCAAGAGCCGGTTCCCATAGACGTGATGACAGACAGTAGCCCTGTTTAATGCTGTGGCTTTTATACTTAGCTCAGGTGTACAGGGGCGATTTTTTTTCGAGCACTGCGTTTTCTGCTTACCGCCGAGATTAAAAAATCCAACAGTGTGTTTTTTGCCGCGCTAGGATGCGCTCTGTTGGATTCTTAATGCTCGGCTCAAGACTGAAAGTTGAAAATCGAGTGCGCGATCAATCCCGCCGCGATATTTTTACATACGTGGTGCCAACGTGGGCTTAATTGGAGATGTTCACATAGCAAAAATGACTGTGTGGTCCGCGACAATTTCACAGCGTAATTTATTATTTGGAAACAGGTGGTAAGGACAATCGTTTAACGGTTTTATAATTATCATCACAGCACTATGGCAACCGACTCTATGGCGAATTGCTATCTCCCACCCCATTCAAAACACTATTACCATAATTGAATAACCAAAAAACGTCGTAATCACAGCATTGATGTCTTTCACATATCACATACCTACATCATCAAGATTTAACTTACAAACCGCCATTCTAGTCATCATCAGTACCACAGCATCTGACATACTCTAAGGCCTTATTCAGACTGTCGAGCCAAATATCTCTGTCCTTCGGTGTATCGGCGGCTAGTAGGTGCCGCCGCACGACGGAGCCGTCGGGTCGCCGCACGTACACGAGCGAGCCGCTGTCGGGCACGATGAGGCCGGCCGGGATGGACGACTCCAGCAGGATAGTGTTGGGGCGCGCGCACAGGTCGCGCGGGGCTTTGATAGCGCGATCGGAAATGACGGTTGATAGGTCGATGTCGCCGATGGGCATCTGAAAAAGAGGATTTTGTTAGGGCTTCGAGCTGTAACACCTTTTTCGACCCTACTGCTGAAGTTCCTTACATAAAACTAGATAAACAGATGTTTATCTGAAAAACTTAATTGTTTGTCCTAGCATCATATATGTATGATAGTTTGGAGTCGCTCCTAAAAACGGAGAACCATTGGGCAAATAGACATAGGCGTTTTAATTGTTTTACCTAAAGTGGTAACTTTACTTTACTTAGCAGTATCCAATTGTGTTCAAGAGTGGTAACTCTTCAACACAATTGGTGTGTTCAAGAGTGGTAACTCTTCAACACAATTGGATACTGCTAAGTCAGAACTTTACTCACAACATTGCCGCCCTAAGAACCGCATCAACTGTTAAACATAGGGTACACATAAGAGCTCGTATAGACCGATGTTCTTACCTTCCTCTGCACATCATCAGGGTACTTCCAGTAGGCCAGGCGGGGAGGCTGCAGTCTGAACCAGCGTCTATGCCACGCGCCTAAACCTGACACGTCGTCGAAGGCAGTGAGGAAGGCTGCATGAGGTGATGGTGGAGAGACTTGTACGCGAGCTTTAATCTCGAGGTTCACTGTGCCTTCGAGGGGACTGCTGCATGGAACCTGAAAATATGACAATAGATGTAGGTATTGTGCCCTGCGTGTCCTGTCAGCTGCACGTTACAGGAACTGATGGACGCTAGTGATGGCGCCAAACAAGTAACCGAATTCTGGGCCGAGTACATTTTGATTTCCATCGACACGCTAAGAAGATGTAAGTGTTTTAGATAAGTAGTACTCGCAACCAGCGTGCGTGTATGACCAGAGGGCCTATCATGTACGCGCGACGTAATCGTAACGTAAATTCGACCGATTTTAAAGTGAAAATACAACTTTCCCATAGGATTTTGGTTCAAATTGACGTGACAAGCACTCTTAGTATTATTCATAGATAGATATAAATAAAGTCTTAAAAGTAAATTAATATTATGTACGAAAAGTGTATTTTCAATTTTAATACGTTATGTTTACTGCGCACGTTCGTGCTTATCCCACTTCTAAGATCATGCAAATGCAGTAAGGTAGCATCGCAGCAGGTGGAAACCCCCGTGGGAAATAGGCGTGAACTTTGTAAGTATGGAAGTGTTTTCTGGTGTTAGGACAGCATTTTAGTAGCAAGTATGGTAATCAGTCAAACTGTCCAGCATACTTTAATCCATACTAATATTATAAATTCAAAAGTAACTCTGTTTGTCTGTCTGTATGTTACCTTTTTACGCCTAAACCGCTGAACCGATTCAGATGAAATTTGGTATAGAGATAGTTTGAGTCTCGAGAAAGGACGTAGAATACTTTTTATCCCGATATTCTCACGGGATCGAGACTTATGCGGGTGAAACCGCGGGGCGCAGCTAGCTATATAACATAAACAAATCAGCTGTTTATAATGTTCCCACTGCTAGGACACAGGCCTCCTCTCTGTGAGAGAGACTGGGCCGTAATCCACCACGCGTGCCCAGTGCGAGTTGATTCTAGACCATAATATATTTTTCCTTTTTGTTCAAAGTATATTTCTCTTACCTTGTTGAGAGTAAAGTTGTTCCTGGTGGATTGCTGCAGTGCGAAGATGCAGTATCCGTGCAGTGAGAACTGAGGAGAGCGTACTGCTAGCGGTCCAGCTGGACTTTGTATCCGCGGTGCTTTCAGTTCGGATATCTTTGATTTTGGTGTTAGGAGTTTGGAGCTTGACTGTGGAAAAAAAAAAACATAAAAAATTAGTAACATCATCTGGAACTTCCAATCGGATTTGAAAATTATTTTTGCATTTGATAACCCAATTCTCGAGGAAGGCTAAATGCTACCTAACATTACACTAGGAGCCGAGCAAAAACGAAAAAGTCAGCTAGAACGATAAGCGAGAACGAAGAAAATATGGCGATGCGAATTATTGCTGAATAGGCCCGCTCTTGACCTCAATCATGCCTGATGGAAAGCGATGGATGAGGTCTATGATGGACCGAGCGCGCCCGGATGCCTAAGGCACTGAACTCCCACGCATCGACGAAACACAGCAGACTGCTTGACGCCGGACTCCGGTGGGAGAGTGGTCGCAAACCAGGCGGGCGTTAGCCCTACCACCGCAAGGGAAGAATTGGCCAGTCAAATAAGGTGAGACTGTCCAGGATGTGCCGAGCGCTCGGTTCAACTGAGTAACTGGCGGAACAAACTGCGCTACATGAAGAGGCTTCTTCATGCAACCCAAAAAATATTATGACGGGACCCGGGTCCCGTTGTATCGCATCGCAACAACGAGCAAAAAATTTTAAGCGGGCTAACGCAGGCAGAAGCTAGTATAAAAATAAATGTGAAAACGGAATATTTCAGTCAATAATCGGCGGATTTTAATAAGTTATCGAGTTTACAACCGGTTTCTAAAAAGCCAAATCTTGCTAACAGACTACCAAGCCAATTGATTTACTCTTATTTAAGCCATTGTTATTACTTTAGTTAGCCAGTAGTTAAGTTAGTCAATCAACCTTTCAAAGATCAGGTAAATAAAAAAATAACTTTGTGCGATGTAAAACGTTCTTACCTTTTTGCTAGAGATGTGATATTTCATCTCATGTGATAGCACTTGTTTTGATGCTTGCAGCAGGTACACCTCTACTGTAACCTGGAAATAGAATAAACGTAAATTGTTATCAAAGTCTACAGAATAATTACTCGGCCATTTACCTTTACTCCGATGCAGACACCGAATTTTGTATGTAAACACTCACAACCCATTTATTTTACAACTTCAACGCAACGTTACAGTATCGATAATTTTGGGTATAAAAGGAGTTATCGATGTTCTTTTTGTAAATTCTCCCGATGGCCTCAAAACTTTATTTAAAGTGTGTAGTTTGGAAGTGTTTACTAAATGAAAACAGCTTTTTAACCGGTCAAGCGGCGCGCGTCGCCCATTGGCGACGAAACAATAGAAAATCAATTGTGTCTCATTAGCAGAGCTTGACAGATTAAAGGTATGATCTTAAGCGTTGTTATAGCGTATTTAGGGAATTAGGCATTTTAAATTACCCGTCAAAAATGGGAATGTTATAGACAAATTGCAACAAACCTTGAAGTCGCTAGCAAGTCCCAGCATACGTATTTCATCAGGGAAGTGCAGGATGTTGCTTGTCGGCTTTGTTTGTTGCATGCTGGTTGCTAGCACGCGGTCGCGACACTTGACCAAGCAGACTGCATGGTGACCTACGGCGCCATCTATAATAGGAGTTATAATATAATGATACATCCTCATCGATACCCTCCATCTGGGAAGAACGGAGGGTTATGTCGGACTCCTACCGACTAAAGCTCCACTGCTCCTTCCAGTACCATGAGTCGGGAGCCTGGGAGATACTTGTACAATCGCCGCACCCCCGACTATCAGTCCGCCATGCCTAGCGGGCCCCGTCACCAAGTGCGGGCGGTCTCACGACCGCGCGTCCTGCCATTATGGTTTTTTTATTTTATTTGAAATGGGCTTGCTCTTGACTCTAGCCTAGGTCAAAGGTGACAGAGATGGTACGCATATAATACTGCGTCACCGATACAGCTCCAATTTCGCCGCCCACGGGCCCCTCTTTTTGGTGGTCGGAGATCGTTAAGCGCCCTTCGACGCCGGCTGCTCTTCTGGCGCGGGTGGAGTGAGAGGTATGCTCTCTCTTCCTCTCCGCCGCCTCATTTGCATGCATCACCTCCTCGCAAAAAAAGCGGCAGCATCCCACGCGTTTTCGCTTCTGACAGTGGTTCAGCACTGTCGGAAGGGAGATGTGCTATGGCCCTAATTTTGTAGAGGAGTATTGTGATGTAATAAACAGTTACATACCAGCATTCAGTTGCCGCACGTACTCTCTCTTGAGCGGCACGTTAAGAGCGTTGAGGTGCAGTGTCGCCATGCCGGCTGTGGCGGCTGGGCCGGCGCCCTCGACCTGGAGCCGCTGCAGTTCGTGCACGCATGCTTGACGACGATGCGCTGGAAATTAATAACATCATTATTTAGTTCATCATCATCTGCCTAACCTTTTATTTATTAACTAGATACCCGCCCCTGCTTCGCACAGTTTTTACAATTTGGCAAAACATTAAGATTTCTTGTAATATGAAGTATATTATTAATTTATTATACACATGAACTTTCCGGAATAAGTTATCTAGATGATGGCGAAGACCACATCACAATCGGTTGCGTAGTTTAGAAGGAAAGCGGAAATTTAACAGTGATCAAAGTATCTCCTCAAATGAAAACAATTGATTGTTTATCTATTTTAATTAATAATATAATATACACTTACTTGCTAATAAAAGTAGTCTTTCGCCCTCCGCCTGTTCGGTGGAGCCACTGAATTCAATGGTAGCTGCGCACAGGTTCAAAGCTTGACTCGCCTGAAATCAAAAGCCAGATAGGTAGTCGGAATGATTTTTATTGTAAAAAGATAATAATTCGGTCCAGAACTACCAGTTTTAGAGTAATAATCGTCCGACTCGCACTGAAATTAGTTCAATTGCAAAGCATAATCAGCCTATAATGTTCTTACTGCTGGGACACAGGTCTCCTCTCAGTGAGAGGGAGTGGGCCGTAATCCATCACGCGGGAATTATTTATTTTTAGCCTATGTTGTCCCACTGCTGGACAAAGGCCTCCCTTCCTCTTTCCACTCCTCTCTGTCTTGAGCTAATGTAGACCAATCCGGTCTGCCTTGATAACGCCGGACTTTAGCTGGGTAAATTTGACACATGGCTCGTTCAAAGTAAAATCAAGTATATAATCCTGTTTACCTGTGATATAACAGTTTGCTGCTTGACTATCTCGTTCTGTAGCTCCTTGATTCTCTCGCGCACGGTCGTGACGGAGGAGGCCGGCTCGTCCGGCGTGGCGGGCGGCTCGCGGTCCGGCGATACGTGCCGTATCACACGCATAGGGGTTGTGGGGGTAGAAGACTTTGAGGGAAACAATAATATTATAAGAACAAAGAGAGCCTAGGGTATAGAATCTTTATAATATACGAGGATATTTATATTTTGACGAGTCGACGCGGTTTCATCCGCAGAAGTCTCGATCCGGTGGTAATATCGGGGATAAAAATGTAAAAGTGTAAACAAACAAATGTACAAAAATTCTTTACTTTTCTCTTTATAATACCTACTTGTTTAGATTACAGAGCTTAACGCGTATGTTACCTATTATTTTCCAATTTATTAACACATCACCATAGAAATATAATGTATAGTTTTACATTTGATAGTATGCTTTGTTGGGAGTTATCTTTACACAAAGTATTTATATCTCTTTTCGATTATTTTTTTGCGAGATCTGTTGAATTTTTTGTAACTTATTTATATTATAAAATAGCGCATAAATATTCCACTCACCGCGTTCTGCATGCGCCTGTAGAAACTGACACTGTGAACCAGCTCGTTGCCCTTATCGACCCTGGGAGTGTGGGGCTGCACCTTCAGCGGAGACTTGAAGGCCGAGCGCTCCTGGTACACGAAACTTGATGAGGACTCGACGGAATGCTGCAACCAACCCCCAGTTGTGGTTGGTCAAGCGAAATATAGAAGCTAGAGTTCGAGAAGACCCGCGTGCCCTAACACCCCATGTGTCAGAGTAATTGAATGGACACAGTGAAGTCATTGTTTTCACAATGAAAATGACAATAGTTGTGTACACTTGGTGTACAGTGGACGCTTGAGGGGTTATTCAGCCTATACTGTGCCCACTGCTGGGACACAGTGGGCTATAACATAATCCACCACGCGGGCCCAGTGCGGGTTGGTGAATGTCACATGTATTCGAATTTTTGGTTTTAGGACATGGTTTCTTCACGATGTTTTTCTTCACCGTTTTGAGAGTTGTAGTGATGAAATTAAACACAAAAAGTAAAGTTCCTGGCTGAGTTCGAACTCAGGACGTAAGTCGGAGACGATACCAGTGGGCCACCACTTTGATTGAACTTTAATATTAAATGAATGCGCTAAACTAATTCTAAACTTCGTTCTATTCTCTTTATTGTAAACATAAACTACAAAGGAAACAGCTTAAATATCTTCTATGTCAAGCGGTATAATCAGCCTATAAAGTTAGCACTGCTGGGACACAGGCCTTCTATCTTTGAGAGGAAATAAGCCGTAATCCACAAACCCACCAAGCGGGCCCAGTGCGGTTTGGTAGATATGTTATAATGTCTTTAAATTGTTGGTTCTAGGACATATCGGCTTCCTTCATCGTTTTGAGAGCATCAATATAGTTTAAACTGTGATTTTAGGCCGTGCAAGCGTGCTTATACGGATTACGTTCACTTTAATATTAGGAAAGGTTTTGTCTGAAAGACTCACATTCTGTAATTTTTTCACCTGTTTATTAAATGGCAGCAAACCCGACATTATTTAATCCACTAGATGAATTATTGACAACAAATAAAGACTTATGCACTCAATGTTGCGTATTGTGACAGTAACTAGTTAATACTAAAGAAAACACAATGGATATTTGTACAACAATGTCTAGCGTATTGTGTTGTTTTATAATTCATTGGAATACGTTAGATGTTTGTCATGTTTTACTGAGAAAATTAAAACAGAGGACGCATAAGATGATTAGTAACAGGTAGTAACACAGCAGTTTTGTTTGTGCGTCGTATTGTCTTTGTTTAGATAACTAAGTATTTGACAACTAGCAGCGCCCCGCGGTTTCACCCGCATAAGTCTCGATCCCGTGGGAATATCTGGATAAAAAGTATCCTATGTCCTTTCCCGGGACTCAAAATATCTCTATGCCAAATTTCATCTAAATCGGTTCAACGGTTTAGGCGTGAAAAGGTAACATACAGACAGAGTTACTTTCGAATTTATAATATTATTAGTATATAGTATTAGTATATATTAGTATTAGTATGGATAATGTTTTATATGTGTACCTTGTTAACTTTAGGCGGCGTCGGTCCCTCGCTCTGCTCATTAATCGCCTCGTCCAGAATATCGTCCAGTTCGCTGTCCAATCCGCTGCTATCAGAGTCACTCTCGCGCACCGCTTTCTTGTAACTCGTGTTGTTTTTCTTTACCACCTGAGTATAAGCACGTTACTTAATTAATTTGAATAGCACTTAAATGTACATCCGACACATCCTGGGCAGTTATCAATATCGCCTCTATCACTTTGCACTCTGGTTAAATATTTTAACGATGCCGGAACTAAAAAATATATAAGGTTTATAAGTTCAATTTAAATTAGCTGGCGATACTTCACAGGTGTATATTGATATCTAATGTTGAAAAACAAAAAAAAAAAAACTAAAATATTTTCTAAACTCAAACAAGTAACTACACGCCGTTGGTAGCTGTCGACCCCGTAATCAGCTGTAGTTACTTAAAGTTAGTTTAGAAAACGTTTTAATATTTGTTTTATCGTCAATGATATCGATACCCATCACGTCTATGAAGTTACGACAGCCAATTTAAATTGACCGTGTATAATAATAAGTATCAAAATTGCATTATTTACAATCTTTTTAATTACTTCCAGCTTATGGAACCGTGCTCACTTATACAATAATGCTTTGTATTGAACACAAATGTCTGTAACGCTAGAGCCGAGTAATAAGTAAATGTTTGAATGTTTTATCTAGTAGGTTTTGTTGTAATAAAGGCGACACTGTGTGAAGATTATTTATTGTGTCATTGTGCGGTTTTCCTCAGATTTTTCCTTCATTGTTTAGTTATAATAACTACCTCCTACACACTACTATAAAAAGTTTAAGAGGCATAGATTAATTATCGGGAATTTAGAAGCCTATTCTTTTAATTTAATTGTCAAATCACAATGTTACTCATATGATTGGTTTTGGTCGCGCGGTAAGTATGCGGTGTTTAATACAGTTTACTGCACTAGGGTGTCTATGTGGAGTTGTGTCGCAAACTAAACTCCACCTCTTCTCCTGCCCCCTGTCTCAAAACATGCAGTCAAAGTGACCTCTGTGCTGCCATCGACAACGCCGTGAAAGAGGCGAAGTTCTGGGCGAACAAGATCTGACAAACAGTCGTGCCCAACACGAAGAAGAAGAATTTAGTTTAGTGTAAGATGCTGGTCGAGCCGACAACGACCGAGGTCGCAGTCCCCAAATGACGGTCTTCTTAACATGAGATGGCAGCAGACTAACTAATCAGCAAAGCTATTCACAACCACTCGATGCGCTTCCGTACCGTATCGAACATCAATCAATGTTATCGTGGGAGTTCTCTAAACGCTGTTCACAAGTCCTAAACTCGAAAATTTTGTCAGTTTAAGGACTGATTTTTTAAACGTCAGTTATTTTTATCCGAGGAACAGTTTTTAATTTTTGACATTAATTTCTTCCATACAAAGACTGTCAGACGTCAATTGTTATTATTCCACAGTTAAAAGTTATCTGTCGATTGAAAAATCAGCCCTAAATCAAATAGACGACCGCTATTCTTCAGACAGCTGTATGCTGTCGGGGGTAACGCAAATCAGGCTATCGAAATGTGTCATTTTCGATACAATAGCCGGTCGGATGGTTGTTAATAGCTATGCTGCCGGTCCAAACTTAAGTACTATAAATTCATTAATCTATACCTATTTATACTTGTGCCTTAAGCAGTACGTATTTAGGTTCTTTATGCAAGTAGTACTTGTATCATTTCATAGACTTACATTCATAACTTCTCGTCCAAAGGATGTTTCTGCCCAATTGTCAGATTTGTTCATTTTCTCTTGAGTACTCTCTGGGACGTAGTCTTCAGAACTGGAATTGTTGGAAAAATTGATGTCAGAAATTGGAACAACTTTTACTACGTACAAAGTATAAAACAATATCGATTATTTTATTCCTTTATTTTGCTGTGACGTTAAGATGATTAATCTTAGTGTATGTTTGGTTTATATTCTCAATATCATCTGCCTAGCCTTTTCCCAACTATGTTGGGGTCGGCTTCCAGTCTAACCGGATGCAGCTGAATACCAGTATTTTACATGGACCGACTGTCTATCTGACCTCCGAAATCCAGTTACTGGGTTTTAGGTAATACGATAGCCCTTGTTATGACTGGTTGTCAGATTTTTGGGCTTCTGACGACCCGTAGCGACTGTCAAAAGATTCACGAATGACAGCTAGGACCAACGGCTTAACGTGATTTCCGAGACACGGAGGGGTTACCCATCCACTGACCAACCGCGGCAAGCGTAGCTTAACCTGACCGATTAACTCATGCGGCTGATATTACTTAGACACAAACCCCTTTTATTTTTTTAATTTCCGCCGATAGACTTTGGAGTAGCTTAGCTTCTCTGGTTTGGTTTAAGGGGGAAGTGCCATAGTAGCCCGCGATATTCAATGTTTCTTACGTTTTTTTGCAATTTGAAAGTCAGTGTCAGGTTCTATGTTAATCAAATGATCAAAATATTATGATTCGCGACCGTACTTCCCCTTGAGACATTTTGTACTTACGCTTCTTTTTATATCGGCTATAAGTACATACAAGCTTAGTTTTTATTTACCCTAAACCTGAAAAGGGGTCACTGTACTCATCATTATGAACAACTTTAACAATGGAACCAATCCAAAAATTACAAAAAAAAAAACTGCTTTTCCATACATTTGTGTTAATATAAATCAACAAAATTTAGGGAACAGCTGTTTTACATTCGCAATTTCCAAGATTGGTCCCATAGTAAAAGTTGTTCATAATAATGAGTACAATGACCCCTTTTCAGGTTTAGCGTAAATAAAAACACTAAGATTGTAAAACACGATACTTACAAGTATATTTTTTTAAGACCATAGGCTAGCCCAATCCTAAACTATAACATGTCCGTTGTCTGTTTGAAGTTACTTGAAGTGATAACTTATCATTATACTTGGTTCATCTCTGACTTTCAGGAGCGATTTTCAGTTAAAAAAACCTGAATGTGTGCATATCCTACTGCTATATTATGAAGGCTAGGCTATCAGTAAAACGAGCGTTCATTTTGATCACTGACTACAGCAATAGCTTTCATGGTTCCATGCGTTTACTTTCATTGACAGGTAGATCAACAAATACATAACATATGTCACGGCTAATAGCCGAAGTGCGGCTACACCTAGTTTTAGCTGGGTACAATAGGCTAGTTTCCTAAAAAATTCTAATTAGTCCGTCAGTTAGATTATCGAAAAATAATGGACCCATATTTTTTCTTTTGTCAATCAAACAAAAAATGACAAAGATAAAGCGCGTCAAAATTTGGGAGTTGGGGGTCGTGACGTCACGCCGTGCGACAATTTTTAGCACGGCGTGACGTCACGACCCCCCACTCCCAAATTTTGACGCGCTTTATCTTTGTCATTTTTTGTTTGATTGACAAAAGAAAAAATATGGGTCCATTATTTTTCGATAATCTAACTGACGGACTAATTAGAATTATTATTTTTTTACCCAGGAAACTACCCTATTAGGTGTAGCCGGCCACATGCGGTTCGTGTACTTCGGGTGACATCGGGTGCGGTCGGTCGATAGGCGACGTAGTACGCAACAGCGAGCGAAGGGCACCCCGAAGTTAGGTTACTTTAAACCCTTTACACAGAAATAGGAGCCCCGCGGGGCTCCATCGTCGTAGGATGCACCTAGTTGTATAATACCCGGCACGTAAGTTGGCAAGATATTTTGTAGTGGGAGAAGTTCGCGCATGCACAATTTCATACATTTTTACATGCGCGAACTTCCCCCACCACGAAATATCTTGCCAACTTACGTGCCGGTATCTATACCTGGCTAAAACTAGCTAGGTGTAGCAGCACTTCAGCTATTAGCCGTTAACACAATATACATAAGCTCTTTATTTCCATAGAGATAGGCAAGACTTTACGAAATGCCACCTGCTGCGAGTGTAATTTATTTGGTAACCACAAGTAAAGCGGGCGTCGCCTTTTGAGATAAAAATACTATACATAGCAAATACTTCGTTGTAATCTTGTAGCTTCTTACCACCAGGATTTTGCTATTAAAGTGGTATTTATTTCAGTCACCTCTGCTTTTTAGGGTTCCGTAGTCAACTAGGAACCCTTATAGTTTCGCCATGTCTGTCTGTCCGTCCGTCCGTCTGTCCGTCCTCGCTTAATCTCTGTGACCGTTAGCACTAGAAAGCTGAAATTTGGTACCAATATGTATATCAATCACGCCGACAAAGTGGTAAAATAAAAATTGGAAAAAAAATGTTTTATTAGGGTAGCCCCCCTATATGTAAAGTGGGAAGTGATTTTTTTTTTAATTTCAACCCTAACGTGTGATATATTGTTGGAAAGGTATTTAAAAATGAATAGGGGTTTACTAAAATCATTTTTTGATAATGTCAATAATTTCGGAAATAATCGCTCCAAAAGTAAAAAACAATGTGTCCCCCCCCCTCTAACTTTTGAACCATAAGTTTAAAAAATCTGAAAAGTAGAACTTTATAAGGACTTTCTAGGAAAATTATTTTGAACTTGATAGAAACAACAGTTTTTGTACAAAAAAGACAAAAAGTTGTACAAAATCATTTCTGGACTAAGTTCGTAGTATAATCGTATATGCAAGCATTTTTTTTTTGACTTCGTTTACATATTTTATTATCCTGAACGTATCTTTTTTCAAACAAAAAAAGAATTATTAAAATCAGTTCTCGCAATCCAAAATTACCACCGAAAACTTCTGGCACGTCTATGTATTAATTAGTAACCCAATTCCCCGAAAGATGGCGCTGTAGGTACTTATTACATTGGGTCGGGTATTATCGAATTGTACGTGGGAACTAGCGATGGGTCGTTGAAGGTTTTTCCGTCAACGAAACGTTAACGTTGAATTGCGTTTGTCAACTAGTTAATTTCGTCAACGAGTTAACGTGTTACGAACGTCAACTTGCATGAACAATAAACGCCTTAACGCTTTTATTAACGTACGCTGTTAATTTACGAACAATTTGATGCAATTTACCAAATGAAATTGGATAACATTTTATGATGACTTTACCTACTACCTACCTAGGTTTCTAGATGATCTTCCCTTCATACTTTTTTCAGGCTTAGGACTGACTGATTAATTTGCTATAAAACACAAATTTCAGGCGTAGATAATTTAATGTCATCGTTTACTTTCTTTTAAAAATAATGATCAAATTACTAAATAAATATCAAATCTTTTATTCGTTATTTAGAGTTCAAATTATTGTCATGACTATCGCGTCGTAGCGGGAGTTTTGTAAATATAAATACAATTTACGTACGTTGAAAATAACAAAACGTTGAGTTCATATTCTCGTTTCGTTAAACGAGTTGAATTCATAAACGTCGTTGTCTCGTAACTCGTTGACGAATTCAACGAGTTGATTTGTTTATGGTCAACGTTAATCCCGTTGAAGAGACATCAACGTTGATTCAACTAGTTCGTTGATTCAACGCCCATCACTAGTGGGAACACTTATTGTGACGGACGGGAAACTACGGAACCCTACACTGAGCGTGCCCCAGCTCTTGGCCGATTTTTTATTTAACTCTTTTTTAAAATAAGCGCTTTGATATGGAATTGTCGTATAACGTATTAGGTACCTCA
The DNA here is from genome assembly GCA_947508005.1 of Amphipoea lucens. Lineage (NCBI taxonomy): Eukaryota > Metazoa > Arthropoda > Insecta > Lepidoptera > Noctuidae > Amphipoea > Amphipoea lucens. Next base: position 10,576,214 of record OX382375.1, read on the forward strand.
AGTTCAATGATACTACTTCGACAGGCCAAGGTCTCGCTTTACTTGAGTAAACACGTTTTATAACAAAACATGCTCATGTACCTACTTAATATTTTTTTATGTGTAACAAGTGACCGTGGTTTTTATTATGGACCTCTAGAGTACTTACACTATGTTTAGAACATTCGGCCTTATGCATGACAATGAGAATAAGTTGACAACATCTGACATAGGCTCAGATTTCTATCTTATTACAAGCAATTGCTTGTGACTATGGATGATCAATGAAACTGATGCTCAAAAAAGTAATGTAAGTATTATAAGTGTACCTATACACCCGCATTTCGCCAGTTATGTGAGGCTGCTTTTCCACTAGATATGTGCGAGGATGCGTAGCGAGGAGTGTGTGTGAACCAAACCAATAACATCGCTTCATTTTCATAGCTTGAACTAAGCGTTGTTATTGGTTAGTTTTACACACATTCCCCGCTACACATCCTCGCTCATCTCTGGTGGAAACGCAGCCTTAAGGTCCTATGGAACAGGGGGCGAGCCTATTGCCATCAACCAGACACAAATCCAGACACCAAGCTGGTACTAAGAAATCCAAGATGGAACACCCAATAACGCACTGCTCGACCCAGGAATTGAACCCAGCAACCTAATTGCGCACACTAGCAATCACAATCTGAATCATTTTGAAGGATATACTAATCCATTGCTTCATATATTCGAAAAATTAGTTTGCTCAACAAAGTAAATAACGCATTGAATTGTCAAAATGAAAGCCATTCTTAGGGCAGTTTCGCACTACGTCCAATCCGAATCCGAGAAATGACGATAGATTTTCATCTTTTGTTTTTTACTTTTTTATCTTTAAGTTGATAGGGAAAATTTGTCAGTTTCGGGTAGCTTGGTGTGCTGGCGTCTGTACATATAGCATAGTTATGCTCCGGTTATTACAGGTAATTTAACCGGAGGATAATATGCTGCTAGGTGACAAAATGTAGTATCCGTATTACTTCTCCGGAAAGAGCCTCTTTACGAATAGCTTTAGACACTACTAAAATACCTTGCAGTCATTGTAATAATCAGATGTAGCTACTACATATAAAGGGCATTCTACCATCTGCCACGCGTGTCCGTTTAGTATTGCTATTCAATTCAGTGTTCAATGGCAGGCAGGAAAACATCTGTTTGCCTCCCAGGCAACGGTAGAGGCAGATGTGTTTGTATACCTAATTTGACATCTGTTTCGTGTTTTTGTACAGTTTCTGTTCCAAAGATTCCTAATGAATGCTTACTTTGTTATACAAGATAAGGATTAAGAGTAACCACTATACTCCATTTGTTTAGGTAATTACATAAAGGTAAACAAAAAAACACGTGACGTAGCATATTGTAGCTAGTTATGTTTAAGTCCCATGTCCATGGAGGGGCAAGCCTAGCCTATTGCCATCAACCGGGCACAAACCTAGACTCGTGACTGATATTACGTTTAGCCGGTTAACTAAGTCACGTGGTTTTTTGTTTACATTTATTTAATTACCTAAAAAAATGGAGTATAGTCTCTACCCTCTTTACCTAATGCATGAAATTAGCATAATCATAACATACCACTTTAGGTACACCTCTGCCTAAGCCTTGTTTTTAAGGGTTAGGCAGAGGTGTATCTAAAGAAATCATAGTAGTACCTAATGTATTAGCATAATCGTAACTTTATAATCACGGCATTGTATAATTTTGCATAAAATATTTTTTTTATTTAAGTAAGTACTAGCATTTAAGCACAGAACAGTTTTGATCAGTATTGATCCTGGCTAGAAATAAGGGATATAGAAAGAATATAAACCAAACAACATACTGAGATTCTTCATTACAGGATGGCATGGACATCGACGCACGATCTGTTACCATTGATTCAATCAATACATGATTCTAAAACCAACTGCGTTTAAATTTTTCGTCAATTATTTTAAATAAATTGCTAATCAGTAAAATTTGACCGCGTAGGTATTGCACTTTTCTATGAAACAGTCGTTTTTTTTTTATAACCGACTAAGAATTGGGTCTAGAATCATGGCGTCCGTCGTCCGACCAGACAGGCCCGAGTTGGTGCCGCAGTGTTCCACGCACGCCGCTCGAGAGTGGTTGCGGCCATTATGGGAATGTGGGAGGTGGGGCCCGCTGAGGAACAGCGGGCCGAGGCCTGTCGGGGAAGCGGTGAATGCTTATGCGAATCCCGCACCCCCGGCCATAGGTAGAGGTGGAACACCGCGGTGGTTTTAGCCGGTAAGAGTCCGGCATGCCCCTCTGTCACCCCCATGATGGAGGAAGTCCATGAGGATATCAAAAGGGGTCATGGTTCCATGGGAATCATGGTTACAGTTTGCGTGTTGATGTCCCTGCCACCCTGTAGGTTTAAAAATAATAATAGGTATGGGTATCACAGCAAAACAAAAGGAATAAAATAACCAAAAATATGTTTCAATAGCTTTATTTTACAAAAAAAAAAACATTACTAATTAAGTTTAATATTATCACAGACAACATAATTTATAAAATACCTGAAAAGGAGTCTTATAATTATAATATTAAGGCCCTATCTCACTGGGACACCAGTGGCGACGCTGCCATGGTCGTACTGCCAAAAAATTATTGGTTGGTTGCGCTACCGATCGGACGGCTGGTGAGATACCCACCATAAAGCTATAAGTAAAAATGCGCAGTGCTGCACACCTCTACTCAGTTAAACAAATATCAACTTTATCTCAATGATCCTTAAGTTGATTTCAGAGTGACAAACACTATTGAAAAAGTTTTAAATAATGTTTGAAAGTTGTAACGTAAACTGAACTTTATTGTGTAGGAATTAAAGTTATTTTTCCATGAATTCATATTTTTTTACATTTTTGGCAAATAAATCGCGAACGCAGTCTATGTATACAGGGTGGCAGGGAATTCGATGTGCAAACTGTAACCATGAATTCAGCAAAAGAATCATGTACTAAATCCATGGTACAGGTTGCCATGGTATCCCTACCACCCTGTATTATGCTGGTAGCCGCCCCCATAGTATCTTAGTGAGATAAGCCTTATTCGAAATTAAATTACTTATATTAAATTAAATCGTCATCGAAAAGGAAAATGGCTTGCTATGAAAATGCTTGATGTTGATATATGGCATTTTGTTCAGTTTTATGAATGCAGACATACGATTCGCGACATTGTCCGAAAATAACGTCATTCTTTAACAATCACGCATGTATTCGCGAGAGACTAGGCAGAGGTGTACATCTAGTACAGTCAACAGCAAAAGTAGATGATGATTGAGTTTATAACTTTTGGAGTCAAAATTGATCACGAATATAATTTATGGCAGCTGTACTAGTAGTAAATGTTTGGTATAATTTACAATCACATACTTTTGAATCATTTCGACGCCACACAGTTCTGACATGAACTCCGTTCATTAGTATTGAATTTCTGATTTTCATCATCTACTTTTGCTGTTGACTGTACACCCACATTTCGCCAGTTATGTTTAAGTCCCATGTAATAGGGGGCGAGACTATTGCCATCAACCGGGCACAAATCCAGACTCCGGGATGCTACTGAGAAATTCCAGATGGCAAAACCCAATAATACTTTGCCCGACTTGGAAATCAAACCCAAAACCTCATACTCAGCAGTAGCGTTTGCGATCAATAGACTAATGAGGCAGTTTATTTATACCTTACACGACATAATTAATTATATTTGCGACAAGTCAACTAAACAGCTCAATGCGACAAATCGCATGATCGCATTCATAGAATTCCCACCTTCGTCTGTTAAACTATTGCAAACATTAACTAATTAAGTATTGATAATTTCAACTTTATGAACACAACGATAAAGTCTATTTTACACTGTGTGGTACAACTTGATTATGCATGTATCTTTCCTGCAAATGCCTAGGCATTAGCCCAAATAATTTAACCTAGTATTTTGCTACAGATAAGCCTTTGTCGATAGATTTTGTAATTCTAGTTTTTTTTTTCACCGGATCAATTATACCTACTGTTGTCAATATTCGATTGTGTATTGCTAATTTTATTGTACTTAGGAGATAATTAAGTAGTTTTAGATATTATACAATGAAAATGGCGAAACACACTTACGAACATCAATCCATATTTAATTTAGATGTTTATTCATTTTGATTAATAATGATTTTATAATGCATATTATGAGGGTAAGCACTCAGATAGTCGTCCATGATTAAAATACTAATGGTTGAATAACTTATAAGGTTAGCATAAGAACAACATTAGTTTTTGTGCAAAATGTGCATTGATGTTAGTAAGTGGCTCTCCCCTACAACCAGATCTATTTTCTCAAACTGTCCACCGCGGCATGTTCGTAACGAAACTTATTTGTTTTTGCTGATAATAATTTATGATATGCCTCAGCTGACAGTTCCACGACACTAGTTATTTTTATTAAGGCGAACGCGTCATGGTAGCCCGGGAAAATAAAATGTTCTCAAGTTTTTAGTAATTTGCAGGTCAGTATCAAGTTGTGTCTATCTAAATATAATTTGCGGCTGTAATAAAAATTTATTTATAGAATTATGATCATAAAAATCGTAATTACAACACTCAGTTCATAATTATTACTCTATTCAATGACTATTACATGAAATCATGACTTTTGAGGGCAATTCTAACTGAAGGAGTTGTATTGCCGATTCTATTGATTATAATTCTATTAAGTCATATTTGTTGCGGTCGGGAATCATATTTTAATCAACATACAACCTGACACTGACCTGCAAATTGCAACAAACGTAAGTACTGCCCGTCCGATAAAAGTGTGCACTTCGCTGGAAAGCGTTTATGCGCAAAATGTTTATACAATTTATCATTACGATAAAAACTATACCCATGCATGTTGAAAAGAAAAAACGTAAAAAAAATATTTTTTAGGTTTTATTTTTTTCAAACAGTACGACAGAGTAACGTCACAGCGTCAGATGCACACTTAAGTCGGACGGATTGTAAATTTGATTTTCGCGGGCTACCTTAGCGCATCCCCCTTAAATGGAAATATTCCCTCCTACCTAGCTTTTGCTTCGGGTTATTTCCGGCCTGTTAACAAGGTAAATATTAAAACATGGAATTGTACTGCAGTATTATTATGCGTGAATAATAAGTAGTACTCGTAATAATTGTGCACAGTACGTCAGTTAAGTAGACCCGTGTATATCTAACCTAAGCTATAGTACAACAGAATGTAGTAAAACCACTACATGCTAATAGGCAACATACAGTCTTAGAATTAACTTTTATTGATTTTCTTTTATAATTTTGCATACTTATTGATAGCTATGAGAGTAACATCGAAGAAATGGTGGATGGATTGTGTGATAGATTATAAGGATAGAAAGAGGGTGGATTGTTTGCATTCTTTATGAGGCGTTAAAAATGCGAAATCTCTTAATCTGCCTAGTGGCCAATAAATGGTGAACCACTTTGGAGATCACTACAATTAACGCAATTTTTGTTTCCTAGGATATCCTTAAACGGCTGAGAATCAGTCAGTGCGAAAACCAGACTGGAAAGATGACTTGTTAAAATACTAACTGAACTACTATATATTATTGTTTTCATATTTATAAATACATAGATATGTTCCATGGCCACGTCTACGCGAGCGAAGCAAAAAGTAAAACTTGTCATAAGGAGTAAATAAAAATAGCTGTCATTGTATCTTTTTTCATACATAGCATTCTCAATAAATTAGTACACCTTACGATACGAAGCAATATAAAGGGAAAAATTGCATGAACAAAAAGGGTCCACGTTTTCAATAAAAGGGTATCGCAGCCTGTTTAGATATGTACGCTAGATAATCAACGTTTTTTTCGCCGCCATGACCGACCACCATGCAAATCGACTTGACCCAATAACGTGGAGCACTAGCTGAATACCTAATGAACTATACTAGTTAGTTTTGCACACTGTAATTAATGGGGTCTTGCTTTTTTATTTAGAAGTGTAAGATTTAAAGAAAGCTTGCAATTTTAGGAGAATTATTCTAAGGTGCATCTGTCCTTTAATTTTTTTGTAAGGAAGTATGGAAATCTAAGAAGGCAACATATGTAGCTCAAGATGTTTTCTTGAAGGATAGAACTCTTCTGTTGAGTAAGAAGACATTTGATAAGTAAATGAGTTAGATACTCTAATACTTAGAGTGAAATGTATACGAGAGAAATATTTGCAACATTATTATGAACAGGAAATTGCTTTATTTTTAAATACACTCCGTATTTAACGAAAGTAAACGCTTCTCTATCATTTTAATGGGTATTGTGCATCATGCATGTCATGTCATTCATCCTTAGACAACAATACATAACATCTTCCTTGTATTCTCCGAAAGGGTAGGGCAGAGTTGTATGTCAAAGTACACCGACATTTCATCAGTTTTTTTCATGTGTCATGTTGTACCTACTAAGTTCAAAATACCCCCCATAATTATTAAAATGTGAATAACCCATACCGCCAAAGTTCAGGCAAAGATTTGCACTTGGTAACACGAGAAGTACTTGCAAACGTGACGATTTCGCAACTAGCGCCGTGTAAAGTAACGGATTATTGTGAAACGTACGGCCGTGCCTCCGACAATGTATCGAATTACTTGACACTCGGATATTGTCGGTATGATTGAACTATGGGACAAAGGAGTGTGACTGAGCTAATGTTATAGCAGAAATAATAAAAAAGTATTTTATAAACTGAATTCTCTAGTCTATGAAAGGAGTTGACAGTTAAAACTTGAGGGGCAATTCCCGTATTTTTATGTACTTTCGAATTCTAATCTTAGTCTCAATCTGTCAAAAATATACACCGTGTTCCGGACGATATACATAAACGTCGACCAGATGTTCAGACCATGGAAATAAGCATTTTTCATTATGTACACATTAATGAATTCTTATTTTTTGTTAATTTTCATTTAAACTAAATACCTTGACGTAAATCGTCCGATATGCATGCCTCTTTATCCGAATTGGCAGCGATGACGTATTTTTTAAGATTTGGCAGGCTGCAACTTGTCAAAACTGAGTTAAGACCCTTTCTTACTGCATAGCTCAATTAAATTTCACTAAAAGAAATTACAAATTTCTTTGTAACGAAGCCTTTTTAAGTACTACTTCCTTTGTTAGATTTGATTTGTAAAAGCTATAGAAGTGTTTGGCAATGTTTATGGATATCGTGAAGAACACGGTGTATACTTCTAATTTACCTGACTTTATGTCAAGTTTTGTTACCTACATTGATTGTCGCGGAGATTGCATTGCGAGACTTACGGATTGTACGGGATTTGACGTTACCGGCTATCTTGTGTCTCAGCAGTGGGAACGTTATAGGCTGATTATTATTGCTTTTTATTATATAGGATACCAATGCTTCATGTAACTTTTAGAGTCGAATATCTCCTTACGTGACACGATATTTTATGCCTACCTTAATTACTGCGTAATGTGAGTTAGCGCTCTCGTTTTACCACCGGAAACATTCAATTTCAAATATTACTAATGACAATTAATACCTACGTATCAAAAAACTTTTGTAAAACAGTCCATTACAATTTAGGCACGAGTTTAAATTCAATTCAATTATAAATTAATTGAAAGTTTTATTGCTTTTTTATTATTATTAAAATATGCGATACAAAATGCGTTATCAGCAAAACGGTTATTAATTTCAAAATTACCGATTTCAAAATAGCCGACAACCTTGTTAAAGTGTTTATCATTTGTAAACCCTTAATGGTTTATACGTATCGTTAGAAAATTGGATATATTATTTATATTGTCATTTGAATGATTCATATCGATAGGCGTTCGACATACTTACTAATAACAGTCATTATAATATTTACCACAGTTTTCAAACTAAATGCATTTTAATGATTGCAATTCTATGCATGTAGATTACCTATAAAAGGCTCCCCAGGCAAGGCAAGGCAGACAGGCGTAACGCGACTCTAGTAGAACAACATGAAAATTGTTTTACCAGGATCGCGTCGTACCGTCGCGTCTGTCTGCTGTCTGGTACCTTAAAGAATCAGATCAATGCCATCCAGTCATGTGTTCAAGTCTGAGTTACGACCTAGTATCTATAAAACTAGCTAGGCAACCTGTCTACACCTAAAAGAACGTATAATAAATAGCGAATTAATAGGAATATTAATAAATATCTATCGAAACGTTATCGAAGTTTAGTTTTTTTGTTACAGCAACTTTGTGGAACAGGTATTCAATGTTTCAAGTTTGTATTTAATGTTTTTTTGTCGTTATTTGTTCCCGAGAACTAAACACTAACATAAATTAAACAATTATATCCTAAATTAATAGGAACATAATTTAAAATCTAAATAGCAACCGCCCGCATAACAGTTGCTGTAACACCGCCATCTTGAACTCTAAAATTGAGTACAACGCCATCTAGTTTTAATCCCAAGCAACTTTCATCCTGAAACTTAAATACAGAGAAAGAAGAAGACGCATTCGAGAGTGTAATGTCCACACCTTGATCCACCACAGTCTGAATATTCCTCTTGTGTGCGCGAGGTGTCTGTCTCAATGTCTGATAGATGCGGGTATAGACTCGCTGGTTGTTGTAGGATCGCACCGTTAGTCTGTGGATCCTTTTTGTTGTTGTTTACTTTTATTCTTTTTACGTCGTCTAGTACTGATAGGACTACGGGCGAGTCTTGGGAACCTGGAACAAGAAAATTATAATTACAATATTTGACAATTTTGAGAGGGTCTCGAGGCTAAGTAATAACAGGGTCGATCGATCAGGTTAAGATTCTCTTTAGATACTGAGACCCCTCCGTTCCTCGGAAAGCACGTTGCCGTTGGTCCCAGTTGTCATTCGTAGATCTTATACAGTCGTAACGGGTCGTCAGAAACCCGAAAGTTGACTGACCAGTCTTACCAAGGAGTATCGTATTACCCAGGCACTGGGTTGTGGAGACCAGATGGGCAGTCGCTCCATCTTACATACTAGTATTAAGCTACATCCGGTTAGACTGGAAGCTGACCCTAACACAGTTGGGAAAAGGCTAGGCAGATTGGTTGATTGATAAGATAGAAAGATTTTCCCCATTCGGGTACAATTGGATTTCCATATGAATTACCGTGAGTTCTTTAGAATGACGGTATTGATTTAAAGATTGATTGATTTTATAAGGTAAATTACTGGCATCACCACTCACTGATTTAATGATAACATCTTATTGCGATTCAACAGACTACCTAGCACGATGTCGAGGATATGATTGCATGGAAAAACACCTTAGTGTCATCATCTGCCTAACTATTTCCCAACGATATTGGGAGTCGGATTCCAGTCTAACCCACCCCTTCATTGCGTAACACGCTTTCAATCACAATCTGAATCATTTTGAAGGGTATTGTTAATCAATTGCTTCAGATGTTCCAAAAGTTTGTCGGCGCAACAAAGTAAATAACGTAATGAATGTTGCTGAACTGTCAAAATGAAAGCCATTGCTACTGATAGTGTATTACGCAATTTCCGAAGCAACTACCTATATGACCTCCACAACCGTGTTACTGGGCAACACGATAATCCTTGGTAAGACTTTCAGGCCGGTTGTTTTTTTTTTAATTTAATGAATGTATATGTAGCTGAATAGGATACTCCATACTCACTTCGTCTCTTAACAGGCTGTGATCCAATCACTCTATCTTCCCTCTCCACTTCCTTTTCCTTATCATTAGGCTGTTCTTTTTTCTCATCGAACGTGACCTTGGGTATATTGGAAATGATCTCCGGCTTTTTAGTGCTTTGTGCAAGGCTGGTGGTACTGCCCATGAGGGGAGCCTTTTCTGAAGGGTCCTGTTCGCTTGCGTCATCGTCAGAGTCATTTGGGCTTTCGGCTTTTTGTGGTTTGGGCTGGAATTGAGAAGATTTTGGGTTATTGAGGTGTTGAAGACAGTTTTAGTAACAAATATACAGTGCGCGATAGTTAAGAATGGCTAATGGAGTTTTAGACAGAAACTGTCAAAAATGTACGAGTGTCAGATATCTACAAAGCCGCAGCCGAACTTTACTAATATGTAGCTGCATTTTTACGACCGCATAATGTAAATTTGCCTGTGATTTTCCGCCTAGAGTACGGCAATGCACGTAGGTTTTTTATACATAAATTAACGTTAGGTAACTTGTTCTCAACCCACTTATTGGGTTTTCCTTGGTAGATTTTATTTAATAAGGAAAATATTTACGATTCGAAGATTATTGGTGTCTTAAGGCAACGAATTTGTTACGTTGATATGCGTCGAGTCGCAAATAATGTCATTATGGTGTAGCACCAGCGATACTCGTAAGTGCATAATAACACGGATAAGACCAGAAGGCAGTAACTAAGTATAAGCATACAGATTACTATACCCACTTATTGCATAAGAAAATCCCAAGAACCCAAGGCATATGGCAGTTCCCACATTGCAAAAACATCTGTTCTAGTTTATTTTAAAATATAAAACATAGTAAGTATATAATAGTGTATTTTAAAGAATCGTGAAAATTAAATGTAACGCAACATTGTGTAATGAAGGTGCGGAGGTGCGGAAATGTCGAAATTTGTCGAAACTGTTTCGCCATTTACCTGCCTAGATGATTCATTGCAGCGTTTTGTGAATTACACTGACTGTTTTAATATTTGCATAAGAAGACAGGCTACATACAACCTACACACTATAAATAGAAACACGTAATTTGGAAGACTAAGAAGCTGTACAAAGTCAAAGGGTTGAAGTTTGTATGCATACAAAGTTGCGGACACTAACCATTAGCATAATCATTTTACATTGGCTGGTTTTGAAGACCACACAAATTCTGTATTTTACTACGACACGTTTTCCTGTTGTTGTCGTAAACAAAAAGTATTTAATTTAAATTCAATACAGGATTCAAAGATGTTTGTGAGATTTTTTTATCAGTGAGGCCGCGACTCTATTATATCCGCCGGTGGGCTTCGATACCCCTATATTAACGAACTGACGATCCCAGCGGCTCTTGCCAAAAATCTTTATTGTGAAAACCATAGCCAAAACTGTCGAGATACATCAAAGTTAAAAGCTTTGTTCCGAAATGCGACCCAATATGGACATTGCCAATTGGCATTCGTCCAAAAGCTTAGTAAGGTACGGATGACCGATATTTACTACCACAAAGAAGTTTTCAGACAATACTTCAAATGGCGTCTGTCGTGACCTGGTCGTCTAACTGAACAGAAAGCTGTGCTGCTGGGGAGTTTGTTGCGCCACTTCTTCACAGCTAACGCACTAGGAAGTGGTGAAGGGTTTTGGTGGACTGTTTTATGTAATTTTGACAAAACAAAACGAAAATACAAAACCGAAGACAGCAACTTCCGAAATTCAAGTTATTTTTCACTTTGACGGTAGTTTTTTTTTTAGTTTTAAAACTTTCTTTTGAAATTAGTTAATTAAGACAAACTCGAAATAAACACGTGTGCTGCAGATAACCATGAAACAAAACAATACTAGTCGTAAATTTCCTAAAAACACCAGACTTTAACAGTACCATGGGCAAACAGACGTTCAAAAAGTGCTGATTCTCAGCCTGGTTTGAAAAAAATGACTAGTTTTTTGAAGTGAAAACTTCTTTAGGCGCTTTGGGCATTTTTTGAGATGGTAAAAAACCATTGAATTCGCGCCACTGTTACCGTAACCGACACCGCTTCGGATGTGTTCGGCTGTCCTCGGGATGTAGGTACTCGGCTTTAATGTATATCCGATATGTCAGTGATTGATGGCAAAGTATTCTGTTTGTGTTTTGTTTTCACTCCTGTCGGCACTCCCGGTGTGCCACTGTTTTTTTTTTGAGTCACCTCGCTACCTTGCTGATTACCACGGTATATGCTATCTTATATAGTACGTTCGTGCCGACACGAGAAAATACTTCAAAGTATAGATAGCTTTATTTCTAGTAACCTTTTAAGGGCAAGATAGAAACGCCAAGTTGTAAGGTAAGCAAGTTTCCTAAGCGGGCCATGCCACCTGTAAAAACTTGTAACACAATACCTTTTGAGATTTCAATCAAGGTGTTTAAATATCTTACGTTCATTAATGGAGAGATGATGGATGAAGACAAAGTAATTATATTGATGATGCGGATTAATTATGCGGCTTTCTTTGGAAGATCAGTTTCAGGTAGATTGTACTGTACGTACAAGGATCATCCATTTTACTGTTACATCTTGTTTTATGTACCTACAATATATGCAAATAAAACTTTACTCTAAGATTGAATTTCGATGGCAAAAATATATTTTTTTCTTCTTAAATTTGGCCCAAAATTCAGTAACGCGGATAGCATTCACTGACTCAGCCAAGGTCCTCACGTGTGTAGGTGACAGGGTATGCGGTGCAAGATGGGAGGTGAGTCACTTACTTATGGATTGGATAATTTAGACAAGAGTGGAATTCGGCAATCCTAAATGCATCCTTTTAAACTTTTTACTCATGTGCACCAGTTTGAAAAAAAAAATCTTTTCACAATTCAAACATCAATAAACAGTCTCATTACAAGTTAATTTGCATATAGCCTACAACAGTACCACATTATTCATTTTCGCTTCTTTTTCTCGGCCTTCGTCCATCATTAAAGCTTCACTTAGTACATGTAACTCATTAGTACATGTTACGCCACGTTTCGCAATACGACCTCTTTTTAGGGGTAAGGGCGTGTACGCACCGGCTGTACGGCATTGTCAATTATCGTGTATTGTGTATTTACTGTACACTTTCTTTACTTTGTGGTGGTTACGTCATAAGTTTTCGGCCTGTTTGGTGGAATGGAAAAAATAAATGACGATCGGAGTTTTTTCGGAATCCGATACGTAGAAGTGTACCTACTAGTGCAAATGCAAATATTGAGGTCATTTGTGTGAATTGCACATTGTTATGTGATGTGTTTTTGTTTTTTTAGATTTAAGGCTGGCGATGGCGGCCCAATATGAGACGATGGATGGACTGTGTGAATGATGATATGGTTAGAAAGGGAGTGACTGCCGAGATGATGACTAATAAAGAAGTGTGGAAGAAAAAGACATGTTGCGCCGACCCCAAATAAGGGCAGGAGAATGATGATGACGCCGATCCAATATCAAAGGAAATGGCGAAATGACCTTATCAAGTCATTACAGTCATTGATAGGTGGGCGTTTTGGGCACTGTCCCTTGTAGGTAAATTCTGCCGTTCAAAAACTGCATTCAAAAATACATTCTGACCGCATATGTATTGCACTTTTCTATGAAACAGCTACATTTTTTGTACCTGACGAAATATTTCTACGCTAGGTCTAGAATAACAAATCCATACTTAATATTATAAATTTAAAAGTAACTCTGTCTGTCTGTCTGTATGTTACCTTTTCACGCCTAAACCACTGAACCGATTTAGATGAAATTTGGTATAGAGATAGTTTGAGTCCCGGGGAAGGACATAGGATAGTTTTTATCCCGATATTCCCATGGGTTCGACACTTATGCGAGTGAAACCGCGAGGCGCAGCTAGTTATTAAGTATGCTAAATTCATGGTTAGTTTGCGTTTGTATGAATAAACTATTTTTGACTTGGTCTGAATGCAGGAGGAGCATTTACTATTGATTGCAATGGTTCTCTAGAAATATACTCGTATCGCAAGCGGAAAAGATAAAATTAAAGAAATCTATCCTTCGCATTTCTGATTAAATCTACTCACATTACTCTGAAATAACTTACGAGTACAGTTCTTAATTTCCTTTCTAGGGAGAGAAGCAACAGGAAATAAATAGCTCTGGTTTGTTGCTCCCGACGGGAATAGCTCGGGAACTAATAAGAAAGGAGTTGGAGCGAGGAGGCGTCGTGTTTTGTGATGAAGTTATGGTATAGTTGGGGAAAGCTAGTTTTTTGTGAAAATGTTTGGTTTACTGAGAAAAATAATTGGGAATTTTTATCACAATTTATATTGGCTACGGATCTTCCATTGTAGTTCGGTTGTAAGCTTAATTGAAATAGCAGGAGGTTTGCTTTAACCTTTTTTTTGTTTTCGGGGGAATCCTTCAAAAGGCACCCGACCTCCGAGGAGGGAGGTCGGGGGATTTTTACCTCACTAAAACCACCCCAGTGATCACCATCAGCACATAGGGGTTAGGGGTTAATCCTACATTTTCTAAATATGAAATGTCGGTGTACGACACTCATAACGAGTTGTATTTTCAAAAAGTTTAGCACCACTAATGTACAAAAGATTGTTATTAAACAGTTGTCAGTTGTAGCCTGTTAATGCCTTCATATGTTTTATCGTACGATAGAAATTAATGTTGTCCTAATAATACAGAGCACTGCTAGTTCGACTGATCAAATAAGCTCTTAGCTTAATCAGCCTATAAGGTTCCCACAGCTGGGACAAAGGCCTGATCTCCGCAAACGGGACTGGGCCATAATCCACCACATGGGCCACATGTCTTCGGATTTTTGGTTCTCCACCGTTAAAAAGCTCCTCAATTTGCAAAAATATACACAAGTAACCACACCTCCCACAAGGTGGACCGACAACCTTGTGAAGGCCACAAGAACCCGTTGGATGCAAGAAGCACAGAACCGGTCGAAGTGGAGGTGCTTGGGGTAGGCCTATGTCCAGCAGTGGACGTCTTTCGGCTGAAATGATGATGATGATGACACAACAAAAATTCCTCTCACCTTATAATGAAATCTGTTCTGCAGCATCTCCATTTCCTTTTCTCTCTCCAGTTTAAACTTATTCGCGATAGTAGACTCACTAATCGTCTGTTCTTTACTGAACAGCGCTGCTAGCTTCCCTTTAATTCCACCACCCAAAGAACTTTGGCTTATATTATCATCAGGGATATTGTCTTTAGAATTCGTTCTGGAATTAACCAAGGAGCTGGGTTTGGTTGGTGTCGTTTTTTGAGCCAATGGTTTCTTGTCGGCTGGAAGAAAAAAAAAACAAGTGAAAATGCGAGGTCGTAGGTAGTTCGGTGTAATAAGTGCTAACAATGAAGGTTTTTGTTCGAGTTTGTGTTGAGTACAACGTATGTATCGTGAGCAGCAAAAAGGTACTTAGATAAATCACGTTTCGTTCGATGCTTCGTGATCGATAAGTTGGGAGTTTGTTAACAACAAGATTATTTTACATAATATATGATGCAGCAGTTACGTAGAAAAGTATTTGCTTTTTTAGGGTTCCGTATTTTTGTTGATTTTATCAGGTTAGATTACTATGCATGATAATGTCATAATAAAAGTCAAACTGTTGAAGTTCGATCAAAGACAATTTTAAAGGTCGTTATGTTTTTTTTTTCTTTGCATAATAAATTACGTGCAAACATTAGGTGCCGTCACCAGCTAACAAATAAGGTATTTTCTTCTGTCACTCCTAGAAACTTTAGCCAAGATAATTGTTAAAATCCAACTCAAGCAATCAATCAATCTGTCTAGCTTTTTTCCAACTGTGTATGTTAGTGTCGGCTTCCAGTCTAACCGGATACAGCTGAATGCCAGTATTTAACATGGAACGACTGCCTATCTGACCTCCACTACCTAGTTACTGGGTAACGCGATACCCCTTGGTAAGACTTACTGTCAGACCTTTGGGCTTCTGACGACCCGTAACGACTATCAAAGATCTACGAATGACAGCCAAGACCAACGGCTTAACGTGTTTTCCAAGACACGGAGGGGACTCTTTATGTAATGGATGGTCGCCCATCCACGAACCGACTGCAACAAGCGGACAACGCGTCATACTGACGTCACGCAAAATCCTGCATCTCGCAAGCAGAGTTTACCGCGCAACTAGCATAGATACAACGGCCCGACATGAATCATCGAGCAGTTGCCCGCCAGACACGACACCCGTCTAGCCGGAGGATCCTGCCTTTGTTATGGAGGATGAGTGAACTTTACACCCTGTTCCTTATACTTCTATAAGCTTAACATTCGATCGACTCGTGCGGCTGTTATCATTTAGCCACGAAACCACGAATGTTGGGATGCAAGTACCAAGTAACAAGTATCAAAGCAATTTGACCATTTTCCTCAGCCGTTTTAGTCTTATTTTACAAATGGATTAATAAAACTGTGAAAATAAACCTGTAAGTTTATCGTAAACTGTCACAGAGGTGGTTTAATTGTTCCGATTAACAAGGCGAACCTTGACGAAACATCTGTCTCCGATACGGGTCAAATGAACCGATCGACTCAACAAGAGAAGTGATTGTAGACTCAATTGATATAACCCTCCTTTTTGCTTCGCCGTAGTCGGGTAAAAATAGCTGTTGTTTTAAAATGTTGCATGTTGCTGCGTTTAGTTACACAGGTGTTACAAATACGATACTAGCTTCTGCCGCGACTTCGTCCGCGTGAAATTTCATGTTCGCCTCGCCTACCCGCGCTTTTACTTCGTTTTCGCGTAGCGTGCTTTTTGCTCGTCTCCTAAGGGTCCTAGCGTGATGTTTAATAGCCTTTCTCAAGAATCAAGCTATCAAAGGCAAAAACAAATCCGACCGGTAGTTCCAGAAATTAGCGCGTTGAAACAAACAAATTTTTCAGCTTTATTATTAGTAAGTATAGATTTTGAAAAGCTATTTAGAACTGTATGCCTCTTTGGTCTAGTGGTCGCAAGCGCTACTGCTGAGCATGAAGTCCCAGGTTCGATTCCAGGTCGGGCAGTCCTGAATTTCTCAGTATCGGCCCGGGGTCTAAGCTATACTTATACAGTAACCGGTTGATATCAATGGGCTCGCACCTTATTACATAGGACTTATTATAGACTGTTAAGAAGAGTAATTAATTACAATGCGGCAATATCCATGCATTCTGAGCGGCAATTCTCGTAATTCTAAGAATGCTCACAGTCTGATCTCAGTCTCAATCTGTCAAAATTACCTCTTAATTTCCCTACATTTTTGACAAGTTTTTGTCATTGATTGTCGCTGAGATGAGAATGCGACTAGATTTTGACCGTTTTTAATTACGGGACTTGGCCTTCTGATCATATATTTTGTAAATTAAATACAGTTCGATGTAATTATTTCAGAAGTAAATAAGAAATAGGCCACTATCTCTAACAGAGCATGAACTGAAACGGTAGAAAACTAGAAAGGCATAATAAACGACAATTTTTATTTAAAAATTTTGATTGCCAAGTAGATTCGTGTTGAAAGATATATTATTGTCGATTATCTTTTTACACAAGAAAATGAATTTCATAGAAATGCAAATTGATTGTGTGTTTTTATTTATATAATTTAAAAGTTTAAGCTTCCATCTATATTGCATTGCATGAAACTAATATAAATAAACCGCCAATATCGAGAACTTTTTTTGTTTTAAGTGTGTGTGTTGTTGTGTTGTTAAAGTGGCCTGGCGTCAGGGGTACGGCGATACGTTTATACTCTGGCGTTCAAAAGGTTAAAGCTTATGATATTTAAAATTATTCAGGTATGAATAGTATCTAAAGCTCTTCATAAATTAAACTGCAATAATTTTCTTATTTAACAACGAGAAGAAGGAAATAAAGTGAAAAGACTTATCTACACCCTAATTGCGCAACACTTTCAATCTCAATATGAATAATTTTGAAGGATATTGCTAATCCATTGCTTCTTCAGTTCGAAAAATTTTTCTGCTCAACAACGTAAATAACGCAATGAATGTTGTCGAACTGTCAAAATGAAAAACCATTGCTACTTTTAGTGTGTTACGCAATTACCCCGCTGATCTCTACATTTACCTTACGTTTAGGTAAAACTTGTTATAAATTAATTAAGTTTACTGGTTAATCACTTTGCATTTTAATGTTTCCTGAAGTTAACGCAACTTTCTATAAACAACTTAGGGCTCGAGAGGAAATACGTATTCCACTATAGTTTCTTGTTTTTCCTTCCAATAATAAAAGCTTTTAAATAGCGAAATGTGGGTATACTACAGGTGGGTGGACACCTCTGCTTAACCCATGAGGGGATACAGGCGATATGTTATGCTATTTTACTTAAAGATAAGCTACAGGCATGGACAGGGTGGGTAATTTTACGATGTAGTTTACATTGAAATGTTTAAACGGTTTTTCCATATGTGTTAGCCGAGTTGATAATAAGGCGGCTTTATTTACTAAAGCACCGTTGACGGATACCTATACTCTCTCGAAACTCTATGTGTCAAAATATAGAACCAATAAAATTTAGTATTTAAATAGACAGTATTTCAGTATCCGATCTAGCATGTCCCTTGCTGTCCTTCCCCAGCGACGCCCTAAGCAGAGGTCCGTAAACCACAGGGGGTGCCCTTAGTCGCTAGTTTTTAAGTTTTTTAAGCCCTAGCTGAAGGCTTTAATTGCCAATTGGGTCCCACTAAACGCACGACACCATCGCGGCAGCCCGAGGAAGATGGGCAGCCCGAGAGAGATGGCGGGACGAGCTTGACTCCTACCGAAAGGACTCGCAAAAGACAGAGTATTGTGGAAAAAGGAGGAAAGCTAGTAGCTTGGAGGCCTTCATTTATTGAGGCACCCATAGGCAAGCCCGGTTAAGCATCCGACAACCTCCTAGATTGACCTGCGAGAAGACATTAAAAAAAAAATGCAGGAAATATATCGGAAAACAGAATTAGCATATTAAACCTTAGTTAAAATTTCTACATAAAAAAAAATAAATGACATAATTATATAAAGGGTGGATTTTTGAGATGGTGCAGCAACTTGCTGCACCATCTCAAAAATCCACCCTTTATAAAGTACCTGCCCTTGCTGCCAGCAAGGGCAGGTAGGTACTTTAACCATTACAGGAAAACGGTGTTTAAGAGACCGACCTTCACTTTTTGAGAAAGATCTGCATTTACAGATATTTTTTTTATTAGATTTGTACAGTCAGCAAGATAACTTTTTTTGATGTCAATCACAATAGAGCAGGTGAATTGGAAATACTTCTAGGGGTGAACGACATGTTTTGTTCAACGACAATTTGATAGCACTTTTGGTGCAAAAAACATTGGGGTCAAGAAAATCTAGTGGAAATTACGGAACAATCACTACAGTGTAGTTATCTCAGGATTATTATAATGACGGAAACTGCGTAATGACTGAGACATTGTTTGACGCTAAGCTTTAAACAATGTTTGGAAACGTTGGCACCTTGTGAAACAATAACCTAGGTATTTTTCGAAACAAATTAAATAAACATGAATTTTATCCCAATATCCAGAAAAATGCAATTTGTTGGAGTTAAATACTGAAATCGTTTGAAAGATTTCTTCACTAAGTACCTGCTACCTACCTACCTGATATTTTATAAAATATCTTTTATAGACAAGTAAAAAAAAATTATTAAAAATAAATCATTACCTCAGTTTAATTTTCAACAGAAAATCGATCAACACACTATCGATTGGCAATTTTTGTCACAAAAATCCAATGAAGCTGTGATCACAAAAACTCTTCAATCACGATCACTAAAACACGAATCACGACAGTCGAAAAAAAATCTAAGTGTAATATTATTCTAAGATCGATCGGTTGCGCGTGCGCTCAGCAGAATGGGCGACGCGGATCACCAACCGTTGGTCCACCACTACTTTTCGAACTAGTGAGGTGCGCTTCCGAATCCCACGCTCAAAACAGTGGCACTAAACCTTTTGTAACTTAGCGATCTTTTGTCGCATTTTTACGCGTCAATGGTTCGTATCTGCTGTTCGGTTCCGATGGCCGATTGTCGTGTTAAAGAGCTATTAATTTTACTAGAAAATTGTCTGATAGCGTGTCGTTTTCATTATCAATGCAATTAATGTTGGAACTGTTTGAATCTGCGATAGTAACAGCTGCTGGGAGTTTTATAACTGTTTTCGCAATGGCTCTATTTATTTCCGATCTTCAGCCAATCAATCATCTCTCTTGCCCTAATCCCAATTTTATTTGGGGACGGCCCAACATGTATGTTTAAATAATAATAATATAGCTTTATTTATTCCATACATGCAAAATTACAAAAACATATATAAAAATAATACATAGGTATATGAGATTTATTTTTTTGCATATTTGCATGTCGTAGTACATTCGACATCTCGGTAGTCACCCCCTTTTTAGCCATATCACTTTACACACAGTCCATCCATCGTTTCTTCATTTTCTTCAACCTTTTAATGCGCCCAATATTTTAATATTTTATATGACACACTAAAAAAACACTAAAATTAATCTGTAGATCATTCATAAAATAAAAACACGTCAACTACGGTCAAAAAAGACCTCTTTTCCTGTAAACCATCTGCGGAGTCAAGGTTGACGGCGCCTGCTAGCCTTGTTCAGCTACTATTAAGTGACGTCGCATCACTTAATTTCGACAATACAGCAGCACTTTCGACAGCCCTATTTGGGTGTTTATTCTGACATCGTTTATTTTTTTTTATTATTGGAAATATTTTGATGAAAAAAAGAAAATATTATCATAAAAAGCGACTTATTCAAAGATTGATGATAATAGCTGATTTGAATGCAAAACAATTCAGTGACTAATGATCTAGAATCGCATTTAGCCTTCTACGTAACCAGGACCAAGGTACTTGATGACCCTGACCACAAAACTGCAAGAAATTAAAAAAATAAGAACAATGCGTGAGAAATCTTCAAGAAAGTATCTTATAGCCGATTCTTATAAGTTACGGACCGTTATTGGTTAAAATTAAGATTCATGTATCTTTACCAATAATGAAGCAAAGAACTTTGCATACCTAGTAGACCCTCCCATATACAGGGTGTCCCTGGAAGTAAGGATCAAATTGAATAGGGGCGTGGGCAAGGTCATTTCCAAACTTTTTAACCCTGAGAATGTCAGTGATTTTTTTTTACGGTTCAATAGTTATGACCGATTTTAATTTTTTTTTCAATCACTTCGCTTAGTGTTCAAAGAAAATAATCATAAAAAAATACTATCAGGGCTATCTAAAAAAAATAAATTGATAGCCCTAACAGTTTTCACGAATTCGATCTTTCTTCTCTTTTTTTTTTAGTATTTTTTTTTTGTAAAACGTTTGGAAATGACCTTGCCCACGTCCTTATTCGATTTGATCCATACTTCCAGGGACACCCTCTAGAAGTAGCTAATTATCACAAATAAAATTAGCTAACGAATCTATTTATATGCCCGGTTTGGCAAGAAAAAATGCTGCCATTGGTAAGCAAAACGATTCGTTTTTGTTTATAGCAACGCAGCATTAGTCGCTTTGGAAATTCTCGGAAAACACACGGAGCAAGTGTATTTTGGCACGTATTCCTTCGTGTCCCACAAGCATGCAACATTAGGATGTACGGCCTCCTTAGTAATAAAAAGAACCGGTTTTGAACCTGCTTTTAACTCGAGCAAAAACTTTAAGGAGTTCTTTTACCCTGAGTGCTTTAAGCTCAGCTTACTAACGATAGATTTATCAAACGACTTCTGTTTATCCGTTAAGCATTTTGCAGCTTTTTACTGGACAGTTTAAGAAAATATGTCTTGTCATGCTAGTGGGCGTCCGTCGCGTGATTGAGGATTCTGTGGTTTTGTGTCTATAAAGTAACTCATCTTCGCTACTACTTATGTAGATTCAAATAGGTACCACATGGTTACCTATTTGAATCTACATTCAAAATACACATTATATTCCGCTGATTTTAATATTAAAACGAATTTTAGGGGTGCTATTAGTAAAAAAGAGCCTCCAAGAAAATTATTCTAAAATTCGTCTGGTATATCTCGGCCAGCTCTTCGACTCTTCACGTGAATCAGCATCGCCATACAACAATGCAAGGCAATGCTGTCAGCCTTTTGGGCACCTTTCCTATTGACCGCGATGCGGACGAATTCTTTAATGCCCTTTGATAAATTACCCTCATTTTTAAATACTTGTCCATATAATATTATTATTTTAAGACTGTTAGCTTTTTAAATTATGTAAATACAATTATATTAATAACAATGTTAAATAATCTATTAATAGGGCAACATGTAGTTAGAGCCGAAAAGAAGCAGATTGAGCTCGCTATTAGTAAACGACGTGTACTAATAGTGTAGTTTACGACCAGTCATTTTAAGACCAGTGGACTAATGTGTAGTTTCGTTTCCAACATTCACATTTTCAGAATAACACCGTCCCTGGTCTGTAATGATACTGGCCGGAACGGTAGCACTTTCGGTAATAACACATTTTGTGGGCTATGCTATACCTCTAATGATCCGAACTGATTGTATGGTACAAGTGCGCAAACATATCATTGACATATGTATTATATCTCGTGTAAGAAACCTAATGGTAATACCGTAAGTGAATTGGGGAAAGTTAGACTTCACACATCAACGTCGAAAACATCGTGAGGAAACTTGGACTTAAAAATAATTCATGTGAGTCGGAAATCGCCAACCCATCTTGAGCAAGCGTGGCAATCAATGCTCGTGCCTTCTCTGTGTGAGAAGAGGCCTTTGCCCTGCAGTGGGACAATAATAGTAAGGTATTATTGGATAATGGAATAGAAACGAGATATGTTGTTATACGGACTTGGTATTGCTATCCGAAATTATTCTGCGAAGCTGCCAAATTAATGTCACTAGGGTATAATATGACAGATTCATCTGAACGTTATCGACACACGTGGTTGTATAATTTAATAGCTGCGTTCCATCGAAGATTCTGGAGCCCGTTTAAAACTGAGAACGCCCGGAAGAAGCATTATCATCATTTCAGCCGATAAACGTCCACAGCTGGAAATAGGCCTTCCCAAAGCACCGCCACTTCGACCGGCACAGAGCAAACTCTTGGCTTGCGAGAAGCACAGAGCATAACATAACATTTTACAAATCTCTATTCATTTCCTTCGGCCTGTATGAAAGGATGCAATCCATTTCTGAAAATCGTCGTGTCCTTATATCTGATTCATAAAAAGATTGGTTTGTTCTAGCACATTACTGATTGACAACCACCTATCGATAAAATAATAAAAACCGGCCAAGTGCGAGTCGGACTCGCCCATGAAGGGTTCCGTAGCAGCAAGTAACATAATATAAAAGTTCTTGTAGTTCGTTGTAACTTTGTGAAAGGTAAATTGCGGTTTTCGATTTATGACGTATTAAAAAAAAACTACTTACTAGATCTCGTTCAAACCAATTTTCGGTGGAAGTTTACATGGTAATGTACATTATATATATTTTTTTAATTTTATCATTCTCTTATTTTAGAAGTTAGAGGGGGGGGGGGGACACACATTTTACCACTTTGGAAGTGTCTCTCGCGCAAACTATTCAGTTCAGAAAAAAATGATATTAGAAACCTCAATATCATTTTTGAAGACCTATCCATAGATAACCCCACACGTACAGGTTTGATGAAAAAAAATTTTTGGAGTTTCAGTTCTAAGTATGGGGAACCCCAAAATTTATTGTTTTTTTTTTTCTATTTTTGTGTGAAAATCTTACTGCGGTTCACAGAATACATCTACTTACCAAGTTTCAACAGTATAGTTCTTATAGTTTCGGAAAAAAGTGGCTGTGACATACGGACGGACGGACAGACAGACATGACGAATCCATAAGGGTTCCGTTTTTTGCCATTTGGCTACGGAACCCTAAAAACAACTTTTTGGGCAATTTACGAAGAATTCTCTGTTTATGGAACTGCCATCCCCCACAATTTCTCCCTAGTCCAATGACGTCGCAGAATCCGATGATATCCTAAATTCAGCTTTAATGGCTCCTTGCGTGTGCGTGCTAACAGGCGCCGATTACATCCGTAATGATGACATAATAATAAGCAAGGTTACTTCGACTACATTACTTTTGTATTAGCTTACCACTGCGTCATTTTAAGACCAGTGGGCATACGGATGATTTGACGACCTTATACTTTTTGGCTTGTATAAATAAACAATTGACACTTATCTAAGCATTTTGATATTTTTGTGACAAGATTCTTTGTTGAACTGACTTTTAAGCTTGGTCTTGTGCTTTATTAGTTAGGATATTTTTATTTAATTATGATTGCCTGATCAAGCAGATATAATAAGGAGATTGTTCGATCATGACTCATCACCATCAGCTTCCTGCTCTTGTCCTATGTTACTTGGGGTCGGCGCAACATGTTTTCTTCTTTCATTCTCCCCTGTCAACCGTCACGCTATCATTCACTCTCTTTTCTTTCATATCGTTCCTCACACAATCCTTCCATCGTTTCTTTGGCCTTCCTCTTCCGCTCCATCCATCCTCCATCTCTCCTCTCGATTCGAACTCTTTCAAAACATTTGTTGCAAAAAGCTCTCGAGCGAATATACATGCATAGGTATTAGCTATTCTACGTCAGCGACATATAAAAAAAATTAAAATCAAAAGTCATTTATCCAAACTAGGCTGCAAATCAGCACTTTTCGAACGTCAAAATTACAAAAGACAGCCCCAAAACACCCGCCCTTCACCACTAGTGCTTTTGCTGGGGAGAAGAAGAAGCGGAACAAACTCCATAGCAGCACAGCTGTCTGTTCAGTTAGAAACACGAGCATCTCACAAATCAACAGAAAGAACAGTTTTTCGCGTCATCTCGACTTTCCCTCTGTTGTCGCCACTAGAATCGACGGATCGGTACATAACAGACTGGGGTCATTCAAGTGTTACAAGCAGGGCTGCCAATACGTGTCACGATTCAATTTTTCTTTAAAATTCCATAATGAAGCGTATTGCATGCGCTCTGAAATTGTCTTGATTTGTTACTCAAAACTGGTTTTTCTTTAATGCTATTTTTACCATGGGTGCTCAGATATCGCGTCTAATACTTCGTTTGACTTGACCTTAAAGTCTGCGTTATCCGGTGCTGATGCATATGAACAATTTTTCGATCCGGCGGTTATCTCATTTTTAGCAAGATTTTTAACGTCAATGTTTGAAATACATTCTTTAATTTCAAGAAACCACCGATAGTATATTGGTTCCGGCTGTTTCCCTGATTTCTGAGCATTTAGGTAAGCACCAAGATATTTCATACATACTTGTTTTCTCAAAATATTATGCTGAAAAATTTACTTAACTGCAGTTCACCTGCTGATGTATACAGTAATATATTTAGCGTTGCTAGATAAATAATTCCGCTCAATATTATTTTTTCTCGCAGCGCCATTAAGGTTTGACCCTTTGGGCACCCAAAACTGGAGCACACTGCAGAGTTACTGCTCTGCTGTGTTAAATTGTGTACTGACAATTTATTGGTGACGATTAATTTAGCAAAACAGTCAATTTGATACGGCAGATTTTCAATAGGCTGCAGCTTAGGACCAACATTTAACTCTGGACCATCTTTGGGTAAGACTTCAGAGCTCCCAGTTGGCAGCCCTACGATCGGATTCGTTCCGTTAGTTCGCTAACCCGAGCTCGATACTCAATAGACTATTGTCGATAGCATTATGCAACTGTCGGAACAGGCAGCAACCAGAACGTTATGGGTACTAAAACTTTGAATGGTTAGATGGAATGCTTTTCATTTAGCTTTTGCTGTTGTAGCTGTTGAATTTTAGCTAGAGGACTGCCAGTTCCGTGAAAACACCGGCGAAGTGACCTGTTATTCCACCTGATGCTAGCGTCAGCATAATCAGCCTAAAATGTTCCCACTGCTGGGACACAGGCCTCCTCTCGTTGAGAGGGGTGGGTAGCAATCCACCACGCGGGCCCAGTGCGGGTTGGTAGATGTCACATGCCTCCGATTTTTTGTCCTGATGACACTATTGACAACGGCTCCCTTTAAGCTGACGTCACCAAGTTTTCACGGAGATATTTCAAGATCGGCTGTTCTTCTTAAGTACCTAATAAATGTCGTTGTCAATAATTTTACTACTTCCTTGAAAAGGACCTCTTTAACTGCTAATAGGACACCATTCAAATTTTATACTGAGAAGAGACATAACTATACGCAACCATTTCATAGAAGATCCAGTATACACAAGCCCTTTTTTAAAGGTGCAGCATTCGTAAATATTACAATTCTTTAGTAAGACCTGATTGAGACAGTTTCAAAGCCGGTGTCTAAAATGATATTTATTTGCCAATTTAAAATACCTTAAGAGGTTACTTGCGGAAACTGACGCGCATAATTTGAGAACATGGAATAGTAGCGACATCTGTTTGAGAAGATCAGAACAAATTGTTTTTTTTTTTAAGAACGAATGTAGGAGACACTAAACTTATCCACATCTTTTTTCTAAGACTCAAAGGTTAGGTACTCGCGGAAACTCATACGCTTTACTTGAGAATATGGAGTAGTAGCGACATCTGTTTGAGAAGATCAGAACAAATTGTTTTTTGTTAAGAACGAATGTAGGAGACACTTAACTTGAACAAATCGTCATCTTTTTTCCAAGACTTGGACCTGCTTGCACCACAATGACTAAATAAATTTAAAAGTAAACGAATTTCAAACATCGTTCTTATTCTGTCAATTATTTGAAGATGACAGTGACAGAATGATGATTTAAAGTGGTCGAAGTGACGCTAACAATTCTACAAGCAAAGCTGTTCAAAATCAATCAAAATCAAAAGTCATTTATTCAAATTAGGCTGAGAGACAGCACTTTTCGAATGTCAAAATTAAATAAGACAGTCCCCCAAAATGCACCCCCTTCACCACTAACTAGTGCTTTCGCTGGGTGTTCATCTGGCACAAGACTAAGGGGAAAGCCAAACCAGACCAGAGTAATAGTATATCATAACGAGCCGATGATAATGTAGACGTTATTGTCTTTCAAATAGCTCGGGTGACCGAGCCGATGGATTTATCCGTTTGTCGATACTCAACCACTGGTTTCTCTGCTTTAAATTTTTGGTTTTGATCTATACATAATTATGTCGCAGTACAGCCGTGACATAGTTATATCCCTAGGGATTTCGCTATATACCGTAATATATGAAAGCGTTTCATAACTGTCTTACTAGGAATACTATGATACGAGCACTTGACACTTACACGATCTTACTAGTGAAATAATAGTAAGATAGTTATGTTCCAGTTATGAACGGCTTTCATATAACTATATTACAGTATACCTATATCTATATCCCTAGGGATATAACTATATCACGGCGCTTACCATCTTACTGCGGCATATACATACATTCATGCCTGTCGGCCATGAGGGCTGGCTGGAACTATATGTAGAACGCCAACTGATACGATCCTTACATACTCCTTGTGGTTTTTCTTTGCATATTATAGACAGAACTAAGGAAACACTAACATTATTACCTACTGTCTACTTTCAACCATATTTATGGTTGATAGAGGCCATAATAATTTAATTCCAAAACGGGCACACTGGATGTAGGAAAGAAGGCTGCCAGGATCAAATGGGATTGGGCGGGTCCGCGGGTCACATCAGCGAGAAAAGAGTTCCTGGAAGGATTTGGGAGAGGTCTATGTCCAGCAGTGGGACAGTACAGGCTAACAAAAAAAAAATGATAGAGAAGTAGATGGAAGAAAAGAACCTGTTGCGCCCACCCCAAATAAATTGGGATAAGGGAAGGAGAATGATGATGATAATTATGACGATGATAAAGAGATCTCGTTCTCGTATGTCAACTTTTTGTTTCACCCCCAACAAAACCTCGTTACGGCCAGCACATGTATTTGGTCTTGGCTAATGTTTGCAGGGTCTATTTTCGATTAGCAAAACTTTCAAAACTTGTCTTCCATTGTGTAGCTATATTTGCACGAGTCTCTGACTCTGAGTGAGACGTGCTCTAACCTAGGCTGCGGTTGCCATCAGGCAACATTGCGGTCGAACACAATTTTCTTGCAAATCTTAGAAATGACGACTTCTAACTGTTGTCACCATAGCCTAGTTACAGTATTTGCGTCTAGTTTATTTGAGCCATTGTTATTCCACTGCTGGGACACAGGACTCCTCTGTGAGGGAGTGGGCCGTATACACCACGCAGGCCAAGAATAGAATCGAATACTCTTTACTATGTACAGACGCCAGCACATCAAGCTACCCGAAAGTGTCAAATTTACCCAATCAACTTTGAACCTTATGCTTTAGCGATAAAGTTGGAAATCTATTAAAGAAATTTGACAGATTGTAGTAGCTTGATGTGCTGGCGTCTGTACACCATACAAATTACAGATATGAATGTAGAAATGTTACATAGGGTAACACAATGGGTGACCTTATCGCTAAAAGCAATCATTGGATGTCCAAGTGCGGGTTGGTGGATGTCATATGCTTTCGAATATTTGGTTCTAGAACTGGCGTTGCTATACGAGGCCTCTTTCCATCACCCTGATGGCTGATCATCTTATGACTATAGATGTGCCCCGCGGTTTCACCCGTATAAGTATTGATCCCGTGGGAATATCGGGATAAAAAGTAGCATATATGTTAATCCAGGGTGTCAGCTACCTCCATGCAAAATTTTACCAAAATTGGTGCAGCCGTTTGAGCGTGACGAAGTAACAAACATATAAACACACACACTCACAAACTTTCGCCTTTATAATATTAGTGTGATTATTATTAAAAGCCTGTGATGTCCCACTGCAGGGCAAAGGTCTCCCTACTCTCTTTCCACTTCTCTCCATTTAAAGCTGCTAAGGACCAGTTATTGTTAAAGGAGTCCAGCTCATCCCGCCATCTCCGTCTGGGCCTGCCGAGATGTCGCTTGCCATTAAGAGGGACCCAATGGGTCGTAAGTTGGGCCCATTGGTCGTCATCTTATAAATAATTTTCAGCTATAATTTTTACAATCGAGCTGACATTACAAGGTACTATTACATTATATAATCACGCGGTTGAACATAACAACTAATTGTCTATCATTATATGCTAACTGGGCATATGATTAGAGCACCCACCACATGTTATTTATACAGAGCAAGCAAATCTCAACTCTGCTTTACTGAAACAAAATTCAAATTAGAGTGATTTAAAGACTTTTTGGATAGAATATCGATTATTCCCACAATCTGTGACCACGTGTGATCTGTATTATGGAAAACTAGCTGCGCCCCGCGGTTTTACCCGCATAAGTCTCGATCCCGTGGGAATATCGGGATAAAAAGTACCCTATGTCCTTTTCCGGGACTCAAGCTATCTCTATACCAAATTTCATCAAAATTGGTCCAGCCGTTTGAGCGTGAAGAAGTAACAAACATATAAACACACATACACACACTCACAAACTTTCGCCTTTATAATATTAGTGTGATATGGTAAAATTTAAGAAGATGAAATATTTATGGGACGTTTTGAAATGTCGAAATAACATTTTCTTACCAAATCCATGGAAGTATATACAGTATTTATAAACAAAAAAAAAAAAAAAAACAATTTTTGTCTGTCGATGTGTTTGTTCCAGCTAATCTCCGAAACGGCTGGACCGATTTTGACGAGACTTTCACTGGCAGATACGTGATGTTATAAGGTAAAGCAAAGTAACTTAGGCTACTTTTATTTTAGAAAAAGAATTAGATAGAAGCTAGTAAAAAATAATGTCTACTTGATCATAGGTGCTGATTGTTCCTCAATGGGCCTTCACATTACCATTTTCTACATAGACTTGTTAATTAATCGACCGGGTCAAACTCATACACAATACATCAGTATTTTACATATTTGTTGCGAAACCGTGTAACACAATTATTGTTCAAATATTGAAGTATGTTATAGTTGTCACGTTTTAGCACGGCTATAGCGGTCATTGACCCACCTACATTTTGTTTCATAAACTGAAATTAAGTCAGCTAACGTCCTGAATCAATATCTATCGCGTTCTTTAACATATTCCAATAACAAAAACCATAGATTGTATGTAGGTCGTGAGTTCAGACCAAGGCAGGCACTTTGTGTATTTAATTTCATCACCACTGCTCTCAAAACGGTGAACGAAAACACTGTGAGGAAATAAAAAATTCGAAGACGGTGACATCCGCCAACCCGCACTGGGCCCGCGTGGTGAATTATGGCCCACTCCCTTTCACAGAGAGGAGGCCTGTGTCCCAGCAGTGGGAATGTTACCTATAGGCTGATTATGCTATATATAGTTTATTGTTTGGGTTCCTATGGAGACATATTAGGGAAAGGGCAATGCCCGCTATTGTCATGCTAAAACGAGAAGACTATAGTTTAAAACAGTATCGCTTATTACCGTTAAATGTCCCGAGGTAGTTAGGACGTGCTAAATGTTTTCAAAGACTTTCGGATGAATCCATATTTGGGTGGTCCTAATTTGTCTCGTGAGTTTTCTATTGGGAATGGCAAAAAAGTGAAAGTGCCAGTTTTTGAACAATGTCAATAGGTAAATAGCTATTGAAGTTAATGTAACATAATATATCCCGCCTGTTTTTCTCGAAACGTTAGGTCAGAGGTGGAGTGAGGTTGTCTTGAAATGAACAGTTGCGTTTAGGAAATGTTTCCGACATTCACTGGATAAAACAGGGATCCTGGTCAGAGAATATCTTCGTTCATCAAAACAATAGCATGAGAAATCTCGGACAACATCTAGGACTATGTCTGAGATGTTCCTAACATATTGGATGGTTTAAAGTGGTCACCGTGCCTGTGGACTTTGGTAAAAAAACATTTATCACAAGGTGCATTACATAATCAGCCTATAATGATCCCACTGGTGGGACACAGGCCTCCTCTCTTCGAGAGAGAGTGGGTTGTAATCTATCACGCAAGGCCAGTGCGAATTGGGTCACATGGAATTTTTGTTCTACGATATGCCGGTTTCCTCACGATATTTTCCTTCACCATTTAGAGAGCAGTGGTGATGAAATTATTTACACAAAGTAAAGCGCCTGTCTGGGCTCGAACACACGACCTACAACAGATAAGTCGGGGTTATTACTACTGGGCTACCACTTCTCTCTCTGTCTCATAAGGTGCATTGCCGTAAAACAAAGCTGATAGGTAAATATGTCTCATGTACCTGGAATTTCACCGGCATCCGTACCATTCATATTCAAATACCTTTTTACCTGATATCAAGGAAGTATTAATTTGGGTCTTTATGTCCGCGTCACTGTGCTAATTTATCAAACCAATATGATTCACAATTTAACGCCCTACGGTGCAGAATTAAGGGCGAAATTTTTCCTATTAAACTTTGTGCTTTATGAATGAGATCCGGTACTGTACGCGTATTAATTAAGACACTAATTAGTTAAAAAATGTTGTGTTCGGGTTTATTTACCCACGTTCTTTTTAATGGAAAACCACATGATAGTTCATTATTTTCCTGTTTAAACGCCATTTGTTTACTTTACTGAATGAATTAAACGTATAACCTGGATATCTTGCGAATTACGCTCTTTTTGTATTATTTCAGCAAAACACATTTGCACAATATTATTCGTGGAAAAATAGAAATATTGCCATTTGTTTTGTTAGCCAGATAGGTAGGTACCTATTACTTTACTGAATAAATGAAACGTAAAAGGATATTTTGCGAACTACGCACTTTTTGTAGATATTTTTTAGCGATGCACAATTGCACAATGTTGTTCGTGGAAAATTGCATGACACATACTGTTCTACTTAAAAGTAACGTACTTCTCTCAATTTAATAAGCCTTTTCAGAATATTGTGGTTAAAAAAGATACAGATTTTATTCAATGGAAAAATATTACCATTGCTACTTTGCTATGAGAGCATTATCATACCGGTAATAAATAGA
Organism: Amphipoea lucens; assembly: GCA_947508005.1. Taxonomy (NCBI): domain Eukaryota; kingdom Metazoa; phylum Arthropoda; class Insecta; order Lepidoptera; family Noctuidae; genus Amphipoea; species Amphipoea lucens. Next base: position 10,607,975 of record OX382375.1, read on the forward strand.
AATTCTATAGGTAGTAATTTAATTAATAATAATCGACTATTTCTATCAGCAAAACGTATGAGATACATGGTGATGTTCTTTAGAAAGGTCTTTTGCGTAGTACTCGCAACTGGGCATGTGTATGACCAATTGTATGAACGTAAACGAAGCAAAAGGAGTATCTAATGATCGTAGCAGGTGGCGTTCCGTAGTTTTTGCCCCATGGGAAGAAGGCGTAAGATTATGTAGGTGCAGGTCTATCAGCGAACAAATAATAACTAAAATGGTCTTATGTGACATAACCATTAACGCATAGGTATATTTACAGCAAATAAAAATGTCAACATAATTCCAGCAGGTAATCGTCAAAGCATGTTAATCAAAATGGCGATTAGAATTTAAATGGCAACACTGCAGGTGGTGAACACACTGTGCAATTTGTGTTAGGACCCTGGTTTTAATTCTGTCTTAATGATACCTTGTGGCCACTTCCACGGTAAGTATGAATTAAGTTGCTATAACTAGTATGATTATGAAATGTCTTTTAGTTTTTAAATTAAGTATACGTAGCTACACAATCTGCCTAGCCCTTTCCCTACTATGTTGGGGTCGACTTCCAGTAGTATCACCGCATGCAGCTGAATACCAGTATTTTACATGGAGCGACTGCCTATCTGAACTCTACAATTCAGTTACTGGGTAACACGATACGATCTTGGCAAGACTGGTTGTCAGACCTTTCGGTTTCTGGCTACTTACCCGTAACTACTAACGGATGGATACTATTGAATCAAATGTGCATTAAATTACAGGCAGTGTGTTAACTCTTTTTACATTATACAGGGGAATTGGAAGATGGGTGCAAAGCTTTAAGGCGAAGATAGTACAGATAATTTAGAACCATTTCGGCCTTTCTTCTCAGAGTAGTCAGACAGGAAACGCTGAAATCATCTAGCTTTTAAAATATGATTGACATGTAAAAGTGTTTGTACAAACCAACTTATAAAAAAAAAGTATGGACAATGCAAAACTCTTTCGATTTTGTGAAAAGAAATCAAGAACAGTTAGGCATTCGCAACAACTAGGTACATTATTGACAAATATTATGCAAAACTTAAGTCCGGCTAAGCAGACGACAACCTCCTAGGTTGACCTGCGAGATGACATTGCCAAAAAAAAAAAAAAATTCAAAACTAATTTCTGCGATAAAAATACACATTGGTACTGCAGAATTGATAGCAACAAAAGTTTATACAGACAACCTGTATAAACTTTTGTTGCTATCAATTCTAATTAATTAAAGGACAACCTCTTAAGGGGTCTCGGTACTTATCATTATGAACAACTATTACCATGGGACCAAACCTGAAATGGCAAAAAAAGAATCAGCTGTTTCCTACATTGTGACGAGTTATGCGAACATAAATGTAGGGAACAGCTGTTTTTTTTTCGCGATTTCATGTCTGGTCCCGTAGTAAAAGATGTTCATAATGAAAAGTACAATGACCCCTTAAGAGGTTATCCATTAATTACGGGACACCCTGTAGATCCATAAAACTAATCTACTAAAGGTGAATGCACTTTAAAGTATTCGGAACAAAAAACTTATACGTAGCTTGTATCGATTCGCACCTATTACTTAGTCGATTCTGTACCTAGCTATCGAGTCAAATCGATTTAAAAATGCCAACAAAAAATATCCAGACATGTTTCTGCATGGAGACCGATCGATGCCGTTATGACCCCATAAATCACATCACTAACATTATAAAGGCGAAAGTTTGTGAGTGTGTTTGTAACTTCTTCACGCAAAAACTGCTGAACGGATTTGGATGAAATTCGGCACACATATAGTTTATAACCAGGATTAACAAATAGGATACTTTTGATCCCGATATTCCCACGAGATCGACACTCATGCGGGTGGAACCGCTGGGCGCAACTAGTTAATATTTAAAACAGAGTATAGACTACACAAGTAAAAAAGCGGCCAAGTGCGAGTCGGACGCTAGTCCGACTCGCACTTGGCCATCCAGCAGTGGAAATCTTTCGGTTGAAATTATGATGATAACGATGAAAATGGCAGGAACGATTCTTGTCCGGCCCTGGTTCAAGCCATGGTCCGGGCGAGAGGGAGTGGGAGGCAGTCACCTCCTTCTGCGAAGCAGTCATGCTAGCGAAGGACGTGGCGGGATGGCTGAGGGAGAGAGCCTCACGTCCCAGACGCCGCGGGAGACGCTCCGGGCGTCGGGAGCCGCGTGACGACTCCCGGCCACCGTAGGCGCGGGCCTGCGGACGGAGAGTAATGGGTAGCTCACTATCCGATCAGGACCAGACCCGTGCCGGACGGCGCGTATGTGTTCCAAGCGCGCCTCAAAGAGATGTCAGCAAAAAGGAAGGGGACCTGCCAGGGTCGAAGCCTGCCAGGGCCGAAGCCTGCCGGGGGTGCGGGATTGTTCGAAAGGGTTACCGCTACCCCGGAACATAAAGGGCTAAGGAAGGAACACGGATGGGTTTTAGTCAGTAAGAGTCTGACACTCCCTTCCGCTCCACCCAGAGCGGGAGGGGTCATTTGATGATTTCCCATCCATAAAAAAGGGACAATTCTTACGGTTCCAGACTGGTGTACATGCCATTTTTTTTTACGAAGTAAGCTTTACCACTCGGATTCCCCATACTTTTCGCACCACAATACAAAAAGTAAATGAATTCGTTTGCCCTAAATAAATAACCATAGATATTCAAATATTTGTCCCGATCGCGATATGGGAATCGGCCTAGTGACCCTGAGAGCAGCAGGCTACGCTATTTAGGTCGTGGAAAAACAGACAAATTGTAACAAATACATGGAACTTTATATCATGATTAGGCTCTTCCTACTATAAAACTAACTACATAATTAAGTACAAACAAATTCCTATTAAAAAAAAAAGTCTGCAGCTTCAAAAACCAACGGAAAATGTATAGATTGCTTATTAAATAATTATTTCAGTTAATTACCATACCTATGACGTGAAACCTATTAAAAGAATAAGAACCATAATAAAAACTGGTTGACTGTAATAATATCATAACTTTTTGTCGTCGGAAACGTCAAATAAATTAGAGCAAATAAATTAAATTCCATTTACCCTCGGGCACTTAATTATCCCAAGCATAAAGTTTCGGCAATTACAGATAAAATCTAAATGTCAATACAGACCAACAACCAATAAAAAAACTCTTATATCTTAGATCGGTAGTCGTGGAAAAACGTGTAAAAAAGCCGGTCTCTGAATATTGCACAAAAAAAGAAGGTAGTGACAGAATCTGCACGACTTTGACATTTAAATTAAATTATATTGGTTTTTCTTATTAATTTCGCGAAACATTGCAACACAAATCTTTGCATGCGAGATGGTGATGAAACCATTGTTAATTTTTATGAACTTATGAGATTATTATGAAAGAGTGAAGAAGTAGGTTATCAAATAATGGGACAATTCGCTGTTGTTTCGGTCATTAAGGAGTTCGAATTAAAAGATTTGGGACAAGTATTTTAATAGTATTTTGTAATATTCATTCTAGTATGTTCGTTATCTACGAATCAGCTGCACGATACATAATCATCGCTTACTTAGCTGCGTGTAAACGCCAGACCGCAATTAAAACAATTAACAGCTACAGAAAATCTCGGTAACTGCGCGTAACACCGAAGCGAAAAAAAAAACCGTTTATTGGTTACAGACCATAAATTCGAAATAATTGTGTGTCAAGGAGTTAGCGTGTTCTTCATTGTTGGCAGTAAATATTAAAAGTTGAACTTACCTTTGTTGTCCCCTAGCAGGGTCTTGGCGGAGGGTGCAAGGCCGAAGGGGGCCTTCGGAACGATCGCTGCACCCTTGTTTTTCTCAAAGAGCGCTTTGCGTTCCCTGAGAGACATTTCGGCTGGGTCCTTCGCCTTCGGGCTGCCCGTCTCGAACATCGCCGCCTTAGACAACACAGAACTCCTGTCAACACTCCCGTTTATTATTGGACCCAACTTTTTCACTAGCGGCGATCCCTTCTCCAGCGCCGGCTTGTCGTCCGCCGGTTCCGGTTTTGTTTGTTTACAATCATCACTTGCGTCATTTTCGTTGTCGAGTTGCACTGCATTCTCTTTGTCTTTTTCACTTTCACATTCATCTTCCGTGATAACATTCCGCGGCGGCGTAGGTGCTTTGTATTTCTTGATAGAGGGCTTTTTTGTGACGGCCGGGTTGGCAGGCGAGGGCGCCACCATTGTCGCCATGTCGGGGGCTGAAGCGGCACTGGGGGTGGTCGATGCGCACTTCGGCTCCTGTCGGTCGGGATCGGCGGTTTTCGTGGTGAATTCGTAGACGAGCCGCGATTGGCTGGCCGAAACTCGCCGGTAACCCTCGCCCTCCTACGATTGGACAACGGCCGCGTAACGCGAGGGTTGAACACGTGCTTGCATTTCGTTTATTGATATACGTTTTATAGCGGTGGCTGAGTTTGCGCGGTTAGTTTAACTGGGTTAGGTTAGCGTTACAGGGCTCGCGGCAAAGTTGCATCACATCTGCGGGTACGCTGCGTAACTGAAGTGTATTGTAATTGGTATGACAGTAAATTATTATTTTGTGGAGTTGAATGAACGTATGTATCGTGTCCGTTAGGACGCGGGGTCGTGTGTGCGCGCGTGAGTCCCGTGAGGCGAGCTCCAACTGACTGGCTGTCTGCGGAGGGCCGCACACGTTAGCCCAGCTGATAATTATATTTTGACGCATCGCGTTGTTTGATGCAACACTTGCTTTGTGTTATTATAATTATTGAGGAAATGTGTATCATTATTTCGGGTAAATGACACGCTGTGTTATGAAATGATTTATAATATTACCTTTGTATGCGTTGATAATCTCGTCTGGTCTGTGAACTGTGCTCAGCAGAGCGACAATTTGGCATTCAATGACAGAGGGTTTCAGCATTTAACGAATTAGTTATTATCTCCGACCTTAATATAAAAGTAACTGTCTGTATGTTACCTTTTCACGCCTAAAATAATGAGCGGATTTCGATAAAGTTAAGCAAGGAGATAGATGGCATCTTGGGGAAGGACTAAGGCTACTTTTTGTCCCAGTAGCACGTTCCTTATCCTGTGGGATAATTTCCGACAATCACGCGGGCGAATACGCGGGCAGAAGCTAGTAAGACTACAAAAACATTTCATCATAAATGGAACATCTGGTCCTCAAGAAAACCCAACAATCAGGTCAACTCACTGCAACAAAGTAGTGCAAGGCTCAATTTACACCGCCGCCGCGGAACGGAGTGGAATCGAGTTTTCGTAATAGCAAAATTAACTTTATGTCAATTGTCTAACGTACAAACTAGATTGAGTTTGTTACTGCGGGGATTCCCGAGAATGCGCGATATTTTTCCAGAAGATGCGCGACCTGTGCCTGTGGGTGTATCTAATTTGTGCGTTTCAGTATTGACATAAAGTTCATAAAGCCTTGTACAAAAAAAAATCGCTTCCATTCCGTTCCACGGCGGTGTAAATTGAGCCTAAAACAAACTGTAGACAAAAAAAACCTTCATTTCTACTATGACATTTTTTGCCAGACGAGTCCGTACCGGAAGCCTTAATGACAACACAATTAGTTATACAGAAATATCGGCAGGACCGGAAAAAACCCGAGAATGTCCTAACGGGCTGCTCTTAAAATTTTGGCGTGATTATCGTCATTACAGTGTACAAACAACTGTTCAAAGGCCGGAGAAATAACTGGATTTGGTCTAATGTAATACTTAACTAAGTTTTATTTACTTTGCAGGATGCTGATTAGGTAATAAGTAGACCAGCAAGCTGATTGGGCATTCGATCGTGTTTGGCGCTAAGAAACAATAACAAGGAATATCAACTCGCTTAGATTTAACATCAAACCAATGTGAAGGAATGAAGGACATGATATGGGCGGGAAGACCAAAATCAAAAGTCATTTATTCAACTAGGCTGACAATGAACACTTTTTGAACGACACAATTATATAGGACAGTCCCATATTTACATACCAAGATCCCCCGTGACTCGAAAAGCACATTAAGCCGTTGGTCCCGGCTGTCATTAGTAGATCTTTGATAGTCGTTACGGATCGTCAGAAGCCCGAAAATCTGACAACCAGTCTTACCAAGGGGATTCGTATTAACCAGTAACTCGGTTGTGGAGGTCAGATGGGCAGTCGCTCCGTGTAAAATACTGGTATTCAGCTGCATAGACTGGAAGCCGACTCCAACATAGTTGGGAAAAGGCTAGGCAGATGATGAGTCCCCTAAAACGTCCACCCTTTATCTCTTCCAAGTGCTTTAGCTGGAAAAAAGTGGCACAACAAACTCCTAATGGAAAGGACAAATTGTACGACAGATTTTCTGGTTAGAAAAGGAGTGAATACTGAGATACCGTCTGTTAGAGATGTAAGGATAGAAGAAGAAAATATACTGAGCCGAATCTAAATAAATTAGAATAAGGACAGGAGAATTATTCAATGATTACAAGTAATAGACAGTTTAGCCCACTCCCTTTCACAGAGAGGAGGCCTGTGTCCCAGCAGTGTGGACATTATGGACTGATTATGCTAGATAGTTTACAAGAAAACAGTAAACGTCACGGTCGATAAGTAACCAGGAATCATGACTGGCAGAAAAGCAAAGTCCATAGCATAAAGGAAGACAAAAAATAACTTGTAAAAACGAAGTAGGTAATCGTGTTTCATAATGTATAATGTGATTAAGATTTTATTGATGGTCGGTCAGCCATTTAAATCGGGCTTAATGATTTGTAATCGAGGTTCTTATGGACATGGCAGATTTGGTTTTAAGTTGCTAGGACTCTTTGAATAATCTATAGAAATTTGTTAGCCCCCAATGCCTAGTGACGGTACAAACCCCCTCCGAAAGGTATTTTAACTAAAGTATGGACACAGAATAACTAATGGTACTGGTATGGATGAAAAACCTTTATCCGTGGATAGCCAAAGGTCCAATGGCAACAAAAACGTCCGTGCCGTCAACTTTCAGACACAAAATATGGACATATACCAATGCTTGCAATACTTGTAATTGGCCTTATATCTGTTACTCTTATATGTGTTACTTACATGTGTTTAGCTGTAAGTTTTCCAAAAACTGTAAAATAAATAAATAAATACGTAACCAGAATTCGGGAAAAAAATGTCACAAGATTTTGAAATAACCCCAAAAAAAAGGTCCCATCAATGGGGTCCTTCTAAAAGTATCAAATTCCGAGCTTCTAAATTGGTAGTAGCTTATTAACCAATTCCCTTACTTAAGTTCGGGTGCCCGCCGAAAATTGTGATAGACATTCCCCTAACGCCTTACGGTCAATGGCTTCAGCTAGATAATTCTGCTTAGTTGACTGACGAGGGTCACTTTAATTTAGGACTATTTAACTGTTTAAGTAAACTGGGGAGAGCTTTTGGGGAACCTGTTTTAGTCCTTCCACGTTAAAAAAAAAATTTTGAAGGATATTTGTGCTCAATGGATGAGTATGGCATCAGCTAGCTAGATAATAATAAATTTAATAATAAATTTATTTATTTTCTCCCACAAGTTTCAAAATGAACACAGTTTATATTTCATAAAAGTTTGAAGATGGGAGACAGGAGCCCATACTAAGTAAAACCTGTGCTACGCTCCTGGTCTCCTTATCTCGAATATATTATAGAGAAGATGTTACTACTTAGTTCAATTGACGAGGTCGGGTTACTCTATTTTAGGACTATTTAACTGTGTAAACTGGGGAGCGTTTTTGGGAATACTTTTTTAGGCTGCGTTTCCAACAGAGATGAGTGAGGATGCGTAGCGAGGAATGTGTGTAAAACTAACCAATAACAACGCTAACTTAGTTCAATCTATTAAAATGAAGCGATGTTATTGGTTTGTTTCACACACATCCCTCGCTACGCAACCTCGCACATATCTGGTGGAAACGCAGCCTTAGTCTTTCGGCGTACAAAATTTTTGTTGAAGGATATTTTGTGCTCAATGGATGATGAATACTGAATTTTGAATAATCTGAAGCCCAGAAAGGGTTGAGGATGTCAGATAGGCAGTCAGTTCATGTAAAAACAGGTGCATCCAGTTAGACTGGAAGCCGACCCCAACATAGCTGGGAAAAGGCCAGGCAGATGATTAATCTGGAATATGATGTTTAGTGGTGGCCTGTGATAGTGATTTGATACGTAATTTCATTACGTAGTATTTTAAACCTACTTATCAGAACTTGTAATCATCATTGTAAGTATGTATGAAGTATGAACGTGTCCTAGAAACTTTGCATGAATTAGCAATTATGTATATTTTTTGTAGCACCTACAAAACAATACTTACTTTTTTAACATCTAATCTACTACGAATTTACATCACTCCAACGTAGCAAAATGACTAATGCTAAATCATTTCCTTTAGAATTTTAATAATACTGCAACAATCGTTCCTAGTCAAATTCACGACGCGACGTCTAGACCTTCAAATAATCCCGAGTGTCTAGTCGAGGTTCGATGCACCCAAACAATCAATCTTATAAAAGCATTTACAGAAAAACTGCCCGATCCAAACAACCGGTACATGGTTCGCAAAAACTTGGTTCAACAAACTACCACCATGACCATTTAAAAAGGCCTTCATTTCTATGGGGTTTGTACCAAAGAATGGGTCTTTTCTCTGGGCATGTTTGCAGGGAAGTGATGCTGTCGCAACAATGATGCAATTTGTATAAAAAGCGACATAAAAGCTGTGGCGATTAATCTGTATCGGGGTGTAAAAAGACAGTAAATTCACACCGTTAAATACATACAAGATTTATAGTGTGTGGGCATTTTAATGTTTACGAGAGAACACATGGCTGTTTCTGGAAAGTTTGATCATTCCTTCCCTGTTGGGACATAAAGGCATTCTTTGTATTGATGGCCAGTCCTCGATGTGTTATGCAATGTCTGTTGTGAAACCGGACTTTCTGGTTATGGTTTCGCATACTCCACCACGTTGATTTTGAATGGCGAATTCAATCCTAATTATTATGGCAAGCCTGTGATGTGACATTAGGCTCGTGCCATTTCTGTGTGAGAGGAGGCCTTTGCCCTGCATTGGGACAATATTAGGCTGGTATCTTTCTCGGGACCCTTGGGTCCCGGACCTTTGGAAGGCGTACGAGTCGCCGAAGCCAATTCGCAGAGGCCCGATAAACGCGTTTAATGAAATGAGGCATTAACCGACGATTATCCCTGTACGCACTATGCAAGTGCACCCAAAGACAACCGCCGGTTGGTGTAGGACTATTTTTTTAGGATATGGAAACAAAGATTTGGCAATATGTGTTTGGGTGGCTAATGTGAACTTATGGCCCCTGCATGATCAATGTTTTATTGTACAAGGGAAAACGGCAGGGGGTGACTTGCACACTCTATAATGGGCCACCGAAAACTGTAAGTGCTAGCCACTTAGTGACGTAGCGATAAGGGGGCAACATACCCTCAGATGATTGAGAAGTGGAAAGGTATTCCACGGCTATCAGGAAAATCCCCGTGACAGGCTAGTCATTATCTGCCTAGCTTTTTCGGCTTCTAGCCTAACCTGATGCAGTCGAATATCAGTACTTTACATGAAGCGACTGCCTATCTGACCTCCACAACCCAGTTACTGGGTAATACGATACCCCTTGGTAAGACTGTTGTCAGAATTTCGGGCTTCTGACGACCCGTAACGGCTGCCAAAAATCCACGAATGACAGCCGAGACCAACGGCCACGAAGGGGGTCTTGATATGTAAAGATGGTCACTGATTCACAGCAAGCGTAGCTTAACCTGATCGATCGACCCGTGCGGCTGTTAATACTTAGCCATAAATTATTATTAAGCTCTTAGGGCCAGTTTTAAGGCCTGCTGCTAACAAGCTTTAGTTTTAACATGGTTTTGACCCTGTAAATTAGCTTAGCACCATAAGCTCCGCCATGCTTACAATACGTAACACAAAGAGCAAGTTGATATTTTTCTTAGAATTATGAGTATTGAATTACGTTTGACTGATAAGAAAGCTCGAGCTAGCTTTTGGTTTGGATAATTAACACGTGCAGAAGGACTGTATGTAGTAAATGTAATTATTATTTAAAACAAGAGGAAACGTCGATAACAGTTCATAATTTTTGCCTTTTGCAGGTATCCTGAAGTTCTGAAGAGATTTGAAAAATCCAAGATTAAAAATAAAGATAGAATGGCATTACCTATGCCAAGAGAATGGACAGAAAAGCACTCTCACACACTAGCTTGCGAAACGTGTTAATAGGATATTTAGGAGCTTTAAGGTAGATGGGGGCCTTTGCCCTATAGTGGGACAATACAGGCCCGTTAGGCGTGAATTATACAGAAACGGCATAAGGTGAAGGCGCTGCGCAGGCTTGATGCCGCTTCAAAACGTTTTCATACAAAATGTACGAAGGCGACGTGTGCCTGCACCGCGCCTTCACTTTACGCCGTTTCTGTATAATTCACGCCTTAGATTAGATGTAGGAGCTATGAGAAGGTTTCCATAGTAATACCTTTTTGGACCTACATCATAAACTTAGGAGGTGCTACGTAGAAAGTAGAAAGGGCAGTCCCATATTATCAGTTGTATTGGGAGAAAAATATTCTTGAAACCGAAGTATGAACGATTCATTCACCAGAAAGCTAAACATACGATCAATTCTATCTTTCACAACCAGCCAATTGCGTAAACCCAACACATATAATACAAATATACACAGCACCATAGCGACCCATATAACAGTAATACGGAAACTCGAGCCCATGAACATGATGACATTTTAAGCGGCCACACCATGCGAGATGCGTATTTAGATTGTACGCGGAACTCCTGCGCATAGCACAGATACACAGGTAGAAATAGAAATGTTTCCGCGGATTGAGAAACTGATTTGGGTGATAGTATGTTGCAATAGTAAGAAAGCAAACCGAAACTTACTTGGAAAAGGTCTAACATAAACTCAAAGCATTTCTTTCAATTACAACATTTACAAAGACATGGGGCATCTACCAACCCGCACTGGGCCCGCGTGGTAGATTACGGCCCACTCCCTCTCACAGAGAGGAGGCCTATGTCCCAGCAGTGGGAACATTATAGGCTGATTATGCAGTATAATGTTATGCAGTCAGTCAGTCAGAAAGATGAAGCCAGTAACCCATTACCAAACGTAATACGTTCCTATGGAGAAGATCAGGCAAGAAACACCATGGACACTCTTTTAAATTGAAATATTGGCAGCAAAATATTAAAGTAGCATTTAGGTATGAGGCAACTTGAAACAAGTTTGAGGGACAGTACCGAACTCTCAAATACTAGGAAACAAGTTGAAAAGGCTATAAGGAAAAAGGTTGGACATAAGGTTCTTGGAAAGTGCCGACTTATAGCAACGCTACAGTCACGACTGGACGAAGAGGTCGCGATGATTAAAAAAATTGCAGCCCCAAGCAGATTATGCAAACACGATACAAAATCGATATCTTCTTTAAAGCAAAAGCGCCAGTGTAGCCCACGAAATTCAAATGTTCTCAAGTTTTTTGCAATTTTCAGTTCAAGCTACTACAATCTGTCAAATTTCTTTAATAGGTTTTCAACTTTATCGCTAAAGCATTAGGTTCAAAGTTGATTGTATGTAAATATCACCCATCCACGGAGCAACCGCGGCAAGCGTAGCTTAGCCTGATCAATCGACCCATCCGGCTGTTATTACATAGCCACGGGCCCCTCTGAAATAACCTACCCTATGGTCTAACAAAAGTAAAGGTTTTTTTCAATGTCTCTATGACTCCCTACCTCCATGTCTTAAATCGACCTGTTGCAAGATTATCATCTGTACAATGGCAATATATCATTCAAGGGCCCAGGCATTACAAAGTAAATGATCTATTAAATCGCGCCAGTCCATTTTGTCGCTGCCATGAATGGACTATGAAAATAAAATCATCATACAATGCAAACGACTGTCGTAATATATTGTTATGAGTTTGGTCAAATATGGGTAGGTTTATTTGAATAAGCAAACCAGGGTTCGTAAAAATCCAATACCTACTTATAATAAATATCAAATTATTCAATATTTGATATTTAACCGATAATATAAATATCGGATATCCATACTAATATTATAAATTAGAAAGTAACTCTGTCTGTCTGTCTGTATGTTACCTTTTCACGCCTAAACCGCTGAACCGATTTAGATGAAATTTGGTACCTATAGAGATAGTTTGAGTCCCGGAAAAGGACATAGGGTACTTTTTATCCCGATATTCCCACGGGGTCAAGACTTATGCGGGTAAAACCGCGGGGCACAGCTAGTATTGTATAAAAATAGATGCGATTTTCATTTTCTAAGTGGTTTATACATAACTAGCTGCGCCCCGCGGTTTCACCCGCATAAGACTCGATCCCGTGGGAATATCGGGATAAAAACTATCCTATGTCCTTTTCCGGGACTCAAAACTATCTCTATACCACATCTAAATCGGTTCAGTGGTTTAGGCGTGAAGAAGTAACAAACATATAAACACACACACACACACACACGCTCACAAACTTTCGCCTTTATAATATTAGTGTGATTATATTGTGTTTTGCTGTAGCATAAAATGTTGTGTCGAAGATAATAGTTGTATGGAGATTAGTAGTTAATTAAAACACTATGTTCTTGCAGTGAACGAAAAAAACCAAATGGAGAATCGAATATAAACATTTTATTTTTCTTAGTTTTATGAGAAATTCAAACTTTTAAATACAGGGTAGCAGGGACATGTTACCATGAATTCAGTACATGATTCTGAACTCCGATTGCGTTGAAATATTTTGTAGGTTATTTTTTTTTTAAATCAGATGTTTTTTTTTTTTTAATCAGAAGTCAAGTAGCTACGCGGTCAAAATGTATGGAACAGCATTTGTTTTATGTAACCTACCTAAAATTTCAACGCTGAGGCGTCTAGATTTATGTACTGAACCCATGGTATAAACAGGTTGTACGTCGCTGTTCCTGCTGCCCTGTAACCTACCTAGGTTACTAGTTAGTTGAATTTTTAAGTTACCTTTTACTACAAAAACAAGAATCGATAAAACTTATGCAAAATCTCCAGAACATATTACACAATACTTTTACTAGGCACTTAAAATTCGCATATTCAAAAGCTTTTGCGGCCAACGCATTCAGGGCTGTCTCGAAAAACAAAAACAAAAAAAAATCAAGGAAACAAAAGAGGACCAGAAAAACAATTCTTCGAAAGCTCTTTTGAAATAATAATAATATTTTTGTGAAGCGAAACAATAGTCCACACTCCAGTGCATAATATTACGACGACCATTATGCGCACTGAAATGCGAACGAGTGGTGAAAGAATGCGCAGGCGCTGATTTTATGCGCTGGCCTTGGGTTTAGGGTTGCCACGGTTTGGTAGATTTTAGCTTCTATTTTGTTAGGGTAGGTACACTTCTTCGATATTTTATATTGTTTGAGACCAATAGGTGGCCGCGTTGATTGCGGCCTCAGTGGCATTCATTAAGTCATCCAAGGTGTAGGTGAACGGAATCGATTGCGTATAATACGCGCTACGAAAGATGAGACTTGACAAGCTCAGTAGTAGGGAGTTTGCGCAGGTAAGTAGTGTACGAAATAGTTACCCATAATGTGTATGTATATCTATTAAGGAATTTATCGATGACATTTAGATAAAAATTCTTAACAATATCATAATATTGATTACGAAAAGTCTCATCTTTCGTGGCGCGTACTATACCCAAGTAGGGCACTGCAGACGCAATTGGCGAAGTGGGGGGTTACTGACTCATCCAATTCCCAGTGCGAGTGCGGTGCCTCTAAGCAGACCATGCCTCCCTTGCTGGAGTGCCCTAAGTGCCCGTTCACCTGCACCTTGGATGACTTCATGAATGCCACTGATGCCGCAACCAACGTGACAATCTACTGGTATCAAACAAAATAAAATATCGAAGAAAGAAGAGTACCATCGACACGAAAAGAAGAAAACCAATAGCTATATAGCTACGTACAAAGAAGATATTATGCTGAGCAATGGCCGTTTTGCGTGATGTGACGCAATGTTTTCCCGCAAATAAACAACTTAATAGGTAGGTACCTAATGCAATAATGGAATCCATACTAATATTATAAACGCGAAAGTGTGTCTGTCTGTCTGTTATCCCTTCACGCTTAAACCACTGAACCGAGTTAGATGAAATTTGGTAAAGAGATAATTTGAGTCCCGGGAAAGGACATAGGATACTTTTTATCCCGATATTCCCACGGGATCGATACATATGCGGGTGAAGCCGCGGGGCGCTGCTAGTGTGTAATAAAAGGGTTTCAGCAACCCTTTTGTCTGTATGTTTACTTAATTCTGTTTGTTCTGGCTAATCTCAGAAACGGCTGGACCAATTTTGACGGGACTTTCACTGGCAAATAGCTGATGTTATAAGGAGTAACTTAGGCTACTTTTATTTTAGAAGAATTAGAGCTCCGCATGAAATCAAATTGTTTTTCGACAAAGCTAGTTTATTTCTAAGTGTCTTCAAGACAGCCCTAATACCTCAAATTCGGCACGAACCCAGAAACCCTTTTGTCGTGAGCCCACCCATATGGCCGTAGTCATGAAATAACGAAAGCTTTAAATATAGCCGTAAAAGATCAAAATAAGTCGTAAACTCGCCGGGGCTTCGGAACGGGACAAAGGGTAGCTCGGCTTAGATATGGTGGGGATTATTAATAGATATGTCTGGACCGTTGGAACTGTGTTTTGATAAAGTTAATAGGGGTACCAGTTACATGCTCTTATTGTAGTAGAAGAAGTTTTTCATAAGTATGAGGATCACCGATCAGACACGGGTCTAGACGAACAGGTGTTCTCATTAAAAATGTGAAGTAAAATAAACTCAAAGGTTCATTAATTGAATGCAAGCCAACCCTTAACATAGGGAACAGGCTAGGCAGATGATTTATTGAATTCAGCCATAGTAACCTCTGCACTGCCATCGACGATGCCGTGGAAGTGACGAAGTTTTGCCCCAACAAAACCTAAATTTAGAAACCATAATATGTAGAAAAGACGGGACTAGTTGGCCGCTGAGGTGGGGACAGGGGTGAGGCGGCGGTTCGCAACGCACGTACAGAGTAATGCGCTCCCGCCCCTCCGTCCCGCCGCTCACATACCTAAGGCGCGGCCAACTAGTTCCGCGCGGACTATAGCGACAACCTAAAGGTAACAAATTCAAGCACATGTATTTCTTGGCCTCCCATAGCATTATTTAACAATGGAGCAACGTGAATTCAATTAATTACTGTTTAAGTATTTGGCCAGATTAAACACAACACACTATTTTAAAGGACAATTTATAAGGAAGGTTTTGATTTAAAAAAATAAACAACACGTAGGTCACAAATAGAGGACATGGTCTTCCAGGTATTGAAAGCTTTCAAAATTACATCAAGGTTCCATGAATACATACATCAAGGTTCCATGAATACAAACAACTATGTTGGGGTCGGCTTCCAGTCTAACCGGATGCAGCTGGATACCAGTATTTCACATGGAGCGACTGCCTATCTGAACTCCACAACCCAGTTACTGGGTAACACGATACCCCTTGATAAGGCTGGTTGTCAGATTTTCGGCCTTTTGACTACCCGTAACGACTGTTAAAGATCCACGAATGACAGCCAGGACCAACGGCTTAACGTGCTTTCCGAGGCACGGAGGGGTCTCGATATGTAAAAATGGTTACCCATCCACAGACCAACTGCGGAAAGCGTAGCTTAACCTGATCGATCGACCTGTGTGGTTGTTTTTATTTAGCCACGGGCCCCTCTTGAACAAAACTACCAATGATGGTGAAATGATGAAATTCGCTACATGTTTTGCATGCAACATTGATGTATGATTCAGAAGTGTTTAAGGGGAAAACCATCCAGCAAGAGACACGGATGTCGCTGCTAATATTAAGCTTTCTAAGTTTATTTCTTTGGAAAGTGACTCTGGTTTGGTACTGTTATATCTTACCCAAAGAATTTGGCCTCACACAAAGAATTTCACCTATTTTGTGGGTGCGTTTATGAACAACAATTGCAGACTGCGGAGTAATTGTGTAATAAACCAACAGTAGCAATGGCTTTGCCCAACAACATATACATTGAGTTATTTACTTTGTTGAGCAGTTAAATTTTCGAACATATGAAACAACTAGCTGCGTCCCGCGGTTTCACCCGCGTAAATGTCGATCCCATAAGAATATCGGGATAAAAAGTAGCCTATATGTTAATCCAGGGTGTCAGCTACCTCCATACAAAATTTTATCAAAATTGGTCCAGCCGTTTGAGTGTGAAGTAACAAACATATAAACACACACAGACACACACTCACAAACATTCTTTATAATATTAGTGTGATGGATAACTGATTGATAGCGTGTTACGAATGACGGTGCTGAAGTAGTGAATAAAAGGCTTTTCTAAAGAGAATAATCATGTCGATATGACATTTAAATGACACAATAATGGTCTTATCAGATAAAACTTATCAGATAAGTGTAATTATAGAATTATGTCATTGCCTGATCGATCCACTATTTCCAGCCAGGTCGAACGAGGACTTGATGAAGGGCATCTTGGTGAGACTGGAATCAGAAAGCTGCGGAAACGGAGCTTTGTCATAAATCGGGAGATTCTTATAGCACATTGGAACTTTTGAAGCCATACATAATACACTTGGGAGCAAATAAATCGAGCCACTTGCTTTTTTCACGTATAATGGTTATTATTTTTGGTATTATGGAAGGTATCAATTCAAAACATATATCGCCTGAAAGCTTATTTAATAACCTTTACAATGAGGGTAAATTATTGAATGAAAAACTTATTTAATGATAAATTATTGGCTCTGAAAGAAAAACGATAATTTTGATAGAAAATTGTCAGTCCAGAAAAAAACAATTAAAAACAAAATTATGGTATAAACTTATTCTTAATATCTTGTATTACCCCCCCTTGCCCTGATTTCGATAGATTTTCTGGACTGTTTTAACCCTACAATTTTCTATCAAAATTACCGTTTTTCTTTCAGAGCCAATAATTTATCACTAAATAAGGTTATCATTCAATAATTTACCCTCATTGTAAAGATTATTAAATAAGCTCTTAGGCGATATATGTTTCGATTTGATACGTTCCATAATACCAAAAATAATAACCATTATACGTGCAAAAAAAAGCAAGTGGCTCGATTTATTTGCTCCCAAGTGTATGTAAGTATTGAGATGTTTAGAGAGGGGAAGCCATAAGGAATGTGGTCTACGGTCACACTCACAAACTTTCGCCTTTATAATATTAGTGTGATTATATTATACTAATATTATATTAGCAGGCTTGAAACATGAAAAAAATCACTTATTATTATATGCTAAGAGAACGCTATTTACTCGAAAATGAGATAATGCACTACTTATAAGCATAAAACAATATTAAAAACTAAAATATGTGATCGTAATAACAGTAGAAGAACCTATGGCTAGACATGCAAACGAGAATAGATGGGCGGTAGATAACAAAATCGTTCCTATTAGTATGCTATGCGGGCGCCGCGTTATATTGACGATACATGGCGCGACTCTAATCCTTGATTATGTACGAACTGCGAAAGCTGTGGAGCTGTATTCAAAAACAGATAAAAAATAAATATTAACACTTTATTGTACTTTAATTAACCAGAACACTACCCGATTTATACGAATAGAAACGTATCGAAATGCATCTTATAGACAGCTGTGCTGCTGGGGAGTTTGTTGCGCCAATTCTTTCCATGGTTGATGGGTTTTGATCCCCAAATCCCATCGCTACCTTTTGCAGTTTTGACGAAAATTGCTGATTCTCCGGCTAGTTCAAACAAATGAATTTTGATTTTGAAATGGTACTACAACCTGTAGATCTTTAATGTTCGAGGACGATAAAATTGTTTATTCTAACCCCCTTACTAATAAACGTTGTATAGCGTCTGTATAGTTACACAACGCTTTGTCTTTTTCTTTCGAAAGTCAAATTACTGACGACTGAAAGAGAGAAATCGGTGTGTAACTATTCATCTAATATAATACGTTTATTAGTAAGGGGGTAGGTAAATAAACAATTTTATCGTCCTCGAAAATTAGCTACTTTTTTAGTCAGACCTTTCACGCGTTCTCATTTTAATGCAATGGAGCAATATACTAAACTTGGAAGCTGTGTCACTGTTACATTTGTTATGTAAGCATAATATCTAACAAATACATACTTGTCCCTTTAACTCCTTAAAAATATTTAGCCAGAATAGCTACTCCATTACTTGTCATGAGTAAAGGTCGTATGGACACAACTACGCACATTTGTTGCCCATTGATGGTGCGGCGTGTCATTATGTTTATATCGTAATCAAATGGATTACGGTATCCATTGTAAACATTTGACATCATAACTTATTTACATACCCATTTATTTTTGGGTATGCTTGATATCGCTTTTATGTGAAATTCAGTTGGTGCTGCAAGTCAATCATTGCAATTTAAATCTTCTGTCAATGATATAAAAGTTACATTAGGTTTGTTCGTGATTTGTAACACCCCCATATCACTGGACCAAAGGACCATGACTGTGTAGTTATGTGTGTAATGTGTATTAATTTAATGTCGATGAATAACAATAAGCCATCTTAATCTAGCATAAGCATAATAAGCGTATAATGTTCCCATTGCTGGGACACAGGCCTCTTCTCTGTGAGAAGGAGTGGGCCGTAATCCACAACGTTGGTCGATGTTACGTCTTCGAATTTTTGGTTCTAGAACATGCTGGTTTCCTCACGATGTTTTCCTTCACCGTTTTGAGAGCAGTGATGATTAAATAATTTACACAAAGTAAAGCGCCTGTCTGGGTTCGAAACTACGACCTCTTGTAAGTCAGAGGCATTTCCACTAGGCCACCACTGATCTCATCTTATCTAAATATAGTTAAGATAATAGACGTCTGTAGGTCATGATATTTCACATACAGTGTCTGGCTAAATATAGTAAGTATTGGTCGCAGGGCGTTAAAACCCTATAAAATTAATTACTTTTTGTGCTAAAGCACAATATATTGATTTATTATACATATTTTTACAGCACAGAGCTCCTGTGAGAAAAGCCAGAGCAAAAAAACATAACACCAAAAACGTGCTATCTAAAATTGCGTAGGCGTTAACGTTCAACTGTAACCGTGTAGTGTGCATACACACAAGCAATGGCAGTGGTAAGTGCAGCCTTCGTGTATAGTTAGCGCCAGGATGAGACTTGACCCCCCCTCCTACCACGCTCTTTGCGCCGCCCCTATGACGTCCGGTCCCGTCGCGTCCCGCGCTCAGACCTCATACCGCTAAAGAGACCTTAAATCGTGTACTGCGCATGTCAAACCACGTGGTGTGTCAAGTCTCATCTTTCGTGGCGCTAATTATACTTCAGCACCGTACTCAAATATACGAGCGGCACGTTATCGACGGCTGCAGTTGCCTCTGCCGTTGACATGTGTGACGTTCGTGTGTATCCACACTAATAGCGATTCAGACTTTTAGGCTTCATGATTAGTCGTTCGATAATTCGCAGTTGTGTTTACAAAAACGCGTCGTTGATGCAACTTCGCCGTTAACCTACGAATTCACCACAAACCGAACCGAATTTTTTACGCACTATTTTACCCCAAAACCGTTGTTAATCATAACACGAACGAGCACCCGTCTACCGCTGTACCAATCATAAGAAACTGAGGGTAGGTTAGTTACTAAAACTACGTTAGTGACGTCTAGAATTATCTTCTATAATTTACACAAAAAAAGTATTTATGTAATACAGACAATTTTAGGGGGAAATACGACACAAAATGAGACTTAAAGGCATCACTAGGCGGTATGTCATGGCAAAGGATTTTGAATCTTATTTCCATAACCTTAGAACTTACATTTCGTTGAAATGACCACAAGGGGCATACCGCCGGATACTGCGGTATGCCACGGAAGGCTTCGGTAAACAAATGATAATACTTCGCCGTGGCATGCCGCCCAGTGAACGCCTTTAATAACAATCTCATTAGGATCACTTTAAATGGGGAATTTGGCAATACACGGACTGTGTCGGCTGTCTCTTACTGGATGAGATATTGGTATACTTACAGCAAGAAAGGAGTGGTCATATTTAAGGGTGTGGTACCTACAGACCATCAAACTGAACAACAACTTTCTCCAAGGGACTAAGATCGTAATCGCAAGCCTTCCCATACATTTGGGTCGAGTAGGTATTAGAAGTTTTGTATGGGACAGTTGATAATTTTTTCGTGAATTGGATGTTAATCCCATGGAGACAGTTGTTCAGTTCAATGCTCTGTACCACACCCTTAAATATGGATACACATTTCTGATACAAAAAAAGGGTAGGGTAAAAAAAAAAAACTCGGAGTCATCCACTCAATCTTTAAATTAATGAGTTTAAATAAACATATTTAACTGGAGAAATAAGGTGAACTATAGTAACACCTCTGCCTAACTATCCGTGAAAACAGGCGTAAAGTTATGTTAGGTGTATGTTTGTGAATTAAAGTTTAACCCCCTTACTAATAAACGTATTATATCGGATGAATAGTTTTACACAGATTTCTCTCTTTCAGTCGTCAGTAATTTGACTTTCGAAAGAAGAAGACAAAGCGTTGTGTAACTATACAGACGCCTAAACGTTTATTAGTAAGGACGACGAAGGTATACGACTGCTCAAAGAGAGTAAGCAAGAGTATAGTCCAACTTCCAACTTGAGAATCAGAAATACCTATACAAATATAAATTTCTTAACTTATTGAATACAAAAATGGAACTGCCTTAACAGTCCGCCTACAGCCGGTTTTAATATTGATTAATTCAAGGAATAAAATAAACAAAAATCTAGCTTACCTTCACTCATTTTAAAATATCATCAATTCTATTAATAATTTTAGAATTTCATAATCACATCTTCAATTTCATAAATTATAAATACCTAAATGAAAGTCACAAACACGTCCAAAATACTTATAGAAATCAAATCAATCACCTAAAATATAAAAAGTATTATGCACAGTCAACTCTTACATGCTAAGTACTTACCAACTCGGCTACTATCTTCCTGCCAAGTCTCTGACACTCGTTCGGCGACGGTTTCGTGAAAGTGTTCGAGTCGAACTGCTTGGTAGTCTGTGAACAAGATGAAGAAAAATCGTGTTACTGCTGAGAATATTAAGGGAAATCACAGGGCATGGAGATGCCTCGGCAGCCGATGCTAGAGGCGGTGATTTATTTATTTATATATACTTTATTTATTGTACACCAGAAAAAACATAAAAAAAAAACGATTATTAATATAAAACATACAATGGGCGGCCTTATCGCCTTCTGCGATCTCTTCCAGGCAACTTCAACTTTTCAACTTTTTCTCAAGTCATGATGCGTGTTAGTGTTTGGCCAAACTGGCAGCGGGGGCGCGGGGCGGGCGCGGGTGCGGGAACGCGCGCGATCTGCCTGTCCGCAGTCGAAGCGGCTGCGTTCTGCGTGTTGTCGTGTCCAGTGTTTGTCAAAATATAATATGGATGAAGAAGACTTATTTTTACTAAAAAAAAAGCTCGAACTAGTTTGAGAGCCCCGGTCTTCGCGCACCCACTGCGGCCACTTGTATGAACGAGCTATGGCGTGAGATGCCCGCGCGCTCCCCGCGCCGAGCAGCCCGCACCGCTCACCGCGCCCGCGTGCCCACTATGGATACTCAAATGATGTTTTTATGTTTGAGTACACCGCCCCGCCCCGCGCCCGCGCGCTGCCAGTCTGGCCAAGCACTTACTGTTTACTCGTGACGGCTTTGAATGGTTAAAGAATAATCGCCAAATATACATGAGGTGTTCCGGGAAGCCCTTGAAGGAGGCTTTAATTACTACCACAATTTCAACTCCATTCTAGAATATTGTTAGTCGACAAATTGGTCTGTAAAAGCTGTCGCTATGTAAATGGGCCCTTTATTTACACCTGTTACATACATTGTGTATGGCGAAGAGATATACAGAGTATATCAGAAAGGTGTTAAAAAGGGGGTGTGGTACACACGGCTACACATCAAGCTATACATTTCCAGTTTTAGCTGACCTTGCATTGTACAGGTTTATCGTACAATCAAAAGTCCGATTATACTAGATGTGTATAGCTTTATGTGTAGCCGTGCAATACAGACCATCAAACTGAACAACTTTCTACATCGGACCAACATAGCAATCGCGTCCCACAGAGAAATTTGTTCAGTTTGATGCTCCGTACCACACCCTTAACCTTTTGAACGCCATTGCCACATATATGTGACAAACGAAATCTTACCCTGAACGCCAACGTCACAAATATATGACAAAATACACGTCCCACGGGTCGCACCATATTATGAAAGAAACAATTTAATCATTACTTTTGTGTGTTTTTTTATTTATATAATTTAAACCCCCTTATTCATAATCCTATTTTATCTCTATTTTAGCTAAAATAGGTTTATAGAACGTTTGTCTTTATCTGTCACATTGTCATTTCTGTGTGTAAGAAAGAGACAAACCCCATTTTAACTAAAATAGGTTTGATAAGTTTTATGAATAAGGGGGTAAAAGTTTATGCTTCCGTCTATATTGTATTGCATGAAACTAATATAAATAAACCACCAATATCGAGAAATTTGTTGTTTTAAGTGTGTGTGTTGTTTTGTTAAATGGCCTGGCGTCAGGGGTACGGCGATACGTTTATACTCTGGTGTTCTAAAGGTTAAATTTGATCACAACTTTCTGATACATGGTGTATTATTTCAAGAAAAACTCTCGAATTCCCCAAAACTATTATTTTTTCCTTTTTGGTTGACAATAAACGGCGTAAAAATCTCTCAAAAACACGTTTCTGAATGTCATTCAATGTGAGAACACCACCTGCATAATATTTAATTTAAAAGGTTGCAACAATCCTGTTTAGTCTTGTGTGATAATAACAAGAAGTTCACACTAATATTACAAAGGTGAAAGTTTGTGAGCGTGTTTGTATGTTTGTTACTTCTTCACGCACAAACGGCTGAACGGATTTGAATGAAATTTGGCACATAGATAGTTTATAACCAGGATTTACACAGAGGGTATTTTTTATCCCGATATTCCCACGGGATATCACGGGATATAGACGGGATTCGACACTTATGCGCGTGAAACCGCGGCGCGCTGCTAGTTATTACTACATAACATCACGCCTTGTTTCCCCGAAGGGTTGGGCAGAGGTGTACCTATACACCCGCATTTCGCCAGTTATGTTTAAATCCCATGTAATAGGGGGCTTGCCTATTGCCATCAACTGGGCACAAATCCAGTCTCTGGGCTGCTACTGAGAAATACCAGATAGAAAAACTCAATAGCACTTGGGAATTGAATCTAAGCAGCATTAGCGCTTGCCACTACTAGGCAGTCAAAAAAACGTTTGTAAATGTCATTCAATGCATAATCTATCTATACAGGTTGAAACTGAAAACATGCGACAAATCGAAATGGGAGATTGTACTCATCATTATGAACAACATTTACTATGGGACCAAACCTGAAATCGCGAAAAAAAATCAGCTGTTCCCTACATTTTGACGAGTTATGCGAACATAAATATGTAGGAAACAGCTGATTTTTTTCGCGATTTCAGGTTTGGTCTCATAGAAAAAGTTGATCATAATGATGAGTACAATCTCCCATTTCGATTTGTCGCATGTTTTTAATTTCACCCTGTATAAATAAACAAAGTCGGATTAGTACCACATTTTATTTTATAACTCAAGAATGGCTGGACTGATTTTTTATGATCTTTGATTTGTTGGATTTGTCTCCGCCCCGAATAGCAGAATAACTGAACACAGGAAAAATTCATGAAAAAAAAATGAAGATAATTCATTTTCTCTAATTGTAATTTTAATAGAATCATAACTTATTATTTATTTTTTTTTATCGATTTCTTATATGATTGACTAAAAACATAAAATATTTGCATGTCACAGTAATATGACTAAGTGTTAAGGATCCATAATAATAATATTATAATATATGTTAAGACCAATATTGTACCAACACTTATCGCAAATAAATTGATTTGATTTGATTTGATTTGATTTGATTTCTCATACATTCGTTCTTATGGATTCTCAGGCGGCACGAAGTTCGGCCGAGTCAGCTAGTATATTATAAAAAGGTTACAACAAACCTGTTTAGCTTTGGTAGTATTATCTAATACTTTGTTGATGTCCTTGAATGAATGTATCGACACATCCAGTGTGGACGCTTCTAGTTTCTCCTGCATATTTTTGATCTCTGCTGTTGTCTGTTTGTTCTCCTGCTTGATGTTTCTAGGCTCTGCAGTTTTCTGTCTGTTGTCCTGGTTGAATTTTCTTGGTTCCGCTGTAGTGTATTTGTTGGCCTGTCTGCTGTTCTTCAGTTCCGCAGCTGTCTGTTGATTGTTTTTGGGCTGGGGTTTAGCCGTCGTCTTCGTTGTGTTTTCAGGTTGCTGGAATTAATTGGAAATGGTTGATTAGATTTCATAGTGAGCTGTTAGTAATTATGTGTAAATGATACTCCATAAATAACATCTTTAGACGAAAATGGGGCTACTCATGCTTTTCTAAATGGAATACATAATTGGTGAAGTTGTGATGTTGTATGGTACTGCAAGCCTTATCTCATCTGCGGCTGAGACGATGCCACATCCTGCTGATGTGAATTATATATGGTCCGAACGCGCCAAATTTGCCAAAGATGTAAACAACAATGGCCACTCGAAATTAAATGAAATCTATAAACAAGAGTACCTATTTATTTTAAGTAATGTTAGTTTTCGTCGAAATCTCCGAGCTAACTAGACGAGTGGCCATTGTTGTTTACATCTTTGGCAAATTTGGCGCGGTCGGACTTTACATACTTCGCATCAGGATGTGGTGCGAAAGAATCAACTTTACCTATCTATTGCTGCCCGAGGCCAATCGTTGTGAATAGAGCAAAGTTCGTTCAGCCATCTCTTCCTGGACCTGCCGCGCTGCCAATTGTGTCCCAAAAAAAAAGCGGGTGCGTGTTTATGAGTGATCAGACGACAGAAATTAAAACTTACGACTGGAGCCAAGTATACGTGACTCAGCGTCACCGATCTGAGCGGCGCCGAGTATACCCGATTCAGCGTTACCGACCCGAGCTTGACGGTTCAGTTTCGTTCACCGTTTAGAGCCAAAGTGCGCTTAAAGAAGTTTCACTCCAAAAACAAAACCAGTACTCACATAAGTATGATGCGTCAAATCATCCTCCCAGTTATTAATCTGATCTGCTAAAGCTGCCAGTCTACCGAACTTTTTCTTGCCGTCCTGTTGGGCGTGTTGCTTCGGCTGCTTCGGCTCCAGCTCTGACGGTGGAGTCGCTGAGGAGAACTCGAGCTCCGTGCGGTGGATGGGCGATGAGAGGGTTGGTTTATCTGGAAAAAGAGGGGTTTTGTTGTTATAAATGGCGATGGGTTAAACTATCTCTGAACTGGTATAAAAGGTTAGCGACGGTGACTAAGGTAAGTAGGAGTTCCCGAAAAGGCTTTGAAGGCGCTCATATAACATCAATAATTATGCCCTTGTCTGTGGCATGGCTGGATGGCATGTAGTGAAGGGCGGGCGTTTTGGGGGACTGTCTTATGTAATTTTGACGTTCGAAAAGTTCAAGTGCAAGTGTATACAAAACCTTGTAAAATATTTTAAAAGAGTAACGGTGGAGTTTCTTGCCCATTCTTCTCCATACGAAAACTATCTTTCGGATGGGGCGACTAGAATCAACTTCGTTTTAATTTGTAATTTTTGACGTTCAAAAGTGTCTTTAATGTGCCTATATGAAATAAATGATTTGTCTTTGACTTTGCTGATTCTCAGCCTAATTTGAATAAATGACTTTTGATTTTGCATGGTCCAGATTATTACATCCAAATTCAACTTTAGGTGAAAAATTCGAAAACAGAAAGAGAAATCTTACGTCGTCTCGTCGTTTCGTCTTTTACTTGTAATACCATCTATGTAATACATATGGAATGCAATAAAGAATTGAGTATTGAGTATTGAAATCTGTGGCTCTAAAGAGAGTTGAAAAAATCCAGGTATTAATTACCAAAAGCTCCCAAGTAACAGTAAAAGTTGCATGCTGTATAGACAATAGTCATCCAAAAACCACTTTACACAACTCGAGACTAAAGTTTACAGTATGTTATTAAATAAAAATAGTACATTACAATACGTGTGAATTAACCGGACAATTATAGCGATATAGGGTGCTAAATCATATTACTTAAGTCACACGTATCATATACTATTTTATAGCTCGTGTGACTTAAACCCGCATATAAGTCACGCTTTTCTGTGTCAAAATGGACTACGAACTTAAGTCACAGAAAAGCGCGACTTAAGTGCGGGTTTAGGTCACACAGTGCTATAAATACAGTAATAGATTCGGAAGTGGATAGAAAGAAGTATGTTTTAATAATACCTACTAACACAAAGAACTATCAATGGATACACTCAATGGCACAGCTTGAAGCTTGAATGAACAGTTTTCTACATTCTATCTTATAAAAAACAATATCTTATTATCAGATCCTTGTTGTTATCACATCCTGTTGTATATTAGGGAGTAATTTAATAAGTTATCAAAGCAGGATATTGTTTTTGTGTGAGTCAAACTATGAGTCAAGTGAAATGAGTAACACCAAAATAATATTGTGTCATGACTGCCTTATGGCTTTCTGGTATATTGCGCGACTTCCGAGTGTCGGGTCTCAGGTTTGATACCCAGGTTAGGCAAAATGTTGTAGTATATGTACTTGGTTTGGTTTTACTATAATATTAGTTAATGAGAGAGAAGCCCTGGGACATTGCTAATGGCTGTGTCAGGAGTGTGTAAGAAATAGATGACACTTTTTTAATTTTTGGGTGGGAAATTATCAAATAACTTCTCCCGCTCTGGGCGGAACGGGAGGGCGTGTCAGATTTTTACTGACTAAAACCCACCCGTGTTCCTTCAGTTGCCTGTGCCAGGGGCCACGGTAACTCTCTCGAACAACCCGCGACCCTGACATGAAAAAACCTAGAAGACACTTGCAGAGAAATACTGAAACTGACGAAATGTGGGTATTCTAAAGGTAAGTACAGTTCTGCCACTGTTTTCAGGAAAGCAGGGGTGGTCCAGTAGTAAAAGCCCCGACTTACGAGTCGTAGGTTGTGGGTTCGAAACCAGCCACACGCATTACTTACTGTAAATAATTTCATCACCACTGCTCTCAAAACGGTGAAGGAAAACATCGGAAGGAAACCGGCATGTCCTAGAAACAAAAATTCGTAGCCATGTGACTGCCCACGCCGCATTGGGCCCACGTGGATAACAGCTCCCTCCCTCTCGAAGAAAGGAGGCTTGTGTCCCACCAGTGGAAACATTCTAGGCAGATTATGCTCCAGGCAAAACAAGTGAGATAATAATGTTATGTTGCAAGAGAAATATAGATAAAATAGTTGAACAAATGATAGGGAATTAAGGGCCATACCTGAATACAGATTGCCAAGTCGGTCAAGTCGAGACTTAACATTGTGTCGGAGCCCTGCACGCTTGTTTTCCGACGCATCTTCTGTTACCTTCTCCAGGTTACTGGATGTGTCATCTGTAATTGTAATAATATAGGAATAAGTATGATTTCATATTATTTGAGGAGCAATGGTGGCCCAGTAGTTATGGCCGCGATTTAAGAGGTGTAGGATGTAAGTTCAAACCCAGACAGGCGCTTTACTTTGTGTAAATTTAATTTCATCACCACTGCTCTCTACACCAGTGAAGGAAAACGTTGTGAGGAAACCGGCATGTCCTAGAACCAAAAATTCGAAAGCATGCGACACCTTACAACCTGCACGGGCCCGTGTGGTGGATTACTGCCCACTCCCTCTCACCGAGACAAGGCATGTGTCCCAGCAGTGGGAATATTATAGGTTGATTATGAAGTATGATTTGAATGCTACAAAATACAAAACTAATGATATGAGAAATCTTGCCATGCTTGATGCTAATTTTCAAATAATCAATCTCTCTAGCCTTTTCCCTACTATGTTGGAGTCTGCTTCCGGTCAAACCCGCTGAATTCCACAACCCAGTTAATGGGTAATACAATACCCATTAGTAAGACTGGTTGTCAGAATTTTGGGCTTCTGACTATAGTAACTTTTGTCAAAAATATACAGCTGAGACCAATGGCATGACATGCTTTCCAAGGCAAGTGAGCAGTCTAAATAAGAAATGGAGTCACATGCCCCTCATGTTTTCAAATTCATACTCTCATATCAAAAATGGTTAGCACAGTTGAAAGGTTATCAGGAGAGTTTATGAAGCAAACCTAAGAAGTATATGTATTTATATTATGTAATATTTAATTAATCTTATTGCTTTCCTGTCCTGGTTTTTATCCTAATATAGGTCCAAAGAAACTTAAGTATTTTAACAACAAAGTAAAATATAGGTACCACTTTAATTAACAAAAACAGAATAAAAAACATTAGGTAACATTACCTGCCATCCTATTCCCAATATTTAAAAAAATATTGCAAACACCACACTGGCCACAAATCTCACACAATAAAACAACAATTTAATAAACCATAGACCACACAATCTTAATTCAAAACTGTATACAACCATTAAGCTAATGTTTTGTTAAAGTTTTGAGAAACATTTACTAATTATTGGAAACATTATCTCCTTGAGGTGAGTAATAAGTTACAAGTAAGAAGCTTTGTAAAGTTGTGAGGATAAATAAAATTAAATATTAAAAAATAATAAGTGTCATTGGCTTTTTGTTAGTCATCCTTGTCCTTCCTTATTTAGATAAATACCTTCATAGTAGGACCTTTTTAGGCAAAGGAATGTATTGTGAAGGGACTATAAAGTTGTTGTTTACTGCATAATGCATCATGTTATAAGTATTTATCTTATGATATCTAGAGGTATGTGATACTCTAAGCACCCTTGTATACTTTGTTTAGACTTCATGGGTCATATTAGTTTATTTTATAATAAAGTAAGCAACCAATTGTATAGAATACTAGCAACCTGTCCAGACTTCAGTGGGTGCAATTTAGATGTGAAGACGGTATTCTCTTCACTACAAGTTGTGCATAAGTTCTGAGCAGTAACCTAACACAATGTACTAGGCTTGCATGAATTCAAGATAGTATTTATAAGTAAATTAGTATTAGTAAATACTTCTTTTGGTCAGTGGGTCGTCTTAGGGGCTTTTTTATACAATAAATAGCCTGTATCCATCTGGAATAATGTACCTTTCATTTCAAACAGTGAAAAAAAAAATTCAAACAGGAGCTGTAGTTCTGAAGATTACCCTCTACATAAACACAAACTCACAAAATTCAGTCTCTCTCTCTCTTTTATTATTGGTAACTATAGATTGTGTTGTGTGCTTGGTTGAGGCCTATGTCCAGCAGTGGAGGTATTTCGTCTGAAATGATGATGATGATGATAGATTGTGTGATACTCCTTACCTGTAATCTCCTTTATAATAACATTGCCACCAGGCCGCGCCTGTGAGTCATACACCACACTAATAGGAGCATCTCTTTCCTCAACCTGAACCTCAATCTGTATGTCATTTCTATGGGAAATGTTGATCTCAACAGACACATCAGAGTTCCTTCTGTTGATACTTCCCCTTTTTGGACTTTTAAACTCTTTTTTAGTTACTACGACGTCGTTACGACCCCGCTGTGGAGAAGTGACATCAGGCTTCAAACTCGACCTCTTTGTAACAGCTTTCGTAGGAGTTTCAGACTTCGTATAGTCCTTTGACTGTCTCCGAGGCGACGTAATAGATTCCCGAGCTATTTTATTCGGAGATTTCGCAGGAGAACCCTCAGATTTTACTATAGCGATGTTTTCTGATAGTGGCTTCCTTTTCGGAACTGCCTGTCCGGAATTTGCTAGTTTTTGATCGATCTTCTCCTGTCTGGCCCGCGCTCTCTCTAACATGCGCTGGAAATAAGTTTTTGAATGTTAAAACATGCAATTTTTGATGACCTTCTGAAGATTGCGACCGTTAATACATAAATTATCGGCCAATCGTACCTGGGTGAAGGGATCCATAGTTATTGAAACGTTAGAAAGGTACTCGAATATCACAAATCACACAGTTGACATAGTTTGTGTACACTTTGCACGATAATAATGATTTCACTTTACTTTTTGCAATATTCAAAGAAAACAACTTCCACAAAAATTCACCCGTTCGTTGGACGTTTGACGTTTGAACCGAAATATTTGAATTTAGTTCGCTTTGTATCCGGTAGGCGCCGCGCAGCGTCGTAAAACTTTTTCGTTCGGAAATTCTAAACTTGTTCAAATGCTTGAATTTTTATATTTTTTTGTAATGAATATCTAATTATTTCGTTGTTTTCGCAGGACCAAACACAATAATAAAATTGTTTCATGTGTATGTAGCCCAAACTTATTTATTTTTGGCCTACAAAGAAAGAGGTTGTAATATCGCGGAAACTTCTTGGATATTAGCGCCATCCAAGAAGCTTGCGCGATCTAATAACGGGCAGAAGAATCAAACAACTTTCCACAGCCTTTTCAATGTAATAATTTACACAACACCACTATGTGTACAGAAGCCAGCACATCAAGCTACCCGAAATTGTCAAATTTTCCCAATCAACCTTGAACCTTATTTCTAGAAGCAATAAAGTTGAAAATCTATTAAAGAGTAAATATTGTTCGCATTATATAATATTATAAACACCTTTTTACATATGTAAGTACCAATAAGATAAATATGATAAGTATGTGATTATTTAATCAATTAATGTTACCTCCAATCGCCTGAAACATAGGATTACCTAGTTCAGGCACAAACCATGGTGAACTTGACATAGATTTAAGAAAAACTGTATTTAACGTTAGTCCCTATATTTTTGAATAAATGTTAGTATTGCCTATTTATTTATTTATCAGACAGCCTAAAAAAGGCCCCGATGAAAATTCCTACTAGAGCTCAGTAATGTTTCTCAGTTCTTGACCCACATAACAGATGGCGTTGAATTCCCTTTTCAAGAAAATAATAAGGATTTCAAAAGCTGCAAGAACCCCATGGAAAGACTATAGGAGAATTGATAAAGTGATAAACTGTACATACACAAAGCTACTATAAATACTCTAAGTCTACAAAACTATAAAAAGGAAGCTTAAATTCAGAACTGACGGCCTAGAGACCAAGATATTAATAATAACACTCGGACCAAATTTTTATTTGGTCTGAGTAATAATATCTAAAAAATCGGATTTGTTAATAAAATCATGTATATCAGAACC
Source organism: Amphipoea lucens (assembly GCA_947508005.1). Lineage (NCBI taxonomy): Eukaryota > Metazoa > Arthropoda > Insecta > Lepidoptera > Noctuidae > Amphipoea > Amphipoea lucens. Next base: position 10,639,488 of record OX382375.1, read on the forward strand.
GCGGGTGTACTTTTCAGATCTGCCTAAATTTATTGCAATTATTTGGTACCTTCTGTGTACCTTTACGTACCTCTCTTGAAAATCTGTGTACCTACACCCGTACAGTGATATTTAAAAAATTAGGTACACCCGCCATCCTGATGTCAGAACCGCGGGTGTACTGCTAACTCATATATGTAGCTAAGTACACTCTATAAGTAGATTTGGTACCTCTTGTGTACCTGCAGAAACAAGTAATAAATAAAGAAAATACTGTCAGGTTGCTGCGAAAAGTAAAAAAACAATTTTCTTTCTATGACGTTGTTATAATTGACACATTCTGCAATCATACATTTAGAGCTTTTTGTTACATGATTACGAAGGTCGTCATAGCACTGCCATCGCTTGCCTCTGAAACAATGTGATCTGTAATGGCCAATACACTTAATATTATCTGTTTTAGGACCCGAAGGTAAAAATTCAATAATACCAAGCAAGGTATATGTCTTATCGTGTAATGTTATACTACGAGCACATCATCTAAACATATACTTTCGGACTGACTTAACTCAAATGACACAGTGTTGTGAAGTACATAACTGAATGTTCTTATTCCCTTGCAATTGTCGTGAATCGGGTGAAGTGAACACTTCAGGCGATCCACATCAAAGCTCGCGCCTCAGGCTGTATTGACTAGTCAGTCTAGGAAAAAAAAGAAAAAAAAAACAATATTGAGTTTCTGGCTAAGTTTCTGTTTTGTTCTGTTTTGCTATTTTACTGTAAAACCCCACAAAATATTAATGTTTTGACCACTAAAATACCTACTAGCTTTGAAATTATATAAAATGATCAATAGAATTAGCATAAAAATTATTATTAAAATCTCTATTATGATTGTAAATGTATGCTTGGTCAATACCTAGTATCAGGTGGGATGACACTGATAGTTCACTCCACGCTCATTTCGCTTAAGTTTTCACGGTGAGACGGTTACAGAATCGCACGGCAGCATTAGAAAATAGTGAGAAACTATAAACCAAGTAGGTATGTCAACAACAAAATTATATGCAGCAATTTTATTATCTATTATCTATATGTAAATACTGGTATGTATCTATTTCGGTCTTGGAACTGAATGGAAATAATTTCATATTTTATTATAATTGATATCAGGATAATCATAAAGGAAACAGAGGCAACAAGGAAATATAATGACTGCGTCCTTGCACCAGAGTTATACAAATGCAACCAAAAAAAATTTAGTTATGACTGCCTCGGGTGGTTCAGTGGTCGTAATACGACTGCTGAACACGATGTTGTGGGTTTGATCCCCACAGAGAACAACAATTTGCGGATCACACAAAGTATTGTCCTGAGTCTGTGTATAATTTGTGTCCGTTAATTTCATGTTTTGATTCCCGGTATGGGCACACAATCACGCTCACACTAATATTATAAAGGCGAAAGGTTGTGAACCGCGGGGCGCAGCTAGTAATGACTAAATGTTATGCGGAGGTTCTGGATTCGGGATTCCTGGTATGGCCACAATACATGCTTAACGTGGTGGTTCTGGGTTCGATTACCGAAGATTGTTATTTATTTATTCTCTGACGTCGTTACTATATTTTTTTAAAATAGTAAGAACGTCAAAGAAAGAAAATTTGTTTCTTTTTTACTTTTCGCAGCAACCTGACAGTATTTTGTTTATTTAATACTTGTTTCTGCAGGTACACAAGAGGTACCAAATCTACTTGTAGAGTGTACTTAGCTACATATATGGGTTAGCAGTACACCCGCGGTTCTGACATCAGGATGGCGGGTGTACCTAATTTTTTAAATATCACTGTACGGGTGTAGGTACACAGATTTTCAAGAGAGGTACGTAAAGGTACACAGAAGGTACCAAATAATTGCAATAAATTTAGGCAGATCTGAAAAGTACACCCGCGGTTCTGGGGACTATACCGGTTGACGCTTGTCAGTGCAATCTGTTTTTTAACCGACGAAAAAAAACGGAGGAGGTTCTCAATTCGACGCGTATATTTTTTTTTTTTTTTTTATGTTTACAAACCAGTTGAGTGAGGTATAGGTAGGTAGGTAGTATTATAGGGGTATTTTCACAGTGTAACAACATTGTATATTCTGATGGAATTATCGAAACAAGGTATCCAGAACCGGTCATTATAAGGTCACTTGTTAATTACCTATCGTGTTAGTGCTATCTCAATAGGCAATTAATTCATTAAAATAATAATAGTGGAAATCTTTTTAGTAAGTATAGGTATAAGAAAGAAACGTTCAAAAAACGTGTATTTTTTTTTAGTTAAAACCGTTCGAGTTCGAGATTAAGGGACTACTCACACTTATTCAGCTCTGTTCAGCTTTTATCCATAGAAAACAACGATTTTGTATGTGACTAGTCCCTTATCGTCAAAAAAAAAAAACGTTTCTGTACTTTTAATATTAAAAGTACTTTCAGCGTCTGAAATACCATTATTGTAAGGTTAGAAAGTGCGTCCAAAGAGAATGTAAACACTAGCGAAGTGCGTTGTGCGTCACAATTCACGAACTTGGTCATAATAATGTTTGTGTTTGTTTATAAATTCAACGATCATAGGGCAATCAATGAACCAAGATTGTTTGAGTTATCTAGATTCGATTAAAATAACTTGTTTACCAAAACGTCGAGAAATGGGGGAGATTCTTAGATAAACTAAGTTTATTACCTAAAGGCTACGGCCTAAATCTGCTGACCACACGCTTACCGCGACCGGCGATATGTACCCCTCGGTCATCGACGACGAGCGAATCCTATGTTCGTAAACTGGTTAAATTAGCCGTTTAGTTAACCGCCTGACCTCTGGAAGTAGGTAGGGCTCGCCTCGCTTCGCTCTCTTTGCTCGCACGCGGTTGATCACAGTGCTAACCCCATTTAGTCGGGGTGCCCTGGCTTAGTTACTGCGACCAATTCGGCACTCGCGTGATTGGTTACAGTTCCAACCTATACCATAATATTTAATATAATTCACTTCATTCAGGACGTTAGTTGAACCGTCGCCGTTTAGTTAAAAGGCTAGGCGGTTAACTAAACGGCTAATTAAACCAGTTCGATGCGACAAATACACTGGCGCGGTCTCGCACGTCGCGGGCGACCGCCAGGTGTGAGGCCACGGACATAGAGTACATTATATGGCCACAGACACGAAGTCAGCGGCGGCGGTGCGGCGCGGCGGCGGCGGCAGCGGCGGCGGCGCGGGGAGCGGCGCGACGACGCCGACGCATACCCGGTCTCGAAGCCAGCGCGGCGGGCAGATCGCGCGCGGCGCTAGAGCATGTGTGTTATGAGAAAGAGAAAGCCTAGTTTGAATAAATGACTTTTGATTTGATTTAATTTGAAAGAGAGAGAACAACTCTACGTCAATGCAGACGCGCCGCGCATGAGTACCGCTAGGCCTGGTGCGCACCGCTCGTACGCCGCGCCGCGCCGCCGCCCGGCTGCCTTCGAGGCCAGTTCCATATAAAACCATACCATACAGAATCCATGCATTGAAACGCGCAGCTCCCCGCGCCGCCGCCGCCGCCGCCGCCGCCGCCTCTGACTTCGTGTCCGTGGCTTGACGGCGGCAACGAAAGTTTTGGCAAACGGCGCGGAGCGTGCGGGCGGTGCGTTCTGCCTCTGCGTGTCGGTCATCCGTCGTGTTGTGACGTCACCGCACGCTGCCGGTAGCGTAGCGTGGGACGTAGATAACTAGATAGAGACCTTAGCCTAAGAGGAGATGGATTGTTTTTTCAGTGCCCTCTAGCGTGAGTAATTGGCAGTATGGTCCAGACATACATACCTGCCTACTAAGTAGTAAGTAGCCTATTACTTACTACTTAAACAAGTAGGTACCTACTTAATATTATGAACTTGGACGAAATTAACGTGAATTTGGATGTTTGGAAGATGACAAGACTGTGCCAACCTCAAATTGGTATGGAAAACAATAAGCAGGGGGCAGGGCCGGATTAGCCGGGCCGTAGGCATGTAGGACGAGTTGAGGAATCACTCGATTAGCCACGTAGCAGGTGTAGCAAATGCTACAGGAACCCTGGCCAGGGGCCTGCCATAGATATATGAAAGAGGGGCCTGCGCTTGGACGTACAAAAAATTATTCATGGTACCCTTACCTACCATTAGGTTCATTGAAATATTAGGTAAGATTGGTCTGTTGGTCAAAAGAAACCTAAGCTCTCCGAGGCGGAATGCTAAAAATCAGCGATTTCGCTTCGCTAGCTCTTGCAAACAAGGCAAGGTTCTCTCAGGACAATCATTGTTAATGCGAAAAATGAATCATGTAGGTAGGTTTTTTTTACGAAAGTAGGAAGGTACCTACTGTAGTAGGGAGCGTTGTTCGAAGAAGTAATTTGGTTCAAATAGGTACATATTTACATAACTGATATGGAAAAAAGAACGTTGGTATTTGATAAGAAACATTGATTTGACTAGTTTTGTATCCAGAAAAAATATTTTGATGAAGTTCTGTTTATCTCCTAAACTTTAGAACCTTAAACAAACCAATTTGTACCATAAGGGGCCCCCAGGTTTTGCTACAACCCCCCGCTGGCTTAATCCGGCACTGCCAAGATGATGAGGAAAGGACCTGTCACTAACAGATTGCATCAGCGAGCGCAGCGCAGCAACAAAATCTCAACGTACCTATTTAAGAAATAAAAATTTACAAAAGAAGGATCATAAATCGTAAAATAATAATATTATTAAAACTCACAGACTTATAGACTTGACCTTAAACCTTGACACGATACGATTGGCAAATTACATTATCGTAAATCGTCATGTTGGTTACAAACATTCGCCACACGCCGAACAATTTTATTGATTACACATCCATTCCTCCCCATACATGGAAGCCTCCATCAAAATACAAAGTAGTGCAGTAATGGAAATGGTTTATTGGTGTTGGCCGGCCAATGCAAATCAAGATAAATAATTGAATTAAGAACGTGAGAGGTTTCTCAGCAGACCACGGAACCAGTAACCAGTCTCATATTAGCATTTGTTGCGAGTGCACGCGAAGTGAATTTACAAGACAGAAATATGGGTGAGTACCTAGTTTTTTTTCGTAAAATAAACAATAAATACTTAAGTATTCGTCTTAAATAAATAATAAGGGCTCATTCTGTCAAACTTTAATAGGTACCTAGAATAAGTCTTATCATCAGGATAAATTTTGAATTTTTGACAGTATTTCCATAAGTACTAGAACTGTCAGGCCACAATTTTATTCCACGGATAAAAGAAATCTGTCTTTGGCCAAATCAGCCCTAAGTATAGAATAAGATGGGATAGGAAATTATTGAGATGAAAATTCATAGGTAGGTACTTATTACTCTTATGAAAGCTGCTTTTCTGGGGTCTTTGGTAGAATATTTGGTTCGCGGTGCTCCCAGGGTACCACGTTCATGACCATTTATGACAAAGTATTAGGTCGCAGCACAATTTTTGGAACTTTATAAGTAAATAACTAATGGCTCCAACGGAAATGATTTTACTATGGACCGAGCTGCATTAATATTTCAAATCCGCAAAATCCTTTAAATCCTACTAATATTATAAATGCGAAAGTTTGTGAGGATGGATGTATGTTTGTTACTCTTTCACGAAAAAACTACTGAACGGATTTGGATGAAACTTTACAGTAATATAGGTTATTCATCAGAATAACAATAGGCTACAATTTATAATGATTTTATGTAGTTTTGGTCATAATATAACGATACGTGTCAATTAAGTCGGAAAAAAATCTTCCATCTGAGAGCTATCTTGGCGTGCGCTGCCTAAACCAATGGAGTTACATAAAGATGATGTACCGCAGGATTGTTTGTCTTAAGTAGATCTAAATAAAAGTTTTGTTGTTATAGCGGCAACAGAAATACATCATTTGTGAAAATTTCAGCTTTCTAGCTATCACGGTTTATGAGATACAGCCTGGAGACAGACAGACAGACGACGGAGGCTTAGTAATAGGGTCCCGTTTTACCCTTTGGGTACGGAACCCTAAAAACCGCAGCAAAATCCGTTGCGTAGTTTTAAAAAATTTAAGCATTCATAGGGAAAAAGAAAGCTTCTTTGTTTTATACTATGTAGTGATTAAATGCAAGTAACATTGGTCCGACCTGTTTAGTTGTCAGTGTTTAGTAATCCGTTTGTGCTGGATAGGATAATCTCAAGCCTACTTTTTATAAACACACCATACAGGTAAAGATTGATGAAGAAACCACTGGACTTAGCATTTTGAAATTTGCAGAGTTCTATTATAGCTTAAAATAATGAGCACTTAGAAAGGAATTCAGATAATTCCACCCTCAAGAGATACCCTCTAAATATTAGGTATAGGAGTTCAAAGATTGTATGGAAACTAATTTTGAAGTTAGAAATCGGGGATGTACGATGTGAAGGTACATTAAAAAAATATCAGTATTTTAAAAAAAATGTCAAGTAACTTAATGTGGCAGACCAAATTCTACGCGAGCGATGCCGCGGGCAAAAGCTAGTAAAAAATAAATCTACAAATATTCCGATTAGTACCTATCTAAGTAATAAGTGCCTAACGTCTTAAAATCTGAGTATATAAGAAAATGAGAGTTTTTCTTCTATGGGCTATTGTTTTCGCACAATAACTTGCCAAGTAGCCATGTCAGAAGGTATGTTTATTCAACCAAGAATCAATCATCATAAAACGCAAAATCGTAAAGTTCACACGGTTCACAAAATACCTCGCTTTAGTAGGTATTTTTTTTATAAAAAGGTCGAATAGAACTCTCGCTTTGTTCCCGCGGCGATTTTTTTTCGCGCACTGGATTTTTCTAAATAAGTTCCAAATACTTACAATAATAACTACCTTACTAATAAACGTTGTATAGTGTCTGTATAGTTACACAACGCTTTGTCTTCTTCTTTCGAAAGTCAAATTACTGACGACTGAAAGAGAGAAATCGGTGTGTAACTATTCATATGATATAATACGTTTATTAGTAAAGGGGTAACTATTTTAGCTGATTCTACTATATATATAGCTCGTGGCTAAGTAATAACAGCCGCGCGGATCGATTGATCAGGTTAAGCTATGCTTGCCGCAGTCGATCCGTGGATGCGTGACCATCTTTACATAACGAGACCCCTCCGTGCCTCGGAATGCACGTTAAGCCGTTGGTCCAGGCTGTCATTATTGGATCTTTGACAGTAGTTACGGGTCTTCAGAAGCCCGAAAGTCCACAACCAGTCTTATCAAGGGATAATTATAGTGTTGCCCGGTAACTGGGTTGTGGAAGTCAGATAGGTAGTCGCTCCATGTAAAATACTGGTATTCAGCTACACCTGGTTAGACTGCAAGTCGACACCAACATGGTTGGGAAAAGGCTAGGCAGATTGATTTTAGCCGATTCCAAGTTCTTGATTCATCTCGGGACATTCTTATGTCAAATTAAATTAGCTAGCAAAATTCCCCAGATCTGGTGGGTTTTGAATTATTTTTGATATATTTTTGGGGGTAAGTAGTATGATTAATTTTCTAAACAAATAAATTAAACTACCTCCTAGTTTGATTTATTCGTTTAGAAAATCTGTAGGTATTTTTTGTTACGTTTAGATATCGATACCCATCGCGCTTGCGAAGTACCCTGTATAGCCCTCACAGATCTACATCTGTCCTTAACTACTTTGTTTACTAGCTGTGTCCTGTGACCCCTCTGCCAGAGGGAAAATTCCGACAGTACCGGGAGTCATTGTCCCATTCATTACTCAATTGAATATAAATAGGTACCTATTTGCCTGTACAATATAATGTTTACTTGGCTCTACACTTTGGCCGCCATTATAAATGTTGACTCTCCATGTTTATTAACGCTATGCTAGCATAGCAGTAACGAAACTTGTTTTACTGGTTTTGGCTAAGTTGTACAGACGCCATCAGCACATCAAGCTACCCGAAACTGTCAAATTTTCTCAATCAATTTTGAACCTTAACGTTTTAAATATAAAGTTGAAAATCAATTAAAGAAATTTGACAAATTGTAGTAGCTTAACGTGCTGGCGTAAAGACGCTTGTACACTTGGTTACCACAAGTAAAGCGCGCGTCACTGCGTGGATTTCGACTGGATCGGATCGGGGGTGGGTCGGGGATATCGTAGTAGGACGTAGGACTAATTTTATCTAAGTTTGTTGTCAGATCTACCTGCTTAAGTAGGTACAGTATTTTTATCTCACGAAAGTGACGCGCGCTTTACTTGTGATTAACAAGTGCAGGAGCTCTAGGTACCGACCGAGACAATGGGCCACCAATGCTCCTCCTCCTAGAATGTTGATGAAGGTAGGAAATAAAAAATTTGGTCCAAAAGTACAATTCTTTTATTGTGTAGGAGGAGCCTTGTAAAGAAAGGAACCTTTGTTTATTGCCATAGATTTTAATATTATAAGATCATGCTTCGATGGGTTAGGCTTAGGACATAGTATAGGTTATATCCCGGTAGTACAGTCCAATTCAAACTTTATGACAGCTCGGAACATGAGGCGAGTCGCTGCGCAGTAACAAATTCACGTGTCAGCAGGGGTGAGGGGTGAGGTACTGCGCAGCAAATAGCGCACTTCAGAGCCGTCATATAGTTTGAATGGGGCTGTACAGTTCGCGTCAAACAACTTTGCCGCTCTGAAGCTAGGCTTTCCGAACGCCACGCATGCGCGCTGCTGTTTTATTCCTATGACTAAACTACTGCGCAGTGATTTGTTGCCATAGATATATGAAAGTACATTTTTGTGTTTGTTGCCTACTTCAGAGCGGCAAAGTTTTTTGATGCGAACTATACGTTCCCGTAGAATAATTGCCGACCTCCTCGCGGGCGAGGCTGCGGGCAAAAGCTAGTTCGTAATAGTGATGTTCTTAGTCACAACACCACACTTATCCAATAGAACTGAGGCGAATCAAAGACATTAGTCACACATAATGCAAAAAGTGTGTAATACTTAGTTGCAATACAACCATATATGTATACGTGAATATAACACATATTTGTATGTAGGTACAACTACGCACTTGGTAAATCAATCTTCGTCATAACCAGCGCCCTAATTGCGTAACACACTATCAATCGGAATCTGAATCATTTTGAAGCATATTGCTAATCCATTGCTTCATAAGTTCGGAAAATATGTCTACTCAACACGTAAATAACGCAATGAATGGTGTTTAACTGTCAAAATGAAACCGATTCCGATTGATAATATGTTACGCAATTGCCCCGCTGTCTATAATGTTCCCACTGCTGAAACACAGGCCTCCTCTCTGTGAGACGTGGTCAGTAATCCAACACGCGGGCCCAGTGCGGTTTAGTGGATCACGTCTTCGAATTTTTTGTTCTAAGACATGCCGGATTCACGATGTTTTCCTTCACCGTTTTGAGAGCAGTGGTGATGAAATATTTACACAAAGTAAAGCGCCTGCTTGAGTTCGAACGTACGACCAACAACTTGTAAGTCGAGGCCTTTACCACTGGGCCACCACTGCTCATCAATGTGCCTGATGGTATGGTATTGTATAATGTACTTAGGTAAGTATGGTACGTAAACATCAAATCGCGTGTCTTGGAATGTCTTGAGCCAAGAGAAAACTAAGCTAGAAGGTCATGAACCTCATCAGATGAAATTATTTGGGATCTAGATAAAGCACGTACTCGTAAGATAAAGCTCGTGGCTAAATAATAACAGCCGCACTGATCGATCTTCAAGGTTAAGCTACGCTAGCCGGAATCAGACCGTGGATGGGTGACCATCAATTAATATCGAGACCCTCCGTGTCTCGAAAAGCACGTTAAGCCGTTGGTCCCGGCTGTGATTTGTATTTAGAACTTCGACAGTCGTTACGGGTAGTCAGAAGCCCGAAAGTCTGACAACCTGTCTACCAAGGGGTATCGTGCAGATTTGCTTCAATTATTTCTGAAATTCTGACCTGTTACACAATTCATCAATTTATCGAGTGTGACAGTTTCTAACTAACTATAAACGCAAGGAAATCAGTTTAACAACATGTCTTTAACAACAATGCATGTTACAGGCATCAGGAAAATGCATTTGAGCAAGCAACCCACGTTGCAAATAAATCTCGCAGCTACGAGTATTCACATCCCCGCGAGCGTGATCCTCATAACAATTTATATAATTAATTAAATGAGATGGTCGTGCAAACTTGGCAGCTTGCCCTTGACTCACTAACATTTTACCACCTAAGGCTGTTGTATTATCAATAAAACTATAGGTAACTTTGCTGAAGGCTGGCCATATGCATAAATCCAGTTTATCATAATCCTAACTAATATTATAGCGAAAGTAAGTTTGTTAGTTTGTTACCTTTTCACGCCTAAACAACTGAACCGATCATCCTGAAATTTTGCATATACGTTGTCAGGTGTACAGAAACGGACATACGGTACCTTTCATCCCGAAATAATGTGCTGTTCCCGAGAAAAGCAACGCGCCACGTGTCTTTCGAATCATGATTGAATTATATTAGAAACTCGAAACTTACGCGGGTGAAACTGCGGGGCGTAGCTAGTCAGCCTATAATGTTTCCACTGCTGGGACACAGGCCTCCTCTCTTCGAGAGGGAATGGGCTATTATATGACATGTCCATGTCACATGATATCCGTCCGAAAATGCCCTTAGATCGGGAGTAGAGTTCACTTCGAAATATCCAATTACTTTCGTACGGACTCGTATTTTCGATGACGGACTTAAAGTGTGGACTGCCGGATACCTGGGGAAGACCTTTATAAGAATACAAGTTACTCGATACAATAACAAGTTTTGCAATTAATTTCTCTTTTTTTCTAGATCATCTAGACAAATTGAACTGACTCAATATTTTACCTGAAATGTACAAGGTAAACGTATAATAAAAATAAATGCAAATGTCACAATAAAGTTCTGCCTATAAGTCCCTTTACATATGCAACGACCCTATACGTATGAAGTTAGGTAGATACTTCTTTTTTATTCTTTTATTATTCTTTGTCAAAGACAAAGCATTTATAACATTCTTAATTCAACTCTCGTTTCCACACAAAGAGAATAGCCATTGTTTCCACAGATATCCGTCTCATTACAATTAGACCATTTATAGGCATGTTTGATGTAAATCAATGTATTATCTATGGCCTAGATTGCTATTTAAAAGAATGTACAAGAAATTTTTCGCAATGGTCACATTGTTTTCGTGAAAAATATGTATAAGATAAGTCTCAGTATGTGAGAACGCTGCGAAACAATGTGAGGCCAAGTGAATGGCCCTCGAAAATTAAGTAATATCCAGAGTCGGGCCACATTTTCTGCTCTAACAGATAGGGACGACCTAATAACGGAGCGGTATTGTAAGACGGTAGATTCTACAATCCATCTGCGACAGATATATCACCATTATATCAATAGCCTTACGATGATTCATAATCGTTTTTATTCATTTCCAGGTTCCACCACTATCCTGTTGTCCATCGTGGCTGTGGTGCTGATGGTGTCCTACTCTGAGGCTTGTGAGTATCTTTCACGTTTAAAACGATCTAATTTCGCGCGTCGTAATTTTTTGACAATTGACATAATTTAGTAGATATATGCTATAAATTATTCAATCAGAGCATCGTATAAGGAGACAAGCTATTAAGTGACTAGATTAGATAAACGGCATATAAATATGCCGTTTATATACCAGTCCTTGTACCAGTGCTAAACGTTATCATTGCCTAAGTACTTAATAAAATCGTTGGCAGGAAATCCTGCTATTCATAACGCGATGTGCCTCGCTCCTCCGCAGAACGTGTGCTAGTTCCCACAGCGTCCTGAGTACGTTGTGCGATAGGTGGGACTGCCCAATGATGTGTCATTGGGTCGGACTTCATACGTCTCTTCATCTGATGATGGCAACACCCTGGCCCACCAAACCAACCAAGCCAAGCCTTTTCCCAATTATGTGATTCCAATCTAACCGGATGCAGCTCAATACTGGACATAGAAGCAAACAAACAGGACTTCAATACGTCTATAACCGGTATATATACCGGTTATTCCGTTTATACATCTCAAAAAATCCACCTTAAGGAGAAAGCGAAATTTTCTTACGTTTTTTCAATTTGCAGGTCAGAGATTTTCCAAGGTTATGAATTAAATGTTCTTGAGAATTTTCAAGCGTCGAAAAAGTCACAATAATTACGAGGGAGTATTTCCGTTAGTCGAGTATTATTATTTTGTTTTACTTCAGAGTTAGGCTATTTGTATTCCTGAGTAGACCGTTAGCTTTGAAATTTTATATACTTAGTTATTTTTTAAATCTTTTGAAATTTACAAAGAGTTTACGATACATAAATAAAATATGCGCAACAACACATAAAAAAGCTATTTTCTATAAAAATCTCTTAGGTATGGCACCCAAAATTTACAATAAACTAATTTTTAGTTGCGAAATGTTATTATCATATTAATATTATTAATGAGTATTTAAATGAAAGATGTTATGCCTGCTACATCTGATTTACTATGTTAGGAAAAATCATTTGTTAGTTATAATTTTGAACTTATGATTAATATTGATTATTCTGAATTATTTAATTGTTGGTATGTATTATTTTATTTACTTATTATTGATTTATTTTAATTTTTTTTTATTGTTTTTTGAATTGTGATTTATTGAATTTAGTTGACATTATTGATAGTTTTAAAATGTATTACACTATTGCATACCCATGTGATGGTAAAATATGGAGAACTGTAAAAAATATCTATGTATCTCTTACCCATGTTTGCAAATAAATAAATGATTTATGATAGTTCATAGAAAATACTTAATAATAAAAAAAACGTGAAAAACTGAATTAATGAATTCAGCTGCATCCGGTCAGATTGGCAGCCGACCCAAACATATAGCTATGTTTGATTCATCTGCCTAGCCTTTTCTGTCCAGAAGAGACTAGGCAGATGACATTATGACCTAAACTAATCACTGTCTCATTCTCCCTTCCAGCTGGTAACTGCCCCCTACCCTCGAAGGTCTACGGCTGCAGCCCCAAGTGCGTCCAGGATTACGAATGCGGCAACGGCAAGGTGTGCTGCAACAACGCTTGCAACGCCAAGTCCTGCACCGTACCGGCTGCTAACGGTTCTGGGTCCAGCAGTTCCAGCAAGAGTCAGTGTAAGTTAAAGCAAGCCATGTGTGTATGCGGCACCTTCCTACAGACGGGCCATTGGACCTTCCATCCTGCTGATTGCTTTGTATGTATTTATTAAGAGCGTTTACGACGAACGGCATTTCGTACAAACTTTCAAGCCATGAATGAACCGATTTAAATGAAACTTCAGCAGCATACAAAGGTCTGATAAGTTAGTAAAGAACATTTTCGAATTTCTTATTTAAAAAGATAACTGGTAATCTATGTTTCTAAGGAAAATTTAAAATCTGTCTAATTTGGCTGTAACACTATTTTTCGAAAATGTTGAATGAAAAGAAGAAGAAAGCAGTATGGAGAATACATGTTAGTATTCTGCAAAGGAGTAGGTGGTGTAAGAGGTTCATAGTAGATATCTACACTCGCATGTCGCCAGTATACGGCCAGTATTTGGCCTCCCACAAGGTGGACCGACGACCTTGTGGAGGCCGCTGGAACTACAAAAAGAAGCACAAAACCGGTCGAAGTGGAGATGCTTGGGGGAGGCCTATGACCAGCAGTGGACGTCTTTCGGCTGAAATGATGATGATAATGATGTCGCCAATATCGTCAATATTCTCATGAAGTAGGAGGCGAGCCCATAAATCCCGCCTTCCGGCTGCGACTAAGAATTTTCCACTAGAAAAAATCCGATCCGAGGATCGTTCCCAGATCAGACCCAGAGACTACACCCTTCCGCAAATAGTTGATCCGTCAAAACAAGTGTCAAATTATTTTTTTTGAACGGACAAATGCATATCAGGGATAACTGTTAAATCGTGTAGTCATTCATTCTAATAACAGCCGCACGGGTCGATCGATCAGGTTAAGCTACGCTTGCCGCGGTTGTCCGTGGATGGGTGACCATCTTCACATACCAAAACCCCTCCGTGACTTGGAGAGCACCTTGGTCCCGGCTGTTATTCATGGATCTTTGACAGTCGTTTCGGTCGTCAGAAGCCTGAAAGTCTGAGAACCAGTCTTATCAAGGGGTATCGTATTACCCAGTAACTGGGTTGTGGAGGTCAGATAGGCAGTCGCATCCGGTTAGACTAGAAGCCAACCCCAATATAGTTGGGAAAAGGCTAGACAGATGATGAATCATTCTAATATCTCGGCATCACGCTGTACAAATCTTTCTACAATCTGTCATTTTGTCTTTCGTTTCTTTCGTTCCTACGCTGGTCATGCTACGCGTTTAGGACTCATAATCCTGCTCCAGATGCTTTAGAACCCTAATTGCGTTACACACTATCAATCTCAATCTGAATCATTTCGAAGGATATTGCTAATCCATTGGTTCGAAAAATTAGTCTGCTCAACAACGTAAATACCGCAATGAATATTGTTGAACTGTCAAAAAGAAACCCATAGCTACTGATAGTGTGTTAGGTACGCAATTACCCCGCAGGCGCTCATAATACCTATATTAAGATGAGTTGTTTTTTTTTTTTTTAATAAGTCTAATCCCTATCTTTGTAATTTCCAGCGGGTGCGGGCATATACTGTGACAACGTGAAGTGCAACTCCTTCGAAGTGTGCAAGATGGACCCTAAGACCAAGCGCAACAAGTGCAGCCGAGCCTAAACAATATAGTTATAGCTTCTCAGTTTTATCGTCTTTTTGTATCCGATTAAACTATTTTTACATAACAGGATGCTGCTTTTCTTTCGTTATCTATGCTATAGGTATTCCAGCGGGGCAATTGCGTAACACACTATCAGTAGCGATGACAGTTCAACAACATTCATTGCGTTATTTACGTTGTTGAGCAGACAATTTTTTCGAATATTTGAAGCAATGGATTAGCAGTATCCTTCAAAATGATTCTATTAATTTTGTTTCTGCTGAAATCGAAATAACGGTAAGCAGTATATCACAACTAGGTATTATTTATCATCTAAAAAATTAGAAAATTCAAATTGAAACTGAAACCCTGTGTTTTATGATGATAATTGTTGAATTGGCACAATAGGCCCAATTTCATCAGTCTCAGTTCTCGAAACTTCTGGTGCATACCGATGGTGCTGTTCCTGTTCGGAACGTTGGGAATGTAGCCGTGAAACGGGGTGATTGGAGAGAAAGAAACTACATACTTATGTCTTTAATTTAACATTTTATTGGCAAAACCAAAAAGCAATTTACTACTTAGTGTGCAAGTGTGTAAACACGAGTGAAAGTCGTCAACGGCAGAGACAAAGTAACTGCAGCCGTCGACGACACGGGCACTGCGGACATGTCGACGGCAGCCGTCGATGCGTCGGCAGCTGCTGCAGTTGCATCTGCCGTTGACACGTGTCACTCGTGTGTATGCACACTTACCTATAGGATAGCAGAAAGCAAAAGTTAATACATCTGGTCTAAATCTAAACTACATAAACTTAATATTATAAGAGGTAAAGTAGTCTGTTCGTAATAGGTAATTTCTAGAAAATAAATCGGATTACAAAATATCTTTCACAAATAGAAAGTTACACTATTCCCGACTTTACTTTTTATTCCAAAAAATGGTGATGAGAGAGATCAAAGCCTCGAATAAAAGCATAGTAATTACCTAGCCAATTATGTTGCTAGCATAACCATAATAATCAACCTATAATGTTCCCACCCTGCTGGGACACAGGCCTCCTCTCTTCGAGCGGGCATGGGCGGTAATCTACCACGCGGGCCCAGTGCGGGTTGGTAGATGTCACATGTATTCGAATTTTTGGTTCTAGGAGATGCCGGTTTCCTCACAATGTTTAAATCCTTTTTGAGAGCAGTGGTGATGAAATTATTTACATAAACATGACATGACAGGGAGACATGACAGCCCGTTGGTGAGGTCACTTGTCACCTGTACATTGTCGGTGTTATTAGTTAAGTACTAACATAGGTTTAGATTATTGTTACTAACCCAATGGATCTCTGTTATCCGATAAAGTAAAATAAATAAAAAAATAAATAAAAATAAAGTAAAGCGCCTGCTTGGGTTCGAGCCCACGATTGGGCCATCACTGCTCACTGGGCCACCACAGCTCATGGGTCATTATGTTGCTGGCCTAAGTAATAATTGTTATGTCGCAAGTATGGTTCATCATGAAACTTGTCTTATTTTTTCTATAACGAAGGTTTTGAGGACTTTTAGAGTCATAAGCGCCTTAAAAAGTGTTCAAACATCTTTAAAATGTTAATTGTCATATTGTTTTATAATCCTTACATAGTATAAAACGAAGTCGCCGAAATGTCTGAACACGCATAACTTCTGAATGACTGCACCAAAGATTTTCTTTGGTTATGTTCGCTATTGCCAGGACAAGCGTATGAAAGAACATTTTAGAAATTCGAAAAAAAATTTGCACAAGTGCGAAGCTGGGGCGGGTCGCTATAGTTTCTATTTACAACATGAGCTGTGTTAGTTACAATTTTACAGAACTAAGTAGGTATATTCTCCAGGATATTTGCAGTATATTTAAGTTCCGCAAACTAATTGCGTAACACACTATCAAACACAATCTGAATCATTTTGAAGGATATTGCTAATCCATTGCTTCATATGTTCGAAAAATCTGCTCAACAACGTAAACAACGCAATGAATGTTGTTAAACTGTCAAAATGAAAGCCTTTGCTACTGATAGTGAGTTACGAAATTACCCCGCTGGATATTTGCAAGTCCTGTCGCAATTAAGTAAGTAGGTAGTAATTTCTTAAGACCGTTGACATTTCAGCCGCTTGGTGATCGGGTCAGGTTTGCATTCCTCGTAGGGCCTGCATTTAACCCCCTCGCAGTACACACCACCACCACCTCCTCCTGGAAAGATAATGACAGCATTTCAGCAAAAAAACACTTAAATTCGACTGCCTCAAAGTAAAGTTTCAACATCTGCAGCTGCTAGAATATATCAGCGACGCATCGCCTAGCATTAACGAACCTTCGTTAATGCTTAGAATGATACAAAGCTGAACATAACGTATGCTTATAATTACAATTTTACACCAGAACACAGCAACTCTGCTGGGCAACAGACACACAGTCAAGATCTGCAATTCTTTATTCTGCTATCCTGTCAAACTTTAATCAAGTCATAGAGGTATGAGGAACAGGGTGTTTAGTTCATTCATCTTCCATAGAAAAGGGAGGATCCTCCGACCAGACAGCTATCGTGTCTGGTGGGCTACTGACCGACGTTTGCTCTCGGTTGTATAATCATATGTATATGCTAGTTGCGCGGAAAACTCTGCTAGCGTAGTGCAGGATTTGGCATGGCATCCATGTGTATAGTTCCCATGTGGCGATGTAGATGCCGCCACATAGTCATAACTGGATCAAGTCATAACTGGTTGTTCGTTTTTTATCAAATGTTCATCTTGATTAGCATTTACTATCTTAACTTACCGGTATACTTCTGTTTGTTATTATGGTTTTCATCACGGTTCAGCCAGGGCGCTCGGTCTACACAGGACTTGGTGTTGAACTGGTTGGGGCAGCATACCTTGCCCCACTTCATGCAGTCAGCATCAGAGTGACAGGTGGGTTTGTCGTTGTACACCCTATTTTTCGGTGGGCAGTTGCCGTAACCGATTCCTGCTGGAGAAGTAACAAAAAATATTAGGATAAAGACTGGAGTAATGTTTTTTTACGGGGTGGCGAACAAACAGAGGGTACACCTTCACGAGAAGCAATTCCACTTCTATACCTTCCGGTCAATTCTGTAATATTCTCATCGTGAAAACTTAGATGAAGTGAGCTGTTATTCCACCTTATGCTAGGGATTGATAGCTGAGTGTGCATACACACGGCAGCTGTCGACGAGCGTCAACGGCAGCTGTCGACGAGCGTCAACGGCAGCTGTCGACGAGCGTCAACGGCAGCTGTCGACGAGCGTCAACGACAGCTGTCGACGAGCGTCAACTGCAGCCGTCGAAACTCGTTGACGTCTGCCGTCGACGCATCGGCGGCTGCAGTTGTCTCTGCAGTTGACGGTTGACGCGTGTCGCTCATGTGTATGAGCACTAAGCTCACTTCATCAAGTTTTCACGGTGATATTTTTTCAGAAGAGATCACAGACCACCAACCAACCAACGCTGGGGCTCTGTCTTGCATAGGGTCGCAGCATAATGCTGAGCGATAGCCGTTTTGCGTGGATGTGACGCATGTTTCCCCCTACCTTTTTATTTTGTTTTTGTTCTTTTTTGCGTCATTTTCACCGCAAATAAACGTATTTTCTTTCTTTCTTTCATTACTTTTCAATCGAGAATCATTCTTCAATTATTTGTCTTTCGTTCTTCCGTTTCTATGGCGTTATGGTCACGCTACGTGTGCTGTTAGTAAATGGTCATCAACACCTATATCATTACTGTATAAGGTGTAAAAAAAATTACCTTAAAAACTTTAAGAGGTGCTTTAGACCATCGAACTGAACAACTTTCACTATGGGACCAACTCCGAAATCACGAAAAAAAAATCAGCTGTTTCATACAAAAGTTCAATACCTACTCGGCCAAAATGTATGAAACAGCTCATTTTTTTTTTCGTGATTTCAGAGTTGGTCCCATAGTGAAAGTTGTTCAGTTCGATGGTCTAAAGCACCTCTTAAAGTTTTTAAGGTTAATTTTTTTACACCTTATATAATCAGCGTATCATTTTTCCACTGCTGAAACGTAGACCTGTCCTCTGTTCGAGCACGCGGGCTAATTGCGGGTTGGTTATTATCTACCGCTGCTTGTGAACATCAGCAATACCAAAGGGTTTGCTGGTGCGTTAGAGCGGTTTCGTACTACGTCCGATCCGAATCCGGGAAATGCCGGTCCGAAGTGACTATAGTCCTATTTGTATAAGGGGTTGCGCAATAGATCCGAACTCTATCCGTCAGAATTTAGAACATTAAATTCCCAATTCGGATTGAAGTCGAATCTTTCATTCGGATTCGGAGTTTTAAAACTAAAATGAAAGTGGCATATTTCAAGTTAGGTAGGTAGGTTACTCCACCGTCCTAAGATAACACAGCACTTAGCTCGAAGTTATTTTTTTCCTGTTCTGAGTAACTCCGCTCAGACCATACATGTTCTTATGAAAATATGCTACTTATGACACATGGGAAACTAAAAGAATGCCCAAGTACCTATGAGGAAATTCTGAAAAAATGGGTCGCGCCCGTTTGGCAAAGCTACATACATATACTTACTTATAGCGGTGTATCGCATGCACCAGGTACAGTTAGTACCTATGTTTGTTAAGTATAATTTTTAAGGAATGTTAATATTTGTTTGAAATTAAATAAGTAATTTACCTGATACGTAGTTGATGACCAGCAAGGCTGCCACGACGAAAGCGATGGCTCTCAAGGAACCTGGAAAAAAAGAAAACATTACGAAAGATATCATAGAGGGTATCAATTCACAATCACAAGTGAGGCGAAAGAGAAACCGCAGTTGTGCAGTGCAGTGATCTTATTATTGTACGTTATTGTTTGTTGGTATGTTTGTAAGGAGTACCAAACTAAGGACATTTAACATAAAACTTTTTGTAGAAAAAAAAAATTGTGTTCTGCGCAAAAAACAAGGCCATGAAATCAAATTTGTTTTCCGACACGCAGTCGAACGAAGTCGCGGGCACAGCTAATAACTACCGATTTTAATAGGTATAATCCCTCTTCTAATGATAACCGTGGGATGCGGGTAATTCCATCGAGATGAAATCGGGAAATCCATGGAAAACCGCGTTCCACTCTGAAGGTGGCGGGGCACACACTTGTGTGATATTTATGTATTAGATATCTGTTTTTTTTAACAGCTAGGGTTATAAACGTAGTCTATGTTTTTAAGTTTCCTGTATTACATATTGAATGTCTTGAGAGTTTTAGTCGAAATCAAAAGTTATTTATTCAAACTAGGCTGCACTGAGAATCAGCACTTTTTGAACGTAAAAATTACATGAGACTGTCCCTCAAAATTTGCCACCCTTCACCACTTCCTAGTGCTTTACCTAGATGGGAAGTAGTGGCGCAATAAACGGCTTATATTCATATTGTTTTCTTATGTTTAACTTATCACCAGATAAAGTAAAATATAACATCAAAAAACACTTTTTCCGGCCAAAATTAAAACTCCATTTCATTGTAAAATACGAGTACCTAGGTAAAGGTATTTGTATGAATCTCATTTGTTCGCTCTTGCATCCTATGTCGACGGAGCCCACTTTGTGGAGCTCCTATTTCTGTGTAAAGGGTTTAAAGAAACCTAACCAAACCTAACCTCGGGGTGCCCAGCTAGAACTATTGTAATTTTAGAGTTAATTTTTTGGTGTTAATATATTTTTTTGGTGGTCATTATATTTAACCCCGCAACAAACTCCCCAGCATAATTTATTCGAATGCAGATTGGACATGTTATGTAGAGGGAAGGAATTCCAGAAACCTATACGTAATAGCCGTTTCACACTGGGCCAGTCTCTGGGAAGAGGCTAGGGGCCTAGCCTTAGAAAATGTAATCTATCATCATCTAGGCAGATGAACGAAAGAAAACTAAAAAAAAAATGTACCTAAGTGAATGATCGCAAGCGATACTGCTGAGCCGAAGTCCGGGGTTCGATTTCCAAGTTGGGCAAAGTGTTATTGGGATTTCTATCTGTAATTTCTCAGTAGCAGCCCGGAGTCTGGATTGGTGTCCGGTTGATGACAATAGGCTCGCCCCCTAATACATGGGACTTAAACATAACTGGCGAAATGTGCGGACATCTCTGCCTAACCCTTCTGGGAATATAGGCGTGACGATATGTATCGTCTATTCAAACTTATGTTTCAAATTGGTGTTATTTCAAGTTAAACAAATATCAACTTTATTATAGTTATAATTAAGTTGATTTCAGAGTGACTAGCACTATTGAAAAAGTTATTAAAATGTTTGAAGTTGTAGCGTAAACTGAACTTTATTGTGTAGAATTAAATATATTTTTCCATTAACTCAATAATAATTATTTGTTTACATTTTTGGCAAATAAGACGCGAATGCAGATTATGTGTTATGTTACAGAAATAAAACTCACTCATATTCATTTAGCTTCAGGTCTCCTCCCGACAGAATACACCTGCCAACTGACGCTAATGTTTGCCGTGATTACGAGAATATACAGTAACTAAGGTACCTATATATTAGGTAAATAGGTACATGAGTCAGGCTGATAACGGACTAGCAGCTTACTCACAAGTAGGTAAGCAAATTACATGACATCCGTCATGTGTTATGGAACCGTGTTTACCTGCACTGCAATTCGGTATGTTAAGTTATTTTCAGGTATTTTTTTTTATATATTATAATTTATAGATTTACTTATTTTAAACAACAAATTTTAATATTTTGGTTTTCGAAGCAGTAATTAATTTTATATAAATAAAAATGAATCGCCGAAATGTATGTACGCGCATAACTTCCGACCGACTGCACCAAATTGGATCATTCTTTTTTTGCTGTGGGTTTTTTTTTTTTGATAGCCCATTCTTGGCGAAGGTTATAGGGCTTAAACATCAAACAAGCAGATCGGACAAGCACTTACTTTTTTTTTTTTCACTAATGGGAAGCTATGGTATTGCCGTCGGCTATCATAGGACATGTTTTATGTTAAAACAAGAAATTTCACGCAAACGAAGTCGCGGGCAGAAGCTAGTCTTCTCTAAGGCTTTCATACAGAAAGCGACTCCGGAATTCAGTGAGCTTTTCAATCCGTAATCCGCTTCACGCTTGGGACCCTATTCTTAAAATTCAGTTGTTTATATTTTGGCGATTTTTTTTTTTTTTTTGAGATGACTCTTAGGTGCTTTTTAAGACTACGGTGATAATCGTAATAACACACTTCAAAAAATTAAATTTAAAATTTAAAAAACCCCCGACTCAAACAAAAACCTCTAAAAGTAAAATAATAATATATATTAGCCCTTTAAGTTTAATATAAGTTGCAGGAAATATTTTGATCCAAGCGTCCTCATGTCGGGGGACGGCTAATGAAAATTGGAAGTTAACAGCAGTTATGTTTCTACAATAGCTACATTCATTATTGCTGGGTTTAAGCCTCATCTGTTTGGCGTTTTCATTAGCCGTCCCCCGACATGAGGACGCTTGGATCAAAATATTTCCTGCAGGGCTAATATATATTATTATTTTACTTTTTAGAGGTTTTTGTTTGAGTCGGGGGTTTTTTAAATTTTAAATTTAATTTTTATTTCTTGCTTTTTAAACTTTATAATATTACCTATATTACTAGTAAACATACTATACGATCCACATGTGATTAGCCGAAATCTGCGCAGCTGTACCTACGTATTTTTTTACCACAGTGAAGCCAAGCTAGTTAGGTACTCGTGGTCGTTGGCGTTCATTCCATACTAACGTATTCCTCTGTGAATTCGCCATTTCTGGTGGCGGCCATCTTAGATTTGAAATTTGTAATAGTGTATAGTATTCTACTAGTCAAGCCCTTTCATTTGATACCCTATTGAGGAAATTATGAAAAAAATATATAATTCGCCATTTTGTGGTGGCGGCCATCTTGGTTTTGAAATTTATCATAGTGTTTGGTATTCTACTTGTCAAGCCCTTTCATTTGATACCCATATTGAGGGAGTTGTGAAAAAATATGTAATCCGCCATTTTCTGGCGGCGGCCATCTTGGACCGATTTTATTCAAACATAGCTAAGAACACTCGCGACTAATTCACCTTTCAAACAAAAAAAACAAAATCAAAATCGGTTCATCCGTTCGGGAGCTACGATGCCACAGACAGACACACACACACAACACAGACACGTCAAACTTATAACACCCCGTCGTTTTTGCGTCGGGGGTTAAAAACATTCATAGCGTTATTTACGTTTTTGAGGGTACAAATTTTTCGAACATATAAAGCAATGGATTAGCAATATCCGTAAAAACCATTTGGATTGTGATTGAAAATGTTACGCAATCAGGTTCTGGTCAAATTTGCGTTACAATAATATTAATGGATATATGTATAAAAGAGCACAGTCAACAAAAGAGATAAGTATACAGGATCGTCGTATATACTTAGTTGAAGTTTAGTAAGAAACCGATGGTTCTCGAATAAAATTTTATTTTATTAATAGAAAACAAACTGCTCATTTATCAAATTAAATTTTAGTCGACAACATCTATCGGTTTCTTACTAAACTTCAACTATAATATCCGACAATCCTGCATACTTATCTCTTTTTTTGACTGTACGTAACTCACCCATTTTGAAAACAGTTTACGCCACGGAGTAAATGCTATACGTATACACTTTTCGTCTAATAGTCGGAGGATAATTTAAGAATGTGTTTCCAGTTTCCTGTTAGTACATTAAGTACTCACTCTCATCTAGCCCATGTAGGAACCTACTGATGATTCACAAACTAATCTACTCGTATATACAAATTACTAATAATATAATACAGCTGAAGAGTTTGTTTGTTTGAACGCACTAATCTCTGAAACTACCAGTCGGATTTAAAAAAATCGTTTTGCCCAATTCTTGAGGAAGCCTTTTTTTTTGTGAATGGGAAATCATCAAATGAGTCCTCTGAGGGCTTTAGGTTATTTATTTAACATCGCCCACACAGCAGGCAGGGGATGAGATTCGTCGTGGTGGGTTGAGGAATAAGAAATTTCACACGGACGAAGTCGCGGTCAGAAGCTAGTAATAATACAAAGACATAACCTTGCTTGTCAGTTAGGAAATACATAAATAAGTAAGTACAGACACAAAACAGAAATGTACAGACGCCAGCACATCAAGCTACCCGAAACTGTAAAATTGTCCCAATCAACTTTGAACCTTACAATTTAGCGATAAAGTTGAAAATCTGATAAACAAAATTGACAGATTGTAGTAGCTTGATATGGTGCCTTCTTACAACGGTATTTTATCATCGAGTAGCTTTCTGCCCGCGACTTTGTACGCGTGAAATTTCTTGTTCCCGCGACCCAACTCTTCGCATCGTATGGCCTGCCCGAGTAATTATTTCGGTTTCGCTTAGCGTTCTTTCTGACTTTTTTCTTATTGCTCGGTTCTTTGTTTTCTATGATTCGAAAACATCCATCGTTTTCTTACTAAATTTCAATCTGACGCCCCTTTTTTTTTGGATGGGAAATTATCAAATTTAACCGGTCAAGCGGCGCGCGTCACCGATCGGCGACGAAACAATAGAAAATCAATTGTGTCTCATTAGCGGAGCTTAACTTCTCCCGCTCTGGGCGCAGCGGGAGGGCGTGTCAGACTTTTACTGACTAATACCCACCAGTGTTTCTACAGTTGCCTGTGCCAACTTGGGGCCACGGTATCTCTTTCGAACAGCCCGCGACCCTGGCAGACCCGACAACCTTGGTTACTTAACTCCTTTGGTGACCGTACATAGGTAAGAGGAATTCTGAAAGTGGCACCGGTAACCGAAAAGTTGTGTGGAAATCGGTTGTCATGGTATGGGCATGTGATATGGAGGAATGGGGAACATGTCGACAAAAGTTTTAAGTATGGATGTCGATGGCTATAAGAGTAGAGGAAGACCAAAGAAACGATGGATGGACTGTGTGAATGATGATATAGCTAGAAAGGGGTGACTACCGAGATGAATTATTATATCCAAGATAAGAACGCTTGGAAACATGCTGGTCCTGCTCCATAGGACAATCTAGAGTCTAGACAAAATCAAACTGGTTGCTAATTTAATTGTAATTTTTTTTTTAATCGTTTTTACATTCATTACTCACACCCTGACTTATTACTTGTATTTTTTTTTTTATTAAAATCGTTTTGCTTCAAGTACCATGTTTGTAAATATGTGAGCACCATGTAGGTATCTATCAGATAATTAATTTATATGTCATGTTTTCGTTTTCAATTATTTTACCTATTGCGATATAGTAATTTTATTTTAGGTGCATCGTCCTCACATGTTATTATTATATATTATTATTATCAGCCATTTTTGTCCCACTGCAGGGCAAAGGCCTCCCTTCCCTCCTTCCACTTATCCCTATCCAGTGCTGTTACACGCCAATCCTTGTGGAAAGAGTCGAGTTCGTCCCGCCATCTCATTCTGGGCCTGCCGCGTTGCCGTTTGCTGCTGTTTGGGACCCATTGTGTGGTTACTTTAGCCCACAGCTCCTCGGGCATGCGACAGATGTGACCAGCCCAGTTCCATTTTAGCTTGGCAGCCGTGTGACCTACATCGGCAATTTGAGTTTTAGAACGCAGTATCGAGTTCCTTATACGATCAGTAAGTTTAACTCCAAGGATACTGCGCTCCATTGCTCGCTGACAGACCCCGAGTGCGGACTTTTGACGATTAGTAAGTGACCATGTCTGCGCTCCATAGGTGAGGGTAGGAAGGATGCACATGTCCATGAGTTTTCTCTTTAGTGAGAGAGGGAGAGTTCCCTTCATTATTTGTTTCATCGACCAATAGCTCTTCCAGGCGTTCTCGGTGCGTCGAGCAACTTCTTTATCGTGTCTTGCCTGGAAGGAGACTATTTGGCCGAGGTATATGTACTCATGGACATATTCAATCCTCACACCCCCAATTCCTATGTTGCGCTTGGTGCTGTTGGTCATCACCTTGGTCTTCGCCATATTCATCGCGAGTCCGACCTCGATTATATAATTAATGTACCCATGCAAAATATTGTACCTAAAATATTTTAAAAGAGTAACGGTGGAGTTTCTTGCCCATTCTTCTCCATACGAAAACTACCTTTTGGAATGGGCGACTAGAGAATCAATTCTATTTTAAGATAATTTTTGACGTTCAAAAGTGCCTTTTATGTGCCTATTTGAAATAAATGCTTTGACTTTGACTTTGAAGACTAATAGAGAAGTAGGTATGGAAGAAAAAACCATTTTGCGTCGACCGAATGACGACCTGCAAGGCGCATTGGATGAAAAAATTAACAATCGTTAAAGAGTTTCAAGTATCATCATCTCCCTGCTCTTGTCCTATGTTACTTGGGGTCGGCGCAACACGTTTTGTTCTTCTACTTTCCCCTGTCAACCGTCACGCTATCATTCCCTCCCTTCCCTTTCATATCATTCCTCACACAATCCACCCATAAAAAACTTAAAATATCAAAGCCAAAAAAAGAAAATCGTCTTTGATAATAGTCCCCTCCGTTTCCTAGATCGCGTATAGTCGATACCGTCTTGCCTTGCCTCTTGGCTGTTGGCTGTATGCTAGTAGTTCCTTTGCCACCCTTGCAATACCACGCGCTGGCATTTGACGTACCGAATGGCGCGAACACGCGATGAAAACATTTTCGATGACTAAATATTATATTAGCAGTTTTTAAATTGAAAAATTGAAATTCGATCACGCGAATGTGATATTATGGGTGTTTGTGTGATTAAGAGTAGGTAAAAATTTTATAATTTTATTGTAAGAATTATTTAATGTCGAAAGTTTATTCGAAGAAAGTTGAATTAAAGTTAAAGTAGGTAATAATAAAAATAAATGATTGCTCAATGGTCAATCTAATCTACCGTAAATTCCCGTAAACGACATTCGCCAACGACTCCCACTGATAGAGAGGAGGCATGTGTCCCAGCAGTGGAAAATTATACTGCTGATTATGCATGTTCCATAAACGAATTAATATCTACAGAAACCATTTTTGTATGTAACGTATCATTCCCTTACAACCAGTCTTACCAAGGGGTATCGTATTACCCAGTAACTGGGTTGTGGAGGTCAGGTAGGCAGTCGCTCCATGTAAAATAGTGGTATTCGGCTGCATTCGGTTAGACTGGAACCCGACCCCAACATAGTTGGGAAAAGGCTAGGCAGATGAGGACGTATCATTTTCTTAAAATCTCAGCAACTCATTAAAATTGCTACTTCATTATTGCACCAGTAAATCAAAAGTGTTTATTTAGTTTATTTATAGTTAGGCTTTTGATGACGTTTGCTTCATCTATTTCATAACTGAACGCAATGTGACATGCTGCCGTGGCTGCTATAGATTTTTTAGGGCTTTCCCTGTATTGAGGAAAATCATCAAAGAAAACAAGTGTTGGTGAACCCTTTTTTGTGAAATGCTGCAATATTTCATAATATTTTCCCAGGCATTACCTACGCCGAGTATTTTTTTACAAGTAGTATCGTCTATAGTCACTGCAGTGTTGGTGAACCCTTTTTTGTGAAATGCTGCAATATTTCATAATATTTTCCCAGGCATTACCTACGCCGAGTATTTTTTTACAAGTAGTATCGTCTATAGTCACTGCAGTGTTGGTGAACCCTTTTTTGTGAAATGCTGCAATATTTCATAATATTTTCCCAGGCATTACCTACGCCGAGTATTTTTTTACAAGTAGTATCGTCTATAGTCACTGCAGTGTTGGTGAACCCTTTTTTGTGAAATGCTGCAATATTTCATAATATTTTCCCAGGCATTACCTACGCCGAGTATTTTTTTACAAGTAGTATCGTCTATAGTCACTGCAGTGTTGGTGAACCCTTTTTTGTGAAATGCTGCAATATTTCATAATATTTTCCCAGGCATTACCTACGCCGAGTATTTTTTTACAAGTAGTATCGTCTATAGTCACTGCAGTGTTGGTGAACCCTTTTTTGTGAAATGCTGCAATATTTCATAATATTTTCCCAGGCATTACCTACGCCGAGTATTTTTTTACAAGTAGTATCGTCTATAGTCACTGCCGGGAAAAGGACTGTTCTCATAGGCACGGAAACTGTACAATAACCTCACCAGTTGGAGCACGGGACCGTAGTCCCCGTGCTTCACCCAGGTGGAGAAACTAGGTGAAGCACGGGTCCGACCTCATAGGAACTCACCTTTATTAAAAAAGCGGCTAAGTGCGAGTCGGACTCACTCACGAAGGGTTCCGTACCACCGAACAATATTTAACACATACAGGTATTTTTCACAAACTAGAGGTATCTTTGACAGATTGAGACTGAGATGAACGTTCTTAAAATTACGAGAATTGCCCCTCTGATCATTCTATTTTGTCATTTACTATGTTATGTTATTTCCTGTGAAAAACCATCTGATGACAGAAAAATCAGCCCTTAGTAGAGAAAATGATATCGACTGTCTAATTACAAGACACACATCGCTCGCTAATCGATATTTCTAACTAATAATTCACATCAACTGTCTCTATCAACCGTACGACATACAAATATATCGATGCATCGGACACCGCCCGTTATAAAACAGAGTTTTTTTTTTAATATTTAACTAATAATCTTGGCAAGGATAGTTTCATTTTCACTGATATGCCTGCAACTTTTTTCATTGCAAAAAAATATTGAAAGAAAATTAAATGATATAGATAGAAGCATGTATGTATGTATGTAAGTATATTCTGATATTATTTGTTTTATTTTATTAAGGGCCGATTTTTCCATCGCCAGATAACTTTATCCGAGGAATTATTTTGAATTTTTGACAGTTCTTCCGTACAGAATCTATCAGACGTCAATTTTATTCCACGAATAAAAATTATCCGTCAATTGAAAAATCAGCCATAAATGGATTGTTTTTGATTTTATGTATTTTATTTTCTCTTTTACTGTTCGCTGTCTGCATCTGTTTATCTACTTTCCTATCACAGGTATGCTGGAAGAGATTTCTTTAGAAATAAGCATCACCTTTGTACCTATTTTTTTTCTGTTCATTTCTTCTTGTCTGTTTATTTAAGTATGTAGGTACCTTCGTGAAAGGTTAAACAAATAAATTGCATCGCCTTTAACGTATTGTCACCAACATACCTGACTAGTACAATTATGAATGATAAATGATATTTATAGATATCTGTAAATGGGTTCAAAAAATCAATCGGCTACACATCAAGCTATACATAACCAGTAGGTATAAGCTGACTTCTGATTGTACAAAAAACTGCTAGCACTGGTAA
Source organism: Amphipoea lucens (assembly GCA_947508005.1). NCBI lineage: Eukaryota > Metazoa > Arthropoda > Insecta > Lepidoptera > Noctuidae > Amphipoea > Amphipoea lucens. Next base: position 10,668,614 of record OX382375.1, read on the forward strand.
ACAGCTAAAACTGGAAACGTATACTTAGCTTGATGTGTAACCATAGATATCCGATTCGAAACTACATAGATCTCTTATGAACTCGGTCTCCTATCCGACTACTCTGAGAAAAAAGACCGAAAAAAACTCAGTCCAGATGTCTAACAATCACTTGCTAATCCACTGGTTCTTATGTTAGAAAAAAAATCCGAGTGTGCTTATGACCACACGACTGAAGTGAAACTTCAAACGTATTTGGCTATGAGAGGAAGAGAGCAAGAAAATGTGCGCGCGCACTGCTTCTCTTGCTTATATCCCCCACTCAACTCCCGTTCGCCTCGCCCGATCACACTTTTCGTAACGCTTACGTCACGCGTTCGCCAGCTTACACCCCAAGTCAAGCGTGCGTAAAGTTTCACTTCAAAAAATTCTGCTCAATAACGTAAACAAGAGGCAATGAATGTCATTGAATTGTCAGAATGAAAGTCAATCCTACTGTTAATGTGTTACGCAATTACCCCGCAGACATAGATCGTACCATGATATCGCCTGTCTAATTATAAGACACATCGCTGCCAATCGATATATCCTAACTAATAATTCACAATAGCTGTCCCTGTAAGCCGTAGGACATACAAATATCGATGCATCGGACAAAGCCTGTTATTACCCAGCGCTACCTCTGCAGTTGAATGTCATCTAGTTGGAAGGCTGTCTTGATTATAGGCCTTCGAAACATCGGTAGGGGGTAATTTATAGAAGGTTTTGTTTGAAAACGTTTGACGTGAAATGAAATGAAATTGTTTATTTTGTTAATAGAATATCGGAATCACTTCTACACGTCATATTATAAAATAAAATAAAACTAGATGAGGTTAATTGTCGTCTCCTATCTGACTACACTGAGAAGAAAGGCCGAAACAAACTCAGAGGTCACAGTCTCTTTTAAAGTTCAGACATAATCTTAGATCAAGCAGATTGATGTTTAAAATGGTCTTTTGATTTTGACAGGCATAACCTATACCTTGAAAGTTTATGACATTGTATGTTTTAACAGTGTCTAGTTCGAAATTACACTGAATCACGAAAGCCTACAAGGGTAAGTTTTCGGCGGATTTCTGTGGGTGAATATAAAAATAGAAAATATCAATAGGCTTATTTTTACTTACAAACCAAACTTTAAATAGTTTTCACGAAGGTTTACGAGGCTTTCGTTCTTTCTTTCGTAGTCATAAAGTCATAAAACTTTACTAATATTATAGAGGTAAAACTTTGTTTGTTTGTATGTAGGGCTAGGGGGTAATATCTGGAACTATTGAATTATTAATAAATAAAACACAAAACAACAACAACCACACATAATCAGCCTATAATGTTCCCACTGCTGGGACACAGGCCTCCTCTCTGTGAGAGGGAGTGGGCCGTAATCCAACACGCGGGCCCAGTGCGGGTTGGTAGATGTCACATGGCTTCGAATTTTTGGTTCTTGGACATGCCGGTTTTCTCACAGCCAGACCCAAATTAAACTAAAAGAAACTGCCACAGTATACCAACATACATATAAAAATAAAATGAGACAAACCAAAGACAATACAAAATGAATGGTGACGTGGTATCGGAGTCTCCTCGACGTGCTCTGTGGGAGAGACTGGGCTGCGCACGCGGCGTATGCGCGAGGTTGTGCAGACGACGAGGAAGGACAAGAGTCGCGCCTATGCATAATGGAAATAATAGTAACAGGTCAGTGACTTAATTATTTAAACTAATAAGTATTATAAAGAGAAAAGATTTATTTTTTTGTATGTGTGTCTAAAATGGCTTAACGAATTTGGATGAAATTTGGCGCAAGGGTAGATGGCCTGGATTCGGTCATAGGATTATTTTTATCCCGATATTCCCACGGAATCGACTTATGCGGGTGAAACCGCAGGGCGCAGCTAGTTTGTCTATAAACTTAATAGTGTATGTCATGTAGTTCCGGAAGAGAGCCGAAGTAAGTTGTTTCTGAGATCCATCCACTTGCACCTCAAATCACTAAATGCCTTAACACTCTCTCTGTAGTCGGTCCCTCATGTCTGAGGATCGTGGTCAGCTTCGGAGTTGCATCTGGAGCGGATGATCCGCCTCCACCGGTTTCTGTCCAGCGCATCTCTTACCACCGTGTAGAATTTAGAGGACGATGATTCCTTCACCTGATCGGTCCATCGTGTTGGTGAACGACCGCGCGATCATTTGCCTTCGGTGTTCCCAACCACAATCAGTTTTTCCAAACTTTCATCGCCTCTGCGTTAACACAAAACATATCTAAAACACGACTCGGTCTCTATAATTTCCAAACGATTGACAGAAAGCAAACGATGTTTTAAGTTCGTTTAGCGCTAAACGCATTTAGTGGCTTGTGGTGCAACCGGCGGGGTAATTGCGTCACACACCACCAGTAGCAATGACTTTCATTTTGACAGTTCAATAACATTCATTGCGTTAGTTACGTTGTTGAGCAGACACATTTTTCGAACTTATGAAGCAATGGATTAGCAATATCCTTCAAAATGATTCAGATTTGAATTGATAGTGTGTTACGCAATTACCCCGCTGTTTATATATTTACCTACAGAAAATTGGATTCATCAAGTCCACTTTCATAAACCTTTCATAAACAATATTATCGCTCTCCGCGATCTAAAAATACCGAAGTAAATAACAAACATGTCTACACAACCATCGATTCACCATTAATTATAATTTCTGATGGTTTTTACGATTTATTTCGATTAGTATTGCCCTAATGGACGCAATTACATTTACGTATTTACTTCTAAAAAAGCTTCTATACCCGCATTTGACATTAATTTATGACTGTTCCCCTTGCTTTGCTTGTTGTTTTAATATGTTTATTGGTTAATTAAAGTTTATGGAATTCCTATAGAAAGGACATCATTTGACTTCCCGTTGTCCCCATTACGTAAAAGCATCAATGGGGACAACGGGAAAGAAATTTTATGACTTCCCGTTGTCTCCTTAATGGGGACAGCGTCAATGGGGACAACGGGAATAGACTTTCAAATTGGTCCAAAAATTTAAAAGCCAGAAAAAAAAAGAAATCAGTTTCAGAAAAACCTTCCAAGTCCTAAAAATTTTTACTATTACACCAAACCCGCACACCTATTGGATAAGTTGTTACAGGCTAGTAAAAAACATTTTTTTTTTACTTTTTATTCTGCTAAACTCGCATGTAACAACTAAACTACTTAAATATTAGGCGCACAAGTTTATTTCATAGTAAAAAATTTCAGGGATTAACGTTTCAGGAATAAGTGGATTTTATGTTATTGCGGTAATTTGGTATTTTATGGATTAATAATGCAGGTATATTTACATATTTCTATTCTCGAGTGAAGGTCGGTTTCATCTGTAGTAAAGTTTCAATCCACATCAAACATTTTTTTAATGGCGTTTAGTTTTTTGGACCAAAAATGTATGAATCGTGAATGATCTCCTTGTTTGTTGTTTTCATTTATTGTTTTTTTTATTCATATTTTTGGGGGGGACCTGGGAGGTTATGACTTCATCATCATCTACAGCCCGTCTTCAACCATTGCTGGTCATAAACCACTCTTTTCAAGTTCCAATCCCCACCCGCCCGTGCCAGCCTCATCCACGTTCTACCCGCGATGGTAACAATGTCGTCCGCCCTTGTCGCCGCCGGACGACCGACACTTCGTCTCCCAGTTCTTGGACGGCACTCGGTCACTGCCTTACTCAACCTGTGAACATTGCGCCTTGCCAGGTGTCCTACCCATGGAGCGGTGAATGCTTATGCGAATCCCGCACCCCCGGCCATAGGTAGAGGTGGAACACCGCGGTGGTTTTAGCCGGTAAGAGTCCGGCATGCCCCTCTGTCACCCCCACGATAGAGGAAGTCCATGAGAATTTCCAACGCAAGAAAAAAAAAAAAAAAAAAAGGTGTCCTACCCATCTCCATTTGAGTTCCATAACTCGTTTTCCGATATCGAAAATTTTCGTAAGTCTGCGGATCTCGACGTTTGGGACTCGGTCTATAAGCCTCATGGAGCACAACAACCAGTGTTGTGCTCCATGATAAGCCTTATGCAAAGAATGGAACACTCCATGGCTCTTTGTGCTACTATCATACTGTACACAGCCTCCTTCGTGAGTATCCTGCAAGCTAGCTGCGTATAACACTGTCAGTTAGCAATGGGTTTCATTTAGACAGTTCAACAACATTCATTGCGTCATTTACGTTGTTGGCCCATTTGGGACGACTTGACGAAAATCAAAATAATTTTCGCCATGTCGTCCCAAATGGGCCGTAGGCATGTAGAAAAAGTTGACGAATCACTCAACTGGTTGTCAAACGTGACTTATTACGAAAATGTACAATGAAATTGCGTTAAATTAATTTACGTTGTTCAAATTCTTTATAAAGTTAAATTAATTCTTCGAATATCAACAGGAAAAAAATACTTTTCCTAGAATGCATTATAATATCAATTTATTAAATATTAATATTATGAAAATATGTTCATATTTCGTCCTAAACCTTCCCATTTTCCTCGTTCTGTAAACTAAATTTTATAGTGTTTAATATTCAATGCTGTAGGTCGTGAGTGGTTATTATGTTGTAATCATTATTAAGGTTTACCCTTTTTCTTCACTACTTAGGTAAATACTCCAATATAGATCTTTGCGATATGAAGGCAAGCACCATTTATAAGTAGGTCGTGGGTTCAAACACAGGCTTTACATTGTGTAAATAATTTAATCATCATTGTTCTCAAAACGGTGAAGGAAAAGTATCGTGAGGAAACCGGCATGTCCTACAATAAAAAATTCGAAGACATGTGACACCTACCAATCCCGCACTGGGCCCGCGTGCGCGTGGTAGATTACAGTCCACTCCCTTTAGAAGAGAGGAAGCCTGTGTCCCAGCAGTGGGAACATTATAGACTGATTATATGATACTCTATGGTTCCTTCTGCCTAATCTTGATCTAATTAGAGATTTTTCTGAGCATTATTGGAACGAAGTTCTTGAACGCAGCTAGCGGTAGGAGTAAATTCTTAGAAGTCGTCGCGTAACGGAAAAGCGTTATGCCCTTTTTTATGGATGGGAATTCATCAAATGACTCCTCCCGCTCTGGGTGGAGCGGAAGGGAGTGTCAGACTCTTACTGACTAAAACCCATCCGTGTTCCTTCCTTAGTCTTTTATGTTCCGGGGTAGCGGTAACCCTTTCGGACAATCCCGCACCCCGGCAGGCTTTGGCCCTGGCAGGCCCTTTTCTTTTTGCTGACATCTCTTTGAGGCGCGCGTGGAACACGTACGCGGTACGGTGAGCTACCCATTACTCTCCGTCCGCAGGCCCGAAGCGTTATGCCCTACCGGCGACTTTTTGTTATATAGATAGTTTTCAAGGTTTTTGAGGGTGCTGGAGCCGATAGTGAGGTCAAAATGAAAATCCAAGATAGCGGCTGAGAAAATTATGAAAATTTTCGTCATGGGTGTCGTTTTTATAGTTTTCGAGTGTGCTGAAGCCAAGTAGTGGCGGTAGTAATTTGAACTTCGTTCCTGCCCGGGTTCCCCCGACCCCACAAGTTGTTTTTCGCCTCATCGTGTCTCTACAATAAGTGCTTCTCCTTCAACATCCTCAAGCCTTCAATCCTGTTCCCCTTTTTAACAGAAACGGGTGTTAAGATCCGAAACGTAAACAATAGGACTGCACAGTGTTCCGTGCAAAGCTGTCGTGACCAAATTGTTTTAATTCCGGATATTACAGGCTTTGACCCGGATGTGCCTGCCCATTGTGCGCACTGGGGCACGAAGCGTTGTATTTTACATAATTGTTACAGTTTCTGAGAAGAAAACTAAGTTTTACGTACGATATGAGTTCGCATAAAACGGTGATGTTGAAGAAAATTATAGTAAGGAGGCCTATACTCAATTTGAAATAAGATTAGACATTTGTTATTCTTGTATTAGCCAGTGATACATTGTAAATATCTTTCATTCATTAATAAGGTTCTCAAACAGTTTTGGGGATTCAAAAGGAAATTGGAGTTTTATATGATCCCCTAGGGCATCGTAGTGGAACATTGAGTGCTGTGTAGTCTCCTGGGGGACTGGTCTAGGGGATTTTAGTGGAACGAGCATTAAATAAACCTTTTTTACAGTCCGTTCAACCGATTTTGACTTCTATTATACCGTAGGCATAAGAATGGTATTAAAAGCAAAAAGTGGTTACAATACCAACTGTTTACTGCAGCCGCCATATGTCATGTCACCAACGCAATAGAATTCAAAATCGGTTGAACGGACTGTAAAAAATGTTTATTTAAATGTCTAATCTTATGTCAAATGGAGTATAGGCGTAGTTGAAGAGTTTGTTTGTTTGAGCGCGCTAATCTCGGAAACTGCTAGATTGAAAAATTCTTTTTGATTTTGATAACCCGCCAATTCTTGAGGAAGGATAGGTATAGGCTATTAAACATCCCGCTAGGGCCCTTAGGAGCCGAGTAAAAAGAATAACACGGAACCCTAACCACTGTGCAATTCGACGTATTACCTGCTAACTAGCCTTTTAATCAACTAAGTTCTGAGTCTAACCCAAGTTATTAGCTTTTGATTCTTAGTAAAAATGTTTAGCGTTACTTAGAAAATGAATAGCACTAAACTGTTTCCAACTCTGTACTTAGAAAGTGGTGAACAGTCACAAAATACTCGTAACAGCTGTCCAAATATAGGGCGTTTTCAGGCGAAAAGAAGCAGTTTATTAAAATCCAGCATTTTCCTTAAGTTTGCCGTATGTCATTACTTCCCAGAATTCGATCCTTATTAGCGACACTATCGAATGGTGTAATAATACAGTTGTGTTTTTTTTTTAATTCAAAGTCAATGTCAAAGCATTTATTTCAAATAGGCACATAAAAGGCACTTTTGAACGTCAAAAATTAACATAAAATAGAATTGATTCTAGTCGCCCATTCCAAAAGGTAGTTTTCGTATGGAGAAGAATGGGCAAGAAACTCCACCGTTACTCTTTTAAAATGTTTTAGGTACAATATTTTGCATGGGTACATTAATTATATAATAACATGTGAATCAACAGGTTCGATTCCTGGCTAGAAATATTGATTTTTCAAAAATCTAATGATGAAGTTTTAGTTTTCATCAAAATCGAGCCCGTGACTCTTTTGAGTACTTTTCGCTATTCCTCATAGTTTCGGATTTGGCCAAACGCGCCCAATTGGAAAATTCAACCTGTATACAGGATGAATTTTCCAAGTGGGCGTGGATGGCCAAATTGTAAATGTAGTTATTCTTCTTAAGTGGTAATCCATACTTCCATACTAATATTGTAAATGCGAAAGTGTGTCTGTCTGTCTATCTGTCTGTTACCTCTTCACGCTTAAACCGCTGAACCGATTTAGATGAAATTTGGTATAGAGATAGTTTGAGTCCCGGTTAAGGACATAGGATAGTTTTTATCCCGATATTCCCACGGGAAACTTATGCGGGTGAAACCGCGGGGCGCTGCTAGTAGTAAATAAATAAATCTAAAATACTTTACCATTATCGGCACAAAGGGGTTGTCCTTAATTATTAACAACCACACTAATAACATTCGCTCCCCCTCCCCCGCTACCTCTCGACACTTATAATGAGAGAACTCGCGTGACATTTCCCATGCCGTGATATTCAACTACCTACCCTCCATATTTCTTGGAGCACGCACCCCCGAATATGTGTTAGTTTTGTTTTTATAGACTTCCGACCGGTGTCGAGGTCGGGACGGTAGTATAAAATAGGTTATAATATTCTAGTATTTAATAGGGTGATAAGGAGGTACCTGCTGACGTCATTTCTGGTTACCAACCGGCAACTAAAATTACTTACCTTAGCTGTGTCCTACAAGAATGTCTCCTAGGTGCCGCGGCATCTGCATCGCCACATGTGAACTACGGGTCACAATGACGTCAAGCAAAATCCTGCATCTCGCAAGCAGAGTTTACCGCGCGACTAGGATATACAACGTCCCGACAACAGTCGTCGAACAGTAGCTCACTATACACAACACCCGTCTGGACGGAGGATCCTCTCTTTTCTATGGAGGATGAGTGAACTTTACACCCTGTTCCTCATACTTCTATATAGGTAATAAAGGCCGACCCTAATTGCGTAACACACTATCAATCTCAATATGAATCATTTTGAAGGATATTGCTAATCCATTGCTTCATATGTTCGAAAAATGTGTCTGCTCAACAACGTAAATAACGCAATGAATGTTGTTGAACTGTCAAAATGGAACCCATTGCTACTGATGGTGCCCGCTGGGTGCTGACTAACAAATGTCTATGGAATCCGCTGTGAGAAAAATATGAGCATTCTTTAATTGGCTATCATTGCTATTAAATACATGGTGCATGATACACCATGTATTTAATAACAATTTGCGCGTCGATACACCGTGTATCGACCCGCAAATTGTTAAACATGAATTCAGTACTTATAATTATGATTCTAGACACGCACAGCATTGAAAAGTATCGTCGGTCATCATCATCTGCCTAGCCCTTTCCCAACTATGTTGGGGTCGGCTTTCAGTTTAATCGGATGCAGCTGAATACCAGTATTTTACATGGAGCGACTGCCTATCAGACCTCCACAACCCAGTTACTGGGTAATACCACACCCCGGCTACTCCATACAACGCTCGCAAAATAATTACCTACTACTACTACATTAAAAAATGACGTTTGTATACGTATGAATGTGTGCGTGAGGTGCTTGTGTTTGCGAGCGCTCTTGTTAAAGAACTGCGACGAATACGCCGAAGTGCGGGGTGAGGTGCGGTAACTGATGTTAGAGCGGGGAAGGGAGTGGCCTTTCTGTACGTAGTACTTTAAGTATTCTGTGGTAATACGATACCCCTTGGTAAGACTGGTTGTCAGATTTTCGGGCTTTTGACGACCCGTAATAACGACTGTAAAAGTATCGTCGGTAAAAAACAAAAATTGCTGGTCCATACCTAATAATACCTATACAGGTTGAATTTTTCAAGTGGGCGTGGATGGCTAAATCCGAAACTACTAATCAGGAATAGCGAAAAGTACTCAAAGGAGTCTCCGGCTCGATTTTGAAGAAAACTAAAATTGCATCATTGGATTTTTGAAAAATCAATATTTCCAGCCAGGAATCGAACCTGTTGATTTTGAAAAAAAAACACACACTGTATTTATTACACGTGGAAGTGGATGTGGTGAAGGGTGAGCATTTTGGGGGACTGTCTTATGTAATTTTGACCGAAAAATGTTGATTCTCAGCCTAGTATGAATAAATTACTTTTGATTTTTAGGGTTTTGTATCCAAAGGGTGCAAACGGGGACCTATTACCTACTATTTATTTATTCATTTATTTCAGGCGACGCAGGCCCTTAGATAAATACCTTAACCTAAACATACTAACATATTTTTACTATAAAATGGTACTTCACTAGCTTGTTCTTGTGCTGTTCTGTGGTACTTGTCTGCGGAAACGACGGACCACCACGTCCTGCGGCCAGAAGTCCTCTTCCATGACGACGGGTAGTGCGGTACGTGCACCACGAACGACTTGAAGTTGACGTTGCGGTGCGACTCTAGTAACTGCACCCTCGGCATGTACCTCGTCTTCTGGCGCACGTACTCCACAATGTCCTCCACCTTAGTGGTGTAGTGTAGGCGGGAGATGTACACTGGTGTGTTCGGCTTTGCGGCACGCAAGCTGAATTAGGGCTCCGAACGAACAAGAACCGCTGCTCTTGTTCGTTCTCGATCGGCGCTTCCTCTTTTGCACCGTCACGAAACCCTCATTATCAGCTCTATTCGGGGCTATGGTTCCGCTGTCCGTCCATCCGTCCGTCTGTCACAGGGTTGTATCTTTGAACCGTAATAGGTAGATACAAGAAATATTCACAGAGTGCAAACTACTATAGCCACTATAACAACAAATAACTCTCCTTCTTGCTTCACCGTAGTCGGGTAAAAAATAAAGTTATAAATTAAAGTGGTTCACCACATAAGAAAGTGTTTTTTTTTACGCTTTTTGTACGGCGTGGTACCGAACCCCTCGTGTGCAAGTCCGATTCGCACTTGGCCGCTTTTTTTAATGATGATGAAGATTCCTTCAGTGCTATTTCAAATTGCTTTGAATTCAAAGTTATAATAACAAAAATGGGCTTTCTATGTTCACATGAAATAAATAGTCACTGAACTAATGTTGGTAGTAATCTACTGTATGACAATCTGATCAAACAACTACCTAATCATAGTGTCAAACAAAGCCATTAAGGTGATTATCTTCAGAATACCTATTGTACCAGTTTTTTGACCTACATCCATACTTCCATACTTAATATTATAAATACGAAAGTGTGTCTGTCTATTACCTCTTCAAGCCTAAGCCACTGAACGGATTTCGATAAAACTTGGCAGAGAGTTAGATTGCATCTCGGGGAAGGACATAGGTTAGTTTTTATCCCGATATTTCCACGGGATCGACACTTCTGTGGGTGAAACCGCGGGGCGCAGCTAGTAATATTATAAATGCGAAAGTGTGTCTGTCTGTTACCTCTTCACGCTTAAACCGCTGAACCGATTTAGATGATTGGTATAGAGATAGTTTGAGTCCCGGGAAAGGACATAGGATAGTTTTTATCCCGATATTCCCACGGGAAACTTATGCGGGTGAAACCGCGGGGCGGTGCTAGTACTTACATAAATTCACGCCGACTTCCCATGAAGGTAGGCAGTGACTACAGAACGCTACCTGCTAAGATCCTTACATACTCCTTTTACGTCCATACATCTTACGGGTGATTCTCATAATTTTAAAACGTTCACAGTCTCGAGGCCAATTCCCGTAATTAAAAACGTTCAAAATCTAGTTGCAATCGCATAATCTCAGCGACGGTCAATGTCAAAAACTTGTCAAAAATGTAGGGAAATTAGAGGTAATTTTGACAGATTGAGACTGCGATCAGCGGAGCAATTGCGTAACACTTTATCAATCGGAACCAGTTTCATTTTGACAGTTCAACAACATTCATTGCGTTATTACGTGTTGAGGAGACAAATTTTTCGAACTTATGAAGCAATGGATTAGCAATTGGCTTCAAAATGACTCAATTTCCGATTGATAGTATGTTACGCAATTAGGGTGCTGACTGTGAACGTTCTTAAAATTACTAGAATTGCTCCTCAGATCTACTATCGTCTACGATACCATCTGCCCGTGACCTCGTCCGCGTGAAATTTCTTCCCCTGACCCACCCCGTCGCAATGCATCGCCTGCCCGCGCTATAATTTCGTTTTCGCTCAGCGTTATCTCTTTTTGCTCGGCTCCTAAGGGACATAGCGTGATGTAAGCCGTATACAGAAAAAAAAAGCTGAACCGGTCCACGCAGGTAACCGGCGCAGGCATTTATATGAACAAGCGCCGATAAGCGCCGAAAGTCAGCGACAAGTTCCGACTCAGCTCTAACGCCGGCCGTCATTTAAAATTAATTATCAATCTGCTTGCTTTATGTAACTGTTACCAGAATGGACCAGCGCCGATAAGCGCTTGTAGATCGGCGCCGGCTACCAGCTTTCTTTCTGTATACGGCCTAGCTTATAGCCTGGAATTTGATAGAATAAATGCAGTTTTTTTTAAAATCTGACTAGTAGGGGTATAATAACATTGGTAACTTCAACCATTTGTTGAGGAATACAGCAACGAAGCGTCGTTGTTTTTAGAATTTCATAGCGCTTACCCGTGGTTGTTCAATTATCATTAATGTAACTATAACCTTCACCGCGATGTACGGTCAGAATATTAAACAACAATATCTTTCTATTTTCGGCAACATATTTATAGATACCCGAATGATTTAATAACGAGATGCCTAGCCTATGTGTGTCTGACTTTTCTGAATGTCACCCCGACTGCAGCCTGCACGCACGGGCAGCAATGAGTTTTATAAAGATTGATCGATGGCTGAGTTACCATCGTCGTTTCAGACAACCGTACAACTAAGGCCTTCTAAAAGAAAATGTAATTATCACGAGGTTTGTAAGTGAATTGTGTCACTCTGCAATAATAACAAAATAATATACAGCATAATCAGCCTACAATGTTCCCGCTAATGGGACACAGGCCTCCTCTCGGTGAGAGGGAGTGAAACGCTGCAAGTTCGTTGAAAGAAAATGAATTTAGTTATTGCATAATCAGATTAGCGTTCCCTCTGCTGGGACACATCCTCTCCGAGAGAGGGACTAGGGAGTGTTCCGAATTTAGGTAAATAAATAAATAACTCGGTATAGAGCAGTGGTCAGTAGAAATGGGCGGGACTTAGGTACGAATTGTAGGTCGTAGGTTCGAACCCAAACAGGCGCTTCACTTTGTGTAAATTATTTCATCGCCACTGCTCACAAATTGGTGAACGAAAACATCGTGAGGAAACCGAAATGTCCTAGGACCAAAAATTTTATGACATGTGAAATCTATCAACCCGTACTGGGCCCGCGTGGTGGATTACGGCTCACTCCCTCGCACCGAGAGGAGACTTGTCCCAGCAGTGGGAACGTTCATTATCATAGATTCATTATACTGTTCATGCTTAAAAAAATACTTAAATAATTACAGGTCTTTTCTCCTTTTTATTCCAACCCTCCATATTGTTCAGTCGGTCGTTTGTTTGTTTTTAAAATACTAAGGGCGGGTCTATTGTGATACTGACTACGATACAGTATTCAGTGGACAGCTCGCCTAGTAACAACGTTATATTAATATTACTGAAATGTCCACAAAAGTATTAGAGAAGGAACGCAGGAAATCCAGCATTAATTTTATTAATTTTCGGAGATTCCACTTTTTAGACAGGTAAACGTACCTATTGGAGTAGTTTATATGATTATAAGCTGAAATGGTGTATTAAAAATATGTTAGTGTAAAGTGTTATACGAGTACTTACAGTGCGGCAGTCGAGATTAGCTAAAGTCCGTCCCACGAAATACGCTAAAACAGAGGAACGGTTTGGAAAACTCCGTCAAGTCTTCTCGTCGCCTATCCCGCAGTGTTTGAAGACTCAGGTCTTCAACCAGTGCATCCTGCCTGTCACAACATACGGTGCTGAAACGTGGACACTGACGGTCGGGCTGGTCCACAAATTCAAGGTCGCTCAGCGCGCTATGGAGCGAGCTATGCTCGGAGTTTCTTTGAAGGATAAAATCAGGAATGAAATTATCCGGAAAAAAACCGGAGTTACCGACATAGCTTGCAGAGTAAGCAAACTGAAGTGGCAGTGGGCTGGCCGTGTCTGTCGAAGGACCGATGGCCGGTGGAGCAGACGAGTCCTGGAGTGGAGACCGCGTACCGGCAAGCGTAGTGTGGGACGTCCCCCCAGCTAGATGGACGGACGACCTAAAGAAGGTGGCTGGGGTAGACTGGATGCGGAAGGCGGAGGACAGCGTGCTGTGGCGCAGTCTGGGAGAGGCCTATGTCCAGCAGTGGACTGCGATAGGCTGAGTTGATTGATAGATTCGACATGGATATATAATGACCTGGAGAACGACATAGGCTATTTTTCATCCTGGAACGCCAGACGAAGTCGCGGTCAACAGCTAGTGATAGTATAAATTCTAAAATAATAGGAGGTCGTGCTACGCTACATGGCCTACGCTCGTAGTAAACTCGTAGCCATCTCGTAGCAAAGGCGTAGCCCTGCTACAGTCTTTTCTTTTCAAATTGTTACGTCTCGAATATGTGACTTGTTTTTAGCATTGTTTCTGCAAGTTACTTCAATAGAGTCAGCTTTAAAAATCTATACTAATTATAAAGCTAGAGTTTGTTTTTACGTTTTTTTTTTTTTCTTGTACGAACGTGCTAATCTCTGGAACTACCAGTCGGATTCAAAAAAATATTTTTGCATTTGATAGCCCCTTTTATGAAAAGTCTATAGGCTATTTAACATCACCCTACGACCCTTAGGAACCGAAAAAAAAGAAAAAAAGGGAAACAAAGTAAAAGAGCGGGCAGACGATGCGATGCGACGGGTTGGGTCGGGGGTACAAGAAATTTCACGCAGACGAAATCGCGGGTAGAAGCTAGTACCTTATATAATACTACTAGCTGCGCCCTGCGGTTTCACCCGCATAAGTTTCGATCCCGTGGGAATATCGGGATAAAAAGTAGCCTATATGTTAATCCAGGGTGTCAGCTACCTCCATACAAAATTTTATCAAACTTGGTTCAGCTGTAGAGCGTGAAGAAGTAACAAACATATAAACACACACAAACTTTCACCTTTATAATATTAATGTGATGTGATGTGATGTGATGTGATTAGTGTGATACACGAGTTGCATGATGCATTTTCATCTTTTATTTATTTCAGCAGTTTTCCCTTTTCAAGCAAGATTTTGCTATGTTCCAGGAGTCGTGAATCCCGTCGCCGCATCAACCATCCGCCTTCAGCGCTTTACAGCGTTGTGGGCGAGAAGTTGCGCGTGAGCACCCCTCGCGGCTTGCAATGCGCGCTGTTCTGTGGCGGGCAGCGCTGCAGATATGAGCTGCCGCAGCCAGGGACTGCGATACAGGGGCTGTACTCCGACTGGTGAGCGTCATTATTTATTAACTTTAATTAACGTTGTTAACCTTTTAACCGCCGGACTTTATATCAGTTGTCGTGCCCCCAGCGCCCGACAAAAAAAAAAACGAAAAATAAATACCGATGAAACGAGCTGTGATGATGTAATAATGATACAGATTAAACGAGCTGTGTTATTTGGTCGTATATATACGACTCTGGCGGAATGGACACGAAAATATTTGTCGGATTAATCCGACGTAAGCGGTTAAAAGGTGAAAAACGAATTACAATAGGTACACATAGAAAGAAAAAGAAAATTCAGGTAAAAACATAGAACAATAAAAAATAACAATGAATTCCTCTCACAATACTTCTGGCATGCCAATAATATCTTCGTCAATTCATGCGCAAATAGATCGTTTGTTAGATGCCAGCAATCATTAAATGCGGCTAGATCATCAGCCTAGCCTTTTCGGGTCGGCTTCCATTCTAATCGGTAGCAGCTAAATAAATAGGCGGCCGCTCCATGTAAAATACCTAGTATTTTACATGGAGCGGCCGCCCATCTGACCTCCATAACCAGTCTGGTTAGCAGGATACCCCTTAGTTTTTTTTTAAATCTAATTTTGTTTATTGGCTTTTATCACAGATATGTCAGCCCCATCGTACCTTTTTACATTAATTGGCTTACTTAAACAGTATTAGTTTATAATATTCTTAATAGTAAAAAGTTATTCGTGGAGGACCATAATTAAATGGCACAACTTTTTAATACTCGTAATATCCGAAGATGGTACAGATAAGATGGATTGGATTATGCCTATATCAAATTTTTTTATTTTACCCCTTGGTAAGACTATATGTTGCTCTGCCTAGCCTAGTATATGGAGGTGCATGTCATACAGCATAAAGAACCGTTCCAACGGTGGTATCTTCAGCTAAAGGATTTAGCTAGAAAGTTTGCGAAGCAACTTCCTCTCCTCACCTTAAACCAATACGACCGATGCAGTGCCGGTGATTTTGAGAATGACTTATTATATTTTTCAAATAGATTTTATTAAGTCATAAAAGGCATTTGCAAAGCAGATATGATTGGATACGCCAGGACCGACGTTCTGTAGAGGGTCATAGTTTTTTTTATTTTTGTGGATGGGAAATCATCAAATGACCCCTCCCGCTCTGGGTGGAGCGGAAGGGAGTGTCAGACTCTTACTGACTAAAACCCACCCATGTTCCTTCCTTAGCCCTTTATGTCCTGGGGTAGTGGTACTCCTTTCGAACAATCCCGCAACTGCGGCAGGAGAGGGACATACTGTGACCTTAGTAGTGATGTTCTTTTGCAAGGTCAAGTGCGTGGTATGTGCTTGAAACCGGGGCGTGCGTGTATGACCAGATGTATGAACATAAACGAAGCAAAAGAAGGAGCATGTAAGGATCGTAGCTGTTGGGGTTCTGTAGTTTCTTCCTACCCCGTGAGAAGAAGGATCATACTCGTCGTATGTTTGTATTTTATGTCACTATTTCGGTTTCAATCGAAAAAGTATACAGAAATTGTAGTAGCGTACTTGGCTTTAAGCGGCTGATCGTTACAACCTAACTTCAATAGAAATATTATCTTACAAAACATTTAAATATTATTACTTACTAGCGGCCCGCCCCAGCTTCGCACGGGCAATTTTTTTTTCGAATTTCCAAAATTTTCTTTCATACCAACCTTGTCCTGGCAATACCGAACACAACAAATAAAGAATTATCCAATTTGGTGCAATCTTTCGGAAATTATGCGCGTACAGACATTTCAGCGACTTTGTTTTATAGTATGCAAGGATAAGGCCGCAGCACACTTGTAACACCCGACGCTATCCCACGCTTACTTATTGGCAAATGACGAGATTAGCTCAACGAGATGAAAAATGTGGCCAACGAGTAAGCTTCATTGATGTCACGTAACGTGGTGTGTTATAAGTCTGTTTCCGCCTTTATGGTGAACTTATTACAGCCTTGGCGCATAATACATTATTATAACACCATTTAATCATAGATAACGCTAGCCTTTACAAAAACAGCCCACACTCGACCTACTGCGAACATGTTATATTAGTCGTAATGAACGACCAGCACGTTCATAATTTAGTTGTACACCACGACGACGCCTGCTGATAGCACCACAAGTTTTGTGTTTACAATGTCACCAGTTTTATTTGTGGTTTTTAAAATGTGGAGTTATAAAAACATTGTAGGAAAAATGTTTATTTACTTAATCAAGATAATATTCAAGCAAACATTTAAAATAATAATAATAATATGTGCATGTAAATATATGAAAAAATAAGCAAAAGAATCGTAGGGCATCAAAAAATTCGTCCACGTCGCTGTCAACGGCAAAAATGCCCAAAAGGCTGGCAGCATTGCCACGTTGTATGGCGATGCTAATTTTTTGGCCAAGAAATAGGCCTTTGCTATAATTTTTGTTCGAGAAACTTGTTCCCAATCTTGTATGAGGGACAATCTTGACTAGATAAACGAGTTTTTTTTTTTTTGTTGCTGGATGGGCTCGCTCTTGACCTCGATCACGCCTGATGGAAAGCGGTTGATGCGGTCTATAATGGAACGAGCGTGCCCAGAAGATGCTTAAGGCACTGGAACTCCCACGCATTGACGCAACACGCAGGCTGCTTGACGCCGGACTCCGGTGGAAGGGTGGTCGCAAACCAGGCGGGCGTCAGCTCTACCACCGCAAAGGAAGAAGTCAAATAAGGTGTTGGGTGTGACTGTTTTCCTGGGAATCACGCTAGACGAGAAATTACAATGGGGACCTCACATAACATCTCTTGCGGGGCGGCTTAGCTCGGCCGCTTATGCTGTTAGGAAGATAAGACAGTTAACAGATGTAGAAACCGCGCGTTTAGTCTATTTTAGCTACTTTCACAGCATTATGTCGTACGGCATTTTACTATGGGGTCGAGCTGCTGACATTGAATCCATCTTTATTTTGCAAAAGAGAGCTGTCAGAGCCATTTATAATCTACGTCGCCGCGAATCTCTCAGGGAACTATTTAAAAGGATTAATATTATGACGGTACCTTGCCAATTCATTTATGAAAATATTATGTATGTAAGAAAAAATCTACATCTTTTTAATAAAATAAGCGATAGACATAACTTTAATACAAGAAATAAAGATAAAATACATCAACCATTTTTCAGATTAGCCAAAGTACATACATCTTTTATCGGGTACTGTGTTAAATGTTACAATAAAATACCTTGTGATATATTGCAATTAAATGAAAGAAAATTTAAAACTCACATTAAACGTACACTTTGTAAACAAGCATACTATAAATTAGAAGATTATATCCAAGATAAGAACGCTTGGAAACATGCTGGTCCTGCTCCATAGGACAATCTAGAGTCTAGACAAAATCAAACTGGTTGCTAATTTAATTGTAAATTTTTTTATTCTTTTTTTTTACATTTATTACTCACACCCTGACTTATTACTTGTATTTTGTTTTTTAATTAAAATCGTTTTGCTTGTACCATGTTTGTAAATATGTGAGCACCATGTATCTATCAGATAATTAATTTATATGTCATGGCTTCGTTTTTAATTCTTTTACCTATTGTGGTATAGTAATTTTATTGTAGGTGCATCGTCCTCACATGTTATTATATAATTAATGTACCCATGCAAAATATTGTACCTAAACATTTTAAAAGAGTAACGGTGGAGTTTCTTGCCCGTTCTTCTCCATACGAAAACTACCTTTTGGAATGGGCGACTAGAATCAATTCTATTTTAAGATAATTTTTGACGTTCAAAAGTGCCTTTTATGTGCCTATTTGAAATAAATGCTTTGACTTTGACTTTTGACTTTGACTGTCCAGGATGCGCCGAGCGCTCAGTTCAGTTGAGTAACTGGCGGAACAAACTGCGCTACACGAGGACGCTTCTTCATGCATCCCAAAACCCGAGTCAAACGGGCGTAGTTTCAATTAAATGCTTTAAACTTTTTAACAATAGCTTCCAATTCCTTAATTAAACATATAACATAAAATCAAGCCTATATTCCACGAAGGGTTAGGCAGACGTATACGGGAGTGCGGGATTGTCCGAAAGGGTTACTGCTACCCCGGAACATAAAGGGCTAAGGAAGGAACACGGGTGGGTTTTAGTCAGTAAGAGTCTGACACTCCCTTCCGCTCCACCCAGAGCGGGAGAGGTCATTTGATGATTTCACATCCTTAAAAAAAAAAAGGCATACGTATATCTATAGTACACCCACATTTCGCCAGTTATGTTTAAGTCCCATGTAATAAGGAGCGAGCCTATTGCCAACAACCGGACACAAATCCAGACTCCGGGCTGCTACTGAGAAATTCCAGATGAAAAAACCCAATAACAATTTGCCCGACTCTGGAATCGAACCCAGGAAGGTCCTCATGCTCAACAGGAGCACTTGCAACCACTAGACCAACGAGTAATTTAAGTAATTAAGCACCCCTCGAAAAATTATCATAAGGACTTTATACTTATCCTTGGCTTTAAAAATAAAAGTACAATAAAATGTGTGGGTCGCGTGACTTCCGCCCGGCCACTTTATTTTATGTTAATTATTGTAATAATATACTTTTTTACTCGACTTACTAATGTGAACTTAAGAAATAAGGGTCGGAGTACACGATCCGGGCTATACTTTGCAGTCCGTCATATTTGTAGCCGATATATAATATGAGTATACATAAGGTTATTTAAGGATCGTAGCGTTGCGTAGGTATCGTCAGGTGGCGTTCTTCTGTAGTTTCTGCTTGCCCCATGGGAAGAAGGTGTGAGAGTATGAATGCCATACATACATGTAATAACAAACGTAGAGGCAAAGCTGAAAACTCGGCAAAACTTTTAATGATAAGAGCTAGCAGGGCATACGACTCGATATGTCAGAGTGTTCATAATCTTGATTCATTCTCCACCAGTGTTCCTAATATTTTATTTATTTATTTAATACTTCAAGCACATAAAAGTACAGAGGCGGACTTAATGCCATAGGCATTTTCTACCAGTCAACCTTTGGGTGATGCAGAGACAAACAGTGGTAGGTGCAATCAATAAACATTGAGAAATAAATATTTAATAAATATTAAACAAAATACTGTGTTAAAGCTTCTTTGAAGATCACTAATTAAAACCTGTTCAGTCTTTTCTTAATTCTCTCCGAGTGCTTACTTATTTTTGCTTTCGCTTGCCTTTCTACTGTTTCTTGTGCTACCCTAATATTTTCAGTGAAAACTTTTGATTGGCCTTCTTTCACTAACTGTCAACTATCTATATCCTAGCTGTAAGTTTTCTTAAGAAATAAAATAAAAAACTGTACAGCACTCCGGGAGTGCCGATAGAAGTGAAAACAAAACACAAACAGAATACTTTGCCATCACTCACTGACATATCGGATATACATTAAAACCGATTACATACCGAGGACAGTCGAACACATCTGAAGCGATGTCGGTTACGGTAACAGTGGCGCGCATTCAATGGTTTTTTCCCATCTTAAAAAATGCCCAACGCGCCTAAAGAAGTTTTCACTTCAATAAAGATATAAGTATATAAAGTATAACATAGCCTCAATTATAGCCTAAAATCGTTCGTGTAACCACCGCCTAACAACGGCTCTGCAGTCGTACTAAAACACATTACACATGACATTTCTTAATAAAACAAACTACCAAAATGCACTGCAAATAAGTAAATTATAGCTACTTTATTAATGTAGGCGCATGCAATTTTAAAATGGTTTTGTTTTTTTTTTTGTTTTCAATGACATTAGGTATGTCGGTATGTCGTTACTCGTTAGGGCAAGGCAAAAGCACTGTGTTTAATTATGTTGAAATGTTAATTACATTTGCCTGTGTCCCAGCAGTGGGAACGTTATAGGCTGATTATGTTATGTTTATGTTATGTTACCATTTGTTTCTTTAATATTATTTTTAACCAACTTCAAAAAAAGTAGGAGGTTCTCAATTCGGTTGTATTTTTTTAATGTTCGCTTCCTCAGAGCTCCCTCATTTGTAAACCGACTAATAGCGACAAGCGATTTCAACCGCATAAACGATTGGTGGGAATATCGGGATAGAATAGAATATAAATTACAGACCTAAAATATATAGAAACTTAACAATGGGTGACACAATGGGCGGGATGGATCGGGATAAAAAGTATCCTATGTGTTAATACTGGTTATAAACTATCTGTGTGTCTTTCATCCAAATCCGTGCGTGAAAGAGTAACAAACATCCACCCATCCTCACACACACACACACACACACACACACACACACACACACACATTCACACACGTTCACATTTATAATAATTAGGATTTGAAATTTTTTCTTTTGTTTGAAAGGGGTGAGTCAAGTTCTGACGAGTTGTTTTTGAGTTGGATACAATTACGAATTTTTCCACTAGTTTAGTATATATCGCACTGCTAACACAAGACTGTATCAACTCAAAAAAGACAAATTCGAGATACTTAACTCATTCTTCATATGTAAAATGAAATAACTTGATAACCTGCAATCTCTGAAATTACTCATAATTAAAGAAACCCCTTAATTTTATCACTAATTTTAAAACATTGTTCACTTTTTACAATCGTTAACAGGAAACGAGTAAGTTGAGAGCAGTGGTGGCCAAGTGGTAACAGCCGCGACTTACGAGTTGTAGGTCGTAGGTTCGAACCCTTTAGCTTTACTTTGTGTAAATTATTTTATCACCACTGCTCTCAAAATGGTGAAGGAAAACATCGTGAGGAAACCGGCATGTCCTAGAACCAAAAAATTCGAAGACATGTGACATCTGCCAACCCGCACTGGGCCCGCGTGGTGGATTACGGCCCACTCCCTCTCACCGAGGAGGCCTGTGTCCCAGCAGTGGGAACATTATAGGCTGATTATGTAAACGAGTAATCAGTTTTCCATCATTTCTGAAAAAAAGTGTGATATGTTGATGATGTTATAAATTATAATAACTTCCTGTAGCTGTAACCTAGCAAGTACCTATAGCATACGTAAAAGTGAAAAACAAAATCTTTATTAATATAAAAAAATCTACCGAATTCCACAAAAAAATACTACTTACAAAGTGTAAAATAATTTTAATTTCAGAAGTCTGTGGCTAAAAACGAAAACACAACCAAAAACACCGACTTCCGAAATTGAAGTTATTTTTCTCATTGAGTTGTTTATTTTTGGAAGTCGGTTGTTTTTTTTTTTATAAGTAATTAAGTTTATTGATCTTAAAAGCTTGACAATATGGAATGATTTATTGTTCTTAATTTAGTATCGAAATGATTAAATGTTTATTTGTAGATATATTTTTTACTGTGGAGGTTTGCATTATGTAGGTACACACCCACTATACATGCTGTCGATAAAATAGGTGGGATGAAATCTTACTTTGTAGGGATCTATTTATGAGGGCCATCCATTTTTTGGAGATGCTTCAAAGTTACATTAAAAGAAACCAAAATCTTATAATAACTTAGAAGTCCGAGTTCCGAAGAAAGTGCTTCAACATAGCTATTCACAACCACACGCTTCCGTACCGTATCAAACATCAATCAACGTTTTCGTAGGAGTCCTCTAAACGCTGTTCTCAAGTCCAAAACCCGAAAATTTTGTCAGTTTAAATCAAATAGACGCCCGCTATTCTAAGACGATAGCTGTTTGTTGTCGGGGGCAAGTCAAATCAGATTATCGAAATGAGTCCTTTTCCACACGATAACATGTCGTATCGTATGGTTGTGAATGCTGGTGCAGGTCAACTTTACCTTACATTATTTACCACGCACTTTGTCATGGGTAGGGTATATTACAAAAACTGTGTCAAGACCACTTAAGCAATTAACATTACACTTAAATTAATATAAAGACGCGTACGGCGAGGACTGGTTCGAGGTGGCGCGGGAAAAGAGTTTCTGGAAGGATTTGGGGGAGGGCTTTGTCCAGCAGTGGGACAGTACAAGTTAACAAAAAAAAAAAAAAACAATCTGCCTAGCCTTATCCCAACTATGTTGGGGTCTGCTTTCAGTCTAACCGGATGCAGCTGAATACCAGTGTTTTACATGGTGCGACTCCAACTGCCTATCTGACCTCCACTACCCCTTACAACATCCCCCCCCCCCCGACGTAACACGATACCCGAAAGTCTGACAACCAGGCTTGCCAAGGAAGAATGGTTGTCAGACTTTCGGGCTTCTGACTACTCGTAACGACTGTCAATGATCTACGAATGACAGCCAGGACCATCGGCTTAACGTGCTTTCCGAGGTACGGAGGGGTCTCGATATGTAATGGATGGTCACCCATCTACTGACTGACCTCGGCAAGCGTTGCTTAACGCGTTTATTCCTCAGATTGTAGGTATATACTATCACTTTAACGAAATTATGGCAACCAAATCTATACATTTGTCATCATTCTTACCCTTATCTCAATGTATTTAGGGTCGGCGCAACGTCTTTTTCTATCATACTTCTAGCCAACATTTCGGGAGTCACCCCTATCTATCTTTCACGCAGTCCATCTATCGTATCTTTGGTCTTCCCCTACTCTTATAGCCATCCATTGATACTCAATACTTCCCTCACGACATTTTTCCCATTCCTGTACCGGGGTGACTGAAAAGTTGCGTGTGGAAACCACAACTTTAGAGTCACCGTGCACCGGTACTACTTTCAGACTTCCTCATAAAGCCCTTCATAGCGTGTTTACATAAAATAAACCATGCGGAAACTCATTGTAATATAATAATGAAGCTAACTACATATTCGATCGCCAAGGTAATGTTATAACTTTAATTGCTTTCATGTTCACCAGCTAATCAACGGTATTTTATGATTTGTTTATTAATTATTACGGGTACTTGCTTTGCGAGCTCTTTACAAGCTTTCGATGCCTGGATTTTTCACTTTTTTAACCGACTTCAAAAAAGGAGGTTCTGTATTTGATCCGTATGTATGTATATGTATGGTAATTATTCTTATGTACGAAGTTATATGCATAAATGTACTGCATCTCCGGCATTTCTATGCGAATTTTGATGATTCTTCTAGTCGGTGTCTTCAATTATTCAATGCAAAAGTGTTAATTGAATTTGTGTGGGGTAAGTACAACAAAAAAGTGAAAAATAAAAACTTTTTTACAAAAAAAAACAACCGACTTAAAAAAAACGGGTTATTGTACATTCGTCACAAAGTAAATTCGTCACATTTTATAAACTCCATACATTGAAAGTGTATTCGTCACATGTATAAAAAATATGTGTAAATTCGTCTCAAGTCTGCATAGGTACATATTTTTTGCATAAAGTACTGGTAGAAAACAAAGTTATTGATTTTTAGCGCTCGAAATGAAAATGATTTTAAATTTTTTTTCTTCTCCTGCGCTCCTGCACATGCTATCACGCGCTCGCTCGCTCGCTCGCTGTAGGTGCAAATTACCAAAAAATAATGTGATTATTACTGTGATTTAATTATCTTTCTATTGTTTTGTTATAATTGTAATGTTGCAGACAAATCAGCCTATTGCAATAAATATATATATACAAGGTGTAATTTCAATGGTGTCGGACCTGAAAAGAGGCCATTGTACTCATCATTATGAACAGCTTTTAGTATTAGACCAACCCTGAAAACGCAAAAAAAAATTCTCCTATTCCATACATTTTGACGAGTTATGCGAACATAAATGTAGGGAACAGCAGATTTTTTTTTCGCGATTTCGGGTTTGGTGCCATAGTAAAAGTTGTTCATAATGATGAGTACAATGGCTTTTTTCAGGTACGACACCATTTAAATGACACCTTGTATAGTTGTAAGTAAAACTGTGATTTTTTATGTAGATGCAAATTACCAAAAAAAATGTGATTATTACTGTGATTTAATTAAGTATATTTTTACTATTTTTCTTATAATTATAATATTGTAAGCAAATCAGCTCATCACTTGCAATACATGTTTATTTAGTATTAGGCGTGCCACGCAGGTCACGCTGTCCTTGACAACGCGGGCTTAAAAACCAGACAATATTACCGTATATTTTAGCTGTAAGTAGAACCGTGATTTTTATGCGAATTTCTGTGATTATGAAAAATAAAGAAATAACGTTTTATTCTTTATTGTTTGATTTTTCTGCAGTCTGCACGAAAATAAACAATATGGCGGATTTTCTTTCATAAAAATAGATTTGTGGCGAGTTTACACATACTTTTTTTCGTGACGAATTTACTTTGTGACGAATGTACAATAACCCAAAAAAACACTACAAAGTGATAAATAACTTTAATTTCGGAAGTCGGTGTCAAAAAACGAAAATGACAACGACACCGGCTTCCGAAATTAAAGTTATTTATCAATTTGTAGTTTTTTTTTTAACTTGTTTTTTTTTTTTTTGTAAAAATGTTTTTATTTTTCACTTTTTGGTTGAACTCTACACAAATTCATATTGTAACACTACTTGCTATGTATATATCAATGATAGGAAGTTATTAAAATATCATCAATATAAACTAACCCCCTTACTAATAAACGTTGTATAACGTCTGTATAGTTACACAACGCTTTGTCTTCTTCTTTCGAAAGTCAAATTACTGACGACTGAAAGAGAGAAATCGGTGTGTTACTATTCATCTGATATATAATACGTTTATTAGAAAGGGGGTTAGTGGAAAAAAATCGTATTATGGAAGCTAACTCAAAAACCAAAGCAAAGTAAATAAAATTTATATGGAACCACCCCTGACGCATGCATGCCTTAAAATTATCCATAAAAAAAAATTTGCAAATCCGTCTATTTATGACGGAGATATACCTGAACATACCTACATTAAAAAAATAAATATAAACATCAAAATTGACAACCTCCTTCATCCTTTTTTGAAGTCGGTTGAAGAACGGTTTGTCTACAACTTCGATAATTATTCCTAGAAAACCGTTCTGCGTTTTATGTAATACATTTTTATATTTTTTCATCTTCTGTCCTAAGCTTGTCAGTTAATCTGACTCCCTACTGTTTTTCCTACTATTTGTTTTATAAATTAATGTTTGCCTCGTAATTCTTGTCCGTAAATAGCTTTTAACGGACTCTTTTAACGGAGGTTGCATGTAAGCATCAAATAGGCTATAATGTGTACAGTACTTTAAGAAACTCGTATTGGATTTCATTTTAGGAGTTTTCACATAAATTACATAAAATTAGCCTTTTCTATTTTTCACGTCAAACCTAATCTCATTCAATGACACACGCTTAAACGTTCGAACAGCAGATTCCATCAACTATGACCGGCCTGTATTACAATAGGGGCACAACCTCTACAGTACTTGGCTAACACAGCTATTTTCAAGTGCCTGCCATGATTTTTATAGCAGTTGTTTGGATCAACAACTTAGTAGTGTTTTTAGCTGTAACTCCGGTCAATTAACATAACGTTAACGGTATTTAGTAAACGGTAAGAGCAGTGGTGGCTCAGTGGTAACGGTCCCGATTTACGAGTTGTAGGTCTTGGGTTCGAACCCAGGCAGGCGCTTTACTTTGTGAAAATTATGTCATCACCACTGCTCTCAAAACGGTGAAGGAAAACATCGGGAGAAAACCGGCAAGTCCTAGAACCGAAAATTCGAAGATATGTAACATCTACCAACCCGCACTGCTCCCGCGTGTTAGATTACGGCCCACTCCCTCTAGAAGAGAGGAGGCCTGTGTCCCAGCAGTGGGAACATTATAGGCTGATAGGTAACGGTATATACGCATTTTAATAGATCTTACTAAGTATTGAAATGCTTTGCTTCATGACGCAAATATTTTTTTCCTCGATTTTGAGACATTCCTTTAGCGACTAGCTAAGTAGGTACTTATCTCATACCTGTTCCAAGCATTTATTTTTAATCAAATCAATAGCCCCTCCACAAAGGAACGCAATTAGCAATATGCCCAATACATTCTTTAAAAAATATCTCAGACATAACCGTCTTTTGATCAATCAAAAACCATAAAGCTTTTAATCCTTCGTACTACATCAATAACCCTGTCTGTATACTGAATATCTTACCTAATTTAACGTCACGTTGTCACAGGGTTACCGACGACATTCTGGCGATGGCACGCCCCAGCACCGCTAATATCGCCGCTAGGAATATTATACAACAGTTCCATAGGTAAGTGGCTCTGTATTACATAAATATAGCTAAAAAACTATAGTTTGTCCCAAAACTATCTGATGAAAATGTAAACAAATGGAAGATACAAATCAAAACACGTATTCTACCTGTGGATGCCAATAGTAGCGCTTATACTTACAAAATGAGTGCTTTAATTAGATGATTTGAATACAATAAACCAAAAATTCTAATTTGTAATTACCTAACGTTTTTCTTCTGTCAAGTGAGGATATTTGCAATTTTCAATTTCCAATTGAGACAATTCTAGGGCCTTAAATCAGTCGTAACTGGTAGTCAAAAGCTTAAAAGGATTTCCTAGCCGCACTTGCTACGCCGTAGCGCGTCGTAGACTCGTAGTTGCTCATCTCCCAGCCCTGAATGCAGCAATATTTTTTGCAAAGAACCAATAGTCTTGGCACTCTTGGCCATAATTTCCATATTATCCATACCATCTCAATAACCAAAATGTTATCAAAAACAAAGTATTCTGGAACTTATTCCAACTCATTAAATGTGTATTTTCCACTGTTTCAGCTGGGGCATCCGCACAGTGATCAACCTGCAGACGCCGGGGGAGCACGCCAGTTGTGGACCCCCCCTCACCAAGTCAGGATTCACTTACGACCCCACTATTTTCATGGCTAATGATAGTAAGTGACAATTTTCATCAAAATCTGTCCGGCCGTTTTGGAGATAAGACGGAACAAACAGACAGACAAAAATTTTTTAAATTGTTTTTTGTCATGTAAAAAACTGTTATTTTGACATTACAAACAGACACTTCAATTTTATTAATTTGTATAAGTACTTGAGAATATGTATTTCAACAGATTTCCTCGTTGGTATAGTGTTTGCAAGCGCTACTGCTGAGAATGAGGTCCTGGGTTCGATTCCCGGGTCGGGCAAAGTGTTATTAGGTTCTTCCATCTGGAATTTCTCAGTTGCATTCCGGAGTCTGAATTTGTCCTCGGTTAGTGGCAACATAACTGGCGAAATGTGGGTGTCCACGAGTGAGAAAATCGCGGCCATATTATCATCGTGTCACGTATTTCTATAGACTCTCTTAGAACGAGTCTCCACACGGCGATATCATCGTAACGAAGTGAAACGGAACGCTCTAGAATTTTCTCAACCAGCCGCACTGCGCGCTTGGCGCCTTCGCTAGTCGCCTAGCGTGTATCGAAGGATGTTAAATCACCAGGCCCAAGGCGCTAAGCGAGCCACCTGCCAGTGCGTTCGTAGTCTAAGGATTAGGCAGAAGATATCTATAGTGTAACGTGCAGTTAACAGGACATGTAGGACATAAAATTAACCCCCTTACTAATAAACGTATTATATCAGACTAAGTAGCTTCTGCCCGTGACTTCGTCCGCGTGAAATTTCACACTCCCCCCATTCACCCTCTTAGGGGTGGAATTTCGAAAAACCCTTTCTTAGTGGATACCTAATCTTCACAAAGAACACACCCTCCAAATTTCATGTCTTTAGAACCAGCGGTTTAGGCTGTGCGTTGATATATTAGTATAATTAAATGAGATGTAATATTGTTTACAGTATACTACTACAACTTCGCCTGGCCCGACTACGCCGAGGCCAGTCTGAGCGGACTCCTCAACATGGCGAAAGTTCTGTCCTTCGCTCTGCAGGAGGGCAGGGTTGCCATACACTGCCATGCAGGTAACTTCACATATAAGTACTCTGCGTTCAGGATTTAGTTTCCGAACATGTAAACAGATACGGGTTTTTGAAAAAAAAAACTTTAATTCCTACAAAACAAAGTTCATTTTACGCTGCAACTTGAAACGTTTTTATGACTCTTTCAATAGTACACGTCATTCTGAAATCAACTTCATTTCCACTTCCACTACAATAAAGTTGATATTTGTTTAACTTGGAATAACATAAACTGGAAACATGTATTTGAATAGACCTTAAGTTCCTTCCTCATGTCATTAAGTAGCAGACGGCCCACCTATAGTGGTATGAGGAATCGAGTGTAAAGTTCACTCATCCTCCATAGAGAAGGGAGGATCTTCCGACCAAACGGGTGTCTTGTCTGGTGGGCACGATTTCCTGCGTTCGGACGCGGTATCGGAATCGCGCGTTTTAGCGACTGCTCCGATGCTGGATCGGGTCGGCTGAGTGTTGCCGATCCATAATCGACTATCGATAGTTTGCCGATTTGCAATGGTATTATTTATTTATTTATTTAATACTTCAAGCACATAAATGTACAGAGGCGGACATAATGCCATAGGCATTTTCTACCAGTCAACCTTTTTTATTTACAAATTTCAAAATGATTTCTTTCTTTATTCTTTTAAAACTGTAGCAGTAACACAGATCGGTAGCAATATAAAAAAAATATACTGGTCTAGCTGAATGGTCTTCGTTTAATTACATTGTTGTTAAAATATACCCAATACCAATACCGTCTTCGGCGCGATTGATATTTTCGCTTTATCAATAAAGCAAGCAGCAGTGCAGCTTCATTACAATCCATGGTGAGGATGTAGCCTCGTCAAAATCATACCGCAGATGCCAAATCGATGCGACCGGATGAACGACGCGAACGCGTGCGGACGGAATGTGTGCGATGTCGAGCTTCCGAAAAGCGACCCAATCGCCGCGTTTGGCGTTTTTAAGTGTGCGGTGTGGAATGTTTGGTCGCTGGCCTGCATTTAGCTTCTAAAAAGCGGATAAATCGCCGATCGCCGATGCTAATGCAACAGATAGCACAAAATAGATAGCACAAATAAACGATACTGATTTATTAATAGTTTCGGCTCAGTGGAAACAAGAAGGAAAATTGCGTCCTTTTGCCGAATGAAATTTAGATGTAAGTAGGTATTTAAAACCAAAACAAAAAAAAAGTGATGCGACTCGTTTATAAGGCTGGCTCTAAACGATCATTATATTGCACAGAATCACGAATTGCACAATGTTTTTAACCGTTTAGAACAAAATTGAATTGACACTATCGAATGGTGTAATAATACAGTATGTCGCTTCTTTACAAGAGCAACGTGACATCTCATAAAAACACGTTTTTTTTATTATTTGATATTGAAAACCGCAATGTCGAATTTTATTTTTTTTTAATTACCGCAACAATTTAATGGTTTTCCTAGAGTAAAATTATCAATATTTTAGTATTTATCAACGCTTAAATGTTTAAAATTGCTCTCCTGTATAGTTGTGGTTTAAAAAATATCACGTTATTCTTGTAAAGAGGCGATGTGTTTTTTTTTTTCAAAATCAACAGGTTTGATTCCTGGCTAGAAATATTGATTTTTCAAAAATCCAATGATGCAGTTTTAGTTTTCATCAAAATCGAGCCCGCGACTCCTTTCAGTACTTTTCGCTATTCCTCATAGTTTAGAATTTGGCCATCCACGCCCACATGAAAATTAAAACATTTTTAAAAGCGTAGGTAACTGTGGAGTTTCTTACCCATTCTTCTCCATATGAAACTACCTTTTGGAAGGGGCGACTAAAATCAATTCATTCTCTTTTTTGTTCATTTTGACGTTCAAAAGTACCTTTTATGTCCTACTAGTCGACCCAGCGAACTTCATACCGCTTCAGAATATGAATTACTAGACTGTTATTAAGTTTTTTAACTTCCCTTCAGCTTTTACAACCCTTAGGTCACGTACCTAATACACCATCGACAGTCATAATATTAATATCCACACATGTGTCACATAGTACTAGGAAACAATAAAGCAATAAATATTCAACAAAAACGTAATAAACGACAATTTCTTAAATCAATTTATTTGTCTGATAACGCGTACAGTCAGCCCTCCATATCGAGCACCAACGAACTCATTATGTATCTGTGTTTTATTTTTATTATAATAATTGCAATATATTTATGGCAACAATTTATATTAGAAGAATTTATATTAGGAGAAGGCATGTGTGTCTCGTTATTATCAGCCAGATTTCAACTACTGTGGGCGAACTATGGGTATGTGTTGGTTATTGCGCAATAGAAAAACGGTTTGCAGTTCAAATCAGATTATAATTTCACGAACAATTTACTCACACTAGCAAATCACACACTATAGGTACACGATACAACCAGATACGGAACGCAGGACAGTTTCTGAGCGCATGTTGTTCGTTCGATGTCCGATGTCCAAGAGAGCTCCACATCGTTCTGTCGCGCTGTTGTCGACCCCCCACGAACTCAGGCTAGACTCTGTCAAGCGCCGCCAGATGGCGCTGGCGTTCCGAATAGTCAAACGAATGACCGGATGCGACATAACGAATTATTGCCAGTCCTGTGAAAGCCGAACAAATTATTTTTATATGGAATTTGTAACCTTCTTTAGCCAACATTCAGAAATACATGCAGAATCTCAGGATGACCAACATTACAACTAGGAAGTGACCACCACGTGACCACACAGCACGTGACCACACAAACAAACATGTCTGCCTTAAAGGTTACATCTTTAGGGTATATAATATGTTCTGTGGGTTCACGCTCTGTGTTATCGCTTGTTCGGCGATTAGGAGCAAGGAACAAATTTACTCTAGGGAGATTAGGAGCCGCTTGACAGATTGTGTGCCATATTTATATTTCTAAATTTGAATTGATCATGATTCGTTATTTAAGCGACTATATACTAGATAATATTTGCCGAGGTTGGCTGGCACTGTATTTGTGGTAAATATTAGTTAGAAATTATTTTGTTATCACATTATTATAATAGCCCAGCCGTTCTGTCGCAAAATTTTATCAGAGATCATAAATTCTGAATTTGAAACATGTAGATAGACTGAATAGGTATATTGTTTTAGCTCTCAAAGTTGATTTGTTCTTGCTGAACTTTCTTTCACTTAGGTAGATAGGAACCTTGATAACAGTGGAGTTTCTTGCCCATTCTTCTCCAACGAAAACTACCTTTTGGAAGGGTCCACTAGAATGAATTCTATTTTATTGTAATTTTTAACGTTCAAAAGTGCCTTTTATGTGCCTACTAGCTGCGCCCCGTAGTTTCACCCGTGTAAATGTCGATCCCGTGGGAATATCGATAAAAAGTTGCCTATATGTTAATAATCCAGGGTGTCAGCTACCTCCATACAAAATTTTATCAAATTTGGTCCAGCCGTTTGAGCGTGAAGAAGTAACAAACATATAAACACACACACACACACTCACAAACTTTCGCCTTTATAATATTAGTGTGATGACTGTGATGTTAATTTATTTTTGGGAAATTTTCCCATGTTTTTAATAGTTATTCGGGGCGGAGACAAATCCAACAAATCAACGATCAGAAAAATTGGTCCAGCCGTTCTTGAGTTATAAATGGTGTTACTAACTCGACTTTGTTTTATTTAAGTAGGTATATACATTTGAAATAAATTATTTGTCTTTGACTTTGATACAAAATCATTTCAGTTCAATTTGTTGGATGTCAAAACTCCGAAGATGCGTTATACATTGATATACTTACTATCGTTTAACTAAATCAACGAACAATAAAATTGGCAATCTTCGAATATTATATCCAATCAAGCTTTTTCGAGCAGTAATATACTTAGCGATTCAAATTCGCAACACTATTATGTAAACGACATATACATAACGTGAATCAAGAAAGGCTCACGAGATATAATTATTATTTACGCGCGTGTGTCGGCCCTCACCTCAGTCACCCAGACGTGTGCACCGCGGCAACATGATACTCGTCATAGTTTCCTATTTGATTAAACTACTACTCATATTCTATTTTTTTCTTCTTATAATTGTTGCTTTGATAGCAAAATACATAAAACTAAAAACTGAACCCGTTCGAAGAGTGTGTAAATCTAATGTGAGACTTGATGGAAAGATCGCGCTCGTGACGGGCGGCAACCAAGGCATCGGCCTGGAGACTGCCCGGGACCTCGCGTCCAGAGGAGCGCACGTGATCATCGCCTGCCGGGACGCCGCAAAAGCTGCAGAAGCTATCACCGATATAGCAGCTACAACAGGCAACAAACAAGTTGAATATAAACCCTTAGATCTATCAAAATTCAGCAGTGTACGGAAATTCGCTGAAGACTTCAACAAATCCTATGACCGTCTCGATATTTTTGTGAGCAACGCTGGCTGCGGCAGCAAACCGGAGCTTACTGAAGATGGAAACGATGTGGTGATGCAAGTGAACTACTTCGGGCCCTTCCTCCTCACAAACCTGCTGCGTGACAAACTGATCGCCTCCGCACCCAGCAGAATCATCATAGTGTCGTCTTACCTACATAATTTCGCTTTGACATTACGCGTTAACAACCTACACCTACCTGCAGTTACAGGATCACTAGGGAAGTTCGTGTCTTACGCAAATAGCAAATTATGTCATATTCTCTGGATGAAGGCATTAGTGAAGAGATTACCTGAAGGGGTGACTGTGAATACTTTACATCCTGGAGTGATTAAAACTGGTATAACTAACGAGTGGCCGCTTTTTATAAGGTGGATAATGAACTTGACGTTTGATGCCCTGTTATATAGAACAGCTAAAGAGGGTGCTCAGACGACATTACATCTGTGCGTTGCTGAAGAAGTGGAGATTGTACGGGGGAAGTACTTCATGGAGTGTATGGAAGGAGAATACAGCAGGGTGGCGGATGACGATGAGTTGGTGGAGCAAGTGTGGGACAAGAGTCTAAAGGTGACGAGTTCAACTTAGCTTCGACAAATCTTTGTGGTCTATATGTGTATTCTTCAGTTACAGTAGTACCTAACTAATATTAAGTGATAAACTCGAGTGCATTTTTCAAGAAAATAGGTCGTGTGAAGCAGTGGTGATACCTTATTACAAACAGAGATGGGATTGTTAAAGGTCGAATTATAGTCGAGTCAGTTAATAGTTTATTATTCAGCTGACTGTTTTGGCTAGATGAATGTCGTCGTGTGAATGTCATTAGTAAACAGTAGAGCTATTCTGCAACCATCTCACCGACAAGTTAGGTGAAGTGAGTTGTCAATAGCGTCAATCTCTGGCATCATGAGAACCGACAGCTCATTTCACCCAAATTCTCACAGCAAGATTCTTACAGAATATATCGGCTGTAGATTCTACAAGTGTCATGTAATTTAAACACACACACAGGCACACACATTGTTGTCTGAAACATTATTTTTTTATTAATTTTGTATTTTGTGTTTCACGAACTGTGTCCAAATAAACATTTTTCTTTCTTTCTTTCTTTCAAATTACCTGAATCTATGCCATTAATGTTTATTGCTTAAATGGGAGCCTTTTGGCCTCGTACAGTATTTTCTGTTTTTTTTTTTTTTATATATAATTTTATTTATGATTGTGTTTAGTTTAGTTTGTGATCTTCTTGTACGAGTCACAATAAATACTTTTTCTTTCTTTCTAATAAATAAAATTGAAGTGTCTGTTTGTAATGTTAAAAAAACAGCTTTTTATTATTAAATGCATATGAAAGTACATACGGTACTTATAACGATAATTCAAATTTTACATTGTTTGTGTCTGTCTGTTTGCTCCAGCTAAACTCCGAAATGGCTGGACCGATTTTGATGGAAATTTCACTGGCAGATAGCTGATGTCATAAGGGATTATTTTGACTTTTATTTTAGAAAATGAATTAGGGTTCCACACAAAAAAATTAAAACCCATGAAATCCAATATGTTTTCCGACATGCACGTGAACGAAGTGCCGGGTCCAGCAAGTAAATATATTTACGATGAAATTTAAGGTTTTACACAGTTTCTAAACTGGTACAAAGTCTGTAAAATGATTTATTTATATAAAATGCAACCAACTAAACACAAACTCAGCATTAACCCAAAGTGTTTATCGTAATATGGTGGAAAAAATCAATGGGCCCTGGAGGGAAACCACTTTAAATCCTTAAGATAGATTTTTTTACTTAAAGGAAACGTTCCTTTATTAAAAAAAAAAAAAACAAAACTGCATTCACAGATTTCTCGACAAGCTTACCTAAACCGGATGTAAAGTGCCTTTTATGTAACTTTATGAAATAAATGATTTGTCTTTAACTTTGATACAAAATTATTTCATTGCAATTTGGTGGATGTCAAAACCCCGAAGTTGCGTTATACATTGAATACTATCGTTTAATCAAATCAATGAACAAATTGGCAATCTTCGAACATTTGGTTCTAGGCCATGGCGGTTTCGAACAGGTTTCCCATTAAGGTTTTTCGAGCGGTAAAGCAGTTACAGCGAATAAAATTCTCAACACCACTATGTAAACGACATATATAGGTACCTACGTGACGTGAATCAAGAAAGGAACACATTATATATATTAACGCGTGTGTCTGTCCTCACCTCAGTCACCCAGACGTGTTCACCGCGGCAACATGATTCTCGTCATAGCCTACTGGATTAAACTACTACTCATATTCTATCTTGTTCTTATAATAATTTCTGCTTTGATAGCAACATACGTGAAACTAAAAACTGAACCCGTTCGAAGAGTGTGTAAATCTAATGTGAGACTTGATGGAAAGATCGCGCTCGTGACGGGCGGGAACCAAGGCATCGGCCTGGAGACTGTCCGGGACCTCGCGTCCAGAGGAGCGCACGTGATCATCGCCTGCCGGGACGCCGCAAAAGCTGCAGAAGCTATCACCGATATAACAGCTACAACAGGCAACAAACAAGTTGAATATAAACCCTTAGATCTATCAAAATTCAGCAGTGTACGGAAATTCGCTGAAGACTTCAACAAATCCTATGACCGTCTCGATATTTTGGTAAACAACGCTGGCTGCGGCAGCGAACCGCAGCTTACTGAAGATGGAAACGATATGGTGATGCAAGTGAACTACTTCGGGCCCTTCCTCCTCACAAACCTGCTGCGTGACAAACTGATCGCCTCCGCACCCAGCAGGATCATCATAGTATCGTCTTACCTACATAATTTCGCTTTCACATTACGCGTTGACAACCTAAACCGACCTGGATTTACAGGATCACTAGGGAAGTTCGTGTCTTACTCAAATAGCAAATTATGTCATATTCTCTGGATGAAGGCATTAGTGAAGAGATTACCTGAAGGGGTGACTGTGAATGCTTTACACCCCGGAGTGATTAAAACTGATATATTTAACACAGTGCCATTTTTTGTATTGTCGTTACTTCACATGGTGTGTAATGCTTTGTTATATAGAACAGCCAAAGAAGGTGCTCAGACGACGTTACATCTGTGCGTTGCTGAAGAAGTGGAGAATGTACGGGGGAAGTACTTCATGGAGTGTATGGAAGGAGAATATAGCAGGGTGGCGGATGACGATGAGTTGGTGGAGCAAGTGTGGGACAAGAGTCTAAAGGTGACGGGTTCAAGTTAGCTCGGACGAATCTTTGTGGTCCATAAGGTGTTGTGTATTCTTGATGGGTCTACTGTGACTAATAATAAATGATAAACTCGAGTGCATTTGTCAAGACAATAGGTTGTGTGCACAAAGCAGTGGTGATAGCTTATCACAAACAGTGTTAAAGGTCGAATA
Source organism: Amphipoea lucens (assembly GCA_947508005.1). Classification (NCBI taxonomy): domain Eukaryota; kingdom Metazoa; phylum Arthropoda; class Insecta; order Lepidoptera; family Noctuidae; genus Amphipoea; species Amphipoea lucens. The sequence continues at coordinate 10,704,951 of OX382375.1, forward strand.
TAAATAGTCATAGAGTCCGTTAGTTAATGTCATCTAGCTGACTCAGACTGTTTTGGCTAGATGAATGTCGTCGTGTGAATGTCGTTAGTAAATAGTAGATTCTTCAAGTGTCATGTCTGAATCTATGCAAATATAATGCTGAAATAGGAGTCTTTTGGCCTCGTACAGGACTTTCTGTTTTTATTTTCATATAATTTTATTTATGATTATATTTAGTTTAGTTTGTGATCTTCCTGTACGAGTCACAATAAATAATTTTTCTTTCTTTCCTTTCAAATACTTAAACAAAATTGAAGTGTCATATGCATTTTATAAAACCTGTTTTCTAAACATTACGTGTAAACAGACACTTCAATATGAAAGTATATACGGTATCTACTAATGACGAAAAATTACATTTTAGTTTTTTTTCTCTGTGTTTGCTCCGGCTAATCTCCGAAACGGCTGGACCGATTTTGACGGGACTTTCACTCGCAGATAGCTGATGTTATAAGGACCAGCAAGTAAATTGCGATAAATTTATTTAAGGTTTAACACAGTTTCTAGACTGGTACAAAGTGTTTAAAATGATTTATTTATACAAAAGGCAACCAACTATACACAAACACAGCATTAACCCAAAGTCTTTGTCATAATATAGATCTAGCATGTATCTAAATTACAGATAAAAAAGCACATTATACAAAAAAAATATATAAAAATCAAATAATAATAAAAAAAATATTAAATATTACGATAGCTTACTTAACCGCTGTTTTTTTTATATACCTAACAACACACATTTTACATTTTATTAAAGATATTTATTAAAATATCTATAATGATGATGTAAGAGAGGAGGGAGGGGCCCGTGGCTAAATAATAACAGCCGCACAGGTCGATCGATCAGGTTAAGCCACACTTGCCGCGGTTGGTCTCTGGATGGGTGACCATCTTTACATACCGAGACTTCTCTGCCTCGGAAAGCACGTTAAGCCGTTAGTCCCGGCTGTCATTCGCGGATCTTTGACAGTCGTTACGGGTAGTCAGAAGCCCAAAAGTCATACAACCAGTCTTACCAAGGGGTATCGTATTATCCAGGAACTGGGTTGTAGAGGTCAGGTAGGCAGTCGCTCCATGTAAAATACTGGTATTCAGCTGCATCCGGTTAGACTGGAAGCCGACCCCAACATAGTTGGGAAAAGGCTAGACAGATGATGATCCTAAGATATTTTGATAGATTTTTCAAAATAAAATAAGTGCAGGCTAGGTACAGCCTGCACTTATTTTATTTTGAAAATTTTATTTGATCCTACAATTTTTACACATAAAGTTATCTGATGATAGAAAATGGGCGCTTAGAAAAATTACTACTCTACCATCTTGTGCAACGAAAACACAAAAGCTAAAACGTTACTTGCTTTTAATCCTTGAAAGATCAACTATAATCGTTTTAAGTCTTTTATGGTTGTACAAAAACAATAAAAACCGGCTAAGTGCGAGTCGGACTAGCACACGAAGGGTTCCGTACCACCGTAAAATATTTAACACTACATATGATATTATTAAAAAAATCACGTTTGTTGTATGGGAGCCCCCCTTAAATATTTATTTTATTACTAGCTGCGCCCCGCGGTTTCACCCGCTTAAATGTCGATCCCGTGGTAATATCGGGATAAAAAGTATCCTATGTCCTTTTCCGGGACTCAAACTATCTCTATACCAAATTTCAGCTAAATCGGTTCAGTGGTTTAGGCGTGAAGAAGTAACAAACATATAAACACACACACACACTCACAAACTTTCGCCTTTATAATATTAGTGTGATATGTTTTTAGTATTTGTTGTTATAGCGACAACAGAAATACATCATCTGTGAAAATTTCAACTGTCTAGCTATCACGGTTCATGAGGTACAGCCTGGTGACAGCCAGACAGACAGACGGACAGTGGAGTCTTAGTAATAGGGTCCCGTTTTTACCCTTTGGGTACGGAACCCTAAAAACAAACACGTATAGAATTGCTTAAATATATTATTATGGTATAAACGACGAACAGCGGTGGCCCCAGTGATAACGGCCTTGACTTAAGTACAAGTTGTAGGTCGTTGAATAGGCTCAATCGGGACTTTATAATAAAAGAAGTAGTGGACTGTATTAAAATAGGTGTAATACCATAATTTATAATAATCAACTTATAAGAGAAAAACAATTAAATGCCCGTGGTCGAGCGCGTCTGTGAGCTGAGTGGAGTGAAGGGCACGCAGCGGCCGTCGCGTACCGGGTTCGGTACCCCGACGCGACGCCTCGCGCCGTCCCCTCGGTCAATCACGCGCATAATGTGATGCGCCGACCAAAGACTACAATATAATATGGCGCCGACAGTCGTAGTTTCGATGCTTTACATAGTGCACATTATTTCATCACCACTGCTCTCAAAACGGTGAAGAAAAACATCGTGAGAAAACCGGCATGTCCCAGAACCATAACTTCGCACGCACTGGGCCCGCGTGGTGGATTACGGCCCAGTCCCCTTCACAGGGAGGAGGCCTGTGTCCCAGCAGTGGGTACATTGCAGGCTGATTATGTATTTGCGATAATAACACTAATATTATAAAGGCGAAAGTTTGTGAGTGTGTGTGTGTGTGTGTTTATATGTTTGTTACTTCTTCACGCTCAAACGTACAAAAATCAATGACGGCGCAGGTCAGACAGACCGTTGATGATATGAAATAGAATAGGTCGAATCAAATAATTTTTCTTATTTATTTTTATGGTTTCACCCGCATAAGTATGGATCCCGTGGGAATATCGGTCCAAAAAGTATCATAGGATCCTTCCATCCATCCTTTTTGCATTTATAATATTTAATAATCTATACTAATATTATAAAGAGGTAAAATTTATTTGTTAGTTTGTATGTAGGGGGTAATCTCTGGAACTACCTGTCGGATTTGAAAAATTCTTCTTGCATTTGATAGCCCAATTCTTGAGGAAGGCTATAGGCTATTTAACATCACGCTATGACCCTTAGGAGCCGAGCAAAAAGAAAAAAAGTCAAAAAGAACGTTAAGTGACAGCGCGGGCGGGTTATACGATACGACGGGGTGGCTCGGGGGAAACAAGAAGTTCCACGCGAACGAAGTCGCGGACTGAAGCTAGTAAATTATAAACTTAGAAACGATGATTAAAGTTAAGAGGACTACGTGACCTAGAGCGCGGTCACTATCGGACTGCATAGAATAGAAAGAGAAGCGCGATGACACAACCCTGGTAATTTATTAAAAAATATGAAGCAATTATCTATTTACAAAAAATATATTGTTTGGACTAAAAAATTAAAACACTAGTTTTAGCATGTTGCTTGTAGAATAATCTGACAAAAAATCATAGTGGTTGTATGTATATTAGTATGGTTTTTATTGTAAAAAAAAAGTTTTTAGAGGTGTGTTCATAATTTTTTTCTATCGTACCAAATAAGTTGTATTATATTATCAACGCACTATGTAGTTGATCATATACTTTTATCACACTAATATTATAAAGGCGAAAGTTTGTGAGTGTGTGTGTGTGTGTGTTTATATGTTTGTTACTTCTTCACGCTCAAACGGCTGGACCAATTTTGATGTATTTTTTTATTTGTATGGAGGTAGCTGACACCCTGGATTAAGATATAGGCTACTTTTTATCCCGATATTCCCACGGGATTGACATTTACGCGGGTGAATCCGCGGGGCGCAGTTAGTTGTTTCTAAAACTTGCATTTTTTTCGTTTAGGTCAAGCCCCTTAAGTCACGTTTTTAAAACGTCAAAAACGTATGATTAAACAGTCGCAAATCACTTAGGTACCTAAATTTAAGCAACGTTTGTGAATAAAGGGGTATGTTATGATACATTGTTAGTACCTAGGTATTAACCCTTTGACCGCCAATGACGTCTTAAAGCGTCACCAAAAATTGGGCACAGTCGCCGACCACGACTAAGACGTCCAAATGGTTGATAGTAAAATGCTTAACAAGTACTTGATTTTTAAACTATATTTACTACTGTATATTTTACGTGTTACACATCACTAGCCAATCATACGATAAGTTATTTGTAATACGGTAGCGGCGTTGGGGGCAAGATAGATGAAATTTTACATGGCGGTCAAAGGGTTAAGAATGCTTAATAAAACTGTAGTGGCTGTTATGGGAACATCCTTTTTAAAAAATGGCAACCCTTCAAAAGGTCATCGCAGGGTCACTGACCTCGTGATCAAATGCGATCAGCACTAGGACTAGCTTCTGCCCGCGACTTCGTCCGCGTGAATTTCATCCTCATTCCCCTTCTTAGGGGTGGAATTTTGAAAAACCCTTAAACTTTCTTAGTGGATCTACTTAGTGGACCTACTCTTTACAAAGAACACACCCTGCAAATTTCATGTCTCTAGGACCAGCGGTCTAGGCTGTGCGTTGATATATCAGTCAGTCAGGACTTTGAATTTTATATACATGGTGAATGTTCCAAGTGGGCGTGGATGGCCAAATTCGAAACTATGAGGAATACCGAAAAGTACTCAAAGGAGTTCCGGGTTCGATTTTTAGCCAGGAATCGAACGGTCAAGCTGCTGTGCGCTGCTTGGTAATAAGACTTTAAATACTGTGTACAGGGTTTAATATCGTTTAAAGATTGTTCTAATGATATCATTTATTCCTATTGGAGCGGGTACCAGCTTCTATACATTTCGTGGCATCATTCTTTGAATTTCGAGGACTGCCTTAGCGCTTTCCGTCAAGTTACAGTGACTAATCACGAATTTAAATGCGGTGGTTAGTAAATCAATGCATGACTTCATTGTTAAATCCAAATCAAAATCGAAAGTCAGTTATTCAAATAAGGCTGAGAATCAGTACTTTTCGAACGTCAAAAGGTTTACCCACACTCATCCGTGCCGTGACAAACCGTGGGCTCAAAAAAAGTGCGACTTAGGATCTCTCCGTCACGGGTCGTCAGAAGCTCGTAAGTCTGACAACTAGTCTTACTAAGGGGTATCGTATTACCCAGTAGCTGGGTTGCGGAGGTCAGATAGGCAGTCGCTCCATATAAAATACTGGTATTCAGCTGCATCCGGTTAGACTGGAAGCCGACCCCAACATAGTTGGGAAAAGGCTAGGCAGATGATGATGACTTTATGTCATCCCATAAAGTAAGAGAGAGTGAATTAAAAGGTAACGGCTGACTGGGACGAATTGAGCTGATAACATTATTGTACCTACTCTGTTTTATTTAAGACGAGTGAAATAAATATTAACCGAACATGTAAAACGGCCTATGCATGAAGTGGGCTATGAATTTTATAATATACATTTAATATACATACAAGTAAAAACAAACAAGATAGGTATTTGACCCCGAGGCCGACGCGTGCATATATAATTCAGTCAGTCATTATCAGGTGCGTTTACCAGTCAACAGTGTCAATTTCAACATGATACTCGCAATCGTTTACTACCTACTGATAACACCTCTCATTTTATTTTTAACATTATTTCTGTTGATTTTTTTGATAGCACTATATTTAAAAGTAAAACTAGAACTAGTCACAGGTGTGTGTAAATCTAATGTGAGACTTGATGGAAAGATCGCGCTCGTGACGGGCGGCAACCAAGGCATCGGCCTGGAGACTGCCCGGGACCTCGCGTCCAGAGGAGCGCACGTGATCATCGCCTGCCGGGACGCCGCAAAAGCTGCAGAAGCTATCAACGATATAGCAGCTACAACAGGCAACAAACAAGTTGAATTCAAACCTTTAGACCTATCAAAATTCAATAATGTGCGGAAATTCGCTGAAGACTTCAACAAATCCTATGACCGCCTCGATATTTTGGTGAACAACGCTGGCTGCGCCGGCCTTATTCCGAAGCTTACTGAAGATGGAATCGATGTGGTGATGCAAGTGAACTACTTCGGGCCCTTCCTCCTCACAAACCTGCTGCGTGACAAACTGATCGCCTCCGCTCCCAGCAGGATCATCATAGTGTCATCTGTGACCCACAATTGGGCAAAATTACGCGTCAATGAGTTACATCAATCAGTCGGAGAGGGAGCGTGGGGACTGTTAATTACTTATGCAAATAGTAAGTTATGTGATCTTCTTTGGACAAAGGCGTTAGCAAAGAGATTACCTGAAGGAGTGACTGTCAATTGTTTACACCCAGGAATCATTAAGACTGATATATTTAAAAGGGTTACTGTTCTAAAGAAGATAGTAAATTTGGTCTTCGATATATTTTTTAGAGGACCTAAAGGGGGAGCTCAGACGACGATACATCTGTGTGTTTCTGAGGACGTGGAGAACGTACGGGGGAGGTACTTCATGGAGTGCAAGGAAGGAGAATATAGCAGGGTGGCGGATGACGATGTGTTGGTGGAGCAAGTGTGGGACAAGAGTTTAAAGGTGACGAGTACAAGTTACTAATGTTAACATAATCCAGTAGATAACAACCTCAATACGTTTCGATAGCGTGCTACAACTTATGTGTGTCGATGGTAGACCATTTTAGTCCGGTGTTACAAACAAAGAAAAACTCTTAGTGCTCATACACTCGATCGACACGCGTCGGCAGCCGGCAGAGCCAACGGCAGCCGTCGACGGTCAACGCAATGTCAGCGGCTGCAGTTACCTCTGCCTTTGACGCGTGTCGTTCGTGTATGTGCACACTTAGCAGTTGTGCGTTGTCAGTAGTGTCCATAAGTTCCTATAACGTGCAGTCATTAGGGCATGCAGGACACCCGTCTTTCGTGGAACGCTGTACAGTTGCAGTCCAGAGGGCCTAGACAAGTGGCAATCGCTTTCAAAGCATTTTGTATTCTACAACGACTTTCAACAGGCGCGGTTTCCATATATTGGATCTGGCTTTTGGTCAAACTTAAGTGAATGTTAATAATATAAATGCTGCATGCCGAATGGTGAATTATGGCTCAGCTTTTAATGTATTATATAACACCTATCATGTATTCATTACCCATATTTGCAAAATAAATGTCTATTCTATTCAAACTCGAATACTTAATGTTGTATTAATTAGCACATTCTTCAATCGACTCGACTCAAATATAAGCTTTTCGGTAGAGTCCGTCCCATGAAAGAAGTCCCGCGGTCATAATTGGAAGTAATTAAGGCAAGGTTGTAGTAGCACGGAATACTTAATAGTACTACGGTAGTAGTTAAGTCTTTTGAAGCTATTTATTTCCAATTATTGTAAATATTGCGTAACATAAAATTAATTTTAACAAAATTGAACATACGGTCAAGCGCTGACTAAAGACGGAAACGTAATTACTAATAGTTGCAGCCGTATCACTGATACACCTGTCCCCACGTGTGTAAGCAAATAATCGTAAGATATTATCCAAAAGTCCCAAACCCTCACATTCTTAAGAGGCCCGTAATGTATGAATACCTTATGAAATTCTCAAGCTCATGCATTTATTAATTCTAGCCTACTGATAGGCTCAAATGGCGAGACGGGCTCGAACATTGGCTGACTCTGGAGAAAGATGCTCAAATTTGTTCACAAGTGACAAAGCCACCTTAGCTCAGGATGCTCCAATTTTCTAGCTCGCTTCGCTCGCTCTTGCATTCTCTTTGTAAATAATTAGTAAACTGGTATTGGTTGGTTAAGTTTCTATTGTAATCAACGGAAATTTCCAATCCGTTCAGAATTGTCAAATTTTCGAGCTCGCTTCGCTCGCACTTGGATCCGTCTGAGCCCAAGTTCACACCGGATTTTTTAATATGACGATTTTCTGTGGCAACTGGATTTTCGACTCTCGTTGTTGAGCCTAGCGTTGAAAATCCAACAGAGTGCATCCCAGAACTTCAAACAAATACACTGTTGCATTTTTAACTCTCAGCGCTAAACAGTGCGTTGAAAATTGACAGCAGAACGCAAACTGACGCAGAAATTACGCGCAAAGCGTGTTTTCTGTCGGATACCTACTAAATATTAAGTGTACTTATTGTCTCTGTGAAATGCTAAGCACGTATTTAACGTAACCTGGCTAACCTGGCTTGCACGCACACAAATTTTTCGTAGCACTATAATTATTAGATACCTATTGTTTACGAAGTACCTTGTAATTCGAGTAAATTAATGTCATGGCAAGTTCTTGTACTGAAAATGCAATCATAACATAACATCACGCTTGGAATCCTTGAAGGAGTAGGCAGAAGAGTATACAGGGTGAAATTAAAATAGCGAAACTCCGCAGACTTCATGGGTACACAATGCCGGATTTATATTTTTTATGAGTGTAGGCCACTTTATTTCTGCCGCCCGATGTAACTACCTTTCTCAAATAATAATTTTCCATTTGTAATAAGGAAGGCACTAAAGTTAAATAAACAAATGAATTAATCATTAAGAAAGAGCGAAAAAAAGAAACAAGAATTACAATTTTTTACGGGACTTTTTATTAATAGCAAAATCGGTGAGTGCGGGCGGGAAGCGGAGGTGGTTACGTTGAGCCACTGTCGCCCGCCGCTCTCATCCATCACTCACGCAGTAATATAGATAAAATAGGTACAATAACAGACAGTAGGCACCTAGGATTGATAATTTTCGATGGGAATGAGTTTCTATAGGGATTTAACGTATTAGTATAAAAAACCATGAGAAAAGAAAACCAGTGAACTTGTTTGACTTTTATCCTCTGAAATCGAGTGAACATCCTCTGCAATCTGCCACTCCTAGGACGCTGCAGTCCCTAGGCCGCGGCCTATACGGCCTATTGACAAATCCAGGACTGCATGGGTATCGATATTAGTCACTTGAAATAATTAGGTATCAGTTTATTTTTTTTTTGTGTAAACTTTACAGACGTGATAGATATCAATGTCTAAACACAATAAAACAAAAGAAACAGATTTTCTCAACTCATACTTCAAAAGTAACAACACTAACAACGGATCAAATCTTTTTGTTATTTATTACCGTTAGATTTACACGTACACCGATTGGCGAAAACCGGCCCGCATCGTGTTTAGAAATCATCACGCCTGCAGTCTCAAAAAAATTGATTGAAATTGATTGATTGATTAAAAGATTGTTTGGTTTGGGTGGTGGGCACTCGTGGATAAGTTATAACAGCCACACGGTTCGAAGTTCAAGGTTCAGGCGAAATCGTCAGGGTAACCCGCCAAATTCAAATTTTCTTGCGTTTTTGCAATTTGCGGGTCAGTATCAGGTTTTATGTTGATCTTTAAAATATTTATTTATCCATACTAATCCATACTTAATATTATAAATGCGAAAGTGTGTCTGTCTGTTACCTCTTCACGCTTAAACCGCTGAACCGATTTAGATGAAATTTGGTATATGTATAGTTTGAGTCCCGGGAAAGGACGTAGGATACGGGAAACTTATGCGGGTGAAACCGTGGGGCGCTGCTAGTAGAATTATAATCATAGAAATCATCAAAGCCTCTAAGTTCATGTTACCCTATTGAATGACTATTTGATAAAATCATGACATTTGAGGCCAATTCTAACTTAAGATGTTGTTTTGCTGATTCTATATAATTCTATAAAACCATATTTGTTACCGTCGCGATTTTAAGCAACATAAAACCGGACACTGACCTGCAAATAGCAAAAAAAAAATAATGAAAGGGCTATAGAATATAAATCAAGAGTAGATCACGCCAAACCGGTGGGTCTGGCGTCATCTAATCTTTTTATTATTCAATAGATCCTAATCATTCCAATGCCATATTCAAATTGTGTAAGTAATCGATATGAATTTATAATTCACTCATGATGACGTCAAGAGTTTAATGAGCAAAACTTGATCTCAGGATCCCGATCCGTACCTTCTAATAGCAAAAGCATACTTAGCATAATCAGCCTATAATGTTCCCACTGCTGGGACATGGGCCTCCTATCTTCCAGAGGCAGGGCCGGCCTTAGCCATCTAGGCGCCCCGGGCAAGTCATTGCCTTTGGCGCCCTTTTAAATATACTTATTTCATAAAAATTAAAAAAACTTATTTGTAATTTTTACATAAATAAATAATTCGTAGGTAAGTTATTGATAACGTACAGGTTTTCTAAAAAGGTATTTTGATTTGCTTGTGAACTTACGAGTACCCATGTAAAAAGCAAAGAAAGAAAAGTATGTATAATGCAGGGGGCCTAATACGAGTTACAATAATTTCTCTCGCCTGTTGCCTCTATTTCGTTATACATTATTTAGTAAGAGTTACGACAAGCGACAAAATGACAGCTCGTGTTTGTTAGACATAGAATACTCATACTTAGGTAGGAGATAAGTCCATAAAAGTTAATACGCTGAGTCTAGTTTTCCTTTAGATGGATGAAAATAGGTATTCAAATTAACCCATCGGTAGTCTCGTGGTCTACATATGTAATCCATTGATACAAAATTGCAATGTTCTAAAAACCTAATAGTGCCAGTTTTATAGTTAGTAGTAGTAGTTTTATTATTTTATATAGAAAATATATAGTAATAAAGATTTAAAAATAAATAAACAGACTATTTGATTTATTTGGGTACTTTTTCTTATTTTAAATATGGTATACCCATGTAGACCATGCGACCATACACGTCACTTTTAGTTACGCGACTACCGATGGGTTAAGTAATTGAGCTGGCGCGCGTGGCGCCCTATACCTAGTACCTGGCAGCCGCCCGGCGCCCCCCCCCCCCCCGGCCGCCCCCCCTCAAAGAGCCTCCACTGACCAGAGGTAGTGGGCTGTAATCTACTACGCGGGCCCAGTGCGGGTTGTTAGAGGTCACGTCTCCGAATTTACAATAAAAAAATCCGAATTTAAAATAATTTACATAAAGTAAAAGGATCTGCCCGGGTAGAAATTGCGAAAGTACCTAGATGAGTTGGGTCATGGCCAGTCCGAACTTGGCGCAGACGGGCTGCGCAATAACATTTTTTAGGAACCAAATGGTGACATACGGCGTGTGTGAGTGAGAGAACATGCGCCAAAGCTTGGAGAGCCTATGTTCAGCCATGATTCATCAGCCATACTGTACTTTCGCAATTTCGCATTAAATTATTAGTAGACCTAGACAAGCTTATGCCCGCGACTTCGACCGCGTGAAATTTCTTGTTCCCCCAACTGTTCATTCTGATTTTTTTTTATTTTTGCCTAGCTCCTAAAGGTCCTAGTATGGTGACAACTTTCACTATGGGACCAACCCTGAAATCAGGGAAAAAAATCTGTTGATCCATACATTATGTCGAGTTATGCGAACATAAATGTATGGACCAGCTGATTTTTTTTTTCACAATTTTGTGGTTGGTCCCATATCTAGTAAAAAGTTGTTCATAATGATGAGTACAATGACCCCTTTTAATCATTAAAACGACCAAAATGTAACGGTGTAGATAATTATTAATAGACAGGGTTATTGGAAAAACACCAACAACCTCTTAAGAGGTCATTGTTTCGCGATTTCGGGTTTGGTTCCATAGTAAAAGTTGTTCATAATGATGAGTACAATGACCTCTTAAGAGGTTGTTGGTGTTTTTTCCAATAACCCTGTATAAATGGTCATTTGCATGAGACAAGGTTATGTCAAACAAAAATTGCGAAATCTCCGCGTGGAGATTTCGCAATTTTCTACACAGCGACGGCCCCAAAAAGATCAAAGCAGTATATCTGAATCATAGTCGTGGAAAGGATCCGGCGGTTGGGTCTCGAGGTAGCATTGCACAAGTCCGAGGCAGAGGGGTTTCCCATCCATAAAAAAAAAAGTATGTCTGAATCATGCAACTTATATCTATGGTAGGAATCTAGGCCATCTCAGGAAGCGGCCACATCTTATCGACGCGGAATCTGCTGGAGCTGGGCAGCAAGAGATTTTTGTCTGTGCATTAAACACCAAAAAGGCGTCGTTTGCTTCGTTTCGAAAACATCCATTAAAACCAGTGTTCGCTGATATATATCAGCGGATATTTATCACGATATAGTTATACATATCATATACATATTTATGTAGATATAGTGAAGTAAGATTTATTGTCAAAACTAGAAATTTATCAAATTCTAGGTTAGCTAACAATACTTGACAAATAAAAAAAGTAATTAAAAAACCGGACTGCAACCTTATACTAAAACCAACTGAAAAGCTAAAAACTTTTTTACAAAAAAAAACAACCGACTTCAAAAAAAAAAACACTACAAAGCGAAAAATAACTTTAATTTCGGAAGTCGTTGTCGTTGGTTCCGCATTTTCGTTTTTTGACACCGACTTCCGAAATTAAAGTTATTTTTCGCTTTGTAGTGTTTTTTTTTTTGAAGTCGGTTGTTTTTTTTTGTAAAAAAGTTTTTATTTTTCACTTTTTAGTTGTACCTACCCCACACAAATTCAATTAACACTAGTGCATTGAAGAATTGAAGACACGACTCGAAGAATCATCAAAATTCGCATAGAAATGTCGGAGATGCAGTACATTTATGCATATAACTTCGTACATAAGAATAACTACCTAATGTATTATATACTAAAACCTTCCTGAAAGTATGTAGATCACACTAATGAAAGAATTATCAAAATCGGTTCAGTAGTTTTTGAGATAATCGCGGACATAAAAACATACATACATACATACATACATACATACATACATACATACATACATACATACATACATACATACATACATACATACATACATACATACATACATACATACGGGTCGAATACAGAACCTCCTTTTTTAAAGTCGGTTAAAAACAAGCCCATTTTAAATTAAATAAAAGTTGGAAGCAGGCGAGGCCCATACCATTATTATAGTTTCAAACTCAAATCGGTCCCGCCTGCTTCCAACTTTTATTTAATTTAAAATGGGCTTGTTTTTAGCTTTTCAGTTGGTTTTAGTATAAGGTTGCAGTCGGGTTTTTTAATTTTTTTAATTACTTTTTTTTCCAGCTTTTTAGTTTACAAATGTGAAAGATTTCGCAGACGATTTAGTTCTTGATACGTGTTTTTTTACGATTTGTCACTTTTAATTACATTTAACCATTTACGATGTATATATTTTTGTAATCACCTTTTAAAACCCTTTATTTTGATACCCCACTCAATAGGTTTTAAGAAAAAAAAAATTTTTTTTCAAGGCATAATATGGCGCCAAAATTCCGCCATTTTGTTTTTTTTTTATATTTTGATATACCCAGTGTCACTTTCACAGTCAATACGAATCTAACGACATCTCTCAAGCTAAAATCCATCGAGCCGTTCAGGCCACAGAGCGTGCCAAACATAAAAACCTATTCAAACCTAGCGATATGATTGCCATTACAACTACTGATAAAGATTTGAAATTAGAATTGTCTGTATATAATGTCAAATAATAAAAAGATTATCGTAGTTATGGCGTTATTGAGGTGCTAGGGAAGCCACATGTGCAGAAGGAATTATTGCCAAACTACCTTGTCTTGCTTTTTTGATGACATGTTTTATGATTGTTTTGAACTTTCCATCGCTAAGTTCTGTAACCGGCTTTGGCAACTTGTTATAAAAGCGGATGCTGTTTATACGAAATGACTTGCTGTTGCTGGCTATAGTTAATCTAAATGTAGGTATCACATTTTCATTTTTACTACGTGTATATATTATGGAAATCGCTTCATATTTTGAAAAGTCCTAAGTTTTTACGAACATACATACTTTCCAAAATATAAAGAGAAGGTAAAGTTAGTATACCAATTTCTTTGAATTTGTTTCTAAGAGACTCGCGAGGACCCATTTTATAGATAGCGTGGATTGCCCTATTTTGTAAAATGAAAATTGAATCTACGTCAGCTGCCGATCCCCACAGCAGAACACCATAAGACATAATACCGTGTAAATAAGCAAAGTATACTAACCTAATATCTGTCAACTGCCTTATTTTTCTTACTGCATATGCAGCTGAACTTAATTTACCTGAAAGAGCTCTACTGTGTGCGTCCCATTGTATTTTTGAATGTAAAGTAAGTCCTAGAAATACAGTTTCCGTAACAACATCTAGTTTTTTGCCATCGAGTTTTAAATTTAGACACACAGAGGTACATTTGGTAATGAGAATTTAAGGCATTTAGTTTTGGTCGCATTAAGTAAAAGATTATTAGCTGCAAACCATTTCGAAAGTACAGCCAGACTATCGTTGACATGTAAGACATCTGTATTTTTTCTATCTATTTTAAAAATAAGGGAGAGAATAAAATCATCAGCGAATAAAATTATAGCCTATAAGTTAGCTAGCATGTGAAGATGGTAATTAATACATATATTCTAGAAATAGGAAAGGTCCAAGAATTGAGCCTTGAGGCACGCTCATCTAAACTAGAGACCCCGAGGACGTCGCTCCGTTAGCGTTTACTTTTTTTTACTGTCTTTTTAATAGATAGGAAAGAACAAGATCAGCAGCTTGTCCACGAATTCCGTAATGGTATAATTCACAGATCAGTGTATGGTCAGCACAGTCAAACGCTTTTGAGAGGTCACAGAAAATGCCAATTGCATCCTGGGACTTCTCCCAGGATTCCAAAATGTGACTGATGGATGAGTTTTACTCCCGTGTCTGTCGAAGTGTTGTTTTAGTAATCTGATTATATCAAAGACTCAACTTTTTGTTACTTTAAAATAAAAAACGTCAAATAATCAAACACAAACTTATATTTTGCAACTAAAACACATATGAAAATGAAAATCGCGCCCTTTTTTATACACGATATATCATATATTGACCATCTTCACATACTAAGACCCCTCCGTGTCTCGGACACGTTAAACCGTTGATCCCAGCTGTCATTCTTGGATCTTTGACAGTCGTTATGGGTCGCCAGTAGCCCAAAAGTCTGACAACCAGTCTTACCAACGGGTTTCGTATTACCCAGTAACTAGGTTGTGGAGGTCAGATAGGCAGTCGCTCCATGTAAAATACTGGCATTCAGCTGCATCCGGTTAGACTGGAAGCCGACCCCAACATAGTTGGAAAAAGGCTAGGCAGATGATCACATCGGATAAATATAAAAAATTGATATTTTGATTTTTATTAGAAATATCTATCAGATTTTTACGAACCCTAATTTAAACTAAAATTTTTGATAAAGATAATACTTAGTTGTAATTCGATCTCTCTTGGGTCCCGCTCCGGCCTTTTAAAAGCGTCCACATTGAAGAAAATTTCATTAGGTATATTCTCTTCCCAGGTTTAGGTCGGACAGGTGTCCTGATAGCTTGTTACCTGGTCTACTCGCTGCGCATCAGAGCCAACGATGCCATCCGGCTGGTCCGCAAGAAGAGGCCCAAGTCTGTGCAGACGTCGGGACAGATCCTCTGCGTGCAGCAGTTCGAGCATTACATGCTGCCACAAACTATTGTCTTTAGTTCTAAGTAAGTGGAATAACAATAAATAAAAAAAATAAAATACATTTATTTCGAGCAACCAAAACTCATAACATGTAGAATGCACACACACAATAAATCACAATAAGATAATAAAAAGGATAATAAAAATACACAATACAAACAAAAATGAAAACAAAATAAAAGACTTATATCTAACCGGCCCTGCTGCCGGCAACGTGCCTATCACAGCAGTGCCGTATGTATGGGCAGTCCATCCGGTCCGCGATCATCGCCAGGACGGCATTGGTGCTGCCCCACACCCTACGCACCAGGGACGCGCCCCTCTTGCGCATAGTCGCGTGGAAGCAATCGGTACGCGCCTCTGCGAACATACCTGAGGCGCTGCAGTAGCGAGGCAGCCCCAATACAGCCCTGAGCGCGTTGTTGAACTGGATGCGGAGGGCCCCGTACGATGCACGCGTGTACCTCGCCCACAGGCTGCACGTGTAGAGGGATGTGCAGTACGCCCTGAAGAGCGTTATCTTCACCTCCCTCGAACAATGGGCAGAGCACATTGCTCACAGAACAGATGGCCGATGGGGCCGAAAGTTTCTGGATTGGCGACCGTGTACCGGAAGTCGTAGCGTTGGAAGGCCTCCCACAAGGTGGACCCACGACCTTGGAAGGCCGCAGGAACCCGTTGGATGCCACAAGCCCAGAACCGGTCGAAATGGTGGTGCTTAGGGGAGGCCTTTGTCCAGCAGTGGACGTCTTTCGGCTGAAATGATGAAATGGAATAAAAACCTAACATAATATCATCCATGCCTGTATTTTCCGAAAGGTTAGGTAATAATTGTGTCTATCAAGTGTGGCAGGGTATCGATGCACAACCTTTTACCGAGAATTCAGTACATGATGTTATTTAAAAAAAAATACGTGTTTCTACACAGCAGATTGTTTTTTGATGAGCAATATTTTCTCATCCTGCCCATTTTCCTTTTAGAGAAACCATAAACTTGACGAAAGACAAGAAAACGTCGGAGTTCACGTTAAAGCAGCACCTGTACCGACAACGAGCTACTCTGCATGGATTAGAAGAACGAGCTTTTAGAGAATTGCCAAAGGTATGCCACCAAGGAATCTCCTGTAGAAACAATGCAACTCTTTGTCATGTGTAAATGCGTTTGTTACGGTTGCGAATCATAATTGTAATCAATATAGCGTAGCTCTCTACGTCACATATTTATGTAAAAGTAAATAAATAGTTACCTAATTAAACCATTTGTACGCACCTGTACCCATCAAAATTCAATTATAATACTACCAATTTAAGAAGGTGGGCATAATGTACTGTGAGCCCGCTTTTATGTAGTCATTCGAATTTGTCCGGTTAATCGTGTGTATTCTTTTCCTATCGTTTTTTCTCATATCTAAGTAATTAGAAGGTCTTTTCAGCTGAAACTTTAAGGATAAACCATTTAATAAAGATAATAATTATTAGTATAATCATAATTACAGTCACTTAATAATAACTCATGTATTGGAGCGTTACATTATATCGTAGCCAGATTTTAATTAAAATGGAATAACTCTCTAAGGAGTTGAAATAGAAACATCGAATTTCACATGATGCTTTGAGTTCATGAAAGGTACAAACCACCATAATTGGTAAGTTTCTAGGGTTTCTCATTGAAGCGCGAGGATCGATCTTAGGGTTTTTGAAAAAAAAATTCTAATTTTCCAAAGGTGTCGATTATAGAAAAAATTAAATTGCACAAATTAAGCACAAATTACGACCCACCGTAGTAAAAAAAATCGTAGTTGTATGTCATGCCGTTTAAGGCGCTGGCCACACAGAAAGGACGTAAGACGCAGACGGGGCGCGGGCATTTGTCTCTACCGCGTCTCTTTCATACAAAATGTATAGAAGCGTCGCGACTCAAAACATACAGAACAGACAGGGCGCGGGCGCAACGCTGGTACTTTTGCGCCTGTCCGCGACGCGCCCTCGTCTTACGTCTCTTCTGTCTGGCCTGCCCCTAAGAGATACAACAATTTGCTAAACGTTACCCCAGCCGCATCTTGAATAACTCTGAAACCTCAAGACGCACAAATTATATTTTTTTTGGGCACAATTAGGCACAAATTATATCTATCTAAGTAGCTAGTTTGTATTCAGCTACGACCACTGGTAAAAAAACATGCCGCTGCAGTAACGTTACTCCAGCGGAATCTGTTTTTCGTGAATATCTTTGGATCGGCTGGACGCACAAATTATTAATCTTGGGCACAATTACACGAGATGGGGTACTAATTTCTGTCAAGCCGAAATCCTGAAAAGCGACAACATTCCGCTGGAGTAACGCACACCTTTCCGAGGCACGGAGGGGTCTCGGTATGTAAAGATAGTCACCCATCCACAGACCAACCGCGGCAAGCGTAACTTAACCTGATCGATAGACCTGTGTAGCTGTTATTATTTAGCCACGGGCCTCTCTGAAGTAGTTATGTACAAAAAAGAAACTGATTTTATAAATTTACATTTCAAGTTTACTAGGTACCTGCAGTAAGTAGTTGTTTTAAGTTGAGCCTTAATTTTTTTTTATCACATTTGGAATTCGATATTATCATAAGATATATTTATTTGCCCAAACATGTGTACACATACAAGAATAAAAATAAAAAACTTTTTAAGAAAAAAAAACCGACTTCCAAAAAAACACTACAAAGTGAAAAATAACTTTATTTCGGAAGTCGGTGTCTTTGGATCTGTATTTTAGTTTTTTGCCACCGACTTCCGAAATAAAGTTATTTTTCACTTTGTAGTGTTTTTTTGGAAGTCGGTTTTTTTTTCAAAAAGTTTTTATTTCACGCTTTTTAGTGGGTCTGCTTATAATTTATCTAAGTTACAATAGCCTAGTGATTATCGCCTTTTACAAACAAAATATTGCTTTTCCCGATGCAGGGAAGTTAATTGTTGAGGAGTTCTCCAGGTCCACCATCAGCTCCATATCACCATTCACATTGTGACGAGCATAAATTGCTTAGCAACCATATTAAAGTAATCGAATCGCAACCCGTGAAATACTTAGATATTATTGAGTACTTCCGATGGCCATCTGTGGTCTTCATCATCAGTTCCACTTCACCAAATAGTGCTTTCCGAGAGCAAATGCACGAGTTACTATAAAAAATACCCAAATCGCTATAGGTGTGCCTATAATATTTGAAGAGTTCCTTCGATTTCTCCAGGATCCCATCATCAAATCTTGACCTGATGCTTTTAGACTAGATGCTGATAATCTTGGCTGCAGCATCAGGCCAGACTTATGTCAACATTACATTGAACTTAAAATTTAGTCCTGTTTAAAATGAGCCCAAACACGACTACGGTGCTGTAATTTCAAGGTTGGTACTTTTTCTGATGCTCCTGGCTTCAGCATCAGGTCTTTATGTACTTCGGTGTTCCTCATTAACAGTACGTTTATCCACACATCGAGCCCTTTTCAATGAGCCTAAACACGATATATCTGCTGTTAGTTGTCGAGGAGTTAGGTACTCTGCAGACTATCCTGACTGCAGCATCAGATCATGACTTGATGATCATGAGACCAAATGTGGCAAATGCCCTATCAAACATCAAAACAATTTACTAAAACAGTCCTTTCCTGTTCGAGTAACTTCTTACTGTTAAGGAGTTGTACCTTCCATCATCAGCCCAGCTACCTGAGATGGTGACAACCATACGCAAATACACAAGATACTTCATAAAACATGCGAAAAACAATAAGTGAGCCTATAAAATTTGAGGGTTGCCCTCGATTTCTCTAAGATCCCATCATCAGATATTGAAATGGTGACAATGGGACCACACGGGAAGCACCAGCTTTCAAATAAAAAAAGAATCATGAAAATCGGTTCACCCAGTCGCAAGTTATGAGGTAACAAACATAAAAAAAAAAAAAAAAAAAAAAAAAAAAAAAAATACAGTCGAATTGATAACCTCCTCCTTTTTTTGAAGTCGGTTAAAAACTTGCATGCAGGATAACATAAAATCAAAGAAACGGTTCAGAGACATGTTTGCCACATACTATGGCGTGCAAATATTTATTTATTTATTTATATATACTTTATTGTACACCACAAAAATACATAACATGAAATAAACACATCAAACACTACAAAATATACAGGGTGTTACGGAAAGGGTATATCAATACAAACGGGTTGAAGAGTGTGTCTGGTCTAGAATCTCTGTACAAAATTTCAGCTAAAAAGCAGTAACTTTGAAATTGCTTAATATTTTTTTATTTCGATAGTTTATTAAATTGAAATCAAAACAAACGTGTCACCGCACTGCGAGGGTCATCATCCATTATCTGTAGTGTGTCTGTGCGCCTAGTACAGGCACATCACGCCGCCGCGCGCCAGTGCAGCGCCGTGATGTCGAAATAAAAAAATATTAAGCATTTTCAAAGTTAATGCTTTTGAGCTGAAATTTTGTACAGAGATTCTAGACCAGATACACTCTTCAACCCGTTTGTATTGATATATCCTTTCTGTAACACCCTGTATACAATGGGCGGCCTTATCGCTTTCTGCGATCTCTTCCAGGCAACCTTGGAATGGACAGTGATTTCCCTGGACATAAAATGGGGCTGTCGTTGGTGCAAATATTATGTAAACAATACAATAAAATAGATACACAGATAAATACATATCTAAAATTATAGATACTTAAATATATACTTACTAAATAATTATAAGCACCGAAAATAAAATAAGACAGTAGATGATAGCAGTTAGGACAAAATCACAACGACAAGTAGTATTCCTTATATTATGTATGTTAAATAAATGAATAACACATGAACATAAAACATGATATTTAGTTAGTTACAAAATATGGAATAGAAAAGAAGTGAAAATACATTAATGTCAAAATATTAATCAAATTTAAAATATGCCCGATGATAATTAAAACACACCTAGTCAAATTAATGTCAAAATTACAATAAAATATAAATGTCAAAATTAGGGTTTACACTATTACAGATAGATGTCAGTAATTTAAATAATGGGTAATACACAAACACAACGATGGGTAATAAAAAAACACACAAAGTACTTAAAACATTTTAGGTTAGCGTATCTAAATTTTTTTCTTCCAAAATCTCAGAAATAGTATAGTAGGCTTTACTAACAAGGAAGTTCTTTAAATGTCTTTTAAAAAGGTTAACGTTTAACATTTTAATTGATCCTGGTATGTGATCATAAATCATTGGAGCCATACAAAAAATACTATTACCCATCAGTGCTGTTTTTGGTTGCCTTGAGCACAACATATTGGCATGCCGTCGACTCCGGTCATTTCTGTCTGATAGCTTGGTTTTTACAAATACTGCAGACTGCAGCTTCGAAAATCATGTCTATGAAGTTTAGTAGTAACGGCCGCGACTTTTGAGTTGTAGGACTTGAGTTCGAATTCGAACCCATGCAGGCACTTTACTTTGTGTAAAATATTTCATCACAACCGCTCTCAAAACGGTGAAGAAAAACATCGTAAGAAACCGGCATATCTTAGAGACCTAAAGATTCGAAGACATATATGTGACATCTACCAACCCGCACTGGGCCCGCGTGGTGGATTATGGCCCACTCCCTCCCACAGATAGAGGGGTCCTGTGGCCCAGCTGTGGGAACATTATAGACTGATTATGCATATCTCTTAAAATTGTCATTGATTTAAATATTGGCGTTGATAAAAAAAAAATTGGCAACTAGTTACGACACCTTTTAACATTTTCAGATAGTCTACTGCCTCTGCGAGCGTCTGCTGAAGCTGTGCGGTTGTCATCAGAGCGTCGGCCTGGACTTCCGTGTCAAGAACAAGCCCTTCTACAAGTCCTTTATGGTGTACAAGCTTAGGAAGAGCAAGCCTCCAGACCCTACCACTCCTGAGGATGCGGCCACTGAACTTGGTAATTGAGCCTTATGAAATACTAGCTGCGCCCCGCGGTTTCACCCGCATAAGTTTCGATTCTGTGGGAATATCGGGATAAAAACTATCCTATGTCCTTTCCCGAGACTCAAACTATCCCTATACTAAATTTCATCTAAATCGGTTCAGTGGTTTAGGCGCGAAAAGGTAACATACAGACAGACAGAGTTACTTTCGAATTTATAATATTAGTATATCTATAGTATGGACTGGTCTACGGGAACGTGCTACCGGGACGAAAAACCTATGTTCTTCCACAGAATGCCATCTATTTATCTCCTTGCCAAATTTTATCCAAATCCGTTCAGTGGATTAGGTATGAAAAGGTAACATCCATACTATCCATAATAATATTATAAATGCGAAAGTGGTTCTGTCTGTGACCTCTTCACGCTTAAACCGCTGAACCAATTTAAATGAAATTTGGTATAGAGATAGTTTGAGTCCCGGGAAAGGACATAGGATAGTTTTTATCCCGCTATTCCCATGGGATCGACACCTATGCGGGTGAAACCGCGGGGCGCTGCTAGTATTATTATAGACAGAGTTACTTTCGAATTGATAATATTACTAGCTGCGTCCCGTGGTTTCAACCGTATTAGTCTCGATCCCGTGGAAATATCGGGATAAAAATATCCTATCCTTGTTAATTTATTTCAATACAGCAACCGGGTGTCTGACGACACCTCAATTACTTACTCTGGTCTCGCTTATTTTATGTATACTTAATCAATTTTATGGTTGGTAACTTAAATATGTTAATATCCTCTCATAATGCGTCATTGAGCAACTTGGGTATTTTTATAATCTACATAAATAAGTACTTAATCACTTAGTAGAGATTTTGGCAATAAATACCTATCTTCATACCTACTTCGAAAATTAAATGCGAAATGTAATATTGATTTTTTAAGCAATTTATTTGTTTTTCTAAAGGAAACAACATGTTTTTGCTATAATGCTGCCTTGAGATAAAAAAAAACCAAGGAGATCTAGTTATCTAATGTACCTATCAAATGTATGATACCAAACATAATGAATCAACGCCAGCGTCAATGCCAACTTTTTGTACAAGAAATAAAGTAGGTATACAAGATGGGACATCGACGCGCAGTAAACTATCATCATCTGCCTAGCCGTTTCCCAACTAAGTTGGGGTTGGCTTCCAGTCTGAACGAATGCAGCTAGACGCAACAAACTGTAACCATCGTAAAAAAAAACGTCCTTTATAAAAAAAAAGACGGGTTGCACTCCGCGAGTGCCGGCAGAAGTAAAAACTTGTATATTAACGTTGAAATAAATCAATTATTAATTGAATTATCATAACTAATTTTTTTTCACTATTTCTGCGTCCCTTTTTTCATTAATAGATGCACTTTGTTCAATTTCCATATTTTAAACACTTTATATACACGAATGTTACGAATACACAGCAGTGTGTCCATGTCCACGTCCACGTCCACGTCAACTTCCACTTCCACTTCGACTTCGACTTCGACTTCGACTGCGACTTCGACTTCAACTTCCACTTCCACTTTCACTTCGACTTCCACTTCCACCTCCACTTCCACTTCCACTTCCACTTCCACTCCATCCATCCATCCATCCATCCATCCATCCATCCATCCATCCATTGTCGTGTGTCACTAAACTTGGTTCACTTCGGTTGGCGCCGCCGTAGAAAGAGAGGGGGGGGGGGGGGGGGAATCTCTCCTGACAGTCACGTGTCCTGACGCGATGCCCTGACGCGAGTTTAACATTTTTTACCCATTACAAAAAATGTGCAACGCCGCTAAAGAAGTTTTCACTTCAAAAAATCTGCTATTTTATTGTATGCAATACCTATGCGGTAAAAATATCTAGAACAGACTGCAAATTATTTTTTTAATATGCAAAGAAAAATTTTGACGAATAAAATAGGTACTTATTATTTTACTTTAATTGTTGTAAATGCAAGGACTATGTGGGTATTTTTTTTTTGTGTTTTGTTAGTTTCAATGTTGCTGTTATTATTCTGTTACTTTATGCCGCTACTCAAATGACTTTCTTTTGTTCATCTAATGTCCTTTCTTTGGTATTGGTCGTCGAGTCGTTGAGCTCGTAAAGTTTTGCGTTGAGTTACACGATTACTGTCAAATACTTGCACTGATATGAGACATGGATGTTTGGAGACTTGACTATTTTGCAACTAGAACGTTTTGAGATGTAGATATTTTGCAACTTGGAGGTTTCGAGACTTGGGTCTTATGAGATTTGAACTTTTTGCTACCATATGTTATTTTGCAACTTGAACGTTATGAGACTGAAGGATTGGACAGATCCACTCAAATTTGTTTGGTTCTTCCCTCAAAAGATCATTTCAGGCATTAATCTACACTGTCCTCACACGATCTGACTAAGATTATGTCTGGACTTTAAAAGAGACCCTTGAGTTTGTTTCGCCATTTCTTTTCAGGGAAGATAGGAAATGTCGACTCCATCTACCTTTTTTTTATATTAAAGTGATTCTGATTTCTGATATCCTATTTAGAGAATAAACAATTTCATTTCTTTTCATTAGACACGACTTCGCCATTGTCACGAACGTTAGCGACCGACCCGAGACCTCCTGCGCTTAAACACACATTCACAACGTGTTTGTAAACTTGGTAACCACAAGTAAATCGCGCGTCGCTTCGTTAGACAAAAATACTATAGAACAATTAAAAGCATGCGTTTTCGGCAATCATCGACTATCTTCGAATTCGGAAATATAAACACGAATAGCATAATCCGCCTATAACGATCCCATTGCTGGGACACAGGCATAGAGAATATAATAGTCTTTGGACACAGGCCTCCTCTCTGTGAGAGAGAACGGGCCGTAATCTACCACGCAGGCCCAGTGCGGGTTGATGATATCTAATATAGAGCTGTTACAACCATGGCAGTAATTCTTGCCTATTTTGTTTTATCTGTCTCCTTAGCTTCAATACTTCCTTCAATTGATTACAGATCACAATATAGCACCACTGCCAATGGTGGAATGGCGGGACCCAGTAGAGGAGGATATTGAGAGGAACCTGGAGTCAGTCAGCAAGATTACAGGCACTGCCAACAACGGCAGCATACCTGCGGTGCGGGTATATGAGGTAACACCGTGCACAGGCAGCCCATAGCTCCAATTGCAAACGTGAAAAAATGAATTTATCAATGAATCGATCTAAAACTGTTGAATTTCGGCACTCGGCATTTTTAACCGACTTCAAAAAAAGGAGGAGGTTATCAATTCGACTGTATTTTTTTTTTTTTTTTTTATGTAAAAAAGAATCATGAAAATCGGTTCACCCAGTCGCAAGTTATGAGGTAACAAACCTCATAACTTGCGACTGGGTGAACCGATTTTCATGATTCTTTTTTTATTTGAAAGCTGGTGCTTCCCGTGTGGTCCCATTGTCACCATTTCAATATCTGATGATGGGATCTTAGAGAAATCGAGGGGAACCCTCAAATTTTATAGGCTCACTTATTGTTTTTCGCATGTTTTATGAAGTATCTTGTGTATTTGCGTATGGTTGTCACCATCTCAGGTAGCTGGGCTGATGATGGAAGGTACAACTCCTTAACAGTAAGAAGTTACTCGAACAGGAAAGGACTGTAAATTGTTTTGATGTTTGATAGGGCATTTGCCACATTTGGTCTCATGATCATCAAGTCATGATCTGATGCTGCAGTCAGGATGGTCTGCAGAGTACCTAACTCCTCGACAACTAACAGCAGATATATCGTGTTTAGGCTCATTGAAAAGGGCTCGATGTGTGGATAAACGTATCTACTGTTAATGAGGAACACCGAAGTACATAAAGACCTGATTCTGAAGCCAGGAGCATCAGAAAAAGTACCAACCTTGAAATTACAGCACCGTAGTCGTGTTTGGGCTCATTTTAAACAGGACTAAATTTTAAGTTCAATGTAATGTTGACATAAGTCTGGCCTGATGCTGCAGCCAGGATTATCAGCATCTAGTCTAAAAGCATCAGGTCAAGATTTGATGATGGGATCCTGGAGAAATTGAAGGAACTCTTCAAATATTATAGGCACACCTATAGCGATTTGGGTATTTTTTATAGTAACTCGTGCATTTGCTCTCGGAAAGCACTATTTGGTGAAGTGGAACTGATGATGAAGACCACAGATGGCCATCGGAAGTACTCAATAATATCTAAGTATTTCACGGGTTGCTATTCGATTACTTTAATATGGTTGCTAAGCAATTTATGCTCGTCACAATGTGAATGGTGATATGGAGCTGATGGTGGACCTGGAGAACTCCTCAACAATTAACTTCCCTGCATCGGGAAAAGCAATATATTGTTTGTAAAAGGCGATAATCACTAGGCTATTGTAACTTAGATAAATTATAAGCAGACCCACTAAAAAGCGTGAAATAAAAACTTTTTAAGAAAAAAAAACCGACCTCCAAAAAAACACTACAAAGTGAAAAATAACTTTATTTCGGAAGTCGGTGGCAAAAAACTAAAATACAGATCCAAAGACACCGACTTCCGAAATAAAGTTATTTTTCACTTTGTAGTGTTTTTTTGGAAGTCGGTTTTTTTTTTTCTTAAAAAGTTTTTATTCACTCGCCTATTACTGAATGATCGAAAAATGAAATGAATAGAGCGAAATGATGAACGTTCTTTTTATATATATTTTTGCTGGTGTCGTGTGAAAGTGGAATGTAATAAAAATTAACATTCATTCGATTGAATCTCTATCATATAAATATCTTTATCAAACTCAAACTCAAAGCATTTATTTCAATTAAACCAATTACAGGCACTTTTGAACTGTCAAGGGGTCGGTCAGTTAGAAAGATGAAGCTAGTTGCCCATTCCAAAGCTTAGCTAGTAGGTACCTATAAAAGTAGGTACCGTATAAAAGTCAGATATTTGTATGAAAATTTAGGCGGGGTAGTTCACCGTGTGTGACCGACGACCACGCTAACAAAGCACGAAACAAATGCTGGCAAACGAATCATCATTATGTTCATTTGTTTGTGACCTTTACTGCTACGAAGGATGTCTTTCTTAGCAGTGGACGGTTAGACTCACTCACAATCCCCTTTATTTTAATAATATTATACCATAGAGTTAACGTAAGTTGATCACGTGACATCCATATTTTTTTAAACAACTTGAACGTTAATACCTTGGAAATGTGACACTTAAGGGGTTTGGTCGTATAATGATTTATATGGGCTTCATGCGTGGCCGCCATTTTGAAAAAAAAAAAAAACAAAATGGCGGACGGGATAGGTATGCCACGGATCTTCAAAGCCCTTTACAAAAGTAATCCAGCTTCATATTTCTTTGAAAACAAGTGCACAGTTTCAATAGCACAACTAAAAGAATATGTATCTCCTGTTCAGGCATTCACAGTGGACCATCACAGTCTTCCAGAAGAGAGACAGAAGTACTTAAAGACACTACGCAATGAAATCAACCAGCAGAGAGAAGCATTTGACAAAATCAATGTTGAGGTAAGTAATCACCATTATGCTATGCACATTTCGTGTTACCCAGTAACCGGGTTGTTACTAGGTCAGATACGCAGTCGCTCCGTGTAAAATACTGGCATTCCGTTCCGTGGCAGACGGGAAGCCAGGAATTTCTCAATAACAGCCCGTAGTTTGGATGTTGACGGTGTGATACCCCCGTTCCTCAGTGCGCATGTGTCGCCGTCTGTCCTGTGCCATGCCGTCCCATCGGACTATGAGAGTGAGGCAAGAGAGAGTTTACTTGTGTCGGCGCATACACGTCTGCACTAAAATATCTCCTCCGCCAAAGCAGTCTCCGTTGAGATTGAGAGCATTATTTTTATGCAAATAATCATTTTACAGTATACTATCCTAAGATTATGGAGATGATGCCATGACTTCAGCTATTCATATATGGTTCGTTCCTAAACGAGAAAATGTAACGTTATACAATTTACTATATTTGCAGAACGACCCCACAATTCTGACTGGGCTACTGTTCGAGTGGCTTGAAGGTCTGAAGCAGCCAGTGTTGGACCGAGAAGATCTGTCACTCATCGTTGGGAGAGCGTACAACGTGGAGTCATGTGCGCTAGCGTTGACAATGGTACTTAATGTTTATAAACTGTATTATTCTAAAATTCCATTGTCCAGCGGTATTATTGTTAAAAAAAATTGGTTGTCTGTAAAGTCGGTTTACGGACGATAATTTTACGTGATAACGTCATATGGTGCCTCTCTATCGCTTGTTCCGCGCTCTCGCTTGCACACTCGGCTCAGGCGGAACGTGACAATGAGTCAAGCTTTTTCGTGCGTGAAGCCGGCGTTCATCGATTTATAAGACGTTATCACGTCAAAAATTGGCAGAACATCTGTTCTGCTTATTATAAATGCGAAAGTAACTATTATATGTCAGTCTTACCGTTTTGGCACACAGATAGACCATGACCTAGGTTAGGACATATGATACTTTTTATTGGAAATTATCTAACGTACTACAAAATCTCCAATATAATCATTTTCATTTCCCGTGGCATAATTTCTAACCTCCACGCGGGCGAAGCCGCGGCTTAAGCTATCTTAAATACAACCCTTCACAGTTGATTTACCTCTGATTTTGCATCACTCTCAAAATCACTGTGATCTTTATTTTCATGATAATTAGGATGCTTTTGGGTTGCTGTTATCAAAGTTCTAGAGGTAAAATAACTATGAAAGGACCTTATGTACAGTCAACAAAAGAGATAAGTATGCAGGGTCGTCGGATATGGTTGAAGTTTAGTAAGAAACCGATGATGTTCTCGAATAAAATTTAATTTTATTAATAGAAACCAAACAGCTCATTTATCAAATTAAATTTCAGTCGACATGCGACAGCATCCATCGGTTTCTTACTAAACCTCAACTATATCTGACGATCCAGCATACTTATCTGTTTTGTTGACTGTACATATATCCCCTTTGTGTACCCTCCCATACAATATAACACTAACTTATAATTTAAAAACATTGTAAGAACCAATTATTTTTAAAAGAGTAACCGTGGATTTCTTTGCCGGCTCTTCTCCATAGGAAACGACCAATAGGACGTTTCATAAGTGCCCATGTAGGTTTATGTGAAAAAAAAATTTTGATTTTGTAAAATATATAAGTACCCATTTATTTCTAAGCAGTATCTAATGTCATCCCATCTAAAACTGACATTTATTTCCAGGAAGACATAATGCTCCTTGAATACCTCCTCCGCTTCGTGACCCGCCTGCGTCCCCTCGCTGCCAACAAGAAGGTGGACATTCTGAAGCGTCTGCTCGCCTCTCTGACGCATCAGACCGTCAGCGTCAACGGACGATGTCTTCCTACACGCAAGGTTGGTTTAGAACTCCTCCTAGTAACTAAGACAGGAAAACAACTGGTGAGAATGAAAGTCCCACATTCTAAGTACCTATCGTTAAAATCTGTCAAATATACAGGAATGGAAAAGTTGGTGACAGTACACGTGAACGGTGATCCTAATTTTGTATATTTAAGGCTCTAGTGCATTTCAACGCAACCATAACATTTTAGGTAGGTTTATGAGGTGTAGGTACTGAGTGAGGTACTTGTTTAAAATTAAAACCACAATTTAGTCGATGGGGCCCCGCGAAGCGCGACTCCGTCGACTAAATGACGACTAAAAGTTAATGGTTTAAATATAATGTTGACCAACGGTTCATGGACAAATCGACTGTTGGTAAACCGTTACAGTTTCAAGTATACAGAGTGGCAGGACGCGCAAACTGTAACCATAAATTCAGCACATGATTCTAGACCCCTAGCTTAGAAACTTTTCGTCCGTGATAAAAAAAAAATTGCTGTTTCATAGAAAAATGCACTTTACGTGTTCAAAATTTATGGAATAAGTCCTTTTTTTTTTATAACCGACGAAACATTTCAATGCAGGAGGATCCAAAATCATGTACTGAATCTATGGTAACAGCACAGAGTACTTAATAGTATGGTAACAGATTGCGCGTCGATGTTCCTGCCACCCTATGGTTTGTTATCTAATTAACTTTGTTGACTTTGACGCTACACTCTATTGTGTTGTCTCGACCAGAAAACTCAAAAATTATTGTGACAGAAGGAATGCAATCATTAGGTATAATTTAATGCTAGCATGATTTTCGCGAACCAGTTAAGTCGTTTTCCACTAGTTACAAATAACTCAAACCTGTTTGATAACTTTGTAAAGGTTGGTTTGTTAACTACAAAAAACGAAGCTACATGCCACCTCATCCTGGTGGCCTCAGGGACACGATTTTTTAGCTGTTAAAGACATAGTTAAATATTATCTTCGCTACAGGATTCATACGAATTCGTCACCTATTGGTACTTCTCACAATGGGCGCCGGCAAGTTTATTTTCAGGGGATACCTACATCGTCGTAGCGGGATTGTCCGAAAGGGTTACCGCTACCCTGGAACACAAAGGGCTAAGGAAGGAACACGGATGGGTTTTAGTCAGTAAGAGTCTGACACTCCCTTCCGCTCCACCCAGAGCGAGAGAGGTCATTTGATGATTTCCCAACCAAAAAAAAAGGGGGTGCATCGTTAGCTCCACGAAGCGAGCTCGATCATTTTTGCACTTCACTTCGGATATGTTATGTTATCGTTTGTTAATTCATATAAGGAGTAACTTGTCGACATATGCAGAAAAGCTTATAAAAGAATACTTATAGGATGCAAGAGGAGTGATCAAAACGAGCTCAATAATTTTTGTATCTCGCCTCGAATGAGATAGGTTTTATTTTGTCTATGCATACAGAAAGAGGTCTAACTGTGTGGATTTATAGAGAAGCATAAGAATCAAGATAGAGTAGGAGCAAGAGCGACCGAAGCAAGCTCGATAATGTCAGCGCCCCCAACTAGGGTCGATTAGATTTTCGGAAATAGGAGTAACTACTTTGTTGACTAATGCTTTAGAATTGAGTCGCTCGTCCGGAAATTTTAAGATCTCGCCTCAAATAAGTAAGTATAAGGCGTTCTCGGCTATTTCTTTTATTTCTAAACTAGCTGCGCCCCGCGGTTTCACCCGCGTAAATGTCGATCCCATGGGAATTTCGGGATAAAAAGTAGCCTATATGTTAATCCAGGATGTCAGCTACCTCCTTACAAAATTTTATCAAAATTGGTCCGGCCGTTTGAGCGTGAAGAAGTAACAAACATATAAACACACACACACAAACTTTCGCCTTTATAATATTAGTGTGATGTTTCTAGACCTATACTTTATTTTGAAGCCAGGGAGGTGAAAGCAAGTGCTTTTGCACCCCGCCTCCGGCGACTATGCTCAACACACTGAAGACATGGTTATTTTTATTCATGTTCTCTCCTTTTCCCCAGGATTTCCAAAGGCTACGCGACGGCACCTGCAGCCAGGTTGTGAACTTCATGCTGCGGATGATAGTGGAGCTGCAGAAGGACATGATGAAGCCTGGCAGGGACGACGCGGATGTGGTGGTGCCTCAGAGAAGGTTCAGAATAAAGGCCTGGAAATAAAACTGTGTTTTCATTGATTTTTCCTTTACCTAAAATAATTGTATGAAAGAAATCTTTATTTGCGAGAATATACTTAGGTTTTTACATGGTGGTAGGAATTTATTTAACGTCAGATAAAAGGTACCTAAAATTAAAATATCACTTGCTTATTGACCGCCTTCCAATTAGGAAATTACTATAAGGACCGTGTCAATGATCGACCATTCTGATCACTGAATGTTCTGACGCAGACTAGGGCCCCAGGTTATAAAACTGCACAACATTCATGCCTCCCTATATATATTCAAAAGACGTTTTTTTGAAGTGAAAACTTCTTTAGCGGCGTTGCACACTTTTTGTAATGGGGAAAAAATGTTAAACTCGCGTCAGGACACGTGACCGTCAGGAGAGATTCCCCCCCCCCCCCCCCCCTCTTTCTACGGCGGCGCCAACCGAAGTGAACCAAGTGAGACACGATAATGGTTGGATGGATGGACGGTGACGGTGACGGTGACGGTGACGGTGACGGTGTCGGTGACGGTGACGGTGATGGTGGACGTGGATGTGGATGGATGGATGGACAGCTGATGGCTCGACCGTCTGTGTAGTAGCCACACTGCTGTGTATTCGTAAAATTCGTGTATATAAAGTGTTTAAAATATGGAAATTGAACAAAGTGCGTCGATTAATGAAAAAAGTGACGCAGAAATAGTGAAAAAAAATTAGTTATATTAATTCAATTCATAATTGATTTATTTCAACGTTAATATTCAAGTTTTCACTTCTGCCGGCACTCCCGGAGTGCAACCCTTCTTTTTTTTTTTTTTTTAAACTCTTGAGAATATACCTAGCATAACCAGCCTATAATGTTCCCAATGCTGAGACAAAGGCCTCCTCTCTATGAGAGGGAGTGGGCTGTAATCTACCACGCGGGCCCAGTGCGGGTTGGTAGATGGTGACATCTACCAACTCTGACTTGTCTTCGTTTTCGGAAACGTTTCCCTTACTACTGTATACAGTGTCAAATTAAATTAGCTAACGAAACCCCACATTTGATAACACAAAAAAGAAAATTAATTTGATAATATTTTAATTTTTTTCTCTAAGTATATAAATTTCAAATTCGGTAATATTTTCTCATTGCTTGTCTTATTTTTTTTTAGTTAGTTAGTAAATATAGTCATGTATTTATGTATATTTATTTGTGCTTATATTTATATATAATTACTAATTATATATAAATATAAGCACAAATAAATATAATATATAACTAATTATTAATTAGTTATATATTATATTCATAGTTTTAATTGGTTTATGCGTATCTTTATATTTAAAATATTTATTCCTTAATTTTCATGATTGCACCTACCGCTGTTTGTCTCTGCATCACCCAAAGGTTGACTGGTAGAAAATGCCTATGGCATTAAGTCCGCCTCTGTACATTTATGTGCTTGAAGTATTAAATAAATAAATAAATTTGATGGTTTTTCTGTGGGGTCATCGACAGCGTGAAGTGTAGTCACTTGAAATATAATTTTGAAAAATCTGTTTTTTTTTTTGTCCAAACTTCACTAACGTGATTGGTATCCGATCCCTAAAAAAATGTATACATATTTTCTAAACTTTTTTTCATACAACATACCTATTTTTTGAACTCATAATTCAAGTAACAAAACTGCCTGCGGTCCTTGACCCTAAAAAATACTTCAATTCTTTTTATTTGTAGGGCCGACGCACATCTAGCGAGGCGCAGCGCAGCGCGGTTGTCAGTGTCAAACAAAAATTAACATTGCTAGCCTTAAAATAAAGTCGAAAATAAATAACCTGAGACGCGCACCTTTTTCCGCTTAGATACACTCTCGAGCTAATGGAAGTTTATTTAATCCCAAATTTATTTCATCTCTAGCAAGGTCAATATTTGTTTGGTAGTGACAACCGCGCTGCGTTGCGCTTCGCCAGATGAGCGCAAGCCCTTA
The DNA here is from genome assembly GCA_947508005.1 of Amphipoea lucens. NCBI lineage: Eukaryota > Metazoa > Arthropoda > Insecta > Lepidoptera > Noctuidae > Amphipoea > Amphipoea lucens. Next base: position 10,737,801 of record OX382375.1, read on the forward strand.
GTTTATCGTGTTAAGATTAGCGTTGAAAATGCCGAAAATAACAATTTGTTTTTTTCACAAAAAAAAAACAAATTGTGTTTTTTTTCCGTTTTTTTCGCTTGTTACGTAGAAAAATTAACGGAAGGTATCCTTTGGAAAGAAACAGGATTCTTTCAAATGTTTCGCTTGATGTTTTGAAAAGATGAAAAAAACAATAAATAGACAGAATGTGATGACTATTTTGGAATATTTACAGTAGAATTTTGGTTGTGTCATAGTCCAGAGTCATAATAAGGCATCCATTAAGTCTTTTCTTACACAGCTAGGTGTTTTATGAGTGGGAAGATGTTCTGAAGTTTGTATATTTTGTTATAGAGGTACCTACCTCCCTTACCTCTTTGTCTACACCTCTTCCTATACCTTTCTCAGTTATAGAGGTGCCACCTAGAATACAGAAAAATGGCTTGGAGGATCAGGTAGTAAGTCTACCAAGGACCATCTGGCCGGTATGCGACGGACGGGGTCGTAGCGCCTATGGCCGAGTATAGGTGCGAGCCTAAGAAAGAAGTGCTCGTTGTTTCAGGAATAGTTGGCGAACGGTAGGTAAGTTATTTTTACTTTTACAAAAAATATGAAAGGCAAATAATTGTTAGTCTAGTGGTCGCAAGTGAGCATGATCATGGTCCTGGGTTCGATTCCCGGGCACTGTCATTGAGTTTTTCATCTGGAATTTCTCAGTAGCAGCCCGAAGTCTGGATTTGTGCCCAGTTAGCGGCAATAGGCTCGCTCCTTATTACATGGGACCCAAACATAACTGGTGAAATGTGGGCGTATAGTATTAAAACACTTACCGGATTAGAGGCGTCATGTTATGGAGTCAGATAATTAAAACCGTAAGGTCCTATTTTTATTTTCACAAAAGAAAATAAAGGCAAATTATTGTAATTCTATGTAAAATAATGTAATTGGACCTGTGCCGTTTTAATTAACTATAAATAAATAAGTAATAATTTATTATGTAGTAGTTTATTCCATCCGTCTACGATAAATTATCACATAGAGGAATTTAATTATCAATGCCATCATCTTATAAAAGTAGAAACAACGCCATCTATCAACGTTACCTGCAATGTACGGCGACGATAGAGACGTACCAATGAATTTACATTTTGGGAAATCGCCTAAAAATAGACAGAAGAAAGTTAAAATATGTTTCATCATTATTAGTTAGCTAGTTGAATGCATTTTTCACACTTATTTTCAACTCAATAATAATCATCGAGTATTTCGGGACATCGCGAAGCAGTAGGTAGACTCTTTACGTGACCAGAGGGCTGGCGTATTTTTAGGTCAAAGAATCGGCATTACTATCCAGCGTGGCAACACTGCCAGCCTTTTGAGCACTTTTTCCACGTAACAGCGATGCGGACGAACTTTTTCGAGTTCTCCCCTTTTTTTTTCCTTTATATACTTGTACATAATAATTTATATTAGTGTTAGATTGAACATTGTATTTAAGATTTCTTAAGAAGCATGTAGAGTATACATTCTATAAATAAATATGTAAATAATAATAATCTGAATAATCTATAATTTATTTTTCCACCTATAAAATGAGCAATTACAACAAACATAATATTTTTGTAAGTTATTTATACGGTTAAATTAGATAATTTATTTATTTATGGTTTACCAACTAAATGTATGTATAATACATACTAACATACACAGTAACCCACAATATTTGTTACAATTAAAGGCGCGTCCCCACTAGGGCCTTTATATATGTCGCATGTCTCGAATCAATAGGAAAGCACGGCAATAATTTACGTACTTGTACTTATTATATATAAAAAAGAAAATATATACATTTACTTTTTCTATTGTGAAACATACGTAATCTTAACTTCATATAGTTCAAATATTGACTTAACAGTTTTAGTAATTTATTTTGAAATCGACTAAGAACTCTTTGGGAAAGTAGTGAGCATCACTAAAATTTGACAATTCGCCATCGGTATCGAAGCCCGCTGCCGTGTCATCGAATCGTAATTACACGTCGAAGAATACGAAGTACAATAATACCTAAAACTGTGTCGTGCAACGTTGGCATTTTTTACTATTTACAATCAAATAATACTGTTCTAATCATGTCGTCCACTGAAGAAACTTCTCAACTGAAGGCAGGTCATCCCCCGGCAGGTATAAACTTAGTTTCCAATGCCTTTGTTTATGTATAATCAAGCGTTAAAAAAACAGTTTTTGTCTTTCATAAATACTTAGTAAAGATCCATATGGCGGCAAAAATGCTTGTTTCCGTTTAAACATCATTCCAAAATACAAAATATTCCCAATACTTTGCGGAAATGAATGTAATTTTGATGTAAACAGGTTGATTTATATAAAAACCGCAGTGCAATCAAGTTTATAGGCCTTGAATTTGATCATGACGTCATATTAAGCATGTTCTATGTTACGATTCATTGCGTGTTGTTAAACAAAGACTAAAGAGTTACCTTCAAGGTCGCCAGGCGGTCAGCGTAACGCCTATTTGATTACCTACCTACTTTTTATTATCATGTCTAGGTAGGTATACTAAAAAAAGTAGTTTTTTCCAACAATAATCTTTTTTTTATTAATAGAAATAGAAATTTACTATAGAATGAATGCAGTAGGTACAATAACGACTTAATTTTATTTCGAAAATAAAATAATCACATACATATAATCAAAATTAAAAACTGAGGACCTAACACAACAAATCTACCATGTTGTGACGAGGATATCAAATTAAATTTTCATTGTAAAACAACCTAACATTCATTCGCTGAGCTTATGCTACATAATCTCAATAATTTACTATTACAGTGAAAGCCGGAGGAATGAGAATCACCCAACACAAGGCCGGGCACACAAAAGAGACCGGCAAGGAACCAGCAAATGAGGACCTAACTGGTCTGTCCGGACCATCACCCGTGCCTTCAAACCCTGTATCAATCTCTGGAGCACCAAACAGAGGTAACGCAGACTTCACTCCGGAAGCGGCCCAGGTGGCTCATAGTCCTAAGCCTCCAGCGCACATCAACTTCAAGCCCCAAACAAATATTCAGCAGCCCAGGAAGCAGTAGGCCGCATCTCACATGAAGATATTGAGGTTGTTAGGTAGATCTACAGAAGATATTTATTAGATTTCATTATGAAGTTACTATCAACTGTTATTGTAGGAAGATATCTTAGTTATTGTTATAATACATTCTCTTAAAAATATAATCACATAATGCCTTAAGATGGTGAGACCTGAAGGTCAATTCCCGTAAGTAAAAACATTAAAAATCTAGTCACAATCACATCTCAGCAACACTCAATGTCAAAAACTTGTCATAAGTGTAGGGAAGTTAAGAGGTATTTTTGACAGAATGAGACTGAGATGAGACTGTAAACATTCTTAAAATTACGGGAATTGCCAATCTAAAATGGCTTAGCCAAGCAAAATGCATCTTGAGAGAAAGAGATAGAAGATGATGTGGCCCTTGACTTGTCTAGCCAAGCTATGACTGTGAAACTGCCCTTATATTTTTTATCTCTCTCTTTTCTTAGAACTTTTTAATGCGGTAGCATGCCTCTATAAAAAAGAGGTTGCATATTTTTACAACCATTCAGCCATATCGGTCTTGCCACCTGCAATAACATCATAACTGCCAATATCAAAAGGTGATACCATATCTAAAAATTAGTGTTACGCAATAGATTTCTGTTTATCTATCTACCTTGATAACTTGTATCATACATTTTGTTTACATTAGGCATTTTGAACGCAAACATTTAATTTGTAACAATTTGTAAATAAATTTTATAGGTTTTGATAACACAATCTTTATTTTGATAAGGCAGGTGACTAGATTTTTTGGATGGCAACAAAAAATTACAATTACGTTGCATTTCTGGAAAGGTCATTGGCATCAACAAAAATAAACTTGAAATACTTTTTGTTTAACAAGATAAATTTTAAAGGCATTTAGCTGTTTCTAAAATAGATTCTGAAGTTTGTACTTACTGACATACTCACCCACGCGAGGAGAGCAGTGGTAGCCCAGTGGTAACGGCTTCGACTTACGGTTTGTAGGTCGTGGGTTCGAACCTAGACAGGCTTCACTGTGTAATTTATATCATCACCATTGCTCTCAAAAACAGTGAAGGAAAACATAGTGAGGAAACCGGCATTACTTAGGACCAAAAATTCGAAGACATGTGATAACTACCTGCGCTGGGCCCGCGGCCCATTCTCTCTCACAGAAAGGAGGCCAATCAGCGTCCCAGCATTTTCGTACAATCCATATTTGGGACATAATGTACGTTATTCCATTTCATTTCACAATAATAGAAGAATAGAACACATGTGCAAATAAATCATTCCATAATCAAATAAAATCACCTATTTCTTACGTTTAAATACTTAATGTAAACAAAACTTAAACAAACAAGTTTCTAACTTCGCACCATACAAACTTTTTACACCAAGGTTGCCAGCATTTAAAAATGACACTGTTCCTTTCTGAATGTTGCCAAGTTAGAATCATGTATTCAGCCTAGTGATTAGATTGATATATTAAGAATATTTTGTATTATAAATAAGAACTTTATTCATAGGGTCTTATTATATCCGTTTCTGTCTTGTTATAACAACCTAATCAGTCTAAGGCTTTTTGTGTAAAACACCAATTTGTGTAATTTTCAGACATTTATATGAATAACTAAAATATGACTGTTATTCAAATTTTAAAATGTACTTATTTGGCCACAACAAAGGTATAAATAAAAAGAAATTGAGATTCTTTCAATGTACTAGTTATTATTCCTGTAAATGTCTGCTAATAATTAAAATGATGAGAAATGCACTAGAAATATTATAAAAGCTACAAATACTAGAGGATCTATGATAAAAACTAACCCTTCGAACGTGGATCCACGCGAGACACAATGGCATTTAAATTGTTTCTGTAATTACGGCATTCAACATGTCATTAGGTTCTTTTATTATTCGTAGGTTTTAGTGCATTATTTGACAACAGACTTCATTCATTTAATGAGTTATCCATCAATGTTATCAAACTATGAATGTAGATAAGAACTTTATACAGCGGAAATATCCAGATATCGTAATATTATATTTCAACTAGCGACCCCTCCTTACTTTGAACAACTGCAATCTACAGATGTGGCGACATGTCAAAACATTGAGATTTCTGTGCATTTCAATTTGTTCTATACATACAAGTAAATAAAATTGAAGTGTCGTCAAAATAACAGCTTTTAATACGGTACCTACTTAGCAAAAAAAAAAAACAATAAAAAAAATTGTCTGTCTATCTGTTTGTTCCGGCTAATCTCCGTAACGGCCTGACCGATTTTGATGAAATTCGATATGAGGATACTTTGAACCCTAGGGAAGGCCCGTTTTTTTATCAATATTCCACGCGGGCGGAAGCTAGTTTTCGTCGGCAAGTTTGAAACCAAGGTTGACTGCTGCGGAAATACAAAAATATCGTAATTCTAAGTATTTGTAGCTTTATAAATCAGTGAAAGTTGACTATTGTTGTGTAAAAATGCATTAGAACTTCATTCGTTGACTGTGTTAAAGTGTGTTACTGTACTTAGAGGTAAATGGTTGCTCACACTACATATTACTAAGATAGATTACTAAGTATGCTGTTCAGAAATAACTAGCTATGGTCAAGGGGTAAAAATGTTAAGCAATTTTCATAGGTATTCTTTTCCCACGTATAGGGAGCATGTCATCTTTTCCAACTGTCATTTTCATTCAAAATGTTGGCAATATGATGGAAAAATAATAAAGTCAAAGTGAAAATGAACCTTACAGTGCTTAACATAGTCATTCCTTAACTATGTTCTATGTTAGAAGGTTTGGTTTACGCATTTAGTCCTTCAGGTGGACCATTGTGCGTGAGGCATGGCGGCCGTCGGTGGTTATTCCAACCATCTCACCTCCCTCCAGAATTAGAATTCCTTGACTATAAGAGACATAACAGTTTTTTCTCTAGAATGCGGCGCCTCTGGTATTGCAGTTGCCAACGGTGACCCTTTGTCATCAGGTGGGCCGTCTTGTATACCACTAACTTTCTATGAAGGTTGTTTTTTATCTTTTAGGCGCTAAGCAAACTATGGACAATTTGTCCGCATCGATAGGATATAGAAGTCTATGCAATAATGCACACGAAGGACAAATAGACTCCTGGGATTTTTTGACTTGTCTATCGTCCATCTGCTCAGCACCTTAATAGTAATAAGTGTGAGCACAAACCATTTCGTTAGAATATAAACTTTTGAAGTATGAAGAGCAGAATAATATAGTATATTATGTATAGGTAATTCAGTACATAGATAACCAGTGTTGTATTCCATAATTATAAAGATTTTAAATGTCCAGAAGTAATGCTGCACAAATCTTTCTGTTTTTTTTAACGCTTTTTTGATGACTAAGGGTCTCGACAATATTTTCAATTATTTATGTTTTTGAAAACGAATTTTGCGGGCCAAGGGATAAGTTTTAAATTATAAATTTTAAAAAATAGAGCCCTAAAATAATTACAGGGAGTAAAGTGTATTCAGTTTGATTTGCGACAAAATTGCAATTAGATTATTCACGTTTTATATTTTTATTTAAATTTTATCGGGGATGTTTTCCCAAGCAATAATTAAAGTGGATAAAATCATATACTTCAATAAATAAAATTAGATAGTGCAGTTTATATTATTCTTATTTGGTGCTAAGCCATTAAAGTGTTAAATAAAAGCATTTCTTTACATTCCTAAACATTTTTTAAGTTTACGATTGCATTACAGATTAAAAAACAACAACAAAATGTTTTAATTATAGTTTTCTTATTTCTTGGACCCAATGTTTTACATTTGGGCCAAGTTTTTAAGTAATATTTCTTTTTTATTTTATTAGTTTTAAAATAAATTGCTATAAAAACCAACTTGTGTTTTTATTTCTCAAGCACTGTCGGCTGTAGACCTCATCCATTGAACATAGAAGGGTAATAATTACGATTATTGTAGTCTACATACAACACGGCCGGTGAATCATGGCCGGTCCGAACTTCGCACAGCAGGCTGCGCAACAACATTTTTTAATAACCAAATGGTGATATGAGACGAGTGTGAGTGAGAGAACATGCGCGAAATTCAGAGTCTATGTCTGGCCATGATTCGTCGCAAGTATTGTAACTATACAAGGTTATTGGAAAAACACCAACAACCTCTTGAGAGGTTATTGTACTCATCATTATTTATATTTGACAGGCCTGATGGTCTAGTGGTTAGTGACCCTGACTGCTATGCCGGAGGTCGTGGGTTCGATTCCCACCCAGGACAAATGTTTGTGTGATGAGCACGATCATTTGTTCTGTGTCTGGGTGTAATTTATCTATAATATGTATGTATTTAGAAATATATAAGTATGTTTATCAGTTGTCTAGTACCCATAACACAAGCTCTGCTTAGCTTGGGACTAGATGGCGTTGTGTGATAGTTGTGGAATATTATTATATTATTATGAACAACTTTTACTATGGGAACAAACCTCAAATCGCGAAAAAAATATCAGCTGTTCCCTACATATATGTTCGTATGTCTCGTCAAAATGTAGGGAACAGCTGATTTTTTTTTTCGCGATTTCAGGTTTGTTCCCATAGTGAAAGTTATTCATAATGATGAGTATAATGACCTCTCAAGAGGTTTATTTATTTATTTATATATACTTTATTGTACACCACAAAAATACATAACATGAAATAAACACATCAAACACTACAAAATATACAATGGGCGGCCTTATCGCTTTCTGCGATCTCTTCCAGGCAACCAGGCAGGTTGTTAGTGTTTTTTCAATAACCGTGTATAATAAATAGCTAAGTAAACACTGTCTCATACACAAAAGTATTGAAGTAGCTACTGTAGTGCTGTCACTAATGTCATAGGTACACCTCTACTATGGGTACACCTCTACTATAGGGGTACACCTCTACTATAGGGGTACACCTCTACTATAGGGGTACACCTCTACTATGGGTACACCTCTACTATAGGGGTACACCTCTACTATAGGGGTACACCTCTACTATAGGGGTACACCTCTACTATAGGGGTACACCTCTACTATGGGGGTACACCTCTACTATGGGTGCACCTCCACTATGGGTACACCTCTACTATGGGTACACCTCTACTATGGGTACACCTCTACCATGGGGGTACACCTCTACTATGGGGGTACACCTCTACTATGGGGGTACACCTCTACTATGGGGGTACACCTCTACTATGGGGGTACACCTCCACTATGGGGGATACACCTCTACTATAGGTACACCTCTACTATGGGTACACCTTTACAATATGTACACCTCTGCCTAACCCTTCGGCGAAATACAGGCATGATGATATGTTACAACTCCAATTAAATTAATATTTATTTATTACATTAAAACATGTCTGTTATAAATTAACTCAAAAACTTAATAATAGGTACTATCAAAAGTAATTGCAATAGGTACAGACGTCAGCACACCAACCTACTACAGTACCCGGCGATAAATATTGCACATCGATCTTTGGAAAAAGACAATCGGCTAATTTCGGCTTCGTAGAGCGTTATCTCTGTCGCACGAAATACAAACAGTCCGGTATCTATTAGGAGCTGTTAAAACAATTATGATTTGCTTCTTTTGATAATTCTTTTTATTCTTTGTATAAAATACACAAATTTTTCTATAAATGATTGCTTTAGGTTGGGGTAAAATAAAAAGGTTCCCCTATTTTTCCCAAAGATAGTACAACTTTAAATTATTTAAATTTGGGGGTGTTAACAACTCTAGATATATATTTTGAACTGGACGCGAGCGCACTCTATCGCACTTGAACAACGACTGACAAAACGTCAGTTAAGGTGAATGCGTAGTGGTAGCCCGCGAAATTCAAATTTTCTTACGTTTTTTGCAATTTTCAGGTCAGTGTCAGGTTTTATCTTGATCAAAATTTGATTCGCGACTATAACAGGTACGTATTCACAGAATTATAATCATCAGAATCATTAATACATCTTTCTAAGTTAGATTTCTACCATAAACACTTTTCCATACGAGATTTGTTCTTAACGGTAGAAATCTAACTTAAAGAGATATATTAAAGATTCTAATGACTATAATTCTGTAAATGCATATCTATTATAGTCGCGAATCAAATTTTGATCCAGATACAACCTGACACTGACCTGCAAATTGCAAAAAACGTAAGAAAATTTGAATTTCGCGGTCTACCACTGCGCATTCACCTTAACGTCACATAGGTAGTGTGCGACAGAGATAACGCACTACGAAGCCGAAATTAGCCGATTGTTTCTTTCCAAAGGTCGATGTGCAATATTTATCGCCGGGTACTGTACAATCTGTCAAATTTCTTTAATAGATTTTCAACTTTATCGCTAAAGCATAAAGTTCAAAGTTGATTGGGAAAATTTGACAGTTTCGGGTCGCTTGATGTGCTGGCGTCTGTACAAAATAAACAATTCTCAGCCTTCCAAAACGCATAAAAAAGTTAATAAAAATCCTTAAAATTAAAAATATGTCAGTTTTCGCTATTTGGTGTTCTTGCTTGTCGATGATCTTTTCAGTTTTGACAGCATTGTATTGTATAACTGTAAAAAAAAAATGATTGTGAGTTTAAAATATGGAAAAACACAGTCGAATTGAGAACCTCGTCCTTTTTGAAGTCGGTTAAAACAGCTGTGGTTGGTTAGAGCTAGAGTGAAACGTCAGCCAACCTAGCCATGCGATTTTACACCGTATTGCTTAACGTATAAAGACTGACATGCAAGGTCCGTATGCGTTTCAAGACTCCTATTTTGATCTTTGTGCTGTCAGCAATCCGGTGTTAATTGGCTTGTGCAATGGCATCGTAAACTCGGGATAATGATTTTAAAGAACTAGTATAGTTAGCGCCACGACAGATGAGACTTGACACATCACGTGGTTTGAATTGCGCAGTAGACGATTTTAGGTGTCTCTTTGGCGGTATGAGGTCTGAGCGCGGGACGGGACCGGACGTCATAGGGGCGGCGGAAAGAGCGAGGGAGGGGGGTCAAGTCTCATCTTTCGTGGCGCGCCGCGCGTATTATACTTGGTGACAAGAAATAACGAAAAACCCCTATCGTCCATTCACAGTAATATTACATCTGACATAAGCCTTACGAATAAAGGTCACCGTGATGCAAAAACAGAGGTAAAACTGTGAACGGCACCCTAATTGCGTAACACACTATCAATCGGAATTTGAATCATTTTGAAGCCAATTGCTAATCCATTGCTTCATAAGTTCGAAAAATTTGTCTGCTCAATACGTAAATAACGCAATGAATGTTGTTGAACTGTCAAAATGAAACCGATTCCGATTCATAAAGTGTTACGCAATTACCCCCGCGGGCTGGAAGCGTCCCAAGCTTGAGGTCACTGACACGTTATTTATAAAAGTAAGTTGGGTGTATATTCCAAGCGAGCGTTCTTTGACGTAAGTCAAACTACGCTACCATCATCTTCGTGATAGCCGTCACTGCGACCGTTATTTGGCGGCCACCGCACTTCCGGGAAACTAGCTTCAATATAATTAAGAAATAGTGAAACATGTTAAAACAGCGTTGAAGGGACAGTAGGTAGGTAAGTTTGTACACAAACTATTTTATAAAGGATGATTTCCACCAAACGGATCGGAAAGGATACGAACGGATGCGGCGACAGCCGATCGCGTCCGGCAGGATGTCGACGCATACGATCGGCTCCGTACGTCGCTTGCGAACGTATCCGCTTCTGCGCCTAGTCAAATAGTTTCATTCCTACCGTGTTGACGTGTTCTAATTTTTGAAAATGGCTATTGCATTACAAGAAAAAGAAAATAATCATAAAACACAGAAGAGGAAAAGAAAAATTTGGACGACAGCCGAAAGGATTCGATCGGATACGACGACAGGCGTACGGAGCCGTACGCGCGTCGCAGCATACTTCCGGCTACGATCGCGTGTCGCGGAAGACGCCCGCGGTTAAGCTTCTGTGCGCAGCTTGGTAATTATAGACTTTAAATACTGTGTTAGTAAGTACACGATTTAATATCGTTTAAAGATTGTAAAATCCGTTCCGATCCGATGCGGTGCGAGCCGTTTGGTGGAAATCATCCTTAAGTCATATCAGATTGGGTCGTGACTAAAATTGTTTGTGACCGATAACGATTGAACAAAATACCCACATGGTTATCAAAACATTAGGTAGGTATACTATACATGAAATTATGGCTTTAGTTTATGGTTTGTAATAAAACTCGACCCGCCCTTGCTTTGCACGGGTGCAATGGCGATAAGTCAAAACATCCGAGATTTCTGTATCATACCATAACCAACACATTTAAAACAACACATGCATATACTGCGTTCGCAGTGTGTTTTTGGAAAAACACCTTTCATACCCAGAAATAAAGTTCAGATTGCACTACCTACAGCTTTTGCAATAGTACTTAGGTATTAGTCCTTCAGAAATCAACTCGACATTAATTGGAAACAAAGACTTGAATAGACTTTAGGACGTCTCATCATCTGCGTAACGTCTTCCCAACTATTTTTTGGGTCGGCTTACAGTCTAGCCGGATGTAGCTGAATACCAGTATTTTACGTAGAGCGACTGCCTATCTGACCTCCGAAACCCATTTTTTTTTTTTCAAATTATTGCTGTATGAGCCTGCTCTTGATTTCGATTACGCCTGATGGAAAACGATGGATGAGGTCTATGATGGAACGAGCAGTTACTGTGTAATACGATACCCCTTGGTAAGACTTTCGGGCTTCTGACAACCCGTAACGATTGTCAAATGGTCTACGATTGACAGCCCAGGCGGGACCAACTGTTAACGTACTTTCCGTGGCACCGAAGATTTTCTTAGGACGACTTTTACCTGATGATCATGATGACAACTTACCTCTTCCTCTGAATTCTGTGCGGAGGTGGACGTGCCGTGCGCTTGCGCCGTCACGTCAAAGATTTTGGATGACACTTTCTTCACTTCTGCGCGAAAAAACTAAATTACCTATGGCGAATTATTCCATCTGCCATTTTGTATTTTCTGTCTACCCCCATGTGAATAAGGCGTGAGTTTATTTATGTACAGACGCCAGCACATCAAGCTACCCGAAACTGTAAAAAAATCCCAATTAACCTTGAACGTTATGCTTTAGCGATAAAGTTGAAAATCTATTAAAGAAATTTGACAGATTCTAGTAGCTTGATGTGCTGGCGTCTGTACACAAGGTGGTAGGGACATCAATGCATAACCTGTTACCATGGATTCAGTACATGTTTCTGAACAACGGCGTTTTCGTAGGTTCTTTAAAACCACACCACCACCACTGGTGGTTAGTGGCCACCACTGGCGGCCACTAGTGGGACAATTTGGTGGGAAAGAGTGGAAAAATCTACTATGGCGTCATGTGTGTATAGTATTCTCATGAAGCGACGCGCGCTTTACTTGTGATATCCAAGACCACAAACACGTTCTTTTTTTTTAAAAAAAAGGAAATTTTGTGCAACATGCTCCTAAACCCATCGGGTTAGGCTGTGCGTTGTCTGTCAGTGAGTAAATGAATTTAAGTTTTTTGTCTTTAAAGATCTTACGCCCGTTACCGTAGTTAAAATACGCGCCACGAAAGATGAGACTTGACCCCCTCCCGCGCTCTTTCCGCCGCCCCTATGACGTCAGGTCCCGTCCCGCGCTCAGACCTCATACCGCTAAAGAGACCCAAAATCGTGTACTGCGCGTGTCAAACCACGTGGTGTGTCAAGTCTCATCTTTCGTGGCGCTAACTATACCTTTTGGTTTTGAAGATTCCAGTTTTTCAGGCTGTAACAAAATAAAAATAGTTTTGATTATGTCGTTTTAAGGGCCACGTGGCTTTCTGTAATGTCTGTTTCAAAAGAACATCATGAAACATAACACAAAATAAATAATAGATAAGTATGCAGGATCGTCGGATATACAGAGTGAAATTGAATTCATGGGCATCCTTCTAAGGGGTCATTGTAATCATCATTATGAACAACTTTTACTATCGGACCAAGAGAGGCACGAGAGGCTCTTCCATACATTTTGACGAGTTATGTCAACATAAATGCAAGGAACAGCCGATTTTTTTAGCGATTTTATGCTTAATCCCATAGTAAACGTTGTTCATAACGATGACTACAATGACCCCTTAAAAGGATGCCCATGAATTTATTTTTACTAGGAAATGTACAGTCAACAAAAGAGTTAAGTATGCAGGATCGTCGGATATAGTTGAAGTTTAGTAAGAAACCGATGGATGTTGTCGACTGAAAAATTTGATAAATGAGCTGTTTGTTTTCTATTAATAAAATAAAATTTTATTCGAGAACATCCGTCGGTTTCTTATAAAACTTCACCTATATCCGACGATCCTACATACTTATCTCTTTTGTTGACTGTACATTGGCGCCGATTTCCTTGTTCACAAACTTAACTTAATTTAAGTTCAGTGCATCATTTTCTTTCTATTTCATTAAGAAAAGGACAGAAGATAAATATTAGTTTAGTCCAGTCAAATCAAGATACTTCATAGAGAAGTTTAGACGTGATTAAAAAATTGGCTACTAAAAATACGTCAATTTATGTCAGGCGCTGACTAATTTGACAAGACTAAACTAATATTTATGTTCTGTCCTTTTCTTAATGAAATAGAAAGACTGAGATGCACTGAACTTAAATTTAGTTTTGTTTGTGAGCAGAATCGGCGCCATTGTCTGGTCGATATTTACATTTTCATCAGACACTTTTGGAACAGAGTGTAGTTTCAAGCAACTGCTTACTCGCATTAGGACAGGCGTGATGTTATTACTTACTACTATATCGGCGACGCTCGGCTTGTAATACTTCGACGTCATTTCCCTCTCACTTGCACCGCCCATGATCTGTGACGCTGTAAGATAATGGAACTAAATAATGGCGGTTAGACCGGATAACTTAAGGTTCAACACGCACTGCGCCGGCGTGGTGGATTATGGCCCACTCCATCTCACTGAGAGGCCTGTGGCTGTGTCCCAGCAGTGGGAACATTGACGGCTGGTTATGCTAAGCCGATGGTATTACTGCCTTGTTAGCCTAGGGGACGCAAGCTCTACTTCTGAGTGTGAGGTCGTGGATTCGATTCCCAGGTCGGGCAATCTCACCATCATCTGCCTAGCCTTTTCCAAACTATGTTGAGGTCGGCTTCCAGTCTAACCGGATGCAGCTCAATACCCGTATTTTACATGGAGCGACTGCCTATCTAACCTCCACAGCCCAGTTACTGGGTAATACGATAGGTAAGACTGGTTGTCAGACTAACAGGCTTCTGACTACCCGTAACGACTGTCAAAGATCCACGAATGACAACCGGGACCAACGACTTAACGTGCTTTCTGAGGCACGGAGGGTTCTAGGTATGTAAAGATGGTCACCCATCCACAGACCAACCGCGGTAAGCGTAGCTTCACCTGATCGATAGACCTATGCGGCTGTGTAATTATTTAGCCACGGGCCCCTCCGGTTCAGGTCGCGCAATCTGTTACACAGTTTTCCATGAGGGATTTCTCAATCCGGAGTCTGGATTTGTGTCCGGTTGATGGCAGTACGCTCGCCTATTACGTGGGTCTTAAACATAACCGGCGAAATGTGGGTATAATGTCAACAAAAGAGATAAGTATGCAGGATCGTCGGATACAGTTGAAGTTAGTTTAGTAAGAAACCGATAGATGTTCTCGAATATAATTTAATTTAATTTACAGAAAACAAAGAGCTCATTTATCTAATTAAATTTCAGTCGACAACATCGGTTTCTTACTAAACTTCAACTATATCCGACGATCCTGCATACTTATCTCTTTTGTTGACTGTACTATAGGTACACCTTTGCGTAGCTCTGAGGATTTCGGGCGTAATTTTGTAGTTTTCCGTGAAAAAGATTTAAAAAAAAATTCAATCATACAATGCAATTTGAACTTTATCGTGTATGACATAGAATTGGTAGTTCCAAAACATGATTATGATCTAAGTACTTACTAGAGATTCAAAACGTGTACTATGTATAAACACGGCCCTGCCTAACCCTTCAGGGATTACAAGCGTAATGTTATGGTATTTGTTACTAACAGATCTGCTTCCCCCACACTGACTCCCTGTAGTTGACCCGTTTGCCCGCGCGGCGTCGCTTGTTCCTGCCGCGCCGGGCGGAGGGCGCGCGGGACTCGGCCGAGAAGCGACGCGCCACTCGGTGGTACAAGCAACGAGATGATACGTTGGATATCTGGAGAGCATGAATAAAGTATTGAAATAGCAGAAGGCCAATTCCCAAGGACAATCAATGTCAAAATCTTGTCAAAAATGTAGGAAAATTAAGAGGTATTTTTGACAAATTATCCTTGGCTTAAAAATATTATCTGTTCCCTTAATTTTGTCAAAACGCGAATAGAAACCTAAGAAGAAATATGGGACCAAACCTGAAATCGCGAAAAAAAAAAAATCAGCTGTTCCCTACATTTATGTTCGTATAACTCGTCAAAATGTAGGGAACAGCAGATTCCGCGAATTCCGGTTAGGTCCCATACTAAAAGTTGTTCATAATAATGAGTACAATGGTCTTGTTGTTGGTGTTTTTCCAATAACCCTGTATATTTAATTTCAAGATGGCGGCTACGAAAATTTTCAAATTTTTCATCATGAGTGTTGTTTACATGGGTTTCAAGGGTGCTAAAGCCCGCGATTACGATGTTGGTCCCATGAAAAAAGTTGTTCAGTTTGATGGTCTGTACCACACTTACATATGAGCACACCGTTCTGACACATGCTGTAACTATATTATCATCGGGACCGAAGGAGTTCTAACTCTGATAGATCAATAGGTAGGAAGTGGTCCCAAAAGTAAACCTAAAACCGTCAAGATCTAACTGTAGCCCGAACCTAAACCTTCGGCCCAATTTTTGTATTTCGAACTTTATTCAGACTAAAATGAAATTCCTTATTCAAAACTGACAACTTAGTACCGGATAAATTGTCAGTTTTGAATGAGGAACTTAATCTAGAAACCGGCAAAGGTCGCTAGTTTATAAAAACGGTCCCAGTTTATAAAAAAAGGTCCCTAGTTTATAAAAAAAGGTCCCTAGCTCATAAAAAGGGTCCCTAGTTTAAAAAAAAAATGTCCCTAGTTTATATAAAAATGTCCCTAGTTTATAAAAAAAAAAGTTCCCTAGTTTATAAAAAAGATCCCCAGTTAATAAAAAAAGGTCCCTAGTTTTTTTAAATAAGGTCCCCAGTTTATATAAAAAAGGTCCCTAGTTTATAAAAAAGATTTTGATTGCGATGGACTTCGAACTTTGGTTTTTATGACAATGAGCTTGTTGTTCCAAAACATGCTAAACTCAAATGTTACAAGTTGTTCACGCTGCCTAAACCGGGACAGGCCGCTAGTTTATAATAAAAAGGTCCTAGAAAAGTTTTGGTTGCAATGGAATTTGAACTTAGTTTTGAAAGATATTGAGTTCATAGTTTCAAAACTTCTACTTCTCATATTCTGAATTAAAATATAGACATAAATATGATGAAGAATGCTCAAAAGAAGCACAGAACCGGTCGAAGAGCCGGCGCTTGGGGGAATCCTAAGCTATGTCGAGCAGTGGACGTCGTTAGGCTGAAATGATAATGATGATGATGATGTACCAGTTCACACTGCAGGTCATCGAGTTCGTCTTCCATAATGTCCAGCTCATCAGAATCCTTGGCGGGCACGATCATCAGCTTGGTCTCGGGACAGTTGCCGGACACCATCAGCTGTGAGGACTTAGGGAAGATCAGGCGGTGAGCGGTTCTGGGAGTTAGAAGCATACGTATCCTTACATAGTACTAGCTGTACCTTTTTTTTTTTTCTCGCGGTGGGAATCCTCATGGACTTCCTCTATCGTGGGGGTGACAGAGGGGCATGCCGGACTCTTACCGGATAAAACCACCGCGGTGTTCCACCTCCTCGGTGGCCGGGGGTACGGGATTCTAGCGGCGGGGTACTAGCTGTGCCTGCGACTACGTTTGCGTGCATGACGGAAAACGTTTTGATTTTTTTGCGCGGAACCCTAAATCTTTTTCTAAAATAAAAGTAGCCTAAGTTACTCCTTATTACATGAGCTGTCTGCCAGTGAAAGTCCCGTCAATCGGTCCAGCCGTTTCAGAGATTAGCCGGAACAAACAGACAGACAAAAATTGTAAAAAATGTTATTTTGGTATGTGTACCGTGTATTCATGTGCATGTAGTAAAAAGCGGTTATTTAAATATTACAAACAGACACTCCAATTTTATTTATTTGTATAGATAAAAAAAAGCCGCTGAAATGTCTGTACGCGCATAACTTCCGAATAACTGCACCAAATTGGATAATTCTTTTTTTGTTGTGTTCAGTATTGCCAGGACAAGGTTTGTATGAAAGACAATTTAGGAAATTCGAAAAAAAAAAAATGGCGCCCGTGCGAAGCTGGATAATTTAGTCTTCTTCTTTTCGAGCCGACGACGGTAAATAAGTGTACTAAATAATAATTATTATTTAAAGAGTTTTTTTTAATTCGTTTTTAGGTCGTAGTACTTGCAACCAGCGTGCGGGTATGACCAGCACCCGAATTGCGTAACACTATCAATCATAATGTGATTCATTTTGAAGGATATTCCTAACCCATTGCTTCATATGATCGAAATATTCGTCTTCTCAAAAACGTAAATAACGCAATGAATGTTGTTGAACTGTCAAAATGAAAGCCATTGCTACAGATAGTGTGTTACGTAATTACCCTGCTGATTTATGAACGTAAACGAAGCAAAAGGAGTATGTAAAGGTGCATCCAGACAGAGCGAGGCATGCGCCGCAAGTGTTTTTTATATGTTAGATGCCTCGGCTTAAGGCAACCGTACAGTCGCCAGCAAAATTGCATGGGTACCTTAGTGTCTATTTTCCCGTGAACGTTTGAATTCATGTTTTCGAAAATAAACTAGATGGCGTTGGTTTCTTCACAACTATGACTAATTTACGAAACGTAAGTAAGGAGTTAATTATAATTGTTTGAATGTTTGAAGAGACAAAAAGAAACTACAAAAATATTTTATCATATAAAGCAAAGCAACGCCATTTGATAACAGCATAATTAAATTTTGTTAGTCGTTAACTGGTTTTACGCTAGATGGCGTCATTTCTCGCTTCATACGATTTTGTTTCTGTACTACCCATGCACTTTTGCAGCCTATCGTACATATAAAAAAAACATTCGCATCGCATGCCTCGCTCTGTCTGGATGCACCTTAAGGATCATAGCAGGTGACATTCTGTAGTGTCCACCTACGCCTGAGTACAAGGAGTGAGTTTATGTTGTGTGTACCTGGGTATATATGAAGGTGGCTGGAACACTTCTCTAGTCGCCATGTCTTGACAGATTCCATCCAGCAGTACGATATCTTCCATCAGCTCATTTACCACGAATACCTACAAAAAATAATGATTACTTATTATTATTTTATTTATTTATTCATTTATTTCAGGCGACACAGGCCCATACATAAAATACCTTAACCTAAACATACTATATTTTTATTATTAAATTAGTACATAACTTCACTAGCTATTGTTACGAGCTTGGGGTTCGTGACAATAAAAACTGCCGATTTAATAACCAAAAATATACACTTTAATTAAAAACAGCAATTACAACTTTAACACACTAACAATAAAACACAATCGCACTACAAGATCACTTGAAAGTCGCACTTGAAGATCGCTTCGATGTTTTCGCTTGTATCGCTTATCCAACACTGTTTCCGGCTCGCAGGCTCACCGGCCTTATATAGGCCTCGGATAGTTCCAGAACCTTCTACCGTAGAAACATCTAGAATGTTCGAGTACATACCGAACCCGACCGACCAGACGTCGATAGTTCTGGAAAGTTCTATCATCGAAGTTTCTAGAAGGGACCCGAATAATTATTAGTTCTGCTACTCGATACTAGATGGCGCTAGTAGTAGCTAATGTCGCCATCAAGTGTGGCGCGTAACACTATTAAAGAGCAGTGGTAGAGCAGTGGTAGAGCAGTGAAGGGGGCTTATGGCTAAGTGATAACAGCCGCACGGTTCGATCGATCAGGTTAAGCTTCGCTCGCCGCGGTTGGTTCCGGGATGGGTGACCATTTTTTCATACCAACACCCCACCGTGACTCGGAACGGACGTTGGTCCCAGTTGTCATTCGTGAATCTTTGACAGTCAGTACGGGTCGTCAGAAGCCCGAAACACTGACAACTAGTCTTACCAAGGGGTATCGTATTACCCAGTAACTGGGTTATGGAAGTCAGATAGGCAGTCGCTCCATGTAAAATACTGGTATTCAGATGCATCCGGTTAGACTGGAAGCCGACTTCAACATAGTTGGGAAAAGGCTAGGCAGATGATGAAAGAGCAGTGGTGGCCCAGTGGTAACAGACCCTTACGAGTTGTAGTTCGTAGGTTCAAACTTCGAACTCGGTTTACTTTGTGTAACTTATTATATCTGCACTGCTTTTAAAACAGTGAAGAAAAACATCGTGAGGAAACCGGCATGTCCTAGAACCAAAAATTCATGAAAAGAAATATGACATCTAGTCATCTACGAATCCGCACTGGGCACGCGTGGGGGATATACAGGGTGAATTTTCCAAGTGGGCGTGGATGGCCAAATTCTAAACCATGAGGAATAGCGAAAAGTACTCAAAGGAGTCGCGGGCTCGATTTTGATGAAAACTAAAACTGCATCATTGGATTTTTGAAAAATCAATATTTCTAGTCAGGAATCGAACCCGTTGATTTTGAAAAAAAAACACACACTGTATTATTACACCATTCGATAGTGTCCCTAATAAGGATCAAATTCTGGGAAGTATATCCACGCCTATTTCAAAAATTCACCCTCAATACTCAATTTTTTATTGCATTCCACAATGTAGGCTTAGGTGGTAAATTTTGCCAAAAGAAACAATCATGGACCCTGTATATAGATAGTTGCAATATTACCTTGAAAGCCTTGAGACAAGGCACGAAGGCGTGTTCCAGCCTCATACTGAGGCGCTCTACTGGCCAGCCGTGGTAGGCCGGCACTGTGGGCAGCACCATCATACTCAGCTTGATGCCTATTTCACGCCACATGGAAGATTCGAGACTAAAGGGAAGAATGTAAAACATTGTTATGGGTTGTCCTCTAAACGCTGTTCACAAGTCCAAAACCCAAAAATGTTGTCAGTTTAAATCAAATAGTCGCCCGCTACTCTTCTGACAGCTGTTTGCTGTTGGGGGTAAGGCAAAACAGGTTATCGAAAAGTGTCATTTTCGATACGATATAGCCTGTCGGATGATTGTGAATAGCTATACTGATCCGATTTCAAAAATTCTTTCACTGGCAGAAAGCTACACTATTGTCGAGTGCAATAGGATATGTTTTATTGTATAGACGATTACCACGCGGGCGTAGCACATTGGGGACAGAATGTTCAAAACCACCTAGAGACCTCAAATATTAACCCAATTAAACCATTTTTGCACAAAAATGTTTGAAATTAAATTCCAAAGACACTCATGAAGCGCGAAATTAGGTTGTAATTTTTTTTTTATAAAAAATGCATATGAATTGAATATTAAAAAAAAAAATTATATTATGACTGATTTTATATTATACTCTAGTGATCATGAGATATTATATTTGTACATTGTATATTTGCACTTCCATACAAGTGCTAGTTGAAATGCGTGACTGAAAGGGTTAAAGAACAGGGTAAAACTCGCTTTACCTTGGTTTTAGTGGGTTATGAAGTTTTAGATTTAAGGAATATTAGAAATCCGGCTTCGTCAGTCTCTTTAGAATTCAAGAAAAACAGAACTGTTTGTTCTGTCCAAAAATTGTCTCATTTGGTTTATTTTTGCGATCTCTAGGTGGTTTTGAACAAAAAATTGGCTCTATCCCCAATACGCGTAGTCAGGGGCAGAAGCTAGTCTTGATATAAATATCATACCCCATAATAGGATGCGGCGCTAGGTTGAAAGCCTCCTTGATGATCGGCATCGTGATGTAGTACGCTTGCACTGCCGAGTCGCAGCGGACCGTGTAGCTGTAGGGACGATTTGTTAATACCTGAAATACATAAAGTAAAGCAGTTCATTTTACAGTAGAGATAAACCATTTTAAAAATGAACGCCCCTCCACTGCACCGCGCCCCGTCGCGGGGAGCAGATAACGCGCCCCCGCGCGTGATTTTTTACATACAAATTCAATAAAAACGCGCTTCCGCGCGTGGAATTTGGCTCCGTTTCCCGCAACCCGCCGCGTAATGCGGTGCAGTGGGTGGAGCGCCTTACATACACATTTCAAATGTTTGTATAGAAATTTTATTAGAGGGACGTGCATTTTTAGAATGGTTTATCTCTACTTACCTATATTAGTTTAAAATAAAATACAAACGTGTGCGGTCGGGGGAGCCCCGTTAGGAACGAAGTTCCTTACTCGATACTCGCACGTGCACACATTCGTATATAGGTAATAGAGAGAGACAGAGAGAGAGAGAAAGTGTGAATTTAATACGCGATTTTAATACAGAGCCATCTAGTATAAGTTTTTAGAAGCTCTCATAAAGTTGTCGCCATCATGGATTTTTATATCATAAACCATGAAAACGACACATGACGAAAAATTTTAAAATTTTCGTATTTGCCATCTTGGATTCTCATTTTGACCTTACTATCGGTTTTAGAACCCTCGAAAACCATAAAAACTATCTATGTGAGAGAAAGTCGCATGGAGGGGGAATAACGCTTTTTCGCTTTTTTTGTCAAAATGAAAGGCATGCCATTGTTAGTGTTACGCAAGTACCCCGCTGGACAGTAGAAGGCATGATTATGCTTACCCCCAACACACCCACAGCGTTCCCCGACACGATATAGTCCTGGCTGGGATCTCCGAACTTCAAATCGGTCATGAACTCGTAGTTAGGTATCGCTTCGTCGATGTCATCGTCCGGAGGTATATAGGTCGCTTCTAGCAGCCCTGATACCAGGATGTACATGCCTTTGGGCTCATCGCCTGAAAATGGGAAAATTTATTTTATTATCATCATCATCTGCCTATCAACTCAGCCTATTGCTGTCCACTGCTGGACATAGGCCTCTCCCAGACTTCGCCACAGCACCCTGACCTCCGCCTTCCGCATCCAGTCGACCCCAGCCACCTTCTTTAGGTCGTCCGTCCATCTAGCTGGGGGGCGTCCCACACTACGCTTGCCGGTACGCGGTCTCAACTCCAGGACTCGTCTGCTCCACCGGCCATCGCCATCATCTGCCTAGCCCTTTCCCATCTTTGTTGGGGTCGACTTCCAATCTAACCGGATGGAGTTGAATACCAGTATTTTACACGGAGTGACTGCCTACCTGACCTCCATAACCTAATTACTGCACAAAAGTCAGACAACCACTCTTACCAAGCGGTATCGTGTTACAGATAGTTCAACTCATCTGTGCGCGCGGCGCCATGTGCGCCAGCTTCAATTTGTGTGGCAGTGACTCGGCAGTCGTCGTCCGAGCAAAATGTGTCTTTATCGCTTTACCCACACATAGCGCCGCGCGCACAGATGAGTTAAACTATCTATACCACGGATATAGATACACCTAGATAACGCAAGAGCACCTACTTCGCATGCCAAAAATCACACCAGTTTACGATCGAAAATCATAAGCCGCCACTTTCGCGCTCAGTCTTGCGTGCTGCTGGCTGGGTAAGCGTGAGCGAGAGAGCGCGAGCTTGTGACGTCATATTAGGTAGTCAAAAAGTGGCACGCTTAGTTTTCATACAGTTCGTGATACTTGCGTTATCTAGGTATATCTATATCTGTGATCTATACCCAGTAACTGGGTTGTGAAGGTCAGATAGGTAGTCGCTCCACGTAAAATACTGGTATTCAGCTGCATCCAGTAAGACTGGAAGCCAACCTCAACATAGTTCCAATATAGTAGTTAGTCAAAAATTTTGTTGGACTTCATCCAATTTTTTTTTTTAAATATTATGTATTTTCATCATTTCTTATAATAACACAGTACCTCTAGATATCAAAATATCATTGATATTGAAGTTCAAAATCTCTGAATGTTCCAAAAAGTAGTCAGCTATCCTTTCGTTTCCTTGAAGCCACGAAACGGCGCGGAGTTGCGTCTACGAATATAAACAAAAGAGTAACTTATCTGCATTGTTGAAGGAATTACTTAATGGAAATTAAAAGAGTTCCGTCAAACGGGGTGAATAGGGATGCAGGGGTTTATCGGGACAAAACTTTAAAAGGGATTCTAACAATAAAATAATATAGTTTGTGGCCAAAAAAGACCCTAATGTGTTTAATGTAATTTAATTAACGATTACGTGCCCTTATTGACAACAAACTATATTATTTCAACATTAAAATCCATTTTAAAGTTTTGTCCCGATTCACCCCTGCATCCCTATTTACGCCGTTTGACTGTATGCTTGAATGGTTTGGTCGTGCTGTGAGGATGAAAGATGACTAACAAATGGTATGTACAGACGCCAGGACATCAAAACTAAACGAAATCCCATGACTGCCTATGCCTAACATAGGCAGTCATGGGATTTTTTTTTTTTGTTAAAGCAAGACATTTCACGCGGACGAAGTCTCGGGCGGAAGTTAGTAGGAAATAAATTACCTCAGGCGACGACGGCGCCACTAAGCTGCCTTTATGACGGCACAGTTGGATTTTCTCTTGAATCGCGTTTAGTAGTAGTTTGTACTCCATTTCGTCCAGAAAACCTGAAAATGAGGGAACAAGGCATTACAAGTATTATTGATAATGATAATTGATCATCTTCTTCTCTCTGAAATTAGCCGGAACAAACAGACAAAAATTTTAAAAATTCTTATTTTGTTAAAAGTACCGTATTACTTTCATATGCATTTAGTAAAAACCAGAAGGCCAATTCTCGTAGGTAATTAAAAACGTTCAAAATTTAGTCGCAATGTTTTCAGCGACAATCAATATCAAAAACTTGTCAAAAACGTTTGTGTAAGTTTTTGACAGATTGAAACTGAGATCAGCAACATAGAGTAAGTAATGTTCATTATATGTAAGAAGAGACGGGAGTCCCATAGAAAAAGATGAAAAACCTCGCTTGTATGAAACTTGTATTAAAACTGAATACCAACATAGCAAAAATGACACAGACTATGCACAGACTGCAGATGTTAAAGCGAGACAGCGATAGACGCCATTATGTTTAGTACACGTTTCATAGTTTCTTTTTTTATTAGACAGTTGCGTCAGACTGGTGAACATTCTTAAAATTACAAGAATGACCTCTCTGTTATTTTGATATTAGAAACAGGTACTTCAGTTTTATTTATTTGTATGGATGGATTCTGCACTTATATGATGTTACCTTCTTCCTTCAGCTGCATAGCGTCCAAGATCATGATGTTGAGTGTGGAGGTGGTAGCTTGTCTGGTCTTCACCGTGATAGCGGTCCAGGGTCTGTCGCGTTGGAGTAACCCTAGCTGACGAGTTACAGCTAATCTATAACGAAACACAACGAGATCTGAGATTGTTATTCTTTTGTTTTTAGCCAACTGCGGCCAAGACCAAAAAGAGGGTATTGGTTTTTAATACGTCGTGTATCGGACATAGCGTGAGAGTAGTGGTGGCCCAGTGGTAACGGCCCCGACTTTCCAAGTTGTAGGTCGTGGATTCGAACCCAGACAGGCGCTTTACTTTGTGTAATTTATTTCCCACCACTGCTCTCAAAAACGGTGAAGGAAAACATCGTGAGGAAACCGGCATGTCTTAGAAACAAAAATTCGAACACATGTGACATCTACCACCTCCCGCACTGGGCCCGTGTGGTGGATTACTACCCACTCCCTCTCGAAGAAAGGAGGCCTGTGTCCCAGCAGTGGGAACATTATAGAATGATTGTGCTATGTCTCGGAAATGTGTGATCATATGTGGTACAGACGCCAGCACATCAAGCTACCCAAAACTGTCAAATTTTCCCAATCGACTTTGAACCTTATGTTTTAGCGATAAAGTTAAAAATCTATTTTTTTTAAATTGACAGATTGTAGTAGCTTGATGTGCTGGCGCCTGTACGTACTGACCATCAAAACTGAACAACTTTGTCTATGGAATCAACATCGTAATTAGAAAGAAAATACGTTTATTTGCGGTGAACATGATGCAAAAAAGAACATAAATAATAATAAAAATAAAAAAGAAGGTAAGGGAAACAATTTCAGTACCTATAATGCTGCGACCCTATGCAAGACAGAGCCCCAGCGCTGGTTTTCAGCGACAGCCGGCGCTGACGTAATGACTTCGTCCGTTGCAGCAAAAAATAATAAATATAATTATGTTAAAATTAAAAAAAATGTCTATATCCTAACATTGGAATTTAAAAAGGGATTTTTTATAACAAACTAAATAGTAGTTAGGGGCCGACTATGGGTTTTGCCGATCAGCCGATTAGCTATAGTGACTAAACTATTGGATATCGTATGCAGACTGCGAAGAACGTCAATAGATGTTATTTACTAGCCTATATTGTATTCCACTGCAATTAAAAAGCCTCCCCTTTATCCTTCCAAGCCTCCCTGTCTTGTGCGAACCCTGCAAACGTTACCAGATCATCACACCACCTTCGCCGCGGTCTACCTCGACAGCGATGCTCTCCCTCAGGCGGCGACCGAGTGATGGTCTTTACCGGAGAGATGTCTCCGGGTGCATTTGTGAGACGTGTCCAGCCCACTCTCACTTCAGCCTGGCTGTTTTTTTTCCAACATCTGCTACTTGAGTTATGGATCGCAGGGTGGTGTGGTGTCGCAGTTTAATTTATGGTCGGAACTAGCTGCGCTCGCGGTTTCACCCGCATAAGTTTCTATCCCGTGGGAATATCGGAATAAAAAGTATCCTATATGTTAATCCAGGGTTTCAGCTCCCTCCACACAAAATTTTATCAAAAGTGGTCAAGCCGTTTGAGCGTGAAGAAGTAACAAACATACACACACACTCACAAACTTTCGCCTTTATAATATTAGTGTGATAGTGTGATGACATCTCCACCTTGTATATACAAGGAAGTCGGTGTGTGCACCTCTGCCTATCCCTTAGAGGAATACAGGAGGCGTGATTTTATGTCAATTACCTGTCGCTATCCAGTTTCGTTGTCAACATATCGTGTATCTGCTTGTTATCAACCAACTGTGGCAGGAGAGTGCACACTTCTTGAGCACCAGTGACAAAACCCTAGAAAAAATTACATACAATTACGTATATAATAGTAAAAGTGCGCAGTGCTGCACACCCCCCACCCTATTACAAGCTAAACAAATATCAACTTTATTTCAATGAAGGTTAAGTTGATTTCAGAGTGACTAGCACTAATTGAAAAAGATATAAAAATGTTTGAAGTTGTAGCGTAAACTGAACTTTATTGTGT
Source organism: Amphipoea lucens (assembly GCA_947508005.1). NCBI lineage: Eukaryota > Metazoa > Arthropoda > Insecta > Lepidoptera > Noctuidae > Amphipoea > Amphipoea lucens. The sequence goes on from OX382375.1 coordinate 10,764,420, forward strand.
AGGAATTGAAGTTATTTTTCCATTAATTCATATTTGTTACTTGTTTGTTTACATTTTTGGCCAATAAAATATAGTAGTAAATAGTAAGCCATCCACGAACCGACGTCGGCGAGCGTAGCTTAACCATTCGATAGACCCGTACGTATATTTTCAATAATTAAAATAGTATATTATACAATCACCTTTCCAACATCATAACCAAACGCCAGTTGTATATCGATCATGCGGTCTACGTAAGCCATTATTTTAGGCACTGATACCCTGAAACAAAAAAACAATCCTGAGAGTATTCAATCAAGCAAATTTTCATGAATACTTAGATAAACTCCTTTGTACGTTTTATAAAAGTTAATCTCTGAAAATACTGATACAATTACGAAATTCCTGTAGGATATTTTTGCTCACAAAACGGTGCAGCGCACAAAAAGAAACAGGCATTCTTGTGAGAGGGAGTGGGCCGTAATCCACCACAAGGGCAAGTTTTATTGAAATCCGTTCAGTGGTTTAGGTTTGAAAAGGTAACATACAGGGAGTTACTTTCGAATTTATAATATAACCCCCTTACAGATAAACGTATTATATCAGATGAATAGTTACACACCGATTTCTCTCTTTCAGTCGTCAGTAATTTGACTTTCGAAAGAAGAAGACAAAGCGTTGTGTAACTCTACAGACGCTATACAACGTTTATTAGTAAGGGGGCATCCATTAATTACGCGAGGCTTTTATGGGGGGGAGGGGGTCAGACCGATTCTCACCCAATCTCACGTGGGGGAGAGGGGAGGTCCTGGCAAGTCTCACGTAATTTTTTATCCGCAAGAAACAGTGTAAAATTGCGAGAAAACTGGGTAGAATTAATCTTAACTAGCCTTAAATAAAAATAATTAAACAAATTGTTTTGTTTTTTTTATAAATCCAACGCTGTGAAGCATAATATAATTAACGTATTTACACTGAAAACACGCATTTTGAACAATCTCACGTGAGATTAGAGGGAGGGGGAGGGAGTCGAGCAAAATCTCACGGTATCTCACTAAGGGGGGAGGGGGGGGTAAAAAAATCGCCAAAATCACCTCACGTAATTAATGGACGCCCCCTAAGGGGTTTATTATTGTAGCTTCCCATTTGTGAAAGAATTTTTGGAATCGGATTAGTGGTTCTAAAGATTACCCCTACATACAAACTCACAAAAGGCTTTGAAGGAACGTAGCATACGTACCTGTCCTCCATTTTGTTTTTTTTTTTTAATGGCGGCCACGCTTCAAACCTATATAAATTGATAGCTGACATCAGGGGGGTGTATTCCCGTTCGTCCCATCGACTTCGTCCCCTTAGAAAACAAACACGAAATTAAGCATTTAAAATGATAACATACCATTACCAATTAAGCTACAAGACATAATATATAATAATATCTCTGTGTGTAGAAATGTTGTATTGTTTTAAATACAATAAATGCTTTCCGAATTTCGTGTTTGTTTTCTAAGGGGACGAAGTCGATGGGACGAACGGGAATACACCATCAGGGGGGTCTTATTATGTTTTTTGTTTTTCAGCTATCAATTTATATAAGTTTCACGAGTGGCCGCCATTTTGAATAAAAGAAAAACAAAATGGCAGACAAGTAGGTATGCCACGTATCTTCAAAGCTCTTTAAAAAGGGATGTTTTCATACAAACTAAATAGTAGTGTTGGAACGACTATGGGTTTTGCTGATCAGCCGACTAGCTACAATCCCCTTTTACCTCTTTATAATATTATAGTCCGCGCGGAACTAGTTGGCCGCTGAGGTGGGGACAGGGGTGAGGCGGCGGTTCACAACGCACGTACTGAGTAATGCGCCCCCGCCCCGCAGTCCCACCGCTCACATACCTAAGGCGTGGCCAACTAGTTCCGCGCGGACTATAGCATAGAAGACATGAATAATTTTACCTGGCCAGCTTGCATAATCGCAGGAATCGAAGCATCCTCAACAGTTTAGTAGCGGTTATAAAGCTGGAGTTGACACTGTTCCACTTATCAAAAGGAGTTAGGGCATCTATCACGTCTAGAACTAAGTCTGAAAGAAAAGAGGTTGATACATGTGCTGGTGAACGATAACCAGCATAGCTATTCACAACCTTACGACAGGCTATCGTATCGAAAACGACACATTTCGATAACCTGATTTTACTTGCCCCCGACAGCAAATAGCTGTTGAAAGAATAGCGGGCGTCTATTTGATTTAAACTGACAAAATTTTCGGGTTTTGGACTTGTGAACAGCGTTGAGAAGACTCCTACGATAACATGGATTGATGTTCGATACGATACGGAAGCGTATCGAGTGCTTGTGAATAGCTATGCAGCACTCTGATTGCATAACACACTATCAATCAATTTCAATCTGAATCATTTTGAAGGGTATTTCTAATCCATTGCTCCTTATGTTCGAAAAATTTGCCTGCTCAACAACGTAAATGACGCGATGAATGTTGTTTGAACTGTCAAAATGAAAGTCATTGCTACTGTTAGTGCGTTACGTAATTACTCCGCTGTATAACAATCAATCTGATTACTTAAACTTTTCGCAACTATGTTGGGGTCGCGACTTCTAGTATAACTGGATGCAGCTAGAGTCCGGCCGCGCTTTTGCCAAAGATGTAAATAACAATGGCCGCTCGAAATAAAATAAAATCGATATACAAGAATATTTATTTTAAGTAATGTTTGTTTTCGTCTAGTTAGCTCGGACATTTAGACGAAAACAAACAAATTTATCGCGGCCGGACCTTAGATATCAGTATTTTATATGGAGCGCCTATCTGACGTTCACACGGTGCGATGCGACTGCGATGGTCGTTTTGCGTGGATGTAACGCATATTTCCCAAACTTGACAATATTTTTTTTGTGTTTGTGTTCTTTTTCTGCGTCATGTTTACCGCAAATAAACGTATATTATTTTTACAAAAACACATTTATTTACATGTCCGGAAACTAAAACGCGAACGCAGAATATACTTACCCTTTTGGGAAATATGTATGTCATGTTCAATAATAATTGAGTACTAAAGGTCGTAGCACACGTATCAAATCGGAAAGAGATCGGCACCGTATCGCCTATCGCCTCGCCATCAAACTAACGTAACAAACGTAACGTAACAAGGCGTCAACCTAACGTAACCACGTAACTAAAGCGGATCAGAAGCTCCGATACGTCGACTCGGCTACGGCTATGCGACGCCGCGCTTACGGCTCGCCGACCGCTGGTTGATGGTGCAGCAAGCAGTCCGGAGGGGTGAGAGGGGCAAGGGTGGACGAACAGACGTAAGCTCGGGTACGGAGAGACGTAAGCGCGGGGACGACGAGCCGTAACGCACCGCACCGCGGTTCGTGAGCTTGTCCCGAGTTGAGGTGATTACGTTACGATTCCGATTAGTGTGCGTTGCAGTAGGGAGTTTCATACAAAGAAAACTGAACGGCTCGAGTAGATACGGTGCCGATCCCTTTCCGATTAGATACGTGTGCTACGACCTTTAAGCTGTCTTACCACTGGTAGCCATGAGAATAATAAAGAAGTCCAGTTTGTTCCAGTGCGACTTGAAGTAGCCACAGAATCCGAGCGCACACATCTTTATAATCATTTCCATCACGTATATCGTGTAGAAGAAACTGAAATTAATATTTTTAATGTACCTTTTGATTTATAGGACACATCATCATCACCTGCCAAGCCTTTTCCCAACTATATTGGGGTTGGCTTCCAATCTAACCGGAGGCGGTTGAATATCAGTATTTTATATGGAGCGACTGCCTATCTGACCTCCACAACCCAGTTACTGTACCCAGTAACTGGGTTGTAACACCCAGTCTTACCAAAGGGTATCGTATTATCTGGGTGTCAGACTTTTGGGCTTCTACCGACTTGTAACGACTGTCAAAGATCCACTAATGACAGCCGGGACCAGCGGCTTTATTACTTAGCCACAAAGCCTCTCTGGGCACATGGTGGGATAAAAAGATCTTATGTACAGACGCCAGCACATCAAGCTACCCGAAACTGTCAAATTTTCCCAATCAACTTTGAGCCTTATGCTTTAGCGATAAAGTTGAAAATCTATTAAAGAAATTTGACAGATTGTAGTAGCTTGATTTGCTGGCGTCTGTACCTCGATGTACCCCAAGTCATGGTGTATCCGTGTGCCGAACATCGAAATCTGTACAGCGTTGTAGATATACTGCACTATACTCACAAGTTGAGCGCCCTGATGGTGAGCATGACGGGTTGGGACACGGGTGTCGGTAGTGCAACCTCGCACAGTATCACGGGCGTGTTACACAGTATCATGAAGTAGATGAAGCAGTCGAACCAGACGTTGGTGACTATCCTGTAGCAGTGCTGCCGCCATTTTTGTCGAGGTACTTGTGCGTTAGCCGCTTCGGGTGTCATCATGTTTACCAGTTTGCGGCGTAGCCATACTGCGTGCGTCTTCAGGGAGAGAGAAAGCTGGTTTTAGAATAGAATATAGAATATGTCTCAGGCTGGTTTAACCGGTTGAATGCCGTAATTACAGAAACGATTATATACAGGGTGTTACAGAAAGGGTATATCAATACAAACGGGTTGAAGAGTGTTTCTGGTTTAGAATCTCTGTACAAAATTTCAGCTCAAAAGCAGTAACTTTGAAAATGCTTAATATTTTTTTATTTCGATAGTTTATTAAATTGAAATCATAACAAACGTGTCACCGCACTACGAGGGTCATTATCCATTATCTGTAGTGTGTCTGTGCGCCTAGTACACGCACATCACGCCGCCGCGCGCCAGTGCTGCGCCGTGATGTCGAAATAAAAAAAAATATTAAGCATTTTCAAAGTTAATGCTTTTGAGCTGAAATTTTGTTCAGAGATTCTAGACCAGATACACTCTTCAACCCGTTTGTATTGATATACCCTTTCCGTAACACCCTGTATAATTATAACAATATTTTGTAATATCTTGATTTAAAAGAGTGTCCGTGGAGTTTCTTGCCCGTTCTTCTCCATAGAGATCTACGTTTTAGAATGGGCAACTAGCTTCAACTTTTTGACTGACTGACCGACTATTTAATTTTGACAATTCAAAAGTGCCTGTACATGGTTCAATTGAAATAAATGCTTTGAGTTTGAGTTTGAATTAAAAAGCCATTGTGACTCGCGTGGATCCACGTTCCGGCGGATGCGAAGGGATAAATACATGTCACCGCCACATATACATATTTTCAGAATACACAGGCCCTGGTTTCGATTCCCGGGTCGGGTAATTTTATTGGGTTTTTTTATGAGGAATTTCTTAGAAGTAGCCCGAAGACTGGAATAGTGCCTGGTTGATGGCTATAGGCTCGCCTCTTGTACATGTACATGGGAATTAAACATAACTGGAGAAATGTGAATGAAATTAAATTCAAGGGCATCTTTTTAAGGGGTCATTGTACTCATCATTATGAACAACTTTTACTATGGGACTAAACCTAAAATCGCGAAAAAAAAATCAGCTGTTCCTTGCATTTATGTTCACATAACTCGTCAAAATGTAGGGAAGGGCTGATTTTTTTTCGCGATTTCAGGCTTGGTCCCATAGTAAAAGTTGTTCATAATGATGATTACAATGACCTCTTAGAAGGATGCCCATGAATTCAATTTCACCCTGTAGATACACCTCTGCATAACCCTTTCGAGATTACAGGCATGATTATGTATGGTGTATGTGCGAAGCTACTTCTTATAAACCTATATAACCTTACCTTAGGCTTCCACAAAGCCCCCAGCTGGTCCAGATTGACCCTGCCATCATCAGAGTCAGCCGCTACCTCCACAGCTTGTACCAGAACTCTGACGCCGTCCTTACTGATCTTGCCGTGTTCGTACTGACGCCAGTAGGATATCTTTAGTGCTTTCAACACGCGCTGGTTGGCTTCCCTGGTTCGTGAAGATTTTGGAGTAAGTTTTCAAGGGAAGTTGCGTAATAGAATGGTCTTATTTATTCAATCGAGTGTAACTACTTATCGATCTTATTACAAAATGAGATTTATCTTTATACCCAGGTTCTTCTGTTCAATTATAGGATTTCGTACTTTCGTACATCAAAAGGAAAAAATGGATCCCTTATAAGATCTATTTGTTTTCCGTCTGTCAGTCTAGTCAAGGGCCTTTTTCTCAGGAATGCGTAGAGATATCAAGTTGAAATTAATATGAAATGCGCAAGTCTACGATCCCTTGGAGCTAAAAAATCAAGCTTCTAAGTCAACATAATAAGAAAAAAATACGGCCATTTATGCAATATTTTTATTACTAACAAGTAAATCAATACCTATAGGGTACTTTCCGTTGACCTAGAATCATAAAATTTGGCAAGAAGCAAGGTCTCACAGGACAATTAAAAGAAAACGTCCGAAAATAGTTAATTTGTACAAAAATATTTTAAACAAACAATTTTAAGTAGTAGTTAAGTTTGTTTTTCGGACAAATAAATCCCAAATACGGAACCCTTCATTGTGCGTGGTCCGACACGCACTTGGTCGGTACTTTTTCATTTTAGTTCATGCCATAAATAAAACTGTGCCTTTGGATTTTCAACACTTGGCCCAGAAAATCATCATCATTCATCTTAGTGATTAGTTATTGATGGAAGAGTTATGATCACAAATGCTGTTACTTGGTCATCTCCGCGAACTCCTTCTTGGTGGGTTCGTTGGGTATCTCCCTCTCGCAGTCGGGACAAGTGGTATAGTGGTACCCCATGTAGGTGTCGTCCTCGCTGTCCTCGTCGCGACCAGACATTTGTAGCTGGTATGGATGCTTTATTGTAGTGCCTGGTGGAAAGAGGAAATAGATTTTGAAGGAATGATTTTTACAGTCAAGTACACCATCCATCCAATCCATCCATCCATCTTTACACACCAAGACCCCTCCGTGCCTTGGAAAGCACGTTAAGCCGTTGGTCCCGGGCGGCTGTCATTCGTGGATCTTTGACAGTCGTTACGGGTTGTCAGAAGCCCGAAAATCTGACAACCAGTCTTAATTACCAAGGGGTTTCGTATTACCCAGTAACTGGGTTGTGGAGGTCAGATAGGCAGTCGCTCCATGTAAAATACGCTCAGCTGCATCCGGTTAGACTGGAAGCCGACCCCAACATAGTTTGGAAAAGGCTAGGCAGATGATGATGATGATTTTTACAGTCAAGTGCATAAATACGTTAAACCTATTCCAGGTTCGTATGGCCGCGTTTTTCCCGCGAAGATATTTTTCCCGTACTGGATTTTCAACGCCCTGCTTAGCGCCGAGAGTTGAAAATCCAACAGTGTGTTTTTTTGACTCGCTGGGATGTGCTCTGTTAGATTCTCAATCGTCGGCTCAACACCGACAGTTGAAAATCCAATTGCGATACAATTCCATTGCGATTTTTTTATCTCCGTGGGAACGTGAGCTTAGAGACAGAGCCAAAATGTCTCATGTGTACGAAATTACACCGACAGCCAGATCCTTCAAACCAGAACAGAGCATTGCTGCTTGGAAGCAGGAATAAGTCTAGAATTTTCTCCAGACAACCGCCTAGAACAGCTATAATACTAATATATCAAGGGTCTACCAACCTCCGGAGACCAAATCCCAGTTAGCATCAGCGAGGAACTTGTCCATCTTCAGCATAGAGATGCAGCGGTCGCGAGTCATCATGATACGTTTGACGCAGTTCGTCATGTTCGCCTTCTTAGCGAGAGAGATCTCGGCCAGGCCTAGGACCTTCAGGACTTTCGTCATACTAGTCGCGTTTATTAGGAGGGAAAGGATAACTAGGCCTGCAGTTTGGATTATGAAGATCTGGAAGAGAGCGAAATTATGCGTAGCAACACGTTTGTATGAGCCGAAGGTGGAAGGCAGGGGAGTATAGTAATGTACAGACGCAAGCACATCAAACTAACCGAAACTGTCAAATTTTCCCAATCAACTTTGAACCTTATGCTTTAGTAATAAAGTTGAAAATCTATTAAAGAAATTTGACAGATTGTAGTAGGTTGATGTGCTGGCGTCTGTACCCAGTTATGTTAGTCATGTAACGGACTCTCCAGTCTATGTATCGCCATCAATCAACAGTGACGTCAGAAAGCTGAGGTATTTTTAATCCTCAACGGCATTACGGCATTCCGAAGTCTAAATCACGGAAAACCCATTAACACTGCAACTTTTTTTGTGGATGAGAAATCATCAAATGACTCCTTCCGCTCTGGGTAGAGCGGAAGGGAGTGCAGACTCTTACTGACTAAAACCCACCCGTGTTCCTTCCTTAGCCCTTTACATTAACACTGCACCTGAGGATTGATGCCTGGTCTACAACCACTAACTCAACGAGGTAGTGGAGCGTAGAGGGCAGTATCACAGTGCGGAAAGTTCTATTCAGTCGCATCAATTCGTAATGGTACTTTTAGCCTGAGGCTTTAAAAGTGTAATTTGTTTTTCTATGTCTAAACATAGTCCTCCGCTCTTAGGGATATTTTATCTAGGACTATTTAAGACTAGATAAAAATGGCTAAGTAACTTACCTCTCCAGCATTCGAAACCGTCGGCGTCTGCAGCACGATCAGCGCCAAACAAAGGGACAGTGGCCCTCTCAGTCCGCCCCACACACACGCCATACAGTGCTGCCACGTCATGCCATACCCTATGTGACGCAGCAGCGGCGTCATTGCGGCGTACACCATCAACCTTACAACATTAACATATAAGAGACTATGGCCTCACAACCCGCCTTAAACACACCCCATATGGTGCTGTCACGTCCTGCCATGTGACGCAACAGCGGCGTCATTGCGGTGTACACCGTTGTAGCGGTATCTATAAACGCCACATGGGAACTACGCGTCATACTGACGTCACGCAAAATCCTGCATCTCGCAAGCAGAGTTCACCGCGCAACTAGCATATACAACAGCCCGACATGAATCATCGGGCAGTTGCCCGCCAGACACAACACCCGTCTGGTCGGAGGATCCTCCCTTTTCTATGGAGGTTGACTGAATTTTACACCCTGTTCCTCATACCTCTATACCATCAACCTTACAATATTAACATAATAAGAGACAGTGGCCCTCTCAGGCCGCCCCACACACACGCCATACAGTGCTGTCACGTCATGCCATACCCTATGTGACGCAGCAGCGGCGTCATTGCGGCGTACACCATCAACCTTGAACGGATCCACCGTTCAAGGTGGATTCTACTTTATGTCCAAAAATTGTGGAGGATAGTCAGGAGGAATTAGTCATTACTTATTGAGCCAGAGAAACAACATATATCTTTCAGAAGTCGCAACACTGCGCATCTCTAAATACTTGCACATTTTCCCAGTCTACTCAACTACATAAAAAGCAGAAAAGAAAACTCACCTCGAACAATAAACCGTAGTATAAGTCACGAAGATCAACGACACTTGCCGAACACTAATAACATCGCTAACTTTCTCAAAGATCACCACCCCGATCATTGTGAACACCAGTGTATTCGCTGCATGGCCCAGTATCATCCAGACATGGGACACCACCTGCTCCACATCCCCAGCAATAGTCGACTTCTTATTACTGACCAGCACCCCAGTTATCACTGTCCCCAGTAATCCGGAGACATATAAAAACTTTTCACCGATATAATATGTTAAGTACGCCCCAGCCAAAGTCACAGTCACGGCACAGAGTAGGTCGTAATATGTTATCGATAATAACGTGTCTGTGATCTTTCCCATCACTATGCCTAAGAGGATTCCCCCTCCAGCGTATCTTATCAAAAATAACACAACTTCCGAGACTTCTGTCAATGCGCTGGCTATGTATCCAAAGACAGCTGTAAACTCTATCATGACTGTGACATCTCCTAGTAATCCTTCACCAAGCAGGAGGACACTTATATATTTTCCTTTAGACATTGACTTCAATTGCTTCACGACTTCCAAAGGGTATATTGGCGAGCATACAATCCCAAAAAGCAATGCTGTTGAGAAATCCCACGAGGTTTCAATCAAGTAAAATGCCATGAAGGCCGCCATTAACGCTGTCAGCAATGCTCCTGGCACGCCAACCAGCAAAATTTGAGGAAAACTCCGCCAAAACGAATGGGCATCAACGTTGTAGGAAGTCCGAAAAATCAACAGCGGTAGGAAAGTTATTAGTAACACATCTACATCCATAAAACATATATGAACTATCGGTTTTATGCTCGGAAATCTGTTGGCACAAAATCCCGCGAACCCTCCTAGAGAAAACATGATAACTCGGTAAGGTATACACATTCCGATCCAAAGCATTATCGCCCTTACGATTACGCCTACTAAGAGCGTAGTGAAGATGAAGAGGAATGCTAGGGATGTTGGGTAGGCAAGTGAAGGTCTGTTAGGGTCATCAAACTCCACGACTTCTTCTGAAGAGTTCAGTAACATCTTGGGGTCTACATCCATAGTTTTTACTATTGATAGTACGAAAAGATAAAGTTTTGTAAATGTTGTTTATGAAACGTTTCATGGCCTAATAGTTTTTGTTGGTTTTGATTTTGAGTGAAGAAGGTTTTGGGCGTATTTTGTTACGTTTTGAAAGCATTATAAGACTTATTATTTAAAAAATTAAGAAATATGGCATTTCATTAATTTCTTTTGTGCAATTTTTGCTTTAAATAAATAATAGCAAGAAAAATCTAGTTCTGCTGCGCAACAAATATTGTTTTAAAGAAAAATAAAGCAAAAATCGAAATCTAATTTTAATTATTAAAAAAAATCACAAAACTAAAAAAGTCAAATCCATACTTAATTAAAATAAAATAAAACTAAATTTCTGAATAAATAAAAAATAACTACAATCATAAATCTAAAGGAAATAAAAGTCGCACACCATTTGTCTTTGCTGGACTTTTGTAGGGTGAAAACTTCTGAGGGGTTTTTCTAGGAGATTTTCTAGGCGTCACACTTTTTCTAGCTTCTATTTTTTTTAATTCCTTAAGTTCCTTATAGGCCGCTTCTAGCATACGTTTCTTCCAGTCTTCGTATAGCTCTATTTTCTCTTGTTGTGGCTCTTCTTGCTTAGGTAAGTCGATATCCATGTTTTCGTCGTTCTCAACTATGAAAAAAAATGTTTAAAAACAATTAATTATACGATTTTTTTCTCCGAATTTTTTGTGGAGGTCGAGAAATTAATATTTTATTGAAATTATTGCGTTTCAGGATGTTAAAAAGTTTTGACAGCGGTGGGATTCGAACCCACGCCCTTTCGGACTGGTGCCTAAAACCAGCGCCTTAGACCACTCGGCCACGCTGCCTATATTGCGTTACATCGAATTTACTAGATACATAAAATTACTATGTAATTTTTAAATAACATTAAAAAAAAATACGTGGATACACTGCTACTAAGAATCTTCTGACGTTGACAAGGGGGCTGTTAGTAAACATTTGTGAAATGTCACTTAAATTGAATAGGTATAAAAAACAAGATGGCGGCTTTAGTTCCAATTTCTGTCGCGCGCCAAAATAACCTTGTAGCGCTGTATGTTAACTTTATAGTAAACACCATAATTTTCATTTCACAGTCTCTTCAATGAACATGACGTGCATTTTTCTTTCGCTGCGCTTGTGTGGAATAAAACATACTCATCCCTGCCAGACACCATAATTATCTATGATTTAAGATGATCAGATTAGTGATTCTCGAGTTATAAGCTCAGCAACAAACAGATTGACAGACCGCCCCGACCCTTGCTCAAGCCAGCCCGCGCCACTGATCCCGTAGTTAAGACGCAGAAGACGTCGGCTTCCAGTCTAACCGGATGCAGCTGAAAACCAATATTTAACATGGAGCGACTGCCTATCTGACCTCCACAACCCAGTTATTGGGTAATACGATAACCTTTAGTAAGACTGCTCGACTGGTTAAAAACTTTCGGGTTTCTGATGACCCGTAATGACTGTCAAAGATCCACAAACAACAGCCGGAACCAACGACTTAGCATGATTTCCAAGACACGAAGGGGCCTTGTTATAGTTGGAATTTTATTGATAAAAAAGATAATGTACCATTATCCACAGCATCCTTAGGAGGACGTCCTTTTTTCTTCTTGGCGGCTGCGAAGTGTAGATCAGTAAACTTTGTCCAGTCGGCGTCCAGTTTGGCCCACTGTGAAGGCTTCAGTCTCGATTTCTCTATTATCTTACTCTTTGGCACTTTTACTTTGTTGATTCTGAAAATGAATTAATTATAAATTTAAATTCGTTCTAGACAAGTTCAAGCTCACACCCCAAAACAAGAATGGCACATTAACATTACAATACAGTACAATTTATAGTATACTAGCTGCGCCCCGCCGTTTCACCCGCATAAGTTTCGATCCCGCGGAAATATAGGGATATAAACGTATCCTATGTGTTAATCCTGGTTATAAATCACCTCATCCAAATCCGTTCAGTATTTTTTGCGTGAAACAGTAACAAACATCCATCCATCCTCACAAACTTTCGCGATTATAATATTAGTAGGAAGTAGGATAGTAGGAAGTAGGATAGTAGGATTAGTAGGATAGTAGGATTAGTTGAGGAAGTAGGATAGTAGGATATAATATTAGTAGGAAGTAGGATAGGATAGGATTATAATTTATTTTGTTTAGCCTATATTGTGTCCCACTCCTGTGCAAAAGCCTCCCCTTTTTCCTTCCAACCGTCTGTATTTTGTGCGACCTCTGGCCGTGATTGTCACGCCACCTACGCTGCTGTCTCCCTCGATGGCCATGTCCTCCTTTAGGCGTTCAGTGAGTGGCAATCTTTGCCCATCTCTCTCTCATTAGCATTACAGTATACAATGTAATCTTATACATATATAATCTTGTTTTGAGTAAATATATAAAATAAAAATAAATATAAAAATCTCGTATCAGTGTTTGTTATCGAACTCCTCCGAAACGGCTTGACCGATTTTTTTTTTTTTTTTGTGCATATTTGGTGGGTCTGAGAATAGGTCGTAGGCTATTGTTATACCCCTTGGTGATAAGGGTGGCCCTCTCCAGAATTTTTTTGGAATCGAAACTTACCCGGGTGAAACCGCGGGGCGCAGCAGCTAGTAATACAATCAATCTTATGTAACATTTCAGTATTTAGCAAATAAGGTCTTTTTTCAAAAAATTATAATGAAATTGGTAAGTCACCTGCAAGCTTGATAAACAGCCATGCACGCATACTGAGGGAGATTCAGGTCAACTTCCTGAAAATAAAGAGAAGTACATTAAACAAAGATGTGTAAGAGGTCAATGTCCAGCAGCAGTAACAGTTGGATATATACAGACGCCAGCACATCAAGCTACCCGATACTGTCAAATTTTCCCAATCAACTTTGAACCTTATAATTTAGCAAAACGTTGAAAATCTATTACAGAAATTTGACAGATTGTAATAGCTTGATGTGCTGTCGTCTGTACAAACAAATCACAAATCAATATAGTTATTTCATCATCATCAGCCTATAGCAGTCCACCGATGGACATAGGCCTCTCCTTTTGCACGCCATTCAACTCAATTTTTGGCAACTCTCATCCAACTGCTACCAGCCATCCTGCCAAGATCATCGCTCCACCTAGCCTGAGGGAGTTCAATCGTCCTTATAGTTATTTATTGCAGTACATTTAAGCCAACTTTTACCAATATCACAATGAAAAATAATCTCACCATTTTAGCCAGCCGCTGGTACTCCTCAAGGATTTTATCAGCGAGCTCCTGTACTCCTGGACACTGCAGCGTCAGACACAGCATGGTGATGGTCAGCTTGTCACTGTTCAGTTCTAAAAGGTTCTGCACCACCTTCTTAGTGTTTGTGTATGCTGAAGGCTTGAGTCCCGAGTATTTTATTGCCGATTTCTGTAATTTATAGGTAAAGATTAGGGGGTGGGCATTGCGACGATAAACCATTTACAAATACCATTTGCATTCTGCAAATTCGATGATATGTGACATGTACCAACCCACATTGGGCCCACATGGTGGATTAAGGCCCGGACTCCACTGAAGCGGAACTGGGTGGAGCGGAGACGTGTAGTAATCAACCAATCACAATGGTTGAAATCCTCATCGCGTCACTCATCTCGTTTGTGTTTGGACGATTCCTGCACGTCTCTGCTCCACTCTGCACAGCTCCGCTTCAGTGGAGTCCGGGCCTATAGCCCACTCCCTCTCACAGAGAGGAGGCCTATGTTCCAGCAGTGAGAGAGTTATTGGCTGATTATGCTTATGCTTATTATGCACAGACCTCTATGGGTATGCTACTTACAATGTCTAAATCTGCTCCCAACATAGATGCAGCCAAGTCCAAGCATATGACAACTTTGCTGGTGTCAGTCATGTTGCTACCTGCCATACTCTTTGTCTGCAGCAGACGCTCCAATTCTGCTGCTTTACTGAAAATTACAAGCAACAGGAGTTTGCATTAGATAGGTAAATAGAATATGTGCTTCTTTGTACACTAATTAGAATAACGTGAGGGGCTTGTGGCTAAATGATAACAGCCAGAAGGTCAAGCTACACTTGCCAAGGTTTATTTTTGGATGGGTGACATATCGAGATCCTCCTGCCTTGGAAAGTATGTTAAGCCATTGGTCCAGGTTGTCATTGCAGATCAGTTATTATGCGTATTCAGAAGCCCAAGTCTGACTACCAGTCTTACCAAGGCGTATTGTGTTACCCAGTAACTGGGTTGTGGAAGTTAGATGGGCAGTCTCATCATGTAAAATACTGGTATTCAGCTGCATCCGGATGGACTGGAAGCCGACCCCAAAATAGTTGGGACAAGGCTAGGCAGGTTGATATATAATTGGTCAGTGGGTCCTCTTAAGAGCGGAAGTCAGACTTCAAAGATGTGTACAGTCCATGCACAAGATTGGTACTTTGGTCACAACAACCTAAAAAGAGCAGGTGTAGTATCTGCAAACTGAAAAGATCATGCTGTATTATTTCATATTGGTTTATTAGAATAATAATGTGCTTGAATAGAGCCTAATATATACATTGGCTAGTTTGTTAATGCATAAATTGTGATGTTTCCCTAAACGTGTTTGTTTACTTACTTCAGAACTTTATCTTCCTCGCCAAGTCCAAGTTTGGACGCTATCAGATGCAAGGTTTTGTTATTCGTTGCCATTTTATTGATTTGTTTGGTTTTACACTTAAAAATTGTTATTTTAATACAAAAAACTGTCCTGGTCTGGTTTAACAAATTCATCCACAAATAAATCGCGCCATTTGAGCGATTTTTTGACATTTGGTTTGAGTTCCATTCAGTCAGCTGTCACGTCTTGTCATGCAAAAATGTAATTCATTCATTCTTGGCATAGACAAAAGAGGAGGGAGATGGAACACATTTATAGTGATGTGAGTGTGGGACGAGAAAATGCAATATTTTCCGGAAAGGTATGTACTATTTTCCAGAAAACACAATGTTGGTGAAACAGGGCATTTCAAAACTAAATTATTTTAATTTTTGTAATGCGATTACTTAGAAGA
The DNA here is from genome assembly GCA_947508005.1 of Amphipoea lucens. NCBI lineage: Eukaryota > Metazoa > Arthropoda > Insecta > Lepidoptera > Noctuidae > Amphipoea > Amphipoea lucens. Next base: position 10,779,949 of record OX382375.1, read on the forward strand.
TAATTACCAGCAGCTTTTTTTAGGAGGATATTACAGAAAAGTACTACTTTATTTTTAGTCGATTAAAATAAATTTTAATGGCCATATTCTATTTGGCCAGTATTTTCCTTCAAAATTATTAATGTCTACAATTCTACATAGACTCAACGTATAAAACATGTACAAATGATAAACTAAAAGATTGGCTATCTTTTTTCCAAAAATGCACAACTTGACATTGTTTATCTCTGTCGTTCATGGATGGAAAATCTTCTCGATTCTCGATGACCACGCCCCTTTATCTCGATTTTGACTGAAGTTTCAATGATAAAACACCTTGCAATATCACAGGAGGCGACATGTTGATTTTTTTCTATAGGTTCTGTGAAGCCGATACGGATCGCTGTCATTGCTACAAAATGTCTTTGTAGTTATCAGGGTGTAGGTCATATAATTGTAGTAATATTAACTAATCCGTGCTAATTTTCATATGTTAAACGTATCGTAAAGAGAAAGAAGAGGTTCCAGTCCGCCCGAATCAGGGGTGTGTATTGAGTGATACACCGATATAGATTTGTATCAAAATAATCCGAAGCTATTTATAAATATTATTTTCTCAGCTTTTACTTATGTTCAAACGTTAATAGTAACGTCTGATCTATAATTAACTTGTGAAAGTTTATAAATATTACAGTATTCCATGGTGAAGTAGTGAGTCGACTCGGTTATTAGTGGGAAAGGTTGCCATTTTTTTGTGGGATAAATCGTGTGTGGTGATATCAGGGCGTGATCTCAGTGCTCGGAGTTGGTTTGAGTCCGAATCCGGGGCAGTGTGAGTGCACGTCTGTGGTGTTCTGGCGGCCGCGGGCGCTAGGAACTTGCTACGAGACTGTGATACGAGTTTGTGGTGTGGTGATTTTCAGGTTGAGATGCAACTAGTGTCAGTGAGGTCGAGATAATAGCAGTGCGTGTTGTGGACGTGGTGACGTGATGATGCGGTCGCAGTGAGGGGGCAGAGCGACACCACGGCTTCTTCTGTGGCGGGCGGCGCGCGGGGAGCCGAGTCTCCTTCGCAGCCCAATCAAGACACGGTGGACAACGCCACACCCACCTGCTGGTAAGTCCTCCTTGTCTATTATCCCAACAAAAAGGTCCTACACCTAAAAGTCTTGGTCCTCCAACTCCTTGGCAGTCAAGTGATCTAATGTCATTCATTCATTCTGTAGTACTTCAGATAGATATTTGTATTATCAAGGCAGAAAGATAAACAATAGCATAGTTTAGTGTCAATTCTCAGTGTACAAGTAGTTACTGTCACAATTTTCGCTAATTTCAACACTCAGTTTCCTCATAAAGTCCCCCCTGTTATAATGGTAGTTTTAGTAGAACGAATTCCCAACTTATGACAATTTTTCCCCATTTTCAATGCATATTTTTCCTCCTAATCTCACTGTCTTTAAGCTAGTGGAAAAACCAATTATTATACCTTTAATATCGACTGTACCAATAAATTATAACCTTTACATTGACAATGAATAATAACTATGAGACAGTGCCTAAATCAAAGTCGGTACTATGAATGTCAAATGATCCGAGTGTCATTATGTACCTGACAACTTATTAGGCAGAACATTAACCTATTCTAAATTTGGAATTAAAGTGCTTTCAAAGACACTAATAAAGGCCCTTGTCAACTGTAAAATTGTTAAGTAAAATGAAAATAAATAATAGAACTTTCATGTTACAAGCACTATTATTGTTTTAATAGGAAATTAAAACATTAAGTGATTGTGTATTCTGTGCCACAAGATTTTGTAGTAGTTTTTTTGGATTTACAAAAAAAAAAGTAAATTCTTATTACTTTTTTTAAGTGATAGCATTGTTTACTTAAACATAATTCAATTGCATAGGCTTAACTGGAAAGTGGCCCGAATGATTACCTACTTATAAAGCTTGCGGCTTATGATTAACACAAATTCAATGGTCATAAATGTTATGATAATTTAGTATAGTGCAATTCATTTTGTTTCGGCCAATAAATATTGATAATGAACTCAAATTACTTCATTTAAATTAATAATAATAAATTACTGCTACTTAATATGGAAATGGTATAATTTATTTATTTGAGATGAACAATTTAATTAACAACTTAATTTCATTTTGGCAGAATAGGGATGTCTATTTTATTTTGTTTCTAGAACTTAACTTTGAAAGCCTGTATAAAAATGTCTCCAAGCATTAAAAACCGAGGTCCCTGATGTAATGTAAACATTACATGCAATCATTTAATGTCAACTGAATTGACATTGCTGTGTTTAAAGCCAAAATATTTCAGTAGCATACCATTCTGCATTTTTATTTTTAAATTCTTTCAATCGGAATTTAAATGTAGAACATGTATTGTTTGTTTTTTTATTTATTTATTTTGCTTGCAATGGTGTTCATCACTATGCCCTTCTGTTAGATATATATTTTTAGATTGAATAAGTATATATTGTTTTGTTCTGAACATAGTCCAGTTAGCTCCGCTGCTCGTTTGCTGACTGCCTTTGTATTTTACAAGGAACAAGGTATTTTAAAGTCAATATGTTAAATATTACTAGCAGAATTAGACTTATTTGAAATTCTATGGCTGTATCAGATTATTGGCTCATTTGTGTTGCCAGTACCAAATTTGTTCTTGTTTATAATGGTACTATTTTCTGCATCATTCAAACCAGCCCTAGCAGTATGCAGATGGCTACAAGAAGGAATTTTCCATCAATTAAACTGTAGGCCTGTAATGTCAACCTAATGCATAAATAAAAACATTATCACAAACATTCTAGGCTCTTGTTTATATTAGTAAGTAAACATTTTCCTAAGATAATATTATGCAATACTTATTAAGTTGTTATAAAAAAAAAAATTTTTTTTCACGAAAAAATAGATGTATTTTTAACGAAAATATTGATAATTATGTAACAAAAAATATATTATTATTAACAAAAATATATTTTAAAAAAATACTAGATATTCTAGATTTTATTCCTCTAAATAATTCTCAATCCATGCTAGAAAAATAATGCTCTTAGAAAATTAAAGATAATAAGTTTCTTATCAATTTGTTGGTTATGCCACAGAATAATAGTACAAGTATTATGCCACCATTTTTATAGATGTGTCAGGATTTGACACAGATAAGTTAACAATGGAAGCCTAACTTACGCACAACCGTCTACCATGGGAAATACAGCATGACGCGTGTTGACAATAGGTAAAAATTATTGGTTGGTTTACAACTATTGTAAAATATTGTTGGTGTTTTTCTTAAGTATAGCATAATAGCATAATTAGCCTATAATGTTCCCACTGCTGGGACACAGGCCTCCTTTCTTCGAGAAGGAGTGGGCTCTAAAATCCGCCACGCGGGCCCAGTGCAGGTTGGTAGATGGCACATGTCTTAGAATTTTTCGGTTCTAGTTGGTTTGTTGGTTCTCACGATGTTTTCCTTCACTGTTTTGGAACAGTGGTGATGAAATAATTTACACAAAGAAAAGCGCCTTTCTGGGTTCGAACCTAAGGTCGGCCCAAGTTAGTTACCACTTGGTCACCAGTGTTCCTACTTTCTTACTTTTTTAGCAGAATTACCAATAAACAACAAAAACAAAGGGATAGTACTCCATTTACTACATCATAGTGTTGTAAAGCTATAAATAACTGTGTGGGAGTACCAAGTACCAAATCAGCTGTTTTTCCTCCCACACATTCACGGTCATCATTTATAAAATGTAACTTAATATTGTGACAGTCATTGGCTTTGGGGTAAGCAATTATTTAACTTCAATGAAAATAGGCAAATAGCTTAAAATTATTATTATTTTTTTACTAGCTTTTGCTCGCGAGGGGGCCCGTGGCTAAATAATAACAGCCGCACAGGTCGATCGATCAGGTTAAGCTATGCTTGCCGCGGTTGGTCTGTGGATGGGTGACCATCTTTATATACCAAGACCCCTCCGTGCCTCGGAAAGCACGTTAAGTAGTTGGTCCCGACTGTCATTCATGGATCTTTGACAGTCGTTACGGGTAGTCAGAAGCCCGAAAGTCTGACAACCAGTCTTACCAAGGGGTATCGTATTACCCAGTAACTGGATTGTGGAGGTCAGATAGGCAGTCGCTCCAAGTAAAATACTGGTATTCATCTGCATCCGGTTAGACTGGAAGCCGACCCCAACTTAGTTGGGAAAAGGCTAGGCAGATGATGACTAGCTTTTGATCGCGGCTTCGCCCGCGTGGTGTTCGGAAATTATCCCACGAGAACGTACTACCAACTTAAAAAGTTTCCTATGTGTTCATGGAGGTTATAAACTATCTCTGTCTTTTATCCAAATCCGTCCAGCCATTTTTGCTAGATTGAGTTAAGTAACAAACATACTAAACTTTAAGATTTATTTATAATATTCTAGTAAGAGAAAGGATTGTAAAACAAATTAATTCTTTACTTGTACCAAATTGCATTGAAATTTGACAAGGTTAAGGACAAGTAAAAGAAAGTAAAAGGTATGAAAAAAGTGATTGGTAAAGATACAAAAAAAAGGTAATTACTTAAAACAAACAAATGTTTTAAAACTTTACTTTCTCATTAAGTCTAATTATACTTCGAAGGAAGAAAGGGAAGCAGTGGTGGCCAAGTGGTAACGGCCGTGACTTACGAGTTGTAGGTCGTAGGTTCGAACCTAGGAAGGCGCTTTTCTTTATATAAATAACTAGCAGCGCCCCGCGGTTTCACCCACATAAGTCTCGATCCCGTGGGAATATCGGGATAAAAAGTATCCTATGTCCTTTCTCGGGACTCCAACTATCTCTATACCAAATTTCATCTAAATCGGTTCAGCGGTTTAAGCGTGAAGAAGTAACAGACATATAAACACACACACACACACACACACACACACAAACTTTCGCCTTTATAATATTAGTGTGATAGTGTGACTAGCAGCGTCCCGCGGTTTCACCCGCATAAGTTTCGATCCCGAGGGAATATCGGGATAAAAACTATCGTATGTCCTTTCCCGGGACTCAAACTATCTCCATACCAAATTTCATCTAAATCGGTTCAGCTGTTTAAGCGCGAAGAGGTAACAGATAGACACACTTTCGCATCTATAATATTAGTATGGATTTGGAAATTGGGGCTGGCCCACAAAAACAAGACATTTCACTTAGATAAAATCAAATGTATACACTATCAGATAGCTTTTAGAATGGTATCAATACAACATCATACAAAGTATCCAGTCATTATATTCACTACAGCTAATCTCTGAACTTACCAAATAGGTTATACTAACTTTTGTAACTAAAACTTATATTTTTATGGGTATTTACGGCTTTACCGTCGGTTTAGGTCTAGTGGTAGCCAGCGCGTCAGCTGAACGCGGAATCCTGGATTCAATAATTCGATTCCCAGGTCGGGCAAAGTCTTATTGGAATTTTTCAACCAGGGATTTGTCAGTTGCAGTCCAATGTCCATGCTACTGGAGGTGTTATGTACCCAGGATTTTGAAATACCTTGATTTAATCTGTCAAGCTCCGCTAATGAGCAACAATTGATTTTCTATTGTTTCGTCGCCAATGGGCGACGCGCGCTGCTTGACCGGTTAAAAGAGTGTCCTTGGAATTTCTTGCCCGTTCTTCTCCATAGAGATCTACGTTTTGGAATGGGCAACTAGCTTCAACTTTCTTTTTAACTGACCGACACATTGACAATTCAAAAGTGCCTGTAAATGGTTTGATTGAAATAAATGCTTTGAGTTTGAGTTGTGTCCCCTAGGCTCGTCCCCTAAGCATGGGATTAAAACGTTATTACAATTGTTTTTATGTAATTTTTAGGGTTCCGTACCTCGAAAGGAACAAAACGGAACCATTAATAGGATCACTTTGTTGTCCGTCCGTCTGTCTGTCTGTCAAGACCCTGTTTCTCAGGAACGCGTGGAGTATCACGCTGGAATTTATATCAAATACTCAGGTCTACTATCTTGGAGCTGTGAAAAAATCAAACTTCTAAGCCAACGCAATCAAAAGATACAGCCGTTTATGCCGCAAATTTTCGACACTCGCAAGGGAATCAAAACCTACAGGGTACTTCCCGTGAACTCAGAATCTTGAAATTTGGTACGAAGCAACGTCTTATAGCACAGATAAAGGAAAAATTGCGAAAACCGTAAATTTTTAGTTACATACCTACAAATTTATACGGAACCGTCGGTGCACGAGTACGACTTGCACTTGACCGGTTTTTTTTTCTAAATGTGCCCTACTATTCCTCTCTGCCTAAGACTTCGAGGAATAAAGGCGTGAATGCGTAATGTTATGTTTGTATTTATTCCCGAGCATTTTATCGGGATTTTCCGACTACTTTTGCCCTCTACCGAAGGCAGGTCATACGGCGAGGTCGCGAATAGAACAGATGCACATACATGACTAAAGAAAATGTCGTAAATTCATATGTACTAGTACCTACTTTGAGCAGCAGTGGTGGCCCAGTCACGACTTACGAGTTGTAGGTCGTAAGTTCGAACCCTGACAGGCGCTTTTCTTTGTATAAATAATTTCATCACCACTGCTCTCAAAACGGTGAAGGAAAACATCGTGACAAACGCATATCCTAGGACCAAAAATTCGAAGACAGGAGCAGGAGGAGGATTACAGCTCACTCTCTCTCGAAGACAGGAGGCCTGTGTCCCAGCAGTGGAAACATTATAGGCTGATTATGGATGTCAATTAATTGAAGAATAGTTAATTGCAAGCAAACCAAAGTAATTAACATGGTTATCGAGGAATGTTGTTTACGGAGTTATAAATTGACAATAAGAAAAGTTGTTAATTATAACAAGAATTATTGTTGTTTTGTACATTTGTGGCCCAGTGGTAACGGCCCCGGCTCACGAATTGTAGGTTGTAGGTTCGAACCCAGACAGGCGCTTTACTTTGTGTAAATTATTTCATCACCACTGCTCTCAAAACAGTGGAGGAAACCGGCATGTCTTACAAACCAAAAATTCGAAGACATTTGACATCTACCAACCCGCACTGGGCCCGCGTGGTGGATTCTGGCCCACTCCCTCTCACCGAGAGGAGGCCTGTTTCCCAGCAGTGGGAACATGATAGGCTGATTATGCTATATTATGTATGCAGAATTCTAGACACCGGGCTGCTACTGAAAATTTCCTGAAAATCCAATCTTACCGTTTGCTTTTTCCGTCTTAGCTGACACATTGCCATGGGCCTAGGTAACACTGTTCAGTCAGCTCAGTTATTACGTCAATTTCCTCTTCAAACGTCCATGGCTGTCGTCATTTTTGTCCACAGACGCAATCTGGGCGGGTTAGTGACCTCACAGACCTATGAATGACGATATTGCCTGCATAGTTTCCCTAAATAACCATAATAGATAACCCATTTTACAAACAGAACATTTATCCTTAATTTTTTCCCTATACTATTAATCTGTTCATTATCCTGGTGTGTCAGTAGGAATTGTAATAAGTTATTTATAGCAGAAATAGTTTGCCCGAATTAGGCACATTATTGGTGAGCAGTGGTCCCGAGTGGTGGAGGTCCCGACTTTACGAGTTGTAAGGTCGGTCGTGAGTTTAAATCACAGGCGCTTTACTTTGTGTATTTCATCACCAATGCTCTCAAAACGGCTAAGGAAAACATCGTGAGAAAACCTGCATGTCCTAGAACTAAAAGTTCGAAGACATGTGACATCCACCAACCCGCACTGGGCCTGCGTGGCGGATTATAGCCCACTCGCTCTCACAGAGAGCAGGCCTGTGCCCCAGCATTGGGAACATCATAGGCTGGTTATGAGGCACAGTATTTTGTTGGTCCTAACGAAAAAGCGGCCAAGTTCTAGTCGCACTCACATACGAAGGAACCCTTCGTGTACCACCGTACAATAATTAAGAACACATCATTTTATTATTAGTTGTTATAGCAGCCATAGTAGTATACACGCTCTGTGAAAATTTCAAGTGTCTACCAATTACCGTTCAAAAGATACAGCCCTGTGACCTGTGACAGACGGACGGACATCGGAGCCTTAGCAATAGGATCCCGTGGGCACCCTTGGTTACGAAACCCTCAAAATGAAAGACAAATTGTTTATTTTGCACAAATAAGATGCACTTTATAACAAACATCAAATACACACACTACTTAATAAATAAAATAAAGTCCTTCAGACCTAATTTCGGCCATGGCGACCAATCTCAGCGGAGGCCATAGAAATGTAAAAAACATATATCTATGGCGGAGACCTTCGGCGCGGGAGATATTATTATGCACAAGTGTGTGCGCAGACACAAGTGCACTCTCTCTTCCCTCTCTATAGTCCGACGGGACGGCAATCCTACAAGACCGGAGAGAGATCAGCCGCAGGACCAACGGCTTAACGTGCTTTCCGTGGCACGGGGGTATCATACCGCCAACTTCCAAACTTTGTCTTCAACACTACTTAAAACAAAGTAGCCAAAAGCCAAGTATGTATTCCCAGTACTGAGACTAAAGCCTCCTCTCTGTGAGAGGGAGTCGGCCGTAATCTACCACGCGAGCCCAGTGCGGGTTGGTGGATATTACACGTCTAATTTTTGGTTCTAATATAATGCTGGTTTCTTCAGAATGGTGAAAGAAAACATCGTGAATCGTCAGCATTGCTCTTTGAAAGAGCAGTGCAGTGTTTTGCCGAGTTGCGGCATAACACCCTGCCTGCCTTCCGTATCCAGTCTGTCCCACGATCTTTTACTAGGGGTTTCCGCTTCCTTAGTGCATAGTTTCATTTGCAAGTGCAACTTCTTTTAAAGTTCCTGGCTTCATCTGTTCGAGACTCTTGACTGTGCGAGAGTCTTCTGTTAGACATATTCTTTCAACTTTTGCCAATGTAAATACGCACGTTAGAACACCATGCTTAAGTCTTACGTGGGAAGTAGTTTTTGTGCGTAATTATTGTACTAATAGTCGACCGATAGGTTGGCAGCCTGTCAAGCAGTGTATGCTGCAATTTAAATACTGTTTATCGAGGTGGATTTATGCCAAATGTAGTTGTAAGATGTTTTGTTTCGGTTGGTGCTCTGCTTAACACTTTATTCCGTGCCTCAAAAAGCACGTTAGGCCGTTGGTCCCGGCTGTCATTCGCGGACCTTGGACAGTCGTTACGGGTCGTCAGAAGCCCGAAAGTCTGATAACCAGTCTTATCAAGGGGTATCGTATTAACCAATAACTGGGTTGTGGAGGTTAGATAGTCGTTTCATGTTAAATACTGGTATTCAGTTGCATCCGGTTAGATTGGAAGCCGACCCCAACAAAGTTGGGAAAAGGCTAGGCAGATGATGACTCTGCTTCCATTATGTGCTCTGCAAATTTGGTTCTTAAAGGCTCTGAAAAAAGCAAAATCTGTTGTCTTCTTGTAGAGATATTATAAAGAGAACTGCACAAACCGATCTCGTCTGCACAATACAATGACGTACGTATAGAATATAACCTCATCAGATAAATACATAATACAAGGGGAAATAATAATTCCAAAAATAACACCGGCGTCTCACAAATAGAAGTGTATACTGACAATTATGTATTAAGTTGATAAGCGAGAAAATCCTCTTATTGATTGTTATCTTGTGGCTATAAATACTTTAACGGGTAAATATATTTTTTATATCAATGACAAGTCTGCGTGCCGAGGGGCTCGTGGCTGAATAATAACAGTACGGTTCGACCGTCGAAGGTTGAGGTGCTCTTGCCGCGGTTGGTTCGAGCATGAGACAAACTTATATTGGGGTCCATGGGCGCCGGGAGAGGGGTGCAAGAGGGTGCACTTGCACATCCCTGGCTTCAAAAAAAAATGTAGTGTAAAAACATTCAGAACTAAAAACCTTTTGCATTAGTCAACAAAGTACGGAACTCCCTATTTCCTAAAATCTAATCGATAAGTGGCTCCTTGTATGTATGGACAAACAATAACCTAACTTATCCATTACATCATAGGTGAAGTTCAAAGATAATCGAGCCTGCTTCGTTGAGCTGAAGATGCACCCCCCTGAAAATAAACTTGCCCGCGCCCATGTTGGAGTCGGCTTCCAGACTAATCGGATGCAGCTAAATACCAGTATTTTATGTAAAGCGACTGGTGAGACTGGTTCGCAGACTTTGGGGCATCTGACTTCGCGTAAAGACTGTCAAAGATTAAGCTTAACGTGTTTTTTCGATATGTAATGGATGGTCACCCATCCACGAACTTACCGCGGCAAGCGTAACTTAACCTTTGATCGGCCCGTGCGCCTGTTATTATTTAGCCACGAGCCCCTTAAATTATTTATGTTGTTCACGAAAATTACGTTAAAAAAGTACGTACGGAAAAGAAAAAAGGGATTTTGTAGATTAGGTTTTATAACCTTAAAAAAAACGGAATTTACACTGAAACCGAACCCAAGCAGTTTCCGAGATGAAGCTTTACTAAAAGTAGAATACAAACAAACAGTAGTTTTTATTGTGTAAACGTAATAATAACGTACGTACGTATAATGGTTCGAGTGAAATAAGGTACAGAGATGCGGCAACAAGCTACTAAAATCTGTCAATTTATAAGGTTCAAAGTTGATTGGGAAAATTTGACAGTTTCGGGTTACTTGAATACTTGATGTGCTGGCGTTTGTACATACGACGGCATTATCAAGCTTTACATTCCCAGTTTCAGCTGATGTCGTATTGTATAGGATTTTCGTACGATGAGAAGTCAGCACTCTAATTGCGTAAACACACTATCAATCACAATCTGAATCATTTTGAAGGATATTGCTAATCCATTGCTTCATATGTTCAAAAATTTGTCTGTTCAACAACACAAATAGCGCAATGGATGTTGTTGAACTGTCTAAATGAAAGCTATTGTTACTGATAGTATGTTACGCTATTACTTCGCAGGTTCCTTATTACATTGGTTGACGATATCGATACCTTCTCGTTCTGATAAATTGGTTTCTAAATAGAAAAAAAAATAAAGAAGGATCGTACTATGCTACCTGCTGAATGATATTGAAAATATACCCGTCACGCGTCTAATTAGCAGACACAATAGAAATGTTATCGGTACACATGGTGTACACACTGTAACTCTTCGTACGTCTGCGAAGAGTTATTGTTCATCACACTAATATTATAAAAGCGAAAGTTTGTGTGTATGTGTTTATGTTTGTTACTTCTTCACGCTCAAACGGCTGGACCAATTGTGATAAAATTTTGTATGGAGGTAGCTGACACCCTGGATTGACATATAGGCTACTTTTTATCCCGATATTCCAACGGGATCGACACTTACGCGGGTAAAACCGCGGGGCGCAGCTAGTTGGCTATAAATGGTAACAGCCGCATGGGTCAATCTGTGCTTGCCGCGTTCGGTTCGTGGATGTCTGCCCATCCATTACATATTGAGACCCCTTCGTGTCTAGGAAAGCACATTAATACGTTGGTCCCGGCTGTCATTTATAGATCTTTGACAGTCGTCACGGAAGACCGAAAGTCTGACAACCTGTCCAATATATGATACCAAGGGGTATCTTATCAAAAAATGTAAATGGAGACAGTTTTTCATTCAACCTTGTAGCCAACCATTACAAGCCTGAAGGCTATCCACAAGTCATCATGGGCAGGGAAGGACCTTTCTCCGCCCTCAACGTTCGCTTGGACGCTAAAGGTATGATTCCGATCTCGGCAGCACGCAGCAGTCCCCATATATTCTCTCTAGGAATGTCGCGCAGCATTGCTGCCGTGCTCGGAATGTAATCTCATATAAACCTATAGAAAATGTATGAGGACCAGTAGTGCTGCGACCGCACTGCCGCGGCAGCACTGCTGTGTGCTGTCGAGATCGGAATCATACCTTAAACCTATAAGACTATGACGTGTTCGCGGACGATTGGAAGAGGATCATGTCAGAGGGGCAATTCTCGTAGTTTTAAGAACGCTCACAGTCTGATCTTAATCTGTCAAAAATGCCTCTTATTTCCCTACATTTTTGACAAGTTTTTGACATTGATTGTCGCTGGGATAAGATTGCACCTAGATTTTGAACGTTTTTAATTACGAGAATTGACCTTCAGTATGTCTGAAGTTCTGTGAGATGAGTGTATGAATTCTTTCGAATTTTCTGTAACTATTGTAATTGGTGCTCACACGTTGTATAAGGTAAAATAAATAAAATTCGACTACAAATTAGCTTAAACAGCTTTACAAAAACTGATGTCTAAGTTATTTTGTTGGAAATGCAGTTCTTTGAACCTCTTTAAAACCAAAAAGCGATTGTTAACACATTCCATTGTCAGAGTCATTAGCACATTGCTCAGCTTTGCTCGCAATGTGTCACACGAACTTACAGAGAAAGTTTCGTTCGCTTGTTTACATGCTTACCTTTCTAACTGACCGATATTACGATCGGCTCCTGTTTCTGACAGCCGAACCGTTCCGAACGACTTCGGCACGATTCGGAATACTGTTCTGTTAAATTGGAACTGAGAACGGTTTTTCTAAGACCTGGGACCCGGCTGAAGTCGTCATTGTTCCTGTGCGAAAAAGGGATTGCGTGCTTAACTTTATTTCTTTTTCGCCTCTTGTATCACTGGCACCTATTAATTGCGTAACACACTAACAGTAGGAATGGCTTTCATTTTGACAGTTCAGCAACATTAATTGCATTATTTACGTTGTTAAGCAGATCAATTTTTCGAACACATGAAGCAATGGATTAGATTCCTTCAAAATGATTCAGATTGTAATTGAAAATATCTTGCGCAATTAGGGTGCTGTTCTAAAAAAAGACTGTGCGTAGAGACATTTTCGGACGTTATATTTCTTTGATCAACTCTCTATGTCCAGAAGCTATTACGTTAATAACAATCTGCCCTTAGATGTTATGTGATCTGTCACCACAAGAGCTAACGTGCAATTTGTCAGTTTGCTGATGTGAATGTTCAGCTTTCCAGAAAGTCTGGTGTTAAATTTTGCTGTTTGTAGGGATTCAAGTATCATTCTTGTCAATCAATCAACTCAGACTATCGCAGTCCACTGCTGGACATAGGCGTCTCCCAGACTGCGGCACAGCAACCTGTCCTCCGCATTCCGCATCCAGTCTACCCCAGCCACCTTCTTTAGGTCGTCCGTCCATCTAGCCGGGGGGCTCATTCTTGTGAATCGTAGCAACTGTGGTAAGATATTGTCCCAGCCGAAGCTTCCCAGCTTGACAGCTTTCACCGCCATCATCATACATATTAGGACGTTTAATGCTTGACATAAGCCTCCCCGAAGCGTTGCCACATAGACCGTTTCTGACAGCTGTCGTGGACTATTAAATCCCATCATTGCAAAAAACACTTCATAGCATAATCAGCCTTTAGTATTTCCACTGCTGGGACACAGGCCTTCTCTCTAGGCGAGGGAGCGGGCAGTAATCCACCACGCGGGACCCGTGCGGGTTGGTAGATGTCATATGTCTTCGAATTTTCTGTTTAACGACATGCCGGATTCCTCAGTCCTTTACCGTTTTAAACAATTTGCCATTATTAATATCATCATAACACGCATTCTACGTAAAGTTATACGTATGGGGGTACTTAGGGGTTTTTCCCTAGTCACGGATAGCCACTGGAGATATTTTTACTGCAAACACTATAAATAGAACCATGTCGGGGTAGGATTGCAGCTAGGGGTAAGCTACTGCCAATTGCAGGTGGCTTGTCTAATGATATTGATTTATCTTTGCTACTGACATAACACACATCTATGCAGGGCAGGGCTCGTGTTTAAATAATAACAGCCGCACGGGTCGATTAAAGGTTAGGCTATGCTTGCCGTGGTGGGTTCGTGGATGGGCATATCGAGACCCCTCCTTGCCTCGGAAAGCGCGTTAAACCATCTACATTACGAACATTCACATCTCTCAATCTCAACATTTGGGATGCATGAACCGAGCGCTCCGGCGCGTCCTGGACAGTCACACGGCACACCCAACACTTTATTTGACTCGCCAATTCTTCCCTGCGGTGGTAGGGCTACTATCGCCCGCCTGGTTTGTGACCACCCTCCCACGGGAGTCCGGCTTCAAGCAGCCTGCTGTGTTTCTTCGATGCGTGGGAATTCCAGTGCCTTAGGTATCTTTTGGGCGCGCTCGTTCCATCATAGACCTCATCCATCGCTTTCCATCAGGCATGATCGAGGTCAAGAGCGGGCTTATTCAACAATAAAAAAAAACATCACTATCACATCACATCATCATCTAAATAACTATAATTCGTAGATCTTTGAAAGTCGTTATGGGTATTCAGAAGCCCATAAGTCTGCCAACTAGTGTTACCAAGTAAGTGGGTTATGGAGGTCAGATAGGCAGCCGCTCCATGTAATATACTGGTATTCAGCTGCATCCGGCTATACTAGAAGCCGACCCAACATTGGGAAAACCTTAGGCTGATGATGAAGCGTCTACTTCTGATTTACGTCATCATCATCATCATTTCAGCCGAATGACGTCCACTGCTGGACATAGGCCTCCCCCAAGCACCTCCACTTCGACCGGTTCTGTGCTTCCCGCATCCAGCGCAATCCTGCGGTCCTTTACAAGGTCATCGGTTAGCCTTATGGAAGGCCTTCCAAACGCTGCGTCTTCCGGTATGCGGTCGCCACTTCAGAACCTTTCGGCCCCATTGACTGAGTGTTCTGCTAGCAATGTGCCTTGTGTCACTTTACTTAATTTATGTCAACAGGTAATAAAAAACCTAGAAGGTGTCCCTTTACTTGGTATTCGAAGCATGCTTGGCAATTTCCGTTATCATGCAACTGTTCCCGAAGTTGTAGTGGGAACAAACTCATTTGACTAAGTACGTATTATGTTAGACTAGCTTCTCCCCGCGGCTTCGTTCTCGTGGTAGTGGTAAGATTCACTGTATATTTATACGTATTAATGATAAAACTAAGAGTTGTTTGTTTGTACTATCGATCACTAAAAAGGTTTGTACGCACTGATCTATGGAACTGCCAGTCGGATCTGATTTTTTTTTTGCTATTGTTAGCCCAATTCTTGAGGAAGGCTATAGGATATTTAACATCACGCTAGGACTCTTAGGAGCCGAGCAGACAAAAGGACTGAAAGACTGATAGGCTTTCAGTCCAAAAATCTATGGCCTTCTACCAGATTTAATACATGTCGTCTTTATGTGAGTCTTGGAATGGTTTTTTTTTTCTGTTTACGCAACTCAATTATCATCTCTAGGTTCCTTTTTTTAAATCTAGCTCATTTACTTTTTGATAAGTAATAAACTTACTGACAGTCATTGCCTCGTTGGAAACCGGTATGTCCTAGAAACAAAAATTCAATGACATGTGACTTCCTTCTACCAACCCGCACTAGGCCTGCGTGGTGGATCACGACCCACTCCCTGTCACAGAAAGGAGGCCTGTCTCCCAACAGTGAGAACATTATAGGCTGTTTATGCATTATGCGTAGATGATTCATATTTATTGACTTGCTATGATATGTAAATCCAAAATAGATTTCCTCAAACAGTCTCCGTGCACATTTAGAGGAAAACTTTACCTAATAAGGGATTGTAATGGTTACGAGAGCAGTGGTAGCCCAGTGGTAACAGCCGCGACTTACGAGATGGACGTGGGTTCGAACTGAGTTTAGGCACTTTACTTTGTGTAAATGATTGAGGAAATCTATTTTGGATTTACACATCACAGCAGGTCAATTAATATGAATCATCTATGCAATAAACACAGCTAAAACATCTTCCCATGCCAGGGAGAGTCACGAATCCCTTTGAAATAAATCTCTGCTACCATGGGACCTCTTTTAATCCAATCAAGAAGCAAGCCTGCTCGCGTCGAGGTAATCAGTAGCATTATACTTAGTATTATCCCATTGAATTAAACCGATTAACTAGAAAAAAAAAAAAACTACAATGGCTACCGTGAGAGGATGACCAACAATGCTACCTATATATAGATGGGTTAATTTTGCTCAGTAATTAGTTGTTAATAAGTCTGTTAGCTGGAATTGTGTGATGGCGCTTAAATCCATGTCTTGTCATTTTTTTTTCTGATTTCTAAATGGAGAAGATTGTCAATTTGACGGGTTTTTTATGTATGTTTAGCAATTTATATATCGGTGAAAGAAAAGGTCCTAAGGAAAAGCAATGGTGGCCCAGTGGTATCGGCCGCGACTTACGAGTTGTAGGTCGTAGGTTCGAACCCAGACAGGCGCTTTACTTTGTGTAAATTATTTCATCACCGCTGCTCTCAAAACGGTGAAGAAAATCATCGTGAGGAAACCGGCATGTCCTAGAACCAAAAATTCGAAGACATGTGACATCTACCAACTCGCACTGGGCACGCGTGGTGGATTACGGCCCACTCCCTCTCACAGAGAGGAGGCCTGTGTCCCAGCAGTGGGGACATTATAGGCTGATTATGCCTAGCATAAACATACCACTGATAAACATGATCTCTCACAATTTACGCCACGGCACAACACAGCTTCATCTATCTCACCATCTGCCTTGTCTTTTCCCAACTATGTTGGGGTCGGCTTCCAGTGTAAAGCACGTTAAGCCGTTGGTGCCGACTGTCAGGCGCCGCACCTATTCGGAAAACTTAAACATGTTTATATTAGCTGTAAGTTTCCCGAATAAAATAAAAGAAATAAGATTCCCACTGCTGGGACACAAGCCTCTTCTCTTCGAGAGGGAGTGGACTAGGCTGTAATCTACCACGTGGGCCCGAACTTCGATACTCAAATGTTGGTATTACCAGTTTTCATTCATACAACATTCTCTTATATAAAATTGAGTGGGACAGGGAAACACAGAGCTATTGTAATGTAAACAATAACATGCTCTGTTGACACGGTTGTTTTATTGTATTATTTTACAATGTTGTCGTATCAAATTATTTCTTCATTTATTATTAGACTAGCTTCTGCCTGCGAATTCATCTGTGATCCAGGTCAGGGTTACCAACTTACCATATCACAGGATTTGTCCTGAGATTTCAGGATTTTCATGCTCCTAACAGGATTGTGGCCGGAGTTTGGAAATTTCAGGATTTATCGATTTTTCAATACAAACAAAAACAGTTTCGAAGATTACCCCATTACATACAAACTCACAAGTCTTACCTTTTGTCATGTTGGAGTAGATTAATATTATAGATATAGAATTATAGATTGACGAAGTTGTGGGAGAGGCTTGTTGTGGCTAAGTAATAATAGCCGCACGGGTCTACGCATGCCGCGGTTGGTCCGTGGATGGGTGACCATCTTCATATACCAGACCCCTCCGCCGTTGATGCCGGCTGTGATTCGTGGATCCTTGACAGTCGTTACGGGTCGTCAGAAGCCAGAAAGTCTGACAACCAGTCTCACCAAAGGGTATCGTATACCCAGTTACTGGGTGTGGGGGTCAGATAGGCAATCGCTCCATGTAAAATACTGGTATTCAGCTTCATCCGGTTAGACTGGAAGCCGACCCCAACATTGTTGGAAAAGGCTAGGCAGATGATGAGATTGATGGAGCTGTATTGTGCCGTAACTTGTAAGAGATTATGTTTAGCAGTGGATTGTGTGTAATAGGCTGGTTCTAAGTGATTGCTGAAGTTTGTAAGAAAGGTTTTTCTCTCGCTTCTTACCCCGCGTCCTACCCAAAATAATCGAGCGCGTTAAGGTTTGCCGAACAAAATGAACGCGACCATAGAAATGTATTCTTTCATAAACAAATAAAAGTGATTTGATTTGACAATAACAAATAAAAGTGATTTGATTTGATTGATTTGATAAACCTATGAACGCGACAGTCGCGTTGGTTATCCAATCAATAAAAAAAAAATGTTGTTTATTGGTATCAGAAAATAACATTCACAATATTGTAATTTCTAGATAAAAAGGTACGTTAATCGCAAGAGTTGGAGAAACTGGTTCCCAAACTAAGCTATCGCTTGTATTTTGGGACAATATATCAATTTGAACGAGATGAGCAGCAGTTTAAGCCGCCTTCTAAAGCTGTCAGTGTCATTGTGCTGATCGCGTTCGAATTTTATTGGTGAAATTCGCCCATAATAACTGCATTACAAATATGAATCATGTATGAATATTCAACAAGACTTTGGCAACTTAAAATAAATATTTGGATGACGAGAGTAAGATATATGATAGCCAAGAGCCGACCAGACAGTCAGTCGAACCCTTTTCACTATGATAGCTCCTGTATCATATCATAAGGAAACAGAAATATACAGCTCTGTGACAGACAGACGGACAGACAGCGGAGGCTTAGTAACAGGGTCCAGTTGGCACCCTTTTAGTACGGAAAAAAAAACATTCACTCAAGTGAATCGTCTGATACTAGAGGGGCAATTCCCGTAATTAAAAACGTTCAAAATGTAGTCGCAATCTCATCTCAGCGACAATCATCATCATCACCAGCCTATAGCAGTCCACTGCTGGACATAGGACTCTTCTATTGCACGCCATTCAACTCGATTTTCGGCGTCTCTCAACCAGCTGGTACCAGCCATCCTGCGAAGATCGTCGCTCCACCTAGCCTGAGGGCGTCCTACCTTAAGTTTACCGATTCGCGGTCTCCACTCAAGAATACATCTTCCCCAACGGTCATCGGTTCTACGGCTAATACGGCCGGCCCATTGCCACTTCAGCTTGCTTATTCTGTGGGCTATGTCAACAAGTTTGGTTCTCTGCCGGATCACCTCGTTGCGATAGTCAATGTCAAAAATGTTGGGAAATTAGAGGTAATTTTGACAGATTGTGTCTGAAACCACACTGTGATGAACGTTCTTAAAATTACGAGAATTGCCCCTCTCATTCACAAAGTCAAAGAGCGATTTGGTAACTTTATTATCTGCTTATCCTGTTTACAAACCTTGATTGAGTAAGCGAAAGCATAACTTGTTAAAAAAACTTGTGTGGCAATGACATTACATCATCGCCGTGCATTGCGGGAAACCCCGTAAGCTTCTTCAAGTTGTTTTTATGTAATGGTTTATTTAAATTTTGTGTTTTAAGTTATCCCTAAAACTATTATAATCTACACTAATAATAAAGCTAAAGAGTTTGTTTTTTGAACGCGCTAATCTGTGGAACTAATCGTCGGATTTGAAAAATCTTTTTTTTTTCTAAATTATCATGATTGCACCTACCACTGTTTGTCTCTGCATCACCTAAAGGTTGACTGGTAGAAAATGTCTATGTCTATAAGTACGCCTCTGTACATTTGTGTGCTTAACCGATTTGGCTGAAATTTGGCATAGAGATATTTAGAGCCCCGGGAAAGGACATAGGATACTTTTATCACGATATTCCCACGGGATCGAGACTTATACGGGTGAAACCGCGGGGCGCTGCTAGTAAATAAATAATTGATAATGTTATAGGTTAAAATCACGCTATGACACTTAATGCGATGCGACGGCAACTTTAGCTGCCTAAATTTTCTGCGAAATATTATGTAAAGAACTTGTTTAGTTACATAAATAAATTAACAGTACCTAGTATAGTATTATAAAGAGAAAAATTAGGTTTTTTGTATGTTTGTTTGTTACGCTTTCACGCTAAAACGGCTGAACGGATTTGGATGAAATTTGGTACATGGGTAGACCATGACCTGGATTAGGACATAGGACACTTTTTATCCCGATATTCCCACGGGATCGAGACTTAAATGCGGGTGAAACTGAGGGTCACAGACGTAGCTACTTAACAATAAACATAAACAAACATTGGCGTCCATATTAAAAATAAAAAGCTTTATAAATACAATCTATTAATAGATGGATTCACAGTTTTTCCATCTGATCGGTTCAGTGACTCAGTATTGAATTTATGGGACAAAAACTACGTTTTTTTAAGGTCCAATCAGGCATTTGACATGCTGTTGACCACTGTAATACCTTCTTGACCCTGCAACTACTACTATAACGTAATTTGATTTCCTAGTTTTCTGAACATCTTAGGGGGCGTCCAGTAATTACGTGAGGTGATTTTGGCGATTTTTGGACCCCTCCTCCCCCTTAGTGAGATATCGTGAGATTTGGCTCGACCCCATCCCGATAATCTCTTAATCTCACGTGAGGTTGTTCAAAATGCGGATTTTCAGTGTAAATACGTTAATCTATGCTTTATTGCGTTGGATTTATAAAAAAAAAAACTAGTTGTTTAATTTAAGACTCAATTCAACCCAGTTTTCTCGCAATTTTACACTGTTTCTTGCGGAAAAAAAATTACGTGATAGTTGCCAGGACCCCCCTCTCCCCCACGTGAGATTTGGTGAGAATCGGCTTGACCCCCTCCCCCTCCCCCCCTAAACGCCTTGTGTAATTAATGGATGCCCCCTTACCTGTTTGTCGTTTTTCGAGGTAGAGTCGGTTTCTGGCGTAGTATAATCAGCTTATAATGTTTCCTCTGCTGGGACAAAGACCTCCTCTCTTGAGAGGGAGTGGGCTAGCTGTAACGCGAGCGGGCCTATTGCGGGTTGAACCCACAACCTCGTGCATGAAAGGTGAGGTTTTAACCACTGGGCCTTAACGACAGGCACAAATGATAAGAGCCATAATAATACATGGTTCTAAGATTAGGGCATTCAACAAAATAATACATGGTTCTAAGATTAGGGCATTCAACAAAATAATACATGGTTCTAAGATTAGGGCAGTCAACAAAATAATACATGGTTCTAAGATTAGGGCAGTCAACAAAATAATACATGGTTCTAAGATTAGGGCAGTCAACAAACCCGCAGTGAAGTGCCAGACAAAAAGGTTGTTAGCAGGAGTCACACAGGCCAGGGAGCGCCAGACGTACTTCGTTATCGCCTTTCATGGAGTCCCTTTTAATGTACCCCCATTGTTTAAAAGATAGTAACTATCAGTTGACGACTGGTAGTTATTCCATGAATGACTGGTGCTAAAAGGAGATGGAGCTAACAGGACGTATAGCGCCATCTCTTTTTCTCACTATAACACTGATGACTAACATTTTTCCTGTAAGGTCAAGGGCTAAACAAAATGGGATAAGAAATAATGACTTAAGGAATCACAGACATAACATAGACTGCCTCGTTTGTCTTAGTCGTGCGTGAGGCCCTGGGTTCGGTTCCCAGGTCGGGCGAAGTGTTATTAGGTTCCATCTGGATATTCTCAGTAGCAGCTAGGGGGCTGGATTTGTGCCCGCTTAGGCGCGAAACACACGGCGCGGCGCGGGCGCGGTCAATTTTACCGCGAACAATAGTGCAAAGGGAATCCTATACTACCAACGCACATAGAGGGCAAAAAGACCGCGCCGCCGGTGCTTGTCGGATGATGTCTTTCGCGGTCATTCGCGGACAAAATGACCGCCGTCTGCGGAGCGCCTTAGTGGTAATAGACTCGCCCCCTGCTACATGGGACTGAAATATAACTGGCGAAATGTGGTGCACCCACATTTCGCCTAACCTTGCAGGGAAACAAGGCGTTATGATATGACTTTAGGAATATGGAATTATGGACTAAAGCTCGTCTGCACCCTAATTGCGTAACACACTATCAATCGGAATCAGAATCATTTCGAAGCCAATCCATTGCTTCATAAGTTCGAAAAATTTGTCTGCTCAACGCGAAAATAACGCAATGAATGTTGTTGAACTGTCAAAATGAAACCGATTCCGATTGATAAAGTGTTACGCAATTGCCCTGCTGGTCTAAATTGCGTACCACCCCTTCAAATCCTGCTAATCCTCCTTCCTACTATCCTACTTAGGGCTGGTTTCACCAAGTCAGATATCTTTTATTCGTGGAATAAAATTGACGGCTGACAGTTCTAATATGGAAAAACTGTCAAAAATTCAAAACTTATTCTCAGGATAAGACTTATTCTAGATATAAGGTTCGGTCTAGAATATACCTATAAAAGTTTGATGGACCCCCCCTAATATTATAAATGTGAAAGTTTGTATGTTTGTTACTCAATCACGTCAAAACGACTGAACGGATTTGGATATTTGGTTAACAGATAGTTTATAACCAGGATTAAAACACATGATACATTTTATCCTGGTAGTACGTTCCCATGGGATAATTCCCGACCTCCACGCTGACTAAGCCGCAGGAAAAAAGCTAGTACTTACATCATAAATGTACGTAAAACAATGTTCACATAACATCCCGGCATTTTCGCTCGCACCATTTCACTTATTAACCGCTTCGTCTGGACACTCTCAATCGGCTTTAACGACACCCCTGGGAATCAACTGGGTTGCTTTCTCATCCTTCTATTTAATATTTACTTACCGTTTTATCATGTCCTTTAAAATCAATACCAGGATCTCGTGGCTAAATAATAACAACCGCATGGGTCGATCGAAAGTCAAGCCAAGGCCGGTCCGTGGACGGGTGATCTGACCATCCATTAGGTACAGACGCCAGCACATCAAGCTACTACAATCTGTCAAATTTATTTAATAGATTTTCAACTTTATCGCTAAAACATAAGGTTCAAAGTGGGTTGGGAAAATTTGACAGTTTCGGGTAGCTTGATGTGCTGGCGTCTGTGCATATCGAGACCCCTCCGTGCTTCAGAAAGCATGTTAAACCGTTGCGTTGGTCCCAGCTGTGATTTATAGATCTTTGACAGTCGTTTCGGGGAATCAGAAGCCCGAAAGTCTGACAACCAGTCTTATTAAGGGGTATCGTATTACCCAGTCACTGGGTTGTGGAGGTCACATAGGTCAGAGTACTGGTAATCAGCGGCATCCGGTAAGACTGGAAGCCGACCCCGAAATAGTTGGGAAAAGGCTAGGCAGATGATGAAAATCAACACGAGTTAAGAAAAGTCCATGTGTGAAATGTCACCGTTTAAAAAAAAAACTGGAGGCTGTATTTTAGGGTGGTGTAGCTAAATTCAAGGACTTAGTCGCTATTAATAGGGATGGATTTAAACCTTAATATTAATAAGCCTTTGTACAGAGTTAGGACTTTGCACAGCGTTTATTAGAACCTTAGCTTATGAAAGTTTTGTAAGCTTCAAGTGTAGAAAGTAATTTTGTCCTATTTTGGGCCTAAAACTCTGAAAAGTTTCGTAGTCAAAGCATTGCATAAATAATGCTTCATTTAACGCAAGAAATGTCTAGCTTAAGGTACGGGTTCCTAGAAGAACGGCGACCGCCTCATGCGGCCGTGATATCCAGATACGGAGCGTTTTTTGACACCTTAATCCTATTTCCTACTTTATAATCACACTTATAAAGTAACTAGCTGCGCTCCGCGGTTTCACCCGCATAAGTGTCGATCCCGTGGGAATATCGGCATAAAAAGTAGCCTATATGTTAATCCAGGGTGTCAGCTACCTCCATACAAAATTTTATCAAAATTGGTCCAGCAGATTGAGCGTGAAGAGGTAACAAACATATAAACACACACACACACACTCACAAACTTTCTCCTTTATAATATTAGTGTGATGTGATGTGATTTTTAAAATGATCATTTGTCATTCGTTTTTCGTCAAACATTAGTGGACCATAAAATATATCCAGTGGAGCTTCAGTAGTGACACTCTGCACTACTGAAGCTCCCTCTTTGTGAATTTTTTTCGGAATCGGGTCACCAGTTCCGAAGATTACCCCCTAAAATTCAAACTCAAAATTTTTACGAGTAACTCTTTATATTATTATTAGTATAGATTTATGCTATACAGTCATTCCTATTCTTCCCTTCTCCCATCCCATCACAATTCAACACCATCGTATCACCAGCACCTTCTATCCCAAATACCAAAAATTGGACGTAAACGGACACGTTAAAACGACTTTCCCGTATAAAGAATGCTGTACTCATATCTCTCGAAGCGATTTCGTCACAGTCACCATTGTCGGTCGTCACCAACAAGGAATTTAAATCAGTTACTAAACATTTGTTGTCAAGTTATACGTAATTATTGACGCCGACGGATTATAGTTTTGGGATGATTTTTAGAGTGGATTTTGAAGGTATGGGATTGTTTTTAAAGACTAGCTTCTGCCCGCGACAAAGTTGCGTGAATTTCACTCAGAGCACTGATTTGAACCGCACTTGGACGAACAGCACCTGAGCACTTCCACTAACCGCACTGAAACAAAATTTTGTGACGTGCGGTTCGGTCGAACAATTTATCGTTATTGTTTTCAGTCTCCGAACGGCACTTGCATACAGTTTGTAGTGATGGGACGTATGTATTTTTTGTTCAGGACATTACCAACGTATCGATACGGCAATTGCGTGTAGAACCACGTATAGTAAAGGTCTCCGTTGTCGTTATGAAAATGTTTACGAATGTAATTTTATTAACATTGCCAGTATCAAATCGCATAAATGTCACCTGGGCCTGACCCACCTCGTCGCATCGCATCGCCTCGCCTGCCCGCGCTATTATTTCGTGTTCGCTTAGTGTTCTTTCTGTATTTACTTCTTCTTGGTCGGTTCCCAAGGACCTAGCGTGATATTAAAGCATAAATAGCCTTCCTCAAGATTAAGGCTATCAAATGCAAAAAGATTTTTTCAAATCCGTTTGGTAGTTCCCGAGATTAGCGCGTTCAAACAAACAAACTCTTCATTGAAATTAATGCTTTTAGTTTGTGTTTGAGTTTCCGATGCACGGAGGGGGTCTCTAATGTAACCCATCAACGGACCGACCTCGGCAAGCATACCTTAACCTTCGATCGATAATAATACGGCTGTAGGTAACTTGAGCTCTATTAACTTTAAATAATTAAGTCCCTTATAGCCAGAACTATCTAAAATTAACGCGCAGACACAGGAAATTCGTCTGGCCAAAACCGCTAAGGAAATCTGTTTGGATAATCGTTCATCTCCAAATATCCTTTGTCGTGTTTGAGCTGTTGTATTATCCTGTACAGAAATAGAACTGCCATTGATACGCCTTCGGTGGGCGTTTGTAAACGCTCCCATTGTTTATTGTTTTATTGTGGAGATGTTGCAATGTTCTTGACCTTCTCTAGTGATGTTATCTGCAGTTATGTGAGGAGGTGAATGAAAATGGCGTTTTTGGGGTGTAAGCATTGAGTAGGGAGTAAATGTGTCGAGTGATCGCCGTTTGTTGTTATTGCGATCTACATAAAGTTTGGCTTTTCCGTCATTTATTAGGCAACTGTGCCCGCGATTTCGTTCGCGTGCATGTCGGAAAACAAATTTGATATCATGGGTTTTAATTTTTTTGTGCGAAATTTTGATTCTTTTAAAAATGAAAGTAGCCCCGTCAACATCGGGCTAGCCGTTTCGGAGATTAGCCGGAACAAACAGACAAAAATATTAAAAAATATTTTCTAAAATGTTATTATAAGTACCGTATATACTTTCATGTGCATTTTAGTAGTTCCTGAGATAAGCGCGTTCAAACAAACAAACTCTTCAGCTTTATCACGGTATAATAAATAATTATACCGTGGCTTTAATATATCATAATATTATCATAAATGATTATATTATACAGGGTCCCATTAAAATAGATGGACAAATTTTAACACAGCGCTCAATACGTCTAACTAAAGATATCCAAGCAAATAAAAACACTGATTAAAGTAATTATATTTCGACCTAAAATAATAAATTGCCGGCACATTAGTGTATTTTCGTTAGCTGATTATTTTTCTTGTAAGTATCTAATGCGTTTTTCTTATTATATTTTTTTTACCATCGTCCTTATTTTGGTGGTCTGAATGATTTCTAAAAGTTTGTCCATCTATGTTAATGGGACCTTATATACTTAATATAATTTAGCTTGAAATGATATTATTTCCAGCTAAGCTTTTGCAATAATTAAGAACATATCGGACACCGTAATTTTATTCTAAATTACCTAATGCAATACTCAGATTCAGAAGGCTCAATTTTTTATCACCAAAGGATATCCTTTTAAAGCACATAATGGCATGCCCCACATAAAATAAATCGCGCGCACTCACCTTGCATTTGGTTTGCAAATGCTAACAAATTTGAGCCTTGTTGCAATTAGTACGGTGATAGTCAGGATTGGAAACTTGATTAAAGGGGGCTGTGGTTGACGCTGACTTTTTAATTTGGACTGAAAAGCTAGAGAGGACTTGTTGAACTATCATCATCATCTGCCTAGCCTTTTCCCAACTATGTTGGGGTAGCCTTCCATTCTAACCGGATGCAGCTGATTACCACTATTTTACACGGAGCGACTGCTTATCTGACCCCCACAACCCAGATACTTGGTAATACGATACCCCTTGGTAAGACTGGTTGTCAGACTTTCGGGCATCTGACGACCCGTAACGACTGTCAAAGATCTATGAATGACAGCCGGGACCAACGGCTTAACGTGCTTTCCGAGGCACGGAGGGTCTTGGTATGTAAAGATGGTCACCCATCCACGGATCAACCGCGGCAAGCGTAGCTTAACCTGATCGATCGACCCGTGCGGCTGTTATTACTTAGCCACAAGCTCCATAACACTTCAAGGCTTTCGATGTTTGACCGAAATTATTGATAGCATTTTTTGATAGTTTTGATAAACTCAATTCTTCCTTGCTTTTACTTTGGTTACCAACTTTGGTATTATCACATAGGTAGTTAAAAATATATCAGAATGACTTTTTTAACCCTAGGTAATAGGTAATACTTACGGGCTGGTGTCCGCAACTTCACGTCAATGCGCGTATTTTTCGTATTTTTAACCCTATAAAAAATTCTGGCGCTGCAAAACTTTTCCAAATCGCGTACGTATGCCCCCGCGCAAAGCAACAATCTTTTTGATCCTCCACCAAAGTGTTTTCCAGTGCATTTAAGGAGGTTTTAGCTATTCTTTTTTACTTTAGCAATGTACCTGTACAATTTTGATGATACAGGGCAATGTGACCAATTCATGTTGAATTGGTCACATTGCCCTGTAACCTTTATTTCAAGGTTTGCATTCTTACACTAAGCTCTATTCCACAGCATGTATCAGAAAGATGCGGTCATATTTAAGGATATGGTACAAACCAACAAACTGAACAACTTTCTCCATGGAACCAATATCGTAATCCTGATAAAAATATCAATTCTTCAATCGAAACTCGACCCAAATGTATGGGACGGATTATGACCACATCATTCTAATGCATGCTGTATATTCAACTCTTCAAAAAACAGCCCCAACACCAAATCAATGACGTCACCGGACCACAGAATAATAAACTATCCAGTACAGACATAACTCTACCTAATATTAAGAGATCAAATCGGTTACCAAAATCGTTTAGCATACTCGCACACGCCACGACAAAGGCGTTGGTAACATAATGAGCCATTAGCATATTTGCAGCATTACAAGCGGACAATTGGCCGCATGAATGATCCAAGCGATGGACATGTAAGGCCGAATGTTCCGAACGATTTTTCCATGACTGCTTATTGCTAGGCTGTGGCGAATTGCTGTTGGTTTAAAATTAATCATTGGAAAATGGAGTGAGTGGTTAGTTCCTTAGTGACTAGTTTTTCCAAGGCCGCAAGGGTATATAAACCCTTGGAAAAACTAGTGCCACAGTCAAGGTGTAACAATAAACGCAAGTCCTGAAAGACTTGCGACATGTAGTTCATTATTGACTACTGAATCTATTTCAGTAACTTTTAATACTTATAGGTTTTTTTTTTTTAATTCTGTATAATGCCAATTGAGCCAAAGAAAAATAAATCTTATCTTAAGGGAATAAGGCTCAATTTTTAATGCACAAAATAATGCTAGAGCATTGAAAAATTTATGTTTTGGTCATTATTACCACGTATTACCCAGTAACTGGGTTGTGGACTTGTGGAGGTCTGATAGGCAGGCGCTCTATGGAAAATACTGGTATTCAGCTTCTTCTTAGCGGGTCGATGGCAAAAATAACACAAAAAATATTTAAATAGTATTTGTATGGCCCAAACTTCAGCAACGCGAATACTCTTCGCTAACGCAGCCATTAGGTCTTCACGTGTGAAGGTGACAGGGCTCGCGATGCAAGATAGGAGGTAAGCCATTGTCCTGAATCGGTTAGACTGGATGCCGACCCCAACATAGTTAGGAAAAGGCTAGGCGATGATGATTATGGAATAAAGTTAGTGTTTTTAGCTACTTTGTGGATAATTATAGAATACTGGTAGCAGGGACATCGGCTCACAACCTGTTACCGTGGATTCAGTACGTGATTCTGAACCCTCTGCCTTGATTTTGGCGATTATTCCAAAAAATATTTGCAGTCCATGCATTTTCACAGCATAGGTCAGGTTAGGCGACTTTTCTATGAAACAGTAGACTTGTTTTTGATAACCGACGAAAAAATTCTACGCTAGGGGTTCTAGATAGTCCAGAATCATAAGCTGAATTCATGGTTACGGTTTGCGCGTACAGACGCCAGCACATCAAGCTACTACAATTTGTCAAAATTCTTTAATAGATTTTCGACTGTATCGCTAAAGTATAAGGTTCAAAGTTGATTAAGATAATTTGACAGTTTCGGGTAGGTTGATGTGCTGGTGTGTGTACCTGCCACCCTGTATAGGTCTAAAATCATTGGAAACTCACTATGACTGTCCAAGACTACCGGAGGTTCTTTAGTAAAGAAAAAACCTCTTTCGCTCTCTAGGGCCCGTACCATAGCATAGTCGTTAGCAGTTTAAACGCAGGACAGGTCAATGTGACCGCTTAAGTTGCACTGCATATGGTTCAAAATCGCTTGGCACTTCACATGACTCCGGAATTTTCGACAGTAGCCTCAACTAGCCTGCTTTAAGAGTGGATGGATACCCCACAGTTTTCGTGAAAGGCGACTAAGAGGTCATTTTAAGGTGAATGGGTAGTTGTAGCCCGCGAAATTCAATTTTTCTTACGTTTTTTGCAATTTTCAGGTCAGTGTCAGGTTGTATCTTGATCAAAATATGATTCGCGACTATAACCGGTACGTGTTTATAGAATTATAATAATTAGAATCATTAATACATCTTTCTAAGTTAGATTTCTACCGTTAAGAACAAATCTCGTATGGAAAAGTGTTTATGGTAGAAATCTAACTTAAAGAGATATATTAATGATTCTAATGACTATGATTCTGTAAATACATGTCTATTATAGTCGCGAATCATATTTGGATCAAGATACAACCTGACACTGATCTGCAAATTGCAAAAAACTTAAGAACATTTAAATTTCGCGGTCTACCATGTCACATTCACCTTAAGACAGGCCACGTTCACACGGCAAGGATCAGTACGATATTTTACAGTACATACCGGGACAAATTAAATTAGCAACGAAACTCCGCACACGTGTTGGGTATGGATATCTAAACATGATAATTATATAAACAAAATATTAAAAAAAAAAATCAACCGAAGTGATATTTAACCTCCTCCTTTTTGAAGTCGGTTAAAAAAGAAATTAACTTGGCGATTTTTTTTTGTGGGGTCATCGACCGCTGTTAGTGTATTTAGGTACTCGAAATATCAGTTTAAGTAATCAGGTTTTTGAAGTGAAACTTCTTTACGCACGCTTGACTTGGGGAGTAAGCTGGCGAACGCGTGACGTAAGCGTTACGAAAAGTGTGATCGGGCGAGGCGAACGGGAGTTGAGTGGGGGATATAAGCAAGAGAAAGCAGTGCGCGCGCACATTTTCTTTCTCTCTTCCTCTCATAGCCAAATACGTTTGAAGTTCCACTTCAGCCGTGTGGTCATAAGCACACTCGGCTTTTTTATGTGTAAACTTGATTGGTATTTAGACGTGATTGGTTTCTACGATAAAACATATTTTCTCAACGTCATACTTCAAGTAACAACACTACCAGCGGTCGTTGACCCCTAAGAAAAAAAAAAATCAAATCTTTTTTTTTTTTTTTATCGTGTTTTGTTATCGATACCCAACACGTCTGCAGAGTTTCGCTACCTGATTTAATTCGTATCAAATGGCAGTTTCAAGAGCTGTCGTGTTACCTAGTAACTGGGTTGTGAAGGTCAGATAGGCAGTCGCTCCATGTAAAATACTGGTATTCAGCTACATCCGGCTAGACTGGAAGCCGACTCCAACATAGTTGGGAAAAGACAAGGCAGATTGATTGATGACAGTTTCTTACTGCATTTGTTTTTAATCTTATGAACAGGGGGATGTTGACTTGTGACTTGTGATCCCAACTTATAACGTAAAATACAGGGTGAAATTGAACACATGCGACAAATCGAAATGGGAGATTGTACTCATTATTATGAACAACTTTTACTATGGGACCAAACCTGAAATCGCGAAAAAAAATTCTGTTGTTCCCTACATTTTGATGAGTTATGCGAACATAAATGTAGGGAACAGCTGTTTTTTTTTTTCGCGATTTCAGGTTTGGTCCCATAGTAAAAGTTGTTCATAATAATGAGTACAATCTCCCATTTCGATTTGTCGCATGTGTTCAATTTCATCCTGTATATTACTGATCATCCCCGTATTAATGGCACAAGGGTTGGGTACCCTAGCCAAGCCTTATTCTGTGAAAATTTCTCCGTGTGTCTCCGTAGGAGAAGTCAACTTGAACTGTCATTCAACCTGATGCTAAGGGTCAGTTCACACCGCGACGCGACGCGACGCGCAGTTTTCAAGATAGCAATACAATAAATTATAGACCGTATCTACTACACAAAAAGGTACACAATTCAGTGAGATGGGCCGCGCGGCGTAGCTCGACGTAGTAGACACCACCTCACTGAATTGTGTACCTTTTTGTGTAGTAGATACGGTCTATAATTATTGTATTGCTTTCTTGAAAACTGCGCGAGGCGTCGCGTCGCGGTGTGAACTGACAATAAGGATTTGATACTATTGACAGCTCACTGCACCTATGTTTTCACGGTGAGATTCTTACAGATTATAAAGATTCTTAATAGCACTAGAGTACTTACCCTCTCTGGTATTATACCAAAGTGATAAGAAATCCCTCTTCTGAGAGCTGTGCACTATAATGACTGTTATGACTTTGATTCGGAGGCCTATGCTTTGACAGACAAAAAACTTACCCTAGGTTCTTGAAAGCAATCTAAGTCTTCTCAAATCTCATCTTATTTTTTTATCTTTCGTTATTTCAGCAGAATTAGTGATCAGGCAATCGATCAGACTTCCAGAAACCAGGGGTAAGACCATTTGAATTATTACATTAAACAACCGCTTAGTAACACGTAACATTCAACTACATTACATTACCACCATACCTTGATACATGTTTAAAAATAATAATAAGGTTTATTTTTCACACCACAATGTTACAAAATACATATTACATGGTATCAGAGTCAGGCATTTTAATATTGTGGGAGACTGGTGTCTAAACTAAGCTCTAGGCCTGTATTTCAGGATACCAGAGAGTAAATTCTCGTAATTTTAAGCGAGTTCTGCAGTCTGATCTCAGTCTCAATCTGTCTAAAATATCTCTAATTTCCCTACGTTTTGACAAGTTTTTGACATTTTTTTTGTCGCCGAGATGAGACTGCGACTAGATTTTGAACGTTTTAAATTACGAGAATTGGCCTTCAGGTGTCCGCCCTTTTACAAAATGATACATTTTATTTTGTTATGTACTTGTACACTGACAACCTAAAAGATAAAAAAAATCAACAATTGGTGGCTCGAGTGGATAAACTAAATAGTTTGAATGGTTAGAGTGCCGGTGTAAGGGTACGGGCACATGAAATATAGAGGGTGACAGGAACAGCGACGCGCAAACTGTACCCATGACTTTTTTAGCACATGATTGTAGACCCCCTAGCGTAAAAATCAGCTGTTCCATACATTTTGAACGCGTATTGCACTTTTCTTTGGAACAGCTAATATTTTTTATCATACCCGACGAAAAATTGCAACACAGGGGGATTCAGAATCATGTACTGAATCTGTGGTAACAGGTTGCGCGTCGATGTACAGACGCCAGCACATCAAGCTACCCGAAACTGTCAAATTTTCCCACTCAACTCTGAACCTTATGGTTTAGCGATAAAGTTGAAAATCTATTAAAGAAATTTGACAGATTGGAGTAGCTTGGGCGTCTGTACAGACGCAAGCACATCAAGCTATCCGAAACTGTCAAATTTTCCCAATCAACTTGGAACCTTATACTTTGGCTATAAAGTTGAAAATCTATTAAAGAAATTTGACAAATTGTAGTAACTTGATGTACTGGCGTCTGTACCTGCCATCCTGTATTACCAGCATACCTATTTCTGCACCAAGCAGGATTGCCAGTTTGAAGGGTATAGGAATGCCGGTGTCATAACAGGGTCATGACTTCATGAGACATATCAGCTTCGACTCAAGGTTAGCAACGCGTCTGCGATGCCTTCCCTGGTGATTTCCTTATGAGAGGCGGTGGTGACCACTTACCATTGCCACCCAATATTTGCTGGGGATTTTGTTGCCCCACTTCTTCCCAGCTTAACCAATAGGAAGTGGTGACGGGCGGGCGTTTTGGGGGACTGTCTCTTATGTAATTTTTACGTTCAAGAACTGCTGATTCTCAGCCTAGTTTGAAGTCTTTTGATTTTGAATAACATAAAAATATTAAGGACCCTCCTTGTGGGGTAAAAAACAATACCGCGCCTGTATCTTCCAAAGGGGTAGGCAAAGTTGTATATTACACCCACATATAACTAGTTTTAACTGTTTTCACTTTCAATAACCCTTAAAATGTTAAACAGTAGAACCCCCAAAACACTGTTAGCCTTAAACGCATAGGTACACAAACTTCTAAGGCAATCGGAGAAAAACAAAATCACGCCTGAAGTATTCCCTAGATTTATTCCGGTCTGATCTATAAATAGTATAATACAATCGGAATCACTTTTACGATTTATTTCCTTTGGATCCCGCTTTTGAATCCCATTTTAATATTTTTGGCGTTGGATCCCGCAAAACATTATTATGTATTTCCGTTGGATCCCGAATTTAAAAAATGCAAGATATTTACGTTTTATTGTCGTTGAATCCCGAAAAGTATTTCCGTTGGATCCCGAATGCTTAAAAAAATCTGAATGCGGGTACTTTCAACAACAAAATTGTTTATAATAAAATGAGGGGTTCACTAATGTTTCACCAAAACTCCATTGACAAATTTTTAGTTTACAACCAACGTTTCGTATACTATTTATTTCACAAACAATTCATTTTCTATACAGGGTGAAATTGAACACATGCGACAAATCGAAATGGGAGATTGTACTCGTCATTATGAACAACTTTTACTATGGGACCAAACCTGAAATCGCGAAATAAAAATTAGTTGTTCCCTACATTTTGATGAGTTATGCGAACATAAATGTAGGGAACAGCTGATTTTTTTTTCGCGATTTCAGGTTTGGTCCCATAGTAAAAGTTGTTCATAATAATGAGTACAATCTCCCATTTCGATTTGTCGCATGTGTTCAATTTCACCCTGTATAATCTAGTCGTTTCTGGCACTCGCCGGCCGCTGCCGCGACACCACTCGCTTCGCTCGCTCGGCTCGTGCGTAGGGGTCACAGTTTTAACCTAACCTAACCTAACATTGTTTTTTTTTTAATAATTAATCTAATCTAACTAGTTCGGTTCCGGGTAGCCCACTAAAAATAATCTCTTTTTAGTGTTTGATAAAGGTAAATCACTTTTCTTCTGAAATGTACACATGTTGTTATAATATGGGATTCAACGGAAATAGCAAACGGGATCCATCGTTAATACCTAAAAATGGGATTCAAAAGTGGGATCCAACGAAAATAAACGACTTACACGTAATATTTATAAAAATAAATGAGCTAAATGTAGTCGACATTTCCTATCTGAGAAGAAATGGCGAAACGGACTCAAGAGTCAAAGTCTCTTTTAAAGTCCAGACATAATCTTGGTCAGATCGTGGTGAATTATGGCCCATACCCTCTCACAGACACGAGGCCTGTGTCCCAGCAGTGGGAACATAGGCTGATCAAAAGGGGTTGTATAATATATCCACAATTAAGAGCCTATACTACCTCAAATGGCTTAGCGTGATCCTCCGTTATGTCGAAAATACTGCACCATTAATTTTGAAATAAATATATGGTAAAGTTGAGGATTAATGCTAAGTCTTATGTTAGACGAAAACACGATTTCATAAAATTTTCTCGATAGAAAAAAAATCCAAAGTTACCTCTAACCCGAACAACAAACCGCTGGTATTCAAAAAATACTTCAAATTAGATCATGAAACTTTGCATACTAACTGAACTTACTTTAAAGCAGGTCTTATGTTATTTACTTTTTTATAATTACCATTATTTTCACTGTAAAAAGCAAATACCTAAACTATTGGCGCTGCCTACCGCCCAGCACCGCACTCTGTCTCGCTCTCACTCAGTCCGCGAGCAGTATCGTATGAGCGAGATAAAGAGTGAATTTTAGCTGAGGTAGTATAGGCTCTTAACTAGTTTTAACTGGTTTCACTTTCAATAACCCTTAAAGTATTAAATAGTGTAACCCCAATAAGACTGTTGTTAGCCTTAAACGAATACACAAATAGTTTTCCTATATCCTTGACCCTGCGTAACAGAAGTTATTTTTAGCTTTAGGCTCAGCCATGACTGAAGTCTGCTACGCCTAATTGTGTTATTTTTATTGATGGCAACACGAACGGAAAGTGTAGGTATTTAGGAAATATGGACTTTTCTTTGGTTAATTGTTGTGATGTTTGCTTTGTTGATGTTAACGGAGTGGTGGAGGTAGTCTTAACATTATTTTATTTGTGGTTTTGTGGAGTTTTTGGGAATATGTGACGTTTGTGATATTACTTATTGATAACCATATGAATTTTTCTGTAGAAAATTGTTGATATTATCACCAGAAACACGTAAATGGCATATCTACAAAAATTTATTACAATAACTTTGTATGTACAGTCAAACGGGGTGAATAGGGATGCAGGATGCAGGGGTGAATCGGAACTTTGTTTTGTTAAAATCCCTTTTACAGTTTTGCCCTGATTCACCCCTGCATCCCTATTCACCCCGTTTGACGGTATAGGATTTTAATAGATAAAAGAGGGTTACAACTGCTTACTGTGATGCTGCACCGAACAACCGAAATGAATGATTATAAGGGCAGGAGTAGGACATCTACCAACCCGCACTGGGCCCGCGTGGTGGATGATGGAACATTATAAGATGATTATGCTATCCTATGCTTAGGGCAGGAGGTTGAATTTGGAGACTCAACAAGGACTTGCAAATCTAATGAATTATGTTGAGGTTTCCGTTACTAGTTCCTGGTTAACTTCTCCATAAAATTACAACAGCACGAAGTTGACCAGAACAGTTTGACGTAGCAACACAAAAATATGTATTTGCAAAAAAAAAAAAAAAGAAAGAACTCATCTGGGGAGGGTCGCCCACGCCTTGGTTTCGATTCGTGGGCTCAATATAGAGAAGCTTTAAGGCTCTTTCACACGAGGAGAGCTACTCGACCGTCGAGAGGTGAGAATGTCCATGCGAGACTCGCCCAGCGATTTGGACAACGAAGTACGATTTTTTGTGCACGGAACCTTTAAGCCTTGTTTACATGAGGAGAGCTACTCGACTGTCGAGACGCGAGAATGTTCATGTGAGACTCGCCAGGCGATTGGGCCAATTAGAATTACGATTTTTTAACTTCTTAAACGAGTCAAGTTTTTATAGCACAACGCCCACACCTGTACATATTTCCCGAAGGGTAAAGGAGAGTTGAACAGTAGGTACTCCCACATTTTGCCAGTTAACTTGGCAACAAGGGGGCGAGCCTATTGCCGCAAACCAGCACCTTAATTGCGTAACACACCATCAATCAAAATCTGAATCATTTTGAAAGATATTGCTAATCCATTGCTTCATATGTTCCAAAAATTTGTCTACTCAACAACGTTCTTGGACGACGTGTTTAAATAAATAAATATTTTCTAGAAACATTCGCTCATTTCTAGACTCTAAAACCGTCGGTAGCACTAGAGTCCACAATTAGGTACTCAGAGCGTTCCCAAATAGGAACACGACTAATATTTTAGACGCTACGTCGATACGCGGCGAAATTATTTATTGCCTCATTTAGCTTAGCGATACTCTAAGTACTGCTTGTTAATGATACCGTATAGAGCGAGGTTCTAGATTATTCTAGAAGCTAAGTCAAATGTAAATTAAGATTTAAGGTCTTGCGAAATTTGTCTGACGAGAAAAATGGCTAGAAAGGCAGTGACTACCGAGTTGAAAACTAATAGAGAAGTGTGGGAGAAAAAGCCGTCGATCCTAAATAAATTGCGATAATTGCAGGAGACTGATGCTGAATCGACAAAAAAAAAACTTCTATTAAAATGTTGCTGGTGATAATTATAATGAGTGTTTCATAAATGACTATACCAGTAACTTTTGATAAGTTTTGAACGAGAATTCAATTAGGATGTCAAAGTATCATTCAAATAATCGTTTTTCACGCGTATCTATCTTTGTGTGTGGTATTTTTTATACCCTCGAAGAATCTTAACGGCATCGACTCGTCTAGGTCGTGTGATGTATAGGCTAAGTTTTGTTTTTATAAAATCAAAATGGCGGATTTTAGATGTCAATAAGTAAGTAAATTAGAAGATAGTGCTATGACCATGTAGGGCAGGGATGGCGAACCAATGGCACGCGTGCCGCTGGTGGCACGCGACAAGATAATTTAGGCACTCCATCAATTTTTCGATTTCGAATATCGTTGCCGCGTAAATGCAAGGGATAATGTGAACCTTGTATAAATTGTTTAGCATCTACATAGTGCGTATCAGCAGAAGTCGCACTAATTTTTTCTTTCATTCAAATAAATATAAAATGATAAATGTTTAGATGACTGAATAATAGTTTGGTTTCTTTCTGTTTGCAAATAAGGAGTATTATTTATTTATTTTAGTACATGGGGAATTACAGCTTATAAAAACAAACAAAAAAGGAAACCATAGGAAAGGGAACCATTACTCTGAAACTATTACGTTATTGTTCCAGTAAAGAAGTCAAGATTGTTTGTTGGCACGTCATGGCCATATTTAATATTTATTTGGAAAAAATGGCACGTAGATCTATAGAGGTTCGCCATCCCTGATGTAGGGTATCAAAATAAAGGGCTTGAGGAGACGATTCTAAAATTGTAACACACTAAAAGGGTTGATAACGAAAATAAAAAACCGGACCTCAACAGTAAGGCGCGTCGCCCACACAAGCTAGAGTCGAGGCGGCATCGAGGCGCGGGCGCACGTTTTCTATAGGAATAAATACATACCTATATTTACCTATATTTACTCCTATAGAAAACGTGCGTGCGCCCGCGCCTCGATGCCGCCTCGACTCTAGCTCGTGTGGGCGACGCGCCTAACTAAACAGTTCAAAACAAGACCATTTTTCAAGCAGTTAAGTGGAGTTGGTAGCATCGAATTTAGGATTGATCTACAATAACAGGTATTCTGAGTTTCTGACTCGTGGAGGGTCTTTTATTTCGGGATGCATTCGTTCGTTGTAACGCGGTTTATCTGATTGAAAATGCTTGAAAGAGCTTAACCTGAGTATAGTGCCAATGCCGATACGATTCAGTCTCGATAAAATCGAGGCTTTCAATGTATCGATACAGCTCGGTGAAAGTATTGGGAGATAGAATAATGGTATGAGATTTGTGAATGCATCATGGTATAAAAATAATTTCAGCTGTTCCATATATTTGGGTAACTAGGTATTGGATTTTCTTATGGGACAGAGCTGATTATTTTTTCGCGATTACGATATTGTTCCGTGGAGATTTTTTTTTCAATTTGATGATTTGTAGTAGACCTTTAAACATGACCACAAATTTCAGAGGGACAGTTCTCGTAATTTTAAGAACATTCACAGTCTGATCTCAGTCTCAATCTGTCAAAAATACCTCTAATTTCTCTACATTTTTGACAAGTTTTTGACATTGATTGTCGTTGAGATGGATTGCGACTAGATTTTGAACGTTTTTAATTACAGGAACTGGCCTTCAGGTTGTCTCCATGACAGGAGGCAGTGGTGTCCACTAATTGTGGCAGTATAGTTAGAGACCATACTGCCACAATTTGGTCACAAATAACAAATGCCTAAATATTCCTGCTTATTAATTTGTTTTTAAGTGAACCGAAAAAGGTTTTGTTGCGTTTCATCGTCTGATTAAACATCATGGTTTATGGTGTACTGTGTTTTGTAATATTACACATTTACCCCCTTATTCATAATCCTATTTTATCTCTATTTTAGCTAAAATAGGTTTATAGAACGTTTGTCTTTATCTGTCACGTTGTCATTTCTGTGTGTAAGAAAGAGACAAACCCCATTTTAACTAAAATAGGTTTGATAAGTTTTATGAATAAGGGGGTTAATATTTAATGGTGGATGAATAAAAATTGACATACACAATATACAGGGTGGCAGGCACATCAACGCGCAAATTATAATCATGAATTCAGCAAAGATTTTAAACCCCCTAGGGTAGAAATTTTTCGTCGGTTATAAAAAAAATAATCTGCTATTTCATACAAATGCGCAGAGGCCAGCATATCAAGCTACCCCAATCTGTAAAATTTTCCCAATTGAATATGAACCTTATTCCTTTGTAGTAAAGTTGAAAATCTATCAAATAAATTTGATAGATTGGGGTAGCGTAGCTTGATGTGCTGGCCTCTGCAATACCTACACAGACAAAATGTATGGAACAGCAAATTAAAAAAAATATACCTACGAAAAATTTCAACTTGCAGGGAGGGGCGTTTAGATTCATGTACTGAATTTATGGTTACAGTTTGCGCCTTGTTGTTCTTGCCACCCTTGTATAGACTTTTTAGCAAGACGGGTGTTGGGGTGATGTATTTTTAATGTTAAAAACTCCACAACGTTTAGACATGTCATTAACATTGTATTTCGTTTGTCTTCAGGTGGGCGGCGTGGTCGGCAATGGGATGCTTCGGCTCGCCAGGCGGCAAGAGCAGCGAAGACGACGCCAAGAAACAGAAACGGCGCAGCGATGCTATCACCAAGCAGCTGCAGAAAGATAAACAGGTGAGCGAATATATGTATAATTGGACCTACTTATGCAAGACGGAACCAATCCACACACCAAATGATCTGACATTGTCAGATCATTTTGATCTTTACAGGGTCGAGAGAAGGTGCATTTTGAAAGCTTTCTGTATACTTATCTCGATTTTGGCATGTGTGTGGATTAGTTCCGTCTTGCTTAAGTAGGTCCAATTGTATAAATATGTTTATATTCCACATCACTTTAGGTTTGGGAAAAAAGCTTTCCAGGATGCCAAAAGAGGGCACAGAAAGCATTGATTACATAAAAGAAAGAAAAAAAAAATATTGGAAAATCCAAAAGTGCACGACTCTTAATGCTCATTTGATCGTATAAAAAACCACAGATATTATATTAGTTAGTTTTTTATTAATTATAATTAAACTACTTTGAATAAAACAGCCATTTTCAATAGAGTTCCTCCTATGGCTGAAACGAATCTATTAAAAAATAAAATGACTCAATTCATTGATTTTTTCGCAAGCTACAGTGTTTTTAGGTTTCACACTTCACTGAAGGGATTTTTTTTTTAATATTTTGATGTTTTTTTCGTTTCTACTGCTTCAAATCAATTTTTGAAAAGTACAGAATTAATCTCCATTAAATTATCTATACAATGGTATATAAATTAAGTAGGTTCTGTTTACTAGCAAGAGTATAACAATAGAAACAGTTGCAATAATAGGACGCAAAAAAAAATCGATCGTAAACCACTCTCTAATGCTTCGCATTTTCGCATTATGAGTCGTGCAACAAAAACAAAACAGAAAAAACAACTTAAAACAGACACACACACTTACATCATAGATGCATGAGCTTTGATTGACAGCCTTTGTGTGGCAATCACTAGAAATAAGACTAGACTAGAACTAGACTTAGACTTTAAGTAAGTCTTGGCTTTTCCCAGGCTGTTTCCGGAAAAATGTGGAACGGAATGAGATTGAAAAGTAGTGTGACAGTATCGATTAATATAATATAAGGTCCCATTAAAATAGATGGACAAACTTTTAGAAATCATTCAGACCACCAACATAAGGACGATGGTAAAAAAAATATATAACGCATAAGATATTTACAAGAAAAATAATCAGCTAACGGAAATACACTAATGTGCCGGCAATTTATTATTTTAGGTAAAATTAAAATCACTTTAATCAGTGTTTTTTTTTTGCTTGGATATCTTTGGTTAGACGTACTGAGCGCTGTGTTAAAATTTGTCCATCTATTTTAAAGGGACCCTGTATATAGTCTGCCAGGCCGTATTTCAGC
Organism: Amphipoea lucens; assembly: GCA_947508005.1. Lineage (NCBI taxonomy): Eukaryota > Metazoa > Arthropoda > Insecta > Lepidoptera > Noctuidae > Amphipoea > Amphipoea lucens. The sequence goes on from OX382375.1 coordinate 10,820,361, forward strand.
CATGGCAGCTAGTCCAAACGGAGAATAGCCTTCGGCGCGAGAGATATTATACTCCGTGTGTGCACACTGCACAGACAGACACAGGTGCACTCCCTCTTCCCTCACTCTCATAATTCGATGGGACGGAAATCCGACACTCCCGGACAGAGATCAGGCGCGGGTCCAACGGTTTAACTTGCTCTCCGAGGCACGGGAGTATCACACCGCTAACTTCCAAACTCCGGGCTGTTACTAAGAAATTCCTTATAGAGAACCCTAATTACACAGCCCGACCTGGGAATCGAATCCAGGACCTCACGCTCAGCAATCGAGCTTGCGACTACGAGACCAACGGGGCAGTTAATAAAAAGATCGATCGATAAATGAAAAGTCTCTTGAACTTCAACTTTGTGTCCAATGAACAATTATTTACCTGGTGCCTAATATCATCCATTTTCTCTTTCCAGCTATATCGCGCGACGCACCGGCTCCTCCTACTGGGCGCGGGAGAGTCCGGGAAGTCGACCATAGTGAAACAGATGCGCATCCTGCACGTGAACGGCTTCTCCGACAAGGAGCGCCGCGAGAAGATCGAAGACATCAAGAAGAACATACGAGATGCGATACTTGTGAGTGATTCTCCCGAGAATTCGCCAAAATGTCTGATGTTTTTTAAGTCTTTCTGTCGCTACTATAATACACCATAAAACTAAACGCATATTACAACCGCAGTCGACCATAGTATGTCAATACAAAAAATATTGCTCCGTAGTGTGCAATGATTTAGGGGCCATTCAAGTATTACGTAAGCACTACAGGGGGGCGGGAGGATCTTTGCTTTGCTTATTTTTGATGACATGGGGGGTGGGGGGTCTGGATTGGTGATTACGTCAGCAGTATTTATTTATTTAGTTTTTCTGATTTCCTACAAAATTTAGTCGATTTTGGTTTGAGCACATATGGCAACCCTACTTGTCTATGCTTGAAAACGAAACGCATATAACTGCTACTCATGAATCATTAAAGAAACCAGAACACATTGAAAAATGCATACAAGTACCAATGTTTACGTAAGCATGAAAGTGGGGGGTAAGCGCTTTGCTTACTTTTGCTGACGAGGGGCAGGGGTTAATAATTGCAAAAAATCTGCTTACGCAATACTTGAATGGCCCCTTAAAGAAAAAGTACGAAAGTGATGTTGGGGGGTTTTTGCAATGTGGCACGGCTAGCCAAAATGGCGTTAGCCTTAAAGTTACAGTAAAGCTTTGGTTTCCTAAGAAAGTGGTTCCGTCTTAATATAAAGACCGTCATGAAAATCGTGTAATTTTCACCAGTATATGACATTAAGTCCGCCCCCCCACATTAGGCGTGCGCCGGGCGCGCGCGTTACTTGAGCGTGTGAACGACGTGAGCGCTGCGTGCGCGCCGCGACTGCGCGGCATGTGCGTCGCGCTTCACCAGCGTGCGGCGAGTCCACAGCGCGCACGCTGCACTTTGTATTTCTTGGATAAAAATTTTGATTCAGAGAGAGAAATTAATGTCGAAAATTTTATCCCTACATTTTGACGTGTTATGCGGGAACAGCTGATTTTTTTTTCACGATTTCAGGTTTGGTCCCATAGTGAAAGTTGTTCATAATGATGAGAACAATGACCCCTTAAGAGGATAACGGTGATTAAAATTTCACCCTGTATTCATTTTGGTAATTTATCATTTTGTATCACATTTCAGACAATCACGGGCGCTATGAGCACCCTAACGCCGCCCATACCGCTTGAAAAGCCAGAGAATAAGGCGCGCGTCGACTATATACAGGTAAGATTTGATTGTAATATAGTTTAAGGCGGTACCCCGACCAAATAACCTTGAGCATTCGTTACGTCCTTGCGACAGAGACAGAGAACGACACGACTTCCTCGTACGAAAAGGATGCATCGTACTGCCGCCCGCGCCCTGCGCACGCTCCTTTATCACAATTTTTGGAATTATTTTAATAAAAAAAGAATAGCGATCTTTTTAAATAAATTAAAACCTGATTTATTTAGATTTTTAAATTACACTGGTAAACACTGTTTTTGTCACACGAACTTTGTGATGATTTTTGTTAATGTTAGTGTGTCCTCATTAACAATATATAATAATTTTGTTTCAATTACGTCCAGTTTTTTTGTGACAGCTACATATTCATTTCTTACCTCATATAAGTGTCTTTTTTTGAATAACTTAATTTAGACGACTGTATAACTATTGCATTCAACTTACATCTTATATACGTTTGTTACATCGTAAACATGCCACGAAAGTGTTGTAACAACCCCGACAGTTTTTGTTATGTGTGTGGAGAATTAACTTTTACATCTCAGCGTCGAAATTTCACATCACTAATTGAAACAGTGCTATTTAAACTATTTTGGATTTCCTGTCAGAAATCAAGATAAATCCTGGGTTCCACAAAAATGTTGTGTAACGTGTGTGAGACTGCTATAAGGTTGGGATAAACTGGAACCCAGACATATGCCATTTGCTAAACCAATGATTTGGACCGAACCAAAGGATCATGGTTATTTTAACCTGACGTGTCAATTTTTTTTCATTCACATATTTTTGTTTGCTGGCCCTAGTACATTCAAAATTTGATGTAAGTTTTCATGTGACAAAAAAAAGTTAAAATTTTGTTAACCAGTGTTATCTATCCATTGATGAAATCCTCAAATTAATAGATAGTCAACTTTAGCAAAAGATGAATGCAATCAATAATTTTAGTCACTTTTTTAAAAGGAGATTTTAAACGTATTAGTAACATATAAAAACAAATAATAACGTGCAATGTGATTATAGGATATCGAACATTAATAATGTGCTTTCAGATGTAGTTTATTTCTCATAATTATTGAGTTAATAGCCTCTGGATAGCGTTGATAAACGCGGTTTTGGTCGAGGTACCGCCTTAATAGTTACTGCGGAAAATGGTAAGTCCCCGTTTACACGGCGATAATTAGGACGATATCTACAAGTATAACTGCATAATTTTTGGGATCACATGGCAGTTTCATATTGCATTTGTTTTGATCCGCATGAACAGTGGTATGGTGACAGGGGTTGTCACAGGTGAGACCGCTTACTGTAGTCGAAAATGATTCCCACATTTCTATCAGAAAATACCCTTTTTAGGGTTCAGTAGTCAACAAGGAACACTTATAGGTTCGCCATGTCCGTCTGTCCGTTCGTAGCTTAGCTCAGAGACTCTTAGTACTTGAAAGCTATAATTTAGCATGGATATACATACTAATCATGCCGACAAAGTGGTAAAATTAAATCACGAAAAAAATTTTTAGGGTACCTCCTGCACACGTGAAATGGGGATGTTTTTTTTTCTCGTCTACCCCATGGTGTGGGGTATCGTTGGATAGGTCTTTCAAAAATATTGCGGGTTTGGGATAACAATTTTTCGATTCAGGGATCCGTTTGTGAAATATTAAGCTTTAAAGCGCTAATTTTTGTGTTAGAGTCAAGTTTTCCCCCCCCCTGCCAGCTAAATGTTTGTTTTTGGATATCTGAAAAAATTCACGGTAATATTATAGGAAAACTATAACAACTAAATACGCTTTACGAGTTTACGAGTAATAGTCGACCAACTTGGACCTTGGACCACGCACTTGGCTGGTTTTTATCCATATAAAAACAGTTTTAAAACATACTATTGACAGTAATTTAGTACGCTAGAAACAAGATTGGTATTGGTGAAATACCTAATCAGAATCTAGATATTGTAGATATGAAACATGCAAAAGCCCCATAAATTACTACTTCATAATTTTAAAACTTTTGCACCATGTGCAAATCTATCCTTGTTCTTACTTCGTTTTCAATGTGTTTTAGCTCCCTATAGGCAAGTTATATATGTGCTATCCTATTCGGTCGAACTTGGCAACTTTATTTGGTGTAGGTCTTGAAATAACATCGTATATGTTATCATTCCAGGACGTAGCGTCTCAGCCCGACTTCGACTACCCAATGGAATTCTACGAGCACACAGAAGCGCTCTGGAAGGACCTGGGCGTGCAGCGCACCTACGAGCGCAGCAACGAGTACCAGCTCATCGACTGTGCCAAGTAGTAAGTACCCGATACCATAGACACAAGAGATACAGATAACGAAGAGAGAGGGGCGGGGGAGAGGGATAGAGTATATGGTGTACATAATAAAGAGTATTCTATTCCATAGACACCGAAACTTTGTCTCCAAACGCATTCAAAATAGCGCTGTGACTTTAAAGAAACGCCACACGATGCGGAGCAGTGTTGTCCTACATATAAACCACAGCGACTGCATTGCATCGTTGTACGGTACCGCAGCGGGGCTGCGTCGTAGTCATCTTGAAGAAATCGACACGTCTTAAGACCAAAAATTCGAAGACATGTGACATCCACCAACCCGCACTGAGCCCGCGTGGTGGATTTTGGGCCACTCCCACTCAGAGAGGAGGCATGTGTCCCAGCAGTAGGGACGTTATAGGTTGATTATGCATGCATGCTAATACTGTTATTTGTTCCTTCCAGTTTCCTGGACCAGGTGCACATAATAAAGCAGCCGAACTACACGCCGACGGAGCAGGACATCCTGCGCTGCCGAGTGCTAACCTCCGGCATCTTCGAGACGCAGTTCGTCGTCGATAAAGTCAATTTCCAGTGAGTTAACATGCATTTTTATATATACTGGCTTCGCCCGCGAAATAATCACATGGGTACGTGCTACCGGGACATAAAGTAGCCCATATCCTTCCCCAGGATGCCGTCTATCTCCTTGCCAAATTTTATCGAAATCCGTTCAGTGGTTTAGGTGTGAAAAGTTATCATAAGACAGAGCTACTTTCGAATTTATAATATATTAGCTGCGCCCTGCGGTTTTACCCGCATAAGTTTGGATCCCGTGGGAATATCGGGATAAAAATGTAATGAGTATGTTCCCTTCCAGCATGTTCGACGTAGGCGGTCAACGCGACGAGCGACGCAAGTGGATCCAGTGCTTCAACGACGTCACGGCCATCATCTTCGTGACGGCCTGCTCCTCCTACAACATGGTGCTGCGCGAGGATCCCACGCAGAACCGGCTGCGGGAGTCGCTCGACCTCTTCAAGAGCATATGGAACAATAGGTGCGTAGCATTTGACTAGTGGATCCAGTACATCATCGTCGTGACGACCTGCTCCTCCTACAACATGGTCAACATGGTGCTGCGCGAGGATCCCACGTAGAACCGGCTGTGGAAGTCGCTCGACCTCTTCAAGAACATATAGAACAACAGGTGCGTAGCATATGACTAGTGGATCTAGTACATCATCGTCGTGATGGCCTGCTCCTCCTACAACATGGTGCTGCGCGAGGATCCCACGCAGAACCGGCTGCGGTAGTCGCTCGACCTCTTCAAGAGCATGAGATATGGAACAACAGGTATCATTATATGCTTGCCTTTTCCCAATAGTATTGAGGTCATATTCTAGTCTAACCGGATGCAGCTGAATACCAGTATTTTACATGGAGCGTCTGCCTATCTGACCTCCACTACCCAGTTAACTGACACGATACCCTTTGGTAAGTGACATTGTCAAACTTTCTAGCTTATGACGGCGTTGTAGAACATATACAGCGCACGTTCGACTTACACTCTTGTCTTTTCTGCTTCGAATATTTATAGACTTGCATTAGTACCTAATAGAAAAAAAAAACTGTTTCCTAAAATCATAATTTAAGAAAACAGTTGGTTTATTGCGCGTAGTTAGTACTATAACCCCCTTACTAATAAACGTATTATATCAGATGAGTAGTTACACACCGATTTCTCTCTTTCAGTCGTCAGTAATTTTACTTTCGAAAGAAGAAGACAAAGCCTTGTGTAACTATACAGACACTATACAACATTTATTAGTAAGGGGGTAAATATTTATTTTCTAATGTTATAACTCTCATAATTCCGTGTTACAGATGGCTGCGCACGATATCCGTGATCCTCTTCCTCAACAAGCAGGACTTGCTCGCCGAGAAGGTGTTGGCCGGCAAGTCGCGCCTCGAGGAGTACTTCGGCGAGTTCGCGCGCTACAGCACTCCGCCCGACGCCGCGCCCGACACGCGGGACCATCCCGACGTCGCCAGGGCCAAGTACTTCATCCGAGACGAGTTTCTTGTAAGTATACAATAAGGTTAAGCTGACGGTACGCGTTGGGTTTTATCCTAAAAAAATAATAGTTCAATGAATTTTTACAGAGAATTCACAACTATAAAAGCCTTTTAAATTTGAGTATGTTGGGGTAAATTCGACCGTACGTACGAATTACCGGCTAATCTGGCAATATTTTTAATGCTGACAACATTTTATCTTGACCCGACCGTCGGAGCAAAGTAAAATGGCGCAGATGCGTAATGTCTTATCCCAGCACCGAACTTTACCCAAAATACTTTATCTGGTGAGTCTTCACAGATGTGATGGGCCTAATTTTTAAGCAAACCGACGTGAGAAACACAATTTTTTTTTTTCATTTCAGCGTATAAGTACAGCAAGCGGCGACGGCAAGCACTACTGCTACCCGCACTTCACGTGCGCGGTCGACACCGAGAACATCAAGCGCGTGTTCAACGACTGTCGCGACATCATACAACGCATGCACCTCCGGCAGTACGAGCTACTGTAACCGACGCTCGAGCGAATAGGTAACCTCCTCATTTATTTATTGAAGTGAAAACTTCTTTAGGCGCGTTGGCCATTTTTTTAGATGGGAAAAAACTATTGCATTCGCGCCACTGTTACCGTAACCGACACCGCTTCGGATGTGTTCGGCTGTCCTCGGGATGTACTCGGTTTTAATGTATATCCGATATGTCAGTGAGTAATGGCAAAGTATTCTGTTTGTGTTTTGTTTTCACTTCTGTCGGCACTCCCGGAGTGCCACTGTTTTTTACAAGCCTTATCATCAGTCATCATCTACAGCCTACAGCAGTCCATTGCTGGACATAGGCCTCTCCTATTGCACGCCATTCAGCTCGATTCTCAGCAACCAACTGCTACCAGCCACAGTGGCGTGCATAGCATATAGGCATATAAGCAGTGCCTACCTCGATATATCAACATAAGCCTGTCAATTACATTTTAGTGTCTCACTAAATTATCATCCCTAACAAAAAACAAAATCTTCATACAAACACTCGCGGCAGTAGGCAGTCGCCGGACGGCCCACTCGACTCCCGTACTATTCGCACATTGTCATTGGTCTTTACTCGTTCAAGTTAATACGACAAAATTAAATATACGTACGTCTGACGCGTAATACAATGACGTTCGACCTTCGCAATTTATCACCCTTGAGTAGGCATGCCTACTCAAATATCCACACTTTTGACCTCACTTATTTTTCTGATTAGTGACCGCGTTTGCCTAGACTAGACCCGGCCTAGTGCCTACCTATTCTGAAAACCAAAGCACGCCACTGACACGCCACCCTGCGACGATCGTCGCTCCACCGAGCCTGAGGGCGTCCTACGTTTGCCGATCTGCGATCTCCACTCAAGAACACGTCCACCCCAAAGGTCATCGGCTAATATGGCCGGCCCATTGCCACTTCAGCTTGCTTATTCTGTGAGCTATCTTGACAACTTTATAGCTCTGCTGGCTGGATCACCTATTCTCATATTCGATCCCAAGATCAACAAGCCGTGTGTCCGAAAGGATTTCCCATCTACAAAATTACGAACTTACATCATTTTCATCCCCTTTTGGGGATGAATTTTCAAAAAGTCTTTCCTTTGTACTCACTTTCTTCATCAAGGAACTCTTGTGAACAAAACTTCTTGCTTCTGAGCTCAACGGCTTAGGCAGTGTGCAAGTAGATTTATATACAGACGCCAGCACATCAAGCTACGCGAAACTGTCAAATTTTCCCAATCAACTTTGGACCTTATGCTTTAGTGGTAAAGTTGAAAATCTATTAAAGAAATTTGACAGTTTGTAGTAGCTTGATGTGCTGGCGTCTGTACACACAAAACAACTAACCTAACCATAACCCAACTATGGTAGCGTCCACTGCTTCCAGTCTAACTAAATACATCTGAATACAAGTATTTTACAACTTTTACATGGAGCAACTGCCTATCTGACTTCCACAACCCAGCTATGAGCAACGTGATACCCCTTGGTAAAGAATGGTTCTCAGATTTTCGGACTTGACTGACGACCCATCACGATTGTCAAAGATCTACGGATGACTGCTGAGCCTAACGGTTTAACGTGTTTTCCTAAGTACGGAGGGGTCTCGGTATGAAATGGAGGTTTGCCCACCGAGAGACTCGAAAGAAGTCGATTCTCAAATCCAAGATGGTAGCCATATATATATTTTCTTCAAGGTTATCCAAAAAACGATTTTTGGGGGTGATGTTGCCCAAAATGAGGCCAAATCAAGACCAACAGCGAAAATTTCCCAACAAAAATTAATCATGAACGTTTTTTTTTTCAGATAAAGTTCGTGCGAAGGCTCGGTAGGCCCGCAACGCAAATGTCCCGATCAGCAATACATACAACGTACAGCCGTGAGTCTCCTCGTTACTTACCGCTGTAACGATAGCGCTTCGTGACGGTTCTAAAGTTATTTCACGATGAAATGTTTCCGATTCGATGTACATAGTTGCTAGAAATAATCGGCATTTTTTTTTGAGGAAGTGATATGCAACTAACTTATATTACAGAATAAATCAGGTACTGGCAATATTTTCTTGATTTTTTGTTAAATATCGAATTCGCTCCAGATCTCGATATTTGAGTAAACGGATTTTAACAACTTATTCCTCGAAATTACAGTAATTTTGGCACGAAAACAGAACGAAATGTAAGACTATGTTCAATGGCGATTATGTTCTAAGCGATTATGAATCGATTACGAAGCGTCTATCGATATATCGCGGCTAGCGATGCTCCCATGGTGTTTCCGAACGTCAGAGTTCCCAAAAAGCTGGCAACTTTAGTCGATTTTATGTGAGGATTTACTAAATATGTATAAAAAAACACAACATTATTGTGAATTTCTTCATGAATTGTCTGTAGTCTGTAGAATAATGCCATTTGTTCCGTCACTACTTGTGAGAAGCCATATGCAATGAAGTATCTAATTCTATTCTAAAAAATCTTTTTTCTTGTTACATTATAGTGTGACAACAAATCACTAAAGTACGTCGGATCTAGTGGCATTATTATAAAGTACATCACTTAGTTCATCTTTAGTAAGTTGTCACCTTAGTCGATTTTGTTAACGCACATCACTACGTGCCAAATTCGAACGCGTAGTGCTGTGACGTTGTCGGGTCTATTGGGTTGTGACGCGATTCGATTAAATTCGATTGCTCGAGAAGCGTGGAGTTTTCGAATATTCGCCAGTTATGTTTGTAATCGATTATTCGATCGGTCTATTTACATATATTTAGTTCAGTTGACACAAAAAATGGTACTTATAAGTTGTTCTTAATTCTTATTATTATAATTATTTGCTTCAAGATTCTATTATAAATTGATAGTTGTTGATTTTTAAAAACGTTTATTTTTAATTGTAACTTATATATTAAAATCATTTCGATATTCACAGTAAGTGCTGGGTTAGTACAGAATGTAGTCGAAGGCATTTTATTAAATGTTTTAATCGACTAAAATTGTTTGGGAACGGAGAATCGACTAATCTCTCCTGAGCGTTATTTGTAATATTGCGTAAAATCGCCAAAACAGACTATTTAGTGATGTGAAAGGTACTTTGGGTGTATTTTTAGTCGATTTGAAGTTAGTATGAAAGTCTAGATTTTCGTCTATCTAGATTAGACTGGTTCGTGTAAAGGTGCGAGCGACCCGGGTCGGAGGCGGTGGCGATACGACGGCGGTACGATACCGACACGATAAATATCATAAAACGGGAAACCGCTATATGCATTTTTCACAGAAAAATCAAGAAATAATTACATTAAATTAAATTAATAATTTCTTGAATTTTCTTAGAAAGTTTGCTGTAGATCAACATTACAAAAGAAAAAAAAAGATTAACTTTTAGTTTACTTAAAAAATAATATAGCCAGCACACTGAACGTTACCAAACAAAAGGTTACCTGTTAAAGACTCCACCCACGCTACCGTCGTCGTACGCGCCGCTCCGCAGCTGATCTAAACGGTTTTATATTAAGGATCATCGATGTTTAGCAACGCCTTGAGGCTAGTTCAATAGTATTCACTTCACTTACGAGTACACAAGCATTTTAGGTTTTAAGCGTAACTGGACAAGGTGTGGACTATGCACAGCAAAGTGGGCCGTTTTGTGTAGTGTTAAAGCTGTTATTCCGTTGCTATTCGTACTGTATAGCTCTTTATTTTTCTCTCGCAATGGAATAATTAACGTTTACCGTTCATAAATTGATATACCTATAATAACGATATTTTTGGTCAAAAATAAAACAGAGAGTGATAGTAAATTTTAAGAGGCAATAAAAGAATAAATGGCCTTAACAAAACTCATTTCAATTGTCTATGACGATTTGTTTCCGCACAGGTTTTTTTTTTTACATTTTGAGTCTTAAAATGTATAGTCCACCAACCAACCAAAAACTACCGAGCGCAATCATTTTATGCTCAAATTAGGCCAAATTTTTATTTTATTTATTTAAAAAATAAACCTGAATAAAAATAATGATTGTGTAGTGAAATTATACAATGAAAGTATAGCCATGTTTTTTTCTAGATCAAATTAATGAAGAATATTTAAATATCTGTATATTTTTGATTACAGAAGTTTTTAATTATATTTTTTTCCTTTGGAGTAATTTTTTTGGGGTGCGCACTTGTGTGTTAGTTTCTTTGCAAAATTTTTGTACTATCAAAGTTAAATGCATGTATTTTATACCTGAAATGATTTTCGATTGATAAAATTGTGATAAAAAGAATGAGTTTAAATATGAAAACCTATTTGAACATATTAGAAAACGAGTTCTAACTTTAAACCCAGGTTTAAACCATCGGGCCATGTTCAAATTTCGACCTATAATACGACACAGTTAAGGTTCTTATTACAAAAACTGACGTTAAACCCGAGTCTAAGTTGTCAATTTTACATTATCAACTTTACGCTTGTCGGAATTAAGTTAAAAATAGAGTTACTGGCTCAAAGGTTTAGACTAGATCTAAAAATAGAACTCGTTTTGTTTTAAGACTGTTTGAGTTCTGGAAGCTAAAACCATGGCGTATTTATAAAATCTACTGTCAAATCACATTAAAACAGTGGAGAGGTGTCGTGGGACATCCGTTTGGAACGAAGTTTCTTTTGCATTTGCACACTTGGCGAATGAGAGCGTCACTTTTATTACCATAGCAAAAGTGTGACGGTCAAAATGTTAAACCTGCAATACACTACTCGAGGAGTTGATCAAAGAGTGTTGAAGGGCACTTCGGTTGGCTTCGTGCAACCTCGGCTCGCCTCGGGCGACTTCCGATCGTTGTCAGTTTTTGCGCCCGTGTCGAGGGACTCGAAACGTCCCCTAGTTTAGCCACATCATGAGTCATGTACTTCGAACTTCGGTCAATTTCGACAAGTACTTCGTCGAAGCAACTTCGCGAGTAGTATAGTGCAGGTTTCACACCTTTTGCGGTCCAGCTTTATTCACCAAGTGTGCAGAGTACTTAGTGCAATAAGGAACTTCATTCCAAAAAAATAAATATACGCGTCGACTTGAGAACCTTCTCCATTTTTTCGTCGGTTAAAAACACGCGAACGAATCTAACACACGGTACCCCTTTATTTAGTTTATACAAAATAGTTTAAAATCGTTTTATTTTTAATTGTTTATCAAATGTACGTCTTCCAATATTGTCTATAGGTTTTATAATTTTTAGTTTCGTTTTGTCTAACTCGTTCATAGCACAATTTTTGACTAAAATGTAACAAATGTAAAAGTGCTTTCGTAGGTTTTAACTTAGTTTTTAATGTTTCTTTGTAATGTTGAGCTTGTAGGAACTTAAGGTCCAAAGATCCGACGTATTTAATGCGTCCGGCTGAATATCATTATAGCAGTATTTGAGTTAAAAAAATATTTTCAAAGATTATTACATACTATTTTTTTTTTCGTTATAAGATGGACACAATTTTAGCCTTTAAGTACAAAGATTACTAACCTATCCTAACATTAATTTACTAAATATAATTATCATTATTATTTATATTTAAAAGAAATTAAAATTGGTTTATGTACTTACACATTGTGCTATTTTAAGAAATATTTTTAAAATACAAAATGATCTATTCTGTCGTTATGAATCTTAATATATTTTTGTTTTAGTGAACTTTTTTTGACCGTTTAAGGTATTGTTGGCCAACTGTTGGGCAACTTATAAGTGGTACACTTTAATGGCAAAAATTTTGTCGGCAACTATCGTACTGCATTCATTCCACTGAAACATTGTAAAATATCAACGCGATTTTCATAGTAGTTGCGATGGATTGTTGCGCCACTGTCGCCCAACTGTTGATTTGTAACATATTAACCATGTTTTCACTATTTTGTTTTAAGTGGCTTCTAGGTCAGTCATTGGTTACTTCTTAAAGCAACTTTCATGGTTTTAATGTAAAATATCTTGACATACCTTAAGCAGCAAAATAATAAAATTGTTAATATATAATTTGTTTAAAAAATGGTCCTTAATATAAGAAAGTTAAGCTGGAGTTTGTGTTATGTGCCATAATGTAGTGTTGCCAGCGGAAACACCATATCCTATGTTACCATACTAAAAAAACTGAATAATTCCTTCCTTCGTATCGTATGTAAAGTAACAAAAATTCGCTATTTTTTGCTTTCTAATCGTAACACTATCGTTATTTTTTTTTTAAATATAACTATATTGAAATTGTATTTTTTTTTTCTTTTTTGTGTTATATAAGTTTCACTTTAAATGTAAGTAGAAGAGAATATAACGTACATTTAAAATATTAAATGAAATTATATGTTAATTCATAATGTTGTATGGGGGTTACCACAGGTTGAGTGCCTGTCAATTAAATACGACTTTGATTAATGTCGGACGAGCGCGGCTGCATTGGATTACATATAAATCTATAATTTATAATATAGACTAGGTTATAACACGTCCTGGACTTAATATTATAGGCATTTTTCTCCAAAAAACAGCAATTTCAGATATATGGTTACTAAAAAAGGGTTTTTCCTACCGATGTCGCCCGCGTTCGTACAATCGTGCAATAAGGCGACCTCCGTATTAACGGCATCACTATAGAATCATTGTGTAATTAAAAATTAACATGGCATTCTTTATTATATATGTAATTTAAAAAAAAAAAGTACTATTTGGTAGCTATTTAAGTAAGTACTAGCGTTACGCAAAATAAAGTGGAATGCAAAAGCAACAAAAAGTAACAAAAAAAGGTATAATATAATATGTAGACTGCTAAAGTTTGAGGTATTTTCTGTCTTGCAGTGCTACGTGGTAGTCGGATCTGTTCGGACTGAGTCGCGACTTTTATGACTTCGACCGAAACTCCCCACTCCTTTCCATTTATTTTTCGACCAAAGCTAGACTTCCCCCTTTTTATTTGAAACCTTTTCAAATTAAACTTTCAAACTATGTCGGATCGCCGAATGACGTTTACAAAGATTTTTGAAGTGAAAACTTCATTAGGCGCACTTTGCGTTCATTTTGAACAGTGAACGAAACTGAATCGTCACGCTCGCTGACGCTGAATCCGGGTATACTCGGCTCCAGTCGATATTTGAGGCTGAATCGGGTATACTCTGCTCCAGTCCTAGGTTTTCACTTCTATCTTTTTTGCTTGATATTTGTCGGACTATATTGTTATAAATCCAGTATATTTAATACACTTGCAAGTCCTGCAGAATTCATAAAACAATTTGGAATATGTACTACTAAAATTCAAATCATATTTTCCAAAATTGGTGTTACAGGGTCACACAACTGAATTGTTTTTTCTTACAATGTTTTATTATATTTAACATACATACATAAATAAATTCACGCCTTCTTTCACGGGGGTAGGTAGTAACTACAGAACGCCGTCTGCTACGATCCCTACACACTCCTTTTGCCTCGTTTCTTTTATAAATGAGGTCATTCATTCACGCCAATTGCGAGTACTACGCACCTGACTTTTCTGAAGAACATCACCAATCAGGTCACTATGCGAACGTCTAGGGCGGCGTGTCCACGAACAGACGCCAGCACATCAAGCTACCCGAAACTGTCAAATTTTCCCAATCAACTTTGAACCTTATGCTTTAGCGATAAAGTTGAAAATCTATTAAAGAAATTTGACACATTGTAGTAGCTTGGTGTGCTGGCGTCTGTACATCTGCCTATATTTGTTTTTTTTTTACCATTAACTTTTTATCTAAGGTTAAAGTTGTAAAAGTCGTCACTCAGTAAAAGGAACATACTGTCATTTCGAGATCTTAAGTATGCACAAGTTTAGTTTGAACTGACTTCAATCGTAGGCCGGGCGCTATGTGCGAGTTTATATAACTAGTTATATTTGAGATAATTTTCAAGTTATGGAACAACAAACTGAATATAATACTCAACAAAGTTCAAATTCCATTGCAACCAAAAACTAATTAGGACATTTTTGTTACAAATGGTCACTCAATAATGAACACATTAGAATACATTTCACTAAAGTAGATAACTGATCAAGTGGCTAAGGAATGTAAATTATCTGAGATTATGAACGCTGCTATAGGTATGTAGGTAACAAAGAAAAAACAAAATTGTGTAGATGAAATGGTATTATTTCAGTACGTATGTTTATACAAACACTTACACGTCAATCATATTTTTAAAACTAGATGATATTTAACCCATCTGCCCTCAAAGCAAGAGTGAACAGGCATCTTCTGGGCACGCTCGTTCCATCATAGACCTCGTCCATCGCTTTCCATCAGGCGAGATCGAGGTCGTATGCAGGCCCATCCAGCAATAAAAAAAATAAAAATGTACTCAGCGTTTCCTATCCGACTACTCTGAGAAAAAAGGCCGAGGCAAACTCTGAGGTCACAGTCTCTATTAATCCAGATTATATTATTCTAGAAAATTGGTCAGATAACGTGAGGACCATGTAGATTAGTGTCTGAAATGGTATTTTGAGGAAAGAACTACATAGATTCGAATGGGCCTGTCCTGTACAATATGAATAAAGGAGAATTAATTAGACATAATTTCAAACTATTAAATAAGACGTGTAATTTTGAAAATGAATAGGAATGAGGTAATCTGTGAAAAAATTAGATACAGGGATAGTTGAATCGCAGTGTAAGAAAATGCTAACAGAAAAAAGATCAAAAAAAGGTTTTTCTTTGTCGTTTAGAAACAAAGGCCTTTTCGGAATAAAGAAAGACAATATTCACCTTATTTTAAAAAAAAGGTGATCAGTAGATAAATAAATCCGACGAAAACCTTTTTTTTTTTAAATAATTATTTTAATTTTCATAACATCACGACTTGATTCCCCATCAGGATTTGGCACAGGTGTACCCCATATTTTGCCAGTTGAGTATTTTAATTTTCCTGATATATTATCTAGTTATGTAAATTCTAAGCACTCGTAAAAGCAGCGCCCGGCTAAGCTTTTGATATAAAAGTACACAACTTAGAGAAAAATCACGATTTCATAGAAAAAAGCACATTGAATTCTAAAACGATTTTCATTATTATTCTAGTTGCGCTTCAGTTGTTGACTATAGATATTTAGTTGACTAATATTAAACATATTAATTTGTAATAAATGCCAGTTTTAAGCTCACAATGTTTTCGGTTGTTTAAACTTCAAAGACTTGAAAATTATACGTAAACGATTTAGTTTCAATTTTTTATATGAATGCATTACAGTTCTTCTATAGTCGGGTCATCTAATGCTAATATTTTCCCACAAATTGTATATATGGCGTTAGCGCATTTTTAGGGGTATTTCGTCCATTTAAATGAGTTTTTGAACTAGGTGTTTTTAAACTAAAAGACTAGGTGGTATTAGTACAAGTTGTTTTTGAAACTTGCGAATAGTGGCGGAGTAACATCGGTCTTATATTGACAGTCAGACGTCGGTCTGACGCGAGACAGTGCGGAAGTGATCCCCTAAGAAATGTCAACGTAATACAAGTATGTAAACATTGTATATTGCTGTCCTACCCTCATCCCTTTACGATTTAAGTGAACGCAATAACATGTGAGTCATCGTAATGTGTATAAAGGTAGCTTAGACCATAATTTTCTATGTTTTTCAATATTTAGATGAAATACTGCCAGTGTCGTGCTATGTCGGAGTGTAGGCTTTAGGTTCAGTCTTTGCTCTCGGGCATATTTCATTTACATATTTTTCATATAATCGTGTTGGGCGCCAACACTCGACGTAGGGTTTAATACTTTGTTTCGCGAGCTCGGATCCTTGACTTGTAGAATCGTAACGTCCGTTGCCAATAACCAAATAGTATTGAAAGATTCCTTCTTTTTTAATATATCTTCATAGTAGTGATAAGTGATTGTACTTGCGCACAATGTATGTGAGGACGTGTCGAGTACCTTTTTGTTTATACAAAGGGCAGCGATCGGCTGCAAATATTTTTGGTAATGTTATACCTTTACCTCTCCGCAAAACTCGCTGATGAATGAAAGCATTTAATTCGTGCTCATAGATTTCTTTCCATTGTAGCACAAAAATAAAATAATAAAAAACGTATTTTTCTCTCAATTTTGGGTAGTTAATTTTTTTAATAGATATTTTATAGCATAGCTCAAACTCACACCTTGTTTATAGAATCGGTATTTGAGATCAGCACTTACATTGTGTTCAGTCACGCGGACTGCGGATCATGGTGTATTTAATCTTAATACCTACGTTTAATGATATACTGAAAATCTATATTTTTAACAAATTTAATTTAAAAAATATACCTAATTAATGAAATTCCTAAAGATAAAAATGAAATTTTTAATATTTATGTGTATAGTAGTGTGTACTGCGAGGTGATTATTAAATAACAAACGCTTATAAGTTTTGTCTCCACAAAATCGTGCAAAGAGAATATATAATTTACTGTCCATGAAATTAATAATAATCTTTAACTGATGTGTACAAAAATCAGTATGTTTCAGGCATTTTGAATCCGACTTAATGTATGTAAAAATAAATGTTGTTTTAAAATGGTCGTATTTCATTTTTCATCACCCGGTGCATCCTTTACATGTCGTTTCTATGTATAATGAATGACATACTAAATACTAATATTTACACATGCATTTTTCATTCATCCATGTAATTTAGTTACAAGAAGTTGCAAGTCGAGATTTATTCAGCATAAAAATCTAAACTTTTTGGCAGTCAGTCAAATTAATTTATTATAAAACGGTAAAAAACCAGTTACAGTAGTTGTAGACACATCCATATAAAAAATGGAAAATAATAAAGCTAAGGTTAAAACCACAGATATAGATAGACCTAGATAGCGCAAGTATCACGATCTGTATGAAAACCAAGCGTGCCATTTTTGGACTACCTACTATGACGTCATAAGGACTTTTCAAATTCAAAGACGCCGCCGTGTGTGGCACCCGTCTCGCCCCACCGGGCGTAGCGCCAGCGCTCACGTTCACCCAGCCAGCAATACTACAGAACTGAGCGCGAAAGTGGCGGCTTACGATTTTTGTACGTAAGCTGGGCACGCGAAGTAGTTACTCTTGTGTTATCTAGGTGTATCTATATCTGTGGTTAAAACATAAATAAAAAAATTAATAACACGAATCAAAATAACATCATGAATCCCTCTCACAGTATTTTTCTGACATGCCAATAAAATCAGTCTATTTATCTGCAAAAATGATGAAATGCTATACATAATTTTACTGGGGCCAATAGTCCAACAGACGTCGCAGACTGCTGACTGGAGAAATCGTGAGTTCGAACACTTGGTGCGTTATTGAGGTGAACCCGTAACACAAACATTCGCTAAATCTAGTTTCCTAGAAGTGCGGTGGTCGTCATGAACGTTTGTCATTTTTGGCGCCTGTAGTCTTCCGCGAGTGCTCTCGCCAGGTCTCGCCGAGAGCGCTCGCGCAAGAGGCCGAGTGACGAGTGCGACCCTGTACACTCGCACTCGTCATGCTTCAACGAGATTCTATTCCGCGAGTGCTCTTGCCATGTCTCGCCGAGAACGCTCGCGCGAGAGGCCGAGTGCGACCCTGTACGCTCTCGCACTCGTCATGCCTCGACGAGAGTATACAAGCCAAATAACGATTTCCCGTTCTCTTAGGAAACCAATCAATCACCGCAGAAGCAGAAGCAACGACAAAAATATAAGGATAAGTATCAATATACGTACAGTTGGTACAGCCCTTTTAAACCTCTGATTTTTTATCACTGTTAAGGTATGATTCCGATCTCGGCAGCACGCAGCAGTGCTGCCGAGATCGGAATCATACCTTTACAATCAAAGAGCATGCGCGGTCCGAGGGGGGGGGTCGTGGGGGTCATGACCCCCCCCAAAATCATTCAGAGAATTCCATGTCGAGAGTCTGAATGATTTACTTGCCTTACTAACTGAGCCACGAAAACCCCGATTGGCATATTCAAATACATTAAGAACATCGGCAGACATGAGGACTGCCGACTAAAGTAAAAACTTAAAACTATGAAATGACAGAGGGTTTTTTAACGCACCTAAATTTTTTTTTTCCTTTAAACAGCCTGCTATAAAAATATAGAATCTAGGATTCAAGAGCGAGCGAAGCAAACTCGGGATATTGGGCACCCCGTTCGTACGTAAAGTTGAAAAGCTTAGATAAGGCCAGGTTCCAAACCTAAAGTGCTGTAAAAAGAGTATGAGCTTTTCGCTGTGCCGGATTAAGACTACTTGATGCCCTAAGCAATCCACGCCTGTGAAGACAAGTAAGAAAATCAGTCAGGCTCTCGACAGCTTGAATGATTTTGGGGGTCATGACATGACCCCCCCCCCCCCTGGGACCGCGCCTAGTTGATGGTGCCCCCTGAGACGTGATGCCCTAAGCAATTGCTTAATTTGCTTAGGTGTTAATCCGGTACTGGCTTTTCGTCATAATTCGATAAAGCAAGTTCTCTTTTTGTATGATGGGTAAAAGAAAACAGAGACTATTCAAGGTGAGGTGCTAAAATTTTCAGGCTCGCTACGCTCGTTCTTGCAATTTACATTGGTTCTTGAGCTTTTCTTCAAAAGTCAACAAATCAAGTAATTCCTAGTCCTTTTGGAATGATCAAAAGAAAATCGAACCTATCCGAGACTGAGAGTATGCAAAATTTTCGAGCTCGCTTCGCTCGCTCTTGCATTTTAGATTCTCATAGCTGCTTGAGCTTGCCTACATAAGTCGACAATGTAACTCCTATTTCTACTTGAAAATATAAAACAAAACCTATAGTATAGTTAAAATCTCGCTGCAGACTCGGTCATAAATCATAATCGGAGTAGGGATGTGCGCTAGTTGCGCGCGCGCAAGGCCATTATCGATAACAGAATCATTAAGGTTATCACGAAAATTGGCAAAAATGTGTGGAACATGCAGAATTGCTGCAAGATGAAGACTTAAGAAAAGCACATTTATGCGAAGAGTTCATCATTCATGTGGATGATGATGACGATGACTCAGACGAAGAATTTTAATTTTATATTTTTAGTTTTATATATCTACTACTCAAAACAAAATAAGAGCCACTTGTGAATTTTAACATCCGGTCTGATTAAATTATTTTAAAGCGTTCTTAAACGATGTATCTTTTGTCTGGTATATCCTGAAGTATTAACAAACATAATGTGAGGATACCACTTGCATAATTTTTAAAGTGGATACTTTGATACTTTTTTTTGTAACCACTTGAATTTACCCTATTCTAAGACGAATACTTAAGTCGTTTAAATTGTGGATTCTTGTAGGAACAGTCTTACATTTGCTAAGTTACAACGTGGATAAACATTTTGAAAGCGCTATGCCGAGGATCCGAAGACATATGGACCTGCAAACCGCAACTACAGCCATCACATTGATCCAAGAGGGACATTTGCAGCGTTCTATAGCTTTACTGCTTGACTTTTCAAGGCGAGTGATCCATAATGCTTGGAATCGATTTCAAGAGACTGGGAGTGTAACCAGAAGACGGGCATCTGGCAGGAATCGAGCAATCACCTCGCAGGAAGACCGCTACATACGTTTGACTGCGCGAAGAGAGCGCGTCGTCACCGCCCGCGCCTTACAAAATCGCTTACGCCAGGCGACCGGTACCCGCGTGAGTGACCAAATGATTAGAAATCGGTTACATGAAGACCAGCAGTTTTCTAGGAGACGCGTAGTGTGGATTCCATTGACTAGTGTAAACCGTGTAAACCGATTATCATTCGCAAGGCTGCACCTGGACTGGGACATAAATGAATGGAGCTCAGTATTGTTCACTGATGAGTGTAAAGTGAAATTTTTTAGTGATGATCGTCGTATTAGAGTATGGAGACGAGAAGGTGAGCGATTTTTGGATGTTTGTACCCATGAAAGTGAGAGATTTGGGGGTACCAATGTCATGGTATGAAGAGGAATGTCTCTATCAGGTCGAACCGAACTCGCAATACTCAGCGGAGGCACGGTAACGGCTGTGCGATAAATTGAGATGATAATAAGACCTCATGTGATGCCATTTGCACAAAGAATTGGTGCAAGATTCACATTAATGCACGACAATGCCCGCACTGACGCACTCATACAGCTTGAGCCACTAGGGAAGCCCTAGACGATGCTGGTATACGTGTCTTACCGTGGCCTACCAACAGTCCGGACCTTAACCCCATCAAACACATGTGGGATTTGTTAAAAAGATGTGTCCGGGACACAAATCAACCTTTACATAATTAACGACAGCTCATTAATGTGCTAAAGTCAAGCTGGGAACAAATTTCAGAAGAGACAGTGCGACATCTGGTGGAGAGTGTGCCATCCAGGCTTCAAGAACGTGTTCGAAAAAGAGGAGGACACACACGATACTAAAGAAGTGCAAAAAAGATAAAAAGCTTTCGACATTTTTGTTTTAACCTCTTTTTTCACTAAATGTATTTTTTTGCTGAAATTGCATTTTTTACAAAAAACCTAATCAGATGTTCTTTTATCTATCAATAAACTTAATTTTAAGGATTTTGCATTAAAAATTAGCTAGCTAATTCAATTTAATTATTTATCTACCTTCAAACCCAATACATTTATTAGAATACACAAAATACATGGTGGCTCTTATTTTGTTTTGAGTAGTATATATACGTTCTTTTGTTTATATATTTAATATGCTTTGTAGTAAATTTGGTAATAAAATAAAAATAAAATGTGTATTTATTTCTATCACCCATTTATAAATATATAAAACTATCGATATCACTCATCGACTGCAGTAATGCACAGGACTACGTGTGGGCGTGGCCTGCCCATAAGGCCCGTGAGTGGGAAAGAGAGCGAAACACGAATGATTTATGACCGAGTCTGCAGCGAGATTTTAACTATACTATAATCAAATAGAGGTGGGTTCTTAAAATTTTCGAGCTCGCTTCGCTCGCTCTTCCCACCCTGCACAATTACCGTTCTAATACATACGACCAATTTGGCAGCATTTAAGTAACACATCCCCTATGTACAAGCTGCGTCCCTGAATAGCATAAGTAATTTGGAGATGGAGATATACATGAACCTTAACATACCATCACGCCTTTAATACCCAAAGGGTTTGGCAGGGGTGTACCTTCATATAGTACGTACACCCACATTTCGCCAGTTATTAAGTGAAATGTCATAGACGGCAAGCCTACTGCCGCTAACCGGGCACAAATCCAGACTCCACGCTGCTTCTGAGAAAACCCTTTAACACTTTACCCGGGAATCAAACCCAGCTAGGACCTCATGCTCAGCAGTAACGCTTGCGACCACTAGACCAACGAGGAGATGATATAAAAAAAAACCCTCCCCTCCCCCCCAAACCCCGCCCCCTCCCCTCCTCTCCCTTAAAATATTCCTCGGCACCTATGATGACCCCCCCCAAAATCCTGGGCTGCGACCGCGCCTGTCAAAGAGATCTTTATTCTCGTTGTAATAAAGTAGCTGGTGGGTTGTTGTCAGAGGTAAAATAAGTGTGAATGGACTATAACTGTTATCAAATGCCAACTCGAAGGCATATTCTATCGTATAGGAAGGCCGGGTTCCGGGTTCGATTCCCTAATCGAAAGTCTGTGCAGACCTATGCCAATCACCCCTCACCGATCTACGAGTATGTTAGTATCGCAGGCGTTTCCCTTTCCGTATTAAATTCGAGAGTCTATATATATATATTGTTGTACATATGTATGTATATATGTATTTATTATTATATCTTAGTTATAAATATTTTCTTATCTTTTCTTTCTGTTATTGCACCTACTGTGTATTGTCTCTGTATCACCCTAAGGTAGACTGGTAGAAAATGCCTAAGGCATTAAGTCCGCCTTTGTACAGTTTTTACTTGTGCATAAAGTTTTAATAAATAAATAAACGTTGTTACGTTTATTTATTTATTGCCTTGTTTCCTCGAAAGGTTGTGCAGAGGTATACCCATAGACATAGTACACCCACATTTCCCCAGTTATGTTAAAGTCCCATGTAATGGGGGACGAACCTATTGCTATCAACCGGGCATAAATCTAGGCTCCGGGCTGCAACTGAGAAATTCCAGATAGAATAACTCAATAACACTGCCCAACCTGGGAATCGAAGCCAGGACCTCATGCTCAGCAGTAGCGCTTGCGACTATTAGACCAACGAGCCAGTGGACACCCAGTTGCGTGAAATCACCACGCGTTTATAGCACGGTACATGCCTACCAAAACCGTGTTTGGTTGGCGTCAATAAACTAATAGTAGCCTTTCCCAACTATGTCGGGGTCGGCTTCCAGTCAAACCGGATGCAGCTGATTACCAGTATTTTAAATGAAACTACTGTATCTGACCTCCAGGACACAACCCAGTTGCTGGGTACCACGATATCCCTTAGCAAGACTGGTTGTCACACTTACGGGCTTCTGACTACCCGTAACGACTGCCAAAAATACCATCTACAATGAAATAAAACAGCAGTTTAATAAAAAATCAAATTTATTTTTATTAAAACCAAAATTCACAATTTATGTGTAATTTAAAAAGAGCACTTCGAAAAGTTACGAGAATTTTGTCAAAACTAGAGTTGAAACATATTGAAACAAAATTAAAAATAAATATTATTTACACGTCTATGGCAATACAAAAGGTACGAGACATCTTTGGGCTTGCCCCTAAGCAAATAAAATGTCGGAAAAGATGAAAAAAATATTAGCATTACAATATGGCGGATGAAGTCATGGCCGGTCCGACCTTCGCGCAGAAGACTGCGCGTGCGCAAAAACATTTTTTGGGAACCAAAAGTGAGAGAACATGCGCGGAAGTCTGGAGAGCCTATGTTCAGACCAGACATGATTCTTCGACCATACTGATGTTGTAGTTTAAAAAAAAAACAGATTATTTCCACAATAATAAAAAGGAAGGTTGACATTCAGATCATAATTTAAACTAATAGAGAGACTAGTATTCAATGACACTTGAAAGTATACAATTTAAAATAATGTAGCTTAGCGCAGTTTTGAGACGCGTGCAGAGTTTAGGTGATATTTTACAGAATAGATCGCCAAGTTTGCCATCATAGAGACAAAGATGAAATCTCTCCTATCAACTCCTGCCCTATCATTACATCTTGTTTATACAAGTTTTTTACCAAAATAATTATTGTCTATTATTTTGATGTAACTAATGGCGCAATTTCATTAGTCGATAGGGCCCGCATGCCGGGTGCGAGAGATTTCTGGAACGCGTGCCACAGGGCCCGCATTCGGGGAACCGTTTTCATTAGTCGATTGGGTCCGCATGCCAGGTGCGAGAGATTTCTGGAACGCGTACCACAGGGCCCGCATTCGGGGAACCGTTTTCATTAGTCGATAGGGTCCGCGTGCGGGGTGTAGGAGAACCTCCATGTTCGACGCCAGTTATTAACAAGAGTGGCACTGAAACAGACGTTCTTGCCATGGATCAACAATTAATGTTATGTGGAGCAATTTTGACTGTCTGTGTCTTATTGAAGAAGAAACTATTAGCCTCACTGAAGAAAGAGAAAAAAAGATTTTGGGTTTGCGAATCCGTAAAGCGATCAGCCATTTTGCGCAGCGTCTTTCTAATCCAACAAACACTCACGAATGAAATTGAATAATGAAAAAGTATTTGGCTTACGACCCGCAAGCTGTATATCGACCGATGAATTTCATTGGTCGATATCACGATCGGTATAAAGCAAGCGGGGAATCCCTGCAGACGGTGTAACGAACACGTATCGACTTGTAACTTTCATTGGTTGTTATCTCGCCTGCGGGGACTCCTCGTATGCTGTATACCGAACGAGTTAACGACTAATGAAATTGCGCCATAACATACATCCATAAATATCGGAAAGGATTCTGCGCTAAGCTTAAAAACGGGCAATTTCTATGTTCCGTGACACAATTTTACATAAAATTAAGAGTATTAAGTCCTTTTGCAAGTCTGCCCAATCGGGGCGCTAACAACATTATTATTCTAAGGTTACGGTTTTCTAAAAGAGCGTTGGCCTCCACATAGTGTCCGCAATTTACGGGCGAATGACGTCACTGAAACGTAATTTATGAAAGTAAGTTGGTGTGTTCTCCTAGAGATAGTATCGATAGTATTAGAACTATCGATATTTTACCCCATCGATATTTAACTTAGATCCTGATGAAATACTATTGAATTTTCGTCAAATATCGACGGGGTAAAAATATCGATAGTCCTAATACAATCGATTGTATCGCCAGTAATTGTTGTAAAATACACTTTTATAGCGATAGTATCGATAGTGTCTATAGTATCACAACTCAAAACTATCGATGCTATTGGTACTCATCAATAGTATTACTTAAGTCTGTCGATTGATATTATCGACAGTATTGTTTTTCAATACTATCGATATTGTTACTAGTTTTCGAGGTCACGATAGTATTGAAATACTATCGAGAGTCAATCGATAGTTGAGCAACACTACCCGCTGCCATAATTCGCATGACAGTCGTCACTGCGGCCACAGCTCTTCTAGGAAAGCGTCTCGATCGAAAATGATCGCAAAATTAATGTGACAAATTGTCAAGCGCGCGTAATCTGCTGCGATTGGCTGTTGATAATCATTCAACCAATCAGCAGTGTTCGCACGCTTGACAACTTGTCACTTTAATTTTGTAATGGTTTTCGTTCGTGAAACTGGCCCTAACTAATTTTAACTTTAAATATGTATAAGCGTACTGACCTGATATTACGACAATAGTTAAAAAGCGTAAAAAAACCGTGTTTTTAAAATTATCTTGAGGTAATGTTTGTTTTAGGATACTGTGGATTATTTTAAAATAAGCGTTCTATGTTTTGGGTATGGTCTAGGATTAAAAGAAATAGTAACTATTTATCCTAAATTCGCGAAAATCAGACTATTATGAAAATCTTCCAAAATGTAGCGACAAATCTTAGGACATGTCCGACGTCTATTTTAGCTAAAGATCTACCAGGAATTTAGAATTCTTCTTGTATTTAATTCAATTTAGATGGTTCCTGTTTACATAAATACTGACACCAGATGCTGCAAAATACTATAAAAATGGCTAAGCATGAAGTCTTAGAGTTACATATTTCATGCCGAAGATACCTCACTGCGATACATCGGAGCATTTGTTTTCCATGGAACTGACATCGAGACAGCGACCTAAACTCCGACCGCGAGGTGTCGCAGTCGCGCATCTTCGGCATGTAATTTACCCTTTAGTAAGACGCACCATTCACACTTAGCTATATCAAAAAATATTCGAAAATAATAAGCTTTCAAATAGCCACAATATTAAAACTTGAATCAAACAAGAAAAAATCCTAAAAAAATGCTCAAAAAGACTTAAAAAAGTTTAAAATTACTTAAAATTTAAATAACTTATCCTATTTTGAGGCACATTACACTAAAATTAAGGACTTCAAAAACGACATTGGCACTATCTTATAAATAAAAATTAAATGTTCTAATTTAGTGAAAACATTCCTAATTTTCTAACGTATTACTATTTTTTCTGCTGCTATCAATGAATTAAGTTTTAAGAGATACTCCTAATAAATTAA
Source organism: Amphipoea lucens (assembly GCA_947508005.1). Lineage (NCBI taxonomy): Eukaryota > Metazoa > Arthropoda > Insecta > Lepidoptera > Noctuidae > Amphipoea > Amphipoea lucens. The sequence goes on from OX382375.1 coordinate 10,846,631, forward strand.
ATTGCTATTTAATTTATTTATTTATTAATATTACTGTACTCGTCATAGACATTGTACAATGTTACACCTAAGGAAAATCACTTTTGTTTCAACATTTGAAATAGAGGCCCTGACTTTTGGGATCTGACTTATTTAAAAATATGGCTGTCTATTAATATTATAAAGAGTTGAAAATGTATTCTATACTAAAATTTTTGAGTTTGTATGTAGGGGCTAATCCTCGGAACTACTGATCCGATTCCGAAAGTGTTTCACTATTGTGAAGCTATGGTATTGCCGAGTGACATAGGATTATGTTTGTTAAACCAAGAAGTTGCACGCGAAGTCGTGGGTAGTAGCTAATAAGGGTTTAATAAAAAAGAATGAGGTTGGTCTTCAGAACTAGCGGACACAACACTAAACTTTATCTTGGAAAAAGACATAATATAAGACTTAAGTTCTAAATAACTTCCATCTCTTTTCATTTATAGTTCTCTTTCTACTTTCCGCAGTTTGGTAAAAGAGCGAGGCTTTACTTTAAATAAGTCAGTCCCAGAGCAAAAAGAGTACAAACATCCATTTCTAAAATCATTCGCTATAATTACTAAGAATAGTGTAGAATTTTCCTTTTTCCTAACTAGTCAGTAACTCTGAATATTACTGAAAATTGTCTATAAAGTTAAAAATAGAGATATCTAATTGGTCCCAAAGTAATCAATCACTATGAATAATTTTTCATGCATTTTTTCCATGAAGTAAATATGTAAGTATGTAGTATCAAAAATAATATGGTACAACAATAAAATATTTCGAAAATTTTAAATTAGACATCATTATTTTCACATGCAAAACGCAAAATATTTTCTCAAAAAGGCAGTTTTGTAACAGATAAAAGTTTTACAAAAATAGGTAATACAGTATCATTTCTGCACGTATTGTTAGCCCTAGTTTAAACACAATTTTATGAAGACAATATACAGGATTACAGGGTGGCAGGGAAATCGACGCGTAACCTGTACCATGAATACCATAGATTCAGTTCAGTCATTCGCGAAACATTTTAATGTAGGGGTTCAGAATCACGTCTTAATCCATTGTAATAGTTTGCACGTCGATGTACCATCGCGGCCTTTTCAGCCTGATCACTTAAAAAAAATTTCGGCTAAATCCTGCCGCGGCGCTACGCCACGCCCCCTTAAAATTTTTGTCTATTAGGAAAGCGATAAATCAATCAGTTGCAACTTGCACTGTGCAGCTTAGTGACGCATTACGTGTACTCCTTTTGTAAATGTTACGGACGAACTATTTGACTTTGGCGCGCTTACTAGAGAGTGCTTCTATTTTTTGAGTGCAAGCAAAAATGAACTTAGTGGTGGTCAGGCGAGAGTGTCCGCGATAGTACCTGACACCCTGATTATAATTATGTTTCCTCATTTCAAATTTAACTTTCCATCAACTCTAACAGTTTCAGAAATAACTCAAGTCCATAAAAACACCATGTTTAAAAATCTAGGTAGCTTGCATCCAATGTGCACTGGCAGCACCTACATAACCAGTTTACAACTTTACACAAGCAGTTTTTTTTGGAAGGCTAATCAACAACTGAGCCAGCAATTTGAGCTTTCAAAAAAACCGGGAGTTAATCATTATAAGTTAAACGTTTAAACATACAAACTAATATTAATTGAAAAAGTCACAAATGCACTGCAGTTTCACATTTCCCGCTGAGGTAGGTTATTGTTTTTCGCACTTAATTCTTGAATTACACACATTATTACAAGTTTTTGTATAGGACGACTATTTGCAACAAAATGACGTAGTTTTGTGGTAAAACCATTAAGTTTTTTGCCACTATTACGCTATTTTAGCGTAAATAAAGATATCGACACAAGCTCAGTACTACGATACGCGATGTATTCGCTGAAGAAGCAGACATCGCCAAACATTAATCCTACGTCATGACTTCATGAACAATATGTTAAAAACACATTAAAAATTAATATTTACACATTCGAGTCCGCAAACACTAATTGAACACAGAATAAACCCTTTTTTCACACTTTTGGGCACTAAATGTCTTTTCATTCATAAAAAAACCCTTTTTTTTCAGTTTCATATTTTCGAGTGCTGTAATATCTTCCTCAGTCCAAATACACGTAGAAGTTGGGTGTCTCACAGTATTTCGTGGCAAAGGCTTTGCCAGCGGCGGTGGGTGCGCTGAAGGCGATATCGGAGACCCGTAGAGCTTCGCCATAAAGGAAGGAGGCCCGCGCGCACGCTAGCAAGCGAGCCGCGATGCCGCGTCGACGGTGGTTTATGTGCGTCCATATTCGGGAGACGCCGCATCTAAAAGTGGAAAAGAGATATTTTTATGACAAAGGCAAGGATACGCAGTCTGTTATTAATAAATATATGCATACATAGCCCTACCTAGTAGTTTACTTGGTGAGGTGGCTCTGGTCACTCACTGACTGTACATATCTTATACAGTGTTACGGAAAGGGTATATCAATACAAACGGGTTGAAGAGTGTATCTGGTCTAGAATCTCTGTACAAAATTTCAGCTCAAAAGCAGTAACTTTGAAAATGCTTAATATTTTTTTATTTCGATAGTTTATTAAATTGAAATCATAACAAACGTGTCACCGCACTACGAGGCAGGCGCATTATCTGTAGTGTGTCTGTGCGCCTAGTACACGCACATCACGCCGCCGCGCGCCAGTGCAGCGCCGTGATGTCGAAATAAAAAAATATTAAGCATTTTCAAAGATAATGCTTTTGAGCTAAAATTTTGTACAGAGATTCTAGACCAGATACACTCATCAACCCGTTTGTATTGATATACCCTTTCCGTAACACCCTGTATATAGAACCGGCTGGCTTATAGAAAGGCTAGGCTTCTATCCAATGGTGACTCATATCTTCATTAATTGTTAAGAGCAGTGGTGGCACAGTGGTAACGGCCCCGACTAACGAGTAGTAGGTTGTGGGCTCAAACCCAGACAGGCACTTTGTGTAATTTATTCCAACACCGCTGCTCACAAAACGGTGAAGGAAACATCGTGAGGAAACCGGCATATCCTATAACCACTATATTCTAAGACATTTGACATCTACCAACCCGCACTGGGCCTGCATGGTAGATTACAGCCTACTCACTCTCACCGAGAGGAGGCCTGTGTCCCAGCATAACACTTTAAGCTGATTATGCTACTGGAGCTTTAATTTTTCTGTTATTTTTGGGTACTCAGTTACATGGGTGTACTATACAGATTTGCCTGCCCTTCGGTTACAACTGGCGCGATGTTTTGTTCGTGGTACTCACTTGACGGGATAATCTTCTACACTGCAGCAGTCGGGGTCGCCAGGTATCAGCTTGTAAGCTCGCATTTTGGGCTCCACGATCAAACATCCCAATATCTGCTTCTTTTCGATGTATAAGTAAGCCTGAAACATTATTTGAATTATGTATTAGTATTATTTTTCAACTTGCTCAACAAAAAGAGGTCACTAGTAAATTTATAATCAAAATATCCCCTTTTCATCTGGACTGAAAGCATGTACGAGCATACTTAAACATATTTTAGCATTTCTTAAAAATTAACAAAAGTGAATTTGTAACTTATCTCTATTAGAAAGTAATCTTAATGAATAATTCTAAAAGACCCTCCACGAGTTAAGTGATGATTCTGAAGTACGAAGGACGTAGCCTATTTTATTTATTAGCTTCCGTCCGCGGCTTCGCCCGCGTGGTATGTCGATAAAAAGTAGCCTATGTCGTTCCCCAGGGTTCAAAGTATCCCCCCATACAAAATTTCATTAAAATCGGTCCAGCTGTTTCAGAGATTAGCCGAAACAAACAGACAGACAAAAATTACAAAACTAGTTTTTTTGTTATAAGTACCGTATGTACGCTTTCATATGCATTTAGTAAAAAGCTGTTATTTTGATATTACAAATAGACACTACAATTTTATTTATTTTCATAGATATATTTTGTGCACAAATAGCTACGAAGGCGGACTTACGTATGCATTCTCTACGAGTCAACCAAGGGTGGTGAAGAAAAATAGCAGGTGCATAGTAACTTTTCTATTTCGTCACGACATTTGTACTATTCTTGTATCAGTTGACATGTAAAGTCCTACTAGCATTCTCCATATTGAAGTGAAAACTTCTTTAGGCGCGTCGGGCATTTCTTGAGATGAGAAAAAACCATTGAATTCGCACCACTGTTACCGTAACCAACACCGCTTCGAATGTGTTCGGCTGTCCTCGGGATATACTCGGTTTTAATGTATTTCCGATATGTCAGTGAGTGATGGCAAAGTATTCTGTTTGTGTTTTGTTTATAAGACGATTCAATAAATAAACACGTAATTGTTCAAGTTTTCACTTCTGTCGGCACTCCCGGAGTGCCACTGTTTTTATAATTTTATTATTAAGCCATAACTTACGGTATAAGTGTGTATCTGTTCCTTGGGCAGATCGTTGCCGTAGCCGAGATGTGGGTGCACGACCCTGTTGAGGAGTTGTTCCACCTTCTTCCAGCCAGTCTCGCCACCGCGCACGCGGATACAGCGTGACGCTCCAGACCGGTCCACTATGCGCTCGTCTTTGAAACCCTGGAACGATATTTTAGGTTTGATTTTTTTTATAGTTTTGAAAAAGGAGATTTTTAGTTTTTTTAAGCGCATTGCTTTTTAAAGTTAATGTTTTTTTTTAAACAACTCAACTGTGACTTTCATTCAAAATAGAAACCAATGCGGGATGATATTAGCATTATCAATATAGTATTTTTTTTAAGGAGAGCAAAATTCTCAAATGGTAAACTAAAACGGTTAAACTAAACTGTTATAAAAAACACTGATGTACTATACCCATGTTTGCAAAGAAATAAATTATTTGATTTGAAAATAAACAAAACAGATAAATGACATTCAGATCTTATTCTAAAAGTATTCAACCTTATGATTGGGTGTTTTGTGCAGACTATGGCGACTTTATAAAACATTTACGTATACATAAATTACCTTTGTGCTCACTAGTTCCTTTGAAGGAACTACTGAGAATTTTTGGATCAGTAGTTCCTCTGCAAAAGCTAAAGGAACTACTGAGACTATACAGAGTGAAATTGAACACATGCGACAAATCGAAATGGGAGATTGTACTCATTATTATGAACAACTTTTACTATGGGACCAAACCTGAAATCACGAAAAAAAAATCAGCTGTTCCCTACATTTATGTTCTCATAACTCATCAAAATGTAGGGAACAACTGATTTTTTTTTTGCGATTTCAGTTTTGATCCCATAGTAAAAGTTGTTCATAATAATGAGTACAATCTCCCATTTCGATTTGTCGCATGTGTTCAATTTCACCCTGTATGTAATGGAAAAAAACTTCTTGTTATGAATCAGAGGTATCACATTATTTACGTTAGTTAAATATTGTACTGATTTTGATTTGATTTAAACAGACGCGTGTGTAATACTTACGTTGAATCTGAGCACATCTGTAGCATTGTGGTGCACCAAATGATCATGCTCGTCTTGTGGATCTCCGATCTGGTAACGAAATGAAAGTTGTAGTCAATTAAAAACTAATAAAGAAACAGAAGATGAAAGGGGTGTAAGTGATCTGTTTCCATGGATAAGTACATTATTCTGGACCCGTGCGTTGAAAATTTTCAGTGGTTATTTTTAAAAAATTCGCTGTTCCATACATTTTGACCGCATAGATCACTTTTGTAGGAAACAGCAGATTTTTTTTAAAATATCATCTGCCTAGCCTATTCGTAACTATGTTGGGGTCGGCTTCCAGTCTGATTGGATACAGCTGAATATCAGTACTTTACATGGAGCGACTGCCTATCTGACCTCCACAACCCAGTTACTAGGTAATACGATACGTCTTGGTAAGACTGGTTGTCAGACTTTCGGGCTTCTGACGACCCGTAACGACTGTCAAAGATACACGAATGACAGCCGGGACCAACGGCTTAACGTGCTTTCCGAGGTACGGAGGGGTCTTAGTATCTAAAGATGGTCACCCATCCACGGAACAACCGCGGCAAGAATAGCTTAACCTGATCGATCGAACCGTGCGGCTGTTATCATACTTAGCCACAAGCCCGATAGCGATTTTACGATTTTTTTTTTTTTTTTTGAATAACCGACGTAAAATTTCTGAATCCCCTGGGGGTTCAGTCATGTACCGATTTCATGGTAACAGGTTCTGTGTCGATGTCCTGCCTCCCTGTATCTTCATACGTTATGTTCGTGCAAATTCCATTTGCAATAAAAAAAAAAAATTTCATTCTGAATTCATCCATCTTATCCAATCAAATCGGATATTGTTGGCTCTAAAACCGCTAAAGGTGTAAGTAACTTCTGGAGAGAACGAAAGATTGAATAGTTTAAAATTGAACTGTTTGGTACAATGCGTGCCATGAAAGATGAGACTTGACATACCACGTGGCTTGACTTGCGCAGTACACGATTTTAGGTCTCTAGCGGTATGAGGTCTGAGCGCGGGACGGGACCGGACGTCATAGGGGCGGCGGAAAGAGCGCGGGAGGCAGGGTCAAGTCTCATCTTTCATGGCGTTAACTAGTAGTAGTAGTAGTTTTTACCTGATAAATAGCTCCGCACTCAGCGCACTGTGTGGCTCCGAACTTCTTCTGCCCTGCGTCTATCACGTACTGGTCGTCGCCCGTCTTTATCAACGAGCGCTTGCTGTTCTTCTCTGTAACCCCTACAAGTATACCATAATATTATTAATTACATAACATCACGCGTGATATGCCCCGAAGTGTTACGCAGAGGTGTACCATCGCGGCCTTTTCCGCCTGATCACTTAAAATTTTTTTCGCCTAAATCCTGCGGCGGCGCCTTCAAGTTTTCGCCTATAAGGAAAGCCATAACGCAATTAGTTGCAACCTAGTGCGCAGCTGAGTGACGCATCACGTGTACTCCTTTTGTGAATTTTACGGACGAACAATTTGACCTTGGCGGACTTACTAGAGAGCGCTTCTTTTTTTGAGTGCAAGCAAAAATGAACTTAGTGGTGGTCAGGAGGGAGTGTCCGCGATAGTATCTATGAGTACACCCACATTTCATCAGTTATAATGAAGACGAGTTATGTCAGAGAGATTAATCACAAATATTAAGAGGAATATTGAAGTAGCTCAAAATAATGATTGAATAACAATTACCTTTAGTGTTCCCAGGAACAGCTATACCGGGGTTAGGTTTTTCGAAGATGGGGAACATTTTAGGTGTTTTATCCTTTATTTCATTTTCGGATGACGATGTGGTGGGAACTTCTGAAATAACAAAACATAATTATGTTAATTACGTGTAAAACATAGCGAAACTATTTAACATTTAAATGGACTTATAAAATATGAATAACTAGCTGCGCCCCGCGGTTTCACCCGCGTAAATGTCGATCCCGTGGGAATATCGGGATAAAAACTATCCTATGTCCTTTTCCGGGACTCATACTATCTCTATACCAAATTTCATCTAAATCGGTTCAGTGGTTTAGGCGTGAAGAAGTAACAAACATATAAACACACACACACACACACACTCACAAACTTTCGCCTTTATAATATTAGTGTGATTATCTACATTGACTATCCATACTAATATTATAAATGCGAAAGTGTGTCTGTCTGTCTGTCTGTTACCTCTTCACGTTTAAACCGCTGAAACAATTTAGATGATAGTTTGAGTCACGGGAAAGGACATAGGATACTTTTTATCCCGATATTCCCACAGGAAACTTATGCGGGTGTAACCGCGGGGCGCTGCTAGTAATGTAATAAAACGGTTAAGTACTCATTATATTTATAATATCTTATATTTTTTGGGACGGAAACCAAACAGCTACATTGAGCTTCATTAAAACACCCTAATGTGTTTTTAACTAATTAGGTGTTCCTGTATATTATCATTTCAACCTTAACCAGACCTAATTAAGCTAAAATTCAAGTTACAAAATTATAATATTATTCAAATCTTTTGTGAAAATGTTCACATTAATGTACCATTGTTTAATGCAAGGTCAGAAATATTACATGGACACAATGATCTTCTTAAGTAGGAGATAATTTGAGCCACTGACATGATTCATATCATATTGTTATTTGTGGAAATAATACTTATTATCTGAAGTTTTTTTTTTAATATTTGATGTGATAAATTGTCTTTTAGTAATATAATTTGCACACAGATAGCATAATGCGGGAAAAAATTAACTTAAAATTCACCTCTTTATAATATTACTATATTAGATTAACCGGCTAAAACTCCCGAATACTGCAAATACTGAGTTTTTCCTTTAAAAAAAAATTCAGTGAGACTTCACCTGACCAGGAGATCGAACCTACGATGCCAAGCAGAGCAAACGCGCTTTCAATCACTAGATCAATACCTAAGGGTCTTCACTCCTCGACGCAACGCGCCGTGCAGTTTTCAAGATAGCAATACAATTATAGACCTTATCTACTACAAAAAAGGTACACAATTCAGTGATGTGGTGTCTACTACGTTGAACTACGTCGCGCGGCCCACCTCACTGAATTGTGTACCTTTTTGTGTAATAGATAAGGTCTATAATTGTATTGCTATCTTCCTCTAATCCTCCTAGGTCCTCTAAGCCAATCCTTACATTCATTGAGGAACAACGATTATCAGCCTAAGATTCCTAAAAAAACTTATAACAGCTGATTCAAATTTTCGTATAGTTTCTATCTACTTACCAAGGGGTATCGTGTTACCCAGTAACTGAGTTTTGGAGGTCAGATAGGCAGTTACTCCGTGTAAAATACTGGTATTCAGCTGCATCCAGTTAGACTGGAAGCCGACCCCAACATAGTTACAAGCCCTGCCTTGCTACAAGTGGGGGATTGTCCGAAAGGGTTACCGCTAACCCGGAACATAAAGGGCTAAGGAAGGAACACGGATGGGTTTTAGTCAGTAAGAATCTGACACTCCCTTTCGCTCCACCCAGAGCGGGAGGCGTCATTTGATGATTTCCCATACATAAAAAAAAACCGAGTGTGCTTATGTCCACACGACTGAAGTGAAACTTCAAACGTATTTGGCTATGAGAGGAAGAGAGAAAGAAAATGTGCGCGCGCACTGCTTTCTCTTGCTTATATCCCCCACTCAACTCCCGTTCATCACACTTTTCGTAACGCTTACGTCACGCGTTCGCCAGCTTACTCCCCAAGTCAAGCGTGCGTAAAGAACTTTCACTTCAAAAAGACTGGAAGCCGACCGCAAATACAGTTGGGAAAAGCCTAGGCAGATTGATTATATCTACTTACCATTAACAGCGGTCTCAGTTGAAGCGAGCACAGCTTCGGCGTTAATGTTGTTGGACTCCGCCATCTTGAGTATCTGCTCGTCTAGCATCTTCAGTTCGCGCTCGATCTCGTCCAGGTCCGGCAGCTCTTCTTGAGCTGGAAACAACAAACAAAATGTATTGTAATTAATGACGCAATGATAAGTCTGGAATATGAGAAGACTTTCCTAGCAGCAGTAAAACCAAAGGTAAATTTGTAGAAATCTATTTTGGTACATCAATGACGGCTAATAGTGCTTATCCACAGTATAAAAGAGAGTCTCGAGGACATTTTTAACTTGTACCTAATGGATATTCAATTAACTTAAAGAAAAACCCTAAAGACTAACCTACGCTTTACTAGGTAGGTCAAGAATCGAACCCAGAACCTAGGACTTTCTTCTTCCTACTAATCCTACTTCCTACTTATATAATATATAATCACATTAATATTATAAATGTGAATGTTTGTGAGGATGTTTGTTACTCTTTCACGCAAAAACTACTGAACGGATTTTGATGAAACTTTGCAATAATATAGCTTATACATTAGAATAACACATATGATATTTATCCCGATGTTTCCACGGGATCGAAACTTATGCGGGTGAAACCGCGGGGCGCTGTTAGTACTCAATATGGTTATAAAAATAATAAAACATCTTTATTACATACATAAAAAATCACGTTTTCTTCCACGTCTTATGGCCGATTGACATAATTGGTTAAAATTACGACTCTTGTATCTCAATAATGAAGCTAAGACCTCATAGGTTTGCATAGCAGACCCTCCCATATGGAAGTAGCTATCACAGGTAAAATTTGCTTATAAATATTATATATTATATACTCAGTTTGGGAATAAAAAATGCTGCCACCGGTAAGCAAAACCATTCGTTTTTTTTTATAAGACCGAGCATTAGATGATTGTTGTTTAATGCTGGGGCCAGACTATCGCGATAACGCGAAGATTTGCGCGATAAGTTGATGCTCATTGGCTGGACCTACGATGTCAGCCAATAAGAAACAACTTATCGCGATTTTCCCGTATAGTGTGGCCCCGGCATTACAGAAAACGTTACACAATGACACAACAAGTATGAAGACACGCAAGTAAAAAAAGGAACCAGGAAAGAACAAAATAAATGAGCTTTAAGTTCGATCGCAAGAGATATGGCAAGCATAATAATATCGCACCCCTAGATCTAAACAGCGATGAACTCAAAAAAACACTTTTTTCAGAAAAGTTGAAAAACTGATTACCATCTCCCTGTGCACTACAGGAGTTGGCTGTATTGATTAATACTTTTTAAATGCAGATAGAACAATGATGTTATAAGTTTTTGCATCCGTTTTGTTTGTCGCTAGGTAGTGCGTTAAGGAATTCGATTGTATGCATACCTCAAATATTTAGATTTTAGAGTTAGCTCTCTTTAGGTGTGCAATATGGAGATTTGACGAATTGCTTCCAGTAAGAAATCTCCCGTACTTTTCCATACGACAAGACGTTATTATGGTAATGGTCATTTAACAAAACTGTCCCGTCAGTCCCCTTGGTATATGAAAAACTGGTTTCTTTGAACTAAATAGAATAATAATGTAACAGCTGCATATATTACTTGACCCCTAGCTACTCGTAATAATAATAGGCGACCAGGAGTCTGGCTGGTTAAACGACATTGGACCACCTGTATATTAAAATTATTGTTATTTATGAGTTAGGAATATTCTTACCTAGCGCCTAAGCACACGAAGTTATTTTATTTTAAAGCTTTAATTGTGAACTTGTGCAAAGGCAGGTGTGTAAGACACTGGTAAAAAAAAAATTAAAAGACATAGGCAGTCATGGGAACTGCCTGTTTTTTGAACTGATAACTTAAAACTATGAAATGACAGTGGATATTTTTGAATTTTCAAATTAATTGTAGTACCACATATTTTAATACTACGTTTCACCCGCGTAAGTGTCGATCCCGTGGGAATATCGGGATAAAAAGTATCCTATGTGTTATTCCTGGTTTTAAACTATGTGTGCCAAATTTTATCCAAATCCGTTCAGTCGTTTGTGCGTGAAGGAGTAACAAACATACAAACACACTCACAAATCGCCTTTATAATATTAGTGTGATGTGTGCATATATTTATATACCAACCGCAACCCGTCATACCCATAGCTACAGATACAAAGCACACACGCTACTTTTTGCATCGGCGATTCAGCTGCTTTTTAGAAGCTAAATGCAGCGACCAAGCATTCCACACCGCACACTTAAAAACGCCAAACGCGGCGATTCAGTCGCTTTTCGGAAGCTCGATACAGCGGCTGAACGCTACACTCCGCACACAGCCGGTCGCAGCGATTTGGCATTTGCGCCAGAATCGGAGCAGTCGCTAAAACGCGTGATTCAGATACCACGTCCGAACGCAGAGTCGCCAAAACGCGATGCAGCATCGGAGCAGTCGCTAAAACGCGCGATTCCGATACCGCGTCCGAACGCAGAGAGTCGCCAAAACGTGATGCAGAATCGATACAGCCGCAAAATCGCCGATCGCCGATGCAAAAAACAGCGTGTGTGCTTTGGCTCTAACACTATTAGCATGTCGGTGACGCGAACCCATAAGATTTTCCCCTACCAAAAATCACTCAATGCGCCAAAGAAGTTTTAATTTCAAAAACTGATAAGATTATTTTAACAAATAGTTTGCACTGCACAAATGCGTCATTTTGTATTAAGACTTTTATCACGCCAAACCGGCTGACCGGATTAGGATTGATGTCACGTCACACACAGCGTTGCTAGTGTGAGTGAAATAGCCTGAAAAATTATAAATAATCCATACAAATGCGAAAGTAACCCTGTCTGTTACCTTTTCACGCCAAAACCACTGAACCGAACGTTATGAAAATTGACATACATAATATATTTATAATAGTGGCATGTAAGTGTATCCAATGTCCCAGTATGGGGCAGAGCCACCTGTCTGCTGTAGTTTTAGGACGCGGGATGCAACAATGAATATAAAAATAATTTACCTGCAGCCACATTCTCTTCAACAAGTATATATCCGCCTTCTACAGGCAGAAACTGTCCACTCTTCGGCAAATCGCCATGATTTTCTACATGACCGTCAACGTCTGCCATGACCACGTCATTGGTTACTGACGGTGGCAATGTTGTCAGAGGCTGTGGTGACGCTGCCACTGCTGCTGGCAACGACGTCAGAGGTGATGCTACCGTTGGTGGTAGAGTCACAGTTGTTGGCAAGCTTACCACATTCTGTGGCACCGTCATTTCGAGCTTCTGGCAACCAAGCTCAACTAAAACGGCTTCGGAGTCCTGTGGCAGTGTTGCCATTTTAACTGGCACAGCCGTCACTGGCTGGAAGATTTGGTTGGTTTCTTCTATAACAGTGCTGTTGAAGCATGGTAGTTCTTGCATTGGTTTCGAGAGAGATAGCCCGGATTCGGGAATTTCTTCTTCTTCCCATTGGCTGAGTAATTCTTCTATTGTTTGTTTTTCTTTGTCAAACGGGTCAGCTTTGTCTGTGAAAAATATTTATGTTACTAAAAATAACATCACGCCTCTAGCCGCTGAAGGATTAAGCATAGAATGCTTGAGCCTTCTTTTGGTGCTAGTTCTAATATAAACTAAACGGTGCTAGGGAGATGGACGCGCAGCCTGTTACGATGGATTCAGTACATGATTTTGAACGCCTCGGCCTTGAAATTTTTCGTCGGTTATTACAAAAAACCGGTCAAATGCGAGTCGGACTCGCGCACCGAGAGGGTTCCGTACAAAGGACAAAGGGCAGATTTTTATGGAGTTTTGGTTAAGACGCAGGTGGACGCGAGCCTATTGCCGTCAACCGGGCACAAATCCAGACTCCAGACCGCTACTCAGACATTCCTATAGAAAAAGCCTAATAACATTTTGCTCAACCTGGGATTCGAACCCAATTAACACAGCAAAGAAAGAAAAAAAAAATTCAAATCACTTACCATTTCCAAGTTCTTGCGAAGAATTCTGACTGAGAGTCGACGCATCAGTCATAGTAACAGTAGACACGACAGTGCTATTCAGTGCAGAACTATTAGCCGACGAAGTATTGTGCTTCACAGGAACGACAGCCTTATTGTTGTGATGCTTAGGCTTCCTAATCCTATGCCTCACTCCCATATTGATCTGACCAGGCTTTCGCTTGCGTCTGTGTGAATGGGGATGTCTCATACGTCTGTTAGTAGTTGTTGCTTCAATAGCGTTGGAAATCTTCGCTACTACGCTTGTGTTCATGTCAGGGTTGGATTTACCATAGAAAGACTTAGTAGACAGTATTTCCTTAAGTCTATCACTGTTGAATAATGAAAGGCGAGCTTTGGGAGCGTTTTCTAACCTCGGGTACTTAGTACATGGACCATGATCAGTCAAACTGTCATTTCGAAGTCTCTTGTGACTTTTGTCACTGTCGCAAGTCGATTCTGGACTTTCGCCAATCTCGACTATAGAACGTCGGTTATGTCCCAACTTGGGGGGCGAAGCACCCGCGTCTGATGTATGAGGAGTCTTTAACATCTGTGTAGGAGATATAATACTACTCATATCCATCTTCGTCAAGCAAACAATAGCATTTTTTGTAGGTGAAGAAATATTTTTCTTCTGTTCTAATAACACGCCTTTAAAACTGTGGAATTTAGGAGTCACCTTATGCCTCCTAGTTGATCGTCTCAAGGATTTCGTGGGGGTATTCTCTTTGGAGTCTGTACCAGAATCGGTGTCAAAGTTCAGGTCTTTTAAGGAGCTGCTGCAGCTTTCCGTGTCTGCGATGAGACTGGCCAGACTTTTGCGGGCACGGCTTGAGGTAGACGAAGTCGTGTGAACACTTGTACAGGAGTGAGTGGACGATGGGGTCCCAGGATGGTTGTTGAGGTGCGGAGTGGCGGGCGTAGACACTGAACCGGTACATTTTGAGTCCGGACAGTATCTTGTCTGATACTTTTCCAATGTTAATGGGGACTTTATGAAGTCCTTCCAATCGCTGCACTGTTTTAGAAGTTTCCGAGTCTGGCTTCTGGTATTATCTGTGAAACAGATGTTTTTGATTATAAATAGTTGAATTGTACAAATTAAATCTTATGCTAAGTATGTAGTTAGTATAATGATTAATATTCTGAAATTAACACACAATGCTTGTTTGTGCTTTGTGGTAATGCAACATGTGAAATACAGTAGTAATATTAATAAGGTTAAGCTACGCTTGTCGTGGTTGGTCTGTGGATGGGTGACCATCTTTACATGCCGAGACCCCTCAGTGCCTCGGAAAGCACGTTAAGCCGTTGGTCCCGGCTGTCATGTCATTCGTGTTCATTCTTTGACAGTCGTTATGCTTAGTTAGAAGCCCGAAAGTCTGACAACCAGTCTTACCAAGGGGTATCGTATTATCCAGAACTGGGTTGTGGAGGTCAGATAGGCAGATGCTCCATGTAAAATAGTGGTATTCAGCTGCAACCGGTTAGACTGGAAGCCTATCCCAACATAGTTGGGAAAAGGCTAGGCAGATGATGATTAATAATGAATGCTATAAAATTTGAATCTGATTTAGTAGTTGTTTTTGTTAACTGACATTTTATACATATAACATTTATACTAAATCTTTGAAGTTGTGTATTGTTTTGTTTCTAATGCATTGTGTTATTTACTTGCATTTTAATTTTTTTGCAGTAAACAACTTGAGTACTTGCGGCTGTGTACAGGCTGAAAGTTGTACAGAGAGCCATGGAGTGTTCCATGCTTGGTATCAGACTGTCTAAGTGTCAGTCCACACGGTGCGTTGCGTCAGCGCAACGCATGAATTTTAACGCATTGCCGGCCACACGGGTGCTGCGTCAACGCAGCGTTACTAGGACGCAATCGTAACGTTCCGTTGACGCAGTTTCGGTTTCAGTTCGCAGTTCCGCGTGTCTCCTCTTTATCAATGCAACTGAGCGGTGACGCTCCGGCGTCGCAGGTTATTACACCCCTCCCGCTTCGTTTCGGGGGCTGCTGTCCGTAATGTGTGCGTTGCGACGACGCAGCGCACCGTGTGTACACTATGATTATTTGTATGTAAAATAAAACAACGCAACGCACCGTGTGGACTGGCTCTTATAAACCGAGTTCCAAATCGATAGCCTAATTCTTGAGAAAAGCTATAGTTCATTTAACATCACGCTATGACTCTTAGGAGCCGAGCAAAAAGAGAACGGATAGGTCGCGGGAAGAGAAAACGGGTGGGTTGGGGGAACAAGCAATTTCACGCATACGAAGTCGCGGGCAGAAGCTAGTAACATAATATTGTTTGTCATTGACTCGAAAAGAAGAAGAGATCAATGCCTGACTGAACACAGGATGACTTATCAGCCTGACACTAATATAAGCTAATCAGTAGCAGATAGTGTCCAAAATTAGTTCTTGGTCTAGTTTATTTAGAGGGCACCTCTGTTGTGATAGCATATCAGTATTGCCCTGAGATAAGAGGGCAGAATGGAGGGAAGTTGTTAGAAGTTTAGAAAGAATGAACTTTCTGAATATTAATATAAACTAATCTATACTAATATTAATATTATAAAGAGGTAAAATTTGTTTGTAAGTTTGTATGTAGGGGGTAACTAGGCTATTTAACATCACGCTATGACCCTTAGGAGCCGAGCAAAAAGAAAAAAAGTCAAAAAGAACGTTAAGTGATAGGCGGGTGATGCGATACGACGGGGTGGCTCAGGGGAAACAAGAAGTTTCACGCGAACGAAGTCGCGGGCTGAAGCTAGTATTATAATAAAGAGAAAAGATTTGATTTGGATGAAATTTTACAGATGGGTACATCATTACCTTGATTAGGATATAGAATAATTTTTATCCCGATATTGCCACGGGATCAAGAGATATGCGGGTGAAACCGTGGGACACAGTTCTTTATAGATAAGCCTGCTAGTTTCTGACCAAGAATAGTTCATTTGCTCTCTGGCCTTGCATGCTGTAGGTCTGATAAACTATCATGCGGAGATGGTCAGCAGGGGACTACTGCACCACTATAGTAAATAAGATTACCTCATTAAACCTATCACAGTAGCAAGTGGAATGGCCTGGTCTGATAAAGGAGCATAGCATGCGGATAGCCAGCAGGGTACAATGCTGCTATAATTAATGAGATTACCATTCTCCTTGCTACTCATCATCTCCCTAGCCTTTTCCCAACTATGTTGAGGTCGGCTTACAGTCTAACCGGATGCAGCTGAATACCAGTATTTTACATGGAGTGACTGCCTATCCGACCTCCACAACCCAGTTACTGGGTAATAACAATACCCCTTGGTAAGACTGGTTGTCAGACTTACGGGCTTCTGAGTACCCGTAAAGACTGTCAAAGATCCACAAATGACAGCCAGGACCAACGGCGAGGCACGGAGGGGCCGCAGTATGTAAAGATAGTCACCCATCCACAGACCAACAGCGGCAAGTGTAGCTTAACCTGATTGATCAACCTGTGTGGCTATTATTATTTAGTATGGCTAAGGAAAGCATGTTAAGCTATTGGTCCCTGCTGTCATTCGAGGATCTTTGACAGTCACTACGGGTCATCAGAAGCCTGAAAATCTGATAACCAGTCTTACCATGGGGTATCTTATTACCCAGTAACTGGGTTGTGGACATCAGATAGTCAGTCACTCCGTGTAAAATTCTGTTATTCAACTGCATCTGGTTAAACTGGAAGCCAACCCCAACATAGTTGGGAAAAGGCTACTTAGGCAGATGATGAGTATTACTTGGGGTGGCCAGTACTATAGACAACTGCAAGTTTCCTTCTTTCCATGATAAACAAGTAGTTTGTTTATATGTTAAGATGAAGACAAAGGCATCTAAGCTTGTGCTTTTAAACCACATGCCGTAAAATGTATGATGCAATACGTAAGTTTCTTTCGATTGACTAAATTCATTCTACAAAGTGTTCTGTCTGTGTTTTGAATGGTACATGTTGTTACATGAATTTAAAAGCAGTTTTTAGTACAAATAAGCTAGTTTAGTCATTCATAAGCACTTGCTATACAAAAACAGTCAGTCATTCACACAACTACAAGTTTTTAAAGAAATTACAGCTTGCATACAAAACAAAAATGACAGGAACAGGTAAAATAACTGCAAGGTTATCTTGTATGTGCTCTAAAGTTAAATTCAAGGCCCTTTGACCTCTCACGCCCATTGGAAAGGTACTACATGATTTTACATGTGTTTCTGACATGAAGTTATTAGTGTATGTCGTTGTTTACATACAAAACATGGATTTAAATGTAGAATTAGAAGGATAAGTAAAAAGACTCACGCCAAAGGCTTCTTTCTGGCGTCTTTGGAACATTCTGGTCGTTTTCATCTCCAGAGCTCGAGTCCAATGTGCTGATGATGCCCAGGTCGCAGTCTTCGCTGTCACTCTCACTATCCACCACCGGCAGCTTTCGATGCGTCGTCAATGACTCCCGCGAAGGCATCTCTTCACATTGAAATAACCCCTTCTTTCTCTCTGACATCTTTGGCGTGTGAGTATGAGGCAGCCGCGAGGAACGTCTAGGAGTCATCGCGGCCATGTCTACCATGTCTACGACCGAAATACTGACCTTAATTAACAATAAAACATGAAATCGGACACTGCACTCTCAGCGTTTCGATGACCCAGCCTTACTACCCAATTAACTTTTTGCCTACTATGCGACAGTGATACTACATATTGTAATGCAATTTAGGTAAATGGACGTTAGATAAACAGTTACGGCGGTTTTTAGATCAGAAAACAGGTAAATTGTAACAAAAAACGTGCGTCAAAAAACTTTTATCAAACGTTAGCAAGCAACCATTGTTGTTTGGCGCGTAAACACCTGTCATGTGGCGGTGTTGCCTGTTTCAAATATTTACTATTATTATTTTTCTTGATATATATTCAGTAAAAGTGGGAATTTCAGTACCTTTTTATGTTATAATTAATGTTTAAAAATTATTTCTAATTCATTCATGTATAATCCTCTCAAAAATACAATAAATAAGTTATGGGAATCTTAAATCGTTCATGAGATGATGCTTAGTTTTACCTACCTCGACTAAATAATAACTTAATAACAGACTCCGGACCCAGGTTGGCCGAAGCAAGGAAAACCTGTTCAGGTGGAAATTTATAGACGACTCCGCCTTGGAGTGTAAATGTGGTGCTGTTCCACAAACGATGGGACATTTAATATCGTGCCCTGCGAGACCTGTCAGCTGCACGTTACAGAAACTGATGGACGCTAGTGATGGCGCCAAACAAGTGGCCGAATTCTGGGCCGAGTACATTTAGATTGCCATCGACACGCTAAGAAGAAGATAATAACATGCATTGGCAAATTGGCAATTGTTGTTTTGAAAAAAAAAGAACATGTTGATAATTATAAGCTTAACACGCTCTCAGTCAAAATTATTTTTAAATATGTCGAATATTAGATAAATTAGATTGTTATAAATTGATTAAAACAATTGTGAACGTTAAATTTTTGCAGGCGCTTTAAAAAAAATGTAAATAAGTATAGTAGGTACCTATATTTTAACAGTGAATATTACTTCCCAATGATTTCGCACCCTATATTCACATTCCCACATACTATACTACCTTAAATAGTAATACTAAACACTTATGATAAATGATACCTGTACTTACCTACGTTTTTAATTTCAATGATCACTCACGGTCTCACGGAGCAAACACTAAGAAAAATGAAGTTTTGGAAAATACACTTTAAAGTTATAACCAACAACCAAGTACATTACTAGCACATTATAAACAAGTTATCATACTTATAAATGTTGTGTGCCTATAATTATAGGACTCATTATACTTCTCTAATGCTATTACAAGTAAGTACATTATAGGAGTTAATAACATTCTGTAACTTGATTATACGATTGTTATAAAAACAAAATGCTCCTATGACTGCGCCCAAATCCAGGCTTGTAGCAAGTTACAAGTATCGTATAAGCGTTAAAAAAATAGTCTTTTAGATAGTTATAAGTACCTACATATTTTGCTAGTTGGTTATTATAAGATCACTTCGTTGTCCGTCTGGCTGTCCGTCGGTCAAGCAAGACCCTTTTTCTCAGGAACGCGTGGAGTTATTCAGTTGAAATTAATATCAAATACTCAGGGCTGCAAGCCCTTGAAGCAGTGAAAAAATCAAACTTCTAAGTCAACGCAATCAAAAGATGCGGGCGTTAATGTTTCGTTTATGCCGCATATTTTGACACTCGCAAGGGAATCAAAACCTATAGGGTACTTCCCGTTGATCTAGAATCTTGAAATTTGGCAAGAACCAATTTCATGTAGCAGAAGTAAAGGAAAAAATCCGAAAACCGTAAATATTAGTTACATATACCTAGCCACGTACGGAACTCTGCGCGGTGCGCGAGTCCGACGCACTTGAACGGTTTTTTTTTCTTATGATCATGCATCAGCAAATCTAATCAGTAAGGAGTATTTAAATTAACTAAGTACCTACCTACTTAAATTAATTATTTAAATACTCTATATCTAATTAAAGTATGAAAATAAGAGAACTATCGGTGTGATTGCTAAAAACATATTTTAATAAAAATATTGATGAGTCATGCAAAAAATATCCCCTTGAACAATAATTTGGTTTGATCACGATAATAGTCCAACTATTCGATTAAAAATAAAATAATTATAGTTAGGTATAGGTAGACACCTAGGTTATTGTGGTTTTCATTGCATTAAAAAAATCTACAGTTGCATTTAGCGTGATTGGCGAAAATGAGCAGTTATTTTTGTTTCTACTCTACAGGGTCAAATTAAATTAGGCAGCCAAACCGCGACATCAAAAATTCAAAACATGATAAAACAAAAAAGAAAATAATTTGATGGATTTTTCTGTGGGGTCATCGACCCCGTGAAGTGTGGTCACTTGAGAATATGAGTTTAAAAAAATTGTTTTTGTCTAAGCAGGATAAAACAAACGAAAACAGATTTTCTCATTTTATACTTCAAGTAACAAAACTACCCAGCGGTCGTTGACCCTCAAAAAAGGCTTCAAATCTTTATTATTTTATCGATCACGCCTGCAGTTTCGTTAGCTAATTTAATTTTTCCCTGTATAATAGCAAAATTCTTCATGGCATTAGCATAAATACATTAGGACCAAAGTTGTTTTATTTTTGTGTAATTTATAATATACCTACCTACCTAAGTATTGTAAGTAAGTATACTTAATGTTGACACTTAGTTTGAAAAATACTTCCAAAATACGGTTTTTACTTAATTTTACGACGCCTGGGAGATAATGCTACTTGTGCATTCTCAGGTTTTGAAAGGTTACAAGTTTTTCGCCAAAGGTAGGTACAGACGCCAGCACATCAAGCAAGCTACCACAATCTGTCAAAAATAGATTTTTGTCATTTTCAATTTTATCGTTAATGCATTAGGTTCAAGGTTGATTGGGAAAATTTGACAGTTTCGGATAGCATGATGTGCTGGCGTCTGTACCTATCTAATAAATGACCACTGACACAAAACCGGTACTTAGCTAGTTATTGTTTTTCTTTATCTGCTTTTATTTAATGCAATCTGTCTTGAGACATTCAGCAATCCATACTAATATTATAAATTCGAAAGTAAATCTGTCTGTCTGTATGTTACCTTTTCACGCCTAAACCACTGAACCGATTTAGATGAAATTTGGTATAGAGATAGTTTGAGTCCCGGGAAAGGACATAGGATAGTTTTTATCCCGATATTCTCACGGGATCGAAACTTATGCGGGTGAAACCGCGGGGCGCAGCTAGTAGGGAGATAATTGTTCTGATCTTGCACGGCATGAAGTGGTGGCTTTCATTTTGACAACATTCATTGCGATAATTACGTTGTTGAGCTGACAAATTTTTCAAACATAGTATACGAAGCAATGGATTAGCAATATTCTTCAAAATGATTCAGATTAGGTAATTCATTGCTGCCAGTCTTCTGGGCACGTTTCCGAATGACAGCGATGCGGACGAGTACCTACTTCGACGCCTAAATGTCTTTTGTTTTTATTTTTATGATAAGTTATTTAAATGTAACTAAGTATTTACACTAGATACTGAATCTAGTGTAAATAGTTAGTTATGTACATTTTCTCAATAAAAACTTTCATATCTGAAAAAAAAAATCAGATTTAAATTGATACTTATAGGCGCGAAAAAGTGAGGACGTCCTCTGTTCTCTTAAAAATTAAATATGTCTTCTTATTTTCGTATGTAGCGGCCCCCTCACAACGTTGTCTGTACTTACCTACCTACCGACTGAGAAATTCAGGGTTTTACGATTGTACATGACATAAACAACTTTCTCCTCCAATTAAGTACAGTTAGCATGTTTACACGGCCATGTTTATTGATTTGCTTATTGCTTTTCACACAAGCCATACAATTTATTACTGTCAAATTATTAAGCTTCGTCAAAGGAGGTTTAAAGGTTTTACATACGTACTCCATAGAAAATGCAAACCTACCTAATTGTTGGCATTTTGCTGGGCCTATTTTGCTCATCCGTGAGGCACACAATTCGTGTTGGTTATGTAGGTAAGTATTGTATAATATGTACTTACTTCATAATTGTGTTTACTTTGTGTAAATAATTTCATCACCGCTGCTTTCCAAACGGTGAAGGAAAACATCGTGAGGAGAAGTGTCTTGGCAGAAGCAAAAATTTGAAGACATGTGACATCTACCAACATAATTACAGTCCACTCCATGTCCACTCCCTCTCGAAGAAAGGAGGCCTGTGCGGTTGTGCCCCAGCAGTAGGAACAGTATACGCTGATTATGCTATAAGTACCTAGGTACCTGTGTTTTTATCAGTCTCTTGCTACTGTTTTTAGGGTGTGCCTATGTCGTGGCCAGATCATAGAATTGATCATTTCATGAAGCGTTCGGCCATTTCATGAAATGGTTGTGTATCATGAAATTGCCAGCTAAGATTGACCATATCGTTTAAAAGTCAACGTTTAATGATATATAATTCGACGTTTGGCCATATCATGAATTTAGGGTTCGCATAATACTAAACGACGTCAGGGGCACCCCGAGGTTCGGTTTGGTTAGGTTCGTTTAAACCCTGCAGACAGAAATAGGAGCCCTGCGCAGCGGGGCTCCGTCGACCTTACGTCGTTAGAAATAAAACGAGCATGCTTTTACGCTTTAGAATATTATGCTTAATCATTACTATGATTAGAGAAATTATGCGTAAGCTGTTATGCGAAAATATAATTAGGAGAAACAAAAGTAGGTATGCCAAGTTATATTAGGTCTTAAAATTTTATGCAAATGGATGGGAACCCACAGAGGAAGCCGACATCAACGCATCTACCGGCGAATATTGCAATTATTTTAAGATATGATCTCTAATGTTTGGCCACATCATGAAGTATCGTCAAACGTTGAGTAATCATTGATCTGGCCAGACCACATCATGATGTGGCCAATAGACAGTGAAACATTTTATGAAATGCGACCATTTCACGAAATTCTCGAGCATTTCATGAAGTGAAGCTCCGATATGGCTACGACACCTATATCAAGTAAACTTTAAAAAACGCACGCACATGATAGCTGCGGAGGGGCGCAACGCAACACATTAGGTAGGTAGGTAATTATTTTTTTAGACATTTCAAATTACGAATTAGAATTTGAATCCAGTCTAGTCCAGTGCAATGAGGCAGCGCAATGGGCCGCGCCACAACGCAACGCATTGCAAAAATGCTCAAAATAACTGCCTGTCAATATTGATTCATCATAGAATCAATCATACAAAAAAACAAAGCACTACACGTGCAGTCCATTGCACTATTCTTTTTTTATTAAAATAAAAAAGCGCATCCCGTCACGACCGTGCATTTGGCGGGAAATCCATGTCCATATTAGGTACTTAATAGTATAGGTAAATGCGAAAGTGTGTCTGTCTGTCTGTTACCTCTTCACGCCTAGAACGCTGAACCGATTTCGATGAAATTTGTTATAGAGATAGTTTGAGTCCCGGGAAAGGACATAGGATACTTTTTATCCCAATATTTCCACGGGATCGAGACTTACCTATGCGGGTGAAACCGCGGGGGGCACAGCTAGTATTATAAATGCGAAAATGTGTCTGTCTGTCTGTTACCTCTTCACGATTAAACCGCTGAACCGATTTAGATGAAATTTGGTAAGTATAGAGATAGTTTGAGTCCCGGGAAGGGACATAGGATACTTTTTTTATCCCGATATTCCCACGGGATCGAGACTTATGCGGGTGAAACCGTGGGGCGCTGCTAGTGCTTCATATAGCAAAATGGCGGCGACCCAGCAATGTGCTATGGAACGCGCCTTACAATACTGCAATACTTTATTACTGCAAAAACTCTACTATAAAAGGTAACACGAGCAAACACGACACAACGAAACGCCGTTGTAATTTTCCATTGCAGTTTTTCTATAAGTCCTTGTGGAAATTTCTTTGACAGCAACGTAATGGATTCAAAAAAAGTTAGTGATTTTTTGTGTGGTGTTGTTTCGTGGTAAATTTCCTGAGGCGTATCAAGCTAGGAAGGGCGGCCGACCGGTTAAGTCATGCATCACCGAAATGCATAGTTTTTATTAATGCAGTTCACGTACCTACTAATGTGATACGGAAGTAAAGGGCTAATAAAGAGGATGGTGGAAAAAGTTCTACTAACGAGGTAAAAAAGCTTTTTTTTTTTAAGTGAAAACTTGTTTAGTAGGCGCACTTTGCGTTCTTTCTGAACAGAAAACGAAACTGAACTGTCACGCTCGGGTCGGTGACGCCGTGACGCTAAGTCAGGTATATCTACTCGGCTCCAGACGGTTGGTGACGCCGTCCCGTATACTCGGGCCTCAGCTCATTAAGTTGGGGGTCTTAAGTACACACCATTTTTATTTTTCAAAATAAGTCAGCCATAGATATATGAAAGAAGAAGTCAGCCCTCTCCAAACCATAGAAGAAAGCAAGTTTGCCGGAAGAAAGCATAGAAAATATCTATGGGGGTCTTATCACAAGGAGTGTATAGTTTAGAGCGATTTCGCACTACATCCGATCTGAATCTGAATTAAAGATCCGATTTCAATCCGAATTGGAAATGTTATAAATTCGGACGGATAGAGTTCGGATCTAGTGCGCAAGGACTATTCACCGGCATTTCTCGGCTTCGGATCGGACGTATCTACTTAGTGCGAAACCGCTCTTAGTCTTTCTCGTCTTGCTGGATTACTGGGTTTAGCGCATTGATGTTACAAGTTGTATCAAGGTAGTAGTAACCTTGATACAACTTGTAACATCAATGCGCTCCACTTGTAAAAAGTCAAATCTGTAATGTTACATTACACGCGAATGCTCGTCAAGTCGTCAGTCAGGGAGGTAGTATTGTAATGTAATGCTCAAAGTCGAATCTGTAATGTTACATTACACGTGAATGCTCCTGGTGAGGGAGCACCTTAACACATTTTCAATCACAATCTGAATCATTTTGAAGGATATTGCTAATCCATTGCTTCATACGTTCGAAAAATTAGTCTGCTCAACAACGTAAATATAACGCAATGAATGTTGTTGAACTGTCAAAATGAAAGCCATTGCTACTGTTACTTAGTGTGTTACGCAATTACCCCGCCAGTTTGATTTCAACATCAGGTACACTCAACCACACATCCGAAGTAATAATTTGATACAGACAGCGCCTTTATGTCGTAGCAGTAAGGGCGATTTTCGTAGTCCAATTTTTACACTGATGTTTGGTTGACTGTAGGTACACAAATCTGGGCGTAACTCAGTAGTCGATTACATAACGTTAATAAATAGGTCAGATTCGTCGCCGGGATTCTGTTTACAAACGTCACATGTGGCGGTAATCGGAGCGGGCCGGCGTCCATGTTGTTTTTATGATGAGCCCGCCAATCGGTAGCGAGGGCGGCGCGAGCGCTGATTCCTCGCCTAATTGTGGATGATTTATGGCTGCATCCTAGATGGAGATGATGTACCTAACGAGTTTTTGGTGGCGGGTAAATTGATTTTTGTGGGGTCCATCATTAATTTATGGTGTCTTGAGATTTGAATGACGTCTGAGGCCTCATTTACCTACGGAGACGCGGGGCGTCGCGCGTTGCGTTGAGCGGCGCGGCCCGCACTGAATTCAAATATATGGCGTTGTATGAGTGCGTTTACGGAGAAGCGATTTTAGACGCGTTTGTTTGAATTAGGGCGTTGTTTGCGGCCGAGCCCGCGGATGGCACCGACGCGTCCCACGCGGCGTTTATCCCGGCGGCGCACGCAGCGGCAATTCTCGATGAAGCTATGTCCGAGGCGGAATCTTCTGTCAGTCTTATTTAGAAATCGCGCAACACAGACGTAGTCACCGTCGCAATGGAGTATGATATGATCGACTTTGATGACTTGAATGACCAGCCATCCACAACTGGGGTCGCTCCTGTATTGCAGAAATAACTAGTTCCAATTTTTCGTCATTCATGCTGCAAGTTGCGACACGTGCGCTTCCATCTCTCGCCAACATAAAACTAGTCGATTTGATCGAGGCGAGCGTGCGCCGCCGCGACCGCGATGCCCGCCGGGTGCTTCGCTACACGCTAGAGGATTCGCCGCGGGCGACGCGGCGGGCACCGCCACGCTTCCCGTCTCGCTTCTCTATGAACATGGTCGTATATTGCTATAAGTTTGTGTTTACGCGTGCGATGATGCGTGCCGCTTCACGCGCCGCCCCACCGTAAACAGAAAAAACGTCCGACGCGCCGCGAGACGCCACGCCACACGCGACGCGAGACGGCCCGCGTCTCCGTAAATGAGGCCTGAGACATCTCTTTTCGTGGTTTTATAAGTTATTTTTTTTGGTGAGGAGGCTCTTTCGTAAGTTATCTACCTACTAATAGAGTGAGGTGCATAAGGTCCTAAATTCGATTCCAGGGTCGGACAAAAAAAAAGCGAAGTAGGTAATGTGGTGGTCATCCGCTAGGAGTCACAATGTTCTGTGACTGTCGTAGACTGCAAACCGTAGGCTTATGTTTAAAAAAAAAACACGTTGTTAACTAACTCAAGAGCTCTGTAAAATGTTGCATTTAGGCACAATTAGGTATCAACACATTTCCTGATTTACAAATAATAATTTTACACTAAAATTTTAAGTTTTTTTAAGAGAAACTTTTTACGCAACGACCACGCGCATTCGTCCTTCATTTTGATTAACGTATAATAGATATTTATAAAAAACTTAGTGGCAACATCTTCCGGAAATAACTATGAGAAACTCACGTAATGTATCTATAGGTACTCTAACAGTTTAAAAAAATACTAAACAAATTCCAATGTCGGATATTTTTCATTTCAAAAATGGTTGCGCGGTGTATGTACTTGATAGGATATCTTGGTAGGACCTAACTATTATAAATAACAGATCGGAAGTACTTAACTTTAAAGGGGTTAGAAGATTTTTGTATGGAGGGTGGCCCTAAGGTCGGTCGCCATTTTGATTTTTTTTCAGAATCGCGGTGCACAACAAAAGTTATATATTTAGATAGAGGACGCTTATACAAACAAAAAATGTTATGTAACATAATATCCTAAAGCGTCAGGTTTCGGAGTTATACACCGAAATATAATTCGAAAACAACAAGGATTTTTTTGTTTTTTTTTCCCTCCAGGTAAGCATATTGAACTATTGAGGTAATAGAAACGTTATGAAACCTTTATGGAGAAGAAACAAATGAAGAATAGACATTTTTTAAATAAATAATTAAAAACGGCTATTTATAGTTCGTTTTTAATCCCAGAGACTAATCTGACATTTAAGTCTTTTGTGTTTTCGTTTTTTTTAGTATAGAAGTTTGACATTACACTTGTCAGATTAGTCCCTGGTGTGACGTTGCAAAACTAAATAGTAGCGACATCTGTCGTGGAATAGCAGCGGGCGTTTGTCATGGTGGTTTACGTAACGCAAAGACGGTTTTTTGTGTTTAGTAAATTAATTACAGTTTATCAGTAAATTAAAACAAATAAACAAACATTCATAATTCACCATATTTTTAAATTAAAAAAAACAATGTCGAATGTATTAAAGATAAAAATCGATAATAATCTTATATAGTCTGTGGAAGATTATTCGAGAAACTGTCAGATTGGTTTGGAAAAAACGGTGTTCCGTGTCCGGGCTAGTACGACCAAGAACACGAGCCTGGGGGCTGTTTGAGAGGGACTTTATATCCTGAGAGGAACGGGATGTGCCCAAATAACCCAATGGGGTTTTAGTATAAATTCCAGTAAGAGCAGAATCCTGTGAGTATTAAACCATTTGCTTTATTCTTGCTGGACAGCCTATAGCCCAGGTCTCTTGCATGTGTGTTCTGACACGAGGACGTTGTTACAGGTCTGGCTTGTTATGCTAGCCTTCTTTTGATTGGTGCTATGCGCAGCTAAATTGATGCCTGGATGTTGCGCCGTTGTGTGATGATTTGGAATTCATCAGAGCGCAGGCGGCTTTAAGGTTATCCCTTGCGGTGTGGTCATCCGACGTTCAGGAAGGCCTTACTTAGCCGGTTCCCGGTTATGAGGGAAGTACGCCACTCCAGGTAACGAAAGCGTCACCATCTCGTCCGTAGGCCGCGTTCGCGTGTGCTCACAGGAACCTCCTGTGAGCGAAGCCAAGGACCGACGATCCGTCAACTGACTGAGGTCAGAACTAACTGAATGTGGTCAACTGAGAGACTTTAACTGATTGGTATTAACTGAGTTCAAAACTGAGAGGTTATTGTGTAAGAGTATAATTTAACCTATGAGAGAGTTAGGCCTTTTGTAAAAAGGCTAGGTGTTAAGACCAGTGTTGTAAGATATTGTGTCTCGGGTTTGTTTAGCATATTAGTTATTTTCCCCATATGAGCACAGTCCAAATAGGTCGACACATGTACGTGAGCTAGTAAGGTTATTGATCTATTCCCTCGCGGACTCGCATAGCGACTCTGAGAAACTGCTATTTGTCTCATGCAGGTTTTCACCCATACCACTAGGTACGGAGACTAGTTGTGTGGGTGAATGCCATAGTAGCAGGGAAAGAGGCATTATTTTAGTGGCTCGCCACTTTGTTTGTATGTGTGCCTTAATTATGTATTAATTCCAATAAACTTGTATTGTGTAAGAAGGTACTTGTTTAATTGAATCTTTCCCTAGCAGTATATACCCTATAAATTTACTTTAGCACGGTGGTGAGTAGTATAGTTCAAATAGAAACCATCATCAGCTTGTTTCCAATTAATTTCTGTAAACTACGCACGGGCCAGTGTTACACTGGGATTAAAAAACGAACTATAAATTGCCGTGTTTAATTATTTATTTAAAAAATGTCTATTCTTCATTTGTTTCTTCTCCATAAAGGTTTCATAACGTTTCTATTACCTCAATAGTTCAATATGCTTACCTGGAGGGAAAAAAAAAACAAAAAAATCCTTGTTGTTTTCGAATTATATTTCGGTGTATAACTCCGAAACCTGACGCTTTAGGATATTATGTTACATATCATTTTTTGTTTGTATAAGTGTCCTCTATCTAAATATATAACTTTTGTTGTGCACCGCGATTCTGAAAAAAAATCAAAATGGCGGCTGATTTTAGGGCCAAAACCTTCAAACCCCTTTGCATTGTCTTCAGGCAAATAATTTAAGATATCTAGGCCTAAGGGGTTTGAAGATTTTTGTATGGAGGGTGGCCCTAAGGTCGGCCGCCATTTTGATTTTTTTTCAGAATCGCGGTGCACAACAAAAGTTATATATTTAGATAGAGGACACTTATACAAACAAAAAATTTTATGTAACATAATATCCTAAAGCGTCAGGTTTCGGAGTTATTCACCGAAATATAAGTCGAAAACAACAAGGATTTTTTTTGTTTTTTCCCCTACAGTGAACTATTGAGTTAATAGAAACGTTATAAAACCTTTATGGAGAAGAAACAAATGAAGAATAGATATTTTTTAAATAAATAATTAAACACGGCAATTTATTGATCCTTTTTTTAATCCCAGAGACTAATCTGACATTTAACTCTTTTGTGTTTTCGTTTTTTTTTAGTATAGAAGTTTGACATTACACTTGTCAGATTAGTCACTGGGATTAAAAAAACGAACTATAAATTGCCGTATTTAATTATTTATTTGAAAAATG
This sequence comes from Amphipoea lucens, assembly GCA_947508005.1. NCBI lineage: Eukaryota > Metazoa > Arthropoda > Insecta > Lepidoptera > Noctuidae > Amphipoea > Amphipoea lucens. Next base: position 10,876,222 of record OX382375.1, read on the forward strand.
TCTATTCTTCATTTGTTTCTTCTCCATAAAGGTTTCATAACGTTTCTATTACCTCAATAGTTCAATATGCTTACCTGGAAGAAAAAAAACAAAAAAATCTTACTTAGTAGTTTTCGACTTAGGTATACATATTTCGGTGAATAACTCCGAAACCTGACGCTTTAGGATATTATGATGATTACATTTTTTGTTTGTATAAGTGTCCTCTATCTAAATATATAACTTTTGTTGTGCACCGCGATTCTGAAAAAAAATCAAAATGGTGGCTGATTTTAGGGCCAAAACCTTCAAACCCCTTTATTTTAGGCTCATAAATACCAGAAGGCCAATTCTCAAATCTAGTCGCAGTCTCATCTCAGCAACAAACATATGTCATAAACTTGTCAAAATGTAGGGAAATTAGAGGCATTTTTGACAGATGGAATCTGATATCAGACTGTGAACGTTCTAAACATTACGAGAATTGCCCTTCAGGAATTTCAAAATCGAATTAGAACTTGATTAGAAAAAGTTTGTATTCTCTTTTTAAATTTCTGAAATGTGACTTTTCATATCGGATACGCACACCGTCCAAGCAACAGCAAAATCAAAAATCATTTAAACAACTAGGCTGAGAATCAGCCACTGACCTCTAACAAGTTATAGGTACCATTTCTTTCCATACATGTTGGTACAGACGCCAGCACATCAACCTACCCGAAACTGTCAAATTTTCCCAATCAACTTTGAACCTTATAATTTAGTGATAAAGTTGAAAATCTATTAAAGAAATTTGACAGATTGTAGTAGGTTGATGTGCTGGCGTCTGTACCCTACCAGTTATCTTTTAGGGATTTTGGGCTTTAACTCATTGGAGGTGAGAAGAGGCCTTGATCAACTCACTGTAGCCTATAAGACCTTACGGGGACGTATCGACTGCCCAGAACTCCATGGTCTTTTCTGCCGACTATTTGTACCCGAAAAATACATCGGACATCGTCAGAGCCGCCGGGCACAATCTGTTTGCGCAAAGTTGCCAGCCAAAACTGTAGCCAGAGCCGAATCCCCAATCTGTCGTACCTACTCTATAGGTGCTGAATGCCCTTCTGGCTGCCAACCCTGAATGTGATGTGTTTGCAGATGAAAGGATTAAAATTATGCGTATATGTCTGGAGTTCTGTGAGAGAATGTATGCAAGGGTGTCCACTGTTCCATGTTAGTTTTAAATTATATTATTGTCAACGTAATTATTGTCTCTATGTTAATTAATGTAATTGGTGTTGTACCGTTTTAATTAACTATAAATAAATAAATAATACAGGTCAGTGGAATCCTACGAATAAGTAAATTCGTAGGTGGAATCAGCGCTTTTTAACGTCAAAATTACATAAAGCAGTCCCCCGGCCGGCACGCTTGGCGCCCGCCCTTCACCACTTCCTAGCGCTTTTGCTGGGAAGAAGAAGTGGCGCAACAAACTCCCCAGCAGCACAGCTGTCTGGTCAGCTAAAAGAACTCATGATGAACTGGATCAAAGACATTTTTTTCTTTTTCAAAGAACGTGGAAGTCCTTGTTCCACCTGATTGATGCCTTTGAGTATTAAATATTCAAATAAAACAAAATTGTCGGTTGAGAACAAAACATGTCGTGACTTTGAACTCGGCTCAAACGGGTCGGGGGAATATTTTGCATGGAAAAAAATGCTAATTACTATGCGTTGTTGCTAGATAATAATTAATAAATTATTTGATGTTGAAGTAAATAGGTAGGTACGTACAGCATGTAAATAAACCCAGTGTTGCAAAACTAAGCATTACAAGACTATAGCCTATAGCGTAGTTGATTCTACATACGCGTGGTATGATATAAAAGCAGTTTTTACTTCGTTACATTATATCCTACTAGCTGCACCCCGCGGTTTCACACGCACTAGATCCCGTGGGAATATCGGGATAATAAAAAGTAAGTATCCTATGTGTTAAAACTGGTTAGATATAAACTATGTGTCCCAAATTTTATTCAAATCCTTTCAGTATTACTTAGGTAGTTTTTGCGTGAAGAAGTAACAAACTTTCGCCTTTAAGTATAATATTAGTGTAATGTGATCTTACGTCTATATAATACTGAAAAATATTCGTCTAAATCTCCGAGCTAACTAGACGAAAACAAACAGTACTAAAAATAAATGTTCTTGTATAATATTTTATTCAATTTCGAGCGGCCATTGTTGTTTACATCTTTGGCAAATTTAGCGCGGCCGGACCTTAGATAAATGTAAGTTAACTGTACCTATGTTAGTAAATGCCGCACTCGCGATGTTAAACCGTCATCGGCGCCCGGCGCGGCGGCGACTAAAGTAGCATGATATTGCATTAAGTGTGGAGTGGAGTCAAAGGCGAAAGATCACAGCTGAGTGTTGGGAGCCATGACACTGACGTCAGCGCCCCTAGCGGCCGGATGGAGTACTATTTGGGAGACAATACTGGATGTTTTTTAATGAAATCAAAACTTCTCATCTTCTTGTATTATAAGTACGAGTAGGTAGGTACTACACCACGAGGAAAATAAGAAAACTGTCAATCGTGAAAACGTATTAGGTAATTGGATGGAGTAGTTAGGCTACTAACACAGATGTACAGACGCCAGCACATCAAGCTACTACAATCTGTCAAACTTTAATAGATTTTCAACTTAGAATCACTATGTATAAGGCTCAAAGTTGACTGCGAAAACTTGACAGTTTCGGGTTTCGCGTAAATTGATGTGCTGGTGTCTGTACTTATATAAAGTGGTTCTGAGGAGCAATTTTCATAATTTTAAAAACGTTCACAGTCTTATCTCAGTCTTTATCTATCAAAAGTAATTTCCACCTCTAAAGTAATTTCCCAACACTTGACATGTTTTTGACATTGATTGTCGCTGAGATGAGATTGCGACTAGATTTTGAACGTTTTTAATTACGGTAATTGGTCTTTTGGTGGGGGGAGGGGACTGGCCCTGGAACACAAGCATTTTCGTTTTACATGAAACTAAAACTCATGTCTTCCCAAAATATGTAATAATGATTAAAAATGATTATACTAAAAGGATGGCACTGTTAACCGCCTACAACTTATCTTTAGGTCCCTAATTAGCAATAACTATCAATGTGATTTTCAAGCTTAGACAAGACAAGCATTGCAGCATCCATTATGCCCGGGCCACACCAACGGGAAACGCCGATAATTATCGCGATTAGTTATGGCTGCACCTACGATTAACGCCCGTTTCATCGCGATAATTATCGGCGTTTCCCGTTGATGTGGCCCCGGCATTACCTATAAGTTTCTTTCAACATTCAATATTAATTTGTAGGTGACCTTCAATAATGACTTGAAGTATATTGGTAACACCTAATGGCGCTAGCTAGTCCTTTTGTTTTAAAATATAAAAAAAAGACGGGTTGCACTCCGGGAGTGAGTCGTTCCCCAACTCGTCCCACATGCCTACGGCCCATTTTGGGACGAGTTGATGAAAACAAAATACATTTTATTTTCGTTCTGCAATTCGTCCCACATTTTTTTTGTATGGAACTTTAATCTTTATCAATGTTTAGTACAGTTAGCAAGACAAGCCATAACGATTTTTTTTAAGTATTTTTAGTTTTTGCTTTCGTTTTGTTCATAGATTATTTAATACTAGCTGCACCCCCCGGTTTTACCCGCATAAGTCTCGATCTCGTGGGAATATCGGGATAAAAAGTAGCCTATGTCCTTTCCCGGGACTCAAACTATCTCTATACCAAATTTCATCTAAATCGGTTCAGCGGTTTGAGCGTGAAGAAGTAACAAACATATAAACACACACACACACACACACACACTCACAAACTTTCGCCTTTATAATATTAGTGTGATTAAAAAAGTCAGTACAGACCTACCTACTAAATAATATTTTTTAGAACAACAGTTTATTGTTTCATTTTACAAGTAAACGCACAAGTTCGAAGTGTTATCAGAAATTAATAAGAATAGTAGACATGTATGACTTTCGGTTATTATCAATCAGGTAATAAACAATGGTTACGGTGGTTACTTTTGAAGTACCTAAACGATGACAGGACAGACCTATGAATAAAATGAAGATACAAAAATACTTATATTTTGTTTCAGTATCAATAAAGCAATAAAACTACTTAGAGATAAGTAGTTTAGATTAGTATTTCATAGAATTTATTGTTGTTAAAACGAGTTAGTATGGTTTATACTTTCCGAAAGAAAAGGTAAAGACTTTATTTAGTGAATGTGGAACAAATTTTTACAAATTTATTGTTGGTTCATTTTGGACTCCGATGAATCTGTGGCTCTGGATGTGCATAAATTAATTCTTCCTGTTTAAAACCTTTGCCTATCGTTTTAGTGCTGGTGACTCTTTCCTATTTGTGCCTTCTGACTGTATTCTGTGCTTGTAAACTGTGTTTGTAAATTTGTGATGATTTAATATTTTCTGTTTATATGTGACAATGTTGTGATTATTAAATATTTTGTAACAAATTCTTTTTTTGTATTATTTCCACATTAACACTTTTGCTGCTGATTGTACATTTTCTCATTTTAAGAGTAATGTGGGACGACTTGCAGAACGAAAATAAAATTTATTTAGATTTTCGTCAAGTCGTCCCAAATGGGCCGTAGGCATGTAGGACGACTTACTGAACGACTCCCGGGAGTGCCGGCAGAAGTGAAAACTTGAATATTGACGTTGAAATAAATCAATTATTAATTGAATTAATATATTGATTTATTACCGTTGGATCCCGTTTTTGAATCCCATTTTAATATTTTTGGCGTTGGATCCCGCAAAACATTATTAGGTATGTATTGCCGTTGGATCCCGAATTTAAAAAATGCAAGATAATTACGTTTTATTGTCGTTGAATCCCGAAAAGTATTTCCGTTGGATCCCGAATGCTTAAAAAAATATGAATGCGGGTACTTTCAACGACAAAATTGTTTATAATAAAATGAGCGGTTCACTAATGTTTCACCAAAACTCCATTGACAAATTTTTAGTTTACAACCAACGTTTCGTATACTATTTATTTCACAAACAACTCATTTTCTATATAATCTAGTCGTTTCTGGCACTCGCCGGCCGCTGCCGCGGCACCGCTCGCTTCGCTCGCTCCACTGTGTTCCCAAATATCCTTGGACCTGACATTTTGAGTTAAGTTCAGTAAGAGACGCATTTCAATACGACAAACTTCGGACAAGAACTCCCATGTGCTAAATCTTTATAGTTTTTGAAAAAAATACGTCTAAAGTTTATTATTTTTTTTATTTAGAAAATTTAAAAAAATATATTACTTGGATATAAATAAAGCTGATATGTTTCTCGTATTTTCAATTTGTTAAGAATATAGTGAAGGATTTAATACACTTTACTACGGTCCGAAAATGTTAGCTTTTAATGAGAAAAAAAAAAAAATCAGTTTTTCAGATTTTATTTTTTTTCATTTTAATTATGCGTTAGTAGCATCCGAAAATAAAGCTAAATGGTAGTAAATACGTCACTTATCACCATAAAAAAAATCAACTGCTAATGCCATGGAAAATGGGAAATAATAGCTTCTAAATATTTTTCATTACAAAACGCCTGTTATTTAGATATGAGCAACGTGTTCAGACGTCGTTGCTATGAATGAGTGATCAGGCACTGTAAGAGTATTTTGCTTTTCACTTTCTAGTAGGAATTTTTGGTGTGATTATCAGTAATCGGAATAGGTAGAGCTATTTAGGTTCATTGACCGCAAACATTGATGTTAATATGGATATTCCACGGGATTCCGACTGATACTACGGGATTTTTGTCATATAAATTCGCACTAACATCAACAGATGTTGAACGCTCGTTTTCCACATATAAATGGGTGTTAGATGTAAAAAGAAATAGATTAAAATTAGATAATTTAGAAAAAATAATGGTGATTTATTTTAACTCTGGTCATACTCAGTACTTCTAGTGAAGCTGAAGACGAACCAGATCAATGACATTTTTTGTTTAAATAAGTGAATTATTGTTGAAGCGTATTGATTGTTTTAATTAAGATTTTATTGTAAATACATTTTTTTTTATTTGATAATGATTTGATTTTAATGAGGAACAAATAATTTGTATGGTAATATGTTTTTGTACAACTTCAGAATAAAAATGTTTAAATGATTGTTGATTCTTAAATAAGAAATTGGTGCCGATTCTCTTGTACACCGAACTAAACTAACTAATCTATCTCTAAAATTCCTTACTTTTTGCTATGGGAATCTTACAGCTATTCTGCATTAAAAAATCTCTAAATTTAAAAATAATTTTGACACAACAAAAATCGAATTTGACAATCGCGACTCGTCGACACGTGGTACTTATTTTCCCTACCCCGTGAATGGTTTTTTAGAGCCGCAGGCGCGGAGGGGGCAGCCTTGACGTGTTTTTTAAGGAATTTTTCACTTTTTGTATGGAAAATATGAAAAATTTATACCTACATGTTGAGTTTTAGGAGTTTATGGGTTTCATAAAGGGGGTCGAAATTTTCATTATTTTTGCGATAGGACACACCATTTTCGAGATATAAGCAAAAGAAAAAAAAAATACAGACAGTACTGTTTTTGCACCTGAAGTCGAGGTGTTGGTGTGAATTTCTATTCATGACAACTAATTTTATTCCGCACCTTTTTAATCGCGATTAAAAATAGTCAGATTTAGTTCGATTTAGTTAGACAATCAAAATTTTTGGTGAAAAACGTGAAATTCAGAATAGCAAAATTGCCATCTTCAATAGATTTAACTCAGTGCCATCTTAGTGCTGTCAAACTAAAATATAGTTAAGTTGCGTCACTTTAGTCAATTTCAGAATGGGAAATCGTCGCTTGACAGGATAAATTAAATTTTAGTGATTTTTAGTCTAGTTTAGAGGCACTTGTGACAAGAAAATCGGCACCATTGTTACGTAAAAAAATATATGTGGTTAGTTTATCTATTTATTATACTATCCTTAATCCGTTCCTTCTTATATTTACCCGTCAGAAAGGAAGTGTAATCTTTCATTAGTCCCGAAGGCGTGAATAGTTTTTATGATTTTACTACTTAAAAACCAAATCCCGCCGGGACTCGGGGAATATCCATATTATTCTAACCAACCAATTATTCTAAGCAAGTACGTAAAACAGCTCTACCTATTCCGATCTATGGTGATTGATTATGTATTGTATGTAAATGTAACCAGTTCAGTGTCAGGAAAAGTTAGTTACCTAAGTAGGTATAGATACGGTGACTAAGTACGGTGACTAAGTATCTATACCTACTTAGGTAACTAACTTTTCCTGACACTGAACTGGTTACATTTACATACAATACATAATCACACCAAAAATTCCTACTAGAAAGTGAAAAGCAAAATACTCTTACAGTGCCTGATCACTCATTCATAGCAACGACGTCTGAACACGTTGCTCATATCTAAATAACAGGCGTTTTGTAATGAAAAATATTTAGAAGCTATTATTTTCCATTTTCCATGGCATTAGCAGTTGATTTTTTTTATGGTGATAAGTGACGTATTTACTACCATTTAGCTTTATTTTCGGATGCTACTAACGCATAATTAAAATGAAAAAAAATAAAATCTGAAAAACTGTTTTTTTTTTTTCTCATTAAAAGCTAACATTTTCGGACCGTAGTAAAGTGTATTAAATCCTTCACTATATTCTTAACAAATTGAAAATACCAGAAACATATCAGCTTTATTTATATCCAAGTAATATATTTTTTTAAATTTTCTAAATAAAAAAAATAATAAACTTTAGACGTATTTTTTTCAAAAACTATAAAGATTTAGCACATGGGAGTTCTTGTCCGAAGTTTGTCGTATTGAAATGCGTCTCTTACTGAACTTAACTCAAAATGTCAGGTCCAAGGATATTTGGGAACACAGTGCGCTCGGCTCGTGCGTAGGGGTCACAGTTTTAACCTAACCTAACCTAGCATTGTTTTTTTTTTTTAATAATTAACCTAATCTAACTAATTCGGTTCCGGGTAACCCACTAAAAATAATCTCTTTTTAGTGTTTGATAAAGGTAAATCACTTTTCTTCTGAAATGTACACATGTTGTTATAATATGGGATTCAACGGAAATAGCAAACGGGATCCATCGGTAATACCTAAAAAACGGGATCAAAAAACGGGATCCAACGGTAATAAACGGTTTTTTTCACTATTTCTGCGTCACTTTTTTCATTAATCGATGCACTTTGTTCAATTTCCATTTTTTGAAACACTTTATATGTATACACGAATTTTACGAATACACAGCAGTGTGGCTACTACACAGACGGTCGAGCCATCAGCTGTCCATCCACGTCCGCGTCCGCGTCCACCATCACCATCACATCACATCACATCACTTCACATCACATCACATCACATCACATCACTTCACCATCACCATCGCCATCGCCATCACCATCGCCTTCACCATCGCCATCACCATCGCCATCGCCATCACCATCGTCATCGCCATCACCATCGTCATCGCCATCACCATCGCCATCGCCATCACAATCACCATCCATCCATCCATTATCGTGTCTCACTTGGTTCACTTCGGTTGGCGCCGCCGTAGAAAGAGATGGGGGGGGGGAATCTCTCCTGACGGTCACGTGTCCTGACGCGATGCCCTGACGCGAGTTTAACATTTTTTACCCATTACAAAAAGTGTTCAACGCCGCTAAAGAAGTTTTCACTTCAAAAATATAGGTTTCTAAGTAGGTAAGCACAAAATATGGTAACACATGAAGCTATACCTACCTACAGGCAACACAAGAAGCTATACATTTCCAGTTTTAGCTGACCTCGAAATTGTATAGGTTTTATCTTACAAACAGAAGTTAACTTATACTGGTAATATTTATAGCTTGCAGAGCTTGATGTGTAACCGTGTGTTTATTTACTTATTTTTTCTCTCGATATCGTTTTAGAAAAACTAAGAAAAATTTTAAAATCTACTGTCCGTAGGAACCAAAAATTCAAAGACATCTGACATCCACCAACCCGCACTGGGCCCGCGTGGTGGATTACAGCTAAATTACAGCCCACTCCTTTTCGAAGAAAGGAGGCATGTGTCCCAGCGGTGGAGGGTGTCTGTGGAGTTAGATTATAATAACTTCTCCACATATATTTCTTTTGCTGTGCCCGACAGGGTCCATGATTGTTTATTTTGGCAAATATTTACCACCTAAGCTTACATTGTGGAATGCAATAAAGAATTGAGTAGGTATTGAGTATTGAACATTATAGGCTTATCATGCTGTTATGCTGGGAAACGACCTATGTGTATTTTTGTGTGTGTAAAGATAAAAAGATGTGTTACAAAATACGACATAACTGTCTAAAAAAACAGATTTTTGAACACAAATTAATCACAAAAAATTGTTTATGCTTTTATAGACTCGCTCACGCACGTTAAACCGTTCGTTAGTCCCGGTTGTCATTCGTGGATCTTTGACAGTTGTTACGGATAGTCAGAAGCCCGAAAATCTGACAACCAATCTTACCTAGGGGTATCGTATTACAAAGGGTAGCTGGGTTGTGGAGGTCAGACAGACAGCCGCTCCATGTAAAATACAGGTATTCAGCTGCCTTAGGTTAGACTGGAAGGGAAAAGCTAGGCAGATGATGAGTCGTCTAAATGCTGGTCTAATATTACAAAACTTTATTTTTCTTATTGTTAATTCCATTACTTCAAATTCTACAGGTAAACTATTTTTTAGCATTGACACTTTTTGACAGGTTACTTTTTTGACTTTGACAAGTCTTCTCTGTCTCTCTAACGCATAGCTTTTGTTATAGCGCTATCTTCCTCTGTCGTCCTGAACAATGCCCATTGCCAAATTATTTTAATTAATCTTTCACAGCTTCAGTCTGCTCCAAGTAGGTACCTACTTACATTAATTGATACCTACTATTCAGCCCACCTATTGGGGATCTTTATTGGTTTACTTACTTAGCCTTGATACCTTAGCATTGATACTAGGATTTATCTGATAATTATACCTAAAACATAAATTCTAATCAAGTTTCAATCATTTTCATTATCTTTTTGCTAATGGCACATCTAATGTCTGTCGAGCTCCGCTAATGAGACACAATTGATTTTCTATTGTTTCGTCGCCAATAGGTGACGCGCGGTGCTTGACCGGTTAAACCAGAAATAGGTATAGGCCCTGCACATGGAAGCACTTTTGCCAATATTTTGTGTAAAAAAAGTACCTATTTAAATTAGGTCGATGGTTGTCCACAATCCACGAGTGTTAAGTTTTTAACTTTAATAGATACCGATCATAAACATTTTATTTAAACTGAGCTAAACGCATTTTAATGAGACTACCACCGATTGACCTGCAGTGACTTCCAATCGTTAGGCATATTAAACGTCTATTTAATTAACATCCGCCATATTGGATTCCAGAAATAAAATAATCGATATGAATCGATTTAACAGCGTTAGATTTCTTGAATTGAAATGATGCTGTTTTTAAACCAAGTGACTTATGATTATTATGATTAAATTGAGCAAAAATATGATTCAAATAACGAGCAATTCTATTGTAAACAAAAAACAAGCAATACGTACAAAATAATCATGTTATTAATTGCCTAATCCTCGACCTTGCCGCTTACACCATATTTGTGTAAATTCTAATAACACGATCGCATAACACAAGTTCTATTTACACTTTCTCTAACATTACGGTAACGAGGTCGCCGTGTTGTGCACGCAATGTATCCTGCTTAACTTACACGGCAAACTGTCTAGAAAGATTTTCAAAAAAATAATATAGTACTGCGTTCTCATTCGACAGTGACCGCATAATCTCGATACTTGCTACACGACACATTCCATCGACGCTCTAAAATGCAAGTTTTCGAAAATGTTTCGACTAAAAACAGCATTTTATTACATTGGCAACGGTGCGTGAATTTCGAAATGACGTGGTAGAGGCAGCAGCTATCTCATCATCATTGATAATGGTCGGTTTGGCAACGTCGCGTCGCTCACCTGGCGCTACCTGCGCAGTGTCAACAGGGGGGCAAGCGAGCGAGCGAGCGGCAGTCGATCCAACGATCCGACAGACACGCTCGTCCCGAGGTGTCTTAACATTTTTATATCAAATATATTCCACAAATATCAAAGTTAAAGTTATACAGTGACGCGTAATAAGTACTTTAGTGTTATTAAAGCGCGCGAAGTGAAAACTTTAAAATCTGTGGTCGAACACGGTATTCAAATTAGGAACGATCAACGACACCGTTCAAAAGCTTGATCTTTCCATAGAGTTAGCAACTGGACTCTTTTGATTTGGTGTGGCTATGTGATGTGAGTTAATTCTAGATTTTCACCTATAGCGGAAACAGCTTACGTAGACGGCTAGCGGTAAAACGCCGTCCGCGCCGCACGCTAGTTCTTGTTTCATGTTGAGTAACCGTCAGGTTTCTAAAAGTGAACGAACATATAGCGGAGTATACGTGAATTTTTTGGTGGTTCGCCCACTTGTCCCGTTAGAAAGTGTGTGTGACTTGGACTGTTGTTGATGAGTTGTTGGACCGGGAGTGTTGTTGGTAGTGTTCTTTGAGGAGGTTGTTGTTGTGAGGTGGTGTGGCAGTGCATGGCGCGATGATCAGCGGGGGCTGGGTGTGCGCTCTGCACGTGCGCACTGCGGGCCTAGGCGGCGCAGCGCTGGGCTCGGACGAGGAGGAGGTCGTGTATCTCGCCTATGTTGTTATTGATGTGCTGACGAATCAGGTAAGCGAACATACTTATTCAAAAAAAGAAGGTCCTTGAACCTTCAATTTTGTCGAAAGAACAATCATGGATAGTCCAAACTATATTAGTAACAGAGAAACACCAATGAGTCTATAAAGTGTTACAAATACAAATTGATATCAGTATAGGAGCGGTGTAAATTGTATAACAGATTAGGTAAACCTTTTGTTGATACAGATACTTATCGACATCAACCAAACCTACAACGTGTAGGTCTATATTCCAACTCATTTTGATCAAATCCGGCAAGTCATCATCACTGTTCCACATTGCGCGTTGATTCTTGACAACATTTTGTATTATATCATTGTGTTTACTCAAACAAACTATTTACTTAACTTTTAATTTCTCCAAAAGTAAAACAAATTATGTTAGTCTTTTGTAATGGCATTGAAACACGGAAAGCAAATACTTAGATTAGCGACGGCGAAATCTGAGACTTGACGAGATTTCCTAGTATTTTTTTGTGTTCTTCTCTACAAGTGTCTTACCTGAGGTTTTAATACTTGAAATCATTCAAACAATGAAGTGAAGTACGTTTTAATACAGGAGTACCACAAGGAGCTCTATTGAGATCTACGTTTTTTGTGCATTAATGGTTATCTTACTGGAATCATAAAGATTTACAATGTATGGACAATGCCAAGTTCCCAAGATTACCCAAGCCTAATTGTTCAAGCACCTAACAAGTTACCATGGGAAAGGATGGGTTTGCAGCATAGCAATAAAGATATTACAAAAACAGTAGGTATCTATTTCTCAAAATATACAGGATCCTCATATACATCAAATAACTTATATACACTAAATTAGTAGATGGCAACAAAAACAAGTTACCATCCAGTTTCTGTAGATCTAAACACAAATTGATAAAAACCAAGGAATTCCCTATAAGAACGTCACAAAAGCACGTCAAACCAGAAACAAGTTTATCAGTTCGTGCTGAGCAAATAAAATGTAAGTTAGAGACATGTGAGTCTACGAATGGCTATAAGTAATTATGTTATCACTATATGTGAGCACTTGTTTGTATTAATTGCAACATTTATGGTGACTTCAGTGACTTGACAAATAACACCCGGTGTCTGAAAATTGGATCTACAGTGTAGATTCTACACAAAAATTGTATGAAACGCTGCCAAATCGCATGTCAACTGCAAGTTGCTGGTTGACGGACTGTAATGACAGCCAATCAAATCATTTGGTTGACAGATTTCGCAATAGGAGGTCTACTCCCTACGCACAAAATCCATTGTTACGGCCGAAATTACGGGCGATTTCAACTCTGTATCACCTACGGACATAAGATTAGTTTGAAGCCCGACCTATGAATGAATCGCTCCATCTCAGAATATCGACACAACCATTATTTGACAGTTGTTCCTAGTTCCCTACTATCGATGTGTGTTTACCCGTTCGAAAAAGTTAATTCATCGGGTGCAGGGTTCTTTCCGAAGTTCTGATTCTAAGGATTGACAGTATCAGACAGCTCACTTCATCTAGGTTTCACTGTGAGATTTATACAGAAGAGATCGGCTGGGCTGGCACTGTAAAACTCGTTTATAATGTTTGACTTGCTCAAATTTAAGCAATTGATCTTATCAATCTTATATTAATGTCTACATGCGCACGACTTCGCAAATTATTGTAGAATCTATAAATTTTTATTTCTTGTTTTTACTTTTGTTGCTTATTTTTGTTAACACCTATAGTTTTTGTGTCTTCATAATTTTTTACAATATTATTTTTTTTTTGTATTTATTTTTATAGCCAAAATGGTTCCCATTATCCTCCTTATGTTAAACTCTTTAATTTCTCCTATTATATTAGTGCCCCACTTCAGGGCAGTTTTCCCTTCCCTCCTCATCCCTATAAAGATCTACGTATTGCCTTTTGAGGCCAAACTCTAGAAAATAGTCAAGTTCGTCCTGCCATCTCCTTCTGGGCCAGCCGCGCTAACGTCCATTGCTTTTACTATTTCTATATTTATTTTTTGTTATGCATCACTTGTCTTCTTCTACTGAAGATTTCATAACATTTCATGTAACATTCGTATACATATAATCCAAGTCGCGTGTAGGTATACTTAGTCATAAACAGTAAGCTTATCACTACCAAAGATAAAATAGAGATAGAGAAAATCGTCACAATCTTCACTCAGTTTGATTAGATATTTTGTGTTTATCATTTGTGTTGGTGACAATTTCTTGTTTAATTATAATTTTAAGACAATCAAGGATACACTTGCTTTGGTTCGTGAGGATAAAAGAAATGTATTTTACAAGGGAATTAGCAACATTTTTCAGCGATATGACTCCACTTACAGAACTTAATGACACCACCAAATTAATAATATGCTGGTAATAGGTATGTTGGTTAGGTAATTGGAATTCCTTTTTAATGATATGTAGGTAAGTAAACCGAATTTACCTAACTAATTAGGTAATGTGTTCCAAGTAGGTGTTTTCGAAAAAAATTAACCGAATTGGCAACCACCTGTTACAACAAATGTACCTAGGTACCGTAAAATGAGGCTACTTTGCTCCGGTTTTTGCTCCAAATTTTGAAAAGTGTGACTGACGTAAAATGCTTCTTCGTTATGGCTTTTGAGAATATTTCCACAACTTATATAACATTCTGGCTCTAATATTTCAATGACAAAAATAGTTGTTTACTTACTTTGATTTTCATTCATTTTTTTAATTTTAATAATGGAGCAATGTTACCCACCCTTTCGGAAACATTGCTCCTACATTTAACTTGTACTAAAACAGGCACATTTTTGAGACAGTGGCAAAGTTAAACTGCCTCAGCTGTTACTAATCTCCAAAAATAATAATAAGGAAGCAATTTTTTATTTCTCGTCTTATTGATATGGTTTTCTATTTATATTTTATTATTTATCGGATGCGTTCAAAAATATTTCAATTTCCTTGGAGTTTTAGAGATTTGATCGAAATTAGAGATTTGGAGCATATTTAACTTCACGGAGCAAAGTAGCCTCATTTTACCGGTACTTAACTAGATATGCGCCGTCCAGTTCCTGACAAAACTGACGAAACTGGATTAAACAATACCTCTTGACGACTACTTTCATAACCACGTCATCTTTACTTATTAAAACTTTATGCACAAGTAAAAAAAAAAATATGTACAAAGGCGGACTTCACGCCTGAGGCATTTTCTACCAAGCCGTCAACCATAGGGTGATGCAGAGACAAAACATGGCGGGTGCAACATAAGGTAGATAACTCGAAACATAAATACTAATACATATACTATACCTACAAATATAAACAGAATAAACTTTGATAACGATAGGTAGAGGAGAAAACAAATCCAGCAAAGAAACCAGCAATGCCTTATCATGTCGGATTAACAGAAACCCCACAACGCCACGTGTGTATATAGTTCGTTAGCCATTTGCATCTTGTAATCAGTCTGCACCGCTACCATCTTAGTAGCTGGCATATACTTTTAATTTTTGACCACTGCATGAGCTTCATAAGTGTATTTCAATCAAAGTAATGTACCTATTTGTCAGAAACTCGGTGCTTGGATGTTCATATACCTTACGAAAAGGTCTTAGTCCTGATTATAGAACCTCACTCAAAACTGAAGATTACGTAAAACTAGTTTCAACAAATCAAATGGCTCTAAACTAGTTTTAAGTAATGCTTGAGTCTTGAGTGAGGTTCTGTAAGGATGCCTTTCCACCAGAGATGTGCGAGGATGCGTAGCGAGGGATGTGTGTGAAACCAACCAATAACATCGCTTCATTTTTATAGCTTGAACTAAGTTAGCGTTGGTATTGTATTGGTTAGTTTCACACACATCCCTCGCTACGCATCCTCGCTCATCTCTTGTGGAAAGGCAGTCTGATAAGGGCCTATTACAGAACCTTACTCAAGACATATTATAGGTACTAGCTGCGCAGCGCGGTTTCACCCGCATAAGTGTCGATCCCGTGGGAATATCGGGATAAAAAGCAGCTTAGGTATATGTTAATCCAGGGTGTCAGCTACCACCCTGCAAAATTTTATTAAAATTGGTCCAGCCGTTTGAGCGTGAAGAAGTAACAAACATATAAACACACACACAAACTTTCGCCTTTATAATAATAGTGTGATATTATTAGTTACAAGATTATAAATAATTCGTTATTTAGTTCACATAAAGTTCGTGCCGATCCAAGAGAAAATGAATCTCGAAATCTGTATAAACATCAACCCGGAAGTGCCTTTCGATTCCATTCACTCGAAGGGCCCACGTCACCCACGTGTCTCATGCTTGCGCCCACGCATACCTACTCAAAGTCTGAAGTCTGGTTAGCAATACAAATAAACATTGAAAAACAAACCAAATAACGAAACATAATTTATTCTGCAGTAGCGATCTGCCCCTGCTTTTGACGGTTTTTACGACTTGACAAAATATTGATTTCTTTATTTTATGTAAGGTTAATTATATTAATATTTTATACACATACTTAAACCTTTCGGAATAAATTCTCTATAAAACCGCATCATAATCCGCTACAAAGATACACACGAAAAGAGACTTTTTACTTTATATCTAGGTATATTCGCCAGCACATGAAGCTACCCGAAACTGTCAAATTTTCCCAATCAACTTTGAACCTTATACATAAGCGATAAAGTTGAAAATCTATTAAAGAAATGTGACAGATTGTAGTAGCTTGATGTGCTGGCGTCTGTACATAAACTAATCATCTCCTTTATTTATTAAGAGAAAATATTTGTTTTTATGTGTTTGTTTGTTACGCTTTCACACTAAAAGAGCTGAACGGATTTGGATGAAATTTGGCACATGGGTAGAAAATGACCTGGATTAGAACATAGGATTTTATCTCGATATTCCCACGGGATCCAGACTTATGCAACTAAAACCACGTGAAGCAGCTAGTGTGTTGAATAGACTTACACAGGAAATGGACTGTAACAAAGAGAAACATAATATATAGAGTAAAAAAACTAAAAAATAATAAGCCTAGCTATAGATTTATCTCAGCATACAAAACTCACACGATTACTCAAGAGATACCAGTCTACTAACATTCCATCAGAGCTGACTTGAGAACGGCAATTTGTAGTTATAGGTGCACACTACAAGTAAACGGGACAACCTGTCAAGTTACGTCGGTACTGCTGCCTCTCGGAGCAAGTTCCAAGAATTCCTATGTCATATTACTGACGCTTGATTGACTTCTTACTATGGCAACATTATCGCGGTTCGTACGGAAATTCACGTCACCAATGTGGAAAATGATGGGAAATAGCGTTTCCTAATGTCGATTTCAAAGCCTATTTTGGGTACGAAAATGGGATGAGTTTAGTATTTAGTAAGGTTCCATGTGTTTTTGCAACTTCTAGATTTTTTTGCATCTAAATTGCTAAAAAGTACATTTTCCAAGTATAGTAGGTACATACTAATTCCATGACATTTTCTCAGTACTATTCTATAATTTGACATTACAAAAAAGTAAAAATATTCAAGGACCAACCAAACTTGATACTTTTCCTACGTCACATCGGTAAACAATCAGGCGATTAAAAATTATAATTTTTAAATATAAAGTTCATTATATATATTATAAAGGTTAAGAGAATGCTAGGTAACTCATTGTCAACGGAGGGTCGACAGTAACAATAGTGATTCTGATTTATATTCCCATTGTAAACTTACTCGTAGTTTCTATATAATAATACTTATGTCTACAACCAGGATATAGTGTTTCTTTACTTAATTTATTGGAGATTATGATATTTGTTTTAGGGCTTGTTTTAGTTAGGAGCATTACCCAGTTGGAACTATCTGTCAGAAAAAAAACTAGCCACACATGCAGTAGGTAATACAGTAGAAATTGTACGAAATTAAGTATAACAAGGCCTTTACCAGATATGGGCATCCTAACCGTTATACCATCAAGTTTGTGCTGGAATATAGCATTTGGTCGTGTACACGGCACGACACCGGCTCCATTGACATAATTTCTGTCATCAGAAGACAGCCGCCACCATGGACTTATAATAAGTCCATGGCCAGCACGCAACCATCGATGCGACGCTCTGCTAAAGTGACTATCACTAGCCAGTATCACTCATATCCGACCTTTTCGGTGATTCCAGTAACATCATACCAAAATTAGATGGCGCCACTTGCTGCGCCGTCAAGTATTTAAATTGACAGATAAAATATACGGAAAAAAACTGGAGTTGGTGAAGGAAACCCATTCTGCATGACATTAATGGTCTCTCATAATAATTAATTGCTAATTAATTTTGTTTGAACTGGGACAAAACATATCAGTTGTTTTTCTGTCCATAACTTTTGAGATAGATAGTATTCAAAAGATGACCAAGAACGGACTGAGATTTTTGTTGAAATTACTGATATTAATTTATTAACTGGTTAACTGAACTGGTGTCGCGAACTAAATACACATTTATAATAAAGTATGGTAGACTGCATGGCACAATAATTCAAGCGCCACGTGCAAACGTTTTTGTTTTGATTTTGATTATAATAGGTATAGATATTACGCATAGCAATATATCAGGTTGGTGGTCTTTTTACATGACATTATGAGAACAGATTTTTCTATAGGCAGGACAGGAGATTGGCAACTTGCTCAAAACTTTTTTTTAACAGAAACAATACCTACTATAGTTTGTACGATTCACGAGCGCAAGTTTGTCAAAGTTCAAGTCCCGTGCCCCAACCAATTGCGTAACACGCTTTATAGTACAATCCGAAGGATTTTGAAGAAAATTCCTAATCCATTGCTTCATATAATATTTGAAAAATCGACTGGTAGTTTCAGAGATAAGCGCGTTCAAACCAATAAACAAACATTTCAGCTTTATTAAATACTAGCTGCGCCCTGCGGTTTTACCCGCTTATGTCTCGACCCCGTAGGAATATTGGGATAAAAAGTATCTTATGTCCTAACCCAGGTCATGGTCTACCCATATGAGTTTCATCCAAATCTGTTCAGCCGTTTCAGCGAGAAAGCGTAACAAACATACAAAATAATCAAATCTTATCTTTTTAGTTTAGATTAGAATGGTTTTTTTGTCATACATTATACCACAGATAATATAATACTAACTGTACACAACCACAGACTGACTAAAATGGTAATCATTCGATTGCACCATCACTTACAAAGCAGATGTTTCGACAAACCTTAGTTTCTCATCGTTTGTTAATTCTAAACCATCCTATTAGGTACCATCTTTGGCCCCTTCTTGCATCACTTGCACAAGCATAGGTATTGGTGCCGATTTCCTTATTCACAAACTAAACTAAATTTAAGTTCACTACATCTTTTTCTGTATATTTCATTAAGAAAAGGGCAGAAGATAAATTTTAGTATAGTCCTACTCACTACCCTATACAAGTTTAGACGAGATTAAAAACTTGCCTACTAAAATTACGTTAATTTACTTCAGGCGCTGATTACCTAATTTGACAGGACTAAACTAAAATTTATCTTCTGTCCCTTTCTTAATTAAGTAAATAGAAATAAAAAGATACACTGAACTTAAATTTAGTTTACTTTGTGAACAACAGAATCGGCACCACCGTCTTTCTCAAATGCGACCCACGTAAAAAAAAAATTTAATAAAACTGCTATGTAGAATTTAGAAATCGAGGGATATTTCCTTTACTGAATTATAAATTCCACGTCAAAGAGCATTGACGTACAGAATTTCTAAATAATACTAATTATTACTATTTAACACACGAAATAAATGGAAAGAAGTATTGTGATCACGTTTTGACAACATGAATATTCCCTGATTATTTAAACATCAAATACAGCGTTGAATATTTAATGAGTCTTGTACTTTTCTAGTATTTTAAATTCGATGGTGTGCGATAAGGACAGCGGTACTTTATTTGATTAATTTATGAATTTGTAATGTTTTTTCGGACTTACAAGTTGACAGGTTAGATAAATGATTTTAGGTGTTTTTATTTATCGACTTAGTCTATTCAAATCTATGTTTCAAAGTGATGTTATTTCAAATTAAACAAATATCAACTTTATTGTTGTATGTAATGTAATTGTTATGGCAATTAAGTTGATTTCAGAGTGACTAGCACTATTGAAAAAGTTACAAAAATGTTTGAAGTTGTAGCGTAAACTGCACTTTATTTGTGTAGGAATTAAAGTTACTTTTCCATAAACTCATATTTGTTTACATTTTTGGCAAATACGTCGCGAATGCAGATTGCAATCAAATAGAGGAGAGTTGAATGTAAACAGCAAAAAATGAACTGATCTCGAATTCAAATTGATTCTCAGACATTTAATTATTTAAATTCTAGGACCATTAAAATTAATTCAATTATTAATCATTACGAAGTCTGCTGTTCCGTCATCTTGTTTTGTAATCAACCACTATGTTTATAAAATAACATGGTAGATACATTGATTAAAATTCAATGTAACTATTATTTTCAAGGGTCAGATCCAGTTCTGCAGGGTAATAGCGTAACACACTAACAGTAGGAATGGCTTTTATTTTGACAGTTCAACAACATTCATTGCGCTATTTACGTTGTTGAGCAGACACATTTTTCGATCATATGAAGAAATGGATTAGCAATATCCTTCAAAATGATGTAGATTCTTATTGATAGCATGTTACGCAATTAAGGTGCTGATTCAGTTACGAAAAGTTCTTTTTATAGTGCAAATAAACTAGTCATATTTTTAGCAGACTTCTTAAAAAAAGGAGGAGGTTTTCTATTCGTATATATTTTTAAATGTTCATGGATATTTTCGTCAATAATTGTGGAAATCAGTCCACATTGAATATTCTTTTTCAATTTGGCAGTGGAAGCTTACACGATGGTGCCATATAAATTTTAGTTACTTTGCTTCGGTAGTTTTCGAGTTAACTTCAATAATAAGTATTTTTTCCAACTATGTAGTATTATGTTGATGATGTTATAATAACTTCCTGTCACTGATATTTACATAGCAAGTAGTGGTAGGTATACGAATTTGCGTGGGGTAGGTACCACAACTAAAAAGTGTAAAAAAAAAACAATAAAGTTTTCAAATCTTGGCAACGATTAGCACCATAGAAATGTAAAAAACTTCTTTCATATATCTATGATGAGCACACTAAACAAATGGTGCAAATCCAATTATCATTTGTTTTACTTTGGTTAATAATAGGATAACAATAGGTACCACAAAATAGACACCAGCCTACTAGAAATTTCCTTCTCCATTGTTTCCTTCTTCATAAGTCAGTACTGTAGAGACCTCTTTGAGAGATTCTGACCTCCTTGCGAGACAGGCCTCTAATATTTGAAGGCATATTCCATTCGAACGTTCAAGCATGTGTCATAGAGAGTTGTAGGTTTGACGTATAAGAAATAAGTCGAGATAATTAGACTCCTGAATAATATCGTATCAAACTCTAACTGGAGTTTAATTCAGTAAAATAACTCCCATCTGCAGTTAACCCAGTAGAGTCAGCAAGTAGCAGTACCTACTTACGAATGGGATAAACACTCGTTCGTCCTCTGAATGAGAAGAGGACTTTGCCCCACAATGAAACAGGCAGATTTTGTTATATGCCTATTATAAATAGGGATAATAATAATAATCTGTATTAGTAATCAGTAGGTGGACAAAGCAAATGATTATTCGGCTTTTATTACCCTTTAGGTAGCTTCTTAACGCCTACGGAAAATGACGTGTTTTTCTATACCTAGCCTAAACCATATGCGGTCTGCATTGTCAGGTCATACCTAATTAACAAAAAACAATAACTAACCTATAGTGTTTTATTTAGTTATAATAATGTCTAAATTATTTCTATTATGTAATATCCGAATGGCAAAATTACCACAAAATATTGTTTTAAAATAATAAGTCAAACTTTAATCATCGGTGAAAGATCAAGACTGATCGAGTGGCATAGAATATAATGGCGTTAGTGACGTGCTTACTATAAAAATAGATAACTTTGAAACAAAATATTTTTGCAAATAAAATAATATAAGTTTATTCCTTTTGGTCGATCGATCTGGTTAAGCTACGCTTGTCGCGGTTGGTATGTGGATGGGTGACCATTTTACGTAAGTACCGAAACCCCTTCGTGTTGCCATGCTAATTAGTAGTCTCTGGGCCGCGGACAGATGACGAACCTTGTGGCTTAGCTATAATCTTATAG
Organism: Amphipoea lucens; assembly: GCA_947508005.1. Taxonomy (NCBI): domain Eukaryota; kingdom Metazoa; phylum Arthropoda; class Insecta; order Lepidoptera; family Noctuidae; genus Amphipoea; species Amphipoea lucens. Next base: position 10,898,277 of record OX382375.1, read on the forward strand.
AAATGACGTAGGTATTTCGCGTTACTTCAGGAAGTAAATAAAAATAGATTTTTAGTTTTCTGCCGACAAATTGTTTTGCAGGTAAAGTTAAAAAATATGCCTATGGCGTCCCATTGAAGGGCAATGACCCTTCTACTTCGTCATCATCTGCCCAGCCTTTTATGTTGGGGTCGGCTTCCAGTCTTACCAGATGCAGCTGAATACGGAATACCAGTACTTTGCATGGAGCGACTACCTATCTGACACAACCCACTGGGTAACAAGATACCCCTTGGTAAGACTGGTTGTCAGACTTTTTTGGGCAAAAAAAAAAAAGGAGTCCCAAATCTCAACATGTACCTAATACATAATCACCCATCCACGAACCGACCGCGGCAAGCGTAACTTCGATCGACCGTTCTACCTCTTCTTCTTAATTTAAGTAGGTAAGTCACTTTTCCAGCCAGTTACTCATCAATGAATCTAAAGGAATTTAATTCAGACATTTATAAGGTCATTGTAACAACTAGCAGGACAGACATACAGACGCGTAAAACCCATTACCCTCCTTTTGGTTGCCAAAGTCGAGTAAGTAATGTGGATCACTTTCAAGCCTTACGTGGTGCGTAGGGCCTTGTAAACGTATTTATTACATGAATTTATGGCAATATTAGCTTGTGATCATAGGCACATTATAGACCTAAATTATGGAGTGCTGTAGTTTTTGTTACACAATCAATTTATAGTTAACAAAAAGCCGGATTTGAATAAAGTTTTGCGATATCTACCTAAAATATAGCGTGCACCTACCTAATTCATGGATTATAACTAAATATTTTTGCAACTAAAATAATATAAGTCATCATCATCTGCCTAGCCTTTTCCCAACTACGTCGATTTATTACCGTTGGATCCCGTTTTTGAATCCCATTTTAATATTTTTGGCGTTGGATCCCGCAAAACATTATTATGTATTTCCGTTGGATCCCGAATTTAAAAAATGCAAGATAATTACGTTTTATTGTCGTTGAATCCCGAAAAGTATTTCCGTTGGATCCCGAATGCTTAAAAAATATGAATGCGGGTACTTTCAACAACAAAATTGTTTATAATAAAATGAGGGGTTCACTAATGTTTCACCAAAACTCCATTGACAAATTTTTAGTTTACAACCAACGTTTCGTATACTATTTATTTCACAAACAACTCATTTTCTATATAATCTAGTCGTTTCTGGCACTCGCCGGCCGCTGCCGCGGCACCGCTCGCTTCGCTCGCTCGGCTCGTGCGTAGGGGTCACAGTTTTAACCTAACCTAACCTAACATTGTTTTTTTTTTTAATAATTAACCTAATCTAACTAGTTCGGTTCCGGGTAACCCACTAAAAATAATCTCTTTTTAGTGTTTGATAAAGGTAAATCACTTTTCTTCTGAAATGTACACATGTTGTTATAATATGGGATTCAACGGAAATAGCAAACGGGATCCATCGGTAATACCTAAAAAACGGGATCAAAAAACGGGATCCAACGGTAATAAACGACTACGTTAGGGTCGGCTTCCAGTCTAACCGGATGCAGCTGAATACCAGTATTTTACATGGAGCGACTGCCTATCTGACCTCCACAACCCAGTTACTGGGTAATACGATACCCCTTGGTAAGACTGGTCGTCATACTTTCGGGCTTCTGACTACCCGTAACGACTGGCAAAGATCCGCGAATAACAGCCGGGACCAACGGCTTAACGTGCTTTCTGAGGCACGAAGGGGTCACACCAGTATTTAAGGAGCTATCCCGGATTGAGTGAAGGAGTTAGGAAAACATAAGGATAATGGAAAAATAATAAATGAAGAAAACAACAAAAATTAATTAATAAAAATGTTATTTGGCCTTAAGGCGAATGGGTAGTTGTAGCCCGCGAAATTCAATTTTTCTTACGTTTTTTGCAATTTTCAGGTCAGTGTCATTTTGTATCTTGATCAAAATATGATTTGCGACTATAATAGACATGTATTTACAGAATTATAGTCATTAGAATCATTAATATATCTCTTTAAGTTAGATTTCTACCATCAACACTTTTCCATACGAGATTTGTTCTTAGCGGTAGAAATCTAACTTAGAAAGATGTATTAATGATTCTAATTGTTATAATTCTGTAAATACGTACCTGTTATTGTCGCGAATCATATTTTACTCAAGATACAACCTGACACTGACCTGAAAATTGCAAAAAACGTAAGAAAAATTGAATTTCGCGGGCTACAACTACCCATTCGCCTTAAAATTAAGTTTCAATATTTTGTGTTCCCTCCCCTCGCCCTAATAACTGCTTAAAGACGGTTCTTCATTGACCTAATCAGCTTCTGAATCGATTCTTGCGGGATACCTTCCCACTCCTCTATCAAAGCCGATTTCAGCTCATTCACACTTGAAGGAGCAGGATTTCTGGAACAAACCCTCCTCTTCAGTTCATCCCACACGTGCTCAATGGGATTCAAGTCCGGGCTGAGCGCTGGCCAGTCCAATGTGGTGATACCGACTTCTTGGAGGTATTCAGTTGTGGCACGGGAAGTGTGACAACGAGCGTTATCGTGCATAAGGAGGAAGTTATCACCGATATATCCCGCATAAAGAACGACATGTTCCAGCAAAATATCGGAAATGTCGCGGTCTGAAGTTAGACCGCCTCCTCGTCCCCCGCCAGGCACGAAAACGAGCTCCGTTTTACCGTCGAAGGAAATGCCGGCCCACATCATACAAGAACTACCCCCATAAGCCACTGTCTCAGCGAAACAGCACTGAATCGCTCCCCAGGCTGCCTGTAGACTCGACCCCTCCGGTCGCTGCCGTGCAAGCACATTTTGCATTCGTAGGAAAACAGGACTCGCTTCCATTGCTCAACCTCCCAATCAAGATAGGAGCGAGCAAATTGAAGGCGTGCTTGTCGATGACCTGCTGTCAGTTTCGGGCCTGTGGCAGGCCTTTTTGGAGTCAAATTAGCTTGCTTAAGTCTTCAATGAACTGTCCACTTGCTGGCAGCTACCCCACGAACATTTCGGAACTCCTGTTGGACGTCGACACTAGTCAAATGTCGATTTCGGAGAGAGGTTGCGACGATAAAACGGTCATCCCTCTCCGACGTGTACCGGCGCCGTCCAGATCTTGGTCTCGGGATAAAGCCACTAGTCTCTCGAAAGCGTTTATAAACTTTCGAAACATAGGACTGGCTTATGTGGAGCTGACGTGCGACAGCCCGCTGGCTGAACCCTTCTTGCAATAGGGCGACGATTTGTGCTGCTTCTTTAGGTATTGTCTTCCAAGTTTAAGGGTCAAAAGTAGCGGAGATGTTGCTGTCAACGTGTGAAAGCCGACTGACAAAGAAAATCCGATAACACGTGCTTTTATAAGGGGTCAATAGGCCGCAACTTGCGACGTATCAAACAATTGAAACATATCTTTTTCCTTACTTCTTCACGTAATCCGGGATAGCTTCTTAAATAATGGCGTGATTTGAATGAATTTGGTATCAATTTAAAGTTAACAGTTAAACCTTTAAAATGGTACCATTTTTATTATTCTTAACTAGTTATTAAGTACTAAAGATCGCGCGGAATCAATTCCAAGTAAGTGATTCCATACTTTTGCTCGCGAGTGTAGATAGTGGTCAAAATGGGCACTTTTGCAATTCCAACAAGAAATAAATAAAAAAAAACCGTATCAGCCAAAGCTGTTTGTCTATGACCAACAGTTCTTAGGTTCGAATAAAACACAAAGACGCTAATTCGATTTTCAAACTTGTGTGTATCCAAAAAGAGAGTTGCGTATAAAAAATATATGCCTCGTTTACAGTTTATTATAACTGTACTGTCGTTCCATACGTCTTTATCCTGCCTATCTGATTCTGCACTGGCAATCATGATGCTCGATTGTGGATGATAACATCGGATACCGGGAACTCATTTCTCGTAATAAGTTGTGAGTTTTTTTGCAACTTTGTAAGGAAACTGTTTGCTTCCTGAGCTGTGTAGTAGTAAAAGTTAACCCATCGGTAGTCGCGTATCTAAAAGTGACGTGTATGGTCGCATGGTCTACATGGGTATACCATATTTAAAATAAGAAAAAGTACCCAAATAAATCAAATAGTCTGTTTATTTATTTTTAAATCTTTATTACTATATATTTTCTATATAAAATAATAAAACTACTACTACTAACTATAAAACTGGCACTATTAGGTTTTTAGAACATTGCAATTTTGTATCAATGGATTACATATGTAGACCACGCGACTACCGATGGGTTAAATAAGTTGGTATCATTTTAGTAGTTTTGGTTGGTTTGTTTTATAGTTTTTTTTGCAAACCTTTATATTATTTCTATGTGTATAAATATTTTATCAATTTTAATACTGAATAAAATATTTATTATTATTAATTAAAAAAACACTAATAATATACCTAAGTATTAGGGGTTTTTAATAGGTATAAGTATTACCGAGATGACGACTAATAGAGAAGAATGGATGAAAAAGACAGGTTGCGCCGACCCTAAATAAATTGGGGTAAGGGTAGGAGAATGATGACTTATACCTAATATTATTAAGTAGATTTAATTTAGTTCAGAAGACTGATAAGCTCAGCTTCAAAGCTACCTCTCCTATTATTTTGCTCTGCTGTGCCCAACCAGCAGGGTTTACAATAATTATAACCATATATGTAGGTACACACATTGTGGAATGTAGGTAATAAACTATTGAGTAGGTATTGAAAACACTTCGTTCAACGGTTTAACAATCAAAACTAATAAGTATAAGCTAGTCAACTAACATGGACATAACGATGTTCGTACAGATTAAATATACTTAGCCGTTTTCTGTGTAAGAACTAACAACACACTGCAAGTAAGTAACCCAGCCGATGCACTTTATGCTTTTCATTGCGAGACCTTAGAAACAAAGCACCAAGTACAGTTAAACACAACTATGTAGTTAGTAAACACTGCACTCTGCTTATTTACTCGTGCTAGTCACTGGCTAGTGACGAACGCGGCTCGCTTTGTTTTCTATTTTCAAATAACTTACTAAAAATAGAATTAAAAGGTAATTTATGATAATTTTAAATGCGAAAGTGATTCTCATCTCGAGTCACAAAAACATAGTCTGTCCGGCAAACCGTCACGAGATTAAATTAACATTTAGGAAATTATACATATAAAGGAAGACACCAGAAAAGTTGATATTTGTGCGAAGTAAAACAAATTGGGTAGGTAGGTACCTAGTCTTTTCATGGAAAGGTTTTACTATTCAGGTACTTAAAAATTCAGCATGATGCATTGATGTCAGCATAAAGGAAGGGGCCTGCCAGGGCCGAAGCCTGCCGGGGGTGCGGGATTGTCCGAAAGGGTTACCGCTACCCCGGAACATAAAGGGCTAAGGAAGGAACACGGATGGGTTTTAGTCAGTAAGAGTCTGACACTCCCTTCGCTCCACCCAGAGCGGGAGGGGTCATTTGATGATTTCCCATCCATAAAAAAAAGGTACTTCAAAATTGTTCTTTAAAAAAATACAAGATGTCGCCTGCGAATATTTGAAATGTCTAAATTTTGAATATATTCGCAGTCTCTTGCATTTTCATTTTGACCTCACTATCGGCTTCAGCACCCCCGAAAACCATGAAAACTGGCTCTTTCTATTATATGTAATAAAAAGTCGCATGGAGGGGGCATAACGCTTTTTAATTCCTACCGCAAGCTCCGTTAAAGAACTTCGTTTCAAAAGTCGCACTGATATTTATTTTATTATAAGCCTGTGTTGGCCCGCTGCAGGGCAAAGGCCTTCCCTCTTTCCAAACCCGAAGGGCAATTGCGACATTATCAATCAGAATCGGTTTCATTTTGACAGTTCAACAACATTCATTGCGTTATTTACGGGTTGAGCAGACAAATTTTTCGAACTTATGAAGCAATGGATTAGCAATTTGCTTCAAAATGATTATAATTCCGATAGATACCTAGTGTGTTACGCAATTAGGGTGCCGGTCTATTGCGATTGTGTGCCAATGCCAAACTACCCGCCATCTCTTTTTGGGCCTGTCACGTAGTCATTTCCTGCAATTTGGTATCCACTGATTGGTGGCTTTTGCGTATTGCTGTTCCGACATGCGACTGATGTGGCCAGCTCAGTTCCAAATCCCACTTTAGCCCAACAGTGAAAAAAAAAGTCGTACCATAGACAAACAATATTTCAGACCAAGTTACTTACATAAACAAAAGAAAAAACTTCAACGCAAATTATAAAAAAAAAAAAAATAATATTGGAGCCAAATGAAATAAACGTCAAATAATATTAAAGTCTCGTTCTAAAGTCAGACTAGAGTCAGAAACTGAACGAGTACAATATAATGAGATGATTTTAATTACAGCGTTGTCTTTGTGATCGTGAAGCGTGACGCCATTTGATTATGAGCAAGAGTTGAAGGAGCCGCTCCTAACGAATGGAGGTGGATTATTAAAAATGTTAGCTAGAGTTAGGATGGTGATTATTCTGTTTGCCATATTTATAGAAAAGGATTATACCTATTATAAGTAAAAAGAAGTAATAACAGTCCTCCAGATCGAATTTCGGCCATGGCAGCCAATCTCGACGGGGACATCTATGCGGTCGATATTATAGTGCACAAGTGTGTCCGCAGACACAGGGGCACTCTCTCTTCCCTCACTCTCATAGTCCGGGACGACAATTTGACACGACCGGAGAGAGATCAGGATCATCTCGAGGCACTGGGGTTTCACACCGCCAAATGCCAAACTCGGGCTGTTACTGAGAAATTTCTAATGGAAAAACTCGATAACACTTTGCCCGACATGGGAATCGAGTCTGGATTCTCCTACGTAACACACTATCAGTAGCAATAGGTTTCATTTTGACAGTTCAACAAAATTCATTGCGTTATTTACGTTGTTAAGCAGACACATTTTTCGAACATATGAAGCAATGGATCAGCAATATCCTTCAAAATGAATCAGATTGTGAGTGATAGTGTGTTACGCAATTAGGGTGCTGGCCAGAATCACGCACCACCATATTAGCAGTCAATTTAGGAAGCAATACACTCAAAGCAAGCCAATATGGTAATATGTAAGTTGAAAGTTGATAAAACTGCGGATACCGTCACGCCCGGATTCCTTAATGGCTAGGGGAAATAAAATCACTGTCAATAGTCGTTCAAATACTTGTATGGAAAACAAGTAGTAACTATTCCCGTTTAATCACTTAGATACCTATCAGTAACTCTGTTCGTTTGTTATTTTTTGACGCCTTAACGGCTGAACGGATTTCGATGAAATTATAGACGGATAGACCTGGGTTAGGACATAGAATACATTTTTATCGCAGCAGCATGTTAATTCTGTGGGTTAATTCCCGGGCAAAGCCGCTGGAAAAAGATAGTCGCTTTATAAATTACATTGTAATTATTGACAGTTGCATATGAAATCATCGTGAGGATGTGACATCTACCAACCCGCACTGGGCCCGCGTGGCTGATTACGGACCACTCCTTCTCGGAGAGAGGCCTGTGTCCCAGTCCCAGCAGTGGGAACGTTTTAAGCTGATGATGCTCACCATGCCAAACACTATCAAAATGAAGGTGTCAAAGCTTAAAAACGTGTTGTCAATAGTAGATAGTGAGTACATGTGTGCATAGATAACGTTATCACACTATCATCTGACCTGTGATAGCGTATCATTGCTTTAATGTCCGCTAAATATGACAGGTTTGAGAAATATTTTGGTTTACTGCTGATGAAAATGTGGTACAGCGGTATTAGGTACGTTCCTTTGACGAAATCTTCCACAAGGAGAAACGGGGAGGGGAGTTGGTCAGACTTAGGACAACTTTTTCACAAGATGCCTCTTCCTGTTTCTACTTTGTTGTGCCCGACAGGTCCACAATCATCATGTCTTTGTAAAACATACCTAAGTTCACATTGAGGAATGCCATAAATATAGTATAGTACCTATGCTCTCAAATAGTTGATCTATACATACTAAGTAGCCTACTAATCAATTATTTCAGGGATTGGTTGCACAATCAAGGTTATTTTTTTCTATCATATGAATCGGCATAGACGTAGATAATACGAATATTTAGCACAATCTCCACGATAATGTGGAATTAAAGCAATTATCAATCTTAATGGCTTCCACTGTTAAACATAGATCCAACAGTTTGAAACAACGACTGTGAATATTGTATTATTTATTTTTATCAAACAATATGGGGCAAAGTATCGGTCCTTGCGGCAGTCCTTACAGTATCTCACTATGCAGAGCCTTAAAAGCAGTAACATAATATTTTCGATCTTTTGATGACGTATCAAGGTTCTTTTTTGAAATCCAGCTACTGCTGAGGCTGCATATGACCAAGTAGACTGTAATTTTGCGTACTAGAGGGTGTCGCACACTCTTTGTAAATTTAATTAATGGTAAAATCTTTACGTGGCCTTCGATATTAATTTGTTTATGACATAAGGCACAGTAGGTTTAAATCGACAAAAAACGATTAAATGCTGTGTAAAACATGCCATGCAATTAATCAAATTAAAAAAAAACACGCCATAAATTATCATGTTTAGAATAATTTTAAAGAAAAAATATTTAACGCTAATGCGTGATTTCATGGCAATTTACCTAATATTTTATTTAAAAGAAGTTACCACTAGTACCTACCTATTGCAAAAACTTTAGTCCTCCTACTTAATGAAAAACAAAATAATAATAATAATTTGGCCAGAGAAAGTGATATCGAAGACCATGGCGCAGATTTCTGTATGCATTTATACCCATCTGAAACATACTTCGAAAACTAATACTAGACTCGTAGATATTCTTGAATATTTTTGGTTGCCATGTTTACAAAAAGATTCAATTCCAGTCTTGAATTGAATTAGATAGATCTATCTAATCATAATCACAAAACGTGGCACGACTCTAGTAATAAAATAACCTATTTCAACACATTCTTCAATAATATATGAGATGAATACTACCAATTATGACTTGAATGCCCGACAAGATGCCTTAAAAGGCTAAAAAAGATTTACAAGTTGTTAACTAATAGCATGATCAATGACTATTCAGGTACCATTTGCCAATATGTCTATAATATAACTACCTATACTGTGCTGGCAGGGACGTCGATGCCCAAACTGTAACCATGAATTCAGCACATGATTCTTGACTAGAGAATAATATTTCGTTGGTTATCAAAAAAAAATATGCTGTTCCAAGAGTACAGACGCCAGCACATAAAGCTAAATCTTTAATAGATTTTCAACTTTATCGCTATAGCATAAGGTTCAATGTTGATTGGGAAAATTTGACAGTTTCGGGTAGCTTAATGTGCTGTCTGGCGTCTGTACAATACCTACTATGCTGTCAAAATGTATGGAACAGCAATTTTTTTTTTTATAACCGACGAATATGGGGATTGAAGATTTTTATGGAGCCTGATACCTACTGTCGCGCTATTTTGTTTTTTTTTTTAATGGCGGCCAGTCATGAAATCCATATACATAAATCAATATGTGACATCAATGCAAACAGGAAACATAATAGGACCAAACCCCGTGTAGTGTCTATCTTGCATAGATGTTTGATTACTTGCAGAGTGATTAGGTATTTCTAACATTATAAGCAACAAGATGTAAGCAAATTTAAAAAAATATGGATGTCATGTGATCCACATTGAACTTTAATATCTCGGAAACGTGACTCTTCACGGGGTTTGATCTTACGTTTTCTGTGTTAACAATCGATTTATATAGGTTTCATGCGTAGCCGCCATTTTGAAAAAAAAAACAAATTGGAGGGCCGGTAGGTACGCCACGGAATTCAAAGCCCTTTTAACGCAGTGAGTTCAGGATCATGTGATGAATCCATGATATTTAACAGGTTTCGCGTCGATGTCCCTGCCACCCTGTATGCCCATGTATGAACCTATATTCTTGGGAAGCCTATGCTGTGTATTCTACTTTGCCCTGCACAAAGGCAACTGCGATTTTGGGCCAATCATTTCAAAATAGAACGTTAGAATGATACCTAGCAAAAGTATCTGAATGAATAAATAGTTCTAAGTTTAAAACTGAACTTAGTGTGACATTAGAATCAGCAATTCAATAAATCGTAGCAAATTGCAAAAAACGTAAGCAAATTTGAATTTCGCGGGCTACCCTGACGCTTTTCCCTCAAGAGAAAACACGGTCGTTAATTTCATACTAACGTATTGTATTCCTCAGTTTTCTTCCTGATTAATGATACTAGTCTAAATATATTATTACGCTGTAATATAAATGTCTACCACTGCCACTATATTTTGTTTTTTTGGCGTAATTTTAGAATAAAACCGTGAAAAAAAAAAGACCGCGTTTCCTCTGTACCACTCATACACAATTTATTTTGCACCTGTAGCAAAAGAGTTGCAGCACAGGCCATTTTTGTAGTATTTAATGCTTGGAAGATAATTAAAATGATTTTAATAACCACGTAAGTTGCGTCAGATTATGATTAATTATAATAAACTCGTTATCAATAATTAATTAACAGATTATAATCTTTTGGTCAAAATATGAAACAAAATACGAAACATGAAACAATCTTCGCTATCGGATTTATTTTTAATCCGGTATATTATTATTATCCTCTTTACATAATTAAAATAATCACATTTAAAATAATATAATTAACTTACCTGGCAACATCCGTGTAACCAAAAACCATTCCTTTTTTTGAAATAGCTGCCAAATTCCCATTATTACCAACATCTTGAAACAACGTTTTTTTTTTAAAAAAAAATACAATGCACTACTAAGTCATAATTAAAATAAAATTATGCTGCATTTAAATGATTTTGATAACCAACCTCCATTTCGTTATCAGATAAATATCTTTTCGCTCCGTGATTGCATGCGACGACCCATGATATTGTTATGTGAACTTCAAACTATTCAAATATAATTTTTTTGTGATAATTTTAAAGGAAGTCGTGTTTAAATAATATGCCTGTATTATTCGTATGTTTTGGTGAATTAAAATAATTGCTTCGAGTATCAATTCTAATGCTGTTTCCGCGGTTAGTATTATGTTAATCGCTAGCAAATGATTGTATTCAATTGTAGATCGATTGCCTGCCTCGCTGGTCCAGTGGTCGCAAGCGCTACTGCTAAGCAGAGGTCCTGGATTCGATTCCCAGGTCGGGCAAAGTGATATTGGGTTTTCAATCAGGAATTTCTTAGTAGCAGTCCGGAGTCTGGATTTGTGCCCGGTTGATGGCAATACGCTCGCCCCCTATTACATGGAAAAAAAAAGAAAGAAAGAAAGAAAATAACTACTACACATAACTACTACTTAAACATAACTGGCGAAATGTGGGTGTACTATACATACCTTTGTCGAACCCTACGGGTAATACAGGCGTGATGTTATGTTACGAAATAATAAATGTATTAATATATTATTTTTGATTATCTAAAAATGTTTCCTTAATTAGTTATTTTTTATAATTCCACCCAGATTTACCAAGTTATCTAATGAGATATCGTGACATATATTCAAGAATTTATAAACTTACCTAATCAGTCTAGTTGGCAAACGACAAGACGTTGATTAGCTAGAATTTATCTTTACGACTGAACAGACAGTAAATTATACGACTACGATAGTATCTAAGAAGACATAAAATTATAATGTGGAATCTGTGTTTTTGACGCCATAGTAGACCTGCCTGATAAAAAACAATATCATCTGCAGTTGTGTCTAATTAATAGATATGTAAACACTGTCTCAATTACACAAGTAGCGAGGTAGGTGAGATAGGTGTCACTAATGACATCTGTCAGTCACCACAAAGGGCGGCGACTAGCGGCTTGGTGCGATTGTGAGCCAAGTTTAGTGATATGATCAACTTAAATATGGAATCAACAGGATTCTACACAAACTATGTTGGAGTCGGCTTCCTGTTTAACCGGATACATCTGAATACCAGTATTACACATGGAGCGACTGCCTATCTGACCTCTACAACCCAGTTACTGAGCACCTAACACCGACACCCGATTCCCCATTGACAAGCTAATTCGGTTCCGACAAACCTCTTCACTAAACATTGTTGTCTCTCTCTTCGTCTTATAAGTTGCAAATGAAATAAGAAAAAGACGTCCGAAAAAATACTGTAAAGAGATTGACAAGTCTTTAAAACGTCACAACGCTGAACAATCATGCAGATTATATTCAGTGTCGTTGTCCAAAACAATAAAAAATCTGTAAACACGAAACGTAAATAACAACCAAATGCAATAGATATAACAGATATATTATGTATATGACTGAAGAATATATTAAATTACACAGTCGTGAAGCTATGTTATTATGTTGTCTTAATTAACACGTATCTAAAAGGCAAAAACATTGTGGTTAGGATTCGCGCCATATCAGGCTCCCTCCATATTGTTTTTGATTCTGTTTGTTGTTTATGATTTTACGATGATTAGGATGTTTGTGGGTTTTTTGTAGTGATGTAGGTATTATGGATACCTATACATTTGCCTAACCCTTCGGAAATTATAGGGCGTGATGTTATATAGGATAGTGAGTAACAAAGTAAAGGAAGATTTGCTCCAATAATAAGCACTACGTTGAAAGGAAAACCGCAAGGAATCTTGTAATATTGACCATTCGCTATTGATTACTAGAATAAAGGCAAGCATCTTAGCAAATTGTGATTACAATGATTTAAGTTAAGTGCATTACGCAATTAGGGCTGGTAGAAAAGTTCGACAAGAAATCCAGACATTTTCAGAATATTATTTATGCTAATTAATGTGGTTTTATGGCAAAAGGAATATAAAAACTTTTTGGTTGCGAGGTCTTTTGAGACGAACGCGCGTCTAGGCCAAGGCAGTAACTTTACTGATTCGATCGACGCGACGACGAAAACTACACCAAATTAAAAAGTAACGGATGCAGCACGTAAATCAACGTTAAAAACTATACTTACAATCAATTTAAAGATCTTCATTAGAATTTGGAAGTTATTTGAGAAATCACGGAGCTAATCTTAATGTTGCACGGTTTAACCAAATTGATTAATTTTGGTTGAAAGGTTCAGAAACTAAAGGTCGCGACTTAGGACTCGATTTAAAGTTTAGAAATTATTCAATTTGGTCCAATCAACAATCAACTCAGCCTATCGCAATCCACTGCTCGACGTAGGCCTCTCCTGTGCTACGTTACAACAAACACCCTGTCCTCCGGCGTCCGTATCCAATCTGTCCCAGCCGCCTTTTTGAAGTCGTCTGTCGGCTGTCCATCTAGCTGGGGGGCGTCCCAAACTACGCTGCTTGGCCATCGTTCGTTCGACAAACATGGCCAGCCCACTGCCACTTCAGCTTGTTTGCTCTCCAAGCTATCAATTTGGTTACATCTTTCAAATCCAAAGACATAAGTGGACCATACCTAATATTACCTACCATTATGAATGAGATCAATCCGACTCTCGCTCGTTGGTCTAATGGTCGCAAGCGCTACTGCTGAGAACGGGCAGTGTAATTAGTTTTCCATCTGGAATTTCTCATTAGCAGTCCGGAGTCTGGATTTGTGACGGTTGATGGCAATAGGCTTGCCTCCTATTACATCATCATCATCATTTCAGCCGAAAGACGTCCACTGCTGGACATAGGTCTCCCCCAAGCACCCTATTACATAAGACTTAAACATAACTGGCGTAATGTGGGTGTACTAGATAATGTATAACCCTTTGGGGATTTGAGGCGTGACGTTATAGAGGTACGAGGAAGAGGGTGTAAAGTTCACTCAACCTCAATAGAAAAGTGAGGATCTTGCGACCAGACGGGTGATGTGTCTGGGCTACTGCCCGACGATTGATGTCGGGACGTTGTATATGCTGGTTGCACGGTAAACTCTGCTTGCGCGATGCAGAATTTTGCGTGACGTCAGTGTGCTTCGTAGTTCGCATGAGGCAGTATAGATGCCGCTACAATATCATGTTTGATAGAAATCAGTGTCGAAGGCAGCCGTGGATATGCTTTTGTTTATTTTGCGTAAAAGCCTTGTTATCGTATTAATAATACTCCCACATTAGAACCTAGGTATGTGTATATAAATTAAGATAGGTATCTGATACGATATCATTGATATCATTATTATCATCGATTAACGCATGTAAGTATTACCTAATATGTTTAGAGCTTTGTGCCACTATGTTTGTACGTCTCAAATATAATAAATTGCCCATGGATATCAACAAGAGGAAAATGTCGTGAAGAGTGTTTTGTGTATGAATGTCGATGGCTAAAAGAGTAGGGGAAAACCAAAGAAACGATGGATGGACTGTGTGAATGATGATATGGTAAATAGTTAGAAAGGGGGTGACTACCGAGATTACGACTAATAGAGAAGTATGGAAGAAAAAGTCATGCTGCGCGAGCCCAAATAAATTGGATTAAGGCCAGTAGAATGATGAAGATGATGGATATCAACAAGCCTTAGAACATTACCTATCTTTCTATTTAGCCCGTGATGTACCACTGCTGGGCAAAGGCATCCCTTTCTCTTTTCCACAAACGTCTGTCGGCTGCCATTGCGGGCCAGTCCTTTCCGTAGGAGTCAAGTCTGTTCGTCCCTCCATCTTTGTCTTGGTCTGCCGCGCAGCGCAGCATTTAATGGGACCCAATCAGTGTTTCTTTTAGAGCATTATTTAAAAACTTTCTGTCTATTAACACTTGATTATTGATAGGCAATTACAACATCTTAAAAATAAAAGAGGCTATCAAAATCTATTCCTAGCTTGGTCACCAAAATTCATCGCCTAAGTTTTTATGGAAGTGCAAAAACACATAACAGTTGTATCTTTTTCGCGCTGAAAACTCGCAAAGCTCGTACCTACGCGGATCTGTTTTTTGTAACTTTGTTTATTTATAAGACTGTTTGAATAAAAATAAGTCTGTGTTATTATCCGAAGCCGCTGAGATTCGGATAATAATTAGCTTCTCTGGCGTTTGGCGCTAGTTTACTTTTGTCAATGTAAAGAGGAGGTTCAGTGTTATCTACCAAAAAATACATTTTAGTATTTTTCGAAGTAGGTACAAGTTTATTATTTCATAAATTGTAACGTATGCAGCGTGACATTTTAACGGTTAGGGTACAACCATTTTATTATCTAATTTAATGCTTAATGTGGTATATAATATTTTATATTTTGTCTTTTCAATCTTATTTAATAAAAAACAAATCTCATGGAGCTTTTATCTTTTTATTAATTATTATTTTATGCAATCCAATTAAATCATTCAATCATTCGAGTTTGCAAACATTTATATTGATAACCTTTCGTAAGTACCTAAATGATGTAGGTAATGCTCCTAAGTATTTTTCCTCTAGTGGGTACTCTAGATGTGACTATACCTAAAATATTGACTATGAGCTCATAAATGGCACTGAAAGTAAATACTTGCACGTATTGTTTTGTTTGATTATCCTCAAGAAACTTAGGTATTTTCAACTTATCACGTCATTAGTGCTAAATGCTAAAGTTTGTACAAAATCATAATATTTTGATTAGGTACTGATAGTGTAAGTTCAAAACTTAGTTATTTGTACCTTGTTAAAAACTCGACTACGGATAAGCGTGTAAAACGGCATACCTAACATGCATTTTGTTGTACTAAGTTATAGTATGCCAATGACTATACAACCTCTTTGTGCGGTACTTAGTAATTCCGTGCATTTTGTTTAAAGATACTAAACAGTCAGCGTTCAGATTAAAAGAAGATCATAGAGAACCCCGTTTGGTTTTTTCTGAACTGGAATAGACCAGTTTAAAAAATGGGTAGAGATAATCATTTAAAAAATGACCGCCCCTCCACAGTCCACTGCTTCTTGCAGACACATTTCAAATGTTTGTATAGAAATTTTAGTGGAGTGGTATGCATTTTTAGAATAGTTTATCTCTACACAGGTGTCTGTGGTGCGGGTTTTTCGTTTAACGAAAAACTTTTCCCGATCTTTCTTATGTCAAAGTCAAATCCAATAAAAAGCTCTTTTGAACGTAAAAAAATATATTAGAAATTGAATTGATTCTAAGCGCCTCTTTGAAAAGGTAGGTAGTTTCGTATAGAAAAGAAGTGCAAGAAACTCCATAGAACTTATAAAATGTTTTAGGTACATTATTTCATTTGCCACGAGGTTCTGCGAGTGAAATCGTATGACATCATGAGGAATTAATAGTTACCCATTGAGTGATTTTACTGTATCTTATATTGTCCACGAGCATAAAAAACCGGTTTCTTGGTCGATTCAAACGTGGTATTTTTATTTTTATGTCAATCTTAGGACGTAATGTACCTATTCTAATTTGTAAGCTCGTGTAACTTTACGTTGGGATCATTAAAATTTACGCTAGCATAATATTACCTAAAAAATTTAAAAAAAACGTGTATGGCGGGGTACCCCCTGTCAGGAACGAAGTTCCTTGCGTGGTACTCGCACGCACACACACTCTTACCTATACATTATAATATAACGAGACAAAGAGAGATAGTTTTCATGGTTTTCGATGAGTACGTGACTGAATCTGAAACCATTAAATCAAAATGAAAAAAAAAAGAGGTCAAAATGAAAATCCTATTATATGTAGATAATAGAAAGAGACAGAGAGAGAGAGAGACAGAAAAAGGATATATGGTGTGTTGAAAACATAATACTTAGGTACCTACATACATACATACGGGTCGAATACAGAACCTCCTTTTTTGAAGTCGGTTAAAAATGTGACTGTTATTTTAACCGACATTATGTATCTTACGACTTCTAATTTGATACGATAGAAAAAAATCATGAAGATTTAATTTTTTAGTCCAATCAATAGATTTCATGCAATAAATTACCAGCGTTGTGTCATCGCGCTTATCTTTCTTTTTTCTATGCAGTCCGACAGTGACCGCGCTTTAGGTCACCTAGTCCCCTTAAACAACCTCGTTCCAAAAAAAAATTTAAAAATAATAGTATTTAAGTAACATAATTATTATTGCCTGTAATCTCTGAAGGGTTAGGCAGAGGTGTAGGTACAGACGCCAGCACATCAACCTACTACAGTCTGTCTAGATTTTCAACTTTATCACTAAAGTATAAGGTTCAAAGTTGATTGGGAAAATTTGACAGTTTCGGGTAGGTTGATGTGCTGGCGTCTGTACATATATTAGGTACACCCACACATTTCGCATGTTATGTTTAATTCTTATAATACCACACCCCGGACACTCCATACAACGCTCGCAAAATAATTACTTACTACTACTACATTAAAAAATGACGTTTGTATACGTATGAATGTGTGCGTGAGGTACTTGTGTTTGCGAGCGCTCTGCGACGAATACGCCGAAGTTCGGGGTGAGGTGCGGTAACTGATGTTAGTGCGGGGAAGGGAGTGGCCTTTCTGTACGTAGTACGATCAGCTTCAGAGAAAAGGAACCCCTCAAGACTTTAAAGATTATCGCCCGAGCGCGCTCGAGCCCGCCGTCCCTCGTCGCTCGAGCGACTGCGGGCGCGTCACGTGGCTCTGGCCTCGAGCAGCTCCCTCCCCCGCTGCCGCGCGCCGCATCCATCTCTGCCCGAGCATCCACCGATCCCACTTAAATATTATTTGCAAGTTTTTAAATAATTATAATATGGTATTTTTTCGGCTTTTTGCCCGAACCGTATCCCAAGAATAACTTAACTTACAAAAAGACACTTTACGTGCGATTGAGGATACGAACCCGCATCACCAGGCGCCAGCCGATCACGTAGACCGCGCCTTATACCACTAGACTATTGAATCAGTTAGCCATCTTAACGAAAATTTGAATAGCTTTACTCCTTTTATCGAACAAGGTTGATAACGGTCTAATCTTCTAGATATTAAGGTTTAAATTTCAACTTCCACCACGTATTATAAATACTAACACCTTACCGTCTTGTTTTACAAAATGCAATTCGTAACTCCTCAATTAACTAAATTATAAGGTTGAAATTTGCATAGATTTCTTGTTTGGTTGAATAGAATGTGCTTGATTCCGATTGTTGCCCTACCTACCGTAATTTTAATTTAGAATACTTCTTCGCCTTATTTACTAAACTGTGATTGAGGGTATAATTACTTTTCAAATCGTTTCGTTTTCGTGTCGATCCGCTTGTGCGTAATTATCTTCGTCGAAATATTATCCGATTTATTAAGTTTTTGAACAGTTGATTATATTAACCGATAGTATTGTTCGATTAATAACTTTTTGAAGGCTGGAATTAAATAAACTGACGACTGAGGGAAACTGACCAGTGATATGCGGACTCTAAAATTGTTGTTCTCTGGGAACAGGAACAAAGCATAAAGAACGAGATATGGGCATAACGGTAAGATTTACGTTATACAGATATATGTATTTATTGTTGCAATCATGTTGCATTATTACTGACAAGTTGGATTTTTTTATGTATTCCTAATATTATTATTTTCGTTCCAGAGAAAAACAGTTCGTAGATGGATACAAAGGTATCATGCGACTGGTGATGTGAAATGTGATCGCCAAGGCCCTCGCTCAATAATTGTTTACACTAATGAATCGGGGCGACACCGTAATATTGTGGAAGTTCACTCAGTGACACCCTTCAAAACTACGCGTTCAAGTGTGACTTCAAGAAGTGATAGACAGTGACGGCCATCCTCTCCGTTATTAATAGGCAATTTACTCGGCAGATTTATTGTGTAACTGATCTGATAAAATTACATTGGAACGTATGAGCAAGTGTTAATAATTCCCAATATTTGTGGGATCATTAATTCGTAGTTAATCAAAAATAAACAACCTTTATTATTATCAATCCAGATACTTTTGTTTACAAGTAGTCTTGTAATGTGTGATGCACCATCTGACCTCACATATTTTTATAATTTCTAATGTTGTGTTAAATAAGGGTTATCAGAAAATGTGATAAAAGAGAAAGATGTATATTGCTATACTTTTATAGTTTAGCATGTTGGTTCTTCCTCTGTAATTCACAGGCACAAATGACAACATTTAATTTTTTAATCTTTTTTTCCGATAAGATCATACAAAGTATAAAAAAATAATGTTTTCACAACTTTAAATGAATAAATATTATTGTAGTTGTTTCTAGAAAAATCTATAAATGAACCGTTATCTAATGTTAAACGTTCTAAACCTCACCCAGGGTATCTATTTTGTGTTTAGTTAATATTCTAAGTAAATAACCCCAATTTAACACACATAGAAAACTGTATATTCAAACATGAAGTGGATTCCATGAAGTCCTAGAAATGTAATTAGAGAAATAAATGAATATTGTTTATGCAACATGCCTAGATTTTCTTACAAACCTCATACCTATTTCAACATTTGATTTCTTAAATAATAATTAACAAAAATCACCTAATAACCTATAAAAGAAACAAAAAAAAAAAGAAAAAGAACTTCTCGTCCGAGGATTTGAACTCGAGACCATCGCATTGCTAAGCCGCAGTCTTAACCACTAGACAAGCACGCCATATACAACACATTACAAAAAACTTAAATGGGTTTAATGTCATTACCAAAAGGGGTTCCTTTTCTTTGAAGCCGACTGTACTTTAAGTATTCTGTGATAATACGGCGAGCCTATTGCCATCTACCGGGCACAACTCCAAACTCCAGGCTGAGAAATTCCTAATAGGAAAACCCAATATCACGTTGTCCGACCCGGAAATCGAACCCAGTACCTCAAGCTCAGCAGTAGCGAGGATGTTTAACGATAGGTATTATCACATGTTTTAGTTTGAAAAGTAAACATGTAGTTACTAAATGTATTCGTACGTGTTAAATGGTAAATCGCCTGAACTAAATATAATTTAAAAGAGTGTACTTGAAATTTCTTGCCCGTTCTTCTCCATAGATAACTGTACACTAATTGCGTAACACAGTATCTATCACAATCCGAATCATTTTGAAGGATATTGCTAATCCATTGCGTCATATGTTCGAAACATTTGTTGTCTGCTTGTTGAGCAGACAATTTTTACACAAATAACGTAATGAATCAGTGGCGGATTTACCAATAGGCTGAGTGGGCTGGGCTGGGGCCTAGGGCGGCAGATTTTAGGGGCGGCAAAGGGGCTAACATTTTTTTTAATGTCTGAGGTACTGAAATTAAAAATATTTATATTTATATACCTACCATGTTTTTTTTAGAAAGAATAAACAAAGTGAATGCTCCAATTCAGGCTTCTACCGTAGATTTTATCACAGTTGCCGATCTTTACAAATCTCTTTGCAAGTTTTTCGTAGCTGGTGAACGAGAACATTTTAAGTATTTTGAAGAAAAGGCGAAGCAGTATACAGACAGACATTGGACATTATTGTAGAGGTTGGTAGGGGCGGCAAAATTTGAATAGCCTACTGGCGGCAAATGTGTAAATCCGCCACTGTAATGAATGTTGTTGCATTGTCAAAATGAAAGCCATTACGTAATTTCCCCGCAGGTATGTTTTGGAATGGGACAACTAGTGTCATATTTCTGATTGGCCGACTCCTTGATAATTATGTAAGTAATTCAAAAGTGCCTCTTGATTAATTGAAACACATAAATGGTTTGAGTTTAGAAGGATACAAAAAATAATTCAGGATCAGATTGGAGAGCTACGCGTCGTGATGTAAAATATGAAAATTGTTTGATAGGAATAATTACTAAATTAATATAAACTAGCTTCAGCCAGCGACTTCGTTCGCGTGAAACTTCTTGTTTCCCCCGAGCCACCCCGTCGTATCGCATCACCCGCCCGCGCTATCACTTAACGTTCTTTTTGACTTTTTTTCTTTTTGCTCGGCTCCTAAGGGTCATAGCGTGATGTTAAATAGGGGATCCCTTCTTTTCGCATAATGTTCTTTGTCCTAATATACTTCGGCATAACGATTTTGGCACAATTTGTTTTGGCATAATAATACTTCGGCATAATTTTTTTAGGCATACATTTTATGTTGGCATAATCATCTTAAAGACTAATTTGTTTTGGCATAAATTTGATTCGCATAACGTTAGTAGGCCTAATGACTATTAGCATAACGTTAGTAGGCCTAATGACTATTAGCATAATAATATTTAGGCATACAATTAATATAATTTATACATAACATTATGCAACTTAAACGATTTTTCAATCGCGAGATAACTTTTATCTGAAGAATATATTAGATGTTTTGACAGTTTTTGTATAAAAAAATATGTCAATCAGTTAACTTCTATTATGAGAAATAAATATGGCGGTTATTCCTCAGATAGAAGTTAACTGATTGAAACGGGAACACCCAAATACTCCGAAATATTTTATTCCGAATTTCGATGTTCCGATTTTCAAAAGTCCGAATTTCATAATACCTAAGAATCATAATGTCTATTATTAAAAATCACGAAATTCATTTTACCGAAAGTCATAAATGCGACTTGTTTGTTTTCCGATTTTCATATATTCGAAGAATCAAATGCTCGATGGGTTCGCGGTCCGAAAAACGACATTCCGATTTTCAATACTCCGAATTATTTCCGTTACCGTTACCGCACCCGAACTCAACGAACGCAATAGACGACGCAGGATGCAAGAGCAAGCGAAGGGCACTCCGAGGTTCGGTTTGGTTAGGTTACTTTAAACCCTTTACACAGAAATAGGGGCCCCGCGAAGCGGGGCTCCGTCGACATAGGATGCAAGAGCGAGCGCTTGAATGCTGCATGCTGCATGCTTGCTTGCATGCTGCATGCTTGCTTGCATGCTGCATGCTTGCTTGTTTGCTGCATGCTTGCTTGCATGCTGTATGCTTGCTTGCTTCATGCTTCCTACAGCGAAAAAATAAAAATATGTTTTAATATCATTATGCGTAAATAAATTTATGCTTTAGGATATTATGCTTAAAAAAGTTATGCTTTAGAACTTTATGCTTAATAAATTTATGCTTTACAATATTATGCTTAATCATTATTATGGTTAGAGAAATTATGCTTAAAAAAATTATGCGTAAGCTGTTATGCGTAATTATATTATGCGAAAATATAATTATGCCAAACAAAATTATGCTAAGTTATATTAGGTCTTAAAATTTTATGCAAATGGATAGGGAACCGTTAAATAGCCTATAGCCTTCCTCAAGAATTGGGCTCAAGAAGTCGGATTTGAAAAATTATTCTTGAAATTGATATGCAAGAATAATTTTTCAAATCCGACTGGTAGTTCCAAAGATTACCCCCTACATACAAACTTACAAACAAATTTTACCTCTTTATAATATTAGTATAGAAGTATAGATTAGGCCTTTCATTGATGACTCCGATGCCTTTGATCATCATCTGCAAACCTTTTCTCAGCATACTTGGGGTCGGCTTCCAGTCTATCCAGATGCAGCTGAATACCAGTATTTTACGTGGAGCAACTGACCTGATCTCCACATCCCAGTTACTGGGTAACACTATGACCTCTTGGTAAGACTGGTTGTTAGACTCGTGCTTCTGACGACCCGTATAACGACTGTCAAAGATCCACGAATGACAGCGTGGACCAAAAAGCTTAATGTGCTTTCCGAAGCACGGAGGATATTATTGAAAATTGATACAGGTTACGGAATCCTAAAAAAAAAAATATCAAAATCGCAATATGAGAGAAATTGATACAATGTAAACATAATCGACATGATCAGTGTTGCCACTTCTAAAATAATCGTAATTATGAGAAAACATAGTTTTGTGATAAGTACCTACCTATTGTTTTAGCTGTCGCTAGATTTAAGTAGATGTAATTTAGGTCTTAGTGACTTCCTTTATTAAAATCAAATTAGAAACAGATTTTTGACGATGAGTTTTTGTCGTAAGAACGAGCAGGGATTTCTAAATGAACTTAAAACATCATATCAGCACATAACCCGGGACTGCTGCGTCAACTGGAACTTAGAGTGCCGGACCGACCGGTACGTGTGGAGGTGGCGACGCCCGCAACTGTTAAACATGCCCGTGGCTAGAACCGATCTACTGGCGAAAGCACCTCTCACCCGAACATTCCGTGTGGTGAACGAAGTCCATGAGAGACTGGATATTTTTTCGTGGTCATTGAGTGAATTCGCAAGAGTTTTATTAGGTAAATGAAGGTAGTTATGTAAGGTAAAAAGTTACTTATAGAATAGAATACTCTTTATTATATTAATTGTTGTTAGGTATTTATTGTAAGGTTATATAAGTTATTAGCTTCTTGCCCGCGACTTCGTCCTCGTCCGCATGAAATTTCACCCTCCCCCCACCCTCTTAGGGGTGGAATTTCTAAAAACCTTTTCTTAGTGGATACCTACTCTTCACAAAGAATGAAAGAACACACCCTCCAAATTTCGTCTCTAGGACTAGCGGTTTAGGCTGTGCGTTGATATATATCAGTCAGTCAGGACTGAATTTTATATGTATAGATTTTGTAAGTTAATAACTACACTGTCGCATTTGGGTAAGGCCTGTAATGATAGTTGTAAGGATGATAAAGAAATAAATAAAAAACATTACGCCTGTATGCCCCGAAGGGTTAGACAGAGGTGCTCCTTTGTGTTGTCCCATAATATGTAACAGAGCACGAGCCTTTTGCCGTCAACAGCGCCGGCTCTAGAAAAATTTTTACATGGTGCAAAATCTTAAAGGGGCGCAAGTCTACGTACCTATGTAGGAGGGTCGTGGCGTCGTCGGGGATGGTAAGGGTATGACTCGGTCGGCGAATCTTATGCGGGAGGGAGTGTATCGGGCGGCCGCCGCAATCAGTTGTAGCCGTTTTACATTACAACTGTTGGTATTATTGACGTAGGGGTAGGGTGTGAATTTGCTTAACGATTCATTCCGCTGACTGTACTTACCTATTATATCATCACTCGAGAGGCTGTTTAATAGATTCTTACATAACACAACTAATGTAATTGATACATCAATCATACATACTACTTATTAAAGCCTTAAGGTTAATTAAATTGTCACTCACTGTAAACAAATGTTTCCAGATTGATTTAATAATGTTTG
Source organism: Amphipoea lucens (assembly GCA_947508005.1). NCBI lineage: Eukaryota > Metazoa > Arthropoda > Insecta > Lepidoptera > Noctuidae > Amphipoea > Amphipoea lucens. The sequence goes on from OX382375.1 coordinate 10,922,388, forward strand.
ACCATCACGAAGGTTGTATCAATAGCCTCTAACCTCATATCATAGAATTAAAAACCCATTATGGAATGTTTGTAAACAAATGTAACTTTTGGCGACTGTTTGCTTAACTATTAGGAATACGTTATTAAGTTTTTTTATTTAAACTGTGGGAATCTACTAATTAAAAATTAAACATCACTATTATTACGTCAATAAAACACACTTAATTTTGACAGATCAACAACATTTATGTACGTTGTTGAGCAGAATTTTTTTTTCATACAGCTTCTCAAAATAAAAAGGGCCATGTAAAAATAAGTCAAAAGAATGTATGACAGTGTTTTGACAGTTGTGTGCAAAATGGCGGAGTTTTCACAGCTGTTTTATTATTATTAATTGCCAGTCAGACGTTTTTAATTGGTGTCATCATTATAGATACTATTGTGTTTTATGGACTTTTTATTCTAATTCGAACACTTGCTCAATACGATGAAAAGCATGACTAAACTTAGGTACGGGTTGAATAACTTAAAGGGTGTATAACTTATACAGAGTGTTGATGCAATAGACAATTTTATACAAGTTTAATTCACATAGTTCCATTATGTGGCAGTAGGTATTACGTCCGGCCATCCGGTACACTTTGTGGGTAGTCAGATCTCTTTGGTTACTATTCTTACTATTGCATGAGCTATTCCCAGATTCCCCTGGACAAACATTCAAGTATCGCGTCCCGTGGAGTTTATTTTAATGTTTTACTTAATGCTATCTGTAGAATCCTGGTGACGCCGTATTTAAGTTGATTATCACACTAAGCTTCTCGTGGGAGGCCACTTTTCCTTCAACCTTTTCCCGCCTTTCATGGTGACTGACAGATGACATTAGTGACAGCAGCTATCTCACTACTTGAGTGGATGAAACAGTATTTAGTCATCTATTAAATAGACCTATATACTCCACTATCTCATCACCTGCATAGTCTTTTTCCAACTATGTTGGGGTCTGCTTCCAGTCTAACCGGATGCAGCTGAATACCAGTATTTTACATGGAGTGACTGCCTATCTGACCTCCACAACCCAGTTACTGGATAATACGATACCCCTTGGTAAGACTGGTTGTTAGATTTTCGGGCTTCTGACGACCCGTATCTAACGACTGTCAAAGATCCATGAATGACAGCCGGTAAAGTGCTTGCCGAGACACGGAGGGGTCTCACACACTCCACTGTCTATCAGACCTTTTCTTTCAGTCACCATTGCGATGATTAGGCAAGTAGGTACTTATGTAGCGTTAAAGTAATTACAATATCTATTACAACTTCAGGAAACATCATACTTTTAAATGAGTTAGCAATTCTAGTTCTTTTCGTAAAGCAGGTTGGTTTGGTTGCGCTTGCTTGTCTATGATTCTAAGTTTTTTACATGGCGTATAGAAGTTGCAAAAGGTTCAACAATGTGTGGAGTATTTTACAGGCACAATTAGCTGTTTGAGCTTTGTTTCTGGGATGCCAACGGAGACTGTGATGTATCTGATAGATCTATAGGGTGCCAGGTAAGTCGGTGATGACCACTCACCATTAAGCATGCCACCTACTTTTGTTTCGTGCTACCTAGCTGGATTGTGGAGGACAGATAGGCGACTGCCTTATACATGGAGCGACCGCTCCATGTAAAATACTGGTAAGTATTCAGTTGCATTTGGTTAGACTAGAGGCCGACCCCTAACATAATGTGGGTAGTTGGGAAAAGGATAAGCAGATGATGATGTGCGTGTCTTTATAATTGTTAAAGGAAATGGAACTTCTGCACGTCTTCAATTCTGCTGGACTCATAATAGCCGTCTTAATAGTTCAAGTATAATGCATAGCTTAGATTCCTCGGCTCGGCAGTACTCGGCACGCGATTCGAACACACACGAACATATAATTATGTACTAGTTGCTGCCCTATTTACTGTGTATTGAAGTTTTAGTTTTTTAGTTTTGAACTTTTTGGTGATGTTGTTCGTGGAGATCGGTCACAATTAAGGTATGATTCCGATCTCGGCAGCACGCAGCAGTGCTGCCGCGGCAGTGCGGTCGCAGCACTACTGGTCAGTACTGGTCCTCATACATTTTCTACGGGTTTATACGTGATTACATTCCGAGCACGGCAGCAATGTGACGCAGCAATGTCGCGCAGCATTGCTGCCGTGCTCGGAATGTAATCACGTATAAACCCGTAGAAAATGTATGAGGACCAGTACTGAACAGTAGTGCTGCGACCGCACTGCCGCGGCAGCACTGCCACCTAGGATAGGGTGGATACTCAGTCTTATAAAGGGTTATCGTGTTATCCAGGGATTGTGGAGGTCATATAGGCAGTCGCTCCATGTAAAATACTGGTATTCAGCTGCATCCGAAGCCGAACCCAACATAGTTGGAAAAAGGCTAGGTTGATGATGAGTGTAAAAGCTAGCACAAGTAGAAAAACTGTAAAAGATAGGTGCTCCAGGTTTCTACGGGGCTGTGCATGGGGCTTAGAACCACAATTGCTATAGAAACCCTGAAATCATCGCTGGCGTAGAGTGATAGCGATACATGGCCATTAGGGACCATTCTGTATTGGGCTTCTTGGATGGCACAATTTAAATATTCTGGAAAAGTGTATTAGATTAAATAAAAAAATAAATACTGGTTTCTAGCAATCAAGTAGGTATAGACCGTGCCTACGTCTTTATCTTTTCCAGAAAACATCAAGGCATGGGCAACTACCTAAATTAGAATGCAGTTAGTCTATAATTAATTTAATATGTAATCAAATCACTCAAACTAAAATAACTACAGGGTCAACAAAACTTCGCAGAAGTGATGGGTACAGATATCTAAACACATATAGAATAAAAAAAGGATTTCCTCGACTACATACTTCGAGAGTCTTCGGAGTTTCGCTAACTGATTTAATATTTGACCCTGTATAGGTACCTACCTACTATTTAAAATATGCCTAGCTTGTAATGATCCGCCAGTTTAATACGATACTTCAGCACGTTTATGGCAATGGCCATTGCTCCTGCTCTGCCCACTATCAGCTAATGCGTTTACTATTTAATTATTTACAAGCACTTGTATAGAACTCAATTTATGCTTATTAACATAATGGAGGACAGTTATGATTTATTTCCGTTGGATCCCGTTTTTGAATCCCATTTTAATATTTTTGGCGTTGGATCCCGCACATTATTATGTATTTCCGTTGGATCCCGAATTTAAAAAATGCAAGATAATTACGTTTTATTGTCGTTGAATCCCGAAAAGTATTTCCGTTGGATCCCGAATGCTTAAAAAAATCTGAATGCGGGTACTTTCGACAACAAAATTGTTTATAATAAAATGAGGAGTTCACTAATGATTCACCAAAACTCCATTGACAAATTAGTTTACAACCAACGTTTCGTATACTATTTATTTCACAAACAACTCATTTTCTATATAATCTAGTCGTTTCTGGCACTCGCCGGCCGCTGCCGCGGCACCGCTCGCTTCGCTCGCTCGGCTCGTGCGTAGGGGTCACAGTTTTAACCTAACCTAACCTAACATTGTTTTTTTTTAAATAATTAACCTAATCTAACTAGTTCGGTTCCGGGTACCCCACTAAAAATAATCTATTTTTATTGTTTGATAAAGGTAAATCACTTTTCTTCTGAAATGTACACATGTTGTTATAATATGGGATTCAACGGAAATAGCAAACGGGATCCATCGTTAATACCTAAAAAATGGGATTCAAAAGTGGGATCCAACGACAATAAACGACAGTTATAACTAGCTGACCCGGCGAACTTCGAGTAATGTGACAAAGTTCAATAGACACGTGGCGCAATCTATTATCATAATAACGTTATTGTTGTTTTCCTTGGGAACGGCACTTTTTTTCGGGATGACAGGTACCCTATGTCCCTGACAACGTATAAGCAAAATTTCAGGATGATCGGTGCAGTGGTTTAGGCGTGAAAAGGTAGCAAACAAACTTACTTTCACATTTATAATACCTATTAGTAAGGAAGTTAGACTTATAGTCCCACTGCTGGGCAAAGGCCTCTTTCTCACACAGAGAAGGCACAGGCATTGATCACCACGCTTGCTCAAGACGGGTTGGCGATTTTAGACTTATATGTATTAAGGGGCTTACAGGACTTAAGCGCAAATAACGCAAGTTTTAGAAATAATAAAAGTATATAATGGACTACATTAAACAAAATCAAAAAAAATTATGACATTCTTTAGGATATATGCTAGGTAGATAGTGTGTTGAAAACATAATAGGTACAACTTATTTGGTACGATAGAAAAAAATCATGAAGATACATCTCTAAAAACTTTCTTTTTACAATAAAAACCATACGAATAACATACAATCATTATGATTTTTTGTCAGACTATTTTCTACAAGCAACATACTAAAACTCTAATGTTTTAATTTTTTAGTCCAAACAATAGATTTTCCGTATTTTGCAATAAATTACCAGCGTTGTGTCATCGCGCTTCGTTTTTTTTTCTATGCAGTCCGACAAATACCGCGCTTTAGGTCATGTCCAGGTTTTCACAAAATGTTTTCCTTCACTGATGTCAAAACTTACAAAGAGGTTCTTCCCGGTTTAGATTCTTACTGAAGTTAACGACATAGCTTGCAGAGTAAGCAAGCTGCAGTGGTAGTGGGCTGCTCATGTTTGTCGAAGGACCGATAGCTGGTGGAGCAGAAGAGTCTTGGAGTAGAAACCGCGTGTCGGTAAGTGTAATGTGGGACGCCCTCCAGCTAGATTGACCAACGACTTTAAAAAGGTGGCTGGGACAGTCTGGATGCTGAAGGCGAAGGACAGGGTGTTGTGGCGCAGCCTGGGAGTTGATTGATCCATTGAGATTCTTCCCGCGGATGTGACACGAAGATCGGCGTAATACCGACTTCCACGTGATATAATACCAAGGAATTATTACGCATCTAACACACCGACACTAATCTCCCTTTATAAGTTTAGATCGTGGAAAACATGTAACAATATGGCGGATAGGTGACGTCACTACGTCCGTCAATAATACACCATCCGCTTCCTAGCTGTCGACATTATTTTATAACATTGTCCATCATCAAGAAAATCTAGAATGACTTCCACAAAACAATGGTGGTTGGAGAGCAATAAATAATTAACTCTTGTAACACTGACAGCCGATGAATCATTATTTCATAATTTTTTTTACTGGCAATTTATTGTTATCCTGTTGCTAGAGAGTTAGCATTGAAAAGTTTATTTTAATTAAGGGGTCATTATGTAGTCTTTATATTATTAATATCCTAGTTTAATTAAGATGGAATTATTATCTTTTTTTAATACAGTTAACGACAGTAACTTAATTATCTTGTGATATTAAAATATAGCATACATAAACTCACGCTTTCTTCCCACGATATAGGCAGACCGCCACCTGCTACAATTCTTACATAATTATTGCTTTTGCTTCGTTTACGTCCATACATCTGGTTATACTCGCAGGTCGGTTGTGAGTACTTCGCACCTGGCCTTTCTGAAGAACAACATATAAGGTCACTATATGTCCTCCTAGGGCATCCCCTCCCGGCATTATTAAAATATAACTTAACTGGCTTCGAATTTTTTGGTTCTATTTCACACCAGTTTCCTCACGATATTTTCCTTCACCGTTTTGAGAGCAGTGGTGATGAAATTAAATAGACAAAGTAAAGTGCCTGCCTGGGTTCGAACTCACGACCTACAACTCGTAAGTCGAGTAGGTACTGTACTGGCAGCACCCTAGGATATATGGTATGAGTATAAAGTCCTCCAGACTGAATTTCGGCCATGGTGACCAAGCTCAGCGACCACCCTCCAGCGCAGGAGATATTATAGTGCACAAGTGTGTGCGCAAACACAGTGCACTCTCTCTCTTCAATCACTCTCATAGTCCGATGGGACGGCAATCCGACACGACCGGAGAGAGATCAGGCGCGGGACCAACGGCTTAACGGGCGCAATGAGGCACGGCAGTATTACATCACCAACGTCCAAACTCCGGGCTATTACTAAGAAATTTCCCATGGAACAACCCAGTAACACTCTGCCCGACCTGTTAGGAGCAATAAAATAGTTTATAATAAGTTGGCAACCCCGTTGTTGCGAACCCCTAATATCCGGTGTGACATGGCGGCCTGCCTTACCTGTGTAACCGTTGTAACGTTGTTGTAAAACTCCCATGATGACGGGAGTTTTACAACAACGTTACAAATATACATATAATAAAAGGTGTATCATTCTTCACCTGGGTTTATTTTTCAAGTCCTCATAATACGACCCGGGAATCGAGCCGAGGATCACACGCTCAGCAGTCGAACTTGCGACCACGAGACTGACAACGGGGCAGTCAAAGCTTTGAGTACGAGTATACCGAGGTTCTAGCTTGCTATACCTAGTAGCTTTGAAAAACTAGCCCCGTGTACCTCGGTTAATGATAAAAAGGGTTTCCGCTACGCTCCAAAGACCATAGTCTCACAATTACATAATACAACATGATTATAGTTACAAATGATGTTTAATTACAAAGTCGGCTGCCGTGCTCATAACCTGTGGATAATGGCTACCTTCGAAATATTGCTCTATTTTACAAGCAGCAATTTTATGTTGGCAACACTGTTGTTTGAATGGTTTGCCAACTTGTTGAGTGGAATGCTCCTGCGCTATAACCATGAAGTTAAATACAGAACTTCCTTTTTTGAAGTCGGTTAAAAAAGCTCGTTAAACGATCGGAATTAATATGAACATGGGAAAAACGGACGATAATCCTTTCTTAAACTATAGCATAAATTGTTTGTCCGGGAAGCTTTATTTTGTAAGACCATTGCCTAATATACAGTCTATTGTCCACTTCTTTCATTGCTCCCCGCGCTAATAGGTAATAATAATGTGGTTCATCTCTAACGTAATGACGTAATTAACGTATTCAATATTGACCACATTGCTGTTTGGATATAGCGAGAGAATCATGAAAATTCGTTTATTTTTTACTGAACGTGAAAATGATAACCCAATCTATAACCAATAACTAAGCAATTTAGGTTATTTAAGTTATTGGTTTCTGAAAGGCCTGAATTTTCTACTGTACCTACCTACGGATGCATAATTGGGCGAATAAAGTAGATTTTTAGGCATACTTTTGGGGTAGCCGCCCGTATTTAAATTTAAATACGTGTGTCCTTTTTCTGACTGGCATAATTGCCACCAATCCTATTATAATTAAAACCTTAAGTCGCCTTGGTAGTCATACCTACAAGAACAGAAAACAATTATCTTATCAACGCTTATTTCTTGCTAAAATAAAGACTATGACACAAAACTAGCCATTCCAGCGTCCAACATTATTACCGTCAATAAAGTATTATTACAACAATGACAAGCTGTTAATATTTCCATTATTTTTATGGGATAATTCACTAAACGTTTATGTTGTGAAACGACAATTTAGCAAGATGTTATCATGGTGCGATTTTTAGATAATGTTGGCTGAACTGAATTGAAATGTCATTATGACAGGTCTGGGGGAAAAAAGATGGCGGCGGAGTTTCTTAGAGAAACCATTTTTATGATTTAAAAAGTGTCCGTGGAGTTTCATGCCCGTTCTTCTCCATAGGTACCTATTACGCTTTGGGAATGGGCAACTAGCTTCGTCTTTCTGACAGACCTACCCCTTGACAATGCAAAAGTGCCTGTAATTGGTTTATTTGAAATAAATGCTTTGATTTTGAGTTTGAAACATATGACGATTCAGACGATTGACAAAGGTTGATTATAGTCTGCTAGGTATGCTTATTAAGTTCGGTAACAATAGAAAAAGACAGAACCCAGGAACATAAGCTTCCTAGAAACGTTTTTTCGGATGCTATTTTTGTCTACGAATTCATTAGAATATTGACAATACATCATTCATTGCATCTTTTTGCAATAACAAGACTAGGTATAAGATACCTACAAAAGACTTTTTTTTTTCTAAAAGATTTAAAAACGATTGCACATTCTAAGGAGATTGTATTCATTTATTATACCTTTTGACAGATTCAACATTCAAGATGGCTGACATTTGACACTGAAATGTACACGTTGCATTTGCGTTATTGTGTTTCTTTGGCAACAAGTAAATAATTTAATGTCTTTGTTTGGCAATAGGTAAATTATTCAGACTTTTAAAGTACGCAAACATTTTAAGATTAAGCCGAGGTAAAATATTTAAATACATAAGGGGAATTACTTTCGGCTTATTAAGGAAGATTGACACTTAATTTGTCTGTGTGACTTCCGTATTTTTTAAGCAAGCAAATTGATGATTTTAGAGTTCCTTAAGTGTCTTTGGGTTAGTGAAAAATTTTATGAAATTATTATAATGTCTCTATTTTTTTGGATACGAAATTCGAAGAGATTAGTATAGGTAATTAGTGTGGATGAAGACAGATAAGATAAGAAAGATGATATTGCAGAAAGGAAGTAAACACTGAACTAACGGCTGATTAAATATGGTAGGTACGGGGAAAAAAGATAACACGCACGCACTTTAACTTTCAATACATTTGGAAAGGCCCCGAAGGAAGACTGATTGAATGAGCTAGTAACGTAGGTTAAACACTGTCTACTAAACACAAGTAGTGAGGTAGCTGTCACTAATGACAGCTGTCAGTCACTACGAATGGCGGGAAAGGCTGAAGGCGAAGCGTTGCCTGCAAAAGTGACGTGGTGTGGTAAGGTGAATTGTTAAATCAGCTTTAATATGAGCACAGGATTCTGGGTCAGTGGGTAGTCTTAGGGACTGCAATCCCTAACTCTAAATTATGGTTGGCTACCAGTAGTTATCTGGCATGGATTTTTTTTTCTTAGCTTAAACTGTCTCACTGCTGATCAAAGGCCTCCCCCAAAACTTTCCAGGCATCCTTTTCCAGAGCAACCTCGATCCAACCCATGTGGTACGCGGTACGCGTCTAGGCTGTCTTGCCACCTCTTCCTTGACCGATTTCGGTGGCGCCGTTCATCCTCAGGCACTCACCGTGTGAAGATTGTTGCCCAGCAGTGACTGTGCATGCTGCTGACGTAGCCCGCCCAATCCAACTTTAGCTTGGCAACCTTTTTGCAGACGCCTTTTTTTCCTTTCAGCCTTGTTTTGTTTAATTGAGCTCCCTATCTGCTACAAATCAAACCACATCATCAACTTAAGCGCCACATGCAAGGGATTAAAGATCAGAATCATTATTATTCATTTTATGTACATAATAGTAGCTGATTGCTTTAACCCATCGTGTGACGTTGTAATTATTAACAGTCTGTAGTTTGTAAGGGAGTAGGTACAAGTGCACAACGGAGATTACTCGTGTCTATCAAACTTAGCGTTCTATCTAAATCTTTGGGCTTCATTTCTTTCATCATCACGTGGATCAGTTTTCCTGTCTGGTAATCTTTGCATAAAGATTTATTATTTTAGAACCTTTTGACAAGATTCACACGCGGTCCTCGCGCCATTCGTATGGCTGATAACCAATTGTTTCTTAAGGTAAAAGTAGAGGAAGTCATCGCTAAGATCAAAATCAGATGTAGACGTAATAGGAAATTCAATTCGATTCGACGGAAAATCATAGAACTCATGCACTTAAAATTATAACTGTCGATCTCTTCTGTAAAAATCTCACAATGACAACATAGGTGAATTGAGCTGTCATTCCACCCAATGCTAGGGCTTACTATTGACAGGTCACTTCACCTACGTTTTCACAATGATATTTTTTGCAGAATAGACCGGCTGTACAATTATAAGTAGGTAGGTACAACCCCTTAAGGGTTCATTCATAATACTTCCTACTTAGAACAAATATGTACAGCAGATAAATTAACAAAGACACAAAATCAAATGGAAATAATAATATTCACAAAGTAGGTGGAGTGTGCCAATTTAATGTGACAAGTGACCGTGTATGTCAAACATTGTTCTTGAGGAAAATGAATATGTCAGAATGACTCGCAGTAATAAAATTATTATTTCGAAGTACATAACCTCTTTATTTGTTATAAACACAGAAAAGTTTTAATTTTTTTTTTGTGGCACGGGGTTTTATGGCTTTGGAGGTTATGTCGTGTCTTTTTTACCGAAAATAATGAAAGCTTTTATAGTTCCTACTAGCCGGCCTATTTTTTAAAATTCTCACCGTGAAACCATAGGCGAAGTGAAGTGAACTGTCATTCCACGTGTTGCTAGGGATTGCCACTATTGACAGCTCACTTCACGCTCACTTCACCTAAGTTTTCACGGTGAGATTTTTACAGAAAGGATCGGCTGATGCTGCTAGTTTCAGAAATTAGCGCATTCAAACAAACAAACTCTTCAACTTCATTATTAGTATAGATGTATTGTAATATTGATTAAATAAATAAATAACTAGTTCTACACAGGATACATTAAATAGAGACATTAAAAATAGGTGGTATGTGAATAGTGTTGCCAATTAAATTATAATTTAATTTATATGTCCTGGCAATATTGACATAAATTAAATGATTACAGCAAATATCCGAGGTTTACGTACGGGTCACGCTAATTAGATATATCCGATCAGTAAAATATTATAAGTAATATAAAATAGCCAAAAGTATTTTACAGTAATTGGGACATTGTAATGTTAGGTATGGAGTAATGGCAGTGGGAAGGTGACGGCAGAAGGGGCTCGAGGCCATCGATCACTAAAAAGAATTAGTGATCGATGCTCGAGGCTAAGTGATAACAGCTGCACGGATCGATCGGAAGTTAAGCTACGCTTGTCGTGGTCGATTCGTGGATGGGTGGCTATCCATTACCTAGGGTGGACGTACCAGTCCCAAACCAGTCGCCTGTAGTTGACCATTTGCGTAAAAAAGTCAACATTTTAAGAATTAGCGCCAATATCTATAGGTTTTTAAAATCTGGGTTACCTTATTACATCTTTGAGAATCTACTACTGTGAATTTCAGGTGAATTAATAAAAAAATATAGCTTTCTTTTTAATATTTGTCGCTACGCGTCTTGTTCACTCGCCGTTCGGCCGCCATTGCTATAAGGAGCGCTCAATGAAAGGTAAAGTTCAATCCATTTAAAATGTAGTATTTTTTAAGTAAATTGTAAATGTTTTGTGAAATATAGTTAATATATTTATCAGTGTAATGATTGCAGATATAAATTTGAACAATTTTTTTGTTTTTAATAGGTTTCTGAGACTGGTTTACTACTGGAACGCATGTTGTATAGGTTGCCTATAGTTGACCATATGGTTTACTACTGGTTATTTCTTAAACTTGCGTTTTTTGTCATTATTATTGATCTTTCAACAATTCCCTTTGATTATATTGATGAACAATACAAAATTGACGATTTTAATTAACATATTCCAGTAGTTGACCAGTGGTTTGGGATAGGTACATTCATAGTGTTCGTGGAGTTGACCAGACATTGTATGTTTTAGGCGTCCTGCTAAAATTGACTTGATTTTTTTTTCAATATACTTATTCAGGGTGTAAAGAGTGAACCTTTCATGTTTACCTTTTCTATGGACGATTTTATTTTAGAATACTTACTTAACTTCAAATAATGATTACTTTGTTTTAGCCACGAAATGCCACCCAAGAAAAAAAAAATTCAAGTATAACCAAGAAGATGTAAAAAAGCAATGGAAGAAATTCAAGTGACTGGAAAAATTAGGCAAACCTGTTGGATTCTAAATGACCAAATTTCTTTAATAGATTTTCAACTTTATTGCTAAAGCATAAGGTTCAAAATTGATTGGGAAAATTTGACACTTTCGGGTAGCTTGATGTGCTGGCGTCTGTACAAAAGTTAGATCTCAATAAACGTTGATTTTAAAATTTAATAAATGGCCGTTTATTTTATTCATGTATAAGTCAATACGTTGGTCAATTACTGGCTCAATCTTGGTCAATAACCGGGTATATGTTGGTCCAACTAAGGAACAGTCCAACTTTTAGGATTTAACTCAAAATTACAGCAATTCCTAAATACTTATGCAGCAATCATTTTTAATCCTCATTTTGTCTTTAAGCAAACTTTAAAAATAACATAGAACTAAAGTCTTCCGTCAAAATCTGTTAAAATGACAGTTAATTAAAGTCAAAATATCTTCTTAACTGGTTTGGGATTGGTACGTTCACCCTACATATCGAAACCCCTCCGTGCCTCGGAAAGCACGTTAAACCGTTGTTCCCGGCTGTCATTTGTAGATCTTTGACAGTCGTTACTGGTAGGTAGTCAGAAGCCCACAATTCTGACAACCACCTAACGCTAAGGTGGATACACACTGCAGGCGTGCGACGCGGCGCATCGCATGCGAAGCACTTGCCTCGCAAAAAGTATACGTACTTGCATTCTAATAGACCATACAAGAAGGGTGTAAATTAATCGAGGTTTGTTCTGAATTTCAAGGGGGAATTAAAAACTCCAAATTGGTCTCCAAAAGCTTCAAATCGACTTTAAAAGAAATAAAAATATATATAGGTATGAAAAGTTGATTCAGATTACTTCAGCTGGTAGATTCTGTGAAAAATTACAACTTAGGCGCGATGAGCTGTCAATATTGTTAATCCCTAGTATCAGTTGAAATGACAGATCACTACAAACTCACTTTACATAAGTAGGTACCTAGATATTCGAGTTGAGATTTTTACGGAATAGATCAGCAGATATTGAGTATGATATTTAGGTATTATCTTGGTTGCTTCCATCGGTGTAAATAATAAACATTTAGACAAAGTGGAACAAAAAGTCGTCAACGACTCTATGACGTCATTCTTTAAGTTTTTCCCCCACAATCACTACAATAACTACTTTTTTAACCGACCAAAACAACCTGTCTCTTGCGTAAACACTCCCAATTGCGTATTCTTTTACATGTTTTGACATTTTACCTTCGATAAATGAACAATCAATTCGAACAAGTCCATGTTTTTTCAAAAACTCGTTAAAAAACAGTTCTCGACAGGATTTAATTTTTTTACTTTTTTTACGTCACTGGCTGGCCACACAATATTCGATTTTCAAATGAAACCGTGACCAATTTTTTTTCCGGGTGGCAAATTATGGAACTAGGCTCCAAAAGTAGGTATTGAATTTGACATTGCTTTGACAGTTGTCTATGCTACTAGCACTACAATGAAGTGCAGTGTAGTAATAGACGTCGATAGGGTTGTATAAACTTTGTAGTTTTATTCCATTTCCCATTCCATTTGCTGTGGGGAATCGTCAACCCGTCTTGAGCAAGCGTGGTGATTAATGCTCGTGGCTTCTCTGCTCGTGGCTTCTTCTCAGGACAATAATAAACTGGTATTATTATATCTAATAACTATTTCCTTTGCGTGAGAAAAACATTGTATTTTCTAACTGTCATTAACGTTACGTAGTTTAATTTCAATGACAGGCCACAAGGGTAAAGGGTGAAAGATCACATAGGAAATAGAAAATAAAGGCTTTATTTTATAGCCTACCATTATCTTAAAGTTATTAAGTTGTTCTTTTGTTATTGCAAGTGGTGTAGGTCTCATTATAAGTCCACTGTAACTTGATAACTTTAGTAATTGGCTGGCTAATTGGAAGTTTCAGGTTACTTCAACTTAATTTCTCTTCTGTTTTTCCTACCTATATAATATAGGTACTAGCTTCTGTCCGCGACTTCGACTGCGTGAAAGGGCTATAAAGATCCACGCATGTAACCTATATAAATCGATAGCTGTCATCAATGCAAACAGAAAATATAATAGGACCAAGCCCCGTAATACGTCACGTTTCCGAGATATTAACGTTCAAAGTTGATCACGTGACCTCCATATTTTTTTTGAACTTGCTTACATCTTGTTGCATAGATGTTTGATTACCTACTTTAAACTTTCAGAGTGATTATTTGAAACATCAAAGTGACAAGATATGTACCTACGCAAGCAAAAACAAAATGGCGTGACCGTAAGTTTAGTATGCCAGGGTCCTTATAAAAATCTTCAATCCCTTTTCGGCCCCCGATCCGCCGCGTCGCATCCCATCATCTGCCCGCGCTATTACCACACCCCGGACACTCCATACAATGCTCGCAAAATAATTACCTACTACTACTACATTAAAAAATGACGTTTGTATACGTATGAATGTGTGCGTGAGGTACTTGTGTTTGCGAGCGCTCTTGTTAAAGAACTGCGACGAATACGCCGAAGTGCGGGGTGAGGTACGGTAACTGATGTCAGTGCGGGGACGACGGGAGTGGCCTTTCTGTACGTAACTAGTACTTTAAGTATTTTGTGCTATTACTTCATTTAGCTTAGATTTCTTTCTGACTTTTTTCTTTTTGCTCGGCTCCTATCGGTCTTAGCGTAATGTTAATAGCCTATAAAAAAAATAAAAATAAAACCTTTTTACTACAGACTTTTAAAACCATAGAATGCATATATCTATAGCCTTCCTCAAGAAATAGGCTATCAAATGAAAAATATTTTTTTATATCCGACTAGTAATTCCGGAGACTAGCGCGTTCAAACAAACTCTTCAGCTTTATTATTAGTAGTATAGATGTAAATGTTTTATTCAGCCTACACTGTTCCAATGCTGGGCAAAGGCCTCCCCAAAATCCTTCCAGGCATCCTTTTCCAGAGCCACCTCGATCCAACCCTTGCGGTACCTACGCGTCTAGGTCGCTATCTTTTCCTATAAATACCTAAATGTTACTAAAATATTTAAACAGAAGTATTCTAGAACAGGTACATACAAGGATCTTTTGGCGCGTCAAAATCGAAACTAACGCGGCCATCTTGCATTTTCAATAAAGCGCCCCCCTGTAAATGTCATTCAGTCGCCAATAGATTCTTGTAGCACTTTAGAGGTTGTCTTACAATATTTGACGAATCCATTTCCGCATTACCCCTGACATCAACTCTTATAATACAGTCGTACAAATAGGCAGTAAAACTAATAAACAAACTAGGTATGACACCTCCACTTAGCGACAACCGTCAACACGGACATCCATGAGTCCGTGTGTAACAACATTATCAACTTAGCAAATACTTGGATCCCTATGAGACCAAGTGGTAACAAAGATGATGGAATATCAATAGTTCTAGTGCTTGCAAATGTATGTTTTTGTAGCTCTGTAAAGAGAATTTAAATAAAACCTTCGATATAGATCCTTTTTGTTGCGTAGTACCTACGTTTCATGTGACAACTTTATCATCATCACTTTTATATTACCCGAATGTAGGCAGACTCTCGTAAGTACCACGTACCAGTACTACCAGTATTTCGTCAAAATCAAAGTCATTTATTCAAATTAGACTAAGAATTATTTCTTTTCGAACGTCAAAGTTACATGAAGACAGTCCCCCAAAACTCCCGCCTTTCACCACTTCCTAGTGCTTTAGCTGGACAGAAGAAGTGGCGCAACAAACTCCCCAGCAACATAGTATCGTGTCGCGGTGTCGGTAACTCGGTTGTGGAAGTCGGATAGACAGTCGCTTCTTGTAAAATACTGGTATTCAGTTGCATCCTGTTAGACTGGAAGCCGACCCCAATATACAGGGAATATATTGAACACATGCGACAAATCGAAATGGGAGATTGTACTCATTATTATGAACAACTTTTACTATGGGACCAAACCTGAAATCGCGAAAAAAAAAATCAGCTGTTCCCTACATACCTAACTCATCAAAATATAGGGAACAACTGATTTTTTTTTTGCAATTTCAGGTTTGGTCCCATAGTAAAAGTTGTTCATAATAATGAGTACAATCTCCCATTTCGATTTGTCGCATGTGTTCAATTTCATCCTGTATGTAGACAATGATTTTAAACTTAAAGCCAAAGTATTTAACAAACTTGTCAGGCCTCACCTCATGTCATTCAAGAGTTCAAGACCTATAACTAGATTGATATTTATTTGTATGTATATGTATGATATGATACATAGATAGATATAGATTTTATTAAAACATTTTTTCTTTCCGCAGGTACGTCATCATCACCAAAGGCAGTGTTGCTGTTGAGTAAGCCATCAAATTAACGTTATCTATCGTCTTTATCTACAATGTTTTCTTAGCTGGCATGAGGCAGACAGCTAAGAAAGCTGCCGTGAAATATTTCGAGAAATATATATATTTTTAGGAGCGCAAAATGGAAATTAAAATTCGGGCTAATAAAATCCATAAAAATAAACCTTAGGTACGACATAGACAACTTAACTAATTCTATTCTTAGACCTTCCATCATCAAACACGTCAATACTAAGCCATGGTTATCTCAAAACTTAATAAAACCATCCTATCAAGTAATTATCACCTTCAGTTTACACCATACTTATATACATTTAACGTTACCAATATTTGTCTAAAACATTACTGGGTTTCGAAGACGAAGACTTTGTTAAGAAGTGACGTGATGGGTAAGGTCAGGATATTTATTGAAGCTTCAAACTTTATGGCGGTTCTGAAGTGCGTTACTCGCTGCGCAGTACCTCACCCCTCACCCCCGCTGAAACGTAAATTTGTTACTGCGCAGCGACTCGCCTCGTGTTCCGAGCCGTCATAAAGTTTGCATCAGGATGTAGGTACCACAAAGCCGCGCCGGCAGCGTCTAAAGTTAGCAATAGCACGACGACATCAAGCTATAATTTTTATACAATGCGAGATCAGGTAAAACTGGAAATGTACAGCTTGACATGTCATGGTGTGTACCAATCAAATTCGTGACGTCGCAAGTGTGTTGAACGTGCAACTTCTGGCGTCTTCGCCATTACACAGAAATCTATGGTATCTATATCAACGTCAAGATACTGCGGAATTTAGTAGCAGCAGAAATACATTTTCGGGTTAATAAAGTAGTAACATTTGTAAGTGTGCAGAATTTGAAAAAGCCCTAAAAGTGACAAAACGAAGTCCCAAAACAAAGTTATTATAACCTGTTGCAGAAGGCCAAAGCGTCTACAGTGTGGTTGTAAATATGTCACAAGACGAAATGCCGTATCAAGGCGGATCGGTCGATTTTGAGAAAGTAAAGTGAGGTACTGGCCGAAATGTTGGCTTCTTTATTTGACCGTTATATTTTTTTTGTGTTGATGATTATGTTGGCAGTTCCATTTTTTTTAAATGATGTTCTTAATTTGAATAGTTATAGGGTTTACTGCGACAATAATTTACGAGTACAAATTAGCATTACCCAATTAGATTAGGTAATCATATTTTTTTGTAAAACTTCTTTATGCATACGGACTTTACGGACTAATACGGAGTTTGCGTGTAAGTAAGCGATTGTTGCACTGTTGCATACACACTTTCGCATGTTACCTTGAGCATAGAACCTTTGTAAACTATAGTTGGTGAACCAATAAAATATATTAAAATTAATTGCTTCCGAACAAAGACTACAGTCGAATAGTAGTGTACGATTAATTCGTATTAGGTACTTTATACTTATTATTTATTATAAATAGCTGTTTTCACTCATATTTGCTTACTTAGTGGGTAGTCCATATAGTTTGGCTTGGCATATTTTTCCTACATTTATTTGAATTTTTTTTTGCTGTTTGATATAGCACATTATATAGTCCGCGCGGTACTAGTTGGCCGCTAAGGTCGACAGGGGTGAGGCGGCGGTTTGCAACGCACGTACTGAGTAATGCGCCCCCGCCCCTCCGTCCCACCGCTCACATACCTAAGGTGCGGCCAACTAGTTCCGCGCGGAAAAAAAATCAGCTGTTCCCTACATTTTGACGAGTTTTACGAACATAAATGTAGGGAACAGCAGATTTTTTTTTCGCGATTTCTGGTGTGATCCTATAGTAAAAGTGGTTCATAATGATGATTACAATGACTTCTTTAAAGGTTGTTGGTGTTTTTCCAATAACCCTGTAGGTATACATATAAAATTGTCAAATATGATGAATATTATTTTTTAATATTAGGTCCTTACATATGAAATTGGCGTTTTTCGTACTGGCCACTTTAATCACTAATTTCTCCTCTTTGGTAAGGAATTCCAAATTCAAATTTGTACAGCTATTTACTCATGTATTTGTGCTTCGATGACCGTCATTCATTTGTTTTTTTTCTTCTGTTTTTTCTGTTTGCGTCACTCATTTTACAAAATGGAAAATTTAAAATATCGCATTATTTACGAGTACGAGTTCCGCCGTGGCACTAGTGCTGCGGAAACGACTCGAAGGGTGAATGATGTGTATGGCGGTCATGTTGCAAAAGAAAACACAGTTCGTTTTTGGTTCCAACGTTTTCGTTCTGGAAATTTCGACCTGCAGAACAAGCCCCGTGGACGGCCTGAGACCCAAGTTGATAATGGAGAATTGAAGGCTATTGTGGAAGCGGACCCATCGCAAACCACGTCCGAGTTAGCTGCAGGCTTCGATGTTAGTGATAAAACTGTTTTAATTCACTTGAAGCAAATTGGGAAGATTAAAAAGCTTGAAAGGTGGGTACCTCACGAATTGACTGAAGCAAACCGGCAAACGCGCGTCGACTGCTGCGTTACATTACTGAACCGGCACAACAATGAAGGTATTTTAAACCGAATCATTACCTGTGATGAAAAATGGATTCTTTACGATAATCGGAAGCGCTCAGCGCAATGGTTGGATCCTGGCCAGCCAGCCAACTCCTGCCCCAAGCGAAAATTAACCCCAAAAAAGTTACTTGTAAGCGTTTGGTGGACTAGTGCCGGTATTGTTCATTACAGTTTTCTCAAATCTGGCCAGACTATTACAGCTGATGTCTATTGTCAGCAATTACAAACCATGATGGAAAAGCTAGCGGCTAAACAACCAAGGCTGGTCAATCGCTCCACGCCACTGCTGCTTCACGACAACGCCAGACCACACACTGCGCAACAGACGGCTACCAAATTAGAAGAGCTTGAATTGGAATGTCTTAGACATCCTCCGTACTCCCCGGACCTTGCTCCAACAGATTACCATTTTTTTCGCAATTTGGATAACTTTTTGCAAGGGAAAAAATTCAACTCCGATGGGGCAGTCCAAATCGCCTTCAAAGATTTTATTGATTCCCGTCCGACTGGTTTTTTTAGTAAAGGGATCAATGAACTACCTATAAGATGGCAAAAGTGCATTGAAAACAATGGTTCATACTTTGATTAATTAAATATATTATATTAAAAAATATTCGACTTTTTGTTCCTTCCATACAAAACGCCAATTTCATATGTAAGGACCTAATATAACCATGTATCGTATTACTTAGTAACTGGGTTGTGGAGGTCAGATAGGCAATCGCTCCATGTGAAATACTGGTATTCAGCTGCATCTGGTTAGACCGGAAGCCGACCCCAACATAGTTGGGAAAAGGCTTGGCAGATGATGATGATGATTAAAATATAACCATGACGGAAATACTTTTAACCTGTAAGATAAAATGATCGACCTTCTTATAGAGTTATAGACGGATTACTTAGCAAAAAATATGATGACCTATAGTTTAATTGCTTGTAAGATAAAGAAAAAGCATTTAATTGACCACAAATTAGCTGTCTACGTTTTTATTGAGGTTTCTTTGATTAGTTTTGAGACAATTTTCAGGAAGGAGGACCTCTGTCATTCGTAGATCTTTGACAGTCGTCAGAAACCCAAAAGTCTGACAACAACAACTTCTTCTTCTTCGTGACGCTCGCACAACCGTACCTATATCAGAAGCACAGAATACTTAAAGTACTACGTACAGAAAGGCCACTCCCTTCCCCGCACTAACATCAGTTACCGCACCTCACCCCGCACTTCGATGTGTTCGTCGCCTGCTCTTTAACAATGGCGCTCGCATACACAAGAACCGCAGCGCTGTACCTACCTACTGCTGACACGAACACATTATTTTTTTAAAGTTTTATATTTTGTGTTAATCACGATGGTTGTATTTTGTGCATTATTTGGATGCTTATCTTCATCGAGGAACGATAAAGACAGGAGTTTCTTTCGGTTCCCGAAACATGAAAGAAGGTAAGGAACAGCAACTCAAATATCCTTTAAACCCATAAAAAATAAAAGCTAGTATATTACAGACAAACAAGTTAAGCCAGTGTTGTGATAATTTATTTTCATAATTTTCTCTATTATTCATTTATTTTCCAAGTTTTCTTCGTTTTAGAACAATTAAAACTTCCGTAATATTAACATACCAACTATTAAATTATTGCTCTCTCTCTTTATTGTCTTAGTTATGTATCTTTCTTTCACGTTCTATTCGTTCTTCGACTTGAAAAGTAGTACAATAGAAATGTTATTAATTAGATTTCTGTGAGTACCTAGTGTCGCGGCGCGCGGCGCCCCATTGTTGCATACGTTCGGGCAGCGCCGCCGCCGCCTACGCACTACTGCAGAGTACTGCCAGCCAGCCCTAATAGATTTCACGCACACATTTACACGTATACAAACGTCATTTGTCAATGTAGTGGTAGTAGGTAATTATTTTGCGAGCGTTGTATGGAGTGTCCGGGGTGTGATCAGAAGCCCAATTCCCATAGTTAAAAACGTTCAAAATCTAGTCGCAATGTCATCTTAGCTACAATCATGGTCAAAATTTAGGAAAATTAGAGATATTCCGTATTATTAGCAGAGATCAGACTGTGAACGTTCTTTAAATTACGAGAATTGCCCCTCAGATCTTTTTGGGCCAAAACGTTGCCACTTCCACGGTGTCATAAGTAGGTGGCAGCACAGAGGTCACCTTGACTGCGTGTGTTGGGATACAGAGAGGGCAGGATAGGAGGTGAAGGTGAAGTATAGTTTGCGACATAGCTCCACATCCACACCCCTGCCGTTCCGTCGAGGTAGTCCCACTTTACCAGGTTGGAGTTACATCATCCGATGGCACAACCAGTCTTACCAAGGGGTATCGTGTTACCTAGTAAATGGGTTGTGGAGGTCAGATATGCAGTTGCTCCATGTAAAATACTGGTATTCAGCTGCATCCGGTTAGAATGAAAGCCAACTCCAACATAGTTGGGAAAAGGCTAGGCTGATTGATTTTGACCTTATGTTGAAAGTGATATTTCTGATTTGTTTTGATTCCAATACAATTTATATACCGTTCGAAATGGGGCCCTCAATTTTGAAGATCGTGACCTCTTCTCCCTTTGTATTAATGGATTGCGAATTTTCATTGATACGGTACGTGACTTGGTAATCCGACACTTGGCTTGGCCATTGCCTTGGACGACGTCCTCTGCCTCTCCGAGTCTTATTGCTTCTATATCAATTTTATTGAATTTATGGCTATTGGAATTCATTTACTATATCTATTAGTACTAATATTATAAAGAGAATGTACCCTACATACAAATATTAAATAGTAGATAATCTTCGGAACTCATCCTATTTCAAAAAATCTTTCACTGTTAGAAAGCTACACTATTGCCAAGTGGCATACGATATACTCGTATTTTATGGTATAGCTGGCTACTGGACGGAGTCGCAGGCAGAAGCTAGTGTAAAATAACAAGCAAATTCAATGTTAAATCAGCACGAAATTTTTATGATTAAAAATGAATTGATTATGTATATGTAGGTCCCATTAGTTTAAAATATTTAACTTTGTCACTAAGGTAATTGAAATATATGACATATTATACCAATTTGACAGCTCAATATTTTTATATACTTAATTGCAATGAAAATAATTTACAAATGATTTAGATAGGTATGTAATTATTCCAGTATGAGTATCGTACAGTATGAGTACTTTCGTGTTACCATCGCGAAATATTATGCAAAATTATTTTAATTGGCTACATTTATTAATGATGTCATTGTCAAATGTGATAAAGTAGCATGCGAAATTATTTTTTATTTATAACGGTGCAATAGAACAAAAATGGAATGTCATGGATTTTTTGGATTAATTCTTAATTTTTTATTGTAATACATACATGTTGTACAATCAGCCTCTATTGGCCTGTAATGTTCCCACTGCTGGGACTCAGGCCTCCTCTCTTGAAGGAGGAGTGTGCTGTAATCTACCACGCGGGCCCAGTGCGGCTTGGCAGATTTTTTAACATATGTTTATATACCTACAATTTATTTATTACACAACTACCTATTTACACTACCTAGGTACTAAATTAAATGACTGACTAACTAAGTATATGTACAAATAAAGCGCCTAGCCAGGCGCTTTACTTTGTATAAATAATTTCGCGGCCCGACATACGAGTCGTGGATTCGAACCCAGCCGGGTTCGAACCCACGACTCGTATGTCGGGCCGCGGTCGTTACCACTGGGCCACCACTGCTCTTTGTTCGTTAAATGACAATGCTGATTCTTAATGAATTAATTATGTAATCGGTCCATTAAATGGCGAGCACGGGGCTATGCTTCATTAATATCTCGGAACTGAAACAAAAGAAAATTCTTAACAAAGGTAATTTGAAGTAATTAAGTCACTTTTAAAATAACCAGAAGAGCAAGCAAAGTCATGGGCGAAGCCAGTTCATTGTAATACCGCACTTATACTAATGCTGTACCTATAATTATAAGTACCAGGGTGACATGACTAGAGGACGGGTGCGAGCCTTGACACTCCGTAATGATAGTGGAACGATACAATCTAATTCTAGTGTGGCATGCTCTCCTGGTACCGGGGTTAGAAGTTAGAAGTAATGATCTTTCTTAGTGTGATAATTGAATATTGGTTTGATATTTATGGTGTATAAAAAGTATCTAGTAATACTTCATTTAGGTACTCTCTAGGTATATAAATTATCTTTCTAGCGCCAAGAAAACGTTTTGAACTTGTTTAAAGGTGGGTTTACTCAAAATTGCTGGACCTAAAGGAAAAACGGCGGCCAATTAAATCACTTGACATGAGATAATTTTGACACGTTTTTGATTATTATACATATAATAAAGCCTTTCAGAAAAAAACTAAGTAGGGTAATGGACGCAAAATTGGCCTGTAATGGGTGGGGGGTACCTTTATCAAGATTACAGTCAAGAGAAGAGATACTTACAAATGAACCATAATTAGGTGTGCCAGTTCTATTGGTTAAAAAGAAAAAGCGATAGTAGATCATAAATTGCAATTTTAGTATTTATTCGAGAACTCAAAAAACAATGACACCTATGTCATTTTTTATGCTTGTAACATTTGGATCATGATTTGCATATTGTGATATAACTGCATCATAATTGGCACCTCTGCGTTACACTTGTTTGCTAATTATTGCATGATAGATCCATTTTGTAATGTGCAAAAATCAAAATCAAATTTGCCTAGCCTTTTTCCAAGATGTTGGGGTCGACTTCCAGTCTAACCGGATACAGCTGAATAACTACCAGTATTTTATACGGAATGACTGCCGAACCCAATAACTAGGTTATGTTACGATACCCCTTGGTAAAAGACTGGTTGTCTGACTTTTGGGCTTCCGTAACGACTGTCAGATCTACGAAAGATGGATGTCATAATTTATTCACTCTAAAATGTTAAACAAAGCCTAATTAATTTGATTGGAGAACTCAAGAACTGGTAATACTCGTGAGGATTTTTTTTTCCATTTTTGACAATAGATCTCACACTTCTTGCATTATAAATCTTGGTTGAATTCAAGGTTACAGAATTTGCGGAGTTCTGTGAAGTACTTAGTTTACGTACCTACCTACCTATTTTTAATATTTTTAAAAGAAAAAAAGTATTGTTTAAAAATACAATAAATTGTCAAGCTCAAAATAAAATAAAGTAGTTTGTTTTGGTACAAGGCCTGTAATTTTTTTTTCTGTTAACTTTCATAAACGAGTGGTGGTAATATCGATATTAATTTACAAACTTCAACAACTTAAAACCTTGCGCTGAGTTTCGGACCCAGACTTTACTTTGTATAACCGAAACCGCTGCTCTCGAAACGGTTAACGATAACCATACGTCCGGTTTCCTGATGCGGAATTCTTTAGCGCACACGTTCTTATATTTTCCGTTCGGTAACCCTGACGGAAAATATAAGAACATGTGCGCTGAAGAGAAGATTTTGTATGAAATGCGTGCATTCAAGGTCTCGCGAGTCTGAATTCCGAATCAGGAAACCGGACGTATGCGGCCGTTCTTAACCATCATGTCCTAGAACTAAACCACCAACCCGCACTGGACTCGCATGGTAGATCACGGCCCACACTCTTTCACAGGGAGGAGGCCTATGCCCCAGCCCAGCAGTAGAAACGTTGTACTTGACTGATTCTGATTAAGCTAAAATTTTAATAGCCAGAGTCACTTTCAGATGTTTAAGTAGGTAGTTGTTTATACTTAACCACTTTAGTTAGATAATAGAAACGAAAAGTTTCCATTACAGACTGTTGTTTGTAAGTTTATGTGTTTAACGTTAACCTAGGGTTGTCCCTTCAAAAGTATAATCGAACAATGATCACGTTATGAGAGAATTAAAACGATTTCGACCTAATTATAACTATGAATGGGTTGAAATTTGCTAGGTGTGTTCTTGAGTTTTAATTTACAAATAAGTATCATCATCATCATCATAATCATTTCAGCCGAAAGACGTCCACTGCTGGACATAGGCCTACCCCAAGCATGAAGCACCTCCACTTCGACCGGTTCTGTACTTCCAGCATCCAGCGCGTTCCTGCGGCCTTCATAAGGTCGTCGGTCCACATTTTCCGAGGCACGAGGGGTATCGGTATGTAAAGATGGTAACCCATCCACAGACCAACCGCGGCAAGCGTAGCTTAACCTGATCGATCGACCTGTGTGGCTGTTATTATTTAGCTAGGTACAGGGCCCTCACAAATTGCCTAGAATCCTAACCTTTTATTTAATTTAAAAGAATATCTTCCTGTTGATACCACTCTGAATTTAATTCCCAAAACGCTATTATTGTGTTGATTGATATTCAAAAATAAGCAGGCATGCAGACATCCGTTCGTATACCTGTTTTATCGAGTGGCAACCCCGGTTCCCGCCATTGTGGCTGTGACATTTGACCCACGCATGCGCAATGCGTGTCGCGACCTACGTTTACATACAATGTACAAAAAATTGCTCGCAAACATACCAGCTAGGAGTTTTACACAATGAAATTCAAGAGAATCATTGAGTTGCTTAATTTTTGTGATAATTAGCGGAGGAGGATGATTATAGCGAAGTAAAATATGTTACAAAAGATTTATTTTGAAACCGTTTTTTGTAGATTTTATGTAAATTCTTACATAAAATCCATTTTACTTGTTAATTATTACATTTCATCTAGGTACTCTTTTGTGGAAACTTCAAAAAGTATGAAAATATTACCTATGCTTTGAATTAGAAATAAAAAAAAAACAGAACCTATCTAACATTAGATCTGTTACAAGACTACTAAAAAAAGTACAAAATAGACTAATTTGAATAAATTTAAGGTAATCAATTAGCATAAAACGTTTCATTGTTCTGAATTCTTCGTAACGGATCCAGTGTTTAGCACCTCGTAGAGAATCCAAGATGGCCATATTAACGTTCACAATCACTGCGATCTGATTGGTTAATCGCATGCATGCCTAATCGTATCGCGCTCTTATTGGTCGGGCGTCCCGACACAGTTTGAAATTAGAACTGGTGGGTTGGTTTTGGCGGGAATTGCGTCGTTGTTTAAACAATGAACTACAAAATACTGGACATGGCATTTTAATTTGATATGGTTGATACCTATTACCTTCGATCAACCCGTGCGTTCTTGCTTTGGTCCCGGCTGTCATTCGTTGATTTTTGACAGTCGTTACGGGTACCTAGTCAGAAGCCCAAAAGTCTGACAACCAGTCTTACCAAGGCCCAAGGGGTATCATGTTACTCATTTACTGGGATGTGGAGGATATAGGCAGTCGCTCCATGTAATACGGTTAGGCTGGAAGCCGACCCCAACGTAGTTGGGAAAAGGACATAGGACAAGACAGATTGATGGGTTAGAATACCTATTACCACCCCTTGGCGCACGCCTCATTCGTACATAATGTAGACAACAATAAAATTATGTAAACGACACTTATAAATATACCTACAATGAAACCATAATTGTATTTTTAACCTTATAACCTTCCTTGACAGTTTTACTACTTCTACCTGCGACTTTGTCGGCGTGATTTGTTTTAATATTATAATATCTCTATAGCATCGCATCGCCCGCCCGCACTGTTACCTAATCGTTTTCGCTTAGCGTTATTTCTGATATTTTTTTGCTTTTGAGTTACGTTACGTTATTTAACATCACGCTAAAATCCTAGGAGCCGAGTAGGCTCCTAAGATTTTAACGTGTTGTTAAATAGCCTATAATCTTTCTCAAGAATTGGACTATTAAAAGAAAACAAAAATTTTTCAAGCCCAACTTGTAGTTCCAGAGATTAGCGCGTTCAAACAAAGAAACAGATCAAACACACTCTTCAGCTTTATTTAATTAACTAGCTGCGCCCCGCGGTTTTACCCGCGTAAATGTCGATCCCGTGGGAATATCGGAATAAAAAGTAGCCTATATGTTAATCCAGGGTGTCAGCTACCTCCATACAAAATTGTATCAACATCGGTCCAGCCGTTTGAGCGTGAAGAAGTAACAAACATATTAAACACACACACACACATTCACAAACTTTCGCCTTTATAATATTAGTGTGAAATAGGTACTAGCGGCGCCCCGCGGTCTCACCCGTATAAGTCCCGATCCCGTTAGAATATCGTGATAAACAGTATCCTATATTACTAATCCAGATCATATTCCACCCATGTGCCTTTCATCCAAATTCGCGCGCGTTTTAGCGTGAAAGCGTAACAAAATTCTCTTTATAATAATTATGTACAGCTACAGATGCCAGCACATCAAGCTACCCGAAACTGTCAAGTTTTCCCAATCAACTTTGAACCTAATGCCTTGACAATAAAGTTGAAAATCTATTAAAGAAATTTGACAGATTGTAGTAGCTTGATGTGCTGGCGTCTGTACCTACCTTAGGATGATTAGATTATAGTAGGTATTATAGATTTTATTCGAACAATATTTCTACCGCGTCCGTGCTCATAACACTCGGCAAAATATGGTGCCGATTCTGTAATATCACTTGGGTCATTTTTAAACTAGCTGCATTTACTCGTATAAATGATAGTTTGCTCAAAATACGATTAAAAATATAATATTTTTTGTATAATTTTTGCGAAACAATCCTCTTATTACAAAGCTTGGGAACGGGTTGTCATTTACCAAAATTGTATATTATTATGTCATTCATTGCAGGTGATTGAAGGTTGTCGCAATGTGGTCGGTCGCACCATTATCTGTATTTTTCTGTACCCACAGTCCACACTGACTAATAATATCAAAATATTGTAGTTTTAGTTGCTACGTTCGTATTTCAGATCTTTGAGAATCTTAGTAGCCTCTTACAGAGTGTTCTTTATGTGTGTCTTGTGTACCCTGTGTGTAGGTACCCTAAATTCACCTGTCCCGCAAAGCTTAAAACTAAAGGATAAAAAAATATTGGGCCGTCTGAGAGTACTCTTTTATGTACCTACCTTATTAATTTTAAAGGCTTATTCCCAGGCGCTCCATAATTTTATTCCCGGCGGCTCCAAATTGTTCCCATTGCTTTTTTGAGCAATGGGAACAGTTTTAGTAGGTATTTTAATACATATTTTAATAAAATTATGGAGCCCTTGGGAATCAATGTATTGAGTGAAATTGTTTGAAGAACAATAGATTAGGAGCTCCAGGGAATAAGACATTTTAAAGTCATTCGTAATACCAGCTAAAACCATTGATGTATAAAATAATTTTATACATCAATGGCTAAGACATAACATATTTACCAACCTAATAACCTAAAATAACTTGTCGAATATCAAAACATTATAGTTGTTCTCATATTTTTTGTGCACTAACCGGTTACGAGCGAGTGCGACTGGGCTTTCATAACAAACCCAAACCGCTGACGCTGCGCGCTGATCATCAGACAGTACCTACGTGTAAATTGGACAATTTCGTGCCAACGCTACGCAACTAAAAACATGGCAGACTATACAGGGTTACCAAGTGTCAAAATTTATGACATGTCAATTATTGAAGGTGCCTATTTTGATTTTCTCGGTATCGCTAAGGAAGATGCTACTAAAACCTTCTACGATTATTGATTTAATTAACTTTAGCGTAATTTATTTGACAAAACTCAAGGAAAAACCATAAAAAAATAATTGGATGAATTTAGAGGAAGGGATCTTAAGGTATTAAGTTATCGAAAAGGTTGGGTATAGTTATATCTTATTTACAAAGCAATAAAAAGTGGAGCTCCAAATCAATAGATGTCAAAGTCAAATAACTTATTTAAATTCGTCAAAATATACAAAAAAAATTTAATCGATTCTAGTCGCCCATTTTAAAAGACAGTTTCGTATGGAGAAGAATGGGCAAGAAACTCCCCCGTTACTCTTTTAAAATTACATACTTGAAACGACCTTTACAAAGACATTATCTAATATTTATCTAAATATTTCATTGCTGCTTCAATTACACAATCTCTTCAACGCCTTATCTATTTTCAAAAATTATAGTATAGGTGCAGTCCGGCCGTCGCGCATCGTCGAGAGCATGCGTTCCGGACATCTATCTGTCAGTGCGACAATCCTAGTAGCTAATAAAAATCAAATTCGCAAAATAGGTATTCGTTTGTATGAAACTGACAGGTGTCAAAAACAACATTCTCTCGGCGGCCGAGCTATAATAGTAGGCACTGTAGAATCGTGTAGACTCTATGAAGGGGCCATTTTATTTAAATGAAACTTCTATCGAATTTCATAAGATAATTATTTTAGGAGTTATTTAATTAAATACATAAAATTAGCCCATCTTATTTCTTACACGTCAAATCCACTCTTTTAATGACACACCTTTAAACGTTCAAATGGAACATGTCTTCAAATATTTCCGGCCTGTATTTCAAAAGAGGACAGAGGCTCTACAGTACCCAATAGCTCATTGACATAATCTGTTCTTTCCACGCAAGAGTCAGTTAATTATAGTAATAAGTTGATGGAAGGCGATAGGTTCCAGCTGTTTCTTGGAGATATTTTAATTATAGTCTTTACTTGCATTTGCCACATAACACGTGTAACCTATACTTGTAGGTCTGTGGCATAATAGGCATGGCTAAGACTGTGTAAATAACATCGTTGAAGCCTCTAGAATAAAGTGACACTATTTTTTTTTAAATAATTTATGCATGGCTTGTCGAATACGAGTAAGTATCGAGTATCTATAGCTCCCTGGTATAACCATTATATAAAGTAGCTCTGTCTGTTTGCCTTTTACCTTTTTCGATAAATATCGGATTTCTATAGAAACTGGCCTTTCATTTGTGGCCAGGAGAAGTAGATATTGCTGAAGCCTAGGTCTTGAAGTTATCCCACGGAAACCTACCACCGGAAAAGGTCCCCTATAAGACATAGGAGTCTTTTTGCCATGCTTTTTGCATTTACTCAGATCATAGTAGACCATGAACTTAGTTGAACGATTCTTATTCCAGTCTGTGACAATAGTTTTATTCTATTTTGTAAGTTGGTAACCCTTAACTTGCGCGTGTGGCTAAAGCTACGACAGTTAGAAGATGACTGTTGCTTTTGACTTAACCACTTAAACGGATTTGAGAAAAAAAACACGCGGTGCGTTTGCGGTACAATGTGGGACACAACAATCTGTTGGACGCTTAGATTAGCACATCGTAGGTCGTTGAGAAAGATAGGCTGCTTAAGATTGTGGTCTCTCTGAGCTTCACCGCAAATCGGAGCAGTTACTAGGCCAATGATCGACGCATTTGCGAGATTCCTTCGCTTTAACGATGATATTGTGGCGGCATCTACACCGCCTCATGCGAACTACGCATCATGCTGACGTCACTCAAAATCCTGCATCGCGCAAGCAGAGTTTGCCGCGCAACTAGCATATATATAACGTCCCGGACATCAATCGTTGGGGTTCCTCACCAGAGACCACCCGTCTGGTCGGTGGATCCTCCCTTTTCTATGGCGAATGAGTGAACTTTATACCCTGTTCCTCATACCTCTATAATATTAACCTCGTAAACTCGTAACCTAATTGTGTAATACACTTTCAATCACAATCTGAATCATTTTGAAGGATATTTCTAATCCATTGCTACATATGTTCGAAAAATTTGTCTGCTCAGCAACGTCGATAACGCAATTAATGTGTTCGAACTGTCAAAATGAAAGCCATTGCTCAGAACCTCAAAAATAGAATAGAATAGAAAGCCATTGCTACTGTTAGTGTGTTACGCAATTATACCACGCTGGTATGTGTGAGACTCATCCCGGTCTTCCTCACAATCTTCTAGAGTGACCTTTTCAGTGCAAAGCTAAGCAATTTACACTCTCCTATTTACCCACCTATGTGGTCACGAAAGGAGAGAAAAAAGAGGGTTCAGAAAAATTTCTAAGACAATTTTTTTCAAAAACGATTTTTTATTCAAAAATACATTCAACAGCTATCCTATAGCAATACGGTTTAAATTTTTACGTCAAGCATAATTAGTTTTAGACTATATTCATGTCTATGTTTGACCTTAGACATGAATAGTCTTAAAAATTATAATAATTGTATCGTCGTTGGAAGTGTATAGGTATATATTTATAGATATTGTATTTGTATCGTGCTAGGCCCACAGTTATCTTCATATTTTTTACTTGTAAAGTACCGCCGTCATATCGACGTCACGTTTTCCGTATTTCCATTGGTTGAACGGATGACGAGGCGTTTTTGTTACGAACAGTTAGCTTGACCAGCATACTTTGTTGAGACATCAATTGATTCTTTTTTTGCTGTTGTTTCAGATAATTGGAGAAAGAGAATATGCTGTGAGGCCTACGAGAAGGCCTTCAGAAGAATTACAGACTGGACAACCCTTAGAAGTGATAGTGCAACAGGTGAATATTTTACCTTTTTTTTTCGTGGCTAAGTACTTGTACTTACAGCCGATTGCCGAGGTCCTACGTCCGGTTGGACTAGAAGCCGAGCCTATCATTAAATAATGCCAATTTAAGTGGGAGTTAGTAATATAGTGCTTTGTCTTTCGATGACAAAATGTTCAAACATCTTTGGCCCAAAATTCAGCTGCGCGAACTCCATAAGATTATCAAGTGCACAGGTGACAGGGCATGCGGCGCAGGATGGAATATTCTGGTATTATAAGTAATAAATTCTGTAGGTAGTATAAAAAGGACGCCTATGTCACATCGGCCCCACATACACCTCTGTAATCTATTGTTTCCCCGAGAGCACCATGAACTCAAATTCAAAGCATTTATTTAAATTAAACCATGTACAGACACTTTTGAATTGCCACAGGAGTCGGTCATTCAGAAAGATGAAGCTAGGTAGTTGCCTATTCCAAAGCGTAGTTGGTTCCTATCGAGAAGAAGTAGCATACATTTCTAGAAGCAGTAACTAAAATACCTATCGAACATGTTTACCTAAGTACTGACTACTGCCTGGTTAAATGAGGCAATCAATATGATAATAAATACTACCTTTTGTCCTTCCAAAAGTAATAAAACAGACACGGAAGTTTATTTTAAATGCACAATTGCACATATAAATCCTTTATGAGTTGCAAAACAAAATATGTACCTATTTAGGCAGTCAGGAGCTTAACAAACAATATTATTTCATAAATTATAATATTTACATAAGCCGTAAAAAATGGCTACTTTATTTCAACGAGCTTCGTTCAGATTGTGTCGTTGGTCAACGATGTGTGAATTTATTCATGTTTTGTGTGGAAATGAGTTTCTTTCATTTTGTTTTTTGTGTTCGCAAAAAGGTATACATTATACAATCACCTCTTTGGGCACCAATTTGATTTTAATAAAATGTTGTTTTGCTAGGCTCCTGGCTAAACAGTGACAGCCGCACGGGTCGACGGAAGGTTAAAGCTCATTTCAGACTACGCTATAATATAATAGCATATAGCATATAGTTCATAGCACAACAATATCGCTCGCCATACATTTATTTAGAACACGTTCACACTTTGCTATACTATATATTATTATAAATGTATGGCGAGCGATATTGTTGTGCTATGAACTATATGCTATATGCTATTATATTATAGCGTAGTCTGAAATGAGCTTAATGTTACGCTTGCCTAGGTCGGTTTGCGGATGGGTGGCCATACATTACATATTGAGACCTCTCCGTGCCTCGAAAATCACGTTAAACCGTAGGTTCCGGTTGCCATTTTGTAGATCTTTGACAGTTGTTACTGGTAGTCAGAAGCCTAAAAGTCTGCCAAACAGACTTACCAAGGGGTATGAGTATTACCCAGTAATTGAGTATGAAGGTCAGATAGGCAGACGCTCCATATAAGATACTGGTATTCTGCTGCATCCGGTTAGACTGGAAGCCGACTCCAACATAGTTGAGAAAAGGCTAGGCAGATGATTATGATGTTCTTTTTTAATGAGGAAAAAAAAAAGAAAGAACTTTTCTTTTCTTAAGAAAAGTTTAGAATATGAATGCCTGTTAGGATGGAGAAAGGAAGACCACAGAAACGAATAATGATTGTGTGAAAGATGATATAGCTAGAAAGGGACTTAATACTGAGATGACCGGTTGATAAAGATGTATGAAAGAAGACGATCAATATCATTAATAGCAGCAATCTTGAAAACTTGGTGTGACTTATAGCCGAGGTTGTTGGATGTCCAAGGAGTCCATACAAAAAAATAAAAGAGGGCAATTCTCGTAGTTTTAAGAACTTTCACAGTCTGATCTCAGTCTCGATCTGTCAAAAATACCTGTAATTTCCCTAGTATTTTGACAAGTTTTTGACATTGATTGTCGCTGAGATGAGATTGCGACTAGATTTTGAACGTTTTTAATTACGGGACTTGGCCTTCAGTTCTTAGCTCACGTTCTTTCGAAGCTGCATCTATAGCAGATGCTTTAGATGCAGTTTCGCCAGATATGAAATCAATAACAATGGAGTAGCGCTCTGATTCAGGAACCATAATGAATTAAAAGGACATAAGAAAAATGATATTTTTTTTATGAATGTGTATGGCTATAAGATTAAGAGAAGACCTAAGAAACGATGGATTGACTGTGTGGAAGATGATGTGGCTAGAAAGGGGTGGCTACCAAGATCACGACTAATGGAGAAGTATGGAAGGAAAAGACATCTTGCTCTGACCCCCAATAAATTGGATTAAGGACAAGAGTGATTTAATAGTAATCTGTGTAGAAATTGTGGATGATATTTACTTATCACAGACTGCCAAAGGGCAGCCTGTTGATGAACTTACTACAAATGAAACCAGTCACAACCTCGATCCAAAATTGAAAAGTTCTCGGACAGAAAAAGTTGGCTACCCTTTTGCCAACAAATCTTGGATGTGAGTGGTCAAGGCTCAAAGGTCCAATAAGGTGAATACCTCATTACTTTAACCTTTTTTACCCAAACATATTAATCTTATACAAAACTTGAAATTCGTCCATCATTCATAATTGCCTACCGTAATACGCATGCGTCATAGGCCTAACCAGGAAGGATACAGTATTAATTTGATGCAAAAAAGGATTTATTCAACTCAAATGAGAGACCAGTAGGCCAATTCCCGTAATTAAAAACGTTCAAAATCTAGTTGCAACCTCATCTCAGCGACGACAGTCAGTGTCAAAAACATGTCAAAAATGTAGGGAAATTAGTGGTATTTTTGACAGACTGAGATCAGATTGTGAATATTTTTAAAATTACAAAAAAATGTCTTGTGATTACGGGGAATGGGTTTATAAGCATAAGATTTCTTATAGAAGACAAAGGGGGTGTCGGTTTCTTAATTTTCTGCAAATCAAAAACTTAGACCATCAGGCTAGGTGAAGTGACTATCTTCGCAGGTTAGCTCGTAACAGACGGATTGGGTAGTCGAGAATAAAGCTCAGTGTCGTGCTATTGGAAAAGCCTATGTCCAGCAGTGTCCAGTTATGTGATAATTATGAAAGTAGAGATCGACCTCACAAACCATACACGTCACATCAAATTTAGACCTCTCTAGGCCATTTGAAAATCTCAGTTTCGCACGCAACCAAATCATACGTATACGGTATACATGAGATGGAGACAAGCAATAAATATCCGGCGTTACGCAAGCAGAATAGAGTAATAAATCACGCTAATGTAAAAACGTTTTTACATGAGCTTAGCGCCGTTGGGAGAGAAAAAAGGCTTACGTCAGAAGTTGATTACTTCCATGTTACAGCTTCCCTTGACTTGTGATGTAAGGAAACTTCTGCCTTTGACAGGCGAAGGACGTTGGATCAAACTGGCGAAGACGATGTGTTGTAATTTGTAATCCCCATGCTCAATGGGACAGATTAGCGCACATCAATTATGTTTATGACCATACGTGGCTTGTGTTTAGCATAATACGATTTGATTGAATAGAGCCAAAGATTGTCCGCGGATTGCCACGATTTTGAAATAATCACTTTATAAGGAAACATCTCCAAACGTCTCGTGTGTTTCACAAACTACTTATGTCCAAATAAACGTTATTCTTTCTTTATCCATAGTAATGACAGCAGCGTCTAGTGTTTGGAGTTATTCGGTATCTGAGTGGTTGTCAGAAATCTGGTTTTCTGGCAGTCTAATGTAATCCTCTAGTCTAGTCCAATCTTAGCCCAATCACAAAGAAGCGCCCAATCCATATAATTCAAATTGGCATATCTATTCCACAACTAGGAATATAATTATGTAAGCAGGAAAAGGTTTAAAATGCTTTTGGACCTGTTAAAATCTTACAGGTTTCTCAGTCGCGAAAGCGATCTTTTCATACCAAAGACGCAAGTCATCTGGGCTACGCAACATACTAAAATTACTATTAATAACAATCTTTGATCTTCTGAAAAGTGAAAGGTGAGATCCGATTCACTAGTTTTTATTCTAAGTGTGTTGATGGGGTGGTCTATAAGATGCTTCATAAAAAGTGATTCGCGGTTGTAACAACCATAATGAATGGCGCTCGCTGGCTGAAAAAATTATGACAGCCACAAGGTTGTCAATGTGAAACTTTTTGTTTTAAGTTTATGTTTGTAAAAACTTAGTACGTTAGTATCATCTGATCTTTGTGCTACATAAAGTGAAAAGCTTGGTTTAGTTTGTAATTTCGACTGCTAAACTGCGTAGAGTTTCATGTAGAATATTCCATCACCAGTACTTAGCGACCGCCATTTTTGACCTGAGGAAGTAGTCTCTAACACTTTTGTATTATGAAATTCCGAATGGAAGTCCGGGTCGAATTCTTTGACTGTTCCTCTCCCTATTAATACAGGATAGCAGGGACTATAAGCCATGAATTTAGCACATTATTCTAGACCCTAGAGAAGAAATTCTTAGCTGGTTGTAAAAAAAAATCTTCCTTTTCATAGAAAAGTGCAACACCTAAGCGGTCAAAATGTACTGACAACCATTTTTTTTGTAACCTACGCCAAATTTCAGGTTCAGAATCATGTACCGAATCCATGGTAACACCCTGTATAGTCTGAAAACTAAGGGCACCTAGGGGCTTTGTATCTGTCATGAGTTCATGACAACTATATTCATTTAATTATTGAAACTTTATCATCTACATTATCATCTTCATGTCACTTCACGGTGACTTTCGCAAAGTCAAAAACATTATTAACATAAATCCTACGGCACAGCATTCACAGTCTGCAAAACACCTACCAACCAAGCGTGATACAGCACCGTTCACATCTACACAGGACAAAAATAGTCTCAGACCAAAGGTTACAATTATACGTACCTACGTAGATGTAATGACAGGTTGTAGCTACGACTTTGTCCCTGAAGGTTGTAGGGGTCAGATAAACGGCAGTGACTGTGTATAAGATGTTAATGATAAAAAGATGCTGTATCACGGTTGAGGGAATCGGCGTGACACGTGTCTTTCGTGGATTTTGGAATGGGGTATGAGCAGTATCTACGGGCAAAACAGTGAGGGACGGAAAAATTGTTAGGTTAGCGCGGATGACAAATATTTTACGCTTTTTGATTTCTACGCCAATACCTACATACTAATCTACAAATAGTTACAAGTCAAAATAAAGCAATTATGCTAGGCATACCACAGGGAACTGTATTGAGCCTTGCACCAATAAATTTTTCAAGGGTGGGTACTTCGTGTATATGCTGTTGGCATACATTTGTACAGATTTTAAAACATCCATTATAAATATAGGTGGAAGAATTCCCGCGCTGTATTTAAATAGCAATCTATGTTAAGCAAACCTCACTGAGAACATCGTTGAACTTTTTTACGATCGCTTTGAAACGGTTAACGGTACGTTGTCACAAAAATCCACCGCTGTAAATATAACAACGTAAACATCACGCCTGTAGTTCCCGAGGTATTAGACAGAGGTGGATCTATATTAACTACACCCACATTTCGCCAGTTAAGTTTGTCCCATGTAACAGGCGAGCCTATTCCATCAACCGGGCACAAATCCTGACTCCGGCTGCTACTGAGAAATTCCAGATGGAAACCCCAATAACACTTTACCCACTCGAAAATCGAACCCATGACCTCATGCCTAACAGTAGCGCTTGCGACAACAAGACCCACGAGGAAGTCAAATATAACCATAGATAACATTTCTATGAATATAACAAATATATTCATGATACATATTGTTACAAAGTGAGTGATTCGATTTTACAAGACTCGCTCTTGAAATAAATTCAGTTTCATATGCGTATCATTTTATTTAAATCAAGCATGTATTTAGTTTTGATTTTTAAAAGTCAGCTCCTTGTTAATGTTTTACCTTCGACTTTGATTAAAGACAACTTTTTAACCGAAGTAGTTACAAAATAAACAAAATGTATGTACGTCGCAACTGTGCTAATAAAAATAATAGGCACTACAAAGATGATTTTATCCCTGACATGTCAGTTTGGACTTTGATCTCGGTGCACTTAAATTGATTTACTACTAGTACGGTCGAACAAGCTATTTGGTATACAGGCAAAAATATTCATATTTCCACTACATAGCCAATATTTAGTTTTATTTTGTGCGTTATAACTTTTTCAGCTTATGGCATCCTTAATTAAATAGAGTGGTATAATAGAATTGACTAACTCAGCACACCATTGTTTAAAAGTAGTTGCAAGTTAGCTGCCTGTATCTATACCAAATAGCTTGTTCGACCGTACTTATTCTATATCTTTGTATACTAATCCTAACTAATATTATAAATGCGAAAGTAAGTTTGTTTGTTACCTTTTCAGGCCAATCCACTGAACCGATCATCATGACATTTTGCATTGTACTTAAATAAGTTGGCAGAGGTAGGTATTGAAAAGAACATAGGGTACCTTTCATCCAGAAAAAAGTACTATTCCCGTTGAAAATAACACTTTCGACGGTCACAATTTGTTTAGGACGCTAGATGGGACTATGTGTCTTTTGAATCATGATTGAAATATGACCCGATTTTCTGAGCAGTATTCTAACTAAAAGTACTAGGCTTGCATAAATTCACGATAGTATTTCAGTCATTAGTGTTATGCTTTTAATAGGATTTGGATGAAATTTTGCATGCTTTTTATCCCGGTAATACCTACGTTTCCGTGGGATAATTTCCGACATCCACGCGGGCGTAGCCGCGGGCAAAAGCTAGTACTAATAATAAAGCTAAAGATTGAACGCGCTAATCTGGCTTGTTAGTCGATTCGCATGAAGTTATTCACCCGAAACGGGCGAATCGTCACTTTTAAATAATATTATTGTAACTTGAATTTTAGGCAATATAGAAGAAAGGACACTAGTGCTCAGAAATTATAAGAATCCATACTTCCATACTAATATTATAAAGTCGAAAGTGTGTCTGTCTGTTACTTCTTCACGATTTGGATGGGTAGGTATAGAGATGGTTTGTGTCCCGGGAAAGGACATAGGATAGTTTTCATCCCGATATTCCCACGGGAAACTTATGCGGGTGAAGCCGCGGGGCGCTGCTAGTAATATTATAAAACGTGTACCTACTTTTTTAGGGTTCCGTAGTCAACTAGGAACCCTTATAGTTTCGCCATGTCTGTCTGTCCGTCCGTCCGTCCGTCCGTCCGTCTGTCCGTCCTCGCTTAATCTCTGTGACCGTTAGCACTAGAAAGCTGAAATTTGGTACCAATATGTATATCAATCACGCCGACAGTGGTAAAATAAAAATTGGAAAAAAATGTTTTGTTAGGGTAGCCCCCCTATATGTAAAGTGGGAAGTGATTTTTTTTTTAATTTCAACCCTAACGTGTGATATATTGTTGGAAAGGTATTTAAAAATGAATAGGGGTTTACTAAAATCATTTTTTGATAATGTCAATAATTTCGGAAATAATCGCTCCAAAAGTAAAAAACAAGGTGTGTCCCCCTCTAACTTTTGAACCATAAGTTTAGAAAATATGAAAAAAATCTGAAAAGTAGAACTTTATAAGGACTTTCTAGGAAAATTATTTTGAAGTTGATAGAAACAACAGCTTTTGTACAAAAAAGACAAAAAGTTGTACAAAATCATTTCTGGACTAAGTTCGTAGTATAATCGTATATGCAAGCATTTTTTTTAACTTCGTTTACATATTTTATTATCCTGAACGTATCTTTTTTCAAACAAAAAAAGAATTAAAGGATTAAACAACGATCAGAAACAAAAATTAAATGGATATCAAAAGGCATTAGGCTTTGTAGTAAGAAACAAAGAAACTTATTGTGGAAATATAGATTAAATCCATCGTATCATAATAAAAATTCATTTCTAACATATTCAAAACGATTTAAAAAAATTATTAAACTCACACAAAAGGCTCAGAATAATTACAGGATTAATAACGCTCAAAATAAATGTAAAGCGTCTTGGCAACTAATAAATAACACCAAACATATTGCAGAGCCAATCACAAGTGTGACCAAACAAAATATCACGATTACAGATCCTAATGAAATAGCCACAGCGTTTAATGATTTCTTTATTGATCAGGTACAAAGCACATCTATAAAGGCATCCGATAGAACTATTGGTTTAGATAAAATTCCAAACTCTATCTTTATGTCACCAATAATACCAGACGACATAATAAGAATTATAAAAAGCCTTAAAAACAAAAAAAGTTATGGATATGATGGAGTTGTCACTGAGGTACTTAAATTCGTTGGCAATGTTGTGGCTTACCCTTTGTGCCATGTTATTAATATGAGTATTGTATCGGGCGTTTTCCCTAATGGACTAAAAATAGTTAAGATAAAACCGATACACAAAAAGAATGATAAACAAGATATGTCCAACTATAGACCTGTTGCCTTAATTCCTATATTATCTAAAATATTTGAAAAGGTTATTTATGAAGCAATCCAGAATTTTTCAAATAA
The DNA here is from genome assembly GCA_947508005.1 of Amphipoea lucens. Lineage (NCBI taxonomy): Eukaryota > Metazoa > Arthropoda > Insecta > Lepidoptera > Noctuidae > Amphipoea > Amphipoea lucens. The sequence goes on from OX382375.1 coordinate 10,961,878, forward strand.
ACATAATATATTATGCGATGAACAAATGGGTTTTAGAAGGAATAGAAATATTAACACTGCAATATACAAATTTTTATCGTATATAATGCCAAATGTAGATAATAGGACTCCTGTATGTGCTATCTATACCGATATGACTAAGGCTTTCGACTACGTAGACCATGAAATTCTTTTAGAAAAACTCGATAGCTACGGTATACGCGGGAATGCCCTGAAACTAGTTAAATCCTATCTTAGTGGACGAAAGCAATATACGGAATTGAACAGGGTATGTGTTAATTCTAAATGTGAGCTTAGCTACACATCGGATAGCAGGGAGGTGAGATATGGTGTGCCCCAGGGAAGCGTACTGGGACCTCCACTATTTCTCCTATATATAAATGATTTGCCTCGTCAAACGCAACAACCCATGGTATTATTTGCGGATGACAGTACAGCAATCATCAAGTGTACCAATAGAGAGACATATGAAAGAGAAATTAATAACACTTTAGAAACGATTATACATTGGCTTGAGACAAACAATCTTCTAATAAATCTAAAAAAAACAAAAATTATGCATTTTTACCAAAGAATACGGAATGATGATATAAATGTAACTTATAATGGTCAAAATGTCGACACGACATGTGTAGCAAAATTTCTTGGAGTTTTAATTGACAGTAACTTAACATGGAAACCCCAGTCCGATGAGGTTTGTAAAAAATTAAGCCAGTTAGCATATGTACTATACAATCTGTCACATAAAGTCAGTAAAGAAACACTTCTGGCAGCCTATCATGGGTTAGTTGCATCAGTATTAAGGTTTGGTATAATCTTTTGGGGCAACTGCACCGAAAGGGAGGAGATTTTTAAGGCTCAGAAACGGTGTGTACGATCAATGTCAAGACTTAAGTCAACAGACAGTTGTGAACCTATGTTTCGATCTCTGAGGATACTAACTTTTCCTTGTTTGTACATATTGGAGGTGGCAATTTTTGTCAAAACTAATTTAAAATTATTTCCGTCTCTCACTGATAAAAGAACACGTACAGGCCAGTTGAGATCCCAATATAGAAACTTATTACACACAGTTAATTACAAAACAGCACTGCTCAAAAAAAGTATAATGTCAATGGGACCTGTTATTTACAATAAAATACCGCATAGTTTTAAAGAGTATTCGGTTCACATTTTCAAATCTAAGTTAACAGCACTGCTTTTAAAAAAATGTTATTATTCAGTGAAGGACTTTTTGAATGATTTGACTTTGGATAACGAATGACTGAAATTATTAATTACATATTATTTGACATGCAATAATTTTGTAAGATAATTGTCTGAATATTTTTTATTTTTTTATCGTTGACAATTTTAATTTTTCTATTTTATCTATTATTGTAAGTAACTGATTTTAAGTGCTGACATTTTTAATTTTAACATTATATCAATTACTGTACAATTTGCACGCCGTAAGGTAAAATGTAGCTGATCTCATAATATAATTACCTATGTCCATCTTATACTGTACCTACATTTTGAGCTAATAAAATTCTGATTCTGATTCTGATTCTGTAATTATTAAAATCGGTTCTCGCAATCCAAAATTACCACCGAAAACTTCTGGCACGTCTATGTATTAATTAGTAACCCAATTCCCCGAGAGATGGCGCTGTAGGTACTTATTACATTGGGTCGGGTATTATCGAATTGTACGTGGGAAAACTTATTGTGACGGACGGGAAACTACGGAACCCTACACTGAGCGTGGCCCGACACGCTCTTGGCCGGTTTTTTTCTTAAAGCCGCGGCCATAAGATAATGTTTAACCATTTAATGCTTATGTAGGTACTTCTGTCTCAGCACACTTAAATTGATTAACAGCTACACCAAGTAATTGCTACGCGTTACTTAATTAGTCACTTGTAAACGTGTCTTAAGATTATTTCCGATTGATGTTTTTCATGTTAAAGGCTTTTATCTCCAACCACAATTGTTGTTTGATTGATTCGTTTATAGAGATAGGTCAAAAGGGATTATAAGATATTGACTATTGAGTTTCTGTTCGTAATGGGTTTGTGTTGTTGCATTAATGCTTTAAGTATTCAGCATACAGCAGCAACATAATCGGCCTATAACGTTCCCACTGCTGGGACACAGGCCTCCACTCGGTGAGAGGGAGTGGGCCGTAAGCCCGTAATCCACCACGCGGGCCCAGTGCGGGTTGGTAGGAGTCTCGTGTCTTCGCAATGTTGGTTCTAAGACATGCCGGTTTCCTCACGATGTTTCCCTTCAATCACGATGTTTTTCTTTTCGATCCTAGGCAGGCGCTTTACGTAGTGTAAGTATGTTCATCAATACTGCTCTCAAAACGGCAAAAGAAAACATCATGCGGATTGTCCTAGAACCAAAAATTCGAAGCTATGACATCTACCAACCCGCCCTGAGCCCGCGTGGTAGAACAGCCCACTGCCTCTCGAAGAGAGGAGGCCTGTGTGTCAACAGTAGGAACAATATAAGCTGATTATATAAAGAAAATGCTGCTTTTATTTTGAAAAAACCTTTTCCTGTAATCAAACCCTTCACTTTACAAGAGAAGGATAATGATTTATAGAATGCAGAAAACGTCTAGCCTTATAATCTACACGTGATTTCTCAAGCCATTTAAATAACTTCAAGGCCACACACATACCATCATACACCATACACCTTACGCTAAAACTAACTAGCCAATAGGGATGATGTCAACTACAGTTATTCACAAAGTTTAAGATCAACAGTTTTTATTTTTATTTTATAGAAAAAGTGCTTTTTCGTACTCTATCCGTTCGTAAATATGGCACAGTATCGTATATCGGATTTTCAAGTCTCGCTGTTGAGAATCCTAAAAAGTTGGATTTCAACTCTAGGCGCTGAAAAGAACTTTGAAAGTCTAATGCGAGATAAAAAATCGCCCGTGGTTATGTATTATAGCTCAATAACAATCAGACTATAATGAATAATGATCCCAATGCTGGGACACAGACGTGCTCTTTTCGGGAGGGAGTGGGCTGTAACGCGAGCGGACCCAAGTTGGTTCTAGAACATGCCGGTTTCCAAACGATGTTTTCCATCACCGTTTTGAGAGCAGTGGTGGTGATATAAATTACACTGACAATAAGGCGTCTGTGAAGACTAAAGACGAGTAGTGTCAGCACACAAAACCGAGCTCCTGCGCTTACACACACATTCACAGCGTGTTGGTTACCAAGTGTACCTTGGTAACCGCAGTAAAGCGCGCGTCGCTTCGTGAGTTAAAACAAACTACTATTCCTACTGTATCAGTTTGTCACCTGTTCGTCGGGTTGGTAAAACGTGTTCAGATACTGGTACTTATTTTCGTTAAAGTACACATACAATCTCGTATAATGTCCGTCCAAGGCCCTTGGTGACATATTATGAATGTTATTTTTGTCAACACTAATATTATAAAGAATAGTGCTGGACTGCAGACCGAGCCCTGGTAGTAGAAGTGTAGGTAGACTGCTGATGAGGTGGACCGACGACCGACAGGGCAATTGCGTAACACATTATCAATCGGAATCGGTTTCATTTTGACAGTTCAACAACATTCATTGCGTTATTTACGTGTTGAACAGATTTTTTTTTTGAACTTATAAAGCAATGGATTAGCAATTTGCTTCAAAATTATTCTGTTTTCAATTGATAGTGTGTTACGCAATTAGGGTGCTGGTCAAGATTGCTGGACGACTCTGGCTACAGAAGGCTAGAGACAGAGAAGAGGGGCTTGCATTGCAGGATGCCTACACTCAGCATTGGTTGGCGAAAGGCTGATGCAGAAGCAGAATATTATAAAGGGAAAAGATTTGATTTTTTGTATGTTTGTTTTTTTACGATTCCACGCTAAAACGGCTGAACGGATTTCGATGAAGTTTGGCACACGGGTAGACCATTGACCTGGATTAAGACGAAGCATATTTTTTATTTTGATATTCTCACGGGATCGAGACTTATGTGGGTGAAACCGTGAGGTGCAACTAGTGTTGAGAGTTCTTAGTTATTCGCAATCACCTAATTATTAACAGCCACACGGGTCGATCGATCAGGTTAAGCTACGCTTAAATTGCGGAGGTCGGTCCGTGAATGGGTGACCATCTTTACATACCGAGATCCCTCCGTGTCTCGAAAAGATCGTTAAGAAATTGGTCCTGGCTGTCATTCGTGAATCGTACCAGTCGTGACGGTCGGATCGTCAGAAGCCTGAAAGTCTGACAACCAGTCTTACTAAGGGGTATCTTGTTACCCAGTTACTGGGTTGTGGAGGTCAGATAGGCAGTCGCTTCATGTAAAATACTGGTATTCAGCTGCATCCGGTTAGACTGGAAGCCGAACCCAAGATAGGTGATAACTTAATTTTGAACAAAGTATCAAATCAATCTCCATTAATCCTAAATAGCTAGCAGCTTTAGCGATACCTAAGCTTGTTGTTATTCTTACAGTTGTCTGAACTGGGAAGATGTCTGTCTGAAGTCTGTTCAGACAGACATCTTCCCACGAATAAAACAAATCAAGTAATTGCCATTCACAATTTAAAAAAAGCGAGGTTACTGCCCATTCAAATACCGTAATATTTCTTTCAAAAAACGCAATAACTCTTTCAAAAACCGGCACACACAAGACCTTAATATCTTCAAGAACAGGCGTCAATCATGTCAAAACTCCATTGAATATTCGATCAAAAATGTTCGCTTCGCCAAAACCGAGGAAGTACGTAAGACCACAGAATATTACCTACAGAAGGTCTGGTCCATACATTCGCATAATGTCGCCTGGCATTCGGTGCGCTCTCGGTTGAGTTAATTGTGATAGTATGACATCGCCGTAAGTACGCTTCTATCTGTGCTGTTTTCACTCGTTGTATGAACCATGGATGAATGAATATGAATGTGGCTATAAGAGTACAAGTGCCGTATTATGACGATTTAATGTCATAATGATTCCAGTGTCAAAGAGAGACGGAGCTATACAACGCCGATAGCACCATCCCTTTTTCGCACTGGAATCATGATGGCATTAATACTTCGTTACGGCCCCAGTTCGTTTACTGTTATTTTACCTCTGACAGCAGCAACCTTATTGTGTCGAGAATAAAGATCACAATGATTTTGACAGACCTATCAATGGCAGCAGCCAAAGAGCAACCTTATTACAAATGAGAATAAAGATCATAGTGATTTGGACAGTGATGCAAAATCAGAGGTAAAATAACTGAAGGGACTTTAGGAGAACGCCAAAGAAACAATGGATGGACTGTGTGAAAGATGATTATGGCTAGAAAGGAGGTGACTACCGAAATTACGACTAATAGAGAAGAATGCAAGAACAAGACACGTTGCGTTACCCCAAATAAATTGAGATAATGGCACTGGAACTCGTCTCGCATAGGGTCTTAGCATATATGCTGAGCAATGGCCGTTTTGCGTAGATGTGACGCATATTTTCCCCTTTCCCCAACTTGCAATTTTTTGTGTGTTTATGTTGTTTCTCTGCGTCATGTTTACCATAAAAAACCTATTTTCTTCCTTTCTTTCTAAGTATAAAGACGCATTCTGTAATATTCTATCATCTGTGGTACAAATTCGTGGCGATCCACATCTTCAAGTATATCCCTCCTTTCATATTGAACAACCTGTTTTGTAACTGTACTAAAAAAGGTAACGCGGAAACTGACGATTTTGAGGTTATTCGCAGCTCGGCGTTGTCTTTTTTTTTTGAGGGTTTTGGTGGGAAAAGGAATTCTGTTATGTTGGTATTTTGTTTTGGAGTTAGGTATCGCTAATGATGTCGACAATATTGGACCTCTGGAGAAGACACATAGTCAAAGAGCTTTAGTAAGATCTCCTTCGTCCTTATAATAAAACTAGCATTTGCATTATGTGCCTATAACGTTCCCACTGCTGGGACACAGGCCTCCTCTTCGTAAGAGGGAGTGAGCCGTCCATCACGCGGGCCCAGTGCGGGTTGGCAGACCATGTCACATGTGGTTCTAGGACATGCCGGTTTCCTTACGATGTTTTCCTTCACCGTTTCGAGAGCAGTGGTGATGAAATGAATTACAAAACGTAAAGCACCTGTCTGGGTTTGAACAACTACGACTCGTAAGTCGGAATCGCTACTACTCGGCCAGCACTGCTCACTGCTCAGTAATACAACTAAGTAGAACATTATTTTATTTGTTTCGAATTCTTCTTCAAAGTTATATCTACCTACTTCAAAATCAGTTTTGGTGACATTGACAGAATTGATTCCGATTGATTCATTGTTTGCGTTCTTCGCGACTCAATAACTCGTGTAACGTGTTGTGCCTACTGTAATATACCACAATTACCACTATACAACTCAATCTTCAGGTTCTTCTTCTGTCTTCATTATCTCTATTTACTGAGCTAAGTTGTCCACTAACACTTACATGTCGATTCGCCGACACTAATTCTTATAATCTTAGACTCGTACGTGTCTTAATACTAAACCGGTAAACACCGCTTATAACCGGTCCTATGAATCTAGATATGGCAGTAAACTTGATTTATTTAATAATAATAAAAATATTTATTGCATAAAGGGTATTTGCGGTATGTACATATTAAAGTTAAATAATTAAGCATGCGTAGAACTTATACTAACAAATATATGTATGGGTGAACTACTGTTCTCCTAGCTAGGTAGCTGTGCAACCTGTATTAAGGAGAAACAGTTTGCCTCCCTATAATGATGTTACAAAATAAATTGAGCATAGTGCTACGTGTTGTCTCCCAAAACAAGTCGTTAGTTAACTTTCATACATTATTATCTACGTTGATTAATGGAATAAGTCTATACAAAAAATGAATACTTTAGTTGGTTACAGATTCGGAGGAAAGAAAAAAAAATAATAATAAAGTAAAAAACTATAAATTAATGGTAAAAATGAGATTGTTTTGTGTGGGATGTGTTTGAGTATGAGTGAGTGTTTGATTTTTGTGTACTGCGTGTGTGTGAGTGTTTGCTATTCGTGTGAGCAAGTGTTTATGTGGGGGTGTGTGCATGTGTGTGAGGGTGTGTTTGTGAAATAACTATGGGATGATTAAACGGTTATGTTGTGCCAAAAACGAGAAGTTATGAGAGTGTTTTTAAAAGATCCTCAGTCTCATCATAGGTTTTTAAAAGAAGAAAAGAACGGACCACAGTTTTGCATTTAGAATAAGGTAGACTATAAATAGGTGTGTTAGCGTTAAGTTTGTTATACAGATATGGACCAAGGTAAAAAAAGAATCGTTTGGTGAATTTAAAGTGCGGTGGTGGAATAGTGCAGACCAAATCTTTCCGACGTTTCGAGACTGTAGTAAAAGGCGTAAGTCGGTGTTGCTGAAGAATGGTCTGCAAGATAAAGTGTTGTCTAACATTAAGAACCTTCCAATCTTTGTAGAGGGTTGTTGTTGGGTACAAAATTGGTTTAAACGTGGCTACCTTCAGTATTGCTCTATGGGCTGTTTCTAGGTGTTTCATCGTCGTCTTAGCAGCGCCACCCCAACATGCAATACCATAAGTTACAATAGATTGGCATAGGGCGTAGTAGACAGTACGTATTACAGCTGGCGTGGCGACGTGTCGTAGATTTTTAAAAATGTAAATGAGTTTTCTAACCCTACTTGTAAGAAGATTGATGTGTGTTTTAAAGTTAAGAAAAGGGTCTAATGTAATGCCCAGATATTTTATATTGTCAACGCGAGTAATTAATGGGCACTGACAGGGTGGAGCCGTCTGAGAATGTGTGTGGCAGGAGTGTGCTTTTATGACAATTGGAATTTTGGGTTGTGACTTAGGTGAAGTAGAAAAGGTTATAAGCTTTGTTTTTGACGTGTTTAATGTGAGAGTGTGAGAAAGTAGCCATTCATTAGCAGAGTTGAAGCCAGTTTGTGCTGAATACTGAAGCTCTGACCACGAGTCGGCTGAGAATGTAAGAGCAGTATCATCTGCGAATGACACAATTTTAGCATTATTGATGTTTAAATTGCAAAGGTCATTAATAAAAGCAAGAAAGAGAGTCGGCCCAAGGATACTGCCCTGCGGCACACCGTAACAAATTGGAAGATCATCACTTGTGTGATCACCTATTTTGACTAGTTGTGTCCGATTAGTAAGGTAACTGTGAAAGAATTGTAACTGTAAGCCTCTGATACCTAACTTTTCGAGTTTAGTTAGAAGTGTTGAAGTCGGAATGGTATCAAAGGCTTTGGCCAGATCAAGGAATATGGTGAGAACTTTTTTGTGGGCGTTAAGTTTATTCACAATATATCCCGTTAACTCCTGTACCGCGTCAGTAGTACTTTTATTCTTTCTAAAACCAAATTGCTGGGGAGAGATCAAGTTAAGTTTTTCTAGGTAGTGTACTAGTCTCTTGTTGATCAAACGCTCAAGAACCTTTGATAAAGAAGTAAGAACCGCGATGGGGCGGTAGTTATTTACGGACTTTTTGTCCCCACCCTTAAAGATAGGGTGTATTATCGCCTTTTTAAATAAAGTTGGAAAGGTCGCAGTCTGGAAACAGAGGTTAAAGATATAGTTTAGGACGGGTGCTAGAGTGGATGAATATCTTTTTAATATGGAAGGTGAGATGCCATCAAAACCGGGGGCTGCATTAGACCTGAGAGAGTTAATCACAGATATAATCTCGAGCGGGTCTGTTTCATCTAGAACGAATGATGATGATGAATTAGTACTTTGTGACATGATTGGTTGTGGCAGGGCGTGGGTCTGTGTAATTTTATTGGCGAGGTTTTTACCTATTTCTACATAAAACCTATTAACTAAGTTACAAGACTGGGAGGGTGTGTCGTGGGATAGTAGATGTGTGGATGAATTTCGCGTTTTTGGAGTGTTTGTGATTCTTTTTATAGTTTCCCAGAGAACTTTTAGATTATTACCAGCCTTATTGAGCTCTTCACTATCAAACTGCCTTTTAACTTTTTTTAAAATTTTGTTACAAAAATTTCTGTATCTTTTGTAGCTAATTACGAGAGTAGCATTATTGGGCGATGATTTAACTTTTTTATGTAGTGAATCTCTGTGCTTCATACAACGTAGCAGCCCAGGCGTGATCCAAGGTTTTAGAATTTTTTTCCTGGCTGGTAATTTAGATACCGTAGTGCTCTCGGTAATAGCTCCATTCAGAACATTTACCAGAGTATCGGTAGCAATATTAGCATCTGCTATGGAGTAGATGGGCGTCAGGTCCATTTCTACCATTGATTTGTCAAGTTTAACGAAGTCGACTTTAGTAAAGGTAGTGGTAACACTGTGTTGGGTTTTTTTAAGATACATGGCCAGTAGCGATGAGTAATGGTCAGTAGCTGTGGTATTGAAAACAAGAGAGATTGTTGACATTTTAGTTTTTAGTATGATGTGATAACTAAAATGTCAACAATCTCTCTTGTTTTCAATACCACAGCTACTGACCATTATTTATGGTATCAACGAAAAGTAAATATTGAAACTCGGTAGCGGGGTCAGAATATAAGTGTTTTGCATAATCAGCCTATATTGTTCCCACTGCTGGGACACAGGCCTCCTCTCTTCGAGAGGGAATGGGCTATAATCTACCGCGCGGGCTAAGTGCTGGTTGGTATATGTCACATTTCTTCGAATTTTTGGTTCTAGGACATGCCGCATGCCGGTTTCCTCACGATGTTTTCCTTCACCGTTTTGAGAGCAGTGGTGATGAATTTATAGACGCCAGCACATTAAGCTACCCGAAACTGTAAAATTTTCAACTTTATTGTTGAAGAACAATAAAATTGAAAATCTATTAAAATTTGACAGATTGAAGTAGCTTGATGTGCTGGTGTCCACAAAGGTCTATTGGGCGAGGCCGTTATCACTGGGCCACCACTGCTCGCCTCTACCTGATTAATGTCAAATATTTTAACCACGGCTTTCGTAAAGCTCATGCCAAAGTGAGAAAGCGCTTCGCTGTTTCAGTTCTCAATATCTCACAAAACATACTACATTACTACCTTTCAATTTTTTTCCATCACCTCAAGAGATCATTGTATCTTTAACGACATTCTGCATATTAAAAAGATGTCAATGAATCTTTAACATTGTTTATATCTAATTTATACTTCTACGTGGCATGGATGACATAATTCTCGCCCGTATGAATTGCTAATTTCCAATAACGTGGTCGACGCGCCATTTTAAGTCGTAGAAAGTGGACTGTAATATTGACGGGGTTCTGTACTTCTGTTCACATATTCAGACTAAAACTCAAATATATGCTGGGTAGTTGGGTACCTGTTGGTATAGAAATGTCTAGATCCCACTGTGTTCATTGATAATTCTTGTACAGCTTGATTCAAAGTTTATAGCGGCTCTGAAGTGCACTACTCGCTGCGCAGTACCTCCCCCCTCACCCCCGCTGACGCGTGAACCAGCGACTCGCCTCATGTTCCGAGCCGCCATTAAGTTTGAATCGGGCTGTATCTGCCAATTTCTTTTTGCTTTGCTTCTACCAGTCTTACTGTATGGTAACGTGTTACCCTGTAACTGGGTTGTGGAGGCCAGATAGGCAGTCGCTCCATGTAAAAATAAACTGGGAATACCAGTATATTTTCGAGCTTCATCTGAATAGACTGGAAGCCGACTCTAATATAGTTGAAGAAAGGCTAGGCAGGTGATAATGATATATGTGTTGCTTTTAACCTCTCACAAGTTTGCCCGCCTACCTGTCGACACACCCCGTGTATCGGAGTAGTTGAATGGACGCAGTGAAGTCATTGTTTTCACAATGACAATAGAACAATGAAAACAGTTGTGTACACTTGGTGTACCGTTGGCGTTTCGAGCACTTTCTCTTATGTACGCTAGGTGTACAGTAGACGCTTGAGGGGTTAATAACTATGCGCGTTCTTCGCAGTCTTCCTCTTTACGCACTCATTGCCTCTTTTCCCTTCTTCTTTGCATAAAATGTCTCATTAACCAATCATGTTTCATATCCTTTTCCCAAAGTACTCCAATATTTGCCCTCATTAGCTTAGGGTTCCATATAATTTATTCATGGATGCCTTTTTGCATTATTTTCACTTAATACACTTCTACATCTTCACTTACTTCAGACCGGCCATTAATTTCGGTATTGGCAGTAAACCGGCCATTTCATTTATGACTGGATTGAAATTCAACCCAACAATCTCTTCAATGGATAAAAGATGTCAGACTTTGGTAAAATGAGCCCTTAGTAATAAGAAATAATCCGAGTAGGAAACGTCCGTTTCTGCGGTCGAAAGTACGGATTTCGGGCTTTGCGAGTAGACCCCTGGTTCAATGTCTATTGTACGTATATTTATTCCTATCCTCCCACTTGTAATGTCACAATCAGTAGACTTACCAAAACATATATTTAACTAGGTAGGTAATAGCTTTACAGAAGATTTACGAGTATTTTCACAAGTCCTATTAAGTTTCGTCGTGTTTAAAGTGAAAATTTGAGTGAAGTAGAGAAATCTGGCTTTCCTACGTAATTTAGGGCGTTGTCGTTCGGAGTCTTGACAGTTAAACTGTCATGGCTTCCGCAAAAATAATGAACATGACTAGCAGAAAGGTCACTTTATTCTTATGTTAGTGTTAGATGTATTACTTATCTTGTTTCTTTTGATTTTGAACTTTAACACAACATACATACAATCCAGAATCTTTAAGATGAAAATGTTCGAATCTCAGTTGAAGATCAAAGTTCCAAACAAAAATGTGTGTAGATATTTATAACTGTGCGACAAGAAACTGAGCGGTCCTTTTTAACCGACGAATAAACAGAGGAGGTTCTCAAGTCGACGCGTATATATTTATTTTCTGTATGACCACGCGTAACTTTTTACAGAGTAGTCCGATTTTGATAATTCTTTTTTTATTGGAAAGGGTATACCCCGAAAAATGACTATACATCCTCACTCTTTGACCCCGAAGTTGGTCCCTTATAAATTTGGATACAAAAATCCAACCCTAAGGGTAGGAAAACAGGGGATGATTGATTGTTCACTCACAGATTTAATATCCCAAGCATTTTAATTTCCCACTTTCAATTCTTAAAATCACAGCCTCTAAAGACCAAACGAAAAATTCACAAGGCAGTAAAAGAATCCAAACTTACAAAACGCACACGGAAATGCATCGGTGTTTACTTCTCAGACACGACAGGTACCGGGAACCAGTTCCTAACAGTACTATCCTGGGTTCGATGCCCGGCCATGCTTGTCACTGACTGCACCGCCAAAAACACTAAGCCAATTAGTGGCTGGCTACTGGCTTTTAAATGTTGTTGCTATGTGGTTGTTGGGTTATTTTGTGGGTTATATAGATTTTAGTAGTTTGTAAAAAGTTCTCTTTTAATATAGGTAGGTACTGCCACGTGCTTTCTTTTACGTTTTCTCATCTTACTTTTATATTTATACAGTTGTTGTGTATTGTCTATGTCGTGTATTGTCTATGTTCGATTATGATTAAAGCAGTTGTCATCCAGACTTATATTTCATTACATTACATGGTGGCAGCGGTGAAAATTTATTCGATTTAAATGGTTTAAGTCGGTTATAATGACACGCTGTGGACTCTAATACGTCAGGGACGGTTCAAGGGCGCTATGGAACACGCGCGACCACCAACAGAACTGTGTTTGGAGGGCAGCTCCGTCAGCCGGGCTGACGCATGGCGGCGATGGAGGTCGCAATTTATGTTATTTTTAAAAGCATCGGGGGTGCAAAAAGAAGAAACTGGTATTCAAGCTAGCTTAATGATAAATTTAATCGGACCTGAAGGATTTGAAGTCTTTGAGACATTTTCTTTTGACAAGGAGAGCGATAAAGATGATGTGAACTTATTGCTTACGAAATTTGATGAATACTTTGGAGTCAAACAGAATATAACTTTAGCAAGGTACAATTTTTTTACACGGGATCAGGAAGTCGGAGAATCGATTGATCAGTATGTTACGGCTTTACGATTATTGAGTAAAAATTGTATCTTCAAAAATTTGGAGGAGGAATTGATTCGCGACCGTATTGTATGTGGGATCCAAAGTACTGGAGCGAGAGATCGACTTTTGAGAACAGAGGACCTGACTTTGGAGAAAGCCATTAGAATCGTCCAGGTTGATCAAATTTCAGTAGATAATCGGCGTTTATTGGAGACGCGTAATGCTTCAGGATTGGTGCAAGTTGATGCAGTTGGCGTGCGCGGTGTAGGCGGCCGCGGTGGGCGCGGCGGCTGGCGCGGCAGCGGACGTCGACAAGGGCGCGGTATGGCCAATGTTGCTGCTGGTTCCAGCACCGCGCGAAGATTTGTTCATTCTAGCGAGAATGGAAATTGTCTCAGGTGCGGAGGCCAATGCAATGAACCCAGTCTATGTCCGGCTATTTCAGTGCAGTGTTATCTGTGCGAAAATCATGGACATTTTGCTAGAATGTGCAAGATAAAAAAAGGAGCTAAAAAAATGTACGATATAGGTTTAACTGAAGAGCAAGGCAATGAAGAAGATGATTGTGAGTCATTTTTTATATCAGTTTTGTACAATGTTTCAGAGATTAACTTTTCGTCTGAGGGTTGGTATGAAACACTCCAAGGGGAGTGTGGTTCTGAAAAATTTAAGTTAGATACGGGAGCAGACATTAATGTTTTATCGTATAAGCGATTTTTATTATTAGGCTATGACTGTAAGCTAATTGGTGGCAAACAAGGTGTTAGATTGCAATCTTATAGTGGTGATATTATTCCTATAAGAGGTATTTGCACATTAAAATGGTGGTATAAGGGTGTTTCGTATGAATTAAAATTTGCAATTGCGGTTAGTGATTGTCAGAGTGTGCTTGGGTTGCAAGCTTGTCTAGCTTTAGGATTAGTTAAAAGAATTCACAATATAAATCTTACAGATTATCGAGATTTGTTTAATGGTTTAGGCTGTTTGCCAGGTGAATATCACATTGTTGTAGACAAAACTGTGATGCCGGTGATTTGTGCAAACCGTAAGGTACCATTAGGAGTTCGTGATAAGTTACAAGATGAGTTAAATAGAATGATAGAGTTAGGTGTTATTAGGAAAGTGAGTCATCCAACCCCATGGGTGAATTCATTAGTGATTGTTGCTAAGAAAAATGGGCAGTTGCGTATATGTTTAGACCCGAGGCCGCTTAATAAGGCAATACAGCGTGCACATTTTCAATTGCCAACAATAAATGAATTGGCTACTAAGTTTCACGGTGCTAAGTATTTTTCAGTTTTAGACGCATTTTCAGGGTTTTGGTCGGTAAAACTGGATAATGCAAGTGCAGACTTATGCACGTTCAGTACACCGTTTGGGCGATATCAATATTTGCGATTGCCATTTGGTCTTAATTGTGCACCTGAAGTGTTTCATGCGAAAATAAAGCAATTACTTGAAGGCCTAGAGGGGGTAGATTCGTTTATCGACGATATCATTTGCTGGGGAAGGACTAAAGACGAACATGATCTGCGTTTGAAAGAGTTGTTAAACAGGGCACGAGAAATTAATTTGAAATTCAACAAAGATAAATGTCGTATATGTGTTGAGGAAGTAACTTATTTGGGTCATATTTTTAACAAAGATGGAATGAAAGTAGATTCTGAGAAAGTAAGAGCGATATATAATATGCCGGAACCAACTGATCGGAAAGGTTTAGAAAGGTTTTTAGGGACTGTAAATTATCTTTCTAAATTTATACCTAATTACTCAGACCATACTTTTCAATTAACTAGATTATTAAAAAAAGATATGGCTTGGTGTTGGGAAGTTGGTCATAAGGACGCATTTAATAAGTTAAAAGAATTGTTGTGTGATGCACCAGTACTATCTTTGTACGATGTTAGTAGTCCGGTGGTGTTATCAGTGGACGCAAGCAGTGTGGCACTGGGCGCTGTGCTCATGCAGGAGGGGCGTCCAGTAGAGTACGCGTCACGCACGCTCACTGACACACAACAAAGATACGCACAAATAGAAAAGGAAATGTTGGCAATAGTATTCGCTTGTGAAAAGTTTCATCAGTATATTTATGGAAAAAATAGTGTGGTCGTCGAATCGGATCATAAACCACTGGAGAGCATTTTTAGAAAATCTTTAGACTCGGTCCCAGCTCGCTTGCAGCGAATGATGTTAAAGGTTCAAGCTTATGAGTTGGTGGTCACTTACAAGCCTGGGAAATATATGTACATACCTGATACATTGTCGCGGGCACCTCTTCCGGATTTGTATGACGATAAAATTAGCAGAGCTATACTATGCCAAATTAAAATGGTAGTCAATAATATACCCATGTCGCAGAATAAGTTTACCCTCGTCAAGCGGGAAACTAGTAAGGATGAGTGTTTAAAATTGTTACTAAAATATATTAGTCAAGGGTGGCCAGATAAGTTTAACATACACAATGATTTAAGATACTATTGGTCGATAAGAGATGAACTATACTGTGTAGATGGTGTCGTATTTAAAGACAAACAGGTTTTAATACCACGTTCTATGCAAAGGGACATGTTAAAGCTTATTCACGAAGGGCATTTAGGGATTGATCGTTGTAAGAGACGTGCTCGTGAAGTGATATTTTGGCCTGGTATAACAAGAGATATTGAGGATTATGTGAGAAGATGTAAAATATGTCAGGAAACGGCAAACAAACCGTGTAGGGAACTTATGATTCCAGTAGATATACCAGAATTGCCATGGAATAAAATTGGAACAGATATATTTGAGTATGGAAAGCAAAGTTATTTAATATTAGTTGATTATTATTCTGGTTTTATTGAGGTTGCATATTTGAGAGACACTACGTCAAACTCAGTAATATGTGTTATGAAAGAAAATTTTGCACGGTATGGTATACCGGATACGGTTATCAGTGACAATGGTCCACAATATTCATGTCGTAATTTTGTTAAATTTTCTTTAGAATGGGGTTTTAAACACATCACTTCATCTCCGTATTATGCTCAATCTAATGGCAAGAGTGAAAGAGCAGTTCAAACCATTAAAAATATATTGAAAAAATCAATAGACAGTAAATCCGATTTTTATTTAAATTTGCTAAGTTATAGGAATACACCGCGGGAAAATTTGAATTCTCCTGCACAGTTAATGATGGGCCGGCGTTTAAATTGTAGACTACCAGTCCATTCAGATTTGTTAAAACAAAGTAATTGTGATAACTTACAACATAAAAAAATGTTGGAAAAACAAATAAAAACTAAAAGTTTCTATGATCAGCATTGTAAATTGCTACCTGAATTGAATGTGGGCGACGAAGTTACAATATTAGGAAATACAAATAAGAGAAGTCATGGCAAAATATTGGGAAAAGCGTCGACTCCACGTTCCTATATTGTTAAAAACAAAAAAGGTATTTATCGCCGTAATCGTCGACATTTGATAAGGACTGTAAAGGATCCTGCAGACAATATCTTGTCTGATATTGATGAGTATTTTTCGGGGGATGATAGGGATGATGATTATGTGCCAAGCACCAAAATAAACGTACCGTCATCTTACTCGCCACCTCTTACCCGTAGTAAGACTTAAGAACAATTTGTATACGTTAATTTAACTAAGTTTGATTGATTTATTTTAAGTTTGTTTATTATTTTTAGTTTATCTTATAAGTGGAGTTAATAGATTTTAAGTTTGTTCATTATTAATATTTTATTTATTTATTTATTTATTAAAACTTTATGCACAAGTAAAAAAAAAATAATACTGTACAAAGGCGGACTTAATGCCTGAGGCATTTTCTACCAGTCAACCTTAGGGTGATGTAGAGACAAAACATGGCAGGTGCAACATATAGGAGAACTAGCTAGGAAATGAATATAAAATACAATATATACACAGATACATACATACATACATATAAACCAGATGAACTCTCAGGGGAAAAATGATCGGTAGAGGAGAAAACGAATCCAGCAAATCAGCGCTGGGATGTTACGGCCAACTTCTGCCGAATATGTTCACGTGCCTTCACTTTAAAAGATAACCGACTGGTTGCCGTCCTGATGTTCAGAGGGAGCGCATTCCATAGAAAGACCGCCTGGACAAAGAAAGAAGAATGAATGAAACCAGAACGGTGAGAAGGACATCGTAGAAGGCGATTGTTGGTTGAACGAAGATTTTTAGTATGGGCAGAGCATAAATATTGAATTTGAGAAGTCATGTAAGAAGGGGCAGTGGGATTGTCAAGAATAGAGAACAACGTAGTCAGCGCCCTCAACTCTCTGCGCTGGCGAATGGGTAACCATTTTAAAAGCCGCCGGTGCTCGGAAACATGGTCATATTTACGAAGATTGAAAACGAATCGAATGCAGTTATTGAGAAGACGGTCAAGTTTATTGAGGAGATCTGCATTCAGGTCATAGTAACACACATCACCATAGTCAATTATGGGAAATATTAGGGACTGTACAAGCATTGCCTTTATGTGTGAAGGGAGAAGGTTTTTCAATCGATAGAGCGACCGCAACGTTCCGGTGACTTTCTGACTAACAGTCGTGACCTGCTTTCGCCAGTCAAGACAAGTGTCGACATGCAGACCAAGATTCTTCACATCAGAGCTAAACGGGATGACTGAGTTGTCGAAGATCACAGGTGGCACAGTTAAGCCATTCAGCTTTCTCGTGCTGTAGGGGCTGCCTACTAAGATAGCCTGACACTTGGTGGGGTTAACCGCCACCCCGAATCGATTAGACCAGTCTTTAACGACATCTAAATCCCGGTTTAGCTCATCAATTGCATCTGATATGTTGTCAACACCTGCCTGGCAATAAAGCTGCAAGTCGTCAGCATAAAGATGATACGCAGTCCGAAGCTCGGTGGTAATGAAGTTAATAAAAATGGAGAATAAAAGAGGAGATAATATACCGCCTTGAGGAACGCCAGCTGCAAGATCACACCAACTCGACGAAGAGTCTCCAGCATAAACAGACTGCTGACGTCCCCGAAGATAAGAAGAAAACCATTCCAGAACCTCCGGAGAGACCATAAGATAGGAAAGGATAGATAAAAGGACTTCGTGACTGACGGTATTAAAAGCATTGGAAAAGTCAATTAACACTAAGACTGTGACTTTAGTGTCTTCCATTCCCCGCCTTATATCGTCAGTCACTTTAAGGAGAGCTGTAACGGTACTGTGCCCGGGCCTGAAGCCGGATTGAAATGGACTGATGAGGGAGTTGTGGTGGATAAAGTGGGAGAATTGTTTGTGAACAATAGCCTCGAGCACCTTAGATAGAAAGGGAAGGATGGAAATTGGACGAAAGTGACTAGGAAGAGAGGGATTGGATATCTTAGGCAAGGGCCGGACAAGGGCTTTACGCCATAGGGAGGGGAAAACACCGGTGTAAAGGGAAAAGTTTATGATATGGGAGATTGCAGGGAGGAATTGATCAAGAGCCGTCACGATCATATGGCGGCTGATGTTATCGCAACCCACGGCTTTGGATTTAATGGATAGGATAATCTTCTTGATCTCTCCCGGGTCGATTGGGGTGAAGACAAAGGGGTTAATGTTAGGACGCGTCAGACCAGCAAGGTATTGAAGTGTTTGACTTTTGGTTAGACTATCTAGAGCTGGAACGGTAGAGAAATGGCGATTTAGATCGTCCAAACCAATTGTACTAGGAAGGTCTGAATTTCGCGATTTGCCGATTCCTAAAGTTCCAAGAAACTTCCAAATATCGGCAGGAGAACATGTAGTGATATTACTTAGGATGTGGCGGCGTTTAGCGTTGCGTATCATCTGGTTACACCGATTTCTAGCCGCCTTAAAGAAGGTCCAATTGTCCTCCGATCGATCCTTTTTAAATTTCCGAAACGCGCGGTCCCTCCGACGCATTGCCATCCGAACTCCCCTGTTCATCCAAGGAGCAGGTGGACGCTTCAACTTAATTTTTTTGACAGGAGCATGGGCGTCATATAGCTTGACCACAACATCATTGAAAATACTCACTTTTTCGTCAACCGAAGCAGCTGCTTCCAGGGGTGACCAGTCAATATTAGATGCGTCTTGTTGAAGCCTCTCGCAATTCATACGTGCAAAGGCACGCCTGTACTGGAACGTGGGTTTAGGTTTAGGGGGTTTAAGGATATAGCATAAGAAAATAAGGTCGTGACGGGAAAAGCCAGGAGCAACATGTTGACCATGTGAGGAAACTAGGGAAGGATTAGAGGTGAGGATCAAGTCAAGCCAAGTATCATCACCTGCTATATTATGATGAGTGGGTTGGAGAGGCAATACATGCAGACTGGCTGACTCGATGAGGTGCAGGAGTTTACGGGACCGAGGGGAGTTGTGGGCAAGGAGGTTGGTGTTAAAATCCCCCATAACAATGTGATGTGCATACTCCGAACCCAAAGATTCAAGAACCGATTCGAATTCGGTGAAGTAATCAAGGGAAGGGGGACAATAGACGACACCAAGGACGGTTTTAGCTCCTTTGACACAAACCTCGAGGAAAAGAAACTCTGCGGATTCATTAGGAGAAGAAGAAGCTAGAACTTTAAAAGGGAAATCACCACGAAGGTAGATGGCTACACCACCTCCCCTCTTACCGATCCGGTCATTCCGAATAAGAACGAAACCGGGGAGTGGGTAAGTGGTTGAAAGCAGGTTAGGTTTGAGCCAAGTCTCGGAAATCAGGACGGCGTGAACGTTATTGTCGGTAAAAGTGTCGTAGAGTTCGTTGAAGTGACTAGGAATACTCTGAGCATTAAGGTGGCATACGTTAAACAGCCGGCCAGCATGTTGGCTAAAATTTTGGCGTAAATAGAACTTTAAAAGGGAAATCACCACGAAGGTAGATGGCTACACCACCTCCCCTCTTACCGATCCGGTCATTCCGAATAAGAACGAAACCGGGGAGTGGGTAAGTGGTTGAAAGCAGGTTAGGTTTGAGCCAAGTCTCGGAAATCAGGACGGCGTGAACGTTATTGTCGGTAAAAGTGTCGTAGAGTTCGTTGAAGTGACTAGGAATACTCTGAGCATTAAGGTGGCATACGTTAAACAGCCGGCCAGCATGTTGGCTAAAATTTTGGCGTAAAAGAACACCTAAGGTGTCTGTAATAGAACAAAAGCTTCCATCGCTGGAAGATGCACTAGAATCGTTAGCAGAATAAAAAGATTCGTTATCAGAAGTCATAAATATAAGTAAATATACTAAATATCTTATATATAATTATATATAACGCTAAAAACACTACACGAATTACTGGCGCGACGAAAGCATCCCTGCACCACCCGCCAGCTCACATCATCTTATTCTTAACATTAATAAACCTTTATGAGAAAAAGCAAATAGCAAAACCTAAAACAAAACATAATAACTGTCATGCGAAAAATAAAATAGAAAAAAAAAATTACACGAGAAAAAATAAGTATACACACAAAGATATTATGGTAATCATTTTATGGCCTACATAAAATTATGGACGTATCCGATCAAGGACACGTCAAACTTCGAGCAAGCTTGCCTTCTTGTCATATATAGTCTGTGGACTATACTTTGGCATAAATGACAGCACAACATGATTGACGTTTGAGTTTACGAACAAAATAAAATTGATAAGGTTATTGAAAAGGTTGAGGGTAAATTATTCTCTAAATTAGCCAAATTAATTTCACAACAGATTATGGGGAAATAACAAAACTGATATTACAAGAACAACTCAATACATAAACAAAGAAACGGTAAGTAATTCCATAATAACAATTGCATGCAAATCAATATTTAGTGAGTATAAAACATGATACCATTATTGACCCGTTCTGTCTTGCAGGCCATCTCCTGTGCCTTGGGCCTTTGGACCTTGCACCTTCGGAAACTTCACAAGAAGAGGACTCAGCTCATCCATTGAGGAAACTTTGTGTTTACTTCCGTCAAAGGCCTTCAGAAATATAACACCGTCTTGTGTCCAACACGACCGCATTCCGAAGTGTAGACGCGCTTTTCCAAAGATGGACTGCCGGACCTTCGTCAAGAACTCCTTGACTGATATGGATGTGCCTTTCAAGCGTGTCTTGGCTTTCCACACCATTGATTTGTCATCATAGCTGGAGAATCTTACCAATATGGGCCTGTGATGTTCAGTATTGGCTGCACCAAGTCTGTGGCAGACCTTTATGGAGGATACGGCAAAGTTCTTGAGAGCAAGCTTATTGGAGATAACATCCAGGATGACTGCGGTGCTGTCTTCATGTTCAACTTCAGCAACACCTTGGAATATCAGTGCTTTCCTCCTATGTCTTGTCTCCAATCCGTCAAGATGCTTAGCACACTCACTAATCTGAGACCGGAGCAAGCCAAGCATATTGAAAACAAGCTCCCTAAATGTCCGGAACTCCTCAGCCACCCTTGCCACTGTGTCTTTGGCAGGTCCTGCGCACTGGATTTGGGCTTCTAGTGCTTCCATCTTCCGTGTGAATGTCTCTTCAAGGCACTTTTGTGCTGACAACACCTCGGCAAATTGGGACATAGTGATCCAGAAGATTAAATAAATTTATTGTGAAGTGACTTTACAGATGATGAGCTGGCAGGCGGTGCAATTTTATGCTTGGGTCACATAAATGTGCCACAAACGTAAGTACTTGTGTAATGGAGCTTATACACTTATACTTGCTATAAATTTAGGCGATTTTTTTTTGTATTTCTATTTTAAATAAAAATTAAAGAACAGAGATACGTCTATCGTTTTTTACACCTACCCGCGAAAAATTTTTATCTTATTTAAGGGGAAGGTGTTGTGTATTGTCTATGTCGTGTATTGTCTATGTTCGATTATGATTAAAGCAGTTGTCATCCAGACTTATATTTCATTACATTACAACAGTGTGTGTAGGACTCGTGAAAATTAACAACTTTTATTAAGATAAGATAAAATTTTTATTTGCTTAAACATGTGTGTGTACATACATAGAAAGTGCATGCAAGATGATAAAGCAAGTTCAGTGCAAACATGTTTGTCATTACGTGACGTGCAAAATAATAGATTTGTACAAATTAAGAAAAAAAAAATTACAAAATATTAAAATTCGTCATACTTAATTATTAATCGGTTAATATTAAAATTATAGAGTTAAGATTATGGAAAAATGTGGTTCCTTTTCCACTTTTAAGGGGGAAGTATCAGGGAAGGCCGTGAAATTCTAATTTTCTTACGATTTTTAGCAATTTGCAGATAAGTGTCATGTTGAATGTTGATTAAAATATGATTCGCGAGGGTAGGTAACAAATATGACTTTAAAGATTTTTTTTTTTTTATAAAGTATATAGGATATAGTTTAGATTAAAAGTTTATATTATAATAAATATATTATAATCGCGAAAGTTTGTGAGGATGGATGGATGGATGTTTATTACTCTTTCACCCAAAAAATACTACACGGATTTTAATGAAATTTGCACACAGATAGTTTATAACCAGGATTAACACATAGGATACTTTTTATCCCGATGTTCCCATGGGATGGAAACTTATGCGGGTAAAATCGCGGGGCGCTGCTAGAAATAATATTATAAACAGAAGAGATTAGATTTTTTGTATGTTGTTACGCTTTCACGCAAAAACGACTGAACGGATTTGGATGAAATTTGGCTCATGGTTAGACCATGACCTGGATTAGGTTAGAGGATACTTTTTATCCTTTTATTCCTACGATATTGAGACTTATGCGGGTGAAACGGCGGGGCCTGCAACTAGTTAAATATTTACCCCCTTATTCATAATCCTATTTTATCTCTATTTTAGCTAAAATAGGTTTATAGAACGTTTGTCTTTATCTGTCACGTTGTCATTTCTGTGTGTAAGAAAGAGACAAACCCCATTTTAACTAAAATAGGTTTGATAAGTTTTATGATTAAGGGGGTAAATCGTTAGTTTTTTCACAGCATTCACAACCATTAGATACGATTACCTACGTGTCGTATCGAACAGCAATCAATGTTATCAAAGAAGTCCTCTAAATGCTGTTCACAAATCCGAAAGCCGAATATTTTGACAACTTAAACCAAATAGACGACCACGATTATTCCGACAGCTATTTGCTTTCGGGGACTGGGCAAATCAGGTAACCGAAAATGTGTCATTTTCGACTCGGAAGCATGTCGATTACTTAGTTGTGTATTATCCATGCTGAACTATTCTCGTTATCACACAGCAGACACAAATCAATTAAACAAAAACAAGGCAATTCCTGTACAAAACTCGTGCCGGTTATTAACTCATTATTATCTATGATTAAATATAAAACCTTTGTCCGCGGGAAAAAATATTATAATTGATGAAAATAAGTTAGATAATAACACATCCACGAATAGGCCTTAGGGCTTGTTCACACCGCACTTGAAGAGGCGGCAGAAATTATTGTCATACAATCAGGTTAAGCTAAGGTCTCCGCGGTCGGTCCGTGGATGGGTAACCATCTTTTCATATCAAGACCCTTTCGTGCCTCGTAAAGCACGTTGAGCCGTTGGTCCCGGCTGTCTTTCTTGGATCTTTGACAGTCGTTACGGGTTGTCAGAAGCCCGAAAGTCTGACAATCAGTCTTACCAAAAGTATCGTGTTACCCAGTTACTGGGTTGTGGAGGTTCAGATAGGCAGTCGCTCCATGTTACATATTGGTATTCAGCTGCACCCGGTTAGACTGGAAGCTGATCCCAACATAGTTGGAAAAGGCTTGGCAGATTGATTTTTGATTGACGATGTGCCTGCACTTCATAATCTTGGCCCAAGCGGACGTTTCAGCAATTACTTACTATGGCATAAAATACATAGAATACCCAGTCTCATATCGAAGGACCAGCGCGGTAATTGCGTGAAACACAAAGTAATCACTTTAATTTTGGCAGCTCAACAACATTTATTGCGTTATTTACGTTGTTGAGCAGACGAATTCTTCAAACCTGCAAAGCAATGGATTAGGAATTTCCTTCAAATTTTGGTTGCTATGCATGCCAAATTCAACACTTAACAAATTCTACATTATCCATTCTGTAGTCACCTTAAAATACTTGCACCGTGAGGCCGTCAACATTTTTTTAGGACAAATCTATTCAGTTATAATGACAGAATAAACATTGATTCGGACGATACTGTCGATATTATGTCCGCCATGATGGTGAAGGTTACATTTTTAAAGCCTATAGAATTTGTAGGCCGTTCCGGGTTTTTAAAGGCTAAATAAATTGGAATTATTGTTTTTAAGTGGTCTTTAAGGATTTAATTTAAATTATTTAATTAATTATTCTTTGTACGTTTCAGTTCGATGAGTTCGTGAGATCGCTGCAAGTGGACCCTCACTCACCTCTCTTCAGGCTTGTGACCGACGGACAGCCTCCTTTAAGGTATGTTGGCTTTATTTCTACTAAGTACAATTTTTTTTTTTGATGGGAAATCATCAAATTACCCCTTGACCCCTCCCGCTCTGGGCGGAGCGGAAGGGAGTGTCAGACTCTTACTGACTAAAACCCATCCGTGTTCCTTCCTTAGCCCTTTATGTTCCGGGGTAGCGGTAACCCTTTCGGACAATCCCGCACCATTTCTACTACCATGCAGGTAATATTATGGGAAAACGTTTACCTGAACCATAAGTAGGTATCTCTAAAGATCGTGTCTCAAGGAATCAACATCAAAATTGTCGCAAAATGGTGCAAGGAGTTCCAAAGATACATTAGGTACAAATGAAACACTCACCTACACTGGCCTGGTAAACCATAAATATTGATAACTCGGGTACGCACGGCTATACATCAAGCTATACTAAACCAGTATAAGCTAACTTCTGATTGCACGAAAAACCTATACAGGGTGTTACAGAAAGGGTATATCAATACAAACGGGTTGAAGAGTGTATCTGGTCTAGAATCTCTTTAAAAAATTTCAGCTCAAAAGCAGTAACTTTGAAAATGCTTAATATTTTTTTTATTTCGATAGTTTATTGAATTGAAATCATAACAAACGTGTCACCGCACTACGAGGGTCATTACACATTACCTATGTGTAATGTGTCTGTGCGCCTAGTACACGCACATCACGCTGCCGCGCGTCAGTGCAGCGCCGTGATGTCGAAATAAAATAATATTAAGCATTTTCAAAGTTAATGCTTTTGAGCTGAAATTTTGAACAGAGATTCTAGACCAGAGCCCTGATTCACAACCATACGACAGGCTATCGTATCGAAAACCTGACATTTCAATAACCTGATTTGACTTGCTCTCAACAGCAAATAGCTGTTGAAAGAATAGCGGGCGTCTATTTGATTTAAACTGACAAAATTTTCGGGTTTTGGACTTGTGAACAGCGTTTAGAAGACTCCTACGATAACAATAATTAATGTTCGATACAATACGGAGCGTATCGAGTGTTTGTGAATAGCTATGCAGATACAGTCTTCAACCCGTTTGTATTGATATACGCTTTCCGTAACACCCTATATAATGCCAGGTCAGCTAAAACTGGAAATGTATAGCTTGATGTACTACTTAATGCTGAAATGCGACGTATTGAAAATTAGGATTAAAAAGTCTTTTAAACGAAGACCTAGTCTTTGAATTTGAAACAATAAAGATCTATAGGTACATTTTTAGGAGCCTAACCATTTTTCCATGTTCCCTACTTATAATTGATTCCAATCTAACAACAGTCACAAGGTATTTTTATTTGAACTACTTGGGTACAGACGCCAGCACACCAAGCTACCCGAAACTGTCAAATTTTCCCAATCAACTTTGAACCTTTTGCTTTAGCGATAAAGTTGACTCAAACTCAAACTCTAAAATTCTATTAAAAAATCTATTAAAGACAGATTGTAGTAGCTTGATGTGCTGGCGTCTGTACATTATGTTAACTCACATCGAGCTCTATGCCTACTACATTAAAATTCACTTACAATCTGCACAATATCTGGGCCAGGTTGTTTACGAGGTATGACAAAAATTGTTTGAAAGCACCCAAACTCGATACCAATCTGTCCACATCCGGTAAACATAATAAGAACTGTTGAATGCACTGTTTCCGTTGTACACTTTCATACGTTACGATTTTAAGACGATACGTGATTTTCAAGGTTGTGGATTGAGTTGAAGGTTTCTCGTTGGAGTAGTGTAACAATAAATTTATTTGAGGCAAAGGTATTTTCCTCAAGATCTTCCACAAGTACGATAGCTGACGTTTACTTCTGCAACGGTCAGTGAGAGATCACCAATAATAATAATTGTAGACAAATTTATTGGTCTCGAAGGACCAATCAACGTATCATGCCATCATTATTCTCTTGTCCTTATCCGAATTTATTTGGTCATGGCAACATGTCTTCTTCTTCCATACTTCTCTATTAGTCGTCATCTAAGTACTCTCAGTAGTCGCCCTATTTCCCGTTTATTTTCGTTGGATCCCACTTTTGAATCCCATTTTTTAGGTATTAACGATGGATCCCGTTTGCTATTTCCGTTGAATCCCATATTATAACAACATGTGTACATTTCAGAAGAAAAGTGATTTACCTTTATCAAACACTAAAAAGAGATTATTTTTAGTGGGCTACCCGGAACCGAACTAGTTAGATTAGGTTAATTATTAAAAAAAAAAACAAAGTTAGGTTAGGTTAGGTTAAAACTGTGACCCCTACGCACGAGCCGAGCGAGCGAAGCGAGCGGTGCCGCGGCAGCGGCCGGCGAGTGCCAGAAACGACTAGATTATATAGAAAATGAATTGTTTGTGAAATAAATAGTATACGAAACGTTGGTTGTAAACTAAAAATTTGTCAATGGAGTTTTGGTGAAACATTAGTGAACCCCTCATTTTATTATAAACAATTTTGTTGTTGAAAGTACCCGCATTCAGATTTTTTTAAGCATTCGGGATCCAACGGAAATACTTTTCGGGATTCAACGACAATAAAACGTAATTATCTTGCATTTTTTAAATTCGGGATCCAACGGAAATACATAATAATGTTTTGCGGGATCCAACGCCAAAAATATTAAAATGGGATTCAAAAGCGGGATCCAACGGAAATAAATCCTATTTCCAACCATATAATTTTTCACTCAGTCCATGTACCCAATTTATATTATAAAAACAGGTATTATTCAATGATTCTATACCCATGATATCTATGAGATTTTCCAATTTTCTTCCCTCGTGTCGTCACCAGCATAATTGAAATAAATGCTTTGAGTTTGAGTTCATATGTTCGAAAACTTTGTCTGCTCAACAACGTAAGTAACGCAATGAATGTTGTTGAACAGTCAAAATCAAAACCATTGCTACTGTAATAGTGTGTTACGAAATTACACCGCTGGACTGCCCTGCCCAGGGTGCGCCCTTTTTGGACGGTCTTTTCATGCATTTCATAGCAGAAGGACTTTTTTTTTTTAAAGTATGAATGTAATCGATTTTTTTTAAACTTAACTAAAACTATACACAAACTGACACTTCCTGTGACCCAAGGGCTGGCTTTTACCTTGGCCAAAGGCTAAGCATTGCCATACAACGTGGTAATGCCGCCAGTCTCTTGGGTACATTACCAGTCGACAGCGATGCGGATGAATTTTTCGACGCTATATTTTAGTTTGTGCAGATGTACTTAAATAATTTAAATTTTAACTTCAATTAATTCCCGTAACGTCCTCAACAACGTACACTCGCCAAAAGTACTCATACATTATGTAGTTTCCCCGAACCGAACAAAACGGTTTCCGTATACCGTGCAGAGGTCAGGAGTGATGGCTTCAGCGTAATTATACGATATAATCTTTTCTATGATAATAATCACTATCACTAACATCAGTACATAATATATTAGGTATGTATGTAAAAATAGTATTGATGGAAAATGGTGATTTGGAGAGAAAAGAATGTGACATTGAATGTTTTTCTGTGATTTTTTGTTGGCTTTGTTTCTGTGACGTACAACCTGCATTTTCATTATAATGTGTTACCCAGTAACTGGGTTGTGGAGATCAGATAGGCATTCACTCCATGTAAAATATTGGTATTCAGCTGCATCCTGTTAAACTGGAAGCCGACCCGAACATAGTTGGGGAAAGGCATATAACGAACCTGTATTTTCCCACTGCTGAACATGTCTTCTCGATGAATCAGCGCCTGAAGTAATTTTTGTAGGCAAGTTTTAATCACGTCCTAACTTGTAATATGGAGTAGTGTCAGGCGCTGATCAATTTGACAGGACTAAACTAAAATGTATCTTCTATCTTTTCCATAATGGAATAGAAAGAAAAAGATGCACTGAACTTAGTTGTCGTTTAGTTTGTGAACAAGGGAATCGGCACCACTGTCGGCGTGTGGGGACGGTAAATAATACAAAGTTAATCCATTTATTCCCAGGAAATATGTTTACTTCTACAGGCCTATTATAATATCCCTGTTGATCTTTCGAAACAAAAACTCTAATTCTAAACTCGCTTGATTGGTTGAATGCCTCATCGCCACAAGGTTGCCTGCCTGTCGGTCTTCTACAGACTGTACTTTGGTGAGTGTGCCCAAGGTGGAATGAGGTCGTGGAGTTCTTACTCCACGACCGCTTCTACCTTCGGACATCCAGACGCACTACAAGTTACCATCCCTACCTGCATAGCTATTTACAAACACTCGATACGCTTCCGTATCGTATCGAACATTAATCATTGTTATCGTAGGAGTCTTCTAAACGCTGTTCACAAGTCCAAAACCCGAAAATTTTGTCAGTTTAAATCAAATAGACGCTCGCTATTCTTCCAACAGCTATTTGCTGTTGAGGGCAAGTCAAATCAGCAGCCTAATTGCGGAACGCCAAAACGTCAAATGATTCTGATCAGTTGGCTTCATTTCTATCACAATTGGCTTCATTTTACGATTTTCGAATTGCGAAACTCTAGTTTCTGCGCAGGGCTTTAACGTTCATAATTGGTTTCATAATAAACTAGAGTTTCGCAATTCGAAAATCGTAAAATGAAGCCAATTGTGATAGAAATGAAGCCAACTGATCAGAATCATTTGACGATTTGGCGTTCCGCAATTAGGCTGCAGGTTATCGAAATGTTAGGTTTTCGATACGATAGCCTGTCGTATGGTTGTGAATCAGGGCTCTGGTTGCTATTCCACCAATTCGCACTAAGCGTTTGCAAATGTCCTTTATAATGCGCACAGCAAAAGAGTGGAACTCTCTACCTGCGTCTGTTTTTCCGAGCGCGTACAACCCGAATCTCTTCAAAGTGAGAGTGAACAGGCTTCTTCTGGGTAAGCTCACTCTATCGTCGACTTTGTCTCTGTCACCTTTGACCTAGACTAGAGTCAAGAGCAAGCCCATTTCAAATAAAAAATGCCTCTCGGTCTTCTACAGACTGTACTTTGGAAAGTGAGCGCAGGTGCTCCATGACCTGATCCCACCATCGCCCTTTTAGTACCTATCGGACTACCAGACGTACTAATTGCTTCAAATCCCGACCAGACGTACTCAGCGCTTCTCCTCCACATTTATTATGCGCACAGTCAAGGTTTGGAACTCTCTGCCAGCGTCTGTGTTCCCTTCCACATTGAACCCGTCTTCTTTCAAATCAAGAGTGAACAGGCGTCTTCATCCATTGCTTTCCATCATGCAAGCATGATCGAGTTCAAGAGCAGGCCCATTAAGCAATAAAAAAAACGCGACCAGTTATTTTTCTGCCAGCCTGAACAACATAAGGTCGCCTTTTGCAGACAACCTTTATTTACATTTTACAGCACCTAACATAGAACTCTCAACATGCAGGAGGAGATTCAAAGATACTACTGCTATTGTATATTTATGCTTATACAGGGTGTCCCTGGAAGTATGGATCAAATCGAATAGGGGCGTGGGCAAGGTCATTTCCAACCTTTTTAACCCTGAGAATGTCAGTGAATTTTTTTATGGTTCAAAAGTTATGACCGATTTTTTTTTTCAATCACTTCGCTTAGTGTTCAAAGAAAATAATCATAAAAAAAAATACTATCAGGGCTATCTAAAAAAAAAAAAATTAATAGCCCTGATAGTTTTCACGAATTCGATCTTTCTTCTCTTTTTTTTTTTGTATTTTTTTTTTGTATTTTTTTTAGTATTTTTTTTTTTGCTAAAACGTTTGGAAATGACCTTGCCCACGTCCCTATTCGATTTGATCCATACTTCCAGGGACACCCTGTATATAAAATTCAAAGTCCTGAGTTCCTGACTGACTGATATATCAACGCACAGCCTAAACCGCTGGTCCTAGAGACATGAAATTTGAAGGGTGTGTTCTTTGTGAAAAGTAGGTATCCACTAAGAAAGGGTTTTTAGAAATACCACCCCTGAGAGGGTTAAAGGGGGGAGGTTGAAATTTCACGCGGACGAAGTCGCGGGCAGAAGCTAGTGCTTTATAAACCCTTCATGGGTTTTACAAAAAATCCTCATTCGACAAGAGTGTAGTGCAATATACGGTGTGCGTTATCGAGAGGTTTTTAGTAATTTTGGTAACGAAACCATAGTGCGATTCAATTCGTTCCCAACGCCATCTATCGCGTTAGTGGGAACTATTATTTGCACTTCATCCTTGACTCGTGGCGCTAACTGTCGGCACAACACGGAAATAGGTTATGAGGTGATGGAGAAATAATGAACGCTAATTTTGAACGTAGTTCTGCCATAATGTACCAATTCACATCTCCAAGATTTCGATAAAACGACGTTTTAAAGCACTGTGCAAACGTATAAAACTCTCAGTTTGTTGTCACACAGAGGCGTAGGTATTGGTACAAATAACAAGCCAAAAAAAAAAATGTGTAAATGAAAATTAAATCATGTTCAAAGAAAAGACTTTAAAAATAAGATGTTACATTGTTAGTTACAAGTGAAGCTACTCGTAATAAAAGCGTGTTAAAAATAAAATAGCTTCATGATAAAACAATCGGAGTTCAAAAAAATATTTTTCGTCGCATGATTTTAAAAATTTTGAGCGTTAACATATTTTGTCAAAGTAATGATAAAAGGCATTCAATCAACTAAAGAAATATCTAAAAATTATTCATTATTCACCAAACTTTGATATTACATATTCAAAGATTTTTTATGCATATATTACCTAAATAATTTACCTTAATTAACAAAAATAACAAAATTAAAACCTAACTTAACTAAAACTAAACTTTTAGAATAAACTTTGAATTTTTGACAGTTTTTCCATAATAGAACTGTCAGACGTCAATTTTATTACAAGGATAAAATATGACTTTGGTCATGGTTTTGTACCATGACTTTGGTAAAATCAGCCCAGCCGTGCATTTATTTGTTCACTTATATTTTGGTGGTCATTCGATTCAACTAACATCAAACGCATCGCTGCCGCATGCCGCTGTTTTGAACCATATTTGTGTTGCCGCGATGCGCTATTGTCATGTAACTAATAATTTTTTTTTTCTTAACGCTATTTTATAATCTCGGCAAAGGTCTTCATACTATCCTTCTAATCGTCAAAAGATCATCATTTAACTTCTTTTTCTTCTTCCACAGACAATGCCTGCACCCCGAAGCCTGCAGCAAGGACCTCTCACTACCGACGTACTACGCGCGCTTCCACGACATTCGCAAGGAGTATGTGCGTGCGTACACGTTGCGTGCCGTCGCAGGCGCACGCACGGTGCCCCCACCGCCGCCGCCACCAGACCATCCTGGATCTCTGCTGGATATGCTCAACTGTATCCTTTTTTAATCGAATTGCGGAATATAATTATGTATTGGGAATATTGTACCTCCAGAGTTCACTTCTAGAGTCTCTGGAAGTGGGCCTAAGTACTCATACACACGAGCGACACACGTCAACGACAGAGGCAACTGAAGCCGTCGACAACGTGCCGTATTTGAGTATAATACGGTGTCCAAATACACGAACGGCATGTTATCGACGGCAGCCGTCAACGCTCGTCGACTGTAGCAGTTGCCTCTGTCGTTTAGCACTTAGGTATCCTAACACGCGGGCGCAGTGCGGTTTGGTGAATGCCATTGTCTTCTAAATTTGATGTAACTCTATGATATGCCGGTTTCCACACGGTGTTCCCTTCACCGTTTCTAGAGCAGTGGTGATGTACTTAGGTCTTACTAGCATAAAATGAGCTCTATTCCATACCGCGCCCTGACTCATGATAATTAGTCAGGGCCATTTTCATCGAGCCTCCACTGCCACTTAACTGAGCCTACGCCACGCTCCACGCCTGTAGACTAATATTTTAGAGCTAGTAGAGATATTTTCCATTTTTTTTTAACCATGATCAATAATGATTGAGCCTCCACTAGGTACTTACCTCTTACACATTCTATACCAGCGATGGCGAATGACGATCGCTCAAGCGCATTAGGTCAGAAACCCTCGGGACACCCAGACCTTACACAGATGTTCTCAACAACAACAGCAGGCCACGGGCCGTATTACAGAGTATTAATGCCATCACGATTCCAGTGCGAAAAAAGGGAGGTGCTATCGGCGATGTATAGCTCCATCTCTCTCTTACACTGGAATCATTATGGCATTAAAAAGACATAATCTACTTCTGGAGGGAGGAGGGCTGGTTGGAATAACCACTGACGGCCGCCATGGCCCACGCATAAAGGTCCACTTGTATGACTAAGCGCGGAAACCAAAGCCTCTGACATAGAACATAGATGGTATCTAAAATGTTGACAAGAAAACACGCCTTGACGCCTGTACCTATATTTAAAGTAATTCATCCGTCCGATATATTGCTATTAGAAACCCTCTTTGGTGGGCATCACAAATATAGATATACCTAGATAACGCAAGTATCACGAACTGTATGAAAACTAAGCGTGCCACTTTTTGACTACCTACCTACTATGACGTCACAAGCTCGCGCTCTCTCGCTCACGCTCATCCAGCCAGCAGTACGCAGGACTGAGCGCGAAAGTGGCGGCTTATGATTTTCGAACGTAAGCTGGTGCGATTTTTGGCACGCGAAGTAGTTGCTCTTGCGTTATCTAGGTGTATCTATATCTGTGGTGGGCATCTTATCAGCAGAACTGCTGTAAAATCTTTCAAAGCTGTTATTAACACAAACACCAACTCATTGCGACAGTTTTAATAGTTAGAAAAATACTGAGGAAGAAATACTCTGTATTTATAATTACAGAGTAACTGTTTACTTCCATCTAATTTATTATTAATGTCAAGGAAATGAGCTGTCTAAATTGCAGTTAGCTGATGGGTTAACCACCAATCATTACTCGTAACAGGCTGACGTAAGTTTGACAGGTCTAAATATATTATTATCTATGCTATGGTGTTAATGTCAAACTACCGGCAGTTCCGCGATTGTCCGATAAAAACAAAGATATATGTACTAAAGATCTTACAGGTGCTCTAAAAATATTAGCCAAGATCATCAACTTGAATGAAATTCTAATAAAATTTCTTGCACTACCACAACAGAGTGCAATCGGGAGTACAGGCACAGAATTTGTGGTACGGGACCCTATTACTAAGCCCACAGCCCTACACCGTATGTCTGGTTGCCATAGGGCTGTACTGTACCTGTAAGATTCTTGTTGGCAATAATTTACACTTTTTTTTTTATTGCTAAATGGGTGCGCTCTTGATCCTTCGTCCCTCAGTAGTTTCATCGACTCATTAACTTGGCCTGTCATAGTCGACTGCTGGACATAGGCCTCTCCCAGGCTGTGTCGAACCCACAACACCCTGATGTGTCGAACCCACAACACCCTGATGTGTCGAACCCACAACACCGTGATGTGTCGAACCCACAACACCCTGATGTGTCGAACCCACCGGGACCACGGGTAACGAGTGCCACAACACCTTGTCCTTCACCTTCGGCAACCACTTTGTCCCAGCCAAATTATAAGGTCATTAGTCTACGAGTATGTCCCACATTACGCTTACCGATACGCGGCAAGCCTTGGTAGCCTCATTTATTGTAAGCGTTTTCTAGCAGCAATTCTGTTTCTCAACGAAAACAACTAAAGTATCCATATTTGTGAACAATGAAACCTTAACAATATTATGTACAGATTTAGGTATAAGTCCGTACAGCGGTGATAACTTCTACGCAGCTGAGGTGAAAGACATGGCCAGCATCATACAGAGGATAATCACTGACGGTAAGAAAACTCCTTTGATTGTTTATTCATTCTCATAGCAACTAAGTGTCCCTCATGATCATCATTCAACCAAAAGGTCCACTGCTGCACGAGTAGCATGACCATCATAGAAACAGGTTTTGTCGACGGAAGAATAGACAAAATAACAGGTGGAAGACAATTTTTTAAAGAAATCTTTCATTTTGTCTAATCTGTCTGTCGTTTTGTCTATTCTTCCGTCAACAAAACCCGTTTCTATGGTAGTCATGCTACACGAGCTGGATATAGGCCTCCTTAATGATCGTCCTACTATTCTTAGAGACCGCTCATGCTCCCCGCTTCCGACAGATTCCCACGATTTTCACTATTCCTCTTATAGAAATATCCACTTCATGCTTAGCTAAATAAAGTGGATTCCAGTAAAGTTCTAGCTCTGTTTAAAAATTCACAACATTTTTGAAGTTGTAGCGCAAACTGAAATTTTATTTTTCCAAAAACATTGTTTACGTTTTTGGAAACTACTTACTTAATCAGTATGTAGGTAATATATTAATGCAAGTTTTTGACAATCACCTAATTTTCATTATTGTACCATGTTTTAATGCAAACTAATATATTCTATTGCAATAGCACCCCAATTGCGAAACACACTTTCATTCAAAGCGCGAAAGATTTTGAAAGAAATTCCCAAACTATTGCTTTATATGTTTGAAAAATTCGCCTGCTCGACAACGTAAATAACGCAATGAATGTTGTCGAATTGTCAAAATAAAAGGCATCGCATTTGTTAGTGTGATCCGCAATTACCCCGCAGGCTTTTTTAAGTTTTAATGTGATTCTTGCACCCTGAGATAACCCCGCTACCACTATGGGTCGATGTTATTTCATGACACATATCAAGCAATCAACACAGCATACCGCAGTCCACTGCTGGACATAGGCCTCACCCAGACTGCGCCACAGCATCCTTTCCTCCGCCTTCCGCATCCAGTCTCCCCCAGCCACCTTCTTTAGGTCGTCCGTCCATCTAGCTGGGGGACGTCCCACACTACGCTTGCCGATACGCGGTCTCCACTCCAGCCCCCTTATTCACAAACACTCGATATGCTTCCGTATCGTATCGAACATTAATCATTGTTATCGTAGGAGTCTTCTCAACGCTGTTCACAAGTCCAAAACCCGAAAATTTTGTCAGTTTAAATCAAATAGACGCCCGCTATTCTTCCAACAGCTATTTGCTGTTGAGGGGAAGTCAAATCAGATTATCGAAATGTCAGGTTTTTGATACGATAGCCTGTCGTATGGTTGTGAATCAGGGCTCTGGGACTCATCTGCTCCACCGGCAGACGCATAACGGCATGACGTTATATACTTAGTAGGTAAATAACCATCTTCGTTTTATTTTCCAGGTTTCCGGTTAGAGTTACCTGAGACCGTGGACTTAGTTTTAGAGACTGGTATTTGGTAAGTGTCACATTATATTTATTTCAAATAATAATTTTAAGTACGGTATTTCGTAAAACTTGGCTTACGTAGTACACAATATCCGTAAGCTTATATTTATACCAAAGAACTTCTACTTCTCTTATTTATTAATAACCAACTTATATTTATAGTTTGCACCACACATACAAGTCATCGGTCAATATTAGTAAACAATTACACATACAATCATATTTGGTTAAATTACATAAAACTAGACAAGATGAAATCAAACAAAATTAGATAAAATTAGTTATTAATTAATTATTATTTCAACTTAAGAGTTGTAGGTCGTAGGTTCGAACCCAGACTGGCGCTTTCTTTACTTTGTGTAAATTATTTCATCATCAGTGCTCTCAAAACGGTGAAGGAAAACATTGTGAGCAAACCGGCATGTCCTAGAAGCAAAATTCGAAGACTTGTGACATCTGCCAACCCGCATTGGGCTCGCGTGGTGGATTACGGCCCACTCCCTCTCACTGAGAGGAGGCTTGTGTTCCAGCAGTGGGAACACTATAGGCTGATTATGAGATAACATTAGACAAAAATAGACAAAATTCGATTGAATACAACAATATACTGTTTAATTTATTTACTCCAAGGAGATTGTACTAGGAGTGGCAATGAACTCCAGGTATCAGGGTTTCTGGATGTGCTTCAATTTCAAACAAATGCAATTCGACTAATTGAACTGTATTTCATACAGACGATACGTGTATCTGTGACTATCTCGATCATTCGAGTGAACGATGCGCAAGCGCCTGAAGAGAACGCCTTATAAACGTGCGGTGCAATGTGTTGCTCATTAAAAAAATATTCATAGGAGTTTCAGGCGTTAGATCAGAGTCTTTTTAGCCCCTCATGAAGTATGATCTAGTTTTAGTACATTAAAAACGACGTAATAGCCATTTTTTTTAATAAGAAAGTTAAACACCCTGTGTAATACCTATTATACACCCTACCCAGCAATATGAAGACTAAAATCAACTTACACTTTTCAAGATAGGTACACCTCTTGGTGAAACGGAATATTTATGTCTAACAAACTTACTGTTGAAACTCCGTGCCCCCAGCTGTCATTCGTGGATATTTGACAGTCGTTACGCGTCGTCAGAAGCCCGAGAGCCTGACAACCAGTCTTACCGATGCTTACCTATCGTGTTACCCCTTTAGTGGATTGTGGAGGTCAGATAGGCAGTCGCTCTATGTAAGGCAGCTGCATCCGTTTAGACTGGAAACCGACCCCAACATAGTTGGGGAAAGGTTAGTTAGAGAGATGGTGAAACTCACTGTTTAATTTTGGACCTATGAACCTAACATAAATTAAGCAACATTGCATTTGTGTTCACTGCATGAAAGCCGATACTTCGATTGAATCGACCTTAAACATTGGATTACGACCCATCCCACCTTATCTCTCTGGAGTGAAACTTAGCGATTTGTTAAGGCGATTATAGACGGTTCAACCAAAATGATTCACTTTGGTTGAAAGGCGAAGAAATAGGACATACAACCGATTAACTTGGAATACTTCATTTGTATATTGATTTATTGAAATTAATAGCTGATATAAGTGAGCGGAGCTGGCGAGGGGCCGTGGCTAAATTAAATCGTCGATCGATCAGGTTAAGCTACGCTTGCCGCGGTTGGTCTGTGGATGGGTGACCATCTTTACATACTGAGACCCTCCGTGCCTCGGAAAGCACGTTAAGGCGTTGATCCCGGCTGTCATTTGTGGATCTTTGACAGTCGTTACGGGTAGTCAGAAGCCCGAAACTGATAACCAGTCTTACCAAGGGGTATCGTATTACCCAGTAATTTCGTTGTGGAGGTCAGATAGGCAGTCGCTCCATGTAAAACTGCCGACAAATTGCTTTGCAGTTTGGCAGGTGTTATGTTTTAATAAAAGTGTAATATTATGGATTAAATAAATAAAAAAATAATAAAAAAAAAAAATACTGGTTTTCAGCTGCATCTGGTTAGACTGGAAGCCGACCCCAACATAGTTGGGAAAAGGCTATGCAGATGATGAAGTGAGCAGTGGTGGCCCGATTGGTTAATTTTATAGATTGCAGATTGCAGCCTCGACTCGACAATTGCCTACAAACCATTTCATCACTCCTCTAAAACATAACATCACGCCTGGAATCCCCGCAGGGAAGCAGAGGTGTATCTACTTATAGTTCACCCAGATTTCGCGAGTTCAGTGTGTCAGCTCTAAAACAGTGAAGGAATATTTCGAAATGAAAACGACATGTGGCATCAGTCAGTGGTGTACACCAATCCGCACTGTGCCCGCGTGGTGGTTTACGATCCACTTTCACAGAGTGGCAAGTTTGGTAACCTGTGTTCCAGCAATCGAAGCAATAAATGCCGTCTTCTAAAAGCCAGCCAAAATCAAAAGTCATTTATTCAAATTAGGCTGAGAATCAGCACTTTTCGAACGTCAAAATTGCATAAGCACCCAAAACGCCCGCCCTTCACCAATCTCTAGTTCTTTCGCTAGGAAAAAGAAGTGGTGCAACAAACTACCCTGCAGTGAACTGTGAACCGTGTATTATCACCTTAACTGCATCACCTAGACGCCACCGAGCAACAAGGTTGTTAGAGGACGAACGGTCGACTGATAAGAGATGAACTTTAAGCTATGCTGCATTATGATAGCACGGTTGAGATAGACGGACGGACGGTTTAGTGTCTGTACTGAAGTCTGGATTTATGTACACGACTTTTGGTTTTAAATCATCCCCAACCTAATCAGGCAACCTAATCAGGTTTACTAATAAGAATTGTGTGTAGGTTCGTGGCTAAGTAATAATAACAGCCGCACGGGTCGATCGATCAGGTTGAAAGCTACGCTTGCCGCGGTCGATCCGTGGATGGGTGACCATCTTTACATACCAAGATCCCTCCGTGCCTCGGAAAGCACGTTAATCCGTTGGTCCCGGCTGTCATTCGTAGATCTTTGACAGTCGTTACGGGTCGTCAGAAGCCCGAAAGTCTAGCAATCAGTCTTACCAAGGGGTATCGTGTTACCCAGTAACTGGGTTGTAGATGTTAGATAGACAGGCGCTCCTTGTAAAATATTGGTATTCAGCTGCATCCATGTCCAACTGTTGGGGTCGGCTTCCAGTCTAACCGGATGCAGCTGAATACCAGTATTTAACATGGAGCGACTGCCTATCTGACCTCCACAACCCAATTACTGGATAATACGATACCCCTTGGTAAGACTGGTGGTCAGACTTTCGGGATTCTGACTTCCCGTAACGACTGTCAAAACTACCACTCGGATTTTAAAAAATCTTTTTGTATTTGGTAGCCCAATTCTTATAGGCTATTGGACATCACGCTAGGACCTCAAAAAAAAGAAAAAATTAGAAAGGACGCGAAGCGAAAACAAAGTATTAGTGGTGGCAGGCGATGCGATGCGACGGGGTGTTTCACGCAGACGAAGTCGCGGGCAGATAAATTCATACTAATATTATAAATGCGAAAGTGTGTCTGTCTGTCTGTTACCTCTTCACGCTTAAACCGCTGATCCGATTTAGATGAACTTTGGTATAGAGATAGTTCGAGTCCCGGGAAAGGATATAGGGTAGTTTTTATCCCGATATTGGCACGGGATCGAAACTTATGCGGGTGAAACCGCGGGGCGTTGCTATTAATAGATAAATCAATCCAGTTATAACTAGGTTAATATTTAAAGATAACTGGATCAGTTTGCTGATTGTTCCGTATGGTGTATAGTACCTACATATATCAGGAAATAGTTTGCATTCGCAATTGCAATAGTTTGTATTCTGTGACATTAAAAACACTATCCGTCTTTATCATTTCCATAGTCTTTGAGTGAGACGGCAGTAGACAGCAAGCAACATAAGTTTAAAGATGTTGTTTATGAATAAAAAGTTTTATTTCTATCTAGACATGTATTCATTTCGAACCTCACTCAGCGGGGTAATTGCGTACCACACATACAAGTAACAGTAAGTAGCAATGGCTTTAATTGTGACAGTTGAACAACATTCATTGCTTTATTTACGTTGTTGAGTAAATAAACTTATGAAGCAATGGATTAGCAATTCGCTTCAAAATGATTCTGATTCCAATTGATAGTGTGTTACGCAATTAGGGTGCCGATCGAAGTGGAGGTCCTTGGGGGAAGCCTATGTCCTACAATGGACGTCTGTCGTCTGAAATGATGATGATGATGAAGCAATGGATTAGTAATACCCATCTAAATGATTTAGGTTGAATTGATAGTGCGTTACGCAATTACCCCCTTACTAATAAACGTTGTATAGCGTCTGTATAGTTACACAACGCTTTGTCTTCTTCTATCGAAAGTCAAATTACTGACGACTGAAAGAGAGAAATCGGTGTGTAACTATTCATCTGATATTAGGTCCTTACATATGAAATTGGCGTTTTTCGTACTGACCACTTTAATCACGAATTTCTCCTCTTTGGTAAGGAATTCCAAATTCAAATTTGTACAGCTATTTACTCATGTATTTGTGCTTCGATGACCGTCATTCATTTGTTTTTTTTCTTCTGTTTTTTCTGTTTGCGTCACTCATTTTACAAAATGGAAAATTTAAAATATCGCATTATTTACGAGTACGAGTTCCGCCGTGGCACTAGTGCTGCGGAAACGACTCGAAGGGTGAATGATGTGTATGGCGGTCATGTTGCAAAAGAAAACACAGTTCGTTTTTGGTTCCAACGTTTTCGTTCTGGAAATTTCGACCTGCAGAACAAGCCCCGTGGACGGCCTGAGACCCAAGTTGATAATGGAGAATTGAAGGCTATTGTGGAAGCGGACCCATCGCAAACCACGTCCGAGTTAGCTGCAGGCTTCGATGTTAGTGATAAAACTGTTTTAATTCACTTGAAGCAAATTGGGAAGATTAAAAAGCTTGAAAGGTGGGTACCTCACGAATTGACTGAAGCAAACCGGCAAACGCGCGTCGACTGCTGCGTTACATTACTTGAATTGGAATGTCTTAGACATCCTCCGTACTCCCCGGACCTTGCTCCAACAGATTACCATTTTTTTCGCAATTTGGATAACTTTTTGCAAGGGAAAAAATTCAACTCCGATGGGGCAGTCCAAATCGCCTTCAAAGATTTTATTGATTCCCGTCCGACTGGTTTTTTTAGTAAAGGGATCAATGAACTACCTATAAGATGGCAAAAGTGCATTGAAAACAATGGTTCATACTTTGATTAATTAAATATATTATATTAAAAAATATTCGACTTTTTGTTCCTTCCATACAAAACGCCAATTTCATATGTAAGGACCTAATATAATACATTTACTTATAAACCTACTAGCTGCTGCCCGCGACTTCGTCCGCGTGAAATCCTATCCTATCCTAACTTAATCACACTAATATTATAAAGGCGAAAGTTTGTGAGTGTGTGTGTGTGTGTGTGTGTTTATATGTTTGTTACTTCTTCACGCCTAAACCACTGAACCGATTTAGATGAAATTTGGTATAGAGATAGTTTGAGTCCCGGAAAAGGACATAGGATAGTTTTTATCCCGATATTCCCACGGGATCGACATTTACGCGGGTGAAACCGCGGGGCGCAGCTAGTAACTTAATATTTTAAATGCGAAAGAAAGTTTGTTTGTTTGTTACCTTTTCACGCCTAAACCACTGAACCGATCGTCCTGAAATTTTGCATACATATTATCAGGTGTACAGAAACGGACATAGGGTACCTTTCATCCCGAAAAAAAGTGCTGTTCCTGAGGAAAAAAACAATACACGTGGCGCCATCTAATTTACGCAATTTTACACCGTACCCCCCCCTCAGTAGTCCCAGCCAGTACTCCCCCTCTCCCCCACATGAGATTGGGTGAGAACCCCCCCCCCCCCGATACGCCTCACGTAATTCATTCATCCCCTTACTAACCTATCGTTATCACATTATGACAAATAGGTGAATCAAAATCAAAGTCCAAGTACCTGTGTGTCACAGAGTACTTTTTGAAAGACCTGTGTGTAGATGTGTAGTAACCACCGTGGCGTCATGGCGTGTCATCCTTGTCTGTCACTTTACTGCCTTACTAAAGTCCATTCAGTATTTGCTTACGTTTCACGTTTGTTTATAGTTCTCGGATCCATAACTTCAGGTTAGGTACTCATTTTCAGCTTCTGTCCGCGTGCTAGTACTTGGATAAACATTAAAAACCACCTTTTTCAGAAATGTTGATAACTAACCTACTAATGTCGGTCTAGTACCTAAGGTTCCCTATTTGCATAAAATTTTAAGACCTAATATAACTTGGTATACTTTTGTTTCTCCTAATTATATTTTCGCATAACATTATTTACGCATAACAGCTAACGCATCATTTTTTATAATTTCTCTATCATAATAATGATTAAGCATAACATTATAAAGCATAAATTTAGCATGCTCGTTTTATTTCTAATGACGTCAGTTCGACGGAGCCCCGCGGCGCGGGGCTCCTATTTCGGTCTGCAGGGTTTAAAGGAATATAAGTATTATGCGAATTAAATTTATGCCAAAACAAATTAGCCTTCAAGATAATTATGCCAAAATAAACTGTATGCCAAAAAAATATGGCACATTATTATTATGCCAAAACAAATTATACTAGAATAGTTATGCCAAAGTATATTAGGAAAAAAAACATTATGCGAAAAGAAGGGATCCCGATACCTAACCCGTTTCATTTATATGAGTACCGTTTGTTCGTCTTCATCTTTATTCTTCCCCATTTTTTTCTTTCAATCTTCTTTTAAAAAAAAACTTTCTTTCTTTTCGTTTTTTTTGTCTTTTTTTAATAGATACTATAAAACCTTTATGTACCTTAAAAATGTATTATTATAAACTAGTCCTGCTAATATGATAAATGTGAATATGTATGTTTGCTGCTCAATCACGCGAAAACGGCTGAAAGAATTTGGATGAAATTTGGCACACAGGTACACAATGACCACGGTTAGGACATAGGATTCTTTTTGCCGACCTCCCCGGCGAAGCCGCAGACTACAGCTAGTTATCCATAATTGGACGTATTCACATTTTATCAAACATAGATCAGGTGGCACACTATCAAAACATAAATATATTTAATCGTAAGGAGTTCGAAACAAGATAATACTTTTTTCCTCTTCACCTGTTGCTCAACCAGCGATAATAGGTAGCTACTTGTATCACTAACCACTTATCAGCTAATGCTACCTGACTAGTAATTACGACATAATCGTGTTTTGATTTAATCGATTTTCTTATTGATAAGAAAATAATTATGTAGGTCTGTAAAGAAAGACTAGTAGTAAAAAAAACCTGCCAAGAGCGTGTCGAACCACAGAAAATTAAGGGCTCCGTAGTTGGGATGAATTTATCCCAAAAACAAACTAACACTGTACTTAGTTGAAAACCGTATTCTTCCATACACCGATATAATAAATTTATCGTATGTCACGGTGAATTCTCCAACTGCAAGTTAACAATCACAATAAACGAATGAAAAGTATGGTACAGGCCATCAAACTGAATAACTTTTTTCATGGGACCAACATCGTATTTGCGAACAAATGATCAACTGTCCCATACAAAACTACAAAACTTACTCGACCCAAATAAATGTATGGGACGATATTTGAATGATATTTCTTCCCGATTACGTTGTTGGTCTCATGGAGAACGTTCAGTTTGATGGTATGTACTACACCATTAAATTTGATCATATCTTTCTCATATACGCTGTATATATATATAGATATGTATATACCTATATGCTTTACATATGTATGTTTATATATTATATGTAATTGGTATACCACAGACCACCTACTATAGTATTGTGTCTCCTTCTTCTTCGTTTAATCCATCCAAAGATTGTCTTTAAAAGATCACTTTCAATAACCGCTTTTGTGTCACCGTATGTAAATTTTCTACATTTATATCTGTAAATCCCATGGTGTAAATAATAAAGAGTATAATTCTATTCTATTAGATTCCAGAGGACCATTGTGTTAAGGAACTATCCTGAACAATGACATATCTAATGATGACGTGATATGGATTCAGACAAGAAATAAAAGTATTTCATGAATAGGTTTTGTAATTGTTCTCTCTCCGACATCTTCAGGAAAAATACCATGATTCCTTTAAGCCATATACATAGGTCTAGTCACGATATACAGGATAGCTGACTTCATTGTTACAGATTGCGCGTCGATTTTCTTGCCCTCCTGTATATCGGGTGTAAAAAGATGCTTAAAAAGTCGTTTCCCAACAATTACTTTTGTATCATTTTACTTAGTTTTACGTACAAATTGCGTTAATGACGGATTTGTAAGGGTATTTTTACACCCTGTGTACCCAAATACTAATAACGTTTTGTTAATTAATGTAATTGGTGTTGTACCGTTTTAATTAACTATAAATAAATAACCGTTACCTATAATAGGATTTTTGGAAACAAAAGTTGACATACCTAGCTGTAAAAAAAACCTCATTTAAACCAGGTGCATAAAAACAGAAACGATTCGATCAAAACTAACGCAACACCAACATCGCATAAAAATCAGCATATCAACAAAATCGGGTGCACGTGCACTGCTGCACTGTACTTGCGAGTCGACACTACACTGTCCTGGCTGAAAGCGCTGTGTAAACTAAACACACCTGTACCAATGTACTGGCTACGTTTTTGATCGATCGATTGGATTTATGTCTTTTTTTCTTTGATTTGTCGCTTAGCTTATGGTCGTTAGTCCTTTAATTTTTGTCAATTATTCTTGAACTACTAATACGTAATTCTTGTATCTGATTGGTTGCTTTTTGTTGTTTATTGATAATATTGTTTATGTCACCAATTCTATCATTTTTGTCATTTCATGACAAATAGTATTTTCTCCTGCTACATAACGACTCACTTTATTTTTGGATTTTTCATCTTTTTTTTGTACACATATTTTCTCTTTATGGATCAAAATTACACCAGACCATTCAATACTTATTTACAATTTTAATTAAGGCACTCTGTTACTAAATTTAATCGAAGCGATCGAAGCCCTTTAACTTTGCATTTCCCTTGAAGTTTGTCTTTTTTATTAATTTTTTTTGCGTCTTCTCTTTCTTTCTTTTGTCTTTTGTTTAAAAGTTCTTTACTGTCTACTTTTACACGAGCTATTACACC
This sequence comes from Amphipoea lucens, assembly GCA_947508005.1. NCBI lineage: Eukaryota > Metazoa > Arthropoda > Insecta > Lepidoptera > Noctuidae > Amphipoea > Amphipoea lucens. Next base: position 11,006,716 of record OX382375.1, read on the forward strand.
CCTATGTTGTATTTAAAGCTATAGATTAACTATCATCCAGTCAGTCGTCACTACCAAAACGTTCAACTCAATTTATATGCGTATTCTTATCAGCCTCCGACTAACAATTATATAAGTCACTTCCACCTGTTTTTCCTTACAAGCCATAGAAAACAACAAAAAAGAAAACTGTCTTGTTTCATTAATAAATACTTTCATTACTCCTGCCATTCTAGTGCCGTTGTCAATTTAGTATTTATGGTGCACCTGCTGCCCTGTAGCACTTAGTATGCTTTTTTCTTTATTTGTTTTGACAGTTACATTGGCTTTGCCATTAAGAGGCTTTTAACACTATGGAATGCTATTAACGAGAAATTGTTATTAATTTTCTATGTTCGTGGGTACCTAATTCAAATGTCTGACAACGAGTCTTACCAAAGGATATCGTGTTATCCAGTAACTAGGTTGTGGAGGTCAGATAAGCGTTGGCTCCATAACAAATACGGGTATTCAGCTGCACCCCGTTAGACTGGAGGCCGATCTCAACATTGTTGGGAAAAGGCTAGGCAGATGATGATATAGGCATAAGAAGTAAGATGATATGGCTAGAAAGGGGGTGACTACTGAGATAACGATTTAAAGAGAAGTATGGGAAAAGGCTGCAGATTGATAGGTTTTTAGAAGTATTGGGAAGAAATAATGTTTTTAACACTAGGTACAGGAAAAAAATAAACACGTTGATAAGAAATCACCAAATCACGCAAGAATCTATTAAAATATTTCCGAACTATGTTTAGCTAATTCTCTGCGCTAGTTTTGGTACAAAAACTACGTAACAATCATTCCCTAATCCACTGTTCTTGTAAATTTCTTGCATCATCATGACCTACAGCCTGATTTTTTTTACGCCGCCGCCTGTCTTGCGTCGTTTACGTTCATTCGTCTGGTCATATACGCACGCCGATTGCGAGTGCTACGCACCTGATATTTTTGAAGAATATCACCAATAAGGGAACGCCCTAGAAGGACATATAGTGACAATATATCGTATTGGGGGTCAGTCGCCTCGAGGGTAGCCAGTACTCGCCAAGCTGGGTTAATTTGGCGTTCATGTAATGTGAACAAGTAATAATACAGTAGAGTCATATCTTTCTAGGGAGTCCCCTCCCAGCGTTTCCAGTCACATCTGCCTTGCCATCTAGCTACTTGTTTATTTAGTCAATATTTTCATGACGTAGAATATAGAACAGAAGATTCTACAAAGCATCCCAGATGACGCATTACATAACCGTAATCATCAATCAATCATTAATCTACACGATCCTCATGTTGCCTGCCCAAGATTATGAATGGACTTTATTTTAAAGAGACTGTGACTTCTGGGTTTGTTTCGGTCTTATCTTGCAAAAAAACATACGTTATTTTTGACGTGTAAAAGTGTTTTTTGAACCTTGCTGAATCCATAACCAAAAGTCAATCTGTCTAGCCTTTTCCCAACTACCTAAGTTGGGGTCGGCTTCCAGTCTAACCTGATGCAGCTGAATGCCAGTATTTTACATGGAGCGACTGCCTGTCTCACCTCCGCAACCCAGTTACTGGGTAACACGATACCCCTTGGTAAGACTGGCTCTTAGACTTTCGAGCTTCTGACGACCCGTACAGCCAAATATCCACGAATGACAGCCGGGACCAACAGCTTAACGTGCATTCCGGGGCACGGAGGGGTCCTGGTATGTAAAGATGGTCACCCATCCACTTACCGACCTCGGCAAGCGTAGCTTAACCTGGCCGATCGACCCGTGCGGCTGTTATTACTTAGCCACGAGCTCCTGCGAGCTAAATCCATGACCATATTTCTAAATATCAGTAGCCAAACTATACTAACTCTCATGTCAGCATTAATAAGATTGTTTGTAGTTCACACTTTGTCATTATGAGTCGTGATTTTGAAGTTCAAAAACAACTTTCAAAGACCTTGAAGTACTCGATTGAATGCACTTCTGTCAATGTCATTATCTAGCCTAATATGAACGGTTAATTTATGATTCGTTATTGAAATAAGATAAGTACGTAAGGCTTAATGTGGGTCATTTTATAAGCGACTTTGACTTTTTTTTGGATTATCTGTACTTGGCCAAACCTCATTAAATAGTCTGTGAGTCTGACTAAAAATATATAGATTTTCGTAATAGCTTGATTTTTTCCCAGCTGCCTTAACAGTTCCAGTATAGCAGCAGTAGGTTCCATAATGCTGTTGATTGATTGGCTGGTTCTTCAATGAACGACTTGCCGCTGTCTTATGAATACCTTCTTCATTTCTTCAGAATCTTTTTTCCAATATGAAACGCCTGTTCCAAAGTCATGATTTCATATAGGATCCGTGTTAATGATTCCTCTTCTGTCGGTAATTATCTACTAATAGATGTTTCATCAATGTCTGTTACTATTAGCCTGTTATCCTCTGTCATGTTATCTTCTTTACAGATGTCTTTATTTCATCCACCAATGTTATCTCTTCTGTTTACTTCTTCAAAGTGGTAGATGCTTTGAATCCTTTATTTACCCTTATGTCCCTCTCTCCTTATAAGTCACATGGATCATCCTTTGTAAGTATTAATGCAATATTATTATTTTTAAATGCACTTTCCTATGAGTATCCTTATCTATGTATTTATCTTCTATACATACATACAAATAAATAAAATTGAAGTTTCTCTTTTTAATGTCAAAATAACATATTTTTAGTCTAAATGCACATGAAAGTAGTCGTATATACGGTAATTACAACAGAAAAAAAACACTAAAATTTTTTGTCTGTCTGTTTTTTTGTTCTGACTAACCTCCGAAACGGCTGGACCGATTTTGACGGGACTTTCACTGGCAGATAGCTGTTGTTATAAGGAGTAAGAACAATAGGCTAGTTTTTGTCCCGGTAGCACGTTTCGACATCCAGGCGGGCGAAACCGCGAGCAAAATCTAGTTAATATAATTTGTACAATTCTAATCTTGCCTATTAGTTTTAATTTGAGTAAGTGCACTTATTACCCAGTAACTGGGTTGTGGAGGTCAGATAGACAGTCTCTCCATGTAAAATACTGGTATTCAGCATTTTACATGGAACGCATTCGGTTTGATTGGAAGCTGCATTCTGCGTACTGTCACAGGTACTGTCATTACTAATGTTGTTATGCTAAAATATGTTCTAAAGAGCTCATGACTTCTATTTTTTTGTCATTAAATCTTCCAAGGTCTGTTTACTTCAGGGTCTCGGCCTATCTTTAGTTTAATTACGATTTCTGTTATCAAGTTTGCATCGCTGCTAGGAATACATAATTCTTGTTAGTTTCATCATCTTTGTTTGATTGCGTTAAATTTAATTAGATTGGGATTATAGAAACTTCTTTACTTAGGGTAAACCAGGCAAACGTGCCCCACTATTCGAAGAATCTAAATAAAAATCATTTTTTGTTCAGAACATGTTTATTAAAGTAATCCGTTTTAACCTCTGACTCAATTGGCATAACAAAAACTAAAAAAATCTTCTAAAATATAATTAAAAATAACTGAGATCAACAATTTTGTAAAACTTAGGGTGGGGCACATTACAAGGATAGATCAGTCTTATGTGCCCCAGCAAAACCTCTCATTTAGAGGTTCTTTTTCCTTTCCCTTTCGTTGTTGCATTTCTCTCTATAATTTGTACAGTCTTCATGTAACCAGCCAGAACACTGCAAACACCGAATCCATTCACTCTTCTTCTTGGTACGATAGTAATCCTCGTGACACTCTACAGAAGTGTCTTCATTTTCATCAGAACATTCTTCGCTAGATTCACTAAGCTGCAACTCTACTTCACTTTCTGATGACGATGATAAATCCCTCACAACATTCTTCTTACGCTTTTTCTCTTGTAACTTTTTTTATCTTCAAACAGTTTACGAGTTGTTAAATGAGTTTCTGATGTCAAAACCTTAACAGTTTGATTCCTTTTACTTACGTTGAATAATAGGCAATGGACTAATTATTTGTAAGGTCTTAGATGGTGTTCCTTCTTGTGTAGTCACAGAAGATTCTGGTGATTCTGAAAACTTTAAAAACACGAAATAATATCGAGCAAATACTTTTAACTAACGTGAAAATAGATATAAAACAAATTCATGTAGTCATACAAACCTTTTAATGACTTTTTCTCACTCAAACTAAATAAAATCCAGCACTGTGTTGTTTACATCGCGGCCATACTTGGGTTACTGACCAGCTAGGATCAAATAAGCGCCAAGTTTAAAATGCATCACTGAGTTTCACGAGTGGGGCACGTATCCGACTGGGGCACGTTTGCCTGGTTTACCCTAGTTCTGAAATAGTTTCTGAGTCTAATAATCATTAGCACAATTCAATCAAGAGCAAAATAAGTTAGAAGATCAACACACTCCCCAAGTTTCATAGTACAGGCATATCAACTCAAGCGCATGTGAAGTGTCGCACGGCGTCACGTTAACGCATTCCGTCCCCGACCGACGCGCGGAGCGGACGTCTCGATCGCTCGTCAAACAAACAACACCGTCTTATCTTGAAATTTTATGTTTTGGAACGCGTCAACTCCTTACCCGTGGTAGTGTAATAAAAAATTGCGATAAGCAACAGCACAGGATTGTCAAGTGTTTGTTATATGATAAAGTGGTACGCTTTCGGGACTCTTTTACGCCTTTATCGGTCTTCGGCAGCAACTTAAGATAACAAGGTGAGCGTTGATAGCTTTACGATAATTAGTTTGCTTTGCAGCCCATTCATATTGGTATTTCGTTAAGGTCTAATATCTAAAGTTTTGGAGCTAGGAGAATTAGATTTGTTAGCGAAGTCTTGACCCAGAGCCGTATCTAGGCTTATTTCTGTCGCGTTTATAGCAATTTCTTCTTAATTGTCGATAAATAATTCCTTATTAGATACTTTAGCATTATTTACAACCAATAATTATCTATTTATTGTATCGTCAAGGTTTGTTTTTAAGCGCTTTCTTACAATTTTACTCGTTTAAGTGTTCAAAGAACCACATTTCTATGTATTTAGAAATGATGGATAACAATGACTTTATTGGAAATATTAGAAACATGACCACCTTTCTTATAACAGTGTCTATTCAAGATATTGATCATAAACTTTATGCCTTTGACCTCTAAAAGGTTAAACATTGGTTAAACACAGTGTAAACACTGACGAATGCGGTAATAGGTCAAAGGTTCCTTGTGACTCTTGGCATAAAACAGCCACTTCCAACGACAATACAGCCCTCTTCTTATCCCATCATCTCCCTGCCCTTGCTTTATGTTTCTTGTGGTCAGCGCAACACGTTGTCTTCTTCCATTCTCCCCTGTCAACCGTCATGCTATCATTCACTCCTTTCTGCCATCTATCTTTTCCACCTCTTCTTATCCCAAGACATTCATAACTACCCTCTAACTGATTATAGAGGATGGACAGCAACGTCTGAACCGATCCGTCCGATCGATCTTGTCTATGTGTGTTTACCTATTAATGTACCTATGGCAACATCTTTTTGACGATCAACTGTAGCGGGAATTACGAGAACCATGACTTACTTGGGGCGAGTTTCACCAATGAAACAGAACGCGTTCAGCCATCTAAACCGCGTTGAAGAGCTGTCAGTGTCAAAATTGGTGGATTATCGACACTGATAGTTCTTGAACGTTGTTTAGTAGTGCTGACCGCATCTACTTAGGCTGATCTGATTGTAAACAGGTCATAGATTAAAAGAAGGAGTATGTAAGGATCGTAAAAGGTGGATTCTGCGTTCTGTAGATTCTGCCTAACCCCGTGGGAGGAATGCATTACTTTATGTACGATGCATATTCAAAAGAAAGCGGATAATAAGGAACTAGCCCAGAATCAAGTTAATCAATATTTTATTGAAGAACACAATCTTGGAATGGGTATCTCCCACCTTGGAATCGAACCAAAGTTATCTTGCTTATTAGTTATTCAAGATTATTACTTTGTAGGTACAGACTGAGCACATCTAGCTACTACAATCTGTCAAATTTCTTTAACAGATTTTCAACTTTATCGCTACAGATTAAAGTTCAAGGTTGATTGGGAAAATTTGACAGTTTCGGGAAGCTTGATGTGCTGGCGTCTGTACATAATCAAGAAAATAATGTTCTAAGACACATAACAGTCACTTAGATTTAACTGCTTTTAGTACTCGCAAGGGTTACTGCTGAGCATGAGGTGAGTACAGACGCGAGCACATCAAGCTACCCGAAATGGTCAAATTTTCCCAATCAACTTTGAACCTTATGTTTTAGCGATAAAATTGAAAATCTATTAAAGAAATAGACAGATTGTAGTAGCTTGATGTGCTGGCGTCTGTACCTACAAAGTAATAATCTTGAATAACTAATAAGCAAGATAACTTTGGTTTGATTCCAAGGTGGGAGATACCCATTCCAAGATTGTGTTCTTCAATAATTTATTGAAGTTTTGATTAACTTGATTTTGGGGTAGTTCCTTATTATCCGCTTTCTTTTGAATATGATCATACATAAACTAATGCATTCCTCCCAAGGGGTTAGGCAATATCTACAGAACGCAGAATCCACCTGCTACGGTCCTAACATACTCCTTCTGTACGATTCCCGATTCAGGCAAAGTCCTATTGGATTTTTCCATCTGTACTTTCTCAGTAACAGCCCGGAGTCTAGATTTTTGCTCGGCTCGCCCCCTGTTATATGGCACCTATCGTACACACGTACGATAGGTACACCTCTCACTAACCCTAAAAGGAATACAGAGATGATGTTATCGACGGTGAAATTAATATTCGTAGGCAAAATATGAAATAGCTCATATTTGCAAAGACACAAGGTCTTGAATCGACGACGACGACGTTTCCTACTATTTGTTTGATATAAGTAACTTTTTTATTAAAATATTAAAAACTATAGAAACGAAACGTTTTTTAACCGACTTTAAAAAAGGAGGTTCTGTATTCGACCCGTATGTATGTATGTATGTATGTATGTATGTATGTATGTATGTATGTATGTATGTATGTTTGTATGTCCGCGATTATCTCAAAAACTACTGAACCGATTTTGATAATTCTTTCATTGGTGTGATCTACATACTTACAGGAAGGTTTTAGTATATAATACATTAGGTAATTGTTCTTATGTATGAAGTTATATGCATAAATGTACTGCATCTCCGGCATTTCTATGGGAGTTTTGATGATTCTTCGAGTCGTGTCTTCAATTCTTCAATGCACTAGTGTTAATTGAATTCGTGTGGGGTAGGTACAACTAAAAAGTGAAAAATAAAATTTTTTTTACAAAAAAAAACAACCGACTTCAAAAAAAACACTACAAAGTGAAAAATAACTTTAATTTCGGAAGTCGGTGTCAAAAAACGAAAAACCCGGAACCAACGACACCGACTTCCGAAATTAAAGTTATTTTTCACTTTGTAGTGTTTTTTTTGAAGTCGGTTGTTTTTTTTCGCCTCCTGTAAAATCATGATTTTGTAGTTATTAGATATTGATACTACACCGTCGTTATGTTGTTGTAGATATAACATTTATCACTTCTAATTATGAAGTAAGTAGGTATACGTTGTTTCTATTACTTATCTTCTGCTAATGACTTAGTAGGTATAAGTGTAAATAAAATGCAGGTTATAGCTATATTATCGTCATTCGTCACACAATTATGTAGGCATTATTTAATCCGTTGGTAAGACCCGACGTAACCGTAGCAAAAGATATAAATGTTGAATTGCTAGGTACAGTTTTCCTTCACATACTCATAACTACGTAATGGAAAACCTAACAGAACTAGGTTGAGATAGAAAAAAAATGTTCCTGAATACAGGATGTGGCGTAAATAGTGGTCCATCGTTAAGAATTCGATATACCAGATAATTTACTATAACATATTACAATTTTAACCATTTTAGTAGAACATTTTTTTTTTTACAAAAATCGCTCTTGAATTTGCATGATAAGTTAAAAATTAGGGTTGAAATAGAGAAGAACTAACTTTTTCTTCAAAAGCTTTCAATTTACATAAAAAAAACCATAATTTTACACGATAGCTCTTGTATTCAGCAGTAATTAACAGAAATCAAAATGAAAAAAATATGTCTTTTGTTGAAAATACAACCAAATTTGTAACATAGGGCAGAAAATTCGTAAATAAAAACCAAAAAAATACATATTTTCGAAACCCTTGGATAAAATAGTTAAAATTGTAATACGTTATAGTAAATTATCTGGTATATCGAATCCTTAACGGTGGACCACTATTTATGCCACACCCTGTATAGTACACCCATATTACGTCAGTTATGTTTGAGACCCATTTAATAGGGGGCGGGTCTATTGCCATCAGCCGGGCACAAATCCAGACTCCGGGTATAGAAGAATTCCGAAACCCTAGGAAAACCTAGTAGCACTGTCCGACGCGGGAATTGAAACTAGGACCTCGTGCTTAGCAGTAGCACTTGCGACTACTAGAATAGCGAGTAGCAGCGTCCCGCGGTTTCACCCGCATAAGTTTCGATCCCGTGGGAATATCGGGATATAAAGTAGCCTATGTTATTCCAGGGTGTCAGCTACCTCCAAAACAAATATCAAAATCAGTCCAGCCGTTTGTGCGTGAAGAAGTAACAAACATACAAACACGCTCACAAACTTTCGCCTTTATAATATTAGTGTGACAATTAGTGTGATAGTGCGATTAATAGGGGTATCTATTAACATTCTAAAAATTGTTTCGTCAAATTCGAGATTGCCTTGTAAATCTGCGGGGTAATTGCGTAACACATTATCAGTAGCAATTGCTTTCATTTTGACAGTTCAAAAACATTCATTGCGTTATTTATGTTGGTGAGCAGACTAATTTTTCGAACATATGAAGCAATGGTTTAGCAATATCCTTCAAAATGATTCAGATTGAGATTGACAGTGTGTTACGCAATTAGGGTGCTGTTCTTTCCATGGTCCATGATATTACCAATAGCTAATTTCATATTTGTTTAACCCATCATCATCTCTAGCCTTTTCCTAACTATCTATATTAACGTCGGCTTCCTGTCTAACCCGATGCAGTTGAATACCAGTATTTACCTTAAGCGACTGTCTATCTAAAAACTTTAATAGGAGATGCTGCACATGGGGACAAGAACCACAAACATTTCACAGATTTAAAACCTTTGATTAATAAATGCGAAAGTGTGTCTGTCTGTCTGTTACCTCTTCACGCTTAAACCGCTGGACCGATTTAGATGAAATTTGGTATAGAGATAGTTTGAGTCCCGGGAAAGCACATAGGATAGTTTTTATCCCGATATTCCCATGAGATCGAAACTCATGCGGGTGAAACCGCGTAGCGCTGCTAGTTGACTATACAGGGTGACTGGAAATTAGTGGCGGAGCCGTTAAGGGGAGGTAGTCTAGGGTTTTTCCGACAGATATCACTATGAGACCTACCGTCCTTACTTAACCCTTTCCAAGATATTCCTACTTAAAGAGATAGTAATAAATCCTAAAAAAAAGTGATTTTGGCCTACTTTTTTTTGTTTTGCAACAAAGATATTCTAAATAAGTAATATTAATTGTAAAATTTCCGCTACTGTCATTATTTTATGCAAAAACTGCTAAACAAAAAGTAGGAATATCTTGGAAAGGGTTAAGTAAGGACGGTAGGTCTCATAGTGATATCTGTCGGAAAAACCCTAGACTACCTCCCCTTAACGGCTCCGCCACTAATTTCCAGTCACCCTGTATATTTCGATAACTAAAACGCAGTCGTAACCCTGAAGCCTCTCAATAACAACCCAAAATCAATTGTTCCTCCCATTAGTCACAAATAATCACAAGATAAGCTAGCAGAACTGTGAAGGGAAACATTGTGAGGAAATCAGTATGTCTTAAAAACATTCAAAGACATGTGACATCCACCTGATCCACCAACCCGCACTGGGCCCACGTGGTGGATTACTTCCTCCTTTGTTACCTGTGTGTGCAGTGGGATCAGTATCGGCTGATTAGACTTTTGGTTTTGGCTTTTTTAATTTGCAGGTACCTACTTTTTCGTTTATTTTAATTGTATTGAAATTTTTATTTTATTATAATCTATTCTGTTACAATATTTAAATAAACCAAGCTGTAAAAAGTTATCTTCTACACTTTCAACAAATATATTATACTTAATGAATAACTTAACGCAAACGGGCGATATTTTTTTTGCACCTCTTCACAATTTCGTCCCTGCTTTTTTAGTGAAATAAAAACTCATTCGATAGGGCTCAAGTTACAACCTCTAAGGAACACATTTGTAAGATTTATAGTGCGCAGGCGTTCCGGTGCATGAAACATGAGCCGCGGTCGCTAACACAGGACGCATGGTGACGATTTTGCGGATAATCGCAGATTGTTTTAGAAAGAATTGTATGTTTAAACTAGCTTCTGCCCGCGACTTCGTGCGCGTGATATTACGTGCTTAATTTAAAATATATCCTACGACCCACCGAGTTCATCGTGTTGCCTACCCATTTTTTTTCTTTTTGCTCGGCTCCCAAGGGTCCTAACGTGATGTTAAATAACCTATAGCCTTCCTCAAGAATTGGGCTATCAAATACAAAACTTTTTGAAAAATTCGACTGGGAGTTCCAGAGATTAGCGCGAACAAACAGTCTTCGGCTTTATAGTATATAGATGACTAGCAGCACCCCGCGGTTTCACTCGCATAAGTCTCGATCCCGTGTGAATATCGGGATAAAAAATATTATATGTGTTAATTCTGGTTATAAACTATATGTGTGCCAAATTTCATCCAAATCCGTTCAGTAGTTTTTACGTGAAAGAGTAACAAACATTCATCCATCCTCACAAACTTTCGCTTTTAGGATGATTGATTTTATTTCTGTAAAAGTAGGTTCCTACAAACACTTTTACACGTTATAAATAAATTATGTTTTAAAACTACATAGATGAGTTCAGTGTTTCCTTTCCAACATGCTCTGAGAAGAAAAACTCAAACATTTATACAGGGTAACTGGTTTATGGATTAACTAGCAGCGCCCCGCGATTTCACCCGCATAAGTGTCGATCCCGTGTGAATATCGGGATATAAAGTATCCTATGTATTAATCCTGGTTATAAACTATCTGTGTGCCAAATTTCACCCAATTCAGTTTCGTATTTTTTGCGTGAAAGAGTAACAAACATCCATCCATCCATCCATGCCATACTCACAAACTTTCGCGTTTATACTACACTACCCTTTCACGGGATCATGAGGATTCGAATATCCAATAACCCTGTATATGGAAATAAATCATCATCTGCCTAGCCTTTTCCCAACTATGTTGGGGTCGGCTTCAAGTCTAACCGGAAGCAGCTGAATATCAGTATTTTACATGTGGCGCCTGCCTATCTGACCTCTACAACCCAGTTACTGGGTAACACGATACCCCTTGGTAAGACTGGATGTCAGACTGTCGGGCTTCTGACTACCCGTGTTACGACTGTGAAAGATCCACTAATGCCGGGACCAACCGCTTAACGTGCTTTCCGAGGCACGGAGGGGTCTCGGTATGTAAAGATGGTCATCCTGTATATATAAATGAGCATAATCATATTTACACTAGATACTAAATCAAATGACTAACTAACTTTACAAATAAATACAAAAACAAAGGAAGTTCTTGTGTTTGTTGTAAGTGGAATTCGAGAGTCAATATTTTGCTAACAATGTCTATTTATAGCCAATATTAGAATATTCATAATTCCAACTAGCCGTCGATTTAATAGTACTTAGTTACTTATTATTAAAATCAATGTTTCTAAATAATTGCATAAATAACCATTATTTTGTTTACTTATCTAATTTGTTGGATTCGTAACACACTAGATATTTATCTAAATCGCAGATAGCAAAACGTATGTTAAAAATGTCCATCCTCCAGAGGTTGCCTTTTAATATGATTCATGTTATATAGATTCATTCGTTCTGATTATTTTTTTCATCTTTCTCTTAGATTGCCCTTATCCCAATGTACTTGGGGTTGGCGCAACATGTCCTTTTCTTCCATACCTACATCTCTATTAGTCGTCGTCTCGTTAGTCAGAGTCACCCCATTTCTAGCCATATCATCTTTCACACAGTCTTTCCACGCTTCACGCAGTCCATCCACGGTGGATGGACTGTGTGAAAGTGTGTGTTCTTTGGTATTTCCCTACTCTTGTGGCCATCACACTCAAAACTTTCCTCACAACATTTTCCTCATTCCTCCGCATCTCATGCATCATGACTGACAATTCAAAATATCGCTGACTCAAAATATCCGTTCTAGAAATTCTACGTCCCGATTAAAGTCTAAAATGTGCGCCGTCCTTTATTCGGCAAGTTTCGCAACGCGAAACAAACATGGTGCGGATTGGAAATTATCAACAAATGCTTTGAAAAGTCAGCAACAACAGTTAGGACTAAATGGCTAAATAGGCACTTTTGATATGCATAACCTAACACTTTTATGCATGTAGTTTATAACTTTGCTTAATTCGCCGTAATTGTAAACTAAAGTAGGTATTGCTTTAGATAGTGACACCATTATAAATAACTGTTAGGTATTATTATGCTTGAATAACATACACAATTGCCTCGTCGGTCGCAACTTCGGGAGCGCGACAGTTGAGCATGGGTTCCTGGGTGCAAACCCCGGGTCAAGCAAAATTATGTTTGGTTTTATCATAAGAAGACAGTTCTCAATCTTGATTTGTGCCCGTTTGATGGTAATTATTGGCAATAGGTTTGTTCATCTCCTATTACTTGGTCTAATAAAATAACAGGGGTTTTTAGCTGTATTGATATCTGCCTATCTCTTCAGAATATAGACGTGATATTATATTATAAAGAAAGCTGCTAGTGCATTATTAAGAGCAACGGTGTTATCTATTAAATGCCTTGGTAATATACCTATCACCTGTTTCACAAGTATAGTATAGGGCACAGTATGTTCCCTTGGGGAACTACAATAGATATTAATCCACAATAATATTGCTACGAATTTTATATCATTATGATTGGTTTTTTGTCTAATTTTGATTCAACTGCTTAATTACTATTTTATTTTGAAGTTAACCTTACTCCAAGGGTCAGCAACATGTCTAATTATCTCAAACGCCTTGCATCTTGATACCGCTTGAATATTTAAGTCATTATAGTAAATGCTATCACCGACAATGTTACTTGACTTGACAATGTGTACTTAGAATATAGGTAACCGTCATGCCATATCCTGAAGGGGTCGGTAGACAGCTGTATCACTGCTCTACACTGACTTCAGATGGTGTGTTCAAAAGTGAATTTCTCCCCGCATATCTAAAACCTGCTCGTTTCGGATCAATAATATTGCAAATAACGCGTTAAAAGTAGAAACAGCAAACCGTTCCGCGCCGATTTGAAATTAAAACTAGTAGTGTGTTAGCTCCTTATCTTTCTGCGAACGTAGTGACTCATCGCTTTAGCCAAACATACAGGTATTGCGAAAAGGAAATGAATTGAAGTCTTTAGAAGCTATAGTGCTATAAGCTATAAACAAACGACAAAATTCACACTACGTTACAAGATCCGTTTAGTTTTGTGTATACGAGTATATGTGGATGGCTATTTATAGGTTTTTGTAGGGAAAGACCAAAGAAACGATGGATGGACTGTGAAAATAATATGGCTAAAAAGGGGGTGACTATACTCAGATGACGACTAATAGAAAAGTATGGAGTAAAATAGACATGTTGCACCGACCCCAAATACATTGTGATAAGGGCCAGATGGATGACGATGATCACGGTGATGTTACAAGATCTGCTTCATTCATTTCAAAGACGTAGATTTGAGCAAGTGTCTCGTTTAGAACCTGCAGTATATGGCGCGTTGTTGATAGTGTGAACACCGACTTGTGGAATGGAATTGAATCACTAAGCGTAATCAGAAGAATTGTTTCCCTTCAGTTTGTTCGTTTTTCCTGAAATAATTTTTCTCATCTACGACCACAAGGTAGTTGATAGCGAGTGAGTTAAATCTAAAAGATTGATTTCCTACAGATATCTGCAACGCGGAAGACGAAGCAAATATGCGTAATGAGCGCGAAAACATTTCTAAACTATAATCATTCATTGATACGCCTACTTAATCTTAATTAATCAGACTAATTAATTTTATCAGATAAATCATGTTTAATATCTACTAAACAAGCTATGCAACGATTTCTTGTTGTGTTTCTAACTGATAAGCACTCTAACTTCGCAAAACAGACGAATGGCAAAAACTGACCAAATATTGACGTTTTCATTCCATTTGCGTTCTGAACATCATTGTCAACATTTTCCACAATGACGATATAGTTTCCTATGATAAAATAATATCTAAATTACTCAACGCGTCCCGTAGTGGCGATGTCACATTGACACGTCATCTCATGGGACTTTTATCAAAGTGTTTCTATAATTACACGTACCTACATAAATATTATAAAATATCAGCGCCCTGCGGTTTCACCCGCATAAGTATCGATCCCGTGGGAATAGGTATCGGGATAAAAAGTATCCTTTATTTTGATGTATAAGCTATACTGTAAATTCAGTAGTTTTCACAAACATCCATCCATCCATCCTCACAAACATTCGCGTTTATAATACTAGTAGTATTAAAGTCGCTTTTCGTGTCTGCTGTGTGACCACGTTGTTCTTCTAATCTTCGCAACGGATTTTGATGCCAATTTCACCATTATTTAGAGAATTTATTTCGGAGAGTAATGTTCATAAGACATTAATATTAAACTTACACTCATACGAATTCGACGCACTACCTGTTACGATGGCTTCAGATGATTCTGGACCGCCCTGCGTTGAAATTTTTTGTCGGTTTAAAAAAAAACTGCTGTTTCCTACAAAAGTACAAACCAACGCGGTCAAAATGCATTGGACACCATTTTTTTTTTTAAATAGCCGACGAGAAGTGTCTACACAGGGGGACGATGTCCCTGCCACCTTGTATGTATAGTAAAGGAATCCCGATGTTTTGACAAGTCGTAAAAACAGTGCGAAGCAGGGTCGGGTTGCTGGGCTAGTAATATCTAAATTAGTCAACGCTTCCCATAGTGACGATGTCACAATGACACGTTATTGGACCTTTGTCACTTTTGACACAGTGCTAAACAATAAAGAGGAGTCGCCAATGTGGGAAGATAATGTGACCTTTACAAAGGATCCATTCAATTATAAATAATGGATAATAGCTTAGCATATAGATAATAGACAGGCCTGATGGTCTAGTGGTTAGTGACCCTGACTGCTATGCCGGAGGTCGTGGGTTCGATTCCCACCCAGGACAAATGTTTGTGTGATGAGCACGATCATTTGTTCTGTGTCTGGGTGTAATTTATCTATAATATGTATGTATTTAGAAATATATAAGTATGTTTATCAGTTGTCTAGTACCCATAACACAAGCTCTGCTTAGCTTGGGACTAGATGGCATTGTGTGATAGTTGTGGAATATTATTTATATTATTATATATTCTTCTCAGGATCCTCGTGCCATCTACATTTCTCTTCTATAGTCTTTTCAATATACAAACGACTAAAAGTTGAAGCCTTTACAAAGGTCTTATACATAAGATGACTAATCTATATAGCTTATCACGAGGCAATTTCTTAGGATTATTTCTCTGGCTCTTGGCATCTATAGTCAGTTTCAAAATTGTCTGATAAAAGTGTAAACAAACCCTTTTCAGATTAAATTCTTACGCAATCACTTAATAATAAACTATTAATTTTAATTTTTTTTGCTAACGATTCAAATATTTACATAATTTAAACAGCTAGCAGTCTTAAAATAATAATATGTAATATACAAGTATATAAAAAGGGAGGGGAAATAATCAAAGGGCATCAAAAAATTCGTCCGCATCGCTGTCAACAGAAAACGTGCCCAAAAGGCTGGCAGCACTGCCACGTTGTATGGCAGGGCATCCTCAATACTCCTGTAAGCAATGGTCAAATCAAATGTCATGTCGGTGTCGTAACATCATTGTTCAAGATGTTTTGATTTAGTCCTCAGCCCGTACATAATGGACATTGTCCGCATGGGACCGTCACACGTAGGTATTACATATATTATTATAATAAATGACTTTACTTTTACGATTGTATGTTTGACTTGTGTGGTGAGGACAGTTTTCTCTAGGGAGTCTTTGAATGTCTCCGTATTAGTATTCCCTGCTACTACTATAAATGTTAGAATTTTGGGTTTGCACTTTTTATCTACTTCGCCAAGGAGTACTGGACAAGCAATCAATAATTAACCGTAAAGTATCATGAAATTTCTTGTTTCCCCGAGCCACCCCGTCGCATCGCATCGCCTGCCCGCGCTGTTACTTTATTTTCGCTTAGTGTTCTTTCTGACTTTTTTCTTTTTGCTCGGCTCCGAAGGGCCGTAGCGTGATGTTTAATAGGCCGTATAAGAATATAGTAGCCTTCTTCAAGAATTGGGCTATTAAATGCAGAAAGATTTTTCAAATCCTACTGGTAGTTTCAGAGATTAGTACTACACACCTGACCTTTTTGAAGAATATCATCAATAAGTTCACTGTTATGTCCTTCTAGAGCAAAGACAATTTTCTCTATGTTCTAGGGTGTCCTTTTTCAATTATCGATTCGCAAAATTACCGCTGATTGTAATTTCTCACTCCAATATGAAATGGAATATTTCATAAACTACAAGATTATGATATTATGTTCTGCTATCACACTTTGGGTCCAAGGATTTGTAAAAATATTGATAAAACAAATGACATAAATAATTATAATAACTCTAATTATATGTTATATCAGCACATGGATACTGTGTTACTATATCGATATATTATTTACAAGTCATACAGATAAAATAATAGAAACTTTGTGTAGATAGTGTTGTTTGTTATAAATTGGAAGATTCAAGATGGTTATATTCATCGTCTCCCTTCCCTTGTCCCATGTTTCTTGTGGTCGGCGCAACACGCTGTCTTTTTCCATTCTCCCCTGTCAACCGTCACGCTATCATTCACACTCCCTTCTCTTTCATAATATCATCCACACAATCCATATATCTTTTCTTTGGCCTTCCTCTCTCTCGCCATCCATTACATTTATATTCATCACTCTTTAAGTCATATGCGGTTCCTCTCTCCTCATCATATACCCATGCCAAGCTAACGATTTCCTTTCAACTTTTCCGTAATTCAAAATATAATATTGGCCAGAGAAAAGAAGATTGTGAAGAAACATACATTACGAATATATGAGTTGACGTGCAGAAACCAATGTTTCTCTGAAATTGAATCGTAAAAACGCACAAAATAAATAACTCAAGTGGAGTAAAAATGCCAGATACATAATTCTGAGTACAATATACTATTATCGTAAAGAAAACGAAGGCGTACACATTTTAGAACTTGCAATGGCACTGCTTGCAAATACATACGTACATAAACTCACGCCTTCTTCTCATGGGGGTTGGCAGAAACTACAGAAAGCCATCTACTACGATCCTTACACACTCTTTTCATACTGTATCTGGTCATACGCGCACACTGGTTGCTAGTACTACGCACCTGACTCTTCTGAAGAATTTCACTATATGTCCTTTGAGGCCGCGTCGTTCCGGCGTTTCCATTGACATCTGTCTTGTTAGACACCTTTCACTCATCCTCTCCACATGACCAATCCATCTAAGCAAACTCTTTAAAAATTTTGTCTCTCTTTAATCCGTACCGTTGTCTTATCACATTATTCCTCAGCCTCAATATCCATGATTCGCATAGGAATGAATTTCATAGCATTCATTCTACTTCTATGCTTCTTTTGCGACACCCGACATTCACTTCCATACATAAGCGTAGGCACCAGCACACCATTATGAACAGCCAGTCGAGAAAATTTAAAGAATCTTATCAATTACCATAATTTCAAACTACTCCATATCCCACGGAGAGCAGTGATGGCCCAGTGGTATCGGCCCCAACTTACGATTTGTAGGTCATGAGTTCGAACCCAAGCGGCGCTTTACTTTGTGTAAATAATTCCATCACCATCACTGCTCTTAAAACGGTGAAGGAAAACATCGTGAGGAAACCGGCACGTCCTAGAACCAAAAATTCGAAGACATTATATGAAATCTACCAACCCGCACTGGACCCGCGTGGTAGATTACAGCCTATTACCTCTCAAAGAGAGGAGGCCTGTGTCCTAGCAGTGGGAACATATCAGGATGATTATACCATATCCCACAACCAACCAACATTAACTAGACACTGTAAATAAAACTACGCATAAGTATCAACGGAACGACTATTAAACCAACAGATTGTGGCAATCTTGATTCCAATCAAGAAGCTATTATCATTTCAAATTGCCTCCGATGACTTTCCTGTGGTTTTTCTAATCAATACTAGATAAGGAAATAGAGGGACTCGTGGCTCAATATTAACAGCCGCATGAGTCAATCGAATGTTATGGCTACGGTTACCGTGGTCGGTTTCGGGGACCATCTATTACAAATCCAGCCCCCTCCGTGCCTCGAAAAAGACGTTGGTCCCGGCTGTCATTCGTAGATCTTCGTAAAAGGGAAGTCAAAAGCCACCTGACAACCAGTTTTACAAAGAGGATTCATTATCATGTTACCCAGTAACTGGATTGTGGAGATCTGTGAGGGGCAATTCTTGTAATTTTAAGAGCGTTCACAGTCATCTCAATCTGTCAAAAATATCACTTATTTCCCTAAATTTTTGACAAAATTTTGAACGTTTTTAATTACGAGATTTGGCCTTGGTAACATACTGATATTCAGCTCCATCCAGTTAGACTGGAAGCTGACTCCGACAAAGTTGAGAAAAAGCCTAGCAGATTGATTGACTAGATAAGGAAATAAACTCACGTTATTAAACTAGCAAACATATGTATTTATGATATAATTGTGGTCTTTAGGGTCAAGTGCATGACTATCGTTCATTGATTGTATAAATATTCCGATCTCTTTAGGAAAGGGAGAATTGATATAAGTAGTTGTAGTATTAGCTTAGGTTTTATTAGATAACCTTAGGTATCTTCCATTGCGTTCTGTAGGTCATATGGCAGCTGCCCTGGGTACTGATAACTTCTAAATTTCCCTTGATTTGTGTGGTGTGTTATGGACGAGCCTATATATTTGTACGAATGTCACGTAGGCACTCCTTCAATCTACCTAGCCTTTTCCCTACTATGTTGGCGTCGGCTGCCTATCTGACCTCCACAACCCAGTTACTGGGTATAACACGATGCCTCTCTATCAAAGATATACGAACGTAGACTGCCTGTCACGTTTTTGGCACGTTTAACGCTCCTGCATTTCACGTCCCATGATAGATCTCGATGTTTCTATTGTCAAAACAAATGACTATAGTTAAACTAAAAGCTGACAGAAAGATTTTATGTTGCCCAAAAAGTTAAGTTGATGTTCAAACGAATAGGATTATCAGGCTTGTAATTGGTCTCGTTGAAAAATCCGTCTAACAGAATTTTCAGAAAGTGCTTGCTTTGTATGAGCCGAAAGCAACAAGTATGTACACTCATAATGACAGAGATCAGAGGAGTCTTCTTCTAAGCGTGTCGATAGCAATCTAAATGGACTCTGCCCAGAACTCGGCCACTTGTTTGACGCCATCATCAGCGTCCATCAGTTCCTGTAACGTGCAGCTGACGCCAAGGCGGAGTCATCTGTGAATCTCCACCTGAACAGGTTTTCCTTGCTTCGGCCAACCTGGGTCCGGAGTCTGTTTAAAGACTTCCAGGTTACCCAAGGTAACTCATGTCCAGGTGGGAGGCCTTCAACGGGTGGAACGAATGGTATCAGAGGAGTAAGATAAGTGGTCTTATCTCTCCTCTGATCATCCTCCTGAGTTTATCCCATTATTTATTTGGGATCAGCATCATGATCTCTTCCATCATCATTAAATCTCTATCAGGTATTCATCCCCTTTCCAGCCATGTCATCTTTCACACAACTATCTCATCGTTTCTTATATAGTCTACACTTAATTTTTCCAAGAAATTCATACATACCCAAGTTCCTTAGAAAGAAATCCTCTATTAAGCAGAAAAATAGCTCCAGCTAGTATTTAACTAAAATAATTACCAGTAATGAGTTGATCTACTTATAATTGAACACGATTCCCTCAATTCAGCTCACCCAACAAAAATAATAACATCAATAACAAGAATAAAATCATAAAATAATAATGATGACCTAAACAGTGGATTTTACGATGCGTTCTGAGCTGCGCACGTCATGCGAACGGGCGCTGAATTATAGCTTCTGGAAACCATTGTTTCGTTACAATTTTATTAAAATATTGTTGCTTCGTACGGAGGAGTAGGATTTAGGACAATAGACAAAATTGTTGTTTTAAGAACATTCTGAGATTCTATAAACTCTAAGTAGGCTAAATACTGGAAAAGAGTTTTGGCAAGGAATGACCACGACATGACAGGATGGAGAGACCAGCGATAAAAGGCATCAAGGCACCGCTCCACAGCGGCAATTCCCATAACTTGTACGTTCAGAAAATCCATATACTTATCCAGCTACATAATATGAAAGTTACCGGCGACCTATGGTTCGCATATGAGGACCATTATTTTGTTTTGTAGGTACCACAATCAATCAATCAACATGCCTTTTCCTATGTTAGGTTTGGCTTCCAGTCTAACCGGATGCAGCTGGATACCAGCATTTTACATGAAGCGACTGCCTATCTGACCTCCACAATCCACAACCCAGTTATTGGTTAACACTTAACTTTTTGGAAAGGCTGGTTGTCAGACTTACGGGCTTCTGACTACCCGTAACGACTGTCAAGGATGTACTAATAACAGCCATTTTGTACCACAATCACAACAAATATTATTATCAAAACAATATTACATAAACTTTTCATAAAAGATTAACATTCTTTTGGAAAAACAATGAAATATAATCAGTGTGTAATTTTGATAGCAAAATGTCATTGTTTAGTTTTTATAAACTTATTCTCCGTTATTTGTAAGGTGTGTGCATTAATGAGGCAGATAATGTACTCTTAGTAATTATAGTTAAGCAATAATTTTAAAAACTGTTTCCTACCTATAACTTTTATTAATTTATAAAACCGGTTAAGTGCGAGTCGGACTAGCGCACCGAGGGTTACGGTTTTCGGATTTTTTCTTTTACTTGTGCTACATGACATTACTTCTTGCCAAATTTCATGATTCCAGGCCAACGGGAAGTACCCTATAGGTTTTGATTCCCTTGCGACAGTGTCAATAAATGCGGCATAAACGGAACATAAACGCCCGTATCTTTTGATTGCGTTGACTTAGAAGTCTGATTTTTTCACTGATTCAAGGGATTGCAGCTCTGAGTATTTTGTATTAATTCCTACTTGATAACTTTACGCGTTCCTGAGAAAATGGGTCTTGACAGAAGGACAGACAGACGGACAATGAAGTGGTCTTAATAAGGGTTCCGATTTTCGTTTTAAGGTACGGAACCCTAAAAATGCGAAATGTGGGTGTAAGGTACACCTCTGACTAATCATTCGGGGAAACAAGGCGTGTTATATGTTTCATTTATGTTTCTAATTGATCTAATTTCAAATTAAACAAATATGAACTTTAATTTAGTGGTAATTAAGTTGATTTCAGAGTGACTAGCACCATTGAAAAAAAAAACAAAAATGTTTGAAGTTTTAACGTAAACTGAACTATATTTGTGTAGTAGTAAGAGTTATTTTTCCATAAACTCATATTTTTTACATGTTTGGTAAATAAATCGCGAATGCAGATTACAGAAACTCACCTTCTCTCCTCTCTCCTTTTACCTCGTTTACGTTTCATACGAGTACATCTGGGTCATACTACGTAGTAGGTACTATTATATATTCTGTGGTCATACACACACGCCGGTTCCAGTACTACGCACCTGACCTTTATTTATTAATATAAAATGAATACATTATACTGTTGGCTTACCATTTTAACCGAATAAATAAATAAAGATTTGCATACAATTATTTAAATATAAATTTTCATAATTTCTTTAAACTTAATTCGCAGTTTGCAAAGAATCATATCAAACATGAAACATAGTCAAAATCATATTTTTAAAATGAGGGCGATATTTTCTCACGTTCTTGTCAAATTCATTGTCTGAGATTCGTCTTGAATATTGCAGATTGTTTCACACACTCATTGTAACTAGAAGATTTTCAGATATTAAGTAATGGTATGCGCAAACCAAAGTAAAGGGTAATCCACAAAAATTCTCCTACCTCACTTTTAAATTAATTTGTGCGAGGGCTGCAGGCAAGTCGCACGGTCTTACTTTTGTTTTAGAATACGATGAGCTGTTATGTAGCCAATTGTGGTTGTAATGTGCGCTTAACTTAAGCCGACGTTCGAGCGGACGTACAAATATTGCGGCAGAATTTTATGTAAATGATATTTTTATTTCTGTAAGTAGGTTTGTACAAGTTAATCATATTTTTTTAAATAGATGTGGTCGGCGTTTCCTATCTGACTACTCTTAGACATCCGTGCGAACGTCGG
This sequence comes from Amphipoea lucens, assembly GCA_947508005.1. Classification (NCBI taxonomy): domain Eukaryota; kingdom Metazoa; phylum Arthropoda; class Insecta; order Lepidoptera; family Noctuidae; genus Amphipoea; species Amphipoea lucens. The sequence continues at coordinate 11,029,376 of OX382375.1, forward strand.
CTAACACGTTCAATGCCGGGAGCCCTCCTGGAGCGCTTTCTCTTGTTGCATTTTGGATGCCGGTAGCCCTCGTGAAGGGTCCACTACTGAATCGATATAATTATACTATGGTATGGCATATATGAGCTTTTCGAAAAGTGTGTTGACTCGAATGTGTCAAGGCTGTGGAGTGTTATTTCAATCACAAAATATAGAAAACCCATGCCCACCACCACCCACCAACCCATGCCATGCCAGCTCATTAACCCATGGCAAACATCCATTAATTTCAATAAGATGTTTAGACAAATGACTAACATATTATTTTGTATTGTTACAGCTCAAAGGACGATGAAATAGATGGCAACTGCATAGTACGCGCGCGGGGACTACCGTGGCAGTCATCAGATCAGGATATCGCCAAATTCTTCCGAGGACTCAATGTTGCCAAGTGAGTAACGAAAACAGTATTATCATGTAGATTAAGGCCTCCAAAAATATAAACGGGATTTTATTTCACCCTGAATAAATCGAATCTATCAGAAACTGCTGGACTTCGTCCTCTCCCAAGTTGCGCCATAACACCCGATTCCGCATCCAATGTTCACACAATTTGTTTTGCCCTATTCTTTTACTGTCACCTACACGGTAAACAATTCTGCCCTATTACCAATTTCTGCTCATTTACAAGAGCAATAACCCTGCAATATAAAAGATTTGTACGAGGCCTTCGATAAAGCTGTTAACGGGGCCAAATTATCACCAAAACGTATCCTATCTAATTCTACACAAACACATGACTCCTAAGAACCAGTTGCACCAAAAATCACTGAATGCATTTAACGCTAAACGTATTTACAATATCATTCTGCCTCTCTCATCTTCATACAATTGACAGATACAGAAAGATGTTTTAAATTCGGTTAGCGCTAAATGCATTTACCTAATGATTTGTGGTGCAAGAGGGCCTAAATCTTAAGAGAACATTATCCTAACCTAATGTTGTGTCCTACAGGGGTGGCGTAGCCCTGTGCCTGTCGCCTCAAGGTAGACGTAACGGCGAGGCGCTGGTGCGGTTTGTGTCACAGGAGCACAGAGACATGGCGCTCAAAAGGCACAAGCACCACATCGGGTCGCGGTACATTGAGGTAAGCATACTACAATACAAATACCTATTATGCAGGATGTTAGGTTAAACGAGGAACATATTTAAAGGTGCTATGGGATCAGATCGAAAATATTAAAAAAAATAAAAACAATCAGTGGTTCCTAACACTTTGTCAAGTTATGTGAATGAAACATAGCACGAAGTTTTCAGGTACAGCTAAATCGTCAACAATAAGCAAGCGCGGTGATTAATAGGTTCTTGCAGGGCAAAGGCTTCTTGCTCTGCAGTAGACTTTGAACATTACAAGCTCATGCTATCACTAAACTTAACCTAACAAAAGCTTCTTTTCTATATCTATTACATTTTTGGCCTAAATTGACACTAATTCTTGAAGTTTGCTATGCTTTTTGAAACTGCAAATTCCCTTTAATCCGCGTTCTGAGTTGTTGATCTTTTAAATGCTTCTCGCCAGGTCTAGCCCTTTCAAAAACTTTGAATCTCTAACAAATTCTTTTGTCTCTTATCCAGGTGTACCGTGCAAGCGGCGAAGACTTCCTGTCAGTAGCAGGGGGCGCCACTTGCGAGGCGGCCGCGTTCCTCTCACGTGGTGCGCAAGTCATCGTGCGTATGAGAGGTTTACCTTACGATGCGACGCCACAACAAGTTGTAAGTACTTATAATATACTGGTCTTTTTGGATGGCAGGATCAGTTGGGCCTTTGATCTTTTTCTTTATAAAGGAAAATCCAAACTTCCAGAACTAGAATACATATATGATTTTAAAAGTAAATCTTTACCTAACTGAAGGAACCCATAGCAAGAAATCTATTCAAGTCTTAGCAAGGGTTATATCTAAAGTTCAAAAAAAACGAGCATACCTACCTTGAAACTCATATTTTTGAAGTGAAACTTCTTTAGGCGCGCTTGACTTGGGGAGTAAACTGGCGAATGCGTTACGAAAACGTGTGATCGCAAGTAGGGAAGGTACGTAAAAAATAGCTGGAAATACCTGGTGGAAAAACCCGGTCCCGGTCGCATAAATATGCGACCGGGTTTTTACACCAGGTATTTGCTTCCAAGTACGCACACCAGGTACCGACTCAAAATACTTGCAAGACTATTAAGTAGTTTATACGGCTACTCGCTCAAATACGTAGGTACTCAACCGCGTTAGTTTTCGCAAATGCGATCATGCTCCTTTTGGAACAATTTCGTATGCAAGTATTTTTTACCGACTTCACAAAAAGGAGGAGGTACTATGTTCGGCTGTTTGTATGTTTTTTTTGAAGTGAAACTTCTTTAGGCGCGCTTGACTTGGGGAGTAAACTGGCGAATGCGTTACGAAAACGTGTGATCGCGAGTAGGGAAGGTACGTAAAAAATAGCTGGAAATACCTGGTGTAAAAACCCGGTCCCGGTCGCATAAATATGCGACCGGGTTTTTACACCAGGTATTTGCTTCCAAGTACGCACACCGGATACCGACACAAAATACTTGCAAGACTATTAAGTATCTTATACGGCTACTCGCTCAAATACGTAGGTACTCAACCGCGTTAGTTTTCGCAAATGCGATCATGCTCCTTTTGGAACAATTTCGTATGCAAGTATTTTTTACCGACTTCACAAAAAGGAGGAGGTACTATGTTCGGCTGTTTGTATGTTTTTTTTTTTGTATGTTTGTTCATCGAATAGGTACTCCGCCAATTGTCGACGGATTTTCAAAATTCTTTTTTTGTTCCAAAGTAGATAGTTTTGAGGTGGTCCCACTGTCACCAAGTTAGGATCTGATGATGGGATCTTAGAGTAATCGAGGGCAACCTTTAAATTTTATAGGCTCACTTATTGTTTTTCGCATATTTTACGAAGTATCTTGTGTATTTGCGTATGGTTGTCACCATCTCAGGTAGCTGGGCTGATGATGGAAGTTACAACTCCTTAACAGTAAGAAGTTACTCAAACAGGCAAGGACTGTTTTAGTCAATTGTTTTGATGTTTGATAGGGCATTTGCCACATTTGGTCTCATGATCATCAAGTCATGACCTGATGCTGCAGTCAGGATAGTCTGCAGAGTACCTAACTCCTCGACAACTAACAGCAGATATATCGTGTTAAGGCTCATTGAAAAGGGCTCGATGTGTGGATAAACGTACTGTTAATGAGGAACACCGAAGTACATAAAGACCTGATGCTGAAGCCAGGAGCATTAGAAAAAGTACCAACCTTGAAATTACAGCACCGTAGTCGTGTTTGGGCTCATTTTAAACAGGACTAAATTTTAAGTTCAATGCAATGTTGACAAGTCTGGCCTGATGCTGCAGCCAGGATTATCAGCATCTAGTCTAAAAACATCAGGGCAGGATTTGATGTTGGGATCCTGGAGAAATCGAAGGAACTCTTCAAATATTATAGGCACACCTATAGCGATTTGGGTATTTTTTATAGTAACTCGTGCATTTGCTCTCGGAAAGCACTATTTGGTGATGTGGAACTGATGATGAAGACCACAGATGGCCACCGGAACTACTCAATAATATCTAAGTATTTCACGGGTTGCGATTCGATTACTTTAATATGGTTGCTAAGCAATTTATGCTCGTCACAATGTGAATGGTGATACGGAGCTGATGGTGGATCTGGAGAACTCCTCAACAATTAACTTCCCTGTATCGGGAAAAGCAATATTTTGTTTGTAAAAGGCGATGATCACTAGGCTATTGTAACTTAGATAAATTATAAGCAAACCCACTAAAAAGCGTGAAATAAAAACTTTTTAAGAAAAAAAAAAACCGACTTTCAAAAAAACACTACAAAGTGAAAAATATCTTTAATTTCGGAAGTCGGTGGCAAAAAACTAAAATAAAGATCCAAAGACACCGACTTCCGAAATTAAAGTTATTTTTCACTTTGTAAAGTTTTTTTTGGAAGTCGGTTTTTTTTTTCTTAAAAAGTTTTTTTTACTTTAATGGTTTGCAAGTATTTATTTGTAAACGCGATTTTGCTCCTTATTTATTCGAAGTCATTGATCAATTTCCTATGCAAGTACTTTTTACTTCCAACAGGGCTTTTGTTTGATTACGCGATTGTACTTCTTATTTGTATGAAGTTATGGATCAGTTTTCGATGCAGATAGAAAATACTTGAAAGTATCTCGAGCCCTGGTTTTAGGCCCTGGTTTCTTAAGGTGGACTTGGAAGCCCTGGTACTCGATTTTGCAAGTACGACCCATGTCTAAGGGCTACGGGCGAGGCGAACGGGAGTTGAGTGGGGGATATAAGCAAGAGAAAGCAGTGCGCGCGCACATTTTCTTTCTCTCTTCCTCTCATAGCCAAATACGTTTGAAGTTTCACTTCAGTCGTGTGGTCATAAGCACACTCGGTTTTTTTTATCTGTCAAGATTTACAAGCTGAAGAAATACTATATGTATTTCTAAATCGCAATCTTCTAACAAATTACGACCTATCTTCGCAGTACTACTGCCAGAAACTTAATCAGAAAGCGTCAAATTGATAATAATATGTTGTAAACTTCAACGATACGCCATAACCTCTGGGTTAGTTGCTGAGATTAGGTACTATACAGCAGCTTACCTAACTTATCTAACATTTACTGTAATCATATTATTAATAAATAAACTTGAACTAGATGTAATGACATTTGCGTCGGTATTTTCTAGATGTTCTATCTTAAATGTCTCATAAAAGCTAACTCTTTATTAACTGCTTCGTTGATTTAGTGGTCGCAAGCGCTATGAGGTGCTGGATTCCATTTCCGGGTCAGGCAAAGTGTTATTGGATTTTTTCGTCTAGAATTTCTCAGTTGCCGCTCGAGTCTAAATTTTTGCCCGGTTGATGGTAATAGGCTTATAGGTAGATTAACACCTGCAATTGCAGTACCGAAATGGATATACATCTTTGGCTAATATTGGCTAATTTGTGTCTTCTACGACAATATCGTGTTTGCCGTCCAGTTTCTTTTGCATTTAGTAAGATCAAAATGACAGCTCAAGTTCTGAGTTAGAATGTAATTTTATTTATTTTCTACAAACCCCAACCAAACAGAACTTCCTTTAGAACTTATGGGGTAAAAAGGGCCCTCAACTTTTTTGTGCTTGCAAGAAAAACTTGAGGGCCGGTTTTGCCAATCTCCAGAATTCTGTCTCACATGTACTAAAAACAATCTTAATTTCCAGCTGGACTTCTTCTCAACGGGCGACAACCCAGTCCTAGTTCTGGATGGAGCTGAAGGCGTGCTATTCGTCAGGAGAGCCGACGGCAGAGCCACAGGGGACGCGTTCGTTCTCTTTGCTAAAGAAGATGACGCGCCTAAAGCGTTATCTCGACACCGCAAATCCATTGGTGCCAGATATATTGAGCTGTTCCGATCTACCACTGCTGAAGTGCAACAGGTAAAGACATATAGTTTTCGATTTTTGAGTTTAAACCTTCTTGTTCGCGGCTCATTTTCTAAAAGCGTCCATTGATTTTCTTGCCCAGTCTTCTCCATAAGAACCTAATACGTTTTGGAATGGATAACTAGCTTTATCTTTCTGATGAGTGACCTTCTCCTTGCAAATCAAAAGTGCCTGTAATTGGTTATGCTTTGATTTTGAGTTTAAGAAGATTAGCGAAACGTTTTTGAAAGTGCAGCGAGGTGTTCGAAATATTTGGCAAATTGATGTTCTATCTTATTCAAAACTTTATAGTTAGATTATATTCGGCTCTGGCAAAAATATACTAAGAAAATAAAAAAATGGTTTGAGTTTTAACACTGGTTTCAAGCTTAAAAGTTTTGTATTTAAAATGTACTAAAAAGGCTTGCTGTGTGTACCTGATTCTATAATAAAGTTTGAGAACCTGTGAGGTAGTTAGACCACGGCTACCTGCTGAACATAGCAGAAATTGCTTGGTTCTTCTATGGTATGCACAGAGTACATTATATGGTATGCTTACTAATATTATGAAGGGTTAAAATTTGCAAGTTAATATGTAAGAGGTAATCTTCGGAACTACTGATATGATTCCAAAAATTCTTTCAGTAATGGGTAGCTACAGTATTGCCGACTGTCATAGGATATATTTTATGTTAAAATAAGAAAAATCACGCGGACGAAATCTCGAGCAGAAGCTAGAAGTTGATATAGGTACTTACTTAATTTAAACTTATTGACTGAACACGACGAGCAGATTGCAAATACGTCATGACAAACATCCACATATGAACCCACATTAGAAGCATCGTTTGATAATGAGAAAGGACACAAACAAGCTAGGAAGCTCCTTCAAATTGTTAGCTATCTATACATAACGCTGATAACCTCTGACGCAAATACATTGAAGTACAAAGACTAAATAACGTTCAATAATAGCATACTATGAAGCAAATAAACAAGGAACGAACTCGAAAGGAAACTCGAACTCGAAGGAAGGAACTCGTTGGATGCGAGAAGCACAAAACCGGTCGAAGTGGAGGTGCTTGGGGGAGGCCTATGTCCAGCAGTGGACGTCTTTCGGCTGAAATGATGATGATGATGATGATGATGATGAAGCAAATATATTGGTTGGTAGATTTGGTTGGAAAATGTCGTGAGGTAAGTTTTGAGTAAGTATGAATGTTTGTGTGTGTGGCTATAAGAGTAGGGGAAGACTAAAGAAACGATGGATGGACTGTGTGAAAGATGATGTGGCTGGAACGGGTGACTATCGAGATGACGACTAATAGAGAAGTGGGTATGGATGAAAATGACATGTTGCGCGCAAATAAATAATTAATTATAATTATGTCATATCCCTATGTATTTGACTGTGTGTTCATCATAAATAATAAAATAAATAAATTGGGCAGGAGAATGACGACGAGGTTCGACTGGTGGGTCGTATTGGTGATGTTCTTCAGTACTCGCAACCGGTGTGCGTGTATGACCAGATGTATGAACAAAACCAAGTAAAAAGAGTATGTAAGGATCGTAGGATCTCTAATTTATATATGTATGTATATACAATAAGGTGTAAAAAAATTAACTGCAAGAACTTTAAGAGGTGCTTTAGACCATCGAACTGAACAACTTTCACTATGGGACCAACTCCGAAATCACGAAAAAAAAATCTGCTGTTTCATACAAACGTTCAATACCTACTCGGCCAAAATGTATGAAACAGCTCATTTTTTTTTCGTGATTTCAGAGTTAGTCCCATAGTGAAAGTTGTTCAGTTCGATGGTCTAAAGCACCTCTTAAAGTTCTTGCAGTTAATTTTTTTACACCTTATACAGGGTGAAATTGAACACGTGCGACAAATCGAAATGGGAGATTGTACTGGTCATTATGAACAACTTTTACTATGAGACCAAACCTGAAATCGCGAAAAAAAAATCAGCTGTTTCCTACATTTATGTTCGCATAACTCGCCAAAATGTAGGGAACAGCTGATTTTTTTTTCGCGATTTCTGGTTTGGTCCCATAATAAAAATTGTTCATAATGATGAGTATAATCTCCCATTTTGATTTGTCGCATGTTTTCAATTTCAACCTGTATATTGGTCCGTTAGGAACAGACACGGGAACAAACTCGTCTAAATTTGATAGTCGAAAAAATTTGGTCCTTATCTCGAAATTGTGTCGAAGGTAAAATTAAAAATGGTCCAATACTCCTAATTATTTTGCCAAGGGACAGGTGGGGTAATTGCGTAACACACTTAGGTATAGTTTCAATGCCTTTCATTTTGGGAAGTCAACGAGTTCGTCATTGCGACATTAACGTTGTCGAGCAGACGAATTTTTCAAACATATGAAGCAATGGATTAGGAATTTCCTTCAAAATCCTTCGGATTGTGAAAGATAGTCTGTTACGCTATTGTGGTGCTGTTATGTTTGCCTCTATACTACTACACTACACACATAATATGCACGAATTTAATGCTGCGTGCCTCAGTTTATAAGTGTAATAGTCTATCCTGCGTGCCCCCCGTGACACACGGCTTCTTTGAGACGAAAATTCAAGTTTACAGTCAACTAGGTCACTTTTACTGAAGCAAAATTAAATTATTCAGCCAAAGATTTACTTTGTTCACTTGCAGTGAGCGTAAATATAATGTTATCAAGAATTTAGCCGTGTTGCTATTTATTAGGAGCCGCTACCGTAGCACATTGTGCGATTGTAACCTAGGTAGGTACAATCAGTCGCCATAACGCACCGGTTGTGTAACAATGCGGCTTGAGATTTTTATTTTATGATTTATTTTATAGTAGGTTGTTCAAGAATACCTAGGTCCGCCGTTATCCTATAACGTTCCCACTGCTGGGACACAGACCTTCTTTTTTTGAGAGGGAGTGAGCTATAATCTACCACACGGACCCAATGCGGATTGGTAGATGTCCCATGTTGCCAAATTGGTTCTGGGACATGCCGGTTTCCTCTAGATGTTTTCTTTAACCGTTTCGAGAGCACTGGTGATGATTTAAATTACACAAAGTAAAGCACTTGTCTGGATTCGAACTCACGACCTGCAACTCGTAAGTCGGGGGCTGTTAAAAATCCTCTTTCCAAAATACCTTTTTAACCGACTTCAAAAAAAGGAGGTTATCAATTCGACTGTATTTTTTTTTTTTTTTTTTTTTTTTTTTTTTATGTTTGTTACCTCATAACTTGCGACTGGGTGAACCGATTTTCATGATTCTTTTTTTATTTGAAAGCTGGTGCTTCCCGTGTGGTCCCATTGTCACCATTTCAATATCTGATGATGGGATCTTAGAGAAATCGAGGGCAACCCTCAAATTTTATAGGCTCACTTATTGTTTTTCGCATGTTTTATGAAGTATCTTGTGTATTTGCGTATGGTTGTCACCATCTCAGGTAGCTGGGCTGATGATGGAAGGTACAACTCCTTAACAGTAAGAAGTTACTCGAACAGGAAAGGACTGTTTTAGTAAATTGTTTTGATGTTTGATAGGGCATTTGCCACATTTGGTCTCATGATCATCAAGTCATGATCTGATGCTGCAGTCAGGATAGTCTGCAGAGTACCTAACTCCTCGACAACTAACAGCAGATATATCGTGTTTAGGCTCATTGAAAAGGGCTCGATGTGTGGATAAACGTACTGTTAATGAGGAACACCGAAGTACATAAAGACCTGATGCTGAAGCCAGGAGCATCAGAAAAAGTATCAACCTTAAAATTACAGCACCGTAGTCGTGTTTGGGCTCATTTTAAACAGGACTAAATTTTAAGTTCAATGTAATGTTGACATAAGTCTGGCCTGATGCTGCAGCCAGGATTATCAGCATCTAGTCTAAAAGCATCAGGTCAAGATTTGATGATGGGATCCTGGAGAAATCGAAGGAACTCTTCAAATATTATAGGCACACCTATAGCGATTTGGGTATTTTTTATAGTAACTCGTGCATTTGCTCTCGGAAAGCACTATTTGGTGAAGTGGAACTGATGATGAAGACCACAGATGCCCATCGAAAGTACTCAATAATATCTAAGTATTTCACGGGTTGCGATTCGATTACTTTAATATGGTTGCTAAGCAATTTATGCTCGTCACAATGTGAATGGTGATATGGAGCTGATGGTGGACCTGGAGAACTCCTCAACAATTAACTTCCCTGCATCGGGAAAAGCAATATTTTGTTTGTAAAAGGCGATAATCACTAGGCTATTGTAACTTAGATAAATTATAAGTAGACCCACTAAAAAGGGTGAAATAAAAACTTTTTATGAAAAAAAAACCGACTTCCAAAAAAACACTACAAAGTGAAAAATAACTTTATTTCGGAAGTCGGTGGCAAAAAACTAAAATACAGATCCAAAGACACCGACTTCCGAAATAAAGTTATTTTTCACTTTGTAGTGTTTTTTTGGAAGTCGGTTTTTTTTTCATAAAAAGTTTTTTTTGAATAAAGCATTTTATTGTTCCGCTAGTCTAAGGATGAAATTGCAGTTACGAAAATACATAACACATAATGTACCCAAAGACTTATTTTATACAGGTATGATTAAGTACTCATGAACTATGATTTAGTACTCATATATCAAAACAAGCTCCATCCTACATTTATCTAGAAATTACACTACGTGCTAGCTGCAAAAATATTGTCGACAAGTCCGACAGATCTGTTATTTTATCTACAAGCATAATATAATCGCTGAGAACAAGCCGCAAACAATCGTACGTAAATTGTGGTTTTATGTTAAACGCGACAATTTGAAACATTACTGATGATGGAGCCAAGGTTTTTTCGCTGTTTACTGCAGGCTTCCGAAAAAGACCTTGCCTTCTTTGATGGCCTTAATATCTCGGCAAGGTTGTGGTGGTAGCGAAATTGGTGTTCGTCTTGAAGCTTGGTCTAAGTTGAACACATAGGACCAGCAGTAGATCAAAGCACTACGCATTAGATTTGATTACTTTCAATTCAGAAACATTGATTGATGGGATTTGATTCAGTTGAAGTTTTTAATTCAGAAACCGGAGGTTAGGGACGAGATAATAATATATTAAGTATACCTACGGGCATTTAACTGCCCAGCTGGTCTCGTGGTCGCATTTGCGACTGTTGAGTGTTCAGTCCGGGGTTCGATTCCTAGGTCAAGCAAAGTGTTATTGGGGTTTAAATTAGGAATTTCTCAGTAAAAGCCCTGAGTTTATCTTTAGCAATATTTAACTGTCTAAAAAACTTGCGTAGATCAATAAGTTTAACCCATGATTCATGTTGATTGTTTAACTATTATTAATTGTGTCTACTTTGTGGACAGTGAACCTGTTAGGTAACTTAACGTTAACTTTTGAAAGAGCACAATTATTATACAACAAAAAATACACTCATTCAATGCATTCAAGACTCCATTAGCTTAACCCCTGCTGTCCCGCTGTCCTCCCATACCTACTGTAATTTGAAAACATTGTAAAAGCCAATTATTTTTAAAAGAGTAACCTTAGAGTTTCTTGTCGGTTCTTCTCCATAAAAAACGACCAATTGGAACCGTGCACCTAGCTTCTGACGTTTCATAACGTGCCCATGTAGGTTTATGTGAAATAAAATAAGTATTTTGATTTGATTTGAATAGGTATTTAATCGCAAATAACACACTTCATTAAAACTAAATGGATTGAATGTGTGTCTCATAACTAATGCAGTGACGGTTTTGACTAACTTCATATGTATTTAGGGCTGATTTTTCCAAAGTCAGATAATTTTATCGGAGGAATAATTTTCAATTTTTGACAGTTCTTCCATACAAAAGTGACAGACGTCAATTTTATTCCACGAATAAAAATTATCTGTTGATTGAAAAATCAGCCCTTAGAAACATTATTATCAGGTACCTAAGTAGGTACACTTTTGTCTTTATTTTCATTTCGAAGACGTTTTTCAACTTTTTAAAGAGAATTCTTAAACGTTGTTTTGATAAATATTTCTGTCTTTAGCCTGCCCTTGAGTTTGCTGGTAAGTACCTAAGTTTAAGTGGCCTTCAGTCGTTTGATGCACATGCAACGATTTGATACGCAACACACAAGGCTTTACATCATACACGCTGATTTATTTTTTACTTTTATTTCTCTATATTTATAAGTATTTGAATTCAGAATCTCACATAAAATATACTGCCATTGTGCGCTTTTATAAATAATTTACATCGTGACGATATTATTATCGTGTTCGTCCACGTCAATGTCCACAAATGTATGGAACCTTAGGGGCTATTCATTTATTACGTGAGACAACTTCAACCAATTTCTGACTCACTACGTAAGAAAAAATAAGACCCCTTGAACCTTACGTAAGATCAGTATCTACCAAAATTGCAAAGAAAAACTAGCATAAATGTTTTGAATCTTATAATTTTTGTGTAAGTACTTTTGCGATCTTACGTAAGGATAATCAGGATCCCTCCCACCCGCATGTAAGAAAATATAAGACTTGTTTGGACCGCCTTTCCCCTCAAATCGTCTTACATAATAAATGAACAGCCCCTTATCGTGGACTGAAATTTAAAACCGTCTTCATATATTTCCATACATTTTACTTCCCTGTGTTATCGTTATGCCGTGACGTGGACATCCACGATTATAAGTATCGTCACGTTAGAAGTTATAAAAGCGGACATTGCCACTTACTAGACTAAGATATAATTTAGCAAGTCTAATTAGATTTCGTTGTGATGTTTTTAATAAATTTTGTTTGCATTGGAATTTGAACTTTCATAGCTGACTACAAATATTTTTTATGCCAAGCCACCAAGCCCCTAATACTCCTCCAACAACATATCTCTTTTAATATTATTAATTGCAATATAATACTTCGTGGTATAAATAAAATTGATCTTTTGCTAAGTCATCACAAATAGGTATTTCTGCAATACTTAGATCATAACAATTGATATATGATATTATTTTCCTCGTAAATGCTCTATCAGTCGTTTTAATTCTGCATCTGCGAAAAAAAAGTATTTAAGTACTTACCTATTAATAAAAAAACATGCAACGTTTTATTTTTCATAAATAAATGTTTTTGTCCGTAGGCCACATAGGTAAAAATATGGATATAATAAACGTAAACACGTTTTCAGCAAACTGTGACGTCATGTTAGATACGTCATTCTTTGAAACAAAAAAAATATTGATTTACCCTCATTCAAGTTTCACTTTGTCGGTGTCAATAAATTTTAATACCAGATAACGTTAACCTTTAAAAATAATTCAGTAGCCAACGAGTGCAGTGGATTCTGGACCTTTCAAGAGCTTTACAAACGAAAAAATGTAGTCAAAGCTGATTGTCAATTTAAAATCTCTTAACTTAGCTTTAAAACAATCTAAAAAAGGTGGCCCTATCTAAATTTAAAATTTAAACTGAATTCTACAATCCCTATCAACATCGCCGTAAACGAATACCCTTCAACTAACCAGCCTACTTCTCAACAGGTCCTAAACCGGTCTTTAGAGACGCGCACAAGCCAGTCGAGCACGCCATCAACAGCGCCAGCTCCTGCTGAGGGTCTGCTGCCCGTGGCCCTCGTGCCGCAGCATGTCATCACCTCCGGAACTGCCAAGGACTGCGTCCGGCTAAGGGGACTGCCATATGAGGCGCAAGTAAGTGAATCATTGATCATAACTAGCAAGAACCATTTTGTTCTTTAACTGTTAAGTCGGATCCTTCTATTCTGACTGCCCCGTTAGTCAGATGGTCGCAAGCGTAACCGCTGAGCGTGGGGTCCTGGGTTCGATTCCCGGGTCGGGCACAAAAGTGTTATTGGGTTTTTTCATTGGGAATTTCTCAGTAAAAGACCGGAGTTTGGAAGTTGGCGGTGTGATAGCCCTTTAAAAATGAGTAAGTGTTGTCAAGAATCTCATTTTGTAATTGTTTTATTTGCAGGTGGAGCACATACTGACATTCTTAGACGAGTTCGCCAAAAACATAGTGGTGCAAGGAGTCCACATGGTATACAACGCTCAGGTATGTGTTTTTTCTGATGTTGGTACAATACGGTCGATGACTCATGTCCGGAGTGAACACAGGCTCCGAACTTTCGCACATGTTCATGTTCTCTCACTCACACTCGCCTCATGTCACCATTTGGTTCCCAAAAATTGTTATTGCGCAGCCTTCTGCGCTAAGTTCGGACCGGCCATAATTCATCTGCCAATACGGAAGTTTGTGTTCGTGGAATATCTTTCGATTAACATTCTTCTACGTGCATTTTATCCCAGGGTCACCCCAGCGGCGAAGCCTTCATCCAGATGGACAGCGAAGCAAGCGCTTTCCTCGCCGCTCAGCAGAAGCACCATCGCTACATGACCTTCGGCAAGAAGCAGCGGTATATTGAGGTAACGCTTGACCACATATGTACTTACTAACTACAAAGGGGTTTGAAGATCCCGCGTCATGATCACGTGATTCAATCATCAAATTTGAATGTTAATATCTCGGAAACGTGACACTTTACGTGTTATTGGTCTTATTAGTTTTTCTGTTTGCACTGATGTCAGTTATCGTTTTATATTGATCCCATGCGTGGCCGCCATTTTCAAAATGGCGCGAAAGTAGATATGCTACCAGGCTCCATATAAAAGTCTTCAAATCTCTTTAACTGTCACTTTACCACATTGTGTGCGAACATTAGGACCAAACTGGTTTCAGTGTGATCCTTATGACCACATTTATGGTTTGTTCCAAAATTATCTGATGAAAATGTAAACAAATGGATCAGAAAACGTAACTGTGGATGCCAATTTGTAGTGCCACTTACAAATTGAGAGTTTTGATTTGATTATTAAAATAATTAGGTACCTAAACCCCAAAATTTTACCTTTCATGTAACAATGAACGTTAATTTTATATCCTCCCCTAATTATGTTTTTCAAACGATAATGAATGTGTTAATAATTCCTTTTAGTAAGTGATTGCGTAAGAGTTTAGCCTGAACAGGGTTTGTTTATACTTCTATCAGATACTTTTGGACCAGACATTAGTCTTTTTGACGTGATACCGTCTTATAAATCGATGAATGCTGGCTGCGCGCACGAAAAAGCATGACTCATTGTCACGTTCCGCCTGAGCCGAGCGTGTAAGCGAGAGCGTGGAACAAGCGATAGAGAGGCACGATCGGCCTAAGCGTTCGGCTTATGATGCATCTATCTGATGTTTTCTTATGATATCACGTAAAATTTATTATCGTCCGTAAACCGACTTTACAGTCAACCAATTTTTGAGTTACTTTGTGGACGAAACGCGAAACACGTCACTATTTTACTTCTGTCAAATGAGGTAACGTTAACATTTGTAATTAGTTGCCTTTATCGGTTTTTCTCAAAAGATATTTCAAACAGACATACGTTATATTCGTTTAAATGAGTTTTATCATTAAAATTGCACAGCCGGTTCTTACTAATTGTCCAGTTTATCAGTTTCATTATATCGGTATTTTAAAATAAAGTGCAATTAGTTGGGAAATTAAAGATAACGTAGGGGCAATTCTCGTAATTTTAAGAACGTTCAAAGACCGATCTCATTCACAATCTGTCAAAATTTCCCTACATTTTGACAAGTTTTTGATATTTGTTTGTCGCCGAGATGAGACTGCGACTAGATAATGAACGCTTTAAATTACGAGAATTGGGCTTCAGATGTCGGGAGGTACAACCGCGGACAATGGTGGTCGACCACTTTTCACCCTTATGCCCTTAGTAATAAAGTTGAAAAGTAGTCCACCGCCAGTGTCCGCTATGGTACATCAGTTAGTAAACATTTTTGACAGAAATTGTATTGAAAAACTAAGATGGCGGCGTTAGTTCCGATTTTGACTATGTGCCAGGAGATCCTTGTACAGTTGTTAGTATTTGTAAGTTAATCACGCTGCTCAATCCAGGTGTTCCAGTGCTCCGGCGACGACATGAACCTGGTGCTGACCGGCGGCGTGACGCCCGCCACGTCGCCCAAGGTGCTCTCCCCCGGTACGTTGGTGTCCCCCCCGCCCGCGCCCGCGCCGCGCCTGCTCGCGCACCACATCGCGCACCAGAGCCTCCTCGCGCGGCAACACGAGAACCTGCTCCTCGCCTCCCTCCGCCCCCCTCTGCTCCCAATGCTACCGACCTACGCGGCCGTCCGATCCCAACAGCCAACGGCACAGGCCTACCAACTGCCTCAAATGTCCCAGATGTCTCAGATGTCTCAAATCTCCCAGATGTCGCAAATGTCTCAGATGTTGCAACAGCAGTCAATACTGCCAACCAAACGGTCGTACGAACGCGCGTTTCAGCAGACTGAGGCGACGCCAGCAAAGAGGCCGTATTTGCCACAGCAAATGCAGCCTGCGTTATCCTTACCAGTCTTTTCTTATGGCGCTTCAGCTCCTATTTTCTCTTACGCGAATACAAGTCCTATGCTTTCGACTTATAATACGTTGCCAACCGCGTTGCCAACGGCCTTGCCGGCAGGATACGGGTCAGCTCTGTCTGCGGCCTTGCCAGGGTCCATGACGTCACCGTTCCCTACGCTGTCTATGTTCCCTACCTACCCGTATTACCCGGGTGTTTAAGTTGAAACATTAAAATGATAAAGAAGTAGATAGACGTGCCTTTAAAATAAATATGTCTGCGTTTAACGCAGTTTTGTTACAGGAAAGATTTGAGGTGATGTGTTTAAGATCTTGCAGTTGATAAATAAAAATACCTACTAAGACTTGCATATTTCGGAAATACAACAAAAAACTGCATTTAAAGATAATTAAATAAAGAATATATTTTTAAACGTAACGGTTAAAAATACCCGCTAATACAACACATCAAAGTTTTAATTACAATGGCTTGATACTTCCGTAAATAAATAAGTTTGCAAATCAATAAAGTAGATTTAAAGCGATAAACTAATAATTAACACCAAACTCATTACGTTACTGAGTACAAGAATACTAACTTGCTAAAACAACAGTACCTGAGGGGTTAAAAGGTTAAAAATAAGAAATACTTTTACTAAGGGCCAATTTCACCAGCACATCTAAACCGCGTGCAACAGCTGTCAGTGTCACCGTTGTTGTGGAATATTGATACTGACAGCTGTTAAACGCGGTTTAGAGGTGTTGATCGCGTTCAGTTTAATTGGTGAAATTCGCCCTAAAAGAGCAGCTCTATGTCACTTAAGCAGTTTTGCGTTTGTTTTTTTTTTTTTTTTGCTTTGCGTGATAAACCGCGTGAATGTGTGCATTATGGTGGCTAGACCATGTCACAAATGTCAGTGAAAATGCAGAAAAGAAAAGTCGGGTTTCCCGATGCGACGCTAACGAAAAATTTAATTTGACGTTTGTTAAAATCGGATGTTAGCAACGGTCTGTCTGTTACATAGTAATATGTTAGCTTGGCTGGCCAATGCTGAAAAACGTCCAAAGCAGCATTATTTACTAATGTTATGGATTTGTTGGACATATTTTTTGCTGACGTTTGGTCAAATAATGGCCAAAAAGTTAAGGTCGCGTTATATTTGGCGTTAACTCGGCAAGAAACAGGGTAGACAAAATGACATATTGACGGTTAACTCAAGAGTGTGAAGTGCCTTCGCTATTTTTACGATATTCTAGTTAATAAACATGAATTTACTACAAAAATAAGTGTAAAACCTAAAAAGGCAGTTATTTAGCAGCTCGATATTGATAGGTTAAGTACTTACTTAAAATACTTGTTGAATTTATTACTTGACTTTAATTATTGTTGAACTCTCATTTTCATATTTTTAACTATCATTAAGTGAACCAGAGGTTGTTAATCAATGACAAGTAGTTGTATGATTTATTTTACGTTTTAAGTAGGGGTTGCCATAAATTAAAAAAGTACAGATTTAACTTGCTTTTTCGTCAGGTATCTTATTAAAAACCCGTTAAAATCAATTAGAAGCAACCAAATCATATTTTAAACAACTTTGACGATTTCTTTCCAGAGCATTTTCCTCTAACAAGAGATAAATTATAAAGAGCCTTTCATAAATTAGCTTCCATTTGGCAACCCCAACTGTGTGATTAGATGTCGTTGTGATTTTTAAATATTAAACATTCCATTATGAAAAGACAATGTTTTGCCAATTTCTTGAAGGCTGATCTTAAGTCTGAGAAAGTGTTAGGTACTTATTGTCGTATGAAGCTTGTGTATTGCATTAAACACATATAATAATATATTTTCATAATTTTCATGATTGCACCTACCACTGTTTGTCTCTGCATCACCCAAAGGTTGACTGGTAGAAAATGCCTATGGCATTAAGTCCGCCTCTGTACATGTATATGCTTGAAGTATTAAATAAATAAATAATAATTAAATTATCAATATGCAGAAAGAAATACTTGCATACTCAAATTATGACTGTTTATAAAGTCATTTATTCAAACTAGTCTGAGAATCAGCACTTTTTGAACTTCAAAATTACATAAGACAGTCCCCGAAAACATCCGCCCTTCAACACTTCCTGGACCTTTAGCTGGGAAGAAAGAAGTGACGCGACCAACTCCCCAGCAGCACAGCTGTCTGTTCAGTTAGAAAAACTTTTCCCTCGCTGTCTCCAGGCAAACCCAGGACTATGGAATATTCTATCAATCCTAAATTTGATATACTGTGTTATTTATACATTCCAAAATGTGATGCTTCGCTCATGCAGTACATTCGCTTCACGACATTTATTTATAGGTTCTATAAAAATTAAGATACTTAAACTTTTTTTTTGTTTGAGTACAATAATGTGTGTACACTTTGTGCTTAGTATACATTTTTTTTATTATTTAGTGTTTTTTGCTACCGTAATCATATACTTGATCACTCTATATGCAAAATGAATTGATTTTTCCATGAATTTTTCGGCTTTATATATATTTTTTTATCATCCGTTTTAACAGTCCTTATGAACTCGGACATGTTTTTAAATCAAATAAATCTTCATCAAAAATATTATTGAATTAGGATTTTACTTTCAAGGTTTTATTTTCGTAATCGTCAATAAATGATTTCAGACAAAATATTTCTCGTTAAATTATTTAAAAAATGTTCCATTAAACGTAATTATTATTAATAATACAATTAGATCATTTTTAAACTTTTTAGAAATCATTTCAAAACTTAATTTAGGCTACGTTTTTAAAAATAACAGGACGGTCGCAAATCCCATGAAATCCCTATCCTTTCCCATAAACAGTCCAAAACTATTATTCAATATTATATCACCTAATAATAACCCATGGTTTTACCACCTAGCTTAACCCCATCGTCTGTACCTCACACCACATAGTATAGTCTACATTAAAATTAGAATTTATTGCTATATCTTTGGTTTATATTCTCGAATTTTAACTTTATGTCAAAATTAAGACATCGTTTTAACTTAAAAAGCCATTGTCATTATACCATATAAAAAAAACGAAATGTCAAAAACGATGTGCGTTGGTGTGGCATGACCCAGTTTTGAGTTTTATTCGGGAGTATAAACCAAATCGGGTGACTTGTATATGGAAGAATTTATAATTAAAGTTAACGTCATTTTATATGGTGTCGCCATTGTCTCAATAATCACAAATATAGGTATGGGGCTTTAGTCACAAGTACACGGTGTAATGGCTAATCTTTGTTCTGTCATTTCTAAATTTATTTACCTGTTGTAATTTTGGCAATGTGAATAAGTGGACATAATTTTTGGAACTGGAATATTGGCATTTAAATAAATCTAGTGGACTTGTCCGGTATAAAATCATGTTGCCAAAGTAACAATTTAGTCTATTTTACAATGCAATACTGTGTTTATTAATGGTTATATACAAAACTGTTGTATTATGGTGTATCCGTCGGGTTGTGTTATGGAAAATGTGCATGAAACCCATCATAAAAACGGTAAGTGTTGCACACGTATTTTTGTATTAAAAACCAAAACATATATATGTCGTTTTTCAAATTAAAATTAAAGGGTGTAGCATGAACCGCTTATATTTAAGGAAAAGGGTTGCATGGCTCGGTTTGACAAAATATAATCCGATATGTGAGCTTCCGTAGTTTTCCAAAGCACATCGCTGCCGGATACAAAAGAGTTTCGTTTACGAAACTTTATGTTACTGTTTCATGAAATTATGTACACGGTTGTAACTTTATCTTGGTACTATGGTTCGAAATGGGTCACTTGAAATATATTAGCATTAAATGCATTTGTATCAAGTTACTAATATGGCGATAAGTGACGATACGATATTTTTCTTAAGCTACGTCTATGCATTGTGCTTCCATAACTTGTAGTGTAACTTTAAATGAATTCTACATAGTATCATGAGGAAAAGTTCATATATTCAGTCTTGGTAAGGGTCCTGTCTCCTCCAGTCATTAACACGCTACTCTTTAATCACAGCTTCCTTTTCTCTTGCTATCTTAAAGATTCTACGCTTTACTTTTATCTCGTTATGGAGTTAAAATTAAATTCGTTTTTTTTATTATTTTGATGATTTTTAGTGCATTTTCATATTTTATGGAAGGGTCTGTTTTACCATAAAGTATTGCCATGTCCAACTATGTATTTATATAAATTACATGATTTATTTACCAGTTATGAGAATAAATTGTGAGATTTAAAAAAAATCATACTATTTTGCACTAAATTTTACTAAAATATTCTGTGTAGTGACTGGGGGACGTGGTGTGAGGATATCGGATACTTTCTGTTCGTCATAATATAGACATACGTCACGGGTCACAATATAAACTGCCAAAGCGTTTCGATTTCAGTTGATATCATTATTATTTTGCAAACAAACAAACTTTTCGATGCGCTTACACAAAATTTTTACTATGAAGCCGGAAATTCATATCAAAATGTAGTTTTAATGAATAGAACTAAGTTTTTTTCCGTTTTACAGAGTTTTTTGTCTCATCTTGTTAGCATCATGATGGTTTTTTTTTTTAATTATAATTCTAGTTGGATAAATATAGTGTATTGTGATTAGAAATAAAAGGTTAATTTACATGTTAGATGATAATTGCGAGTTTCTCTGGTTTGTGGTTGTGCTATTGTCTCTTATATGTACTATTTCTAAGGTCGGGTATGGAATGGATCTGATTTTTATATTAGCTTGATCAATTTACTTTGATTTCACAAGTTTTAATCTGGGCATGAGGTATTAACTAATTTATTTTATTATGTCTACATTTTAGGCACTGAGTAACCCAGATTAAAACTGTCTTATAAATAACAATTTCTTGTGTTTTTATGAGATAAAAATGGAAAATCAGTTTCGTAATCCAAGTCTATCCAAGGCTTCGTCGCGTAGATAGCAAGAGGTACTCGTGAAGGAAGGGTTACACTAACACTCGACCGCTTGATCTGTCTCCGCTACAGTAAAGTATCGTCCTTTTATGTTTTACTAACATACTTCCGGGTGAGTGGGAAAAAGAATTAGGTAAGTATTATTTATATATTATACAACAAAAAACAAACAAAGAAATGTTACACACATTTTAGTTTCAATTCAAAGTGGTCGCGCCATGACAACGCACACGCTATCTGTCAAACTTATGACAGTAAAAATGAGGTAAAAATTAAAAAAAGAAACATGGGTTCGTTTTTTTTATATTCAACCATCAAAAACATGAACAGGCTGCACAATTTAATTTACTTAAATGTTTTTAAATACACTCTTTATTATAATCTCACGTGCGTCGATACGCACATTCCTAATTCCTTTAGTATAACTTTTCCTTCACAAGATAACAGATACATAGCACAATCATGCCCCTCCTAATGCTTCTAACGTTCCTTTATGTCTAGTACGTTAAATGGACATTGTAAAAACCCATGGGACACAAATTACGTCGTAATAACGAACACAGTGAGCACAGGCTTCATGATATTAATTATTGGGGCATAGTCGGGTTAAAATATGGTTCTGTAGCATGAACTAAAAATATAGAATTTTAATTTTTTAATACCCACTTTTATATCGTATTATAAAGTGTTTATTAGAAACGTTCATTTTGAACCAAATTATATTATACAATTTTACCTTTCGCTTTTGTGGTAATAGTGAGTCAAATGTAGATATTTTAGAAAAGCTTCAAAACTCCTTTTCTCGACTATACATAGAATGCTTAGACTATTAGCTTATCTATCTCTGTAAATATAAACCTTTCAATTACTTAAAATAAAAATTTTTAGTCAAATTACCTTTTCTAAAAACCCAATATTTAGCCGCTATGCCCCAAAATATAAAACAACATTATATTCTACATTGTTTCGCTTTAAAATGCATGGACCGGTGACAGAATTAAAAATTTAAATGTCCAAGGGACTTCAAAGCTTAGTGTGTTGTAGAACAAATGTTTTGTGCTTGACTAGAGGTAGGTCCATGGGTGTAAGGTGTACCACTAGAGGCTGGGTCGAATAGTGGGCACACAGATTTGGCAGTGTGTTTAACATGAAGCGGCGTAAGTATCTATCTATCATTTGTTGTGGGAATCACATGAAATAAGCTCTATCTTACTCTTGATTTATCGCATTTATATTGTAACCTCAATTGTGCAATACTTCCTGAAATCTTTTATTGTTTTAACAAAATTAACATGGAGAAATGTTGAGGGTTATTTCCCGTACTGAGAAAACTTCTTTTAATAAGACATTTTCATGAAACTATTTCAATACATATACCTACACACACATTTCAATAAATATATTATAAATATATGCAGGCAATATGTACGATATAAAACAAAAATATATTCGTAAAATATAATATGCCTAAAATAAAAAACTATACATTTTTAGAAATCCCCTTTCCAATTGAGGTTGCAAAGAACGATGACCATATTTGTATGAGACCCGTCCCCCCCTTCAACAGAACTTTTGTATGTATTAGTAGGTTCACAAAGGTCTATAAAAAGACTAGCAACCAGTTTTAATTTCAAAATCCATGGGGTTTAGAAATAAAATAAAAATTAAAAAATCGTTTTATTGATTTTTCTAATTCACTAGGCCCGTCCCCCGCCCTGCAACAGATCTTTTGTATGTGTTATCAGGTTCATAAAGATCTATAAAAATACTAGCAACCAGTTTTTAACTCCAAAATCCATGGGGTTTAGAAATAAAATAATCGTTTTATTTATTTTTTCAAATTCAACAAACATGATATATAGTAGATTATTCACTAATGGGATAAAGTAGTGTCTTGTTGTCGCGGGCGCTATTTTGAATCCTGAACGCAACGAAGGATTCTAGGTTTGAGTTAACTCCGGAGTGAAGCGAGGGAGTTAAGACTTGAATCCTGAGTGCAGTGAGGGATTCGAGCTCGCCCAAGACGAAGACACCCGCGTCTCCGTCGTGGACGAGCATATGGCAGTTGTCCCACCGCCGGCGAGGAAGCGACTCACTGTCGGCTGTTTTCTCGCTCAAGAAACGTACGTAATAGATATACATTCCGTGTAAACAAAAGAGATGCATATATTAACAGTTAATCGCTGACTGTTCACACTGCCGGCGAGGACTCGCTCCACTGGTTTGTCGCTGAGCGACAAGAGTTATCAAAGATAATACTCGCTCAGCGATGCTCGCTTGGCGGTCAGAGCTCACGCCGAGAGAAACCCCTGTGGGACTAACCGCCCCGAGCGAGTGGTGCGAGTAATCGCCCGTCGCACTCGAACGCTCGCTGATAGCCCAGCGACAAAACTATCGGAACTACACACACGCTGCTCGCTGCTCGCCAACTCGTTTTCAGTTGCTAGTTCTACTCGCTACTCGTTCATCGCCGCCGGTGGGACAACTGCCTATAGGAATAGAAAAAATTGGACGAGTAACGAATGACGTTTTCTGTTTTTTAAATGGCATCTCTTAATTGATCTTGAGAGGTTTGAAAATCAAAGAATATGGTTTACAAACTGTTATTTTGTACCAAAAATATTAGCAAACATGATTTTTCTCGGAATATCCCGCACTTTTGAGAAATGTGGTCATAGTAAAAATTGATCACCTTGCTAAGACGGTTTGAATGAGATACATTTTAAGTTTGTTGGTCGATGTAAGGTTTGGGGGGACGTTCTGGCAATATTAACATTAAAACACGATTTTTCTCGGTATTTTCCGCACTTTTGAGAGAAGTCGTCATAGTAAAAAATGATCACCTTGCTAAGACCGTTTGAATGAGATACATTTTAAGTCTGTTGGTCAATGTAAGGGTTGGGGGGACGTTGTGACGAAATTAACACTAAAACATGATTTTCTCGGAATATCCCGCACTTTTGAGAGATGTCGTCATAGTAAAAATTGATCAGCTTGCTAAGGCGGTTCGAATGAGATACATTTTAAGTCTGTTGGTCAATGTAAGGGTTGGGGGGACGTTGTGACGAAATTAACACTAAAACATGATTTTCTCGGAATATCCCGCACTTTTGACAGATGTCGTCATAGTAAAAATTTATCTGCTTGCTAAGGCGGTTCGAATAAGATACATTTTAAGTCTGTTGGTCAATGTAAGGTTGGGGGGACGTTCTGACTCATCGTCCTTAGTGGTGCTAAAAGTACTAGGGTTACTAGGCGTGCATAAGTTTGGTAAAGTCCGCAGACTGGCTTGGTGGTTGGCGGCATCAACGACGTGTGTAACATTACAGAGTATTGGTGTAAGTGCGCACTGCTTTGGTGAAATGTTAATGCGTTCAGAGATCCGGTGAGTTGTTCATCTTGTTCTTAATAATTACATACCTACTTAAGACTGCTGTGGGTATTCGGCGAAGTTGCGATTATTCGGCCTCGGTTAATCGAATATTCGGCTTTTGGTCCTCGATTGGTGGTTATTGGTTGATTGTGTTGAAGAAATATCTATTTATTTAAAAATATATATATTGACTATTTTTGAAGTGAAACTTCTTTAGGCGCGCTTGACTTGGGGAGTAAACTGGCGAATGCGTTACGAAAACGTGTGATCGCAAGTAGGGAAGGTACGTAAAAAATAGCTGGAAATACCTGGTGGAAAAACCCGGTCCCGGTCGCATAAATATGCGACCGGGTTTTTACACCAGGTATTTGCTTCCAAGTACGCACACCAGGTACCGACTCAAAATACTTGCAAGACTATTAAGTAGTTTATACGGCTACTCGCTCAAATACGTAGGTACTCAACCGCGTTAGTTTTCGCAAATGCGATCATGCTCCTTTTGGAACAATTTCGTATGCAAGTATTTTTTACCGACTTCACAAAAAGGAGGAGGTACTATGTTCGGCTGTTTGTATGTTTTTTTTGAAGTGAAACTTCTTTAGGCGCGCTTGACTTGGGGAGTAAACTGGCGAATGCGTTACGAAAACGTGTGATCGCGAGTAGGGAAGGTACGTAAAAAATAGCTGGAAATACCTGGTGTAAAAACCCGGTCCCGGTCGCATAAATATGCGACCGGGTTTTTACACCAGGTATTTGCTTCCAAGTACGCACACCGGATACCGACACAAAATACTTGCAAGACTATTAAGTATCTTATACGGCTACTCGCTCAAATACGTAGGTACTCAACCGCGTTAGTTTTCGCAAATGCGATCATGCTCCTTTTGGAACAATTTCGTATGCAAGTATTTTTTACCGACTTCACAAAAAGGAGGAGGTACTATGTTCGGCTGTTTGTATGTTTTTTTTTTTGTATGTTTGTTCATCGAATAGGTACTCCGCCAATTGTCGACGGATTTTCAAAATTCTTTTTTTGTTCCAAAGTAGATAGTTTTGAGGTGGTCCCACTGTCACCAAGTTAGGATCTGATGATGGGATCTTAGAGTAATCGAGGGCAACCTTTAAATTTTATAGGCTCACTTATTGTTTTTCGCATATTTTACGAAGTATCTTGTGTATTTGCGTATGGTTGTCACCATCTCAGGTAGCTGGGCTGATGATGGAAGTTACAACTCCTTAACAGTAAGAAGTTACTCAAACAGGCAAGGACTGTTTTAGTCAATTGTTTTGATGTTTGATAGGGCATTTGCCACATTTGGTCTCATGATCATCAAGTCATGACCTGATGCTGCAGTCAGGATAGTCTGCAGAGTACCTAACTCCTCGACAACTAACAGCAGATATATCGTGTTAAGGCTCATTGAAAAGGGCTCGATGTGTGGATAAACGTACTGTTAATGAGGAACACCGAAGTACATAAAGACCTGATGCTGAAGCCAGGAGCATTAGAAAAAGTACCAACCTTGAAATTACAGCACCGTAGTCGTGTTTGGGCTCATTTTAAACAGGACTAAATTTTAAGTTCAATGCAATGTTGACAAGTCTGGCCTGATGCTGCAGCCAGGATTATCAGCATCTAGTCTAAAAACATCAGGGCAGGATTTGATGTTGGGATCCTGGAGAAATCGAAGGAACTCTTCAAATATTATAGGCACACCTATAGCGATTTGGGTATTTTTTATAGTAACTCGTGCATTTGCTCTCGGAAAGCACTATTTGGTGATGTGGAACTGATGATGAAGACCACAGATGGCCACCGGAACTACTCAATAATATCTAAGTATTTCACGGGTTGCGATTCGATTACTTTAATATGGTTGCTAAGCAATTTATGCTCGTCACAATGTGAATGGTGATACGGAGCTGATGGTGGATCTGGAGAACTCCTCAACAATTAACTTCCCTGTATCGGGAAAAGCAATATTTTGTTTGTAAAAGGCGATGATCACTAGGCTATTGTAACTTAGATAAATTATAAGCAAACCCACTAAAAAGCGTGAAATAAAAACTTTTTAAGAAAAAAAAAAACCGACTTTCAAAAAAACACTACAAAGTGAAAAATATCTTTAATTTCGGAAGTCGGTGGCAAAAAACTAAAATAAAGATCCAAAGACACCGACTTCCGAAATTAAAGTTATTTTTCACTTTGTAAAGTTTTTTTTGGAAGTCGGTTTTTTTTTTCTTAAAAAGTTTTTTTTACTTTAATGGTTTGCAAGTATTTATTTGTAAACGCGATTTTGCTCCTTATTTATTCGAAGTCATTGATCAATTTCCTATGCAAGTACTTTTTACTTCCAACAGGGCTTTTGTTTGATTACGCGATTGTACTTCTTATTTGTATGAAGTTATGGATCAGTTTTCGATGCAGATAGAAAATACTTGAAAGTATCTCGAGCCCTGGTTTTAGGCCCTGGTTTCTTAAGGTGGACTTGGAAGCCCTGGTACTCGATTTTGCAAGTACGACCCATGTCTAAGGGCTACGGGCGAGGCGAACGGGAGTTGAGTGGGGGATATAAGCAAGAGAAAGCAGTGCGCGCGCACATTTTCTTTCTCTCTTCCTCTCATAGCCAAATACGTTTGAAGTTTCACTTCAGTCGTGTGGTCATAAGCACACTCGGTTTTTTTTTTATATTTGTCGCCAAATATCCACAGCAAATCTAACATACATAAACTGTGTACGTCCCTATCCGTATCGTATGACGTCACAAGGCACAAAATGCTTAGCTTTACCTCTCCGAATTTATAATTCGTTCTATAATCGCTAAGCATTTTAGTATTAACTTAGTATCACAATAATATACATGTATGGGACTTTCATATTAGGCGTATAAGTGGGTAAAATTTAATGGGATAAAATATAATATTGGTACTTATATATTTATGCGACGTGAAGAAATAATTCTTATATGTTTCACTACACATAACATTTACTTAAAGTTATATATTTTACTTTTTGCACGTCGTCAGTACTGCACAATGAATTTAAAAATACTTAAACCTTGTACTTACATCATTCAAGTACCAAGAAGTAGGCATATATCATACAGTGTGACTAACAAATGCATGACTTATTTATGAACAAGCGACAAAAATATTTCTAATTTATTCTACTATCTTGTTTTAAACGAGAATCTTCGCAATTTATAGATGAATGTGATGTATTTGATATCATTCACAGATGGCTGGTGGAGTGTCTATTATTACGTCATGTTCCTAAGCTTTTGTCCACTGTATTATTACGACAACGTTGACCTAATTTAGACTTATTATTTTTATTTACAAAGTAGAATGTGTGTCCTTCATAATGACTAAGTTGTTTTGTAGATAGCAGTGTGCAAACAGCTTAATAAAATTAAAAAAGTAATAGTTTGGACATGTGTGGCTTGAGTATTTTTAAAACAATTATAGAGACTCCAATATTTTTGTCCCAACACTTTAAAATATTATTTATCTACGGAGTCCCACTGAATATATTTGAATCAATTTGGCTTTCTAAGCACGGTTGGCAATAAAAGTCGATTAACACTGAATTCTCAAATCTGAATTTTCAAATCTTAATAATAATAATAGCATAATAGGTAATGAGCAAAATATTAAAAAAAAATCCGTACTTACTGATATAAAATTTTAAGATTAAGTACAAAATTTTTGCTTTTACCTATATGAAACGAAGAAAAGCAATGATTGTATCGAATCATTCTACAACAATTACATTTTTTTTTTATGCTAAGTATCGTAGTAGCGATTTTTGTTGCTGACAGCACCCAATTTTAAACCTATTTGTTCCTGAAATACATAAAAGCCGCTCATGCCCCAACATCCGACACTGAACCTCCCACACGTGACCCGCACGTCCCTAACACCATCTTTATATGTATGATGACAGGTCCCCTGACGTACTACTACCCCGCAATGGGCCCGACGCTGCCACCTCCACCGCTGGTCTACTGGGGCTACCCCACGCCACCTGTGTCCCCTGCGCATTACTACCACCCCCCGCATCACCCCCAGACTATGGTGAGTTTCAACGTAAACCGAGGCCCGATGCAAGAAATGGGGGCCATAATGACTGGCACAAGGAACGGGCTTGGAAAATAAAGTAAGCTGGAATTGCGCCTCCCCCCCAAAACACATGTAGAGGAAACACTTGTTATTTTCCTTACCAACACAGTAATATGTAAAAAAGACAATAATTAAACCAATTACCTGTTTACAGTTAGTTTTGGTCTTTATTTTATCTTGGCCCGTAATAATTTCAGATACCAGAGGTGGTGTCAGTGGGGGGAGGGTCACCGATTCCCATCCCGCCTCCAGCCGCGTGCCCCGAATGGCCCATATTCATGGTCAACTAACACGCACCTACACCATACACAACGAAGAACGCTGCTCAAACGACAAATATAAAAGTTAATATATTCATTTTATATTTATTATTAGTATATTCTATAAAATTAGAGAAAACTTATTCGAAATTTAGTGTCTATTTTTATTATATGAATGAGTTTCTATTTTATAGCGTTTGCCTTTTAGATATTCATTTCAGTGCTCGATTGATTTCTTAATCTATGAAAGAGAAAAACATTTTAGAAAAACTATAATGAGTAAATTTTTTCTCATTTTGCTATCTCCTTTTCGTACCTATTTTATCTACACACTTTATATTAAAAAAACTTTTTTATAAAGGTGCCTTTACATCAAACCATAACAATCGGAACTCTTTCATACCATATTGTACAAACAATTATTTCGAATACATTTAATACTTTTGGAATTCCTAACATCACTTGTCAAAAACAAATAAAATGGCTCAAAATTTATCTAGAGTGATATGTCTTAAATAATTTATATGTATATTTATTTGGATTTATATAAATATTTTATATTACGCATGCACACATAATATAAAATTTGTTGCAATTATGTTAATGATCTACTTTATTTGTTGATCTTTCAGATATTTTAGCGAATCTTAAATAATTTACAAAAAAATATATTGAATTATATTTTTATGTTTTTAGTACTTATATTTAGTAAAAGATATAAGATTAAGTAAGTTATGTTATAATATATGGAAAGAAACAATGCTTTACTTGATGGCATTCGTAAAAAAAACACTATAAAAGGCCAAAATCACACTAGGAAAGTTCCTCTTCATAGCTACAAGATTTATCTGATATTTATTGCTTATCTCATAAACACAGAAGACAAATATAAGCAGAAAACATTCTCCATTCAAAAGAAAAAGGAGGGTAGGATACCCAATTACTGCCTACTCTGGTGCTTTAAAACCTCGACAAAAGAATTTTTATGTCTCGAAGAAGTATCTCGAAGTAATGTGCCGGTTCACATATATGTAATTTTGAATTTTAAAATTATTATACTTAAACAGTGTTTTTTAGAAAAGTTATATTTCGACGAAATTTTGCATTATTAAATATTAGTTAGTATTTATATTTTTTTAGACAAATTACCTTGCTTTTTTCTGCTTGTATCTGCCTACTGTGTCGACCTCGACAACGAATGCATGTACCACAGTGATATAAAGGTGCAGTTACGTTATGTTTGTAGAAATTAAACCAAATATATGTTATTGAGTTTATGTTTACTTAGATTAAGTCGACGCTCAATTAGTAGTAGTAATTATAGTAGTTATTCGAAACCAGAAATATGCCATAATTTTTAAGAATAACCCTTATTTCGACAGCCTTGTGAGCAGCTCTTGTTTTCAAAATAAATGTTTAACATTGATGGCAAATTTTAATAACTTAAAGTTATTATAAATGACTTACTGTCTCGAAGTTATATAAATAAGTATCGCTTTAACTGAGCTGCTCATTTGTGCAATTCATTGCTCATTCACATAGATAGGTATATGTATTATTTTGTGTCAGAGCTGCAAAGTGATAACTAACTTAAACATGAGTCAAGCCAAATTTGACTTAGCATTCTAAAAGCTTTTAGTTTTACACTAACATTATTTAGTTACTAATATCATATTTTAACGTGTGAATGTCAAAGGCCAGTAGAATTTTATTTTAATTTTTAAATTTGGCTTGACGGAATCACTTGTGAAAAAAACTATGTCTCGATTTTTATAAATGTGCTCAATTTTTAAGTGAATGCTCATTGTTGCTGAGATATTGAACTTATATTTGAGTTTAATGGTCTAGAAGTTCTTAATGTAGCTAATTTAGATAAATAATTGAAAATGGCTTAAAGCAACGAGAGTAATGTTTTTATGGGCAAACAATTACCCGTCATAATATAACTTTACAGAATTTTCTCTTAAACGATTTTATGGATGTTGAAATAAAATGATTTATGTGTTTCTATAAGGAATAGGTAGTAAAAAAAACACCAAACAGCAAATAAACTATAAATAAAAAAAAAACTTGTGAAGCAGATTATACGATGTTAAAAATTATGATTAAAAAAATACTACATTTATTAGAAGCAGTATAAATTTTATATTTTATTGACTTTGTTGTTAGCCCCGGAGGTTCTACAGGAAGTTACTGAAATTAGAATAAGAGAAGATTGAGCTTTAAGAAATTATATTTCAATTAGAATCAACAAACCAACTAAGGTTCACAACCCAGTTTATAATTCAGAATAAATTTATAATGCAATAATATAATATTTCTAAAAAAAAATAAAAAAATGTACTTTGCATAATCATAAAATAATTTTGAGTCCCTACCAGTTATCTTTAAAATCTACCAAGTTGTAAATATGATTTCTTATCGATCATTAATAAAATATAAGTTATTATAATTATGTTAAGTTAATATATTATTGGCATAATACATTTTAGATAATACATTACCGTACCTACAAGTAGTCTACGAAATGAAACAACAAAATCATAATGTCTTCCAAGCTGTAAAATATTTATTTAAGTTGGTCACAAAATATTGTGATAAGTTATAGAGAATAATATATTAAGTTAAATATTATCTATGTTACAAAATATTACATGTATAGTTTGTTGATAGATTTAATATAAAAAATATTACTAGTGTTTTATAAAATACAGGTGCTAGACTTTATAAATTGTTATTAAAAATATATAATATAGATGATATTTAAAAAAAGTGTTTTGAGTCAAAATTTTCAATGTTTTATTCAGAAAAATATATACATAAGTATAGTTATTTTTTATCTAAAAGATAAAATCGGAAATATAAAGATTTAAAGATTGTTATAAGGGATTGTATATTTCGTCAAAACACCTGTATTATTAGATATTTTAACACAATCTCCATTAGTCTAAGTGTTAACAATCATGTCCATGACACCACAATTTATAATATATATAATATTGTTAAATAAAATTTAAAAGTAATTAAAATTTCTCACTACCTTTTTTGTATGAAAGTACAAGCGCTCCTAAGTTTTTAAAGGTGACAATAAATATATTTATTTTTCTAGATTATACAAGATGAAATCAACTTAACTGACTAAATTAAGGCGAATGGGTAGTTGTAGCCCGCGAAATTCAATTTTTCTTACGTTTTTTGCAATTTTCAGGTCAGTGTCAGGTTGTATCTTGATCAAAATATGATTCGCGACAATAACAGGTACGTATTTACAGAATTATAATAATTAGAATCATTAATACATCTTTCTAAGTTAGATTTCTACCGTTAAGAACAAATCTCGTATGGAAAAGTGTTGGTGGTAGAAATCTAACTTAAACAGATGTATTAATGATTCTGATGATTATAATTCTGTGAATACGTAACTGTTATAGTCGCGAATCAAATTTTCATCAAGATACAACCTGACACTGACCTGAAAATTGCAAAAAACGTAAGAAAAATTGAATTTCGCGGGCTACAACTACCCATTCACCTTAAACCCATTCAAGCATTCGGCTGCATCCGGTTGTACTGGAAACCGACCGATAGTTGGGAAAGGGCAGATGATAGAAGACTTATGATACCCATCACGCCTATGAAGTATCGTCAGTTATTTTTATTTCATCTTGTATAGACAATCAACACGTTTGTTAAAATAAATAAATCATTAGTATACCTTTTCTTTTGTTATGCCAAACAATAAAAAGGAAAAATAATCTATGTATATAAAATAATAAAAAAAAACTATGTAAATATATATTACACAAAACTTTTTTTCGCATACGTTTTTGTAGTCATTAGGTACAGACGGCCAACACATCAAGCTACCCGAAACTGTCAAATTTTCCCAATCAACTTTGAACCTTATGCTTTAGCGATAAAGTTGAAAATCTATTAAAGAAATTTGACAGATTGTTGTATGTGCTGGCGTCTGTACAAGAATAAACCCTAAAGCAGTAAAGCTTTGGTTTCCCAAAAAAGCGGTGAACAGTCACACAATACGGCTGTCCAAATATAGAGCGTTTTTTGACATCTTAATGTCAAATACTGGTGAAAATGACAGATTTTCATGACGGCCGCTATACTATGACGGCCACCGCTCTCCTAGAAAACCGTAGCTTAAGCCAGTCCTTAGTACAACATAGTATTCTTGCCGAATAATACGAATACAGGAGCTCTATGGTTTTATATTTTATCTACCTATAGATATTGTCTATGGTCAATTAACTTTTTAGTTTATTATAAAAACGAATATAACTATCTATATAGATAGTTATTGTTTTATACACCAATAAAAATAAATATTATAAAATGATTATTGATATTATGTGAACATTTAAATATCGTCCTTTCATAACAATGAAAGACGATAAATACAGGGTGTTACAGAAAGGGTATATCAATACAAACGGGTTGAAGAGTGTATCTGGTCTAGAATCTCTGTACAAAATTTCAGCTCAAAAGCATTAACTTTGAAAATGCTTAATATTTTTTTATTTCGATAGTTTATTAAATTGAAATCATAACAAACGTGTCACCGCACTACGAAGGTCCATTATCTGTAGTGTGTCTGTGCGCCTAGTACACGCACATCACGCCGCCGCGCGCCAGTGCAGCGCCGTGATGTCGAAATAAAAAAATATTAAGCATGTTCAAAGTTAATACTTTAAGCTGAAATTTTGTACAGAAATTCTAGACCAGATACACTCTTCAACTCGTTTGTATTGATATACCCTTTCTGTATCACCCTGTATATTTAAATTTTTACATTCAGACAATATTTTCTTTGATTTCTGAATACATTGAATTAAATAGATTGCGAATCCAGAGTTGAGGGTATCGAAATTTTAATTTAAATATTGATACCCATCATGCCTGCGAAGTTTTGCCAGCAAATTTCATTTAGCCCTGTAATATTGTACCTAGAAAAAATTATAAAATATTGTAAAAAAATATATAAGTATTGGCTTTGTTAATATCTTCATAAATGATTCAAAATCTAAACACATAATAATATTATTAGTACCTAATAGATATTATCATTTATTTTGTTACTTTTATACTTCACATTTATAATTTTATTCTCCGGTAATCCAGTGATATTCTTGCTCGAGTGATCTTGATATAAATTGTTACCTTCTACGTTGTTCTTTATAGGTCTGTTATTATTAGTTATTAAATAATAGTAGTTAGTAGCATTACATTTAGTAGTAGTCATTATTAGATGTGCAATTTTAGTAAATAGACATTTTTTCAATATTTAATGCCAAAATAACTGTTTGGTTTCATATCATACAAAGTAGTGAATTGTTCCGATATATAAATAAATATAGACAAATTATAGTGGGTTGTTTTATTTTTATTATTAACTAGCGTCTACCCCTGCTTCGCACGATTTGTTGTACAGGGTGAAATTAAATTCATGGGCATCCATTTAAGGGGTCATTGTACTTATCATTATGAACAACTTTTACTGTGGGACAAAACTTAAAATCGCAAAAAAAAATCAGCTGTTCCTTGCATTTATGTTCACATAACTCGTCAAAATGTAGGGAAGAGCTGATTTTTTTTCGCGATATCGGTTGTTCCCATAGTAAAAGTTGTTCATAATGATGAGTACAATGACCCCTTAAAAGGATGCCCATGAATTCAATTTCACCCTGTATATTGAAATGAAATTAAATACAGCTTGTTTCTGTAAGTAGATCTTTTAAGACACTTTTACACGTCAATATTTTGTTGGTCAATATTTTAAAACCAGATAGCGCCGGCATTTCCTAGTTGACTGATCCCTTAGAAGAAACGCCGAAACAAACTCTGAGGTCATGGTCTCTTTTAAAGTCCAAACATTATACAGGATGAAATTGAAAACATGCGACAAATCGAAATGGGAGATTGTACGTTGTGTTGATTGTGCGTTCTAATTTTCTGCTACTACAAAAAGCTTATTTAGTATCAAAGAGACATTTTGTTCGCCACAGACTCGATCGCACAAAAAGTGTGTCGTCTGCGCTGCACCTTATGATGAATACAATCTCCAATTTCGATTTGTCGCATGTTTTCAATTTCATCCTGTATTATTATTATGATTTTATGCGAGTCTAAGAATGCAGTGTCATATCTGAAAGAACATTTTGAAGAAAAAGCCATTGCAGCTTTGAGTTGACTTGTCCCAACATCGTATAAAATAAAAATAAATAAAATAATCTTTATTTCGGATAAGCAGCATCCATATGGGTTAGTAAAAAAAAAAAACAAAAAGATAACTTATACCTATGTTAGTATGTTGGTAATCTATTTAGAAACAAGGCTGTTGTTCGAAATACATCTTCGAACAACATCACCTAATAGCGGAGACTCGCACCTCCACGCTATGGTCTTCAGGATGGAGTTGGAGCTCCCCCGCACTCTGCAGAGCAAAGAGGCAGATTTCCGTCTGACAATGGCGTGGAAGCCATCGACGTGTGCTTGTGCAAACATACCTGATGCACTGCAGAAACGGGGCAGCCCCATCAACATCCTGAACCCGTTATTAGCTTAACCTTATTTTAGGAAGCTCAACGACCCGTCACACGACGCTATAAGATCTGCAGGACATTTGCGAAGGTCATTTATATAAAATAGGTACTCAAAACCGCCAGACAGTTATAGCCACAGATATAGATATACCTAGATAACGCAAGTATCACGAATTGTATGAAAACTAAGCGTGCCACTTTTTGACTACCTACTATGACGTCACCAGCTCGCGCTCTCTCGCTCACGCTCACCCAGCCAGCAGTACGCAGGACTGAGCGCGAAAGTGGCGGCTTAAAATTTTCGATCGTAAACTGGTGCGATTTTCGGCACGCGAAGTAGGTGCTCTTGCGTTATCTAGGTGTATCTATATCTGTGGTTATAGCCATGTCTTCAATCTAGCCTGCATGGTACTCACGTTCACGTGGCAGTTCGTTTTTCTCTTTGATGCAAGGTCCATACTAATACATTATACATATTCGATTTCTTCCCTAATTTATACAAAAAATTAGTACTCCTAAAGAAGTTAGTGTTTTTTTTTTCTCTTTATTTAATTTAGGTTATAGTGTTCAAAATTCAGATTCCTATTTTAAGAGAAACTAACTTTCATTACTTTTCCATACTAAATCTCCGCGTATAACCCGACCAAATTAAGTTGTCAATGGTATTGAGCTGTTTAGGAGATGTACACTCGTGCACATAAATGGATGTCGGAATAGTATTAACAACAGTTAAATATCTATGTTTATTAATTTTATCAAATGTTTAATTCTGTTAATGCCAATGGTGATTGTTGTATTCTTTTTTATTTATTTTTAAGCAATTCATATAAAACAAGGTATGCCGTTTTCAGTTAATGTTTTTAAAGTAAATAATAAAACTAAACATTTAAATTTTTCACGTTTTATTTAATAACTTATGTATATTTATACACCTAAATAACAACCAACTTCTTATCACTTATTACTTTAAACATTGATGACAACTTTTTGCATTATTCAATTGTTTTTCCAATATTTACGGTAGGCTGTGATTTCATTATTGAGATAGTACTAGCTAACCAATAAAATTATAAAATTGGGCGGATTGTAGCCCAGTGCCCCAAGTTACACATTCTTCTACCTTTTTTATACACTATTAGAGCCAAAGCACACACGCTACTTTTTGCATCGGCGATCGGCGATTTTGCGGCTGTATCGATGCTGCATCGCGTTTTGGCGACTCTGCGTTCGGACGCGGTATCGGAATCGCGCGTTTTAGCGACTGCTCCGATACTGCATCGCGTTTTGGCGACTCTCTGCGTTCGGACGTGGTATCGGAATCGCGCGTTTTAGCGACTGCTCCGATGCTGGCGCAAATGCCAAATCGCTGCGACCGGCATTCGAATGTGTGCGGAGTGTAGCGTTCAGCCGCTGTATCGAGCTTCCGAAAAGCGACTGAATCGCCGCGTTTGGCGTTTTTAAGTGCGCGGTGTGGAATGCTTGGTCGCTGCATTTAGCTTCTGAAAAGCAGCTGAATCGCCGATCGCCGATGCAAAAAGTAGCGTGTGTGCTTTGGACCCTTAGATATTCATTAGTACAAAATTGTTATGTTAAGAAAATATTTACATTTGATACATTAATGCTATATACTCTGTCATTATTTTAAATATTAGAAACTAACCCCCTTATTCATAAAACTTATCAAACCTATTTTAGTTAAAATGGGGTTTGTCTCTTTCTTACACACAGAAATGTCAACGTGACAGATAAAGACAAACGTTCTATAAACCTATTTTAGCTAAAATAGAGATAAAATAGGATTATGAATAAGGGGGTAAGTATTAAGACGTTATTCAATGTATTTATTGCATTCGGCTTATTACGTAATGTGTATGCTATTTGTACATTTACCTACATTATTGCAAAATTGACCATTAGCCCAGTCGCGTACATAAGGTATGTTCACTTATAAACTTATAAATAAAGAGGCTCGCGACTATAAATCACCTCGCACACTATGCGACATGCGAGTCATACGACTGAGACAGCTCGAAGACAAAACTGATAACACACACTGACCTGTCGCATGCGACTGTAATCGAGCATGCGCGTGCACCATGCGTCGAGACGCTGCGACAAGTAGCGAGAGCGGGCGACTCCTCTAGGCTGTCGGTGCGACTCTGCAACTCGACGCCAAGTTTGCGGAGCTTTGAACAAAATATAAGACAACTAGCTGCGCCCCGCGGTTTCACCCGCATAAGTCGCGATCCCGTGGGAATACCGGGATAAAAACTATCCTATGTCCTTTCTAAAGTTCCAAACTATGTCTGTACCAAATTTAACACAAATCGGTTCAGTAGTTTAGGCGTGAAGAAAAGACAGACAGACAGACAGACAGAGTTACTTTCGCATTTATAATATTATAGTTTGGATTGTCGGCCGCAGATTGTTGTCGAGCTCAAGCACTCGCATAGTGTACGTTATTACTATTTACAAGTGTGCAACAACGCAGAGTCAACCCCACGTCAGTAACCAACTTGTACCACGAAAATCGTCCTTACTACTACAGAATGAGGCGCTATCAATATAAAGTTGTTACCATCGACGTGCAATTGACTATGTCTGTGTACAGTCAGCAACAAAAGTCGATTAACACTGTCATTTTTACATGTTAATAAATTGAGAACATTTTTTTTTCAATGAACTACTTTTTAGCTTTTCACATAATAGCAAAGAGATTATTATAAAAAAAAAACCTTTGCTCAATAACTAAGATTAAAAAACTGAAGTGTTAATCGACTTTTGTTGCTGACCGTACTATACATGAATGAACAATTTCGTTTGTGCCAAGCAGGTGTGGTCACTGGTTGTTTGGTCGGGATGCCCTGGCTTAGTTACTGCGACCAATTCGGCTCGCGCGTGATTGTTTACAGTTCAACCTAAACTATAATTGAATATCATTCAGGCCGTTAGTTGAAGTTGGGCCACAGCCCTTTCTTTACCTCTGACTTTGCATCACTGTCAAAATCACAATGATCTTTATTCGCGTTAAAATAAAGTTGATGTTGGTATGCAGCTGTCAGAGGTAAAGTTACTGTGAAAGGACCGTAGGCTTTGAAATTGTTTACAAAAGTAACCCTACCCATACTACGTTACATTATAAATACAAAAAAGGCAAATGTGGTGTTTAAATAACATCGTTGTACAAGGCAGTGATTTCTTCTATTGCTGCTTATACTATTTTAAGCACTAAGAACCTTCGCGAAATACACACAAGCTACTACAATCTGTCAAATTTCTTTAATAGATTTTTAACTTTATCGCTACAGCATAAGGTTCAAAGTTGATTGGGAAAATTTGACAGTTTCGGGTAGCTTGACGTGCTGACGTCTGTACAATACGGCCGATGAATCATGGCCGCTCCTTATTTAGTGCAGAAGGCTGCGCAAAAACTTTTTTTAGAAACCGAGCAGTGATGTCCCAGTGGTAACGGCCCCGACTTACAAGCTGTAGGTCGTAGGTTCGAACCCAGACAGGCGCTTTATTTTGTGTCAACTTCATCACCACTGCTCTCAAAACGGTGAAGGAAAACATCGTGAGGAAACCGGCATGTCCTAGAGCTAAAAATTCGAAGACATGTGACATCTACCAACCCGCACTGGGCCCGCGTGGTAGATTACAGCCCAGTTCAGCCCACTCCCTCTGGAAGAGAGGACGCCTGTGTCCCAGCAGCGGGAACATTATAGGCTGATTATTATGCTAAATGGTGGCATGAGGAGAGTGTGAGTAGGAGAACATGCGCGGAAGTTCGGAGAGCCTGTGTTCAGACCGGAAATGAGTCATCGACCGTATTGTATCATTCTTGTTTATAGTTTCACTCTCATACTTCTAGGCATCCATACTAGGGACTTGTGGCTAAGTAATAACAGCCGCACGGGTCGATCGATCAGGTTAAGCTACGCTTGCCGCGGTTGGTCCGTGGATGGGTGACCATCTTTACATACCAAGACCCCTCCGTGCCTCGGAAAGCACGTTAAGCCATTGGTCCCGGCTGTCATTCGTGGATCTTTGACAGTCGTTACGGGTCGTCAAAAGCCCGAAAGTCTGACAACCAGTCTTACCAAGGAGTTTCGTATTACCCAGTAACTGAGTTGCGGAGGTCAGATAGACAGTCGCTGCATGTAAAATACTGGTACTCAGCTGCGTCCGGTTAGACTGGAAGCCGACCCCAACATAGTTGGGAAAAAGGTTAGGCAGGCAGACGATGACTTAGGCATCCAGATTTTTTTCGGACTCGAACGGAGCCCTTAGCTCACGTCCGAACGGACGTAAAAATATCGTGCACTGGATTTTGAACTCTCGGCGCTAAGGAGTAAAAGTCCAGTGCGCCGCGCCCGTGCAAACCTGCGAGGTAATTGCGTAAAACACTATCGGAAGCAATGGGTTTCATTTTGACAGTTCAACAACGTTCATTGCGTTTTTTACGTTGTTGAGCAGACACATTTTTCGAAGACATGAAGCAATGGATTAGCAATAAGCTTCAAAATGATTCAGATTGAGATCGATAGTGTGTTTCGCAATCGGGGTGCTGGGTTTATTTGTCACGTCAGATTGATAACATTCGATAGCCCACTGTGGAGTACCTAAACTGTAAACATGATTAAATAATTATGAACTATGGCTTATATTGAAACTCTATGGTATTGTCTGTCATCAAAATTAAAGTCATTGCACCGCACTATTACCACAGACTAGATATCTAAGTTTATTTGAAAAAAAAAACTGCCAGTTTTTGTATTTCGTACCAGTTATTCCGACTGACGTAATACGTACGTATAAGTTCTTCATACAAGATTGACAACTTGGAATTCGGTTCAAAATCAGTTTTAGACCCGATTTCGATAAGAAATTAATTTGATGATGTTTCTTGTGGGGTCATCGACCGCAGTTTAGTCACTTGAAATATCAGTATTTTTTTGTGTAAACTCTACAGGCTATCGATATCTTAACACAATAAAAACAAAACAAAATAGATAGTGGCGGCTATTAAATCCCCAATAAAAAAAATTAAAATCTTTTTTATTTTTATTTTATCTTGTTTAGTTATCGATACTCATCACGTCTGCTGAGTTTAGCTAGCTAATTTATCTTGACCCTGTATAGAAGATTTTATAACGTTGTCGGAGTAACTCAAACTCAAACTCAAAGCATTTATTTCAATTAAACCATTTACAGGCACTTTTGAATTGTCAAGAAGTCAGTCAGTCAGAAAAAGTGAAGCTAGTTGCCCATTCCAAAGCGTAGGTACCTATGGAGAAGAACGGGCAAGAAACTCCATGGACACTCTTTTAAATCAAAATAATGTAGTTACAAAGTCTTGGTTACATCATTCATGTTAAAAATTATACATGTGAGAACGATGCAGAACGTTAAAAGCGTCCATAATGAAAAGATGAGAAAAAACAACAATTCAAATAATAAATTAAAATAAGCCATGGCAGCAAAGAGATGACCAGTCCCTACTGACGGCGCCCGTTCACGAACATGACGCATGCATCAGCACCATTCAGCTCAACCATTTTGAAGGGAGCTAAATGATCCAACACATGCGCCACCCTCAGCGAGACATTAAATATTACAGAGAGAATAAATTTCGTAATTAAGAAATGGCTTGGTTTAAACCTGAGTCTGTAAAACAAATCTTGTTTTATAATAAGACCATAAATATCTAGTCTGCTCTTTAACACTGAATTATATCACTTCACTATCCATAGCATAGAGTTGTCTATGATCCGCAGTCAGAGTCGGGGTCGCTGAGCACTGAGCACTGCGTGCCGGTGTCTTGGTACTAGGAGTCTTCTTGTGACGTCGCTACTTGTGCCAGGAACACCTGCTGCTGCGGTTGGTGTTGTGCTTGCGATTGTACCTGGGGAATAAGAGATATTTTATATCACACTAATATTATAAAGGCGAAAGTTTGTGAGTGTGTGTTTATATTATATGTTTGTTACTTCTTCACGCTCAAACGGCTGGACCAGTTTTGATAAAAGTTTGTATGGAGGTAACTGACACCCTGGATTAACATATTTTTTATCCCGATATTCCCTCGGGATCGAAACTTAAGCGGGTGAAACCGCGGGGCGCAGCTAGTATTTAATAATCGAAAAAAGGTCCTGTTGTCAACGAATTAACCTTTTTGTTCCCGATTGTCCAGTATTGACGATAAGGTGTTCCTGAGCCCTGATTCACAACCATACGACAGGCTATCGTATCGAAAACCTGACATTTCGATAACCTGATTTGACTTCCCCTCAACAGCAAATAGCTGTTGGAAGAATAGCGGGCGTCTATTTGATTTAAACTGACAAAATTTTCGGGTTTTGGGCTTGTGAACAGCGTTAAGAAGACTCCTACGATAACAATGATTAATGTTCGATACGATACGGAAGCATATCGAGTGTTTGTGAATAAGGGGGCTGGGGATCG
The DNA here is from genome assembly GCA_947508005.1 of Amphipoea lucens. Classification (NCBI taxonomy): domain Eukaryota; kingdom Metazoa; phylum Arthropoda; class Insecta; order Lepidoptera; family Noctuidae; genus Amphipoea; species Amphipoea lucens. Next base: position 11,071,016 of record OX382375.1, read on the forward strand.
GGAATATTCGCTCAGACCTCTAAGCGGTGTCTCTCCACAGACAAAGGCTCACCTCCCATCTTGCGCCGCATGCCCTGTCACTTGCACACGTGAGGACCTAATGGCTGCGTCAGCGAGCGGTATTCGCGTTGCTGAATTTTGGGCCAATCAAATAAAACAAAAAAAAAAATTTTTGCCGTTGACACGCCAAGAAGTTGGCTGACTGCATGCGCCACTTCACACTAAGCTGATTGTTTATGGTCACAAGGGACTAGGGTAATAACCTATAAACATAATTAGCTTATAATGTTCCCACTGCTGGGACACAGGTCTCCTCTTTCCGAGAGGGAGTGGGCTGTAATCTACCACTCGGGCCTAGTGCGGGTTGGTAGATGTCACATGTCTTCGAATTTTGCTTCTAGGACATGCCGATTTCCTCACGATGTTTTCCTTCACCGTTTTGAGAGCAGTGGTGATTAAATTATTTACATAAAGTAAAGCGCCTGTGTGGGATAGAACCCACGATCTGCAACTCGTAAGTCGGGGCCATTTCCACTGGGCCACCACTGCTCGCACCTATAATACTTACTGTATTTGGGAATAATAGTTACCTGTATAATCTGTGGTGACTGCTGCGACTGCGCCTGTATGATGATCGGCTGGTTCGGGTTGTTCTGCACTTGCAGCCGGATCATGTTCAGTTGCGCTTGGGTTAACTGGATCTGAAATCATAATTACAATATTATAAACACATATTATGTGAACATTATGTTATGTCTATGAATATTTTATATGTCGTCGCAAGCAGTTTCCAAGACGAAAACATTATCAAAATACTACCGCAAAACGACGACTTCCAGGGTTACTTTAACAGAGCGCCAAAATCGGTTTTCACGTGTGCTCAGCAAGTGTGCGTGACCTCGAGTAATATTGCGCGAGGCGCGGGGTGTGGGGAACGCGTCATAGCGTTGTGATCGGCCTTGTCAAAGTAACCCTGGAAGTCAAAGTAGCCCCGTTTTACTGTACTACCCGTTGATTTCATCCATCAAAATCCCGAAATAAATACGATCCTTAAACTAACCGTTGTATCATACATTACATACATAATAATTCGAATACATGAATTAAAGTTACACTTTTTGCGTGATAACCCCGAAAATTTGGTAATTGCAAGTTTAGTTCAAAAAAATAGCCTTTACCCATCTTAAATAAAGCTTATTTTCAACTTATTTAAGATTTTCCCGATTTCCGGGAAAAAAGTCTAGGTAAGGAAGTCTCCACTTTCTGTCTCTGTTCTCCGAAGTTTAGGTAAATATACTCAGCCATCACTGGTAATTAGTAACATAATCAAATGGTAGGAACCGACCGGTAGTTGCTGTAGCTCTCCGGACGGCGTCACCACTTGTTGCACCAACGTGACGGGCTGCTGGGACACCACGTTGTTGGACGACGTCGATGTGGATGCTGTTGCTGCTTGCTGTAATGCACGAGTTTAAAATATTACCATCTATTCAATTTAATAGCCTCCCGACCGATTTCGGTTACGGTGGCCAATCTCAACGGAGATTAGCCAGGTACGCAGGAGATATTATAGTGCACAAGTGTGTGCGTAAACACAGGTGCACTCTCTGTTCGTTTACTCGTCCGATGGCACGGCAATCCGACACGACCGGGGAAAAATCAGCCGCAGGAGCGGACCGCACGGTTTTCGGATTTTTTCCTTAATACTTGTGCTACATGACCTTGCTTCTTGCCAAATTTCATGATTCTAGGTCAACAGGAAGTACCCTATAAATTTTGATTCCATTGAGAGTGTCGAAATATACGTTTTTTGCTGCATAAACGACCGTATCCTTTTTTTTACCTTAACTTTGAAGTTTGATTTTTTTCACAGCTTCAAGGGACTGTGTAGACCTGAGTATACGTTTTAATTTCAACTCGATACCTCCACGCGTTCCCGAGATAAAGGGTCTTGACAGATAGACAGACGGACAACAAAGTGATCCTATAAGGGCTCCGTTTTCTTCCTTTTGAGGTACGGAACCCTTATAGGATAAAAACAACTCAAAATATAAGCTTGCTGGAGGAGACGTGTTAGGGTCTCCCCACATTTATCGACGCGGAATCGGCTTAAGCCGAGTGCGTATCACCACACTACTCGACTTATCGCCGAGCTAATCGACAAACGGCTCGTTTCGCCGTCGGCCGGCGTCGCGACGCGTCGTCCGAGCCGAGTCGATGCGAATGGTATTAGTAACACCCTTATTACGTAGACATAAAGGCTTTTTTGACCGGTGTTAGCCGATTCCGCGTCGATAAATGTGGGGAGACCCTTAGTCAGCCATTATAGGGTTAAATGAAACATCACAAAAATATTATGTATAACCTGTACCACCTGCGCGCACGGCTGTATCACGATCTGCGGCTGCGACGACGTCTGTGTGGCGTTCTGCATCGCGGCTTGGTGATGTGCCACCTGAAGACAGATTTATAATTGAAATAACTATCAGCCAATGGCTTAGCATACACCTATGATAAATTATTGGCCGATAGTTATTTACGACCGCTGTTGCCATGCTAAAACCCGACAACTACACTTGCCAAATTAAATTAGCTATAGAAACTCTGCAGACGTTATGGATATGGGTATCGATATCTACACAAATGATAAAACAAAAAAAAATGTTTTTATAGTAACTTATTTTATGGCCTGCGCAGACGAAGGACTTTTGTCCACGGAGAAATTGTCTGCAAATCTATACTAATATTATAAAGAGGTAAAATTTGTTTGTAAGTTTGTATGTAGGGGGTAATCTCTGGAACTACCAGTCGGATTTGAAAAATTCTTCTTGCATTTGATAGCCCAATTCTTGAGGAAGGCTATAGGCTATTTAACGCCACGCTATGGCCCTTAGGAGCCGAGTAAAAGCGCTATGGGGAAACGAAGTGATAGAGCAGGAGACGCGGGCAAGTGATGCAATACGACGAGATGGGTCGAGGGAATAAGAAATTTCACGCGAACGAAGTCGCGGGCAGCAGCTAGTATAGAATGTATGGAAATCCCAGCAATCTACTTGTTCTTCGTGTGCGTTATTGCATAGATTTACATACGTTCTATCGTTGCGGACAATTTTTCCGCGTAGGTACAAATTGTCCGTCGTCTGCGCAGACCTTTAGGGTCAACGACCGCTGGTAGCGTTGTCACATAATAAACATTAGTAGAGCAAATCCGTTTTATAATGTTCAGACATAGATACCATCACGTCTGAGGAGTTTCGTTAGTTAATTTAATTTGGCATTTTCTATGGGATCCCCGAGTTTTCGTACCAACTAGCAGCGTCCCGCGGTTTCATCCGCATAAGTGTCGATGCCGTGGGAATATCGGGATAAGAAGTAGCATATGTTAATCCAGAGTGTCTACCTCCATACAAAATTTTATCAAAATTGGCCAGCCGTTTGAGTGTGAAGAAGTAACAAACATAACCACTTGCGGACCGCGCTAACTGTCACCGTTTTTTCGCTCTCACGACTGTGCGCGAGTCATAACGGTGCGTTGCGATCTCCTTTATTTTCTGGCGCATCCAAGTGGGTGATCGACGGGCGAGCCGTATACCGCGGTTTTGGAGACGACGGTTTTTACTCGCGGAGTCGTGGCTCGTAGGTGCTGATCGACTAGCGAGCAAAAAAGTCGAGTGTGAACCGCAAATGAGGCAATATGTCTTGTTCGAAGATTGAAGTTTTGTGTTACCTCGGTATAGCATACCACGAAATGAATAAAAAAAAGCGAAGACGCCCTAAAGTTTGTGTTAAAAGTTCGATTCAAAGAAGACAACAGTTGTCGCATACCCATTTGATCCGCGAATTGCTAGCACTGTCGCGGAAAACTGTCGGCTCGGCTCGTCAGTGGTGATCGACACCAGTGGCGGGGCAAGACCTAAATTTGATGTGGGCAAGATATATTTTGCGAGGCCCCCTGATGGATAATGCAAGAGGACGTATTTTGATGAGAGAAAAAAAATTTTGATACTCAAATATTTTATTAATAAAAATGCAAACTTCTTCATTGTAATTATTTTACACTAGCTGCGCCCCGCGGTTTCACCCGCAAGTGTTTCGATCCCGTGGGAATATCGGGATAAAAAGTATCCTATGTCCTTTCCCGGGACTCAAACTATCTCTATACCAAATTTCATCTAAATTGGTTTAACAGTTTAGGCGTGAAAAGGTAACATACAGACAGACAGAGTTACTTTCGAATTTATAATATAAATAAAAATATTAGTATATTAGACCTCAGTAGAGCCTCTGAAAGAGTGGGTCTGAAAATGAACATGGACAAAACGAAGGTCATGTCAAATGCCCATGTAACACCCACTCTTATGAAGATCGGAGACGCTACACTCGAAGTCGTGGACGAGTATATTTACCTAGGACAAACTGTCCAGTTAGGTAGGTCCAACTTCGAGAAAGAGGTCAATCGTCGAATCCGACTCGGCTGGGTAGCGTTCGGGAAGCTACGCAATATCTTCTCGTCCCACATACCGCAGTGTCTCAAGACGAAGGTCTTTGACCAGTGCGTGTTGCCAGTGATGACATATGGCACTGAAACGTGGTCGCTCACAATGGGCCTTATTAGAAGGCTGAAAGTCACCCAAAAGGCAATGGAGAGGACTATGCTTGGAGTTTCCCTGCGGGATCGAATCAGAAATGAAGAGATCCGCAGGAGAACCAAGGTAACCGACATAGCCCGAAGAATTGCCAAACTTAAGTGGCAGTGGGCAGGGCACATTGCTCGCAGAACAGATGGCCGATGGGGCCGAAAGGTTCTGGAGTGGCGACCGCGTACCGGAAGGCGTACCGTTGGAAGGCCTCCCACAAGGTGGACCGACGACCTTGTGAAGGCCGCAGGAACTCGTTGGATGCGAGAAGCACAAAACCGGTCGAAGTGGAGGTGCTTGGGGGAGGCCTATGTCCAGCAGTGGACGTCTTTCGGCTGAAATGATGATGATGATGAGTATAGTATGGATTATTAAGTATACCTCAACTAACAGTAAAGTAAACAATTAAAGAAACATACATTTTCTGCTTTTAGCCATACTGAACTCCCTAATAACTGTGTCGTAATCTGCCAACGCTGAAACTAGCCGGTTTTTTATTATTTATTGCTAGATGATTCGCGGGCTTTCGAGTTTCGAGGCGCGAGGCCCCTTGGACCGCGAGGCCGTAGGCGGTGGCCCACGTCGCCCACGCCTTACGCCGCCTCTGATCGACACGCGGTCTTGCGAAGCGTGCCGAGCAAAAAATTAAACATAACTAACGAGCCGCGAGCCGGGCTCGTTGGTTTTTAATACCGCGGTATTGCAATGATCCACGGGCGAGCTTTACCGATGAGCCATAAAACGGCGGTTTTACTCGCCCGTCGATCATGGCCTTAATAGTGAATGTCGCGCGGGCACTGTGTCTTATCAGTGGATATAAACACACACACACTCACAAACTTTCGCCTTAATAATATTGTGTGATAAGGTTATACCTGGTCAGCATGGTTGCTCCTGGGCGCGTGGTCGTACCGCGGCTTGTTGGGCTTCACCTCATGGCGCGGCACTATGTCGATCAGGAAATCGAATTGATCGCATTTGGATATCGCCATTGCTATGTCGTTGCGCTGTAAGGATATAGATAGTGTTCACTTGAGTTCGAGCTTGAGCACACCCCGGACACTCCATACAACACTCGCAAAATAATTACCTACTACTACTACATTAAAAAATGACGTTTGTATACGTATGAATGTGTGCGTGAGGTACTTGTGTTTGCGAGCGCTCTTGTTAAAGAACTGCGACGGTAACCTCGAAGTGCGGGGTGAGGTGCGGTAATTGATGTTAGTGCGGGGAAGGGAGTGGCCTTTCTGTACGTAGTACTTTAAGTATTCTGTGGTTTGAGGTTGTTTGGTTGAGGTAACTGCAGGACGAGTTCGATGTCCCTGAATACCTTGACAGTGGTGGCTAGAACATTTTAACACTCTCCCTGCCGACAATATATAAAACTTTTAAGTTCAGGAGGTCAAGGGGGTCGCCGGCGGGACCCAAAGATTCTGCTTTTGAACGCCGTGAGTCAAAAGTCAAAATTATTACAAGAGGCCGTGGGATACGCCGGCGGGTCCAAAAGAAAATGCGCTTTGGCCTGCGGAAAAAAATTTTTGGGGGTCGTCGGCGGTTCCCGGTTCCGGAAGAGTGTTAAGAAGACTCTTTGTATGTATTATACCTAAGCAGGCAGATTTCAATGTCGTCAACACAGCGAGCAAGCGGATCAAGCGCAACAAAAACATCACTAGGTTCCTGGTCACTTGTTCCTGATCTGTTTAAGAAGAGGGTTTAACAGTGTGACCTGCAGGCAGTCGACAGCCAAGATTAGTATTTTTTCGTTTAAATATCAATACTGGAACTAACATGTTAGGTAAACCTCTAGAAATCAGTAAGTTTCTAGTTTAAAAAAATATTTAAACACAAAATAAGCCAAATTCCATCTAAAACTTCTTCAAGCGCTTCATACCTGCAAAGTCCTCCTCTTGTTATCCTCAGTATGCGCCCAGGCCCTAAGAGTAAGCTCATGTATAAAGATCTCAGCTGCCTTCGCAAACAACACCGGGGCTTCGGCCGATATCATCTTCACTTCCTCGTCTAGCTTCATTATCTTCTTGATACGGGCTAGAGGAAGCGCTTGGGATTTGAAGTCGTCCTGAAAATGTAGATAAATTAGGATATTCAAGATCAAATTTTAATGACGTAAAACGTAGGTACTTAAGTCATTGCAAAGTAACTCTTATCTCGGTGAGCTAAGGTATAAATTAGAATGATTTTATTTATGATATACAACTAAAGCTCCCGGAGAGATGGGCTGGGATGGGATGGAAGATCGTCACTCACTGGACGCCTGAGGGAGTACATAGCCGTCGAGGTAGACCACGGCGAAGGTGGTGTGACGATTTGGTAATGTTTGCAGGGCCAACAAGGTCAGAGATTGCACAAGACAGGGAGATTTGGAAGGTAGGCTTTTGCCCAACAGTAGGGCACAATGTAGGCTAACAAAAAAAATCTAAAGCTATGCAGGTTGCCATCCAATTTTAGTAATTTTTTCTACTACCACATCGTTCACACCTTAATTCTTATCATCATCTGCGTAGCCTTTCCCCAACTATGTTAGGGTCGGCTTCCAGTCTCTCCGGATACAGCTGAATACCAGTACTTTACATCGAGCGACTGCCTATCCGACTTCCATAACCCGTTACTGGGCAGCACGATACCCCGATCTTCATGCCTATGCCTATGTGCAAAAGAACTCAGCACCCTAATTGCGTAACAGACTATCTATCTCAATCTGAATAATTTTAAAGGATATTGTTAATCCATTGAAACATAAATGTTCGAAAGATTTGTCTTCTCAACAACGTAAATAACGCAATGAATGTTGATGAACTGTCAAAATGAAAGCCACAAGCCACTGGTGTATTACGCATGTACAGACGCCAGCACATCAACCTACACCTAACTGTCACATTTTCCCAATCAACTTTGAACCTTATGCTTCAGTGATAAAGTTGAAAATCTATTAAAGAAATTTGACAGATTGTAGTAGGTTGATGTGCTGGCGTCTGTACCCCGCAGGTCGTTGTCAACGTGATTACGTGGGTGGGAGTTTTTGAATTGAGAGAAAAGATCTTCCGATTGAATAGCTTTCTTTTTGGGACAAGCCTGCATACTAGTCCGTTCGCGTTAAGAAAATAGTGAGTCGTCGTTGTCCGCCTCGACCAATTAGGTCGCAACAAATTTTATAGCTTTCTAATTGGTTGCGACCTAATTGGTCGAGGAGCGAGGCTAGGCCGGCGGACAACGATGACTCACTATTTTTAGGGTTCCGTACCTCGAAAGGAAAAACGGAACCCTTTTAGGATCACTTTGTTGCCCGTCCGTCTGTCTGTCTGTCAAGACCCCTTTTCTCAGGAACGCGTGGAGGTATCAAGCTGGAATTTATATCAAATACTCAAAACTACTGTCCCTTGGAGCTGTGAAAAAATCAAACTTCTAAGCTAACGCAATCAAAACATACAGCCGTTTATGCCGCAAATTTTCGACACTCGCAAGGGAATCAAAATCTACAGGGTACTTCCCGTGAACTCAGAATCTTGAAATTTGGTACGAAGCAACGTCTTTTAGCACAGATGAAGGAAAAATTGCGAAAACCGTAAATTTTTAGTTACATCATATAATAAAAATATTTTAAACAGGTTTGTACGGAACCCTCGGTGCGCGAGTCCGACTCGCACTTGGCCGGTTTTTTTAACGTGAACGGACTAGTCAGCTATTCCCAGCCATTGCAACTTTTGTAAGTTAAAGTCTAACCCCCTTATTCATAAAACTTATCAAACCTATTTTAGTTAAAATGGGGTTTGTCTCTTTCTTACACACAGAAATGGCAACGTGACAGATAAAGACAAACGTTCTATAAACCTATTTTAGCTAAAATAGATATAAAATAGGATTATGAATAAGGGGGTAAGTATATCTACCATTTTAACTTGTGAGATTTTATCAGAAGTATGTAAAATAACGACAACCACCACGTGACCACAATGCATTATAAAGCTGTGATCCCTGCAATTGGGGTATCGTGGTTGACTTCTCAAGACCTACAACTTTGCTGAAATACCGGCTACAGATTACAAGAGGCACTTACCGAATTGACCTTCTTGATATCATCGGTAACTTTACACCAGAACTGCTGTAGACTCTGCTGTGGTGACTCCGCTGAGGCGTTCTCTTCAATGATGTCGCCATCAACTTCTTCGGAGACATTAGAGGACCCCGCCTGGTCCCTGTGTAACAAAGTCATCTGTTGTATCATTGCTGTTCTAGTCTTCCAGTTAGCTAAATAAGTACATAACGTCTTCATCATCTGCCTTTTTTTTTCGCGATGGAAATCCTCATGGACTTCCTCTATCGTGGGGGTGACAGAGGGGCATTCTGGACTCTTACCGGCTAAAACCACCGCGGTGTTCCACCTCTGCCTATGGCCGGGGGTGCGGGATTCGCATAAGCATTCACCGCTCCCAATCTGCCTAGTCTTTTCCCAACTATGTTGGGGTCGGCTTTCAGTCTAACCGACACCCTAATTGCGTAACACACTATCAAACACAATCTGAATCATTTTGAAGGATACTACTACACCATCGCTTCATATGTTCGCGCTCTACAACGTAAATAACGCAATGAAAATGAATGAATGAAGTTGTTGGTTGGACTGTCAAAATCAACCCCATTGCTAAGTACTGAAAGTGTGTTAGGTACGCAATTACCCCGCAGATGTATCAACGTAAACGAAGCAAAAGGACTATGTAAGAATCGTAGCAGGTTGGGCACGCCACAATTGTGGCGATAAGTCCCCTCTTTGAGGAGTGGCTGGAGAGGCGTCACGGCGTCCTCACCTTCCGCCTAACGCAGGTCCTCACCGGACATGGCTCGGGTCGACGCGACGGTGCGTTGTGTTCCACGCGCGCCTTAAGGCGACTACACGACCTAAAGCGCGGTCGCTGTCGGACTGCATAGAAAAGAAAGAGAAGCGCGATGACACAACCGTGGTAATTTATTGCAAATATGAAGCAATATATCTATTTACAAAAACTCTCAAACACCAAACAAATAAAAACCGTATACTAAAATTCGGGGAATTAAATTGTCTTTTAGATGGTGAAAGTTTTATGAAAATACACCCGATAGTGTTTGCGTGATTATCGTTTTTATGTCCGCGGTAGACATTACTTTACAAATTAATTACACTATGTTAAAAAAATATAATTGCAAATATTCACATATCAAATTACGAAGCAAATGGTCTAGTATAACATTTATTTTTTTCAAAGAAATCAGTCCGGTCGATTAGACGTGATGTTGAATTTAAAATCATTAGAAGTCGTATATCTGCGCCTCAAAGAAATGTCAGCACTATCTGACGGGTTCCGCTAGGGCCGATGCCTGCCTGGGTCGCGGGTTGTTCGAAAGAGATACCGTGGCCCCTGACACAGGCAACTGAAGGAACACGGGTGGGTTTTAGTCAGTAAAAGTCTGACACGCCCTCTCCTTCCGCCCAGAGCGGGAGAAGTTATTTGATAATTACCCACCCAAAAATAAAAAAAGCATCGTAGCAGGTGGGCTTCTATAGTTCCTGCCTATCCCCATGGCAATAAGGCGGGAGGCGTGAGGTAAGGCGTTTATGTATGCATGTATTTGAATGTGAGTTTGTAACTTGTGTAGTAAAAAATACGATCACGTTCAAGGGTAGTGATTGGCTTATCACTTTTAGTTAGTAGGTGCCTATTCACATAACTATCAAAATTTTCCTTGACATTCAAATACGCACAACTTTATTTGGTTATTTTGTAAGTTTCTAGCTGCGCCCCGCGGTTTCACCCGCACAAGTCTGGATCCCGTGGGAATATCGGGATAAAAGTAGCCTGTATGTTAATCCAGGGTGTCAGCTACCTCCATACAAAATTTTATCAAAATTGGTCCAGCCGTTTGAGCGTGAAGAAGTAACAAACATATAAACACACACACGTGATTAGTGTGACTAGCAACCCGCCCCAACTTTGTACGGTTATTACGACTTGACAAAACAAAGAGATTTTTTTATTCTACATAGTATCACACTATCACACTAATATTATAAACGCGAAATTTGTGAGTGTGTGTTTATATATTTGTTACTTCTTCACGCTCAAACGACTGGACCAATTTTGATAAAGTTTTATATGGAGGTAGCTGACACCCTGGAAAACATATTCAAGGCAACTTTTTATCCCGATATTCCCACGGGATCGACATTTACGAGGGTGAAACCGCGGGGCGCAGCTAGTAGTATAATTTGGTATAATAATAATCCTCCTAATATTATAGACGCGAAAGTTTGTTACTCTTTCACGCAAAAACTACTGAGCGGATTTGGATGATTAACACACATAAGTACTTTTTATCTCGATATTTCCACGGGATCAACACTTATGCGGGTGAAACTGCAGGGCGCTGCTAGTGATATTATAAACACAAAAGTTTCGGAATGAATTGTCTAAATGATGGTCAAAACCGCATCAAAATCCGTGGCATAGTTTAGAAAAACAACGTGGTCACACAGCAGCCTCCAAATGCCACTTTAGTTTATAGACTCCGATTTAGTAAAAACATAGATATCCCATCGACGATGTTTATAAAAAAATCTGGTAGTACCTACCTATAATTATATCAACAATCTATAATTATCCCACTGCTGGGATACAGGCCTCCTCTCTGTGAGAGCGTGTGGGCACCACGCGGGCCTAGTGTGGGTTGGTAGATGTCACATGTCTCCGAATTTTTGGTCCTAGGACATGCAGGTTTCCTCACGATGTTTTCCTTCACCGTTTTGAGAGCAGTGGTGACGAAATAAATAATTTACAAAAAGTTAAAAGCACCTATCTTGGTTCAAACTTACGACCTATACGACTCGTAAGTCGCGGCCGTTACCACTGGGCCACCACTGCTCCTAGTACCTATAAAATATCTACGAAAACACAGATTTCGTATTGATCGTCAAAATGTTCACTTTCCGAACACAGCCGTCAACATAAGTTTTCATTCACCATTACCTTACTGCGCAAGGAATATGAACCTGTGACCCTAAGAGCAGCAAGTCTCAGCTACTACTACCGCGCCTAGGGTGAAATCAAGGGAAGACGCACAGAAGGACATAGCGATTGTCCGACTGTTTATAATTCACATACGATGGTGGTTTTGTGGTTACAAATGCCGACCGGCATGCGGCACCCTGCAAGATAGCGCCATCCACGAAGACGCGCCCCACTCTTCTTCCTAATCGCTTACAGTACAGACGCCAGCACATCAACCTACCCGAAACTGTCAGATTTTCCCAATCAACTTTGAACCTTATGCTTTAGTGATAAAGTTGAAAATCTATTAAAGAAATTTGACAGATTGTAGTAGGTTGATGTGCTGGCGTCTGTACAAGACTAAGTGTGCAACATTCCGCTAGTGTTTTAGTTTTGTCGATACACAGTAATTACTTATTAGTGAGTAATTAGTGTGTTTCAAACAACTAAAACACTAGCGGCATTAATGAGCGATAACCACTAGCGATTTGTTAGAGTGGGGCGCGTCTTCGTCATAGAGGAAAAAAATGGGTCTTCGTTGATGACACTTTCTTTTTTTTCTAAATCATTTTGAAGGATATTGCTAATCCATTGCTTCATAAAGTTCGAATTTGTATGCTCAACAACGTAAATAACGCTATGAATACCTATTGTTCATCTGTCAAAATGAAAGCCATTCCTACTGTTAGGCTGCGTTTCCACCAGAGATGAGCGAGGATGCGTAGCGAGGGATGTGTGTGAAACCAACCAATAACATCGCTTCATTTTTATAGCTTGAACTAAGTTAGCGTTGTTATTTGTTAGTTTTACACACATCCCTCGCAACGCATCTTCGCTCATCTCTGGTGGAAAGGCAGCCTTAGGCTGCGGTTCCACTGAGGCGGAGCGGAGCAGAGCGGAGACGAGCTGTGCCGCGATTCACCAATCACATGGCTTGAAATCCACATCTCTTCTCCACACCTAAGCTCAGCCCCGCTCCGCACCGCTCCACTCCGCCTCAGTGGAACCGCAGCCTTAGTGTGTTGTGTTACGCGGAAAGTAGGTACCAGCCACTGTTATAGTAAGTTATAGGTGTTGCTTTTGGGCTTTTCTGGGAAATACAATGTTGACTGGCAGTCAAGGGACTTATAACACAGTATAAATATACTGTGCTTATAATCCCCTCTGGGTGGATCGCCGTAACTTCTTGATAAATTGCGATAAGTTCAAAATTAATCTTCGAAATTAATACAGTTTTACATACTTACTTATCCTTTCTTGGAACAAGGCATGGGGCTGATATTCGATAACGTTGATAATATTATTATTGCGACGCATTTATTATTTTCATAAACACCTGATAACAACAAAATGTAAAAAAAAAAACAAGCAAACCTGGGGTGCAAACATATATCACTATAAATGAAGCTTTGTATGACATTATTTATACCTACCTAATTAAATATTACTAAAGATTCACAAAAATAATTAATCAGCAAAGACGCCGACGATTTATTATTAACCAATATAAACAGCAATATTTATTAACGAAAGAGGAACTTACGCAGGCACAAAGAAACACACGGACATCTTGTCTCACAAACAACGACACGCCGACCTCGACTTTTTCACAAATTACAAAGTCTTTTCAACGAAATAAATTATTGGAAAATCGCGATTAGAAAATTAGTAACCGCTTCCAAAGTTATTAAAAACACAGTAACCAATAATCAGTGTAATATTTGGAGATCTCCAATCAACAATTACTGAAAATGCGCCCGACACACGATTCGTCCACCGATGACCAGTCACAAGCTTGACGTTTGGTTTGTGTTACCATACTTTGCTCATGTTTAAAATCTACCAACACACCTCTTTTTCTTACGATAAATATCTCAAAAACTGTTGACCTAAACAGCAAAGTCACTTCAAAACATCATAATCTTTTTTTAACGATGGGATCCAACAATAACCCTTATGCTTTTGTGCCCCTTGATCCTCTCTGCCTACCCCAAAAAGGAAAGTGTAAAGTAGTAGTAGTAGATAAAGTAGTTTTCATTATAAAATGTTTATTTGTTTACGCCTGCTAAGTAATTTTCTATGGATTTTTTACTTATCCAAGTACATTTTATTAGTTGGTTGACTATTACTCTTTATTTTGTAGAGTTTACTAGTGAAAGATTTCATTTTAATTTCGTTATATTATAATATATTTATTTTATTACTATTGTGAGTTCTGTTGTAATTTTACAACAGAACTCACGACTCAGGTCTTTAACTGAGAGAACTCAAGTCTTATCATTGTAAGACTTAGGACTTGAGTTTATTACAACATTAGGGGAGAGAAACTTGACTCTAACGAAAATGACCAACTTAAAGCTTAATATTCCGCAAACCGAACCCTGAATCGAAAAAATGTAGATCACATTTCCCCTATATTTTTATTTAAAGAGCAATACAATCCAATCCATACAATAGAACAGGCGAGTAAAAAAATTGTCCCCGATGTAAGTGTAGAAGTGGTAACCAAAAATAAAAATGGGGCGATTAATATGTATGAACATGCTAAATTTCAGCTTTTAGTACCAAGGGTCTCTGAGTTAAACGGCGGATAGCCAGACAGACTTGGTGAAACTATATGGGTTCCTTGTTTCACTCCGGAACCCTAAAAATGGAAACTTGCAACTAGTAGATGGTACGTTTTCATAAAATTATTTGGCAACACAGCCGGAAACAAATAAACGTCAGTTGACGTCACCAAAAAAGTAGCGTCTGCTAAGAAAATGGCGGCGGCGGAGATTCAGATAGTGAATCCTTCTAATTTAACAAAAATTGAAAGGTAAATCGTGTTTACTCGGTCTTAAGTGTATAATTGTCAGTTATGTACACAATGTAATGTAAAAAGTTAGGTGTCCCGGTGTGTTAGTGTAAATTACCTGTGTACAGACAGTGTATGTGTAAAAGTGAACGATTCTGATGTTTGTTTTTGATTGAATGTTTCAGTTTTCTCAATGATCCGAGTTACAAAGAGATTATTGAGAACTCTTCGACCTTCAATTCGCGACTATGTGCGGAAAGGAGGATGCGTATGCCGTTCATCGACACACAGACCGGTAAGGAATCGGTATTTTGTCAGTCGTGGAACGCGTCTACGCCCAACAACTTTATATACTTATAATCGTCTATGCTGTAACACCAGTACTTTAAAACATTGCCTTTTTATGTAAACAACGGGTAGCTTTATCATTGTTAATGTATTGCCGGCCTATTTCGTAGATAATCACGCAATATTTACCATTGATAAAGTGCTTTCGATAATGTTCTTGAGTGTTATCAAAACTTCGAAAGCCTTCTGTCCTCTTCCCACGTTTAACCTCACACATCTAACTATCCCTCTCTAAAAATCAATCAAATGCTAATCTTTGTTTTAGATCTCAATATCTTGAGTACTAGCACAGAATACTTAAAGTACTACGTACAGAAAGGCCACTCCCTTCCCCGCACTAACATCAGTTACCGCACCTCACCCCGCACTTCGATGTGTTCGTCGCCTGCTCTTTAACAATGGCGCTCGCATACATAAGAACCGCAGCGCTGTATCTACCTACTGCTGACACGAACACATTATTTTTTTTAAGTTTTATATTTTGTGTTAATCACAATGGTTGTATTTTGTGCATTATTTGGATGCTTATCTTCATCGAGGAACGATAAAGACAGGAGTTTCTTTCGGTTCCCGAAACATGAAAGAAGGTAACAAGGAACAGCAACTCAAATATCCTTTAAACCTATAAAAAATAAAAGCTAGTATATTACAGACAAACAAGTTAAGCCAGTGTTGTGATAATTTATTTTCATAATTTTCTCTATTATTCATTTATTTTCCAAGTTTTCTTCGTTTTAGAACAATTAAAACTTCCGTAATATTAACATACCAACTATTAAATTATTGCTCTCTCTCTCTTTATTGTCTTAGTTATGTATCTTTCTTTCACGTTCTATTCGTTCTTCGACTTGAAAAGTAGTACAATAGAAATGTTATTAATTAGATTTCTGTGAGTACCTAGTGTCGCGGCGCGCGGCGCCCCATTGTTGCATACGTTCGGGCAGCGCCGCCGCCGCCTACGCACTAGTGCCGAGTACTGCCAGCCAGCCCTACTAGATTTCACGCACACATTTACACGTATACAAACGTCATTTGTCAATGTAGTGGTAGTAGGTAATTATTTTGCGAGCGTTGTATGGAGTGTCCGGGGTGTGGTACTAGGCTATTTTAAATGAATGGAGAACATAACTCCATAGGCACGTTAAGTGCTTATGGAGTACTTTTCTATTGAATTTAATTAAATTCTACTATAAGTGAATGCAGATTAAAATATTATGGATCATCATCAATTACTGTACAACTTATTGAATTATGCATGTATTCTGATGTTTTGTGAGAAGAAGTATGCTAGGGTGTCCTCTATTATACCTATGTTAGTATTTGAAATATTTTTGTATAAAATACCTGTTTAAATCCTGTTTTATATGGTGTATATAATAAAGAGTATTCTATTCTATGTTAATTAATGTAATTGGTGTTACCGTTTTAGTTAAAAATAAACAATATAGTAAACTTAGGAATTGCCTAAAACATAATAATACATCAATAAGTAAAAGTTACATCGTTTAAAGTACAGTTTCATAATAGAAATGGTATGCTAACTTGTAAGTTTAGTATCAGCGCATACTGGATGAGTTGCGCTTGGAGTACTGTCACTTGTAAGGGCGGTTTTTCTTATTTAAATAAACTGTTTCTTATGTAATGATAAAATTAACTCTGGTAATAGAGATTTTATCCTTCACCTTAAATTATATTTTAATCTTACTTGTTGTTATAGGTGTCGCACAAAGCCACTGCAATTTATTTATGACGAGGAGACAACGCATGCCTGGCCAGAAAGAAGGTCAAGTGTACACATACCCTGCACAGAGGTAAGCATAGTTACAATAGAAACCTTCTTAGATAAACTCACAACTTCTTCCAAAGGTTAGGCTGAAACTACAGAATGCCTAATGCTAAGATCCTTACATACTTTTGCCTGATTTACATACATACATCTTAACTACATCTACATCTCTCACAGAGAGGAGGCCTGTGTCCCGACAGTGGGAACATTATAGGCTGGTTATGCTTATGCATGCATGACAGCTGTGGTGGCCCAGTGGTAATGGACCTGACTTACGAGTTTTAGGTTATTTATGGGTTCGAACCCAGACAGGCGCTTTACTTTCTGTAATTTATTTCATCACCATTGCTCTCATAAACGGTGAAGGAAAAAATCGTGAGGAAACCGACATGTTCTAGAACCAAAAATTCGAAGACATGTGAAATCTACCAACCCGCACTGGGCCCGCGTGGTGGATTACGACTCATTCCCTCTCACAGATGGGAGGCCTGTGTCCCAGCAGTGGGAACTGTATAGGCTGATTATAATTATTATATTTATAAGGGTAGACATGAAGAGATCCTGATAAATCACTTATTCATTTTGTCATACAACTTTCTTATTTTAGTATGGCTATCACTACTTAGCCTTCCTTTCTAGTAGATTGTAGTCACAGGCAACTAGGGAAACAGGTACATACCTCCCTGTAATATTACCTATGATATTTTGGACTTTAAAAGACATCACTCTCCTCTCCT
Organism: Amphipoea lucens; assembly: GCA_947508005.1. Classification (NCBI taxonomy): domain Eukaryota; kingdom Metazoa; phylum Arthropoda; class Insecta; order Lepidoptera; family Noctuidae; genus Amphipoea; species Amphipoea lucens. Next base: position 11,088,358 of record OX382375.1, read on the forward strand.
CCGAGTTCGTTCCGGCATTTCTCAGGGATTGGTCAGCTAGGAAATACCATAGCCAATATTGACATGTAAAACTGTCTTAAAATATCACACAACCCATTCATAATTTAATTTATACGTTTTGGCGATGCTTGGGGGAGGCCTATGTCCAGGGAGATATAAAGAACTGTATTACCATCCAGATGGCGCAAAGCCCGCCGCCAGTACTTAACAATGTCATCAACACGGTGGGGCTGGACAGGAGCGTCAGACAATTTAGACAACACTGGGGAAGGAGAGAACAGTTCCGGAGTACCGGGAGACGCGTTAGCTGGAGATGACAGCAGAGACGGATCACAGACTGCCACTAAGGATGATCCTAAGGTACAATAATGACTGAGATATTCTTTCAGACAAACGGCCAGTTTTTCGAAAACGGCTTTGAAAATCTGTGGCATCGCTCCTGTCGCGCTATTTTGAAAATGGCGGCTACGCATGAGACCGATATAAATCGATAGCTGACATCAATGCAAACAGAAAACATAATAAGACCAAACCACGTAGTGTCACGTTTCCGAGATATTAATGTTTAAAGTTTATATCTCTGAAACGTGACACTACGGGGTTTGGTCTTATGCCAGGCTGTATATAAAAATCTTCAAATCCCTATAAGTGACAAATTTTCAAGCGCTTGAATTATCTATCTACAGCCAATCACAGTAGTTAATGAGCGCTTGACAATTTTTCTCATTCATTTTGCGATAACTTTCGTTCAAACTGGCCCTAAGAAATCGCAAAAAAACCAGCAAGCATTACGGGCCTTATCATACTAGCGGATTGCGAGCGTCCTCAAAGCGGAGCGGGCGCGCAACGAACACGCGGCGTATGCGCAGCGAATTCGTTGCGGACGCGCCGTTAACTTGCTACAAACACGCGACGAAAACGTTGCGAATGTGTCACGCGTCCGCGACGTCTTCTCAACAACTTAAATAAATACTTAACGTAATGAATGTTGTTGACCTGTCAAAATGAAAGCCATTGCTATTGTTAGTGTGTTACGCATTTACCCCGCTGGTATGAACTATGATGCCTGTTTAATTGCCACAAAAAAAATGCTAGGTAAGGCAAGATGCATTAATTATTATCATAATCCCATCTTCGTGTCTTATATCTACACTGCACGCGTAGCATGACCACCCTAGAAACAGAAGACAAAATGACAGGTTTATATCACTGACGACTGACACGAAGTCAAAAATTAATAAAAACAATAAATGTCACTTTGAATAGAACGAGATACTTACGTCTATTCTACGTACCTGCGTCCTAACCAAAACGATTGTCGCGCGAATACGCGACTACGCGATAATGACTTCATTGATACCGATACTGACTGATTGAACAGCCGCACAGGTTGATCGAAGAATAAGCTACGCTTGCTGCGGTCGCTTCGTGGATGGATGACCATCCTTTTAATTTTAACAGTCGTTGCGGGTATCCAGAAGCCCAAAAATCTGACAATCATCTTACCAAGGGGTATCGTTTTACCCAGTAACTGAATTGTGGAGGTCAGATAGGCAGTCGCTCCATGTAAAGTACTGGTATTTAGCTTAAGACTGGAAGCCGACCCAAAAATAGTTGGGAAAAGGCTAGCCAGATTGAAACGCGACTGTGTCATATTCATATAAAAAGCACGACGATCGGGAACTCGCGCGAGTATCGCTTTTGGTTAGAACGCGGCCTTAGAGATAAAGTGGCCAAGTTATGCTACGCGTGCAGGAAATAAATAATACTTACACTCTCAGCTTCCACAGGAATGGTTCTACGACGAACTAGCGATGGAAGAGATGGAAACCGGCGAGGAACCGGACCCGGAATCGGACGAGGACTACTTCGACGATACGTACGCGAACCGACGCAAGCGTCGGGGAGGGTCGACGCCATCCGGGCCGGGCTCCCGCGGCGGCCGGACAAGGAAGTCGCAGCCGGATGACACGCCGGCTAAGAGAGGGAGAGCTGTGAGTATGATATCTGTTCTGGGACTTCTATGTTCGAAAATTCCGTTTTTTTTTTTTGCATAAATTATATGAATTACGCATGTGAAGCAGAGCAGTGGTGGCTCAGTGGTAACTGCTCCGACTTACGAGTCGCAGGTCGTGGGTTCAAACCCAGCCAGGCGCTTTGAATTGGGAAAATAATGTCATCACTACTGCTTTCAAAACGGTGAAGGAAAACATCGCGAGGAAACCAGCATGTTCTAAAAACAAAAATTCGAAGACATGTAATGTCTACCAACCCGCACTGGGCCCTCGTGGTAGATTACAGCCGACTCCCTCTCGAAGAGAGGCGGCCTGTGTCCCAGCAGTGAGAACATATGCTGATTATGTAAATGCTAATTAAATTTGTTGCGAGTGCCAAGTCAATTTCTATAGGATTTGTCGAGCTTTATTATCTCGCCGCGCCTCTGGCGGTCCTGGTTTTCTGAAGTTGCAATTGTTGGGAATTGTATCGCTAGCGCCTGTTTTGACCCAGACATGTAAAATTATAGCCCGTGGGCCCTCCATGTGGTGGATAACAATCCGTCTCAGAGAGGAGCCCTGAGCGTCAGCGTTTGACACCTTGGTCGACGCGTGTCGCTCGTATGTATACACACTTACAGGCTAATTAAACAAATCATTTTAGAGTCAAGGAAATGCTAAACACACAATTAGCAGAAATCATTCAAAGGGTGGCTGGGTTAGACCGGATACGGAAGGCGGAGAACCGGTAGTTGTGGCACAACTTAGGAGAGACCTTTAACCAGTATTGATTAAAAGATTGTAATCTCTTCAATATACTCCTCCATCATTCCAGGGGCGAGGTCGAGGCAAACGCGCGCAAGGCACTCTACCATACGAAGTCCCAGGCGACAGTGAGAAACCCTTCGGCTGTGAACGTAAGTCTTCTCGGAGGAGGCACTAGTGTCATCCCGCCTTTACTCAGGTCCTTTATGCTGGCAACACAACCTCCTTACTGTCAAGCACCTTAATGCTGGCAATATAATCTCCTGACAGTTTGAAGACATATCATGTTTGTAGTTGAGGTGTTGACGTGGGGAATGGAGGCTTAAAGTTATGTAAAGGAGTTTTTAATTGTTATTGTTTTAATTACAAATAGGTGGTTTGTTATGATGCAAGTTTTAAATAAGAAAATATTGAGTCTTTTTAACCGACTTCATGAGTGTCTTATTTCAATGAAGAACTTGTTATGCTTGATACTAAACAGGGTGGCAGGGACACACAACCTGTTGTCATGGAGTCAGTACATGATTCTGAACCCCCTGTTGATAACCAATGAAAAATGTCTACGCTAGGGGGTTTAGAATCATATGCTGAATTCGTGGTTACAGTTTGCGCTTCAATGTCCACCCTGCATACTTAATACTATTTGTTGATGTAGTATGCATGAATCCAGTTGGTATTCGGTACAGACAGACTAATTTTGAATATAAAGACGAATTTTTACAGTATTTTTTCAACTGTAAAAACTATACCCGAACTTCCATTCCCCACAGCCAACATTCTCAACAGAAATTGAACAATTTACAGCAACACCAATCAAGATTATACCAATAAATAAGGAATAGTTTTATAGACATACATTTAGAGTAGATTGTATACCCTGCATTGAAAACTACAATAGTGAATACAGCTAGACATTCCCGCAAGTGCAATACTATGCGGTAGATGGCCAAGCAATAAATTATTTAAACTCCCAAGTGTATAATGTGACTGAACGAATTGTAAACAGTAGTTTTGGTTTGAAATTACTTTTATTCTATTGAAACACGTTATGACTTCAGAATTCATAGCATATTTGAACTCTAACATGCGCTTTTATAATTTCTAAAGTGACGATATTAGCGTGTACGTCCACGTCACTGACCTATATTAAATAAGTACGCTGGAATAAATATACTACTACACGAAATAACAGTTGCTTTTGTGCCGGATCAAAGCGCCCCGCTCGAGCGTCTCAGGAACTAAAATTGACACATTTTTGCAAATGGCCGTCGTGTTGTTTTGGTACGTCTGATGATGTGGGTCTAAATCGAGGAATAAGACTTTTTTGTGTATTTTGTGTTTGCTACGAGATATTTGGAATATTTTTATAATGAGAGTATGCGCATTTTGTAAAACTCGCTATCAAAAATATTAGTTCCACGGACGCTCTCGTTGTTAACAGCGCTAAAATGGCGAAAATCAAACGTCTTCGTTTTGATATCGATAGTATGAAGTCCAGCGTACTTGTATGTTATACAGTCCACGTACAGTCAACAAAAGAGATAAGTATGCAGGATCGTCGGATATAGTTGAAGTTTAGTAAGAAATCGATGGATGTTGTAGACTGAAAAATTTGATAAATGAGCTGTTTGTTTTCTATCAATTAAATTAAATTTTATTCGAGAACATCTATCGGTTTCTTACTAAACTTCGACTATATCCGACGATCCTGCATACTTATCTTTTTTGTTGACTGTACATAAAATGTATGGAAATACATGCAGGTTATCATATTATAACTCTTAATCCCAAATAGTTGTCCTTAAATTTATTTGGATTTCTATATCAAGTAATATTTATTTACTGCTTGGATCTGTCTACCGTACCAATAAAACCCATAAAATACTAAAAAAACAAAGTGAATTTTTGCTCAACAGTTATGGTATAGGACCTGAGCGTTTGTAGAACTATTCAATGATAAACACATATTGTGGTCTGTGGTCAATGTAGACGACTTATTATAATTATTATGTTTGAACATTGAAAGGCTTTTTTAAAGCTACTGCATACTGTCATTTTGTAAGACCTCGCTTTTCGAAGGGCCTATTAAGTGTCTTAAGCTAGGGTTTCCTTAGACTGCGGTGGCCGCGACATAGCGTCCGCAATTTACCATCGAATGACGTCACTGAAACGTTATTATTCAAAGTAAGTTTGTGTTTTCTTAGAGAGCGTTTTTGACACCCGTAAAGTCATACCCCGCTGCCCAAAGATTTAAATCGCTAGATTTGCCCTCATCGTACTAAGTCACTCGAAAGTGTCCATACTGAGAAGAGGGAGTTCACACAAAATTAAACAACGTTTCCATGACAATCAAGTCACTGCGTCTTTGTATGAGGTGCAAAACAAACCAGAAACGCGACTATTTGACGCGGTAGGGCGAATTAAATCTTTGCCGCTGTCGTCATTTTCATGTCCTTGCGGCCGTTATGTGGCGGTCACCGCTCTTCTAGGAAACCGTACGTTACTAAACCTCATCTTAGGTGTTGTGATTGGTTTGCCAGAACATATATACAAAATATCAACCTATCATAATATTATTACCATGTAGACTTTTGAAAATCATACATAGTTTTTTGCCTTGATAACATATACAGGAGGAAAGAGTTTTGCTTCAAAAATAATGGCAAACTACAGTTTTTGAAAATATGTACCTGAGCGCGTCTATCATCGTTTGTTGGATACAAATAGTGTTAAAATTATTAACAAATTATTTAAATTATTATTAGGTCCTTACATATGAAATTGGCGTTTTTCGTACTGGCCACTTTAATCACGAATTTCTCCTCTTTGGTAAGGAATTCCAAATTCAAATTTGTACAGCTATTTACTCATGTATTTGTGCTTCGATGACCGTCATTCATTTGTTTTTTTTCTTCTGTTTTTTCTGTTTGCGTCACTCATTTTACAAAATGGAAAATTTAAAATATCGCATTATTTACGAGTACGAGTTCCGCCGTGGCACTAGTGCTGCGGAAACGACTCGAAGGGTGAATGATGTGTATGGCGGTCATGTTGCAAAAGAAAACACAGTTCGTTTTTGGTTCCAACGTTTTCGTTCTGGAAATTTCGACCTGCAGAACAAGCCCCGTGGACGGCCTGAGACCCAAGTTGATAATGGAGAATTGAAGGCTATTGTGGAAGCGGACCCATCGCAAACCACGTCCGAGTTAGCTGCAGGCTTCGATGTTAGTGATAAAACTGTTTTAATTCACTTGAAGCAAATTGGGAAGATTAAAAAGCTTGAAAGGTGGGTACCTCACGAATTGACTGAAGCAAACCGGCGGCTACCAAATTAGAAGAGCTTGAATTGGAATGTCTTAGACATCCTCCGTACTCCCCGGACCTTGCTCCAACAGATTACCATTTTTTTCGCAATTTGGATAACTTTTTGCAAGGGAAAAAATTCAACTCCGATGGGGCAGTCCAAATCGCCTTCAAAGATTTTATTGATTCCCGTCCGACTGGTTTTTTTAGTAAAGGGATCAATGAACTACCTATAAGATGGCAAAAGTGCATTGAAAACAATGGTTCATACTTTGATTAATTAAATATATTATATTAAAAAATATTCGACTTTTTGTTCCTTCCATACAAAACGCCAATTTCATATGTAAGGACCTAATATATTAGCATGCATATATTAATGATTAAATTAGTAATAATTTATTATTATTGGCAATAAATTATAAATAAATATATTTAAATTTAATTATTATATTATATCTAGTAAAGTATCAAGTTTTTGTATAGTCCGTACATTCGCCACGGTCGCACCCCGATTCAAACTTTAAGGCGACTCGGAACACGAGGTGAGTCGCTGCGCAGTAACAAATTCACGTGTCAGTGGGGATGAGGTACTGCGCATCGAGTAGCGCACTTCAGAGCCGCCGTAAAGTTTGAATCGGACTGTACTACATTTTTATTCGGTATTGTATGTTTACATTGACCACTTTCCCAAGCCGTATATAGATTTTTAAACAAGATATCATTGAAGTAAGCATTGCATAGTTTAATAGTGCAGGGCCAATGAGTACTGTAATATTTAGCGTTATAGTTACTAGGCGGGTCCGTCGCAAGCAACTATGTAACGGAGAGGCTTATTATTGAATGTCTTTTCTTAGTAAATACTATAGTAATATTTATTAAATTAAATACGAATATAGACTTCCAAAAAAGTCGGTGTATGACCACACGATAATGAAAACTTCCGACTGTCAAACTCAAACTCAAAGCATTTATTTCAATTAAACCAATTACAGGCACTTTTAAATTGTCAAGGGGTCGGTCAGTCAGAAAAATGAATCTAGTTGCCCATTCCAAAGTCTAGGCACCTATGGAGAAGAACGGGCAAGAAAGTCCATGGACACTTTTAAATCAAAATAATATGGTTACAAAGTCTTGATTACAGAACGTTAAAAGCGTCCATAATGAAAAGACGAAAAAAAAAGTAATTCAAATATTAAATTAAAATAAGCCATGGCAGCAAAGAGATGACCAGTCCTACTGCAGCCGAGTATACGCGATTCAGCGCCGGGTATACCCGTTTCAGTGTCACCGACCCGAGCGTGACGGTTTAGTTTCGTTCACCGTTCAGAAAGAGCGCAAAGGAATGTGCGCCTTAAGAAGTTCTCTTAAAAAAAACAGGCATTTTCCTTTTTGATATCACCGGTAATTTTGTTAGCATTTACCGAAATATTCCGTTACAGAATCCTTAGAGGATAAAATTATGGCAGCTAATTTGATAAAAGAGATTTTTATTTGTGGAAATTTTGATTTTATAATACTTTAAGTGGTTCTAAAAATAAATATATCAATTTGACTTCCAAATACACAGTGTGAACGTAGAAAATAGTCTTCCAATATTAAAAAGTTTTTATGCAACCCTTGCCAAACTAAATGTACAATGTGGAGACCACAATACGACAGTAAATAAAAGCACTGGCAATACTAATGCACTCCTATGCATTAGTATTGCCAGTGTGATACGAGTCTAGGCCATCAGTTGACTAGCTACAGTGATTAAACTATTGGACATATTTTAATGAATTTTCGTATACAGACTGGAAACTTCATTAGATAGATGTAAATAGTTTAATCTATTGTCATACTATTGACCCGCCCCTGCTTCGCACGATTTTTACGACTTGATAAAACGTTGAGATATTTTACTATGTGTGACTTTAATATTAATGTATTTTACACATAAACCTTCCGGAATAATATCTCTAAATGATGGCGAAAACTGCACCAAAATTCGTTGCCCATTTTAAGAGAATAAGGCGGTCACAGAGACAGACACGAAAAGCCACCTTAAATTACAATATTTATTTTCGTATGGTGATCTCTACCTTGAAAATAGACGTTAATTTTGGCACAAATAAACACAGTTCTTCCATTTCAACCAAAAGCCACACAATAATAAGCCTTAAGTCCTTGCAGCGGACCGCAAACATGCCTTTTCATCGTTGTGTACGTATGATGTGAATACTAGTTAGCGTAAGAATCTCTAAACACTATCGGAATTAATGAAATTGCTAAATTTTAGATAATAAATATAAGTAGGTGATGCGTTTGTCCAGTGTTTTGTAGAAGGAACTTTTTGAGGCGGCCGGAACCTAACATTACTCAATTTTGAGTTATATTATGTTATCTCTTTCACATTCAAGTGTACTGTCGAGGCAGTAAAACTAGAATCCGTCTTAGCCCTCGTACCCCGGGGATATTTTATCGCGGCGATTTTTTTCGCACTGCTCAGTGCCGAGAGTTGAAACTCGAACTGTGTGTTTTTTTTTGGACGTCTTGGGACGTGCTGTTGGATTCTCAATGCTCGGCTCAATATGGAGAGTTGAAAATCCAGTGACCCATAAAAAATCGCCCGTACGTATCTCAATGTGAAGTTGATAAGTATGATGCTGTCTTTGTTACTTTTAGGTGTATTTTTGAGACAGCAACATTTGAAACTGTCTTAAAGTTAAGTGGCGTTTGAGATTTCGGGGGTGACTGTACATTCAATAGCATAAATACCTTACACTTGCGCGGAATTCAAAACCGATTTTCTCGTAAAATAACGATTGTAACTTTGAGAAAAAACCAGTTTTATTGTAGTATGGTTTCTAAAATTATATGCTCGCAACACTATAAAATTTCTAATAATGCTTAACTCAAAAATCGCGTTTGAATCTTGCGTAAATATAAGGTATTAATACTCATGACTGTACAGTGGAATTGATCTGATTTTGGTTTTGTAGGGAATCGAACTGTGTCACGAATTTTTTTTAATCTCGAAGAATGTATTTCTCACATAATAACCACAAAAATTCTGTGACAAAAGTTTTGCGAAACTGATTTTCATCATGCCTCTCGTCAAAATCGTTGTTTTTGGTTCGATAAACGACTATAGTTGTCGCGTTTTAGCATGGCAATACCGGTCATTGACCCACCTAAACTTTCTAGCATTTTTGGAACGAAGTTCTTTTACGGAACTTGCGGTAGGAGTAAATTGGTAGAAATCATCACGTAACGAAAAAGCGTTATGCCCCCTCCATGCGACTTTTTGTTACATGTAATAAAAAGAGAGAGAGATATCGTGGTTTTCGAGGGTGCTGAAGCCAACAATGAGATCAAAATGAAAATCCAAGTGTAGGCTGCAAAAATGTAAAAAATTTCGTCTTTTTGACATTTTTGCAGCCTTGGATTTTCATTTTGAACTTCGTTCCTGCCCTCCCCCGGACCCATACGTTTTTTATTCCATATGCTGAAATAAAGTCCGTTAACGTCCTGAATCAATATCTATCGTTTTGCGTGGATGTGAGACGCTTTTTTTTTCCTAACTTGTTACTTTTTTGTGTTCTTTTTCTGCGTAATTTTGCCGCAAATAAACGTATTTTCTTTCTTTCTTCTTCTATCGTGATCTTCAACATGTTCCAATAAAGAATTACCATACATAGTTTATTGTTTGGGTTCCTACGGAGAGATATTAGGGAAAGGGCAATCACCTCTATTGCCATACTAAAACGCGAAGACTATGCCTGTTTTAGTAGGTATTTGGGCCAACGTTGCTAAACGGTAGTTGAAGGAAGTCCTAACTTAGAATAATAATATGAATATATTTAAAAAAGTGTTTTAAGCTACTATTTGGTGTTTATATGTTTTCTGGCAATACTAGTATAATTGGTAGGTTTAAATTAAAATTGGTTATGTCTCCCTCGTTTCTACAAAACACTGCAAACTGTTAGGAATTGGAAGGTTATTAGTGGTCATTTTATTTAACTATTTATATTATATAATTGCAAAAATATAATGCATTTAGATTGAGTTATTGTTAAGCCTAAATTTTTGGAGTATATCACTGAGTAGCTTAGATGTTGCAACTGTTTAAGGCTTCCGTGGGCGTGTCTAGAGTTCATTTTCCCCACAGAGAAAACGGACGAACGGACGACATACAAAACTCCAATACCTCATCATCAGACTGCTGTAAAGCAGTCCACTGCTGGACATAGGCCACTCCAATTGGACTCTCCGATTGGATTGCTGGACATATCCTAACGGTTATCGGCTCTACGGCTAATATGGCCGACCTACTCAACCCAAATGAAACGCCCGCCCTTCACCACTCACTCACACACACTCACTGGTTTCGCTAGAAAGAAGAAGTGGCGCAACAAACTCCCCAGCACCACAGCTGTCTGTTCAGTTAGAAAAAATACTTGATTCTTTATATGCTGTATTATCTACATCTCCTAGAAATGAATTCTAGCTACGCCCGCGGTCGCTGCTACAACCAAATTGCATTTTATTGTTTTCTTTGAAATTCTTCTATCTCTTAAGACACTATTAGAGACGCGTCGGTATGCTTGAGGCCTTATAATAAAAAATGTGCTGGGTTAAAATCGCGAGAAATAATGTAATCGGTTCCCTTTCGTTCGTAGTTTTTTATGATGGTCCCAGAGTGCATATTATAATATTTTCAAAATATTTCCGAACAGGGCCCCAATTCTGTATCCCAGCGAAATCTTACGCGCAAACCACGTCAGTATCGTGTCTTGTTAACGGCAAGGATGTCAACCGTACGGACAACATGTTTGACAGTTCAAACCACGCCATTGTATCATAGAAAATACGTTAATAGCAGATGTTTGATAATTGATAGATGTTTAACTAAGGAATTGACGTGGTTTCGAAGTAAGGTGGTCATAGTGAATTAGGGCCCCGGCCTGTTTCATCATCTCAGGATGAGTTCCGGTTAACCCTTGGTTTGCTAGGAAAGCGGTTCCGTCATATTATAACGGTTGTCATGAAAAACTGACATTTTCATTTGACATTAAGGTGTCAAAAAACGCTATGTATTTGGACAGCCGGACTGTGACCGTTCACCGCTTTCTTAAGAAACGGAAACGGTTTAGTTCTGTCGGATATTCCATAGTAATTTCTGTTCCAATTTTAATTCATCTGGTCAACGACGACGAAATTAAAAGATTTTGCATCTCTGGGACCGGGGTAATGTTTTCTTTCATCAAAGTACATAACTCTATCTCTTTCGTTAGGATCTATCTTCAGTAAGCTCTATAATTTATTTCTAATCTATGACCATAGCTACTCAGTGAGAGAAGAGTGTATGAGAACTATTGACTTTTAACTTTTTATTGTATATTTTGTTAACTATGCTAAACCACAAGTTACATGTGGTTTATAAGACCTTTTCGGCATAAGTTTGCCTTAAATCTAACTCCATTAGGTTGGCAGTAACCGTGCACTTCTTAAAGTCTTCTGTTACTCATTTGTTTTGTTAGGTTGTCGATCTGCGTTTTGCTTCCAACATTACTCCTTGAATAGTAGATGTGCACTCTTACGATTTTATTAAACGGATGCTAGTAGGTAGAAATAATTATTGCAAGTAATTGAATGTTATTATAAAGTTATTTTACGTGCTCGGTTATATTAATGGCATATACGTTTTGTAACTGTATCAAAACAATATGTTTCCTGGTGCCAGTGATAAGCATAAGACATGACGCACACTATGCGACATATAACTGCGACAGCTCGGCACCAAGCTGCGGCCGACAATTGTCTTATATTTTTGTCCAAAGCTCCGCACACTTGGCGTCGAGTTGCAGAGTCGTAACGACAGGCTAGGAGAGTTGCACGTTCTTGTTACTTGTCGCAGCGTCTAGACGCACGATCAAAGTCGCATGCGACAGGTCAGCGTCGTGTCGTCGAGCTGTTGCAGTCGCATGTCTCATAGTGTGCGCCATGTCTATAATGTTGACAGCAAAACAAAGGACGTACGAAAGATTTTACGTGTGCGCACACTTAAAAGTAACCAATATAAAAATGAAGTAAAATTTAAATATTGTTCTTTTGTTTAAATTGCGATCCACTTGTATTTGGTATCGGTTGTTGAAGTGTGCGCATAAGCTTAAAAGTGTGTTTTTCTGTAATCGTCTTATTTGGTATACAAACAAAGTGTGATTTGGTAAAATTTATGGGGCTAAATACACAATTAGAAGCAGTTTTTGATTGAATATCTTGGTCTTTTTTTTTAAGTTGAACCAAAATTAGGCGAATTTCACCAATGAAACTATCAACACATCTAAACCGCGTTCCAGAGCTGTCAGTGTCATCATTGTAGTGCATAGGTTCTCAACCTTATTTTGCCCCCCACCACTTTGAGAATATTTTTTTTCATTGCCATTTGTCGCGAATCTGAAACAGCCACGATTATATTTAAACTTGTAATGTTATATAGTCGTAAGATAGGATAGAATTATAATTTTATCTGGGTCTTCTATTGCCCCCCTGAAAGTCTCGAACGCCCACGAGGAGGCATTATCGCCCCTTTGGGAACCTATGGAAGAGCTGTCATTGTAAAATTCCACTACAATAATAGTGGAATATTGTCAATGACAGCTCTTGAACGCAGTTAAGATGTGCTGATCGCGTTCCGTTTCACCGAAAACTCATGATTTTCATACCAGGTTTGTGTACCAAATAAGAACTATAAGAAACAATTCACTAGATACAGTCAATTACATGCTGAAAGTTCAAAAAAATAACTGAAAACACCAATGAAATGAATTAAAATGTTAAAAACACTGCCACGTAATTATCCTTATTATTGAATCGGAATATTGTAGAGTAGTTGTGTTATTTATAATGTAGGCTAGTTTAGTAACTATTATATTTTACATAATTGTTTAAAATGCGATTCTCTTTACTCACTCCTGGATTCTGACAGCCTACCCCAACCATGTGGTCACATATCGTCTCAATGGGGAAGGCAACGTTCAAAATGGCGCCGTCGTAGCTAGTTCCCAAAACAAGTCTATAATACAAGGCTTGACGTGGTTTTTTATTTATATTTGCGAAAATGACTCGTTGTTGTGTCCCTAAATACTCGGAAATTGGAATCTTTCCTTTTGCAAAGACTCTAAAACTAGAGGATTGTGGCTTAAAGTTATGAGTGATTTTTTTTTTAATTAAACAGTGTTCGAGGTTATGTCAGAAACATTTGAAAGATACTGATTGCAAGGAAATAAGCAGTGTTTAAAGTTTTAAATTCTGACACTATCCCATATGTCAAATATTTAAATCACCGAAAACATCGAAATATTTGAATAAAACCATATTCATGAATGAACGAAGTGTCTATATTGTTGACCGTTGGGACCGAGCTATGGTCACGCCATCTACAATTAGCTTTGGCCGACCATCCTCATTGATTTGATTGGATGTTATTTCGATCAACCAATCACATACTTGAATTCAGAATATTAGATTGTTTACATTTTATTACCAATCAGTTGATTTTTAAGTACCTTTTGTAATGAAAAGGTCCTAAATAAATTTTGTTTGCAATGGAATTTGAACTTTGTCATGAATGACATTGAATCTAAAATTCTGGATTCAAATGGTTTACCTATATGGGATTTGACAGCATGTTTTTGTACTGACAAGCCTCTCAGAAACCGGGTGTAACTCTTAGTAATATAAGGTTTAGGTTGAAATGACGTCTTTAATTCGAATTGGTTTGTAGAGAGAATCGATGTTAAATGTTTTCTTCTAATATGAAGCTATGATTGATCGTGAGTGAAAGATCGCAATGATTTAACTTTTTAAAGGCGGTATTGTGCCTTAAATACTAAATGTATGTGTTCAAATATATTTAGGGAGCTATTAGGTGCCTATTTTGGTAAGACCACACACTTTGACACTAAAAAAATACTCGTATTTTCAAAGGACTCTGAAAGAGAATGTTCCTATTTCAAATTATCCCCAGAAAAGCACCATAGCGATGTATATAGGGTTAAATTAAATTAGTTAGCGAAACTCTGCAGAAATTATGGGTATCAATATCGTAACATGATAAAAAAAGAAAACTGGTATACGACCGTAGGTTATCTTTTTGCTTAAAATATCAGGTTTTTTTTTTAATGTAAACTTCACAGAAGTTCTGGGTATCGATGTCTAAATACGATAAAACAAAAAAAAAACTGATTTTCTCAATTTACATACTTATATACTTCAAATAACTACATTACCAGCGGTCGTTACCCAAAAAAGTACACCAAATTTTTTTTTAGATGAATTTTTGGTATCGATGCCCACCACGTCTGCGGAGTTTCGCTGGCGAATTTGATTTGACCTTGCAGTAAACCCACATTTCGCCAGTTACGTCGGAAGTCTAATGTGAGGGGCAAGCAAAATTGTATGCCATTTTAACCGCGTATTACACTGTCGTGCCGAAATGTTAACCACATCAGTCATAGCTTCATAAGTCCTATCTAAACCGGATCTTATGAAACAATCACAATTTTAATAATCACAATGTTTTGAATTTGATGCACTGATTGGTTGAGCGTGAACGACTCATGTGTCTGTGATAGTTTATTTATTTTTTCAATTCTCTTGTAATAATAGATCTTAGGAAATTGTCTGTTTTTCTCTTCCACAATGACTAAAGTTTTATGGTCTGTGCAAAATCTTGCCCTACATTATTGACGAAAAAGGTTTTACGCTCTTATGACGTGTAATATTTTTTTGCTAAAGTGGTTTATAGGTTTCTAAAAAAAATCAAGATCTGAAAATGTAAACTGTAAGAGGAAAATATAATCAATAACAATAATTAAAAATATAATTTTCAGATGTAAACTTTTTGAGTTGGTAACAGGTGTTAGCAATATTTGTCATAATATTATTTATTAAACATGAAATATATCAAAATTTCAGTATTATAGTAAAATTTTAGTCATTGTATATCTCTTATTGCGTTTGGTTTACATTTATACATTGTAATTATTTAATGTGAGGGAATATGACATAAATTATCTGCAGAAAAAAAAAACTAGAATTTGATGTTACAAAATGTTTTTACTATGAATTTTTATTATACAAATTTTTACAGTGAAAATAAATGAAATGATATTTTATAACAGGATTTCAGACGTTTTTTTTACAGACTATAAAAACTCGAAATAAAATTATACACATCACCCGGGCAATGTGAACATTATAGGTTAAGTTTTAAGTTACTCTTGGTTTATTTTAAGAATGTTGGTATTGCCCGTCTGATGTACAGAATTATAAATACTTTGCCGGTAATAGTGTTCATATTTTCTATTATTTCTTGTATGTATGGAGCAGTGAAGTATTAAACGATTGATGTTATTCTTAGATCCAAACTACACTGTCGTGCAGAAAATTGTACCAAATCTTTATGCATTTTCGTTGCTAATTTAGGCAAGTTGAATACGTAGGTCATTTTCCTGCACGCCAGTGTACTATTATCACCCAAAGATTGTTATGAATTTATACAAGAAATATTTATGTTGAATAACAAATAAAATTATCCAATGTATTACTTTTTATTCTTGTGTTAAAGTTAAGATTTGATTGACTACAAGTTTGGATCTTGCGATGTGCTGTTTATTTTGCTCTTATTTTCATTTTTACGAATTTAAAACAGTGTTATTGTTTTTCGGTTGTGTTTTGAAGCAGTAAGAAGAAATTGTGTGCGCCAGTGAAAAGATTATGATAGGATGAATTACAAAGAAAATTGCTTACTTACATTTTGACTCGGATAAGCCAATTTAACGAATGCTACCTATAGCCCTCGTACCGAGACGGGCAATTTTTTTTCGCGCAATGCATTTTCAACCCCCTGTTTAGCGACGAGAGTTGAAAGTCCAACAGTGTGTATTTGAGACGCGCTGGAATTTGCTCTGTGTGATTCTTAATGCTCGGCTCAGTACCGATAGTTAAAAGTCTACTGAACCATAAAAAATCACCCTTACGGACTTGGGTTTAAGTCCGAATTTTCAAACGTAACTGACAGATATCCGTTAAAATGGTATTATCCTTTAAAAATGTACTTCAACGTAATATATTTCTGTATTCCTAGGCCTTTATTTCAGAGCAGAATCAACAGCCACATCACTTACTACCCGACCAAGACCTTGCCACAACTATTTGACGTCACAACTGACAGCTGTCAAATGATCTTGGTCGGGCTAGTAACATAACAGTGCTATCGCTGGGCGGATCCATAGATTTGAAGTCATCAATCAAACAGCCCCTAAGCGTGCGTCCTCTAGAACTGAACATAGAACGATAATCACGACGGGCCGGCTTTCCACCACGTATATTGTATGAGAACATTTTTAGAAAAAAAATTACATAGAAATATTTCTTGGGGTAAAAAAAAAACATTGTGTGCTGATTTTTTTGGGCGGTAGTGTAATGTCGTACCTTAGCTTAACGAAGAATTAGTGGTTTTTTTTAATTGGATTTGCATTCTTTTGGCGCATTTTTGGGGTTAGATACTTTCATAATTTAAAATTCTGGCTTACGCGGGTTGAATTTTGTTCGGGCGGTTCTTCTTTCGTATACCGATGATAAACTTTTTAATCTAACTCTCATTTTCTCTAACTTAGTATGGAGTTTAATTTCATTTTAATCTCTCCTCTTCCATTTCACAATAAAAAATTTAACAAAAAATGTTCTCATACAAACTACGGCTAACCTATGTATTGATTGATGACGGATAACTATAAATAAGGCTTCGTTCACACTGTAACGCCGATGCCGTCGTGTTGCCTCCTCTATGCTCTGTTCTGATGACGCTATGACCTGTTGTTCTGTCGGTACCTTAATTTTATCGCGGTATAGTGTGTTAAGCAGACGGAGGCATCACGGCGGTAAGTATTGGTTTAATATTTATTTTGTATGTTTTTTTTTGGCTGGATTTAATTTTGTGTATTTTTGGTGGGAAAAAATTTAAGGCATTAAATTGTTTTGGGCTATATGTTTAACCTGTTAAGACTTGGTTCATAAGCCACAGTTAATTACTTATTGAAACGGGACTATCGGGAGTCACGTGTTACTTTGTGAATAAAAACAATGTTTATGAAACCTTGGCTCTAGATTTTGTCTTTGTTATAAAGAAACTTCGATAAATGTAGCCGTTTAAACTTAGTCACATCCAATCTACACAAAATTCAATCGACGACCCCCCCCCCCCCACCGTACCTCTAACTTAAACGTCCCCTCTTCCCTCAGTCTGTGGCGCCAAGTACAAAACACGGCCGGGGCTCACGTACCACTTCACGCACACACACAAGGAGGCGTCCGGGGGCTCGGTCGGCGCGGGTGCGAGTGACGGTGACTCGCGAGATTCGCGGCCCGGCGCGCACACGCCCCCCGCGCTCCAGCCGCCGCCCGCGCAGCCCGCCACGGAATACCAAGACAGTTACGTTACGTTCCTCAATAATCCTGCTGTTGGGGCTGGTGAGTTACAGCATCTTTATTATATAAACCTCTGGTAAGACATACACCTTAGGGGTCATTTACCACCAGAAGGAATGAGATATGTTATCCGTAAATCCGTAACCCAGACAGGCGCTTTACTTTGTGTAAATAATTTCATCACCACTGCTGTCAAAACTGTGAAAGAAAACATCGTGAGGAAACCGGCATGCCCTAAAACCAAAAAATCGAAGATATGTAACATCTACCAACCCGCACTGGACCTGCGTGGTGGATTATGGCCCACTCCCTCTCATAGAGATGAGGTCTGGTCCCAGCAGAGGGAACAGTATAGGCTGATGATCATAATGATTCGAGCAATAATTACGTAAATTTTTTTTCTTAACAATAGTCGTAGCAATGAGTGATGCATGCACATTACAACTAGTATTCGTGTGAGTTTACAATTGTTTATAATTTCATGCAACACAAGTGTCCTGAGGGCAGCGTAAGTGGTGTTCATACATCATTATTTGACTACTATTTCTACTTTATTTTTGTATTTTGTTGGAGACGGGAATTATTTAGAACTATCGAAATAAAAAAAATAAAAAAAAATAGATAATGTCGTTAGATTGTTTCGCAGAGTAGAGAACAGTGTTTATTTATTAATATTTTTGTCTAACAGACAACATTTCAAACATGCGCACATGCACTCTTAGCAAAATTCAATGCTATGATGTGCATAAACGTATCGTCGCATGCACACTTAGCCAAATTCAGTTCAACTGTGTGCATTTACGTATAGACACATGCACACTTACCAAAAATGCTAGTGTGCTTACAGTTAACCTTTAACTACTTTGCCAAATTATTAGGTTTAGCAATTTGGCTCACATCCTCTAACGCATAGGTTCTCAACCTTACTTTGCCTTTGACAATATATTTTTCTAGAGCCCCCAATTTTTTTTACTTGCCATCTGTCGCGAAACTGAAACAGCTATTGCCACGATTATATTTAAACGTGTACTATAGTCATAAGATAGGATATATGATTTTTTCTGGGTCTTCTACTGCCCCCCTGAAAGTCTCAAACGCCCACGAAGGGGGCTTTATCGCCCACGTTGAGAACCTATGCTCTAACGTATATTAACTCAGCGCTAATATCTGTGGAACCCTTTCTAAATTGCGTAAGTCAATTCAGCAGCCACATCAGCAGTCTTCAAATATGTTCCCACGTTTATTTTGCTACCCTTATTCGGTGATAGGTGGTCGACTAGGCCCACAGATATTTCCGCCATGCTATAACCCTGATTCTGTTTACCAGCCGGCCTCCAGGATACGCCAGCTCGGCGCGCCACGCCGCCTCCCGAGGGTTAGACAAACATTTCTACAGACGCCAGCACATCAAGCTACCCGAAACTGTCAAATTTTCCCAATCAACTTTGAACCTTGTGCTTTAGCGATAAAGTTGAAAATCTATCAAAGAAATTTGACAGATTGTAGTAGCTTGATGTGCTGGCCACTGTACCTTTATTTTCGTTTTAGTCTACTCTCAAGTTACCGCTATTGCTTATTTAGCATTGGCACTTATTTTAGGTCGTTTCGTTTGACGTTTTATTTTATAGTCTTTCCACGCTGACGGCTCTTATTCGCTATGACATAACTGCATCTACATCAATTGTGTAATTTCAAAAATCCTGAATCTAAAATTGTATTGTCGGTTTCATGAGACGCAAACATAAAATTGTTATTTTCAAAGTATCGTAGCGAATAAGGGTTTATCATAGCGTTAATACTACCCCACCAATAAAACAAACAAACATGTAAACATGTCTTCACACGAGATGTCTTGGTGGAGTAGTATGCCGAAATATTGCTTTTGTAACAGTGTTGCCAACGCTCCCAATTTGTTTCCTATACTTGCGAAAAGACCAATGGTACAGCTTTTACTCCAACCACCCTTTATACAAGCATCTATCTCATCTCCTTTCTCCCTCTAGCCGGTCTACCAACCCCGCCAGTACGTCGGGCGACGCCGCCGCCGCGGCCCGCTTCAGCGGATACATCGAGCTCAGATTCAGCGCATGTGCCGCTGTCAGCTGCTGTGCACGCGGCCGCACCCTCTGCGCCCGTACCTTCGGCTTCGGCTACACCTGAGGTTAAGGAGCCTGGCGATGCCATTAAGTCTAAAGAGGTTAGTAGAGCTTGAAGAGGCAGAGGAATCTGTCAAAACCATAAAAATATTGCTCATCGTCCTTTACACCATATGCAGGTATAAATTCGTTTTACAAGAATAAATATCTAGTTGGTCGTCCTTTCTTTTCCTTAGGAATCTATGCTTTGGGACGGGCATTCGGCTTGAACTTTGTAACAAATGGCCGGATCGGCTTTAGTTTATTAGTGCCTGTAGATTGTACATTTTTAGGGTTCCTTACCCAAAGGGCGCCAACAGAACCCTATTACTAAATCTCTGCTGTCCTTCCGTCCGTCTTACTATCTGCGGGCTGTATCTCCTGAACCGTAATAGATAGACAGTTGAAATTTTCACAGATTGTGCATTTCTATTGCCGCTATACCAACAAATAATAAAAATTAAGTAAAATAAAGGTGGTCTCTATTAAAGAAACGTATTGTTTCGACGCTTTTAGCTTTATGGTACAGAACACTTCGTGTGCGAGTCCGACTCGCATTTGGCCGGTTTTTGGTTTGAGTAAGGAAAATCGTATTGACTTTACTCGAATACAAAGTAGTATTGTTGCTCTTTCGGCGTAGATTTTAACCAAAAATTATGCTCATTTATTTTCTAGGCATCACCTTCACCCTACTGCGACTTCTGTCTCGGCGACGACCGCGAAAACAAGAAGACGGGAACGCCCGAAGAGTTAGTCAGCTGCTCCGACTGCGGCAGATCAGGTAAGAGGCGCGGCCGGCCTCCGCGCAACGGGCTCCCCAAGCCCACGTGTTACCACCTCGAGAATCGCGTCTGCGAACGCCATAGACATCTCAGAGACAGCATTAAACTCAATGGAGTCGTAGAGATACTCAGCTCTATGTCCTACTCAGCTGATGACTTCGATAACTTCGCCTCCCAAACGAAACTCCTCAATGACGAGTACGGACAGTATCCCGTCTCCCCACCCTCCCGTCAAAGCCCTACTTACGACAGTGAAGTCTACGTCACCCGCTCCAATAACATCTAAATTCTGAGTTTCTGAGTATTATTTGTGTGTTTGTCTCTCACAAAAAAGTTCTGGGAATTTTTTTTGTCGGTCCTACCAAAGAGAATGTTTGATGGCTAGTTTTAAATGTTACATTCCAGGTTTCATACTCTAATTTTCGAATGAAAAGACCTTTGATGCATATTTAGTAGTTTTAATGTTGTAATCATATTAATAGAATAGTGGCATCACAATAAATATGTCAATATCTTTGTCTAAAGTATACTACGTCATATCCGAACATAAAAGTTTAAATATATCCCTAATAATTCTATATCACATATCATTGTGATTTTTTTTTTATCTGCGTGTCAATGTTTCACTATGTGATCTTGGTGTTGCCATGTGAAAAACAACACTTGTGACGATGGATGCCAAATGATGAGATATTTTAAATTGTTGTCTGTTGTAATGTTTATACCTTAATGTTTTATATTATTTTTAGTGAGTACAAGTGCCTTATCAAAATTACATGATTTCGTGTGAGAATCACTAGATCGTAGTGTTGCCAGTAGCCTCGTTACAAGAGCGAGATATTTTTTTAGGGTTATTTCAAATTCTTATATTTATATTATTGTTTAGATTTAAAAAAAAACTTACACTGTGTAAACCTTATTTTACGATTAAACTCGGGTTATTTATCAAATAAATATTAAATTTATTATTATAAAGATTGCAAATTTTACGAAATTAGAATGTAGTTTTGTTATACTTTTGACAAGTAATGCATTTTTAAAAGCAATAATATTTAACAGTCGTAATCTGGCAACACTACAGACAATTTAATTTAGTCATAGCTTCGCTTGATGCCAAAAAATGGCGCCGCTTGAACTAAAGTTCTTCAGTGGCGCCAATCGTTCAGATGTCCCTAGCTTTCTAGTCACGCTGCAACAAAGTCACTGCACGCGTTACCCTGTGCCCAATATATCTTGAAAAAAAGATGGCGGCGGTGCCCGCGAAGGCAAACGTCAAATTGACATTTTGTATGTCAAATTGACGCAAGATAAATTATGTTCAAAAAGCACGCCAGTGCACGCATTCGTCAGTAATCGTGTAGGTCAACTCAGAACTTAAGAATTTGATGCATCATTATGTCTATTTGACGAATAATATTGCTATTTGAAGCTTCTGTGCTACTTGTCGCGGGTTAGAGTTGCTCATACATACGAGCGACACGCGTCAACGGCAGTGACAACTGCAGCCGTCGACGAGTGTCTACGGCTGCCGTCAACGCGTATTCGTTGCCGTCGACAACATGCCGCTCATGTGAGCATCGTACTACACGAGCCGCACGTGTGTCTGCATACTTAGAGATTCCGAGTCTGTTAGATTTGTAGTTGTACCTACACGGATTTTATAAAAGAACAAGTTTAAATTCAAGATAAATTGGCCATAGAGACACAGTTACCCGACTACGCAAGTATAGATAGCAATAATTATGGATTTTATACAAGTTTTTTAGCAATACAATATTTTCAATATGTTTCTAATCACATTTTAGTTAGAAAATGTTTGATGCTCGCGCTAGGGGTGAAAGAAGACTTCAGTTCCTTTTTTCGCCTTTGATGCTGGCATAAATCATAGTAACTGGGCGAAAATATGACACATCGAGTTTCGGAAAAAGTTTGGGCTTGGTTTCCTACAAGAGCGGTGACTGCCCCCAAGCGGCCGCAATGTCCAAAATACAAAGCGGTTTTGACACCTTAATGTTGCACCTGTACCGCCGCCAGGGATTAACGAGAAGCAAGTAGAGCTAGCACTAATAAAAACGAGTAGGCAAGCAACAGTAGCGGGTCCGCGACGGCGACTGCGTATGTGTATGTACAAAACGTGAGTCTCTCAGCGAGTCCTGCCCGCCAACCGAGTACTCGCTTTGTTGATCTCTCTTGCCGCTGCGACAAACGAGTTCTCGCCGGCGGTGTAAACAGTCAGCGTTCAACTATTAATATATGTATCTCTTTTACTTACACCAACCTTCAATCTTTTGTCGAGAAAACCCCTTGCTCGTTGGCGGTGGGACATATGCCCATTACCTTTGTGACAGACTTTCTAAAGCGCGATGTGGCATATTTACGCTCGGGTTCTTCAATTGACTATTTCAACCCTTTTTAAGGCATAGGGAGTATTTCTACAAATACTCCCTATGCCTTAAAAAGGGTCAAGGGTGCTACACACTTGTTCGGCACGGCCTGGCGGCAAAATCGAATATATTATGTAGATGTATGTTGGGAAAAAGCTTAGCTAGAATTGTGCCGGGCCAAGAACATGATTCAGCGACGGTAGATGCCGAATGAAGTTTGACGGTCGGCATGAGCCGAATTGGTTCGAGCCGGGTGTATTGTTTGACAAACACTGCCGAATCGAACAAGTAGGTAGCACCCCTTATTGATTAAATAACTACCATAGATTTCGTGCGTTTTCTCGGGTCTTAGATAAAGAATTTTACATTGAATCGTCACTAGTTTTTTAAACACTGGAGCGAGGTTTGCAATAAAAGTCCTGTACACACTTTTTTACTAATTCTTGTGTTCAAGAACTATTTAGTCGGGGTATAATAGTGTTAAATAATAATATATCCTAAGCGTAGGCGGGTCAATAATAGTAGCTTATTACATAAATGTTATAACATTACATATAAATAGGAGCTTTTACGTGCCTTTTTTATCACCATTTTTTGTATAGTAACCCAAAGATTTTGAGAGAAAATAAACTTAGGTTTTTAAAAGATTAACTTCATGTTATTTTTCAATGCGCCGTTTTTATTGTACCGTTACAACCTTTGTATATATTTTTAAATATTAAAAATGGCCAGTTTAAATAGGCCCCCCATACTATAATCGTTACAATTATATTTTCTCATGACCATAGATTTAAATGTATTTTTTAAAGTATCTCTGCTTTTATTTATTTTTGATACATTATGTATCATGCGCATTGTTCATAAAATATCATTCCTATAGTTTATAGAATGTTTTTGTTTTATTTTTTAAGAAAATTTTAATCGAAATTAGGTTTTAAATTTTTAGATATAAAATTTTATATTACGATATATTGACAATTTATTTTCTTGATAGTATATTTCTATATTAGTTATGCAATATATATACTTTAGAGTTTAGTTAATTGTTGTGGCGATGGAATCTGACATTGTACACTTGTTTAATCTTTTAACTGAAAATCTTATGGTTCTGAGCTCAGTAACGTATATTTTGGCCACATTTTCATGTCTGTGACTCATTCCCATTCTTCTTCATTATTATGTATTTATTAAAAGTTTATGCACAATTTAATTAAATACTACAAAGTCAGACTTAATGCCTGAGGCATTTTCTACCAGTCAACCTTAGGGCGATGCAAAGACAAAACATGGCAGGTGCAACGTACGGGATAGATAGCTCGGAAATAACTATAATTAACTGTAGTTTTGATTATTTGTCATCACTATAGCTTCTTTCCACCTTTTTATTGTCCCCACTTAGATTATTACCTACTTAAATAGTTATGACATCATCTGCCTAGCCTTTTCCCAACTATGTTGGGGTCGGCGTCCAGTCTAACCGGATGCAGCTGAATACCAGTATTTTACATGGAGCAACTGCCTATCTGACCTCCACAGCCCAGTTACTGGTTATCACGTTACCCTTTGCTAAGAATGGTTGTCGAGACTTTTAGGCTTCTGACTACCCGTAACGACTGTCAAAGATCTAGGAATGACAGCAGTTTCATTTCAATTTCCATGTGACAGAAATGAACGTGTGGCCCATAATAACCTATTGTGTGCAGACCATGGCTTGATAATGGTACCTATGTACTTAACCCTGGCGCCGCGTATAAAGTCCTTCAGGGAATCGGAAAAGTAGGAAAGTAGTATAAGTTACCGTTTTATAAATAAAATATATTAATATTGTGTCTCGTCTCCTTAGGTGCCTTAGTATGTGCAATTGTAACCTTCGATAGAGTTCGTATTTATTATAATAATATGCTGTATCTATACAACGTGTATTAGAAATGTGTGGGCATATTTATGAAGTTTCTCCATGGGACCCAACATCGTAAACGCGAAAAAAATATCAGCCGTAGCTTCACACAATGTGACATGCCTTCCAACACGAGTAAATTTTCTACTGCAAAAGTCCACTCGTCGTAGTTTTCCCTGCCCTTTGACTTAGGCACACTGGCTAAATAGTTAATTGTCATCTTGCACAACACGACAGTATCAATAATAAAACTTGAAAATATGGGATAGCCCATAACCTAAAGTAAACGCGTTTTATTCACCCTTACATGTAGTACATATATCTCTATGACACAATAGCTTCACATTCACACATTCCATAACATAGATGACGCTAGTAGGTACATTTTGATATAAATTACAACAAGCTGTCCAATTAATTTGGGTCGAGTAGGTAGGTATTGAAGTTTTGCATGGGACAGTTGATTATTTTTGCGGGATTACGATGTTCGTCCCATTGAGAAAGTTGTACAGTTTGATGGTCTGTACTACACTCTTAAATATGACTATACCTTTCTGATACATGCTGTATATCGACGCCTTAGAGTGAAAACCTCTTAAGTGTAAAAGAAATAATTTTTCAGGAGGAAGATACAACTGCGTGCTGTACAATTTTTGTACGGCGTCTTTTATGTTTTTTTTGTTAATTTATAGGTAAGTTTAACCCGCTTTCATATCCAGAACAGTCATATTCTCGAAGATTGACCGAAATGCATAAAATGCTACTTACAAGGTATTCATACAAAAAACTATGCAAATGCATTCCCGAGGTTTTCACTCTAAGGCGACGATATGTAATTGGTTATACGGGGTGGTTGTTTTAAAGAACTGTCAAAGTGAGGGAATTTGCTCAATGATTGTATTTCTCTTGTCAAGAAAAGGGCTTATGTTCTTCATAGACTTTGATTTACTGAGATGAAGGTTTTAACAAGTTCGTGCAACAGTTTCTGAATTGAAAATCATTTACATTGGCTACTCCCGACTTACAAGGTAACAGGGTAAAATCTACGAAGGTTAATATCTATTGATATTCTAAAGACAATCATCTAGTTCAAAGTTGGCTTAATTTTAAATTACCACCCTGTATAATGGTAAAAATGCTGTGGTTTACTATTTATATAAAATACACTCTGGACTCCTGAATCGAGCCACCCTGCACTTTTTGTGAAACCATATTCTTAAGTTAACCATTTTAAATAGCCGTGAATTCAAATTCGGAACAATGAAAACACCAAAATGATGGCCAGTGGGGTAATTGCATAATACACTAACAGTGGCAATGGCTTTCATTTTGACAGTTCAACAATATTCATTGCGTTATTCACGTTGTTGAGTAGACAAATTTTTTGAACATATGAAGCAATGGATTAGCAATAGCCGTCAAAATGATTCAGATTGAGATTGATAGTGTTACGCAATTAGGGTGCTACCCTGTGTGTATGTCGGCATCAAAACTGCATAAAACTTTATCTTTACCCTATAATTATTTTGATGTTTTCCGTTAGACCTCTTATGAAATTACGCTTCATTAAGGAGTCCGGGTGTGTATTAACATAAACAATAAATAATCACTATAGATGAAATACGTGTTTAGTACTTTTACTAAAATATTGAATAATAATATTATAACCCTTTTAAAGAAAATTATATTATTTATTATTATCAATTTTATGTGGGATTTTAAATGGAAAATGCCTGGAGTGTTTTTAAATATCTCCATTTTTTTCAAGAGTTGTTGTGTTATGTGGTACTTTAAAGTGCCAGTTTATCACTGTTTGTTGTAATATAAATGTTTATTGACGGTACCAAATGTTAATTTCTCATATTTTGTCTATCTCGGCAATATCTATATATTTTATTTAAAAATTTGATGCCTGCAGGGAAGTGCATAAATGCGGATACCCAAAGATTAAAATAAAAAAATCAAATGTTTCCGTTGTTGTTCCATATATTTCCTTTATTTTAGCGTAAGACCGAGAACTTATAAAAATTAAAAATTATTCATGTTTTTTTTATTATTTTATTTTTTTTGTAACAAATTGCTACTTTATCAGAATTAAATTGTATAAACTCGATTCTTAGACGATTTTTATTTAGTTTAGCTGTGCTGAAGAATAGTGAATGTGCACTTCCCTTTAGACATTTTATTTTTTCTCTTCTAATTAAATTGTAAGTCATTAATTGTTCTAAGTGTTGTTTATTTACTTTTTATTTTTCACTATTGTTCGGCACATTGTTTTCCCCTATTCTATAATTATTTGCAATAAATAGAAAATTATATAAAATTGCGAAGGCGATTGAAGATTGGATAAGGTAAGAAAATACTATGTGCCTTACAATATGTGAATTTGTTTCATTTTTATTATTGTTTTGGAGCTCTTCATTTTCATAATGTACTAATCGTTTGTGAAAGAAACGTTACTGTATATGGTTACTCTGAATATCCTGCAAAATAATAACACGTCTTGTTAATCTAAAGGATACGATCTTTTTGTAATTTTAAAGTTATTAAGTTCATCCAAATTAATTGGCAACGAAACTAATGACAAACCCAGTTACCTTCACAAGACTGAAAAGAAGGACACACCAAGACCATCAATTGGATGGAGCACAGACTTCATACCTTGCAAGATCAGAAACCATCATCTGCCTATTGCTGAATGTCTCAGGACAGATTGCGTTAAAAAGGAGAAAAAAAAAAGTTTTTTTTTAATGCTAAGTTGTTGTTTTAGTTATTTAGCTATCGGATTTTTTTTGTCGGCGCTAGTCGATAGTGTCTTTCCTAATGACCTTTTAATTATTTTACACGATTTTAGATAAACACTTTATAAAAAAAAAAGTAAATGAAGAGATTCCAAAAACATTATTATATCTATATTTTGCGTAACATTATTATACCAGACGCCATGTTATACGTAATAACATAGCTCCCCCCTCTATGCACAGGTCACCCGACTTGTCTACAGTTCACGGTGAACATGATCGTGTCAGTGCGCAAGTATCGCTGGCAATGCATCGAGTGTAAGTGCTGCTCTGTCTGTGGCACCAGTGATAATGATGTAAGTACCATTATTATATTGTGCTAGCCTTTACCCGCGGCTTCGCTCTCGTGCTCGATCACAGAGCCCCAATTCTGTATGGTAATTATTATTCCCCGCGTAATCTTACAACATGCAAACCTTCAATATCGCGTCTTGTAGAAACCTCTATAACGGTAAGGCATCGAAATTTCAACCTTACGGACAGGGTAATACGATACCTTTTGGTCTGGTTGTCAGACTTTCGGGCTTCTGACGACCCGTAACAACTTTTAAAGATCCGCGAATGATAGCCGGGACCAACGGCTTAACGTGCTTTCCGAGGCACAGAGGGGTATGTAAAAATGGTCACCATCTACCGGCAAGACCGTAGCTTAACCTGATCGATCGACCCGTGCGGCTGTTATTACTTAGCCACGAGCTCCTCAAATAATTTGTTTTTTCTTTCTTTCTTACATGGAGTGACTACGATAATCTAATTAAGTATTTTCTCTGTGTTATTTACAGGACCAGCTGCTGTTCTGCGACGACTGCGACCGCGGCTACCACATGTACTGCTTGGCGCCGCCGCTCGACACGCCGCCCGAGGGCTCCTGGTCGTGCGCGCTCTGCATCAAAGAGTTCCACACCAAGTGAGCTGAGGTAACTACAGCTTGCTATTGTTATTCTGTGTGACTACCACCTATAGATGGGCAATCCACCGGGTTTAAACCCGGTGCTTTTGGTAAACACCCGATAAACACCCAACTTTCTGGGTCTTTATGGGTGTTTATCAAAAGCGCCGGGTTTAAATCGGGTGGATTGCCCATCTATACTACCAGCGCGACTACCATGTGGACGCAACCTTATTTATCTAACCATTGATTTATACACAACATAAAGAGACAAAACAGAAAAATACGTACGAAAGTGATTATTTCGGGGCGTATGATACGCCCAGTTTCTCGTCTATGCATAATCAACCTATAACGTTGCCTCTACTGGGACACAGGCCTCTTTGAGAAGAAAGGGCCGTAATCCACCACCCGGGCCCAGTGCGGATTGGTAGATGTCACATGTCTTCGAATGTTTGGTTCTAGGACATGCCGGTTTCGTCACAATGTTTTCTTTCGCCGTTTTTGAGAGCAGTGGTGATGAAATAAATTACACAAAGTAAAGCGCCTGCCTGGGTTCGTACCCACTACGTACACGCAAGTCTGGGTCGTTACCACTGGGCCATCACTGCTTTTCTCGTCTAAACAATCAATCATCATCATCATCTGCCTCGCCTTTTCCGAACTATGTTCGGGTCGGCTTCCAGTCTAACCAGATGCAGCTGAATACCAGTATTTTACTTGGAGCGACTGCCTATCTGACCTCCACAACAACCCAGTTACTGGCTAATACGATACCCCTTGGTAAGACTGCTTGTCAGACTTTCGGGCTTCTGACGACCCGTAACGATTGTCAAAGATCTACGAATGACAGCCGGGACTAACAGCTTTACATGCTTTCCGAGGCACGGAGGGGTTTCGGTATGTAAAGATGGTCACCCATCCACGGACAAACCGCGGCAAGCATAGCTTAACCTAATCGATCGACCCATGCGGCTGTTATTTCTTGCTACACCACAAGCCACTCAAAATATACAATCACATTTTACATATGAGAGCAGTGGTGGCCAAGTGGTAATGGCCGCGACTTACGAGGAGTAGGTCGTAGGTTCGAACCCAGACAGGCGCTTTACTTTGTGTAAATTATTTCATCACCACTGCTCTCAAAACGGTGAAGGAAAACATCGTGAGGAAACCGGCATGTCCTAGAACCAACAATTCGAAGACATGTGACATCTGCCAACCCGCACTGGGCCCGCGTGGTGGATTACGTCCCATTCCCTCTCGCTGAGAGGAGGCCTGTGTCCCAGCAGTGGGAACATTATAGGCTGATTATGTATATTACACAAAAATTAATTGCTCTTTAGATCCATTTTCAAATTATTCATGTTTTCTAACCCCGTTAATACACGCGAAGTAAAGTTACGCCAAACGTCAACACGATACGAGAATTCAATCATCCAACAATAAAACCCTATTTTCTTTTACTAACCTATGTTTTTTTTTTTTTTCAGTTTGCAAGAGAGGAAGGCCGTGAGAGAAGATAGCTAGGTAGACGAGATAACGAATTATAGCGGCAGTCAGGTTATAGGGTACAAGCACGTGATCAGATAGTGTTTCTGTAAGTTGGGACTGTAAACAGTGTTGCCATAGTTTAGTGAGATTCTGCGCGGGAGACGGCGGTGTGACCAATGTTCTTTTTTATATTTTTTTGTGGAGTATTTTTTTATCATGAGGATTATTTATGCGTGAGTGATTACAATATTATTATTAATTGTATGATGGCCTAACGTAGATTTTTTATATATTTTTTTAAATGTTGTCAGACTCAACATTTGGGGCTCGATAATGAAGATTATTCATTATTTTTACTAGTAAGTAAACAGGAACAATTTAAATATTATAATGCACGTTGTCTCATCAAGTATTATCGCGCAAATTACTTATTTACATACCTATATTTTGCTTAGAGATTTTATTTTGTAATGATAATTTTATTTACACGTATACGCCACCGTTTCCCGCGACAACTCTTCATCGTATCGTATCGTATCTTGAGTCACTGCGTTAGCGCTCTTTCTACCTCTACCGGTGCTTGCTTTAGTATTTTTTTAATTTATTTATCTTCTTACACTCAAGCAGGGTTGATGAATTACGTACGGAACCAGGAAGTAAACATGATACATCGAGTTTTAGAAACCCGACCGCCACGGCGGCAGCGTCTTAATCTGACAAGCTCCGCTAGTGAGACATAATTGATTTTCTATTGTTTCGTCACCGATCGGTAACGCGTGGGGCTTGACCGGTTAAAGACGGCAAAAACTACTAATAAAATTCTTGGCACCGAAAGTGCGTGTGCATAGTACTTCTGTCACGGAGCGCCTTCAATACCATCAATTTCTATACGCTATTAGAGTGAGGCCACACTGCACCGTTATGTTGCGTTGCTCAAGTTTGAATCGGGCTGTATGAGAAACACAGAGGGCGCTCTGCAAAGCTAAACTTGCTAATACTTGATGTGGCATATTTACAGACGTATACTGTAGTTTCGTGGCGCCATGGTGCATGATTTTACAGATGAATTATTTTGCAAGGGAATTTACACAGTATTACTAACCAAATGAAGATCAAAATCGAGTTAACAGTTTTGAGACCTACGTCCTCCCATTTTAATCCTTAATGTGTTGGTAATACGGTGTAAATTCGCTTGAGAAAAAGGACCTATGTAACTGTAGGGAATTTTAGAGCATGATTGCATTGATAGCACTTATGAGTATGAACAACTTATAGTATAGAAACAAAAATAAAACAGCTGTTTCTGTAAACAATAAAAGCGAGTGTTTTACAATATTTTTAGTTTGTCCCATACTATTTTTAGGATACATTCTTATGACTACTAAATTGCCCATCTTTGCGCATATTTGTACATAATCTTTTGTAATTTTTTATATATTTTTTTTAGGGTGGAAACCCTGTGAATGATTAGGTTGTGCTATTTTAAAAGAAGAAAGAAGTCGGATTGTGAGCCGTCTTTCATTCTTCCTTCTCAATTTTTAATATTGTACAGACGCCAGCACATCAAGCTACCCGAAACTGTCAAATTTTCCCAATCAACTTTGAACTTTATGCTTTAGCTATAAAGTTGAAAATCTATTAAGGAAATTTAACAGATTGTAATAGCTTGATGTGCTGGCGTCTGTACACTTTGATTTTTATTATTTCTACATTCTTAAATTGACGAGTTGGTTTTAAAGGGCAAGAAAATAACCTGTCTTATCCGATATACGAGTCAGTAATTTAAATGAGACATCGAATCAAATCTTCCAGATGTTTGATAATTTTTTTTAATAAAAAATATTAACTTTCTTTAAAAAATGCGTAATTTTTCAACCCTCCATATTCTCTAGCCCGTATTCAAATCGATCAAACTTTCCAGTCTCGTATCATCTTATAACTAAGCTACTATGGTTCTTATTGTAATAAGATTTAAGACTAAAATCGTATGTAAATGTTAACTGTAAAATCGCGGGCGAATCCAGTCATTATACGTAATAATCTAATAATTGTTCGTGTATAGGTTTTCACCTTTGAGAGTGTCCATTTCTAGTAGTTTTTCGTGTTACTGGCTTTTGAGATCCGGAATTCCGGGACGGAACTTAAGATCCGTGTTTCAGGGCTTGGGAAATTGTGTGCGTTCCGAAATCCTTAATTCCGGATTTCTGACTGGCCTAAAGAAGGGAGTTGTGAAAAATTGACAGAACGGTTTCTTTTTAATTAATACTACAATTATTGTAAAATATTATGAATATTCTGATTATTTTCATCATAATTGTCGACCAAATTACCGCTCAGTACGACCGATGAATCATGGCCGATCCGAAATTCGCGCAGAAGGTTGCGCAATAACATTTTTTAGGAACCAAATGGTGACAGTGTGAGCGAGAGAGCATGCGCAAATTCATCGACCCTATTGTAGTGAGCTAGAGATAAGATTTGTTAATAATTCAATTGTTCACAACTCTCATTTGACACTAGTTTCACTGTGCTTTGATCGCTGTCTGCATTTAGTGTACCGCGGTACCAAACGGTACCAGGTGGGAAATCTGTTAAAATATAAGTACATTAGTGTGTATCATGTATGTTTAAGATAGACTACGGTTAACGCAATGTGTGACATTGTTAGACAAAAGATATGGCCGGAGTTCTACGGGCACGATAGTTTAAAAACTTGTGTAGGTTAACGTGGATACCATTTTGCATATTTGTGAGTTTGCATCGGCAATTTGTTGCACTTACAAAATATTCTTGTCGTGTAAGTCCCTTACTGAGACTTTGAAGTGCTCTATACTAGAGTGAGAAGGCTAATCGTAAACGCGTGGACTTGCTCTAGAGAATAACGTCTCTAATGACCGTTTTCACTAACACCGAACGACATCTAAATGTCTAAATAAAACTGCGCTGTTGGGTTTTCAACGCTCGGTTTAGCGTAGAAAGTTGAAAATCCAATATCATTCATCAATAGCGTAGGCGTCGCCTAGTGTTAGTAATAATAAACGGACATAAGTGACAGCAAGAGATAAAAATACAGAAAAATATTGATACGTTCTTATATCGTCACAACACTGGGAAAACTCTAAGGGCCGATTTTACCAAAGTCAGATATCTTTTATCGATGGAATAAAATTGACGTCCTGACAGTTCTAGTATGGAAAAACTGTCAAAAATTCAAAATTTATTCTTAGGATAAGACTTATTCTTGGTATGAACGTTTGGTGAAATTCACCCTTATTAGTGTTTCTTGTTACTCTCTGCTCATCGACACAATAAATACTAACCCTTTTACTATTTACATATTATATCAGGTGAATAGTTACACACCGATTTCTCTCTTTCAGTCGTCAGTAATTTGACTTTCGAAAGAAGAAGACAAAGCGCTGTGTAACTATACAGACGCTATACAACGTTTATTAGTAAGGGGGTATATATTTTCAAGTTTAACGTTCAAGCGGGCGCGCGGTCATTTGTAACGCCAGCGGTCGCGCGTAACCTAAACAGGGATTTAAAACACTAATTATTTAATAATATTTTTTTGTATTTATTACATTATCATTACGTTAGGACATAAAACAAAATTATAAAATCAAAATAATATTCTAATTTTCTTTGGATTAGTAAGCAATTTGGCATTATAAATTTTCTTATATACCTCTTAACTTTCGCGTGCTTTCGACGCCTGCGCCGCGACTAAAACAAATGCGATCTATGCACACCGGAGGGTGCGGGGAGGGGAGTTAAACAGTTTATTTCGTGCACAGTGAAACAATGACAGGCTACTAGGGATGGGAAATACATGCAACAAGAAATAACGATATTAAGAACGAAAATGTATCGAGATTCGAGTGCGGTCGATTCGACGCCGCGCGCCTGCTTGAAGGTTAAGTATAGTCTGGCGCATCGTATCCTTAGAACTTCTGCTTTTTAGTTACGATGTAACATTGGGTGATAATGTCGTCAGTGATAATAACTATACCGTCTATTGCTGTCCTAATGCAGGGCAAAGACCTCTAGCGAAGACACAAGGCTTGATCAACACGCTTGCTCAATACGGGTTGGCGATTCCAGAATTAATCAACTTCACATTATTCACTTTTTTATAAATAGTGGAGTTTTTGTCTGCGTGCGTCTTGTTTTCGCAACGAAAAAAATTGTTTACCGTTCATTCTGCCCTTTTTTATTTTAGTTCGGCTCCTAAGGGTAATAGCGTGATGTTTAATAGCCTATACTTAGCCCTACTAAAGAATTGGGCTATCAAACGCAAAAATATTTTTTCAAATTCGGCTGGTAGTTTCAGAGATTACCCCCTAAATACAAACAAACAAATTTTACCTCTTTATAATATTAGTATAGATAAGAGAGATTTAGTGTCAGAGACAGAGAGATCTTCTCTCTCATGTAACGAAATGTGCCTAAACGTGACGCGTCCTTGAAGTTTCACTCGCAGTTCTCCTTCAATTATCGAATCGCCGCCTAAAAAGTTTTACTTCAAAAAGTAATCTTAAAGTGTGTTATTGTGATGACATTATCACTCAATCGCGAATCGTAACGATTCACTTTTATTTTTGTACTAATCCCGAACTTTAAGTAACACATGATTGGCGATATCCACAAGCATTCCAATTTTGATAGTCGTGGAATTCATTTGTCATATCTATAATGTTAGTGGGCAATTCGTTTGTGTGGGTAGACTGGACAAACAATCTGGGATGAGAAAACGTGAGATTTGTATTAAAGTGGGTATAAAGTCTCACGCAAACTGAGGCCGAGGCCGAGATCTATAAACGTTACTTAGTTTGTACTTTGGCTAAGCTTTCCTGTCACTTTCATACGACTGTCAAACTGCAAGTGTTAGATAGAGACGCGGGCCTGATTAAGCACAAGAACGTGCTAAATCTGATTTTTAATTTGCTAGAACAAAATGACAGCTAGTATAAACTAACTAATGTCATTTTAGCTAATATATACTAACTAATGTCAAAAAAGGTCGATCGCAGCTGTCGTTTTAGTCTAGAAAATTACAAATCAGAGTACGTGACGTTTATAGATATTGACCTGAGATCTATGGTGCGAATTTGTCTTCATTCAAGCTAAGTACAGTCGTGTTTTCTACTAAAATGAAGCTTATTTGTATGAACGTTAATGTGTATATAAGCGACTGTGACAAAGCGTTTCAAACGGATATGAACATTGTATGAATAAGGTTCATTTTTGTATGAAACGCTACTGTACTTTGCTTGAGTAAAGTAGAAATTAGCTCTATAGGTGTCAGCCTAAGTGTCCACTTCTTATGTACTAACTAATGGATTTATGTTTAATTGTGTGAGGAATTTTACCAGATATACGTGTTTTTTTATTTTACTATAGCACAAATTGTTTTCGAACAACGTTAGTTTATTGTAGCAAAATGTAGGCAATGTTTTTTTGACAAACTTACTTTTGATGTCATTTTGTTTTTATTGACACAGTAAAATAAATGCTGATAACTAAAAAAATCTACTAACATTTATAACTAGATAACATATGTATATAATAATCAGCCTGTAGTGTTCCCACTGCTGGGATACAGGCCTCCTCTCTTATAGGCTAATTATCTACCACGTGGGCGTATAGAAACCTTGGAATACTTTTTTGCCCTACTCATACATTCTCGTCCGAAAGACTGTCTTTGGATATCCTAGATTCAAAGATCAATGTTTTTTCGTACAATGACTTCAACATTTTTGGTTGTATACTTACATCATGTATTTTTTTTTCAACCCAATATCGGAACTAAAATTGAGCTTATGGCAAACACTGGTTCGAAAAAAAATCACTGTATTTTGATGTTTCCTGCATAATAATACCAGCCTATTATTATCCCACTGCTGGGCAAAGGCCTCTTTTCACACAGAGAAGCCACAAGCATTGATCACCACGTTTGCTCAAGACGGGTTGGATTTCAGATTATTATTTTGATGTCTTGCATACACAATTTTATTCTTAAAACTGCGTATATCTGGTAAAATAAAATAGAGTAAAGTAAAATTGTCGTAAGTAAAGCTGTGATCAGATTAGGAGGTTGTGATGGGGATAAGTGTGGGTTTACAAGGATTTTTTAATAAAAAAAATATGCTTTTTATTTTTTAAGGTTAGTAACTTAGCGCAAGTACCGAATTTTTGCTTTAATGAAACGGAACAAAATTTTAATTCCTGCCAGCTTGAACGAATCTTCGATCGGGCAGCCGACGTTTAAGGTGATCTTACGACTGCAACTGCCTAGTGTAGCGGCAACGTCGCCCAATCGCAATGACAGACCGCCTGTGGGTAGTCGCTACGTCCCCGTCAAGGGGTGCGGCAGGCGGGTTATGCGTGTGGCCCTAGTTCAGCGGCGGTATACAGTGCCCGTTATTACGGGGACGTTCGTTGGGGGCACGTGTACGCCTGGACCCTAATTGCGTAACACTATAAGTCTCTATCTGTATCATTTTGAAGGATATTGCTAATCCATTGCTTCATATGATCGAAAAATGCGTCTGCTCAAAAACGTAAATAACGCAGTGAATGTTGTTGAACTCTCAAAATGACACCCATTGCTACCGATAGTGAGTTACGCAATTACCCCGCTGGCCTGGGGCATCTTGCCTATGTATGACAGACCGCAGTGATACGGCTGGTTTTGTTACTGTATGAGAACTAGTATATGGCGACATTGCCGCCTGTTACCGTTTTCTACTGCGATTGCGGTCGTCTTCGGAAGATCACATATAAAGGTGCATCCAGACAGAGCAAGGCATGCGCAGCAAGTGTTTTTTTTATATGTTAGATGCCTGAGCCTAAGGCAACCGAATATATAAAAAAAAAAAATCATTTGGGGCGCATGCCTCGCTGTCTGGATGCACCTTTAGGTAAGCGTCCACGGCTCCGTATTGTACGAATCGGACGTATCGTATCAAACTGATTTTTAGTATTCCGATCCTTTGTACGGACCGCATGGATCGGCCCGTCGGTAATAAATAAATAATAAACCATTTTTAGGTTACAAAGACCCATAGATACATACTTTAACCTAAGTATACATAATAATATAGTAACAATTTTTTTTAGTAAATAAAACTTAACTAATGCCGACGCCGATGCAAAAAGAAAGAACATTTATTTGAACTATGCTCGGCGATGTCATACGGATTGCCGATCAAAGGAAGCACTCGGAGTCACTTGAAGGGCAGATGCGCGGGGACGCACCCGCCCTCCAAGTGACAGTTACGTCAGCAATCCGATGCTGCCAATACAGTGGAAGCGCTGCCACAAACTAATAGGTGCGTTTGATACGATCCGTCCGATGCGTACGTCGAAGAACTGTAGACGTTTACCTTTAGTGTACAGTTTGATGTGGGTAGTCAAAAATAGCTCACTTTGTAATCGTTGCTACTACTGTGTGATAGGCGGACACACTCGATCGCGAGCGCGACAGATGCCTCATTGCCTGTTCTTTCCAATAACAATTTAGGATCGCTCCAGCGCCTAGTGCGAGTTTTTATGCCTAATTGATCGCGTTAACGTTCAATTCAATTTAAGGCTTGCTCACATTACAGGTGGGCCGCACCGCACTTATTTCTACGAAAATGCGTTGCGCCGCGGCCCGTTGTTGCTGTAATGTGCGGTTAGCATTATATGGAAGAATTGTCACCAGACGGCGCATTCAGTCAGTACCAATTAATCGAGTGATCGGAATAAAACTTGCACTAGTCACTTGTCGAAATTGGATTAGGATTTGATTATTTTTAATGATATTGACTACGACTATTTTAGTTATTTTTATACTGAAGCCAACCGCGATCATGACTCACCTTTTTAGGCTCGAAATGTTTAGTAACATACTTAATCTTTATTTTAATAGTTTAAAGTAATTTAATTGTAGTGACTGAGTATTTACATACGGTACTTTTATTACTTTAGCTATTTTTTTTTTACAATTATGGTGACTTCTACATCCAATTTCGATACGACATAGCTTTCCGATTAACATTACTGAATTTGTTAGAATATATTGTAAATTAAGGTTTCCATCCTGTAATATTGTGTCATAACTATTTGTGGTGACGTAACTGATATAAATTGAAACGAAATGTATTATATTTGTTTTATTTTATAACCTTTTAAAGGCTTTGGTTTCCTAAGAAATCGGTCAACGGTCACAGAATAACTGATGTCCAAATACAGTGCGTTTTTTTGACACCTTTAATGTCAAATACTGGCAAAAATGACAGATCTCCATAACGGCCGTCGGAACCGGTTTCCTGGGAAACCGTAGACTTATACTACCCGGTTTTACTGACGCTACACCAAAAAACAACACAAATTCTATGAAAAGCGACGTAAAATAATTCCTTAAATCAAGTCATTTATTAAAATTACACTGAGAATCCGCCCTTTTCGACCGTCAAAACTACATAAGACAGTCCCCAAAACGCCCGCCCTTCACCACTTCCTAGTGCTTTCGCTGGTAAGATGTGGCGCAACAAACTCCCCAGCAGCACAGCTGTCTGTTCAGTTAAAAAAAACTTGCGTCTAGTAGGTATGCAATAATATTATGAGACACAGAACATTAAATTAAACTATTTACCATTTATGTCAGCTAAGCCCGCCAATATACCAATAAATAAAATGTAAACCATAGACTTAAACCCGAATACTGAAAAGGATGAACCAAGAAAGTACCTTCCCGTGGTCACATGCTACCATAGCTTATAATATGTTAGTATAGCGGCATGCGACCACGGGCAGGTACTTTCTTGTTTCATCCTTTTTAGTAGTCGGGTTTTAGTCTTAATTTTTTTTTTTGTTTTTTTATTGCACAACTAATTCCTAATGGCGCCTGTACGTTTTCCGCGAGTGCTCTCGCGATGTCTCGCCGAGAGCGCTCGCAGGATAGGTCGAGTGGCGAGTGCGACCCTGTACACTCGCACTCGTCATGCCTCGCGGTGCCTCGACGAGAGTGTACAGGCGCCATAAGAAGTTATGTACAGACGCCAGCACATCAACCTACCCGAAACTGTCAAATTTTCCCAATCGACTTTGAACCTTATTATTTAGTGATAAAGTTGAAAATCTATTAAAGAAATTTGACAGATTGTAGTAGGTTGATGTGCTGGCGTCTGTACAAAAGATGATAAGAATCCGTGTCCGTTACCCCAGCCAGATGTTGTCGAAAATGGTCATTTGAATCTTATAGATAATTAGTTGTGCGGCTTCTGTAATTGTTGCACACATTTTTAAATTTGTTGCGCTTATAGTTTTTTAATTATTTCACAAAAACATATCCTGCTGGGGTAACGTTACCCCAGCCAGATCTTTTTCTTTCTAATGGGAATATTTAAATAAATACTAGCTATACAATTAGTTGTCTATATGAAGTAAATGTTGTGCCTTATTTTGTATTTGTACTTTGTTCGGTTGCGAAGTTATTCGAGATTTTGCTGGGGTAACGTTTTTGGTTTTGCTAGATCTTTGAAACGGTTTAGCGGATTCTTATCATATTTTGTACATGACTTCTTAGGAATTAGTTTAAATTTGTTCTGCAATAAAAAAACCAAAATAATGCATTATTGAAGTGTATTTCATTAAATAGAAATACACTTCAATTGGTCCCAGACCTCTCAATAAGAGGTTTAAAGACTTACTTTAAACGTTATTTTGAAGCTTGTAATTGCCTTCAAATGTATCTGAAGTTTCATTAGTATCCTGTAAGTATTTAACAAGTTATGATGATATTCAGTTCTTCGCGAGCACGGTCATGATGCGCGCGGTGTTATTTAAGCCTGTTTATGGATATATGAACTGAATGTTATGTCAATAATTAGTTGTTTAGTTCAGTTGTATATCAGTAAAATTTCAGCGTAATACATTGGATAATTAATGAGATAATACGATTAAAGTCATTAGGAAGTGAATGACCGTGGTAACCCGACCAAGTTTAGGTGGTTACGAAAAAGCGAAAACTTAGAACATTATGCTATCTTTTGA
Source organism: Amphipoea lucens (assembly GCA_947508005.1). Lineage (NCBI taxonomy): Eukaryota > Metazoa > Arthropoda > Insecta > Lepidoptera > Noctuidae > Amphipoea > Amphipoea lucens. Next base: position 11,128,324 of record OX382375.1, read on the forward strand.
AATGTTTAGTATAATACACCTTACAATTTTGGTACAGACGCGTACACTGTTATATACATAATAATATAATAATATCTGTACTATGAAAACATTATTATTATCTTCCAGTTGCACATATTTTCACCGATAACAATAGTGTTCGGTGGGACGCGGGAGGGGTGGGGTGAAGGGGTAATTCATTGTTTGCATAACGCACTATACATGCTCCATAATCACATAATTCATCTTGTAGAGTGCGCGTGCGCTTCCGTAGTTCCGTTTCCTGTTTTTGCAAATATTTATCGAGTGCGTGAGAGCTATTTAATAAGTGTGGCGAATTACTGTTAATGTGGAGTGCTTCTATTGATGATCATAATTATGGTGCGTGTTGCTTGATGAATTCACGAACAAGGTAAGCTTTATTGATCTGTGATTTTAATTGATATAAGTAGGTATTAGTAGACATACGTAAGTTTAGTGTTAACTGAAAAAAAAACATTGTTTATTATTTATTGTCTGTGATCATTACACATTTTAATATGTGTAAATTTAAATAAAAAATTGTAACTGTGTAGGTACTAGGGTGCTTCTTATTTTTCGACTTTTGAAAAATTACTGCGTCAGCCCGCCATTCGCTTCTATCGCCTAAAAAACGAACCTATACTTTTTATTTATTTTTTGGATAGGTTTTTAGGGGTCGCTATTGTACCTCGTGTCAAAGTTTGAAAAATTATGATAATGATAACTTGCAGCTCATTGTACATAAAACAGTTATATTTATCATTTATACATGATAAATAGTTATTTATGCAACTGTTTTATAATAAAGGGTATTAAAACACGAATGTGGGTTTTACACATGAGTATTTTAATACCTAATTATGTACAGACGCCAGCACACCACACCTACACGAAACTGTCAGATTTTCCCATTCAAATTTGAACCTTATGCTTTAGTGATAAAGTTGATAATCTATTAAAGAAATTTGGCAGATTGTAGTAGGTTGATGTGCTGGCGTCTGTACAATTGCATACAAGACTTTATCTACACCCATGATATTATGAATCCTGTATAAAAGATTCTGAAACAGTTTTTTTTTGCAATACTAATATGGAACAAAAATGGCGGCCGGCGGGATAATACGACGTGAATTCGTCTTTTTTTAAATTACTGCGCTGTGGTAGTGAAACGCGCATGCATGACACTGGTGCCGATTCTCTTGTACACCGAACTAAACTATCACTAATTCCTTACTTTTTGCTATGAGAATCTTACAGCTATTCTGCATAAAAAATTAAAAAAAAAACAACAAAAAGAAAATTAAAAAAAAATCAATCAAAAAATAATTTTGACATAACTAAAATCGAATTTGACAAACGCGACTCGTCGACACTTTTTTTCGTGAATTTTTTTTAGAGCCGCAGGCAAGCCTTGACGTGTTTTTTAAGGAGTTTTTCACTTTCAGTATGGAAAATATGAAAAATGATTACCTACATGTTGAGTTTTAGGGGTATGTGGGTTTTATAAAGGGGGTCGAATTTTCATTATTTTTGCGATAGAACACACCATTTTCACTAAATTCCTTACTTTTTGCTATGAGAATCTTACAGCTATTCTGCATAAAAAATTAAAAAAAAAACAACAAAAAGAAAATTAAAAAAAAATCAATCAAAAAATAATTTTGACAGAACTAAAATCGAATTTGACAAACGCGACTCGTCGACACTTTTTTTCGTGAATTTTTTTAGAGCCGCAGGCAAGCCTTGACGTGTTTTTTAAGGAGTTTTTCACTTTCAGTATGGAAAATATGAAAAATGATTACCTACATGTTGAGTTTTAGGGGTATGTGGGTTTTATAAAGGGGGTCGAAATTTTCATTATTTTTGCGATAGAACACACCATTTTCGAGATATAAGCTAAAGAAAAAAAAAGATACAGGACAAAAAGGAGGGTTATTTTGATTACACCTGAAGTCGAGGTGTTGGTGTGAATTTCTATTCATGACAACTAATTTTATTCCACACCTTTTTAATTAAAACAAAGCTATGTCCAAAAAAGCTCTAACGAAGTTCCTGGGGCATTTGTGGTATCTGTCCGAAGAACTTGTTGCGCTTGCTTTTTTTGATGACGAAGTTTCTTTTGAAAGCAAACAAAAAATGGTGATTGCTCTTAATAAGGAAGGTTCAGACTATAGCCCAAAGCGAATCACCTTGGATCTAAGCCACATCGAAGAAGAAAATATTGAGGATTTCGTGACCAGCAACACCTTAGGACTATTTAGAATCCTGGAAATTCCGTCTGCATTTCTTTAAAAAGAACCTCGTCTTTGGGAAGAAGATGAAGACTACAAAGCTTCCAGAGAAATTGTACGTTCTACGAGAGTGGTGAACGACATTGCGGAACGCGGTGTAGCATTTATTGAAGAATTTAATAAACTAATTACCACAGACAAAGAACAAAAACAATTTCTTCTTTTGGTTGTGAAAAATTTCAGGCAAAAGTACCCTGGTACAAAGAAATCTACTTTATTAGCATATGTCACAGTTTTTTTTTTATTCTAATAGTTATATTATTTGTGTATGCTTGTCTTTTTTAGGACTTAATTAAAGAATTTTCAAAAATACTTTTTTTTTTATTTTTCATTCGCTGGTAGCGACCCCTAAATATTACTTTAAAAATAAAATAAAAATTACATATTAGTTTTTTGCGCCTTAGAACAGAATAAAAGGGTGACACGGATCACAATAATAAAAAAAAAATTTTTGCCCAATTAAGAAGCACCCTACTGTGTACTGTGTATACTGAAATCTATATTTTAAATAAAAAGTAATGGAAAATTTCAATAAAGCAAAATTACTATCTGTAATTTTAATCTGTGATTGTTTTTAAGTATAATTAATACTTTAAAAGTTCAATTGAATTGATTATTTTAGCTGTTAATAAAAATTCTTTAATAAACATGTAGTTTTTTTTTTTAAACTTGTGTACATGTCTGTACTAAATTTGTAACACTATCCTACATATTTTAGAAGGTAGCATAATGTTCTGCGTTTTCGCTTTTTCGTAACCACCTAAACTTGGTCGGGTTACCACGGTCATTCACTTCCTAATGACTTTAATCGTATTATCTCATTAATTATCCAATGTATTACGCTGAAATTTTACTGATATACAACTGAACTAAACAACTAATTATTGACATAACATTCAGTGCATATATCCATAAACAGGCTTAAATAACACCGCGCGCATCATGACCGTGCTCGTGAAGAACTGAATATCATCATAACTTGTTAAATACTTACAGGATACTAATGAAACTTCAGATACATTTGAAGGCAATTACAAGCTTCAAAATAACGTTTAAAGTAAGTCTTTAAACCTCTTATTGAGAGTGCTGGGACCAATTGAAGTGTTTTTCTATTTAATGAAATAACCTTTAAGCTATGCATTATTTTGGTTTTTTTATTGCAGAACAAATTTAAACTAATTCCTAAGAAGTCATGTACAAAATATGATAAGAATCCGCTAAACCGTTTCAAAGATCTAGCAAAACCAAAAACGTTACCCCAGCAAAATCTCGAATAACTTCGCAACCGAACAAAGTACAAATACAAAATAAGGCACAACATTTACTTCATATAGACAACTAATTATATAGCTAGTATTTATTTAAATATTCCCATTAGAAAGAAAAAGATCTGGCTGGGGTAACGTTACCCCAGCAGGATATGTTTTTGTGAAATAATTAAAAAACTATAAGCGCAACAAATTTAAAAATGTGTGCAACAATTACAGAAGCCGCACAACTAATTATCTATAAGATTCAAATGACCATTTTCGACAACATCTGGCTGGGGTAACGGACACTAAGAATCCGCATAACCGTTTCAGAGATCCAGCAAAACCACAAACATTACTCCAGCAGAATCTCGAATAACTTCGCAGCCGAAGAAAGAACAAATACAAAATTAGGTGCAACATTTACCTCGTCTAGACAACTAATTATATAGCTAATATTTTTTTCAATATTCCCATTAAAAAAATAATGTCTGGCTGCGGTAATGTTATAAACGTTTTCCCAGCAGGAAATGTGAAATAACTAAAAAAATATAAGTGCAAAAAAAAAATGTGCGGAACAATTACAGAAGCTGGGCAACTAATTATCTATAAGATTTAAATGACTATTTTCAACATTATTTTGCTGGGGTAACGCACACCTTTTTTGTAGATATTTATAATGTAACGTAGTATGGGTAGCGTTACTTTTGTAAACAATTTCACAGCCTACAGACCTTTCACAGTAACTTTACCTCTGGTAGCTGCATACCAACATCAACCTTATTGAGGCGTAATTAAAGATCACTGTGATTTTGACAGACTTGTCAGTGGCAGCAACCCAACAGCAACGAGAACCTACTTTTTTTAAGTCGGTAATAAATCAATGCCTTCCATAAACATTGGAAAAATCATCAATGTTTAAAGTAATAAGTGATAAGAAGTTGGTTGTTATTTAGGTGTATAAATATATACATTTATCTAAGTTATTAAATAAAACGTGTAAAATTAAAATATTTAGTTTAATTATTTACTTTAAAAACATTAACTGAAAACTGCATACCTTATTTGATATGAAATACTTAAAAATAAATAAAAAATAATTAACAATCACCATTGGCATTAACAGAATTAAACATTTGATAAAATCAACAAATAATTGTATTATAATAATACTTAAGAAGTAAAGAATAAAAATGTGTTAACACGGTACGATAATGTTACACACACACAGCACAGTTCAATCAACCAAATTCATAAAGTTTGGTTAAAAAAAACGCGGAAACAAAATATGACATTAAGGCCGTTTGTCCACCGCCACGTCAACGAGATGACGACGGCGAAGTAGTGATACTATTATTTACTATGGCCGCGTGTCCATCACTCGGCTGTCAACGGGACGTCACGTTTGGTTCGAATAATCTCGTTCCTCGTTGATGTACCGTTGACGGTGGGAGGTAGTGGCTGTGCATTCAAAAAGTTGTTTAAGAGCTAAAAGATTCATTTTTATGTTGTAAGATGAAAAATATTTTCAACCAGAGTGTAGGTAAATTGCAAGCGTACTGTAACAACACAGCTTTATTATTTTAATTTAAAGACAAGTCCACACCGCGAGCATTCAAAAGAGAGCGTCTATGCTGAGATAAAAATTATGTTACAAACTAAACCGACACTTCGAAATAAGTGTGCATACAAGAGCGACACGCGTCAACGACAGAGGCAACTGCAGCCACCGTGACACCCGCCATCGACTACGTGCCGCTTGTGTATTTGAGTACGGTGTTCACGAGCGGCATGTTTTCGACGCGTGTCGCTCATGTGTATGAGCACTAACGGTGCTTATCAATACTTTAAGTTCTTAAAATAATGATTGGTTCACAACGACATGTTTCTGAATGGGCACAATGTGGACGTGCCTTTCTAAGTACTTAAGCAGACTTCACAGTGGTGCATACCGACCACGTAGAACTCGGATCATTCTATAAGCGAAGATCATAAAATATAAAAAGCATTCAATTGATACAACAAAAAAATATATAGACATTTTTACACAATACGTACAGATAAGCGTCAAACTTTACGGCGGCTCTGAAGTGCGCTACTCGCTGCGCAGTACCTCCCACCTAACCCCCGCTGTCACGTGAATTTGTTACTGCGGCGCAGCGACTCGCCTCGTGTTCCAAGCCGCCATAAAGTTTGCGTCGGGCTGTACCAGTTATGATATAAACATGACTTTATACACAGATACTCTCATAAGACCCGGCAGTACGTACGCGCGAGTACGTACGTGCGAGCAACGCGCGCTTTACTTGTAGTTACCAAGGGTACAAATACGCTGTGAATGTGTGTCAGCGCAGGAGCTCTCGGTACCTTCCGAGACAAAGGCGAAGTCGGAAGTGTGTGTGTTATATGCTGACGCTATTCGTCTTCACGCACGCATTCACAGTGTGTTGTACCCTGGGTTACCACAAGTAAAGAGCGCGTCGCTTCGTGAGATAAAAATATTATAGTAAACGACTACTATTAAACTAGCATTCCTTATGATACTAGGTAATAGGCCTCGTACACTCGGCGATGATCAGTACGATATTTTACGGTAAAAACACACGCATGTCAACATCCCGCTAATCATATGCGTAAAAACATATGCAATATATGAGTCGATTGGTATCAAAATTGGTCAAATCCATGATAAATTAATGGATTTGGACCGGTTTTGATACCAATCGACTAATATATGAACCTGCAATGTGATCACAAAGTTATACAGGTTCAAATTAAATTAGCTGGCAAAACTACACAGAAATGACGGGTATCGATATCCAATGAAGATTAAACAAGTGTGTTCTGCCTACCGGTGCTGAGACGTGGACGCTCACGCAGGAGGCTGTGTACAGGTTGAGTTGCACAGTCATGGAGCGTACCATGCTTTGCATAGCGCTAATAGTCCGACTTCTAAACAGTGAGATCCGAGGTCGTACGAAGGTCTTCGATATCGAAAAACACTTGACAAGGCGCAGTGCTGATAGGTGGAGTAAGACTGTAACCGAGTGACGTTCAAAGACTACATAACACGAGGTGTCGGTCGTCCGGTAGCGAGATTGGTCGACTACATTGTTAACATCACGGGTAGAACCTGGATGAGGCTGGCAGAGGAGTGTGGGGATTGGCACAAGAAAAGTGAGGCCTATGACCAGCAGTGGGTGAAGTCGGGCTATGTATCATGATGAGATAACGATACCCACCGCATCTGTGAAGTTTCGCGAGCTAATTTGACCCTGCATTGTAAAAATATTCGCTGTGTGAACGGGCCGTAAACTCGCGCGCATATCTATCTAATAACAACTCATAGAGTGTCCTGCCTATCCATATGGTCGACTACGGCCTGCACATCTTCTTTTAAGAGTCGCACCATAGCTTTCGTATGCTTGCAATCGTCTCTAATCAGGTCTAAGGAACGCTCCTTGAGCTGATGCATGAAGTCATCGTCCAATTCTTGTAATCTGGAGACGGAAATTAGTATTTAGATCCTCATTCTCTTGCCCATATCCCAATTTATTTGGAGTCGGTGCAGCATGTCTTCTTCCATACTTCTATATTAGTAGTCGTCACCTCAGTAGTCAGCCCCTTTCTAGCCATATCATCTTTCACACAGTCTATCCATCGTTTATTTGGTCTTCCCCTACTCTTATAGCTACCTAGGTACCATTCAAACTCAAAACATGGTAATGGTGCCGATTCTGTTGTTCACAACCTAAACTAAATTTAAATTCAGTGCATCTTTCTATTTCATTAAGAAAAGGACAGAAGATAAATTTTAGTTTAGACGTGTCAAATTAATCTGCGCCTGACTTAAGTAATTTAACTTAATTTAAGTAGGCAAGTTTTTAACCCATATATGCCCATAGGGTCGATAACGACCAAAATTACGCCGTCACTGTTAATGCATATTGACCACGAACTGTTTATTGAATTTTAAATAAAACGCCATCGCCACAAAAAAAGTTCTGGGCATATATGGGTTAATCACGTCTAAACTTGCTTGGAGTAGTGTCAGGCGCCGATTAATTTGACAGGACTGATCACTGAACTTAAATTTAGTTTAGTTTGTGAACAAAGGAATCGGCACCAATATCAATAAAATTGATTCAGTTTGGTTGATAGGCACAGAAATAATAAAAATATACTTTTAAGTATAATGACAAACATTGATTGATTCAGTTTTATTTTTACACGATTTAATTTGGTTGCTTCATCTAATTTGAAAGGAGTGTACCCAGGGCTGTAGCTAGAGTCGAATTTGAGGTAGGGCAGCATTGGTTACAGGTAGGGCGAAAGGAAAAAAATTATCATAATAATTGATCTGCCCTCGAAGCACGGGCTCCTAAACCAATCACCATGTATATCATTGACCTCTAGGAAAGTGATGTAAATTCAATAGCTATTCGTAGACAAATAATTTCTGTGACAGAGCATGAGCATGGATCTAAGAACTATTAAATCCTCAATGATGAAGAACAAGCGAAAAAGATGGTTGAACTTCCAGATTTGGATGTAGAGATCCACGTCTGAGTAAGAGTGAGGTAATAATTAATTGTTGGGTGGGGTGATACGAGTAAATAGATACGACCAAAAATACCATTTAGATCATATTGTTTCTGCAAACTTATTATAATAATTAACATAATAATAAAAAATATTTAAAACAGCTGAATTCTACGATTCGCCATGTTATTAAAAATGCGAAGAACTTCGAACTTCGTTCACATCAACTGATTTTGTTCTTTTTTTTTCAACGGCCAGAAATACCATACCAGCCATTCTCTCGTGACCCATTGACAGCCTTTGAGGCCTATTGATTGCAGTTAAAGTTGAAAACGTAGATTCGCACACTGCAGTGCTATCCTATCCTATACCTATCGCTACAATTTTGAAGTGTAAGCTTTAGCGGCGTTGCATACTTTTAGTAATGGGTAAAAAATGTTAAACTCGCGTCAGGACATCGCGTCAGGACACGTGACCGTCAGGAGAGATTTCCCCCCCCCCCTCTCTTTCTACGGCGTCGCCAACCGAAGTGAAGTGACACACGGACACAATGGATGGATGGATGGATGGATGGATGGATGGTGATGGAAGTGGAAGTGGAAGGTGTAGTGGAAGTGGAAGTGGAAGTCGAAGTGGAAGTCGAAGTGGAAGTCCAAGTCGAAGTCGAAGTGGAAGTCGAAGTCGAAGTCGAAGTCGAAGTGGAAGTCGAACTCAAGTCGAAGTTGAAGTTGAAGTGGAGGTCGAAGTGGAAGTGGAAGTCGAAGTGGAAGTCGAAGTCGAAGTGGAAGTCGAAGTGGAAGTCGAAGTGGAAGATGAAGTGGAAGTCGAAGTGGAAGTCGAAGTGGAAGTCTAAGTGGAAGTCAAAGTGGAAGTCGAAGTGGAAGTCGAAGTGGAAGTTGAAGTGGAAGTGGATGGATGGATGGATGGACAGCTGATGGCTCGACCGTCTGTGTAGTAGCCACACTGCTGTGTATTCGTAAAATTCGTGTACCTATATAAAGTGTTTAAAATATGGAAATTGAACAAAGTGCATCTATTAATGAAAAAAGTGACGCAGAAATAGTGAAAAAAAATTAATTATATTAATTAAATTAATAATTGATTTATTTCAACGTTAATATTCAAGTTTTCACTTCTGCCGGCACTCCTGGAGTGCAACCTGTCTTTTTTTTTTATCTCAAACTATGAACAAACAATTTAATTATAATAATTTATCTTAGTTTTTGGTATTTTTAAGGTAGGGCATTGTGATTTCAAGGTAGGGCATTGCCCCACAATGCCCCCCCCTAGCTACGGCCGTGAGTGTACCGTTTAGTGGAGGAGGAACAAAGAGGTGATGGTTGTATTGTTTGAAAGATGATAGAATGATAGAAAAGGAGTGACTACTAAGATGACGGACGACTGGTAGAGATGTATGGAGAAGACATGCTGCGCCGACCCTAGGGGCCCATTCACACGCACCACAACCACACCACATCGCAGCGCCAAAATGTGGGCAAGCAGTGGTTATGTACCATCGAGGAAACTTAAATCTATACACCGTAAGGGCTATTCTTGCTTGCAGCGCTCGGCCGCTATAGTAATTGCTTGCTAACAGATGTGGTCATCGTGTACACGGGATTTCATTTTCAAATTGGACAGATGTAAGTTTCCTCGATGGTACGTGTGAATAGTGTCGCTGCAGATTCTAGCAGTTGCATTGTGGTAGACATTTGTTTGTCGCCGAGATGAGACTGCCACTAGATTTTGAACGTTTTAAATTACGAGAATTGGCCTGATAATTCACGCACGCAGGTTGCGAGTACTACGCACCTGACCTTTCTGAAGAACATTGGTTATCAAGTGTAAAAACACGCTGTGAATAAGTGTAAGCGCAGGAGCTTTCGGTACCGTCCGAGACATTGGCGAAGTCGGAAGAGTGTATGTGTGTGTTATGTGCTGCCGCTACTCGTCTTCACGCACACATACACAGCGTGTTTGTACCCTTGGTTACCAAAAGTAAAGCCCGCCTCGCTTCGTGAAATACAAATACAGTATTTGCTCACCTCTTGTCTAGACCAGCAAGCTTATTGTCCATGATCCTCACTACTTCGCTCAGTATTTCGGACGCCACCTGACTGTACATACCGTGACGTTTCCCTTTCAACTCACTCAAATGTTTCTGAGCATCCGTGAATAGATGTACGAATCTGGAATATTAGATAACATTATAATAACATAAACATAACATCACGCCCGTATTTCCCAAAGGGTTAGGCACGTTAGTACACCAACATTTCGCCAGTTATGTCTAAGTCCCATGTATTATGGGAAGTCTTTTAACATTACCCGGGCAAAAATCTAAACTCTGGGCTGTTTGCTATTGAGAAATTCCTAAAGAGCTGTAGCGGTATCTACAACGCCACATGCGAACAACGCGTCATACTGACGTCACGCAAATCCTGCATCTCACAAGCAGTTGACCGCGCAACTAGCATAGATACAACAAGTTGCCCGCCAGACACAACACCGGTCTGGTCGGAGGATCCTCCCTTTTCTATAGAGTATGAGTGAACTTTACACCCTGTTCCTCATACCTCTATAGACCCATTTATACTGCTTGACCTAGGGATTGAGCCTGGGACCTAAAGCCTGGCAGTTGTACTTGCGAGCAGTATACCAAACCAACGACGCTGCACTTGAATAAAATTATATTTATTTTAATTGTCTACGCACTTTTTACTAGTATTCCTGTTAATTTCTACGAGCGTGGTATCCAACTTCTCCATTACTTCTTGCATGATGTGTCTGGTTGACGCATTTATTACTTCAGCTGAAACATTAAACAATATACGGTAATTAAAGGATTTACAATCAATGTTATACCCGTTTTTCACTAACACGAGGCGATATCTAAACGCATGCCTTAATAAAAGCGCGCTATTGGATTTTCAACCCTCGGCTTAGCTCCGAAAGTTTAAAATCCAATAGCGCGCTTCTATTAAGTAAGGCGTTCATTAGACACCTCACACCTATTTTTTTCAATGAATCTTTTGTCTAATGCTATCTGTTGCTAGTCATATGGTTCTGCATAGTGCCTTCTGTATCCGTCATCTTAGCTAGATCAGATACAGCCCGATTCAAACTTTATGGAGGCTCGGAACACGAGGCGTGTCGCTGCGCAGTAAAGAATTCACGTGACAGCGGGGGGGTGAGGGGTGAGGTACTGCGCATCGAGCAGCGCACTTCAGAGCCGCCGTAAAGTTTGAAGCGGGCTGTACATAAGACTCTCCAAAATCGACAGTTTCTATTCTATGCCCTACTGAGCACTTCGTGCATCTAAGAAAATTTGTCTTTCGTGGACCGTTAACGAAAAAAATCAGTATGAAAAACTTACTTCTGCTACTTTCGGGCTCCATCCTCTTGAACCAGTCATCTACACTGGATACCGTCACTCCACTCGAGACCAACCCCTCATTATTATTCACCTCCACCTTTCTCTTCTTACAACCAACTTTTTCTTCCTCGAATCTCCTTTTCAAAGTCCTTCTAGAATCATCTATTTTCGTTGACGTACTTATTTTAGAAATACTCGAAGCTGAACTGATTGATTTCGTAACTTTTTTCTGCGCAGTTATTTTCTGTCGGGTCTTTTCTTGAGGAACTTTAGTTTTTGGAAGATTTTCTACTTTCTTATTAGATAGTGTATGCATTATTTCTTTTATATATTCTTCGTCGTCTGATAGAGAAGTCTCAGATTTTTTATCAGCGTTAGATATAAGTTCGTCAAAGAGTTTTATTGGTGAAATGATGGATGCTCGCTTTGGTATCGCCTTTTCTACTTTTTTTTCTTTAGGTTTAGCCTCTTTTTTTTTAGTTTCTATAACCTTAGGTATACTTTTTGCTTTTTTGTTAATTTGTTGTATAGATTCACTGTCGCTTTCCGACTCAGAGTCATCATTCATTTGCGCGCTGTTATCAATTTTAATAGGTTGTGAATTTTGGAATACCAGTCTCAAAGATCTTCTAATTGAGTCATTAATTTCAAAAACCTCATTATCATCTCGTTCTGTTTCTGATTTGGGATTTTGGACTTTATCGACAACAATTTCTTCGCTGTTTCCTTTTATCGCTGACTTGGCACTAACAGAAGATCCTGCAGAATCCGAATTACGTCTTGAAGGTAACCATCGACTGATATCTTCTAAAGACAGCCTTTTTACAGACACTACAGGAGAATGAGACTTATTACTATTGGCTTTAGGACTGATTTTACATAAATTCTCATCGTCAGAACCACTGGAACCCCGATTATTTGACACATTCATTTCCTTCGTGAGTTTATTAAAATATTCCTTCAAAGAATGACTTAGATTTTCAACCTCTAAGTTCCGCGGTTCAAGTCTTTCAGTTATTAAGTTAGGACTAGGCGGAGCTTCTTCTAATTCACCATGACCAGTAATTCCAATAGTTTCTATAGACTCATCTGATTTCACAACACTTATCTCAATTATGTTATCTTTATTTTTAGGTGGGATTTTATCTTTCTTAGTATTTTGAAGTATAATACTATTAGACTTTTTCTTTTTAATACTTTTTTTTAAAGGCTTTAGTTCGTCTTTGCTTTGTAAGTCCTCAATTTGTATAAAATCTTCAGTAGTATCAATATTTGGAGGACTATTATTAATTCTTTCAAGATCTGAGAATAGATTCTGCGTAGTATTAGACTCGTTAATATAATTATCTGGGCCTTCCTGATAGATCTTCCTGAACTTATCAACCATAGTTGCTGATATATCGTTAACATCCTCTTTGTTGACCGTGACTGGTTCTACTAGAAGCCCTGGTAATGGACTTTCAGTTCTATCTTCATCGAAATTGATTACTTTTTCGACTACAGCCTTATTTAGTATTCTCTTTGGTCGTTTAGACTCAGATGGTTCTACTTTAATCTTCTTCGTTTTCCTTTTCTGATTCAATTCTGGTTTTTCATTACTTTTTTCTTCAATGATTTCCATTTCAGGAGCGGTTTTAAGGACTAAATCCGGTTCGGTGACTGTGTTCTTAGTGTTGTCAACTATCATAGAAGTATTGAATACATCTTTTGGCTGTCTCATCCGCTCATCAACTAATTCGTCTTGTTCAACATTGATCTTCTTCTTAGTTCTAGGTTTTCTATTAACTTTACGTTTAATCGTATTGTTTTCATCGGAAGACTTGTTATCAGTGTAATTAATTTTTTTCAGGGCTCGTCCGCGCTTGGAAACTGTGGATTCAATACTAGCATTAGTAGTCGTACTATTTCTTTTGGATATTTCTATCTTTTTAACCTTGAAATCATCGTCGCTGTCACTCGTATAGTTATAAACGTCAGCTTCGAATTTATTTTCAGCAATTTTTACTTTTTCGCTGTTAGCCGATTTCTTAATTGTATCAAACATATCGTTCATTATCTTAGTTCTAGGAGAAAGCGGTGGGGCGACCTTAGATTTCCTTGCGCGTGGCATTCGGATTCTTTGGCGGTCTTTTTCTATATCTTTGTAGCAAGTGGCCGTGGATTTTGGCGTTTTTTTAATTGGTATTATTTCCGATAGTACGTTATCATCTTCTGGGGGCTGGGGTGGTTCTGCAGCGATTTCTTCGTCTTTCGGCGAGTAAAGTTTACGTTTTTTACGCGTTAAAGGTGTTTTTGAATCATCTGCATCAATGGGAGGTGATTCTTTCCTAGTCTGTTCTTCTATATTTTCTTCCGGTTCCTTAGTTTCCGTTGGGGCGTCATTTTCAATGCTCTCAGCAGCGCTCTCTAGCCCCTTATCTTCTATTATAGTTGACATCTTTGACGTAAACTCTAGTACATGCTTGTTCTTTCTTTTAGCTGCACGAGCTTTAGACTTTTTAGGAGTTTTAATCTTATATTTCAATTTAATTCTCTTTTTCGCATCCGATTTCTTTGAAGTAACTTTTTTGTTGGACTCGATATCTTGAATTGTATTTATGATATCCTTTAAAGGTATATTGTCTTCGATAGACTCATCAGGATCCACAGTTATTTCATCTTCTTTATTCAAATACTTAGTGCACTTATCAAATTCGTCGCACACTTTATCTATCATGCTATTAAGACATTCTAAAACCTCGATATTATTAAAATCGTAAGGGACAATGTCCTCTTCCAAATCTTCCTCATTTAAATTTAAATTGTCGCCGAAATTATCGCTAGCTTCCGAACTAGTTTCATTGATTTTCTTAGCTAGTGTTGGACTAATGACAATCTCACCGACTCTGTTTTCAGTGAAATGTTGGGAGAAGAATTCTTCAACCACTTTTTCATCGAAGGAATCTTTTGGAGCAGGATCTTTTACTTCTTTCTTATTCCTTCTTCGCGTGCTAACAAACGACGGCGTTTCAATAATAGCTTCTGTATTAGACTCATCATCCGTTGATGAAACCACTTTAGGTCGTTTTGGAACTTTGTTTAATTTAATTTTATCAATTTCTGGCGTATCATCAATCGTTTCACTTAATTCGTTCAGATCTTCAGTTTTCTTTTCTCCTGTGTTAATCCCACTGTCAGATTTGTCCCTATCTTCGGTTTTGGCTTTCAGCGCCTCTTGTACTAACAAATCAACTATATTGTCTGGATTATAATCTTTTGACTTAGACAGCCGTTCTACAGTATCATTAATGACTGAATCATCAGCTGAACCTATAGTGGCAACAAGCAAACAGCTGGTTTTATCTTCATTAACGATAGGCGAGAGCCTTCTACCTCTCCTAGTGTTTCTAGAAGATTCAGGATCGCTTTGAGATTTCCTACTCTCTTCCTCTAGTTTATTAAGATTCTTATAACAAACGCCGTAAGGTTTAAATTTGAGTGTAGCGTTGAGGCTTTGTCTGTCGTCTACCTCACTGAGTTCGGTGACTATGGATAGTTCGGGGAGTGCGCAAACGCTTACTGGTTCTTTATCGTAACGGTATCGAGGTAATGCTGCTAGCTTGTCGTGAAGCTGAAAGGTAATTTTGTATAGTTATGATTTTGTGTTTGAGAATCTAATGAATAGCAAAAGGATTGGTCGAAATTCGGAGATTTAGTGGGAGAGACAGTGAGAGTAATATCTTTCTTCTCTTTCATGTAACGAAATATGGCCTAAATGTAAAGCGTCCTTGTTTTTTTTTTAAATTTCACTCTCAATTCTCTCCCAATTATCGAATCGTCGCTAAAAAGTTGAAGGTTCACTTCAATAACCTTATTGACAACTATACTTGACAACAACACAGTTATCCGTCGTATGATCGTATCTGATAACGTGATCTTATAAATCGATGAACGTCAGCTGCACGCACGAAAAAGCATGACTCATTGTCACGTTCCGCCTGAGCCGAGCGTGCAAGCGAGAGCGCGAAACAAGCGATAGAGAGGCACGATCGGCCTAAGCGTTCGGCATGTTTTTTTATGACGTTATCACGTAAAATAACTTCGTCCGTAAAATGACTTTACAGACAACCAATTTTTTTTTTAATAACTCACCTGTGCTAATGAGCTAGTTGACGCTGTAGACGGGGACATGCACGACAAGGGTTGACGTGGCTTCACTATGTATCCTGCACAGGAAGAAAGTTGTTTATCACCAAAACTAACTCAGTACTGTACGAGTACGAGTGCTTGTCAGTAACTTTTTACAATGCATGTTTTTATATTGCACCACTATTGAATCCATACTAATATTATAAATGCGAAAATGTGTCTGTCTATCTGTCTGTTACCTCTCCACGCTTAAACCGCTGAACCGATTTAAATGAAATTTGGTATAGACATAGTTTGAGTCCCGGGAAAGGACATGGATAGTTTTTATCCCGATATTCCCACGGGGTCGAAACTTATACGGGTGAAACCGCGGATACAACTAGCGACCCGCCCGCTTCTCTATATGAGAAAAAACCAATGGGACAATAATAGGCTTATATTATTCACGACCCGCACCCTATTTGCGTAACACACTATGAATCTTAATCTGAATCATTTTGAAGGATATTGCTAATCCATTGCTTCATAATGTTCGAAAAATGTGTCTGCTCAACAACGTAAATAAATACCGCAATGAATATTGTTGAACCTTCAAAATGAAACCCATTGCTACTGATATTATGCAATTACCCCTTCGCACCTCGGTTTTTACGACTTGACAAAAAACATCGAGACTTCATTATTACTTCTTTATTTTATATTCATTTTAATATAAAAGTTCCGGAATAAATTCTTTATAAACCATATCAAAATCCGTTGCGTAATTTAGAACACCGCGTTCACACATACTCGAAAAGCTAGCTAGCTAAGCTATTTATAAATGAATAGAAAAAGTCTATTCAAACTTATGTTTCAAAATTAATATTATTTCAAGTTAAACAAGTATCAACTTTATTTTAATGGATTTCAGAGTGACGAGCACTATTGAAAAAGTTATAAATATGTTTGTAGTTGTAGCGTAAATTGAGTAGGATTTAAAGTTATTTTTCCATAAGCTCATATTTGTTTACATTTTTGGCAAATAAATCGCGAATGCAGATTACTGACAAATATTTAATTAAATCTTCTTCTAAAACAGTAAAAATAATACAGTAAAAGTTTTCTTTCAAGCCTCTTTTTTCACAGATGGTTATTTACCATAGAAATGTACCATATATCTAGATGTTATAAGCTATCAAAAACTACATTAGGTACCTATTATTTTGAGTACAAGTTATCTATTATTTTGAGTACAAGTTATCTGTTTATTTATAATTTTTGTGACCGTCAGTCACAAAAATTGTTTCCATCAGAAGAAGTAAGGTCTGACAGAATTATAATACCACCCTATTATTGTCCCACTGCAAGAAAGTATCCAACAAAATTACTCACACATAATTCCCAATTAAAGTACTTATATAATATTAATAAACAACAAACATACCCGAATGTTTACGTCGTTTCACTTCAACTGGATGCGAGAACCTCGGATCATCATCCTACACAAAGATTTGTTTTAAATTATTCAACTACCCACATTTCATTTTCATAAAATTGTCAGCTTATTTTGACAGCTGTCCAATAAGAATGAATATCTTTTTTGGGAATTCAATGTCCTGACACTTTTTTGACACTTTAATGTCAAATAACTACTGGTGAAAATGACAGATGTTCATCATTGCCTGAATAAATCCTGACAACACCATAGTGAAAACAAGCTTCAGTTATACCTGCTTTCCAAAAAATTCTGCGGTGACGTAATATACTTACCGAATCTTTATGAAGGTTCGGTGGTTCAGCTGCTCTAAGCGGTGATTGCTCCAATTCTCTATCCAAATCCAGTAACAACTAGAAATATCACAACACAAACATGTGCAGACGTTGAATATAACGTTGAAATTGAAATAAACAAAGTATAGGAGGTACCTACTTTTTAAAATGTATCGATATCGCAACCACTGAACTTAATCACAGCTTACCTCATACTTATCTTCAAAGATCTTTCTTAGCGCGTCATCCAGCCGTTTGACGTTACAGCGTGTGGTGACGACGACGCTGACGTCACAGCCCACGTCATCGCCGAGACTGACACACGACGGCAACACTTGCGGTGGCGTGACCGTGCGGATTGATAGGAGCAGCTGTAGCGACTCCCTGTACAATAAAAACTAAAGTTCTTAATAATTGATTTAGCGTAGGTAATAGACTAAGGGCCGGTTGTTTCAAACGGTTGGTACGTACGTATTTGTAATTATGGCCCACTCCCTCTCATCGAGAGAAGGCCTGTGTCCCAGCAGCGGGAACATTAAAGGCTGATTATGTTGTAAATGCTATTAACTATTAATTTGCCATACACATGTTGTCTGTCTACTATTGTAATTATTATCTACTGGATTATTTTTACTAATTGGATATCCATTATCCATTCAATTGGGAAAATATAGGTGTCAGTTTCATATAAGTAGAAAGTAGTTCTTTTTTCCTTATAAAAAAAGACAACAATGAGTCATTTGAACAAAGATATTCCTAAAACAAAAACACCTGCATAGCTATTCACAACCATTCGACAGGCTATCGTATCGAAAATGACACATTTCGATAACCAAATCTTTTTTGCCCGCGGTAGTCATCAATTTGGTTTAAACTGGAAAAAATTCGGGTTTTGGACTTGTGAATAGTGTTTAGAGGACTCCTACGATAACAATGATTGATGTTCGATACGGTACGAAAGCATATCGAGTGGTTGTGAATAGCTATGCTGATCCATTTCATAATACTATGAGTCAACAAAGTACCAATGAGCTGTGGGCCAAATAACCACCACTTGGAGCTCTGACACAGCTAGAAGGCGTCGCGGCAGACCCCGCAAAAGATGGCGGGACGAGCTGAACAAAACAAACGACCAGTGATCCACTTTAGCCCTGAATTGAAAGAGCTGGACGTCATGAGGAGAGGCCTGTGCCCAGCAGTGCGATGATACAGGCTAACAGTAACAGTACTTAATAACAACGTACGGATTACGAGCTACGGAAAATTTTTATACCGACATTATACATATAAAGCGATAAAAAAATTATAGGTAAGTTTCTGAAGAGGCAGATAAGCCGATATTGGAAAAATGAGTTTATGTACTCTATGAATCATTATTTTATCAATAGGCAGAAACCTGGAAAGCAACAATTATTAAAAACAACAGACAAAGGCTATGAAATTTCTCTTTGATAAATCAGCATGGGTACCTAGGTAGGTAGTTAGGTACAATAGGTATAGAAATGTACGAGACATGTCTCACGAACTCCTTTACGTCAAAGGAAGGAAGAATTTCTTAAAATTGGTCATACGAGTAACTGCGCAGATTTTACGCATAACCGCATGATCCTCATTGGGGACTCCCAATTAACGCAAGCGTAAAAAATCACGATGGAAGATGGAGTAATTTTAACGTGGAACTCAACAAAAAGAAATACTTTTTATAACCGACTTCAAAAAAGGAGGTTCTGTATTCGACCCGTATGTATGTATGTCCGCGATTTTCTCAAAAACTAATGAACCAATTTTGATAATTCTTTCACAAATGTGATCTACATACTTTCAGGAAGGTTTTAGTATATACTTAATACATTAGATTCTTATGTATGAAGTTATATGCATAAATGTACTGCATCTCCGGCATTTCTATGCGAATTTTGATGATTCTTCTAGTCGGTGTCTTCAATTCTTCAATGAACTAGTGTTAATTGAAGTTTTGTGGGGTAGGTACAACTAAAAAGTGAAAAATAAAAACTTTTTTACAAAAAAAAAACAACCGACTTCAAAAAAAACACTACACAGTGATAAATAACTTTAATTTCGGGAGTCGGTCTCAAAAAACGAAAATGCGGAACCAACGACACCAACTTCCGAAATTAAAGTTATTTATCACTGTGTAGTGTTTTATTTTGAAGTCGGTTGTTTTTTTTTTTTTTTTGTAAAAAAGTTTTTTGAGCTCCACGTTAAAATTACTGAATTGAACAAAATTTGGCACTACCCACAGCAGGATATGTTACTTTTTATCCGGATACATGTACCTAGTTTCTCTAGGACGTGAGTGAAACTGACAAACAGCTAGTAAGAACTTCTTCTTGTCATAAAGACGGTGCTATAATTTACCTACATTCCACAAACTGCTTGGACCCAGTACCTCACTGTCCACGCTAATTGCGACACTCAGGCCATCAACGGACACTAATTATTACCTACAGTAGTTTTAAAATGTCGATAGTCAAAAATAACCTGTGCAATAAAGACAAAGACAACTTCGTCGATCTTCGCTAGCTAGCTGGTAGTAACTGAAAGAGAGTAGGTAGCCGAAGATCGAGACTCGAGTTGAATATCGAGCAGAAGCTCATGTACAGCTGTAGACTGCTATAGGCTGATGATGATCATGCTATAAGTGTGCCTGCATGCCTGCCTCGTCTTTTCCCAACTATGTTGGGGTTGGCTTCCAGTCTAACTGGATGCAGCTGAATACCAGTATTATAGATGGAGCGACTACCTATCTGTCCTCCACAACCCTGTTACTGGATAACACGACACCCCTCGGTAGGGCTTGTTGTCAGATTTTTGGGCTTCTGACGTAACAACTGTCAAAGATCTAAGAATGACAGGCTTTCCGAGGCACAAGGCCACGGCCGTAGCTAGGGGGGGGCATTGTGGGGCAATGCCCTACCTTGAAATCACAATGCCCTACCTTAAAAATACCAAAAACTAAGATAAATTATTATAATTAAATTGTTTGTTCATAGTTTGAGATAAAAAAAAAAGACAGGTTGCACTCCAGGAGTGCCGGCAGAAGTGAAAACTTGAATATTAACGTTGAAATAAATCAATTATTAATTTAATTAATATAATTAATTTTTTTTCACTATTTCTGCGTCACTTTTTTCATTAATAGATGCACTTTGTTCAATTTCCATATTTTAAACACTTTATATAGGTACACGAATTTTACGAATACACAGCAGTGTGGCTACTACACAGACGGTCGAGCCATCAGCTGTCCATCCATCCATCCATCCACTTCCACTTCAACTTCCACTTCGACTTCCACTTCGACTTCCACTTTGACTTCCACTTAGACTTCCACTTCGACTTCCACTTCGACTTCCACTTCATCTTCCACTTCGACTTCCACTTCGACTTCCACTTCGACTTCGACTTCCACTTCGACTTCCACTTCCACTTCGACCTCCACTTCAACTTCAACTTCGACTTGAGTTCGACTTCCACTTCGACTTCGACTTCGACTTCGACTTCCACTTCGACTTCGACTTGGACTTCCACTTCGACTTCCACTTCGACTTCCACTTCCACTTCCACTACACCTTCCACTTCCACTTCCATCACCATCCATCCATCCATCCATCCATCCATCCATTGTGTCCGTGTGTCACTTCACTTCGGTTGGCGACGCCGTAGAAAGAGAGGGGGGGGGGAAATCTCTCCTGACGGTCACGTGTCCTGACGCGATGTCCTGACGCGAGTTTAACATTTTTTACCCATTACTAAAAGTATGCAACGCCGCTAAAGCTTACACTTCAAAATTGTAGCGATAGGTATAGGATAGGATAGCACTGCAGTGTGCGAATCTACGTTTTCAACTTTAACTGCAATCAATAGGCCTCAAAGGCTGTCAATGGGTCACGAGAGAATGGCTGGTATGGTATTTCTGGCCGTTGAAAAAAAAAGAACAAAATCAGTTGATGTGAACGAAGTTCGAAGTTCTTCGCATTTTTAATAACATGGCGAATCGTAGAATTCAGCTGTTTTAAATATTTTTTATTATTATGTTAATTATTATAATAAGTTTGCAGAAACAATATGATCTAAATGGTATTTTTGGTCGTATCTATTTACTCGTATCACCCCACCCAACAATTAATTATTACCTCACTCTTACTCAGACGTGGATCTCTACATCCAAATCTGGAAGTTCAACCATCTTTTTCGCTTGTTCTTCATCATTGAGGATTTAATAGTTCTTAGATCCATGCTCATGCTCTGTCACAGAAATTATTTGTCTACGAATAGCTATTGAATTTACATCACTTTCCTAGAGGTCAATGATATACATGGTGATTGGTTTAGGAGCCCGTGCTTCGAGGGCAGATCAATTATTATGATAATTTTTTTCCTTTCGCCCTACCTGTAACCAATGCTGCCCTACCTCAAATTCGACTCTAGCTACAGCCCTGCACAAGGCGCTCCACACACTGCACCGCGCTCTGCCGCGGTGAGCACAGTTTTTTACATACAAATTCAACTCCCGCGCTCCCGCGCTCCCGCGCTCAAGCGCGGGAGTTGAATTTGTATGTATCAAAAACGCGCGCGGGGGCGCGTTATCTGCTCACCGCGACGGAGCGCGGTGCAGTGTGTGGAGCGCCTAAAAGTTAAGCTAGTAGGTATGTTACGTACCTGTGCAACTTAGCGCTCTGTGTGTTCTGCTGCGTCACGACCAGCGTCTCGAAGGATTTGTGGTTGTTGGAGCCGAAGCTCTCCAGAACACGCGGGTCTAACAACACTGACACGCAGCCACTGACCAAGTTTATGTCCAGCCAGGATTCTTGACGTTCTGTGCCCTAAGGATAGCAGAGTAAGACATTAGTTCTGTCGTAGAAGAGGGTTTAACAGCTAATAAATTTACCTACGACGGCCTTTTTTTTGTGTGAATATCCAGGGTCAAATAAATTAATTATTTTCTTATTCATTAAAATGCTTTATTACAATATTTAACTTTTACACTAGGTAGGTACTAAAAAATATCTAAAGTTGCGGTATTCTAGAAAAGCGGTGACCGCACATAACGGCCGCAGTGACGGCTGTCGTGAAAACACATAACCCTCCTTTTGGGCTTCGCCGCAGTGGGGTAAAAATAATCGCAGCGGCAAAGATTCAAATCGTTAATAGATAGTCGCGTTTCTGTTTCGTTTTGAGACCTCTGACTTACTGGTTGACCATAACATGACAGGATAGGAGGGCTTTTTATTCTGGAAAGTAGTACCTACGTCACAGTGCCTACGTTCCCGTGGGATAATTTCCGACCTCCATGCGGGTGAAGCCGCGGACAAAAGTTGGTATATTAACTTACCGAAATAATAACAACTTTGCCGACAGTCAGTTTTCTGCACACAACTGAAGTTATAAAATCGTGCCTTTGGTTGTGCGCGTTCAAGAAGTCTCTTGCGTCCTAGAACAAAATGGAGAAGTTCTAATTCATCGCAGCATCACGCCTGTCTCCGAGGAGTAGGTAGAGATGTAATGCACACCTCCATTATGCCAAATAATTGGGGGCGACCCTACATGCCATTTCATCGAAATTCGAAATCGTTGATCACTGATGAATATAACAAAAGAAACCTCCTTGACTTTACACCAATCATCATCATCATCATCATTTCAGCCGAAAGACGTCCACTGCTGGACATAGGCCTCCCCCAAGCACCTCCACTTCGACCGGTTTTGTGCTTCTCGCATCCAACGAGTTCCTGCGGCCTTCACATGGTCGTCGGTCCACCTTATGGGAGGCCTTCCAACGCTACGCCTTCCGGTACGCGGTCGCCACTCCAGAACCTTTCAGCCCCATCGGCCATCTGTTCTGCGAGCAATGTGCCCTGCCCACTGCCACCAATCAGTCGTAAGTAATGCCAGCTTGTAGGGTAGCAAGCTGAAGTGACAGTGGGCTGGCCATGTTTGTCGTAGGACTGATGGCCGGTGAAGCGGACAGATTCTGGAGTGGAGTCTGGGGACCGCGTATCGGGAATCGGTGGTGTGGGACGCCCCACAGCTAGATAGACCGACGACTTTAAGAAGGTGGCTGGGATAAATGGATGCGTAAGGCGGAGGACAGGGTATTGTGGCGCAGCTTGGGAGAGGCCTATGTCTGTGGTGGACTGCGATAGGCTGAGTTGATTAATTGAACTCAGCCTGAGTCCACTGCTATACCTAAGTGCTAGAAATTGACTTATTCCTTGGAATAAAACTTGTTGCAGTGAGTGTGGTGTAAAATGAACTAAATGCAGTGACCATTTAGTTAATTTTGCACTACAATACCTATATTACTTTCTTAGGGTCAATTTTTCAATGGTCCGCGTCAGCAACAACTTATATGCGAGTCAAAATGGCGGTTCGACAGCTTTTGTATGGAAAATATACCTATTTATTAACTTAATATCTGACTTTTTATTATGTATTGAAAAATCAGCCCTCAATTTTACAAAACCGTACCAACCTGGAAGAAATTAACCCAAGGTCTTTCCAAGAAGATGTCTACATCTCTCTCAGCATACTTTGTAGTAGGGAACCATTTGGCAGCTGACGTGATCCTGAGGGACCTGTCCTGACGGGGCAGCAGCCAGCGGAGTAAAGTCTCCATGATGCTGTACTGGGTTGGAAGGTGGCCACAGGAAGCCATGTAGGTGGAGAGTTTGATGCTGGGAAAAGGAGGGATTTTGAGGAATAAGTGAATGGACAATGGAGGGGTTTATTAGGAACAATGTATAAACTACTATACTTCTTTTTTTGGGAAAAGCAACCTTTAATTTACTATTTTTTGTGATAGAAGCCACTGATATGACTAAAGTCTGAGACCAGTGTTATAGTCTGCAAACTTTTACTAATTAAAATAAAAAGGTAAAGGCAACTTATGTTAACTTAGATAAAACCAAACTTTGTTTACAATATATTGTTGATGTGGCCAAACAATCTAATTATTTTTATTTTTAACACTTACCAGCATACTGAACAGTGACTTGTAAAGCGGATACCAAATAGTACTAAGTGTCCCATAGTATTTCTTTCTCTAAAATATGCAAGAATCCAAGTATGTAAGGATTGTAGGTCATGGCATTCTGTAGTTTCAGCTGACCCCCATGGAAATATGTGCATGTAAATATGCAATAAAATTCTTTCACTTACAAATACTGCCCAAACTTGTTCCTTAAAGCAAATCTGATCTCCCGGCTGGATTCAGAACAATACATGTTGAAGCAGTGCAGGATCTCATATCTTTGATAGGCATCCGGACGGCTATTGGTGGCCAGGTCCAGGAGACATTCAGCAGTATGCTCCACAAGAACGTCAGGGAGTGAGACGTCTTTCAGGCGGATCTCCTGTAAACATTTTAGCAGAGTTGTAATTAAATGTAGGGCTCGTTTTTAAATTGCTAAAATTGATGCAGCGATTTTATATACATTGAAACATTATGTTTTTACTACTAATAGTACCTACTTACATTATTCTTGAGATGATTTTTTTTTCTTTATTTTGTTATTTTCTTTGTGCCTAGTAAGAAGGCAATGCAGGATTCTTACCTTTACAAATCTAAGCAGCAACTTCAAAAAAGTCCACCATTGTAAGTTGTGTCGAACTAAATGTTTCCTAACAGCGTCCAGCCAGTATTGCAGCAAGTTCACCAGCTCCTTGCTTAGCACGCCCCATGTTTTGGAAGGTGGCAAACATAACATCCGCTCGAATATCAGGCACGCGAACCCATTTTCCTCACATTTATTGAAATACTAAAATAATAAGTACATCAGTTGTCCTTATTTTATACGAATAGCTAATAAAGTATTTAATATCAAAAGTACAACTTTTTTTTTAAATGTAAATCAATGTAAATGAACAAACCTCGATTTCAAGAGAGCGTATTTTCTTGAGCGCAAGAACAGTAGACATATTCAATGGAATTTTTAAGGATTTACATTTTTCAGAAGCATCATGAGTAGTTGATATGTATTCGTTCACGTTATGAACGTTTTTCAATAGTTTTCCAACATCCATAACGAAGAAATAGTTATTCCATCACAAACAAAAATAAAATGTAACAAATTGCCGCGAAACAATTTGAAAAGACGCTATTTTTTCTTATTTGACGGCTTTCATCTGTAAGTTGGTATTTCTTGTATTTTGGGACTGTTTATTCAAAGTGCCAAATGATTATAAATATTCTCATTCATGTCACTTTTTGAAGATTCCTCATAGCTTGGTTGGAAAAGAAAACCAAACGTTCGGCTACCGTTACCACCCGGTCACAACTTTTAGCTTAGCGGCAAGCGGCGTGGTTTATTTTTTTTGTCTTGCGTTGACGCTGCGAGCGGTGCGTCGCGCGTCGTGGCATGGTTCATACATTTTGGCATATTTGTTTGTTTTTACCGCTCGCTGCCCCGCGCAGTATATTAATCTATGCCCCGCGCTAAGCTGCCGCTGATAGCGGCGAGGTCATGGCCAGGCCGTTAGCCGTTCACGGCCGCTCAGTACAAAAAAGCAATATTTATTTTGCATTTTTCTTTTCATTGTTTCCAGACGTGACCAAACATACAACTTTCTTTCCTAAAGCGAACGCACCCAAAGGGTACTTTGATACCGAACGAACGCACCGGTCTGCAACAAAGGAGATCGATAGTAGATTACGTTTTGTTTCTGTCTGTTTCAAAGGGAAAAAAAAACTCTTTCAATACTTTCATTTGTTACCTTTCAAGGACATAATAATTTATCATAATTACAACAATTACAGTGAAATAGATTTTTAACAAAAGAATAAAATATAATTTTCTTGGGACGTTTCATATGTGATCTAGCTCTCGAGGTAAAATTAAACGGTAACTTATTCCGCCAGTATGTTGGTAACAGTGACGCTTGAAGTTTGTCGCCTGAAGGATTTTCGATTTATCTCTGCGGGGTACAGCCGTTTGATAAAGGAATTGGTTGATGGAACCTGTTCGAAATGATAAAACCGTAGAGATAACGTGATAATATAAAATGTTGAATCATTTTACGGAGTGTTCATTATTCACGTTAAAACTTTTTTATCGCACGTTCAGTTCAGTGTTATGATCGCGTCATAGCGCACGTCTCCAACAAGAAACCAGTCGATATTATGCGGCCCGAACGCGACAACTACTTAAGGATACAATTATGATGCCTATGGTGTATACTGTGTATGGTTTTGCCATATTTTTCATTATCGCGTGGGTGTGTCTGTTGATAATTCACATAATGGCTTACTCTTACTCAAAGTGGAAGCTCCATCGGACAGTGGACCGGTCGCCGCCCGAACAGCCGTACCCCGGTGTGTCAATCATGAAACCGCTCACCGGGGTGGACCCCAACCTATTCTCCAACCTGGAAACGTTCTTCACACTGGACTATCCTCTGTACGAGTTATTATTTTGTGTAGAGAATGAAAACGACCCTGCAGTGATGTTAGTGAACAGTCTAATTCACAAGCATCCACACATAGACGCTCGTTTGTTTACGGGTGGTCTGCGAGTCGGCGTCAACCCGAAGATCAACAACATGCAGCCGGCCTACTTGGCGGCAAAGTACCCGCTGGTGCTGATCAGCGACGCGGGCATCCGGATGCGCGACGACTCCCTCCTGGACATGGTGCAGCACATGAGGGAAGACGTCGCCATCGTGCATCAGATGCCCTTCGTGTGCGACGCGGAGGGCTTTGCCGCCGTCTACGAGAAGGTGTTCTTCGGCACGGCGCAGGCGCGCATGTACCTGGGCGCCGACTTCATGGGCATCAACTGTCACGTGGGCATGTCCTCGCTGGTGCGGCGGTGCGCGCTCGAGGAGTCGGGCGGCCTGCGCGCCTTCGGCGACTACCTCGCGGAAGACTACTTCATAGCGAAGGACATCACGTCGCGCGGCTGGAAGATGCGTGTGAGCTCGCTGCCCGCGCTGCAGAACTCGGGCACGCGCTCGGTGGGCGCGATGCAGGCGCGGCTGCGGCGCTGGGCACGGCTCCGCATCGCCATGGTCCCCACGACAGCCATGTTGGAGCCGCTCAGCGAGTGCATCCCGCTGGGCGCCGGCGCTGCGTGGGCCGCGGGACAGTTGTTCGGCGCGGAGCCGCTTCCTTTCTTCCTTGTGCATGTGTTAGTGTGGTTCCTCTCGGACTGGCTGATGCTCCGGTCAGTGCAGAACGGCTCGCCGCCATTCACGAAAGTGCAGTTTTTGCTTGGGTGGGTGTGGAGTGAGTGCTGCGCGCCGTTCGTGCTGGCCGCGGCGCTCGTGAGCCCCGAGATCTCGTGGCGGACTCGCAGCTACCGGCTGGACTGGGGCGGCCGCGCCCACGAACTCAATCCTAAACTCAAGTTCTGAGCCCCATCCCTCCCTCATACTCGAAAGCTTTAATTTGGTGAAAGTTTACGTTTTACCAGTGTATCATAGTCTGTTTGAAAGCAACTGAATTTCGGATGTGTGTTTATAGTTAATATAGTATTAAGTTTTTATTTTAATTGCTATGATGTTAGTTTTGTAATGAACAGTGGTTGATTGTTGCTTTTGTTTTAGAAAGATTTGTACATTTGTTAATTTAACGTTACACACACATTTATTTATTTTTGGTAATTTATTTTTACCGCAACAGGTTTGTCATTTCCTGCATTGAATTGTTTGTCATGACAAGATAGGTTGCAAGGAGTACAAGTATAGTAAAGTGAGTCATTGCTTATCGGAAATGTTTGGCCCTTCTGTTGTGATTCATAATGTTTTCACTTGAATCTTGTATGTCATAATGATTAGATGTTTATTGAAATATTAATTAATCTCAATATGGAAGGTGTTTGTTATTGTAATTATAACAGATTGCCATTCTACATACCTTGAGTGAAATATAAAATATTGAAATGTGATAAGGTCTAGTTTTACCTAACTAAACCACATGATTCTGAAACTCAATACGTACATATTTGTATAATACCTATGTGTAATTTCCGCAATCAATGAATGTTGTATCGTAATACCTAATTCTAAATACAAGAAGTACAGGGTTATACTCTAAATAATACATTGAGATCAACTTATACTATGTTTTATTTGAAGTGTGCCTTCGAAATTAGGCGAAGGCCGGCGATAACCGCAGGCGTGGCGAAGGCGACATACCTAGTCATTATCTTTATGGGGTGATTGGCGATATCAGTTAAAAGTTGTTAATAATAATTTAAAAACTATGATTAGGAACTAGTCACCTACAAGGGGCCTAAAAGGTGTTACTTTCTGACAAGTTGCAAGTTAGTGTTATAAATAAAAAATACAAAATATTTAAGTAGACAACTTTCATCGTTTTACAGAATATTAGTAGCGCCCCATCTGGGACTTAAAACGTAACGGACGAAATGTGGGTGTACGTAAAACTCAGCTTAACCCCACAGGGAATGCAAGTGTGATTTTATGTTATGTACACATGTACAGACACCAGCACATCAAGCTACTATAATCTGACAAATTTCTTTAATAGATTTTCAACTTTATTGCTAAGTCATAAGGTTCAAAGTTGACTGGGAAAATTTGGCAGTTTCGGGTCGCTTGATGTGCTGGTGTCTGTACCTTATTGTTGCAATAAACCTGCATATAAATGTACTGATTGTACACAAATAAATGCAATAATAATAACTAAAAACTGCATTCCTACGTGCATAGGGAAATTAATCTGTCCTCATTATTATATGTATGTTCATTCATATCCACTGTATTACTCTACATTACATAATGTAGGTATACAAGGCCTCGAGAGTATTATTGAAGGTATAAGTAGATACATATTATGATACCTATTACATAGAATCACTGTCCCTCAGAAGGCATGTTAAGCTGTTGGTCCCGGCTGTCATTCGTGGGATCTTTGACAGTTGTTATGGGTTGTCAGAAGCCAGAAAGTCTAACAACGGGTCTTAACCAAGGGGTATTGTGAAACCCAGTAAATGGGTTGTGGAAGTAGCTCAGATAGGCAGTCTCCATGTAAAATACTGGTATTCAGCTGCATCCAGTTAGACTGGAAGCCAACTCCAACATTGGAAAAATACTAGGCAGATGATGATAGAATCACTGTCTAGAAATACATAGGTAAACATTTTTTTTAACAGCTCGTTGCAACCTTGTCTTTATACAATTAAGTGCGAAAATGGCAAAGTTTTAATTAAACAGGTTGCTCTGGGACTAAAAAACTGGAAAAAAAACTTATGATATAATAAAATTAAATCTAAAAAGTTTGAATCTACGAATCTTTGGAACTGATGATTAGACAATACCAATTTAAAAATTTATTTATAGGGCATTGAACCTATTTGTCCCGTTGCCGGATATTCGATAGCTCACTACATACTTATTCGGGGGGCCGTAAGGGACCACAGAGTACTTTTTTATTGTAAGGGACTGTCGTTTAATCACGAAATGATTTCGGGCTAGGTACTTTTGTAGCCCCCCCCCCCCCCCCCCCGCTGATAGGGCAGTCGTGGGGTTCTAGGCCACCTCCCCTAGTGTCACGTGTAATATTTATTATTGAAAAGATCAGTCTATATTTTCCTATCATAATAATAGATTCTGAAAAACCATAAGAGCCAAAGCACACACGCTACTTTTTGCATCGGCGATCGGCGTTTTTGCGGCTGTATCGATGCTGCATCGTGTTTTGGCGACTCTCTGCGTTTGGACGCTGTATCGGAATCGCGCGTTTTAGCGACTGCTCCGGCCTCCGATGCTGAAAAGCAGCTCTGAATCGCCGATCGCCGATGCAAAAAGTAGCGTGTGTGCTTTGGCCCTAAATCCTTACATAGTATAAAAAAAGTCGCAGAATGTCTCTAATGTCTGTTGAATAATTATTTTTTTGTTGTATCCGGTATTGCCAGGAAAAGATTTGTATGAAAGAAAATTTCTGAAATTCTAAAAAAAAAATTGCACCCGTACGAAGTTAGGGCATTTTTTTAATTTGGTATTTAGGTTGAACTTGCAGTTTTATTGGTAACTAGCTGTGCCCCGCGGTTTCACCCGCATAAGTCTCGATCCCGTGGGAATACCGGGATAAAAAGTATCCTACGTCCTTTACCAATTTCATCAAAATCGGTTCAGCGGTTTAAGCGTGAAAAGGTAACATTCAGACAGACAGAGTTACTTTCGAATTTATAATATTAGTACTTATGGATATCTAATATTTTTTCTTCATCCATCCTACCCTTTTCCCAAATATTGCGGTCGGCTTCTAGTTTAACCAGATGCAGCTGTATACCAGTATTTTACATGGAGTAGGAGTAATACTGCACCCTTATTGCGTAACACACTATCAATCAGAATCTGAATCATTTTGAAGCAAATTGCTAATCCATTGCTTCATAAGTTCGAAAAATTTGTCTGCTCAACACGTAAATAACGCAATGAATGTTGTTGATCTGTCAAAATGAAACCGATTCCGATTGATAATGTGTTGCGCAATTGCCCCGCTGGAGTAGTTCTCCAGTATTTCTACCTATCTGTCCTCCACGTTGCTGGAGGTAATAGGTACTGGTAGATGAAATTTTTTTTGTCGCAAAAAAATCCCATTCCCCTCGTGATTAGTTGTGATTTTTCCTGATCTCCCGCCCTTTTCGAACCTCACGTGGTAGGACGACTCGTCGACTCCTGACATACAATATCATTAGATAGATCACATTACTCTAACGTGTTCATATACGGAATACCAATATCGAAATCCAAGTCGTACGATTCTGTGACGGTTCGATAACCTAACTTGACACGGCTCGAGAACTTTTCACATGAACGTAACGTTGTAAATCACGTGTTTTATTGAATTTCCACTGTATATGTTTGACATTTACAGTTTACTCGATTCGCGAACATTTTATTATTCATAGAAATACAAATGAATAATAATATTATTGGGTTTTATTTATGTTTATTTTTTACGGTTTTGTAAACGTCGTGACGCTTCTATACCTTTTTTATCGTGTGAAAATCCTCATGGATGTCCATCACCCTGGGGTGTCTTTCAGACTCTTACTTATTGACTAAAACCACACGGTGTCCTGCTGATCTACCTGGGCCGTAATTCCCTATGACACAATGTACGAAACCGCGCGAAATAAACGCGAGAGTGGCGGGATTAGCTAAGGATTTGACTTGGTTTCGGTAAGGAATAGTGAATTAGGGTCCTGGGTAGGATATTATTCGATTACGTCATACACAGGCAAAACTTCCTGCCGTGCCTTTACTGCACAGGACACATAATATACTCCTAACGGAGCTTTATTGCCCAGTATCTTAACCGTTTTTTGACAGCTTCCTTGGTCCCGATTGCGGTAATTTAAAATATGTTTAATACGTGCGCGTTTCATCTCTGCTTGAGTTCCAGTAGCAGTCCAGTCGGTGCGGAGTTTGGTATCGCGGTAAAGTTCACGTGCTAACAAAGATGAAACAAAGGTGGAACGCAATTGGGCTGTAAGCAAATATAAAATTTTAGAGATGTGACTTTAGTTTTGATGAATAGTATGCTTTTAAGTGTAGTCGACCGTCGATTTGAAGATTTATGGGTTAGCTCTACTGCGTTTTGACAGTTTGAGTTTTGACAGATGCTTCTCGATCGATGTTTTTTTGTTTGTTTTTGTTTTTTGTATGCAACTCAAAAGTATGCGAGTGTTTCGAAGACATTAATTTATAACTTTAATTTATATCCTACTTGGAAGTGATTTTAAGTGGAAGTGATTCAAGTAGTTTTAACGATGAGGAATTTAGTGAAAGAATTTTGTGCCAGTTGTATAGTATATAATGAAAAAAAAAAACATTACTTTGTTACTATTATTTTTAATTTTAATTGGGTGCACTTGATTATTATTAATTTATACATTTGAAATCAATTTTATAATTTTAATAAATCTTATTTGTCTAGAACATTAATTTGAATTTTTATAAAACAGTACAAAAAATTATAAATAAATGACCTTTATAGAAATACTATTTCAAATGTAAATAATATTATTATGTAAAGCTATATATGTCTATCTGCCCACAAACGTTGTACAAGGGCATGGCGGCGCGCGCGGCCTAGCTCCAACTCCGAGAGGAGGCTGGCGCCGCTGCGCCTACGTTGTCCCTGTTGCGGTGGCGCCAGGTAACTCGCGCCCTCTGTCAACTCCCGCTCTCGTGCCGCCTCGGCCGGTGTTAGGCGAATGTACGGGAGTCTAGCCCTGTGTGCTATATTATGTAGCACACAGCAGGCATTTGTTATTTTTGCTGCTACGCCCGGGGAATAATGCAGCTTTCGGTCCACCAATAGACATCTGCAAAAGATAATATTAGAATTATAATATTTACTATTAAGAATTATTAATAGTATTAAAAATTGTATGTATGTTATAGCCTAGGTTGTACATACCTAAATCTTGCCTTTAATACTCCTATACAACGCTCCACTACATTTCTGGCAGATAAATGCAGATCTTGATAATACTCCTCAGGTGTATCCGGAGCTGGGTCTCTCACAGGTATCATAGTATTAGGCCTCAAGGCATACCCTGAGTCTCCTGTAATTGAAAATAGTATTTGAAGTTTCTGGTTTTTAAATTAAATAAACACAGTAGAAAGTTACAAGCAACATAAAAATAAAATGGATAATAAATTTAAGTAATACATACCTAAAACATAAACATCTTCCCCAGTAATCCTGTGAAGCCTATCAAGATACGCATTTAAGGAGTGTTGAGCCCATATCACACTATCATGAGTAGACCCAGGGAAACTGGAGTCTACACATAATATATTTAAATTTGAATCACACATCTGAAAAAAAAAACATTTTATTACAAAAGAATTATGAGAGATACTAAATGAGCTTAATATTTAAAAATACAGTTTATTATAATTATTTACTCACTATTAAAACATTTAGAGAGTGGTACCCTTTTCTATTCATGAATCTCTCTTCATGATGCTGAGGGCACGCTATGGCCACATGGGTCCCATCGACACAGGCCAGCAGTCCCGGCATTTTATAACGTCTGTAAAACCTAAAAAACAATTTCAATCAATATTTTCCTTCAAAAGGTATCAACAATTCAGTATCAATAAATTCAAAGGTATTATTTATACTTACTCTCTTATAACTTGTTCCCTTTCTTGTTGTTGAAAGGGGAAAGAAACATATTTGTTTAGAATAGAGGGCTTGTTTAAAGCCATTACCACCTGCCGGATTGCTTTGGAAACACTGGCTTGAGAAACACAGTGATTCCGGTTATCTCCTATAAGAGTCTGATAAGACCCAGAAGCAAAGAATGCTAGTGCAACCAAAACCTAAAACAAAAATATTTAAGTAGGTAATGGAGTTTTAGTATTATAGCTAAGTGGATTAAAAAAACCTAACCTAACTCTTCTTGTCTTTATGAGGAGCATTCCTTACATCAAATACATGGTTTCTTACCTTAGTTTCCACGTCCAAAGCATCTGAACGAACTGTAGGTAAAAGGTGAGGAGTTAACTCGAAAATCAGCTGCCGAGTAAGGTCCTTGGACAACCGGTATCTTTTTACAAACTTTCGATCACTGAGATCGAAAGCCGGATTACTCTTCCTCGCCAATACGTTCAGCCGCCTAGCCTCCGCACGAGCTACGGCTACGTCGTACGCGTAAGCACATTCTAATAAGTCTAAATATAACATTTTTACAGCAAACACAATAAAATAAACTTAATATCACATAAAAACACAGCGAATGTTCGTGAAACGTTTGAGAAAAAGTAGCTTCATTTCAACTATTCCTCAAACGCGCATTTGCGTTCCGTCTGCGTTCTAACTTCGTTTGAAGTAAATGTCAAAACGACACCGCGATACGAAATCATGTAACATTTGAACTTCGTTCGTGCTTCATTTGCGTTTCATTTGAAAAAAATTACCGCAATTCGGGCCTAGCGTAACTATTCCAGACTAGCTGTGCCCCGCGGTTTCACCCGCATAAGTCTCGATCCCGTGGGAATATCGGGATAAAAAGTATCCTATGTCTTTTCCCGGGACTCAAGCTATCTCTATACCAAATTTCATCTAAATCGGTTCAGCGGTTTAGGCGTGAAAAGGTAACAAACAGACAGACAGTTACTTTTGTCTATACTTATAATAAATCTGTAGAGAGGTCAATTCTGTACATGAAATATATTTTCAAAATAACTATCAGGGGGTGATTAGTGATCGATACTGATGCCAAAAATGCAATCAGTAAAATTTTTGTCTGTCTGTCTGTCTGTCTGTCTGTATGTTCCTTATAGAAACAAAAACTACTGGACGGATTTTAACGAAACTTGGTACAATTATTCTTCATACTCCTGGGCAGGTTATAGTATACTTTTCATCACGCTACAATCAATAGGAGC
Source organism: Amphipoea lucens (assembly GCA_947508005.1). Taxonomy (NCBI): domain Eukaryota; kingdom Metazoa; phylum Arthropoda; class Insecta; order Lepidoptera; family Noctuidae; genus Amphipoea; species Amphipoea lucens. The sequence goes on from OX382375.1 coordinate 11,163,057, forward strand.
AGAGTAGTGAAGGGAAATGTTGGGAAAACGGGAGAAGTTACTCCATTTTTTAAGCTTCCGTCGCGTGTGCAGCCTTAATGGTTAAAGTTACATAGAAATCATGTATGACGGAAATATTCTACATAAAATTGTCTAAAAAATATCCCGCAACAGCATATGTCTATCTTTTATGGTTGACTCACAATAACACGTGTAACTCCTGATAGCTTAGCAGTTCGGAGCATTCTGATTATATTTGTTTACTCTTTACGTTTATAATACTCTCACTCATCCCTAATTTAAAAAAGTTAACATTATTACCTATTCAATAAAAAAAGAATCATAGAAATCGGTATAGAAACACCAAACTTATACATGAAATAAGCCATCGCGCCGTCGCACCGGTCGCACGTGAAAACTGAATCATGCTATAAGGATTATTTTTGTGTAACGGTTGCCGCGCTCGACACGGGCGGCGGTGGGGTATAAAAAGGCGGGAGGTCCGAGAGCGAGCTTCGCTTCATTCAATATTTGGCTGTTGATGCGTTCAGAGCGTTCGACCTTATTGACAGACAATAATTGATATTGAGAAACCGTGCTTATCAGCGCGACTTTTAGTATTTAAATAGTTTATTTGAATTTCTTTTGTTGTTATTTTGTAAAATAGGTATGAGTTGTTTTGGTAGTGTTTAAATATTCGTTCAAATTAAAAATTATTAAGCGTAAGTAGGTACTTTTATTAATTAAAGTAGTTATAAGTATTTATTTTTAAGTGAAGTAGGTATAGGTAGATAGTATTGCACAGGCGTTTCAGCTTTATTTTCATTTCTTTTTTTTTGTGTAGACAAGGAATAAGGAAGGATTTTTTGAAATTCAACCCCTAAAGGAGTTAAATAGGGGATGAAAGTTTGTATGAAAGTCCGTCAGTTTTAAAGTTAGGATCTTCAAATTTTGTGTTTAGGCTGACGACTAAAAATTAATTTATATGTGTCTCAGCGTTTTTGATAATTCCAACCCCAAGGGTTTAAAAAGGGGGATGAAGTTGTGTATGAAAGTCCGTCAGTTTAAAAGTTAGGGTCTTCAAATTTTGCATTTAGGCTAACGATTGAAAATTAATTTATACGTGTCTCAGCGTTTTTGATAATTTCTCCCCCAAAGGGGGATGAACGAACTGACTGAAATATCAACGCACAGTCTAAACCGCTGGTCCTAGGGACATGAGTTTTGAAGGTTGTGTTCTTTGTGCAGAGTAGGTATCGAATAAGAAGGGGTTTTTGGAAATTCAACCTTTAAGGGGGTGAAAAGGGGGGATTTTTGTTGTATGAAAAATCTTATTTATTGAGTTAATAACCTTGAAACTTGGCACGAATACTTATAGAATAGAATAGAATAGAATACTCTTTATTATGTACACCATATAAATTACAGACATAAATATAGAAAACTTTACAATGGGTGACACAATGGGCGGTCTTATCGCTAAGAGCGATCTTTTAAAGACAACCTACTACTTATCTAAGTAAATTATGAAGTTTGGAATTTTTCGTTTTTCTAAAATACCCCCTAAAGAGGTAATGGGGGGGTGTTAAAATTTGTATGGAAGAATTTTAACGCCCTGTCCGATTAACTTGAAACTCAATATTTATACTAAGGACTAAAAATAATTAATAACGTGAATCAGGGTTTTTCGAAAATCTACCCCTAACTGTATGAAAAGAGGTAGTTAATTTTAAAGGGGAGGATTTTACTGCGTGGCTTGATTAGCTCGAAAATTGGTATAAATAAACTTTGAGTCAAGTTATGAACACATCTTAAACGATTTTTCAAAATTCTACCCCTGTGGGGGTGAAAAGCGGGGATAGTTTCTTTGAAAAATCTGATTCCTTTGTTCTATAAACTTAAAAATTGGCCCGAATACTTATTTATTTAAGTTAATGATAAAGATCATACCAACATACATTTTCGAAACTTAGAGGAAAGTACGAATTTCACGCGGACGAAGTCGCGGGCAGAAGCTAGTATTTATAATATTAGTATGGATAGCGTAAAAGTTAACATTAAAATGCGTAATAAAATAAATAATTAGATATATAAACTGCCATAACAGGATAATATCTTATTTATGACTTCTTACCGTACACGACGTGTAGGTAGGTGTCAGTTTTGACAAGAAAATATAATTTTTATCCTTTCGGACGTGGGGCCTCTGTAAGCGCAAGTGCCACAAACGTCGGCGCATTTGGAAGTACTTGTTGATTTTTGGGCAAGCCTTCGAAAAAACGCAGATTTCGTTAGTACATAGCCAGTTAAACGGTACATGTTATACCTTTCTGGCTTCGTTATTAGATTACCTAACTACTTGTACCATTAATTATGCAAATACAACTGACCTTATCAAGCAACGATGCGTTAAGTTTTTGTTTTGATAATTTTCACTCACATAACCTTCAAACTTTCTCACATTACATCTAATCTACACAAACATTCACCAAAAAAACACTTTATTACGATAACACAATATCTGTAGACAACGATAAAACACTACACATAACAACAATCCATTTATAAACAATTACTAAACCATAAAAACTATTTGTTTACGCAACGACAAAATTTCCGCGCGTATTCCACGCGGTCCCGACGGTAACACTGACGTCACTGACCGCGAAGTACCGTTAGCGCAAAAACACTACGAACGAAATATTTAAATTTTATATTTTTTTACTTTCGATTTCTGTTGTTATTTTATTACAAATCATTATTTTTGTTTAACTCTGTTTATTATCTTGGTTTATTTTAGACAACATAATATTACTGTTTTTCTTCTTATAAAATAGTTATGATGGGTTCAATAAAATATCAGGGATAAAATTTGTTACTCTACGATATGCATTTTATTATATTTATTTCGATTTACTTATTGGGCCGTTACCATTTTGTGCCCATTGCTGTCGAGACCATGGGTGCTTGGGGCACTGAGGCCAGGAAGCTCATGAGTGAGATAGGGCACAAGCTTCGGGAAAAAACGGGTGACTCCCGCTCCGGCTCGTTCTTGGTGCAAAGGTTAGCCATTGCCATTCAACGTGGCAATGCAGCAAGTGTTTTGGGCACCTTTGCGCCGGGAACAGTTAGGGGCGGGTTATTTGACTAATTTAGACGTGTTTCTGAATTTATTGTAAACTAATTAATGACATTAGTAAGTAAAAAAATTGACTTATTTGAAAAGCAAGTCAAGTTAGTAAAAATAATATGGTGAATAAATAAAACATTATCTAAATAGGGATGTTACTTGGGTAGAAAAAATATAATTATGTTTAGTCCGTCAGTGAGATTATCTAATAATATTGGACATGTATTTTTTGCTTTACCAAATCAATAAAAATTGACAGAGATAAAACAGCGCATCGAAGTTCAGGAGTGGAAGGTTTTAACGTCACTATTTAATATAAAGCGTACCGAATAGTGACGTCACACGATATTTTAATGCATTATATCGTCGTTACTTTAAGTTTACGAGTCAAAAGAAAAAATATATGTACAATATTTTTTTATTAATCTATACTCCATTTGCAATAAGATTGGACATTTAAATAAACCTTTTTTACAGTAAGTTCTACCGATTTTGAATTCTATTGCGTAGGTTGCATGACAAATGGCAGCTGCAGCAGTAAACCGTTGGTATTGTAACCACTTTTTGCTTTTAATGCCATCCTTATGTCTACGGTATAGAAGTCAAAATCGGTTGAACAGACTGTAAAAAGCTTTATTTAAATGTCTAATCTTATTTCAAATGGAGTATAGGTACCTGACGGACAAAAAATAATTTTCAGTCAACATCGCTATTATTATCGTTCCATAAACCCACCCATTCTTCACACAGACAGGAGGGCTGTGTCCTAGCAGTGAAAACATAATAGTCCGATTGTGTCTAAGCAATAACAACTACGTATGTGGAAGTAATTATTGTGTTTATTCATGATAAAATTTTCCTGATTTTTCATATTTATCCACATGGCTAAGTATGTTTGATATACCATTCAAGTGAAAACTATTATTGCTTTCAATCGTCCTGGGTTGCTGTAAATGACCTTGTATACTTACGGAGAGTTAGGTATCCGATTTCCATATAGAAGTGAGAGCTTGGTAAAGTTTAAATAAAATACATTTTATAATTATGGTAATCATTTATTTTGACTAGACATGTCCCATTCTTAGTATAAAACAAAAACTTAATGTTAGAGTTACTAACTTTTACTAGAACAACACACTAAAAACAAGTACAATAAGAACGAGAAGGTTGCCTGTTTAAAACAATTTTATCATATTATCCAAGGCTTTCAGAATGCTATTAGAACTACCGCGGGGGTTATCTGTTTTTTTTTTGTCAAGAAATAAATTACAATAAAAATGTGTTATGTAAAAAAAAATACAATGAAAAAAGATGAACACGTACTTCTAGAGTTACAACAAATGGAAACAAGAAAAAATACCAATACAGAAATAGTTAAAATAACAGCTAAGAGATCGCAAACATGACGCATGGATTAGCACCATTTAGCTGAAGTAGTGAAGGGAACCACCGTTTGACATGCCAGGGGTCCTCGTTCATGAAGTCTTCAGCCTCTTCCACCGACATGTCCATTGCCTCCACCCGCTCGACGATATCCATACTGCAAACAATACAATATACAATATAATAACTTCCTCGTTAGCCTAGTGGTCCTAAGCGCGACTGCTACGCTAGAGGTCTTGGGTTCGATTCCCAGGTCGAGCAAAGTGTTATTGGGATTTTCTATGAAATTCTCAGTAGCAGCTCGGAGTTAGGATTTGTGCCCGGTTAGTGGCAATAGGCTCGCCCCCTATTACATGGGACCTAAACATACTGGCGGACTGTGGGTGTACATTGGTACACCTCTGCCTAACCCTTCGGTGAATACAGGCGTGATGATATGTATGTAACAACAATACAATAAAAAAAACGTACCATGAAGTTACTCTATGAAGGAGAGTTATAACTTACCAGAGTGGCACGGTGGGCTCACATCGGACACGTCGGAGGTGGCCACCGGGGGTCTGCTCCACGGGCACAGTCCCATCCTGCACGTAGAATGACCCTCCCGGGGTCGCGTGGACAGGACCTGCATGAACGGGGCGGTGCCTAAAAACATATGAAGTACGAATAAAATTACTTCACTGATAGCAAAACAAAAATAGTGATATGCTTTAGTATAAGTATAAGTACTTACAGCGGCGGGGATGGAGAAAGCACCGGTTCGGGGCGCTCGCTGATGAGCCCCATCATCAGGGCTCGACGAGCGGCGCTATTTAAATTACGCCCCATTTCTGACTGAGACGGGGTCACGCTCCGCGACCTCGAGGCCGACAGCCTAGCCAGGCTAAAAATATAATAAAAGGAACATTTACTACAGTAAAAGCCTACCTGTAAAAACTTTACTCCTAATTCAATTGATGCTATCATATTTTGAAATCTATAAAAAAATTTCAATATTTATTATTCTTATACATGACAAAACCTCATAAACTAAAAAAACGCAAAGAACACTAAAATACACCTAATAAATATAATCGGACAAATTTTTTTTGCTGACATTACTTTATTACCTACGGTTATGGCGGGCGGGAATTTTACTTTTGGAAATACGAATACGATGATATATACGCAATAATGTCAGTAATGTCAGTAGCTATTAGCCAAAATATGTTTGTGGAACAATAATCTAACTACATAAATGTATTTCAAACACTAAACAAAAATATTTATCATAAAACATTACGAAATACGGCGGCCATAACTATCAAATTATGAACATTACAAAAGTTTCGTAACTTTTTCTCGACATATTTATAACTTTTCGAGAAACTATCACTTCACACGAAATCTATACTTATTTCTCAGTAATTTTGTATAAAAATCTCATAAGATTACTCACCGTTTCCTTCTTGAATTCATTTTTTTATTTCCGAAAACTCCCGCACAAATCGCTCGTAAACAAGAAAAATGGCCGTCACAGAAGCACTAATTTCTTTCTTTTTTTTTCTTCCGTTTTGTTGGCGCTCCTGTTAAAATGTTGCCAAAATAGGTCAAGCATGAATCGAATAATCGAATGATACAGCTAGATCGTGTTGCAAGTGCCAATAAATATAAAATATTACCGTCCAATGACAACCATGCGTGTTGACAGTTGTTATTATCCAAAGGTGTAACGCCGACGTTTCGAGTCATAAAATCTTATTATCCAATGGTGTTACGGCGACGTTTGAGAGGTTATATTACATTCAATCGTACTAAGAGATGAGATCGAATATAATTGCTTCAAATGAATACTTATATCGAAAGTAATCATTTTATATTATAGGTAAGTAAGTAAATCAGTATAGAAAAACGTTGCATCCACTCAAATATCAATAAGTAAGGTAAGCGCGGGGGGTTGCATTTGCCACCATAAACAATATGTTAAATGTTTTATTTCGATTTTAAAACTTTCATAAAATATTATCTATGCATAAAAAACGTGTTTTAATATGTAGTAGTAAACCCCATATTTATGTGTATCTAAGTATATAGGTACCTACACTACAACACCAATTGATACCTACGGCAAACCGCGTACTTTATTTTTACGTTGATTTCCGCTATAAAATCTGCTAAATTGAAATGAAAGTAAACAAAGCGGCTAATTTATATTGTTTTGTATTTACTAATAATAAACACGGGCATAGAAACTGCACCATTTTTTATTCGACAGCAAAATATCGATATTTGATACTACATACATAATGTAAACTATCGAAATGTATTATACAGGACTCGTACACCTCAGAATACTGTATTCTGAGTCGTACACAGACAATTTCTATGGACCGCTGTTGGGTACCTACATTACACGCCCGTGCCGGACGGCGCGTACGTGTTCCACGCGCGCCTCAAAGAGATGTCAGCATAAAGGAAGGGGCCTGCCAGGGCCGAAGCCTGCCGGGGGTGCGGGATTGTCCGAAAGGGTTGCCGCTACCCCGGAACATAAAGGGCTAAGGAAGGAACACGGATGGGTTTTAGTCAGTAAGAGTCTGACACTCCCTTCCGCTCCACCCAGAGCGGGAGGGGTCATGTGATGACTTCCCATTAATAAAAAAAAAAGGGTGCATTGCACAGCTTGTTTCGTAACTTTCAATGACTGATTTTTTTCAATAAATGTTTAGGTATTTTGTTTGTTTACATTACGTCAGTTAAAAATTAAAAGAATATTATTTCAAAATCCAAAGTGATGACCCTATTTTTTTATTTACTTACTTAAAAAACAGCCCCATTCATACTGAATCGAATGACATACATATACCATTGTTCTTCAATGTTTTGATATAGGTAGTACATAATTAAGTACGATAGCAAATTGTTAAATTGTTACGACACGTTGACCTTCGCAAACAGTTTCTAGGTAACTGTAGCAATAACATTCGTTTCGGTTACTCGATCCTTCCGGTTTCCGGGGCCCGTAGCAATGACTGGCATTGTTAAAAATAAGAAACCGGTCACCCATCCTTTAACTGACCGCAGCAGGAGTAGGTTAACCTGGCAGATCGGTCATTAGATCTTCCGGCTTCCGGGGGTCCTAGTAACGACTGGCATTGTTTAAAAATTAAAATAATTTATAAATGGGTAAGAAACCGGTCACCTATCCTCTAACTGACCGCAGCAAGGGTAGCTTAACCTGGCAGATCCATCATTAGATCTTCCAGTTTCTGAGCCCCTAGTAACGACTGGCATTGTTTAAACTAATTTAAAAATAAGAAACCAGTCACCTATCCTATAACTGACGCAGCAAGGGTAGCTTAACCTGGCAGATCGATCATTAAGATCTTCCGGCTTTTTCCGCCCTCTAACGACTGGCATTGTTTAAAAATTAAAATAATTTTAAAATAAGAAACCGGTCACCCATCCTTTAACTGATCGCAGCAAGCGTACCTTAACGGCAGATCGTTCGTTCCACGCTGCTACCTTTTAACTATAATGTAATATCGTATCTTTTGAACAAAATAATGTTCTTGCAATGCAATGTTTGCAATCTAATAAACCTGACCTACTTTCGACTTTAGGTAGAGGCAGGTAGGGCCATCCATAAATTACGTCACACAAATTTCATGAAGGTGTGGGAGCTCCCAACAATCACACAACAATTCACAAGAACGGAGGGGGGCTCTTGTCACAGGTGGTCCCAAGTGTGACCCCTGGTGTGACGTCACATAATATATCACAATTTTAAATTAAATCTATAATAATACTAGCTTTTTAAGCTGTTGGTCCCGGCTGTCATTTGTGGATCTTTGACAGTCGTTACGGGTAGTCAGAAGCCCGAAAGTCTGACAACCAGTCTTACCAAGGGGTATCGTATTACCCAGTAACTGGGTTGTGCAGTCACTCCATGTAAAATACTGGTAATCTGCTGCATCCGGTTAGACTGGAAGCTGACCCCGACAGAGTTGGGAAAAGGCTAGGCAGATGATGATGAACAATACTAGCTTTTGCCCGCGATTTCGTTCGCGTGGAAGTCGTAAAACACCACATTATTACTTATAAAAAGCAGCCACATTTCCCGCCTGCACTATTACTTTGTTTTTGGTTAGCTTTTTTTTTCTTTTTGCTCGGCTCCTAAGGATCGTACCGTGATGTTAAATAGCCTATAATCTCCCTCAAGAATTGGGTTATCAAATACCTACAAAAAGATTTTTTCAAATCCGATTGGCATTTTCAGAGATAAGACCGTTCAAACAAACTCTAGCTAGGGCTACCAAAATATGCGAAAAGAATTCTTCAAATTCGACTAGTAGATTCCAGAGATCAGCGCTTTCAAACTCACACAAACAAACTCTTCAGCTGTATTATTATTTATTAGTACATTATATGTAGAATTGTAGATAGATGTGGTAATATTTTATATTTTTTTGAGTTTTAATAAGTACTAGCTGCGCCTCGCGGTTTCACCTGCATAAGTGTCGATCCCGTGGGAATATCGGGATAAAAAGTAGCCTATTATGTTAATCCAGGATGTCAGCTACCTCCATACAACATTTTATCAAAATTGGTCCAGCCGTTTGAGCATGAAGAAGTAACAAATATATAAACACACACTCACAAACTTTCGCCTTTATAATATTAGTGTGATGTGATAAGTGTGATAAGTGTGATATTAGGTAGGTACTGTAGATTTTTATATGTGACGTCTCACGCGACGAAGCTTATAACCCCTCCGTCTCCTTGTCACACGATGTCACATTTTGTTGACCCCTCCCTCCCCCTTAACGTGTGACGTTATTTATGGAAGGCCCCTAGGTAGGTAGGTACCCTAGTTTTTATACCTAAGTCATTTGCTTTAACTTTTACAATAATAATGGGCGGTTCTTCGAATGGCTCGGTGAACTGCATTCAAAAACACGCGACAGTTATTATGTAGCGGTTAATGGCCCATTGGCTGTGTACACGATGGATGAATGGGCCAATTTGGCTTCCTAGACGATGGGGACAACGGTTTGCGACACAGCCTGTCGTTTTTATAGCGTTTTCCTGTCGCATCTCCCTATTAGAGTTGATGATTAATTTATTAGAAATGTTGAACAAATAATGTAATTTCACGGAAGGCATAGTGAAACGAGATAATCGAAAAAAATTAACGATGGGAGAAGCTACCACGCTTTAAAAGTTTTTGGTGGGGATTATTCCCGTCCTTGTCGCGCGGTACTGACAACGTAAGGCGCTTCAGTTTTCTTAATATCAGATAATTTACTTATTTTAGGGCTGATTTTTCCAACGCCTAATTTTATCCGAGGAATAATTTTTAATTTTTGACAGTTCTTTCTTCCATACAAAATCTGTCAGACGTCAATGTTATTCCACGAATAGAAATTATCTGTGGATTGAAAAATTAGCCCTAAATTAGTCACATGTAAGTATTCTAAGTTGATTTTTGAGTGACCGTTTGCAATAAAAAACTTAAGTTAAAAAAAACTGAAAAGCTAAAAACAAGCCCATTTTAAATTAAATAAAAGTTGGAAGCAGGCGGGACCCATACCATTTTTGAAAATAGAAAAATGGTATGGGTCCCGCCTGCTTCCAACTTTTATTTAATTTAAAATGGGCTTGTTTTTAGCTTTTCAGTTTTTTTTTTAACTTAAGTTTTTTACCGCAGTCGGGTTTTTTGTTTTTTTTTTATTTTTTTTTATTTTTTTTTTTAGTTATGAGTTGTAAATCCCACTTAAGTGTGATAGTTTCCCTTTAAACTTCGTATAATATATAGGTGCTACTGCCGCGTTTAGTTGGTAGAGGGGAGGGACACTTGATTCTAACGAAAATTGGTACTTTAAAGCTTGATAAGTCACGAACGGTTTACTTAATCAAAACACGGTCTTCTCAAACCACTGATATTTTGAAAGACCTATCCAACGATACCCCACTTGACATAGTTTCTTGAATTTCATTTTTTTCATTTTCACAATATGGCGTCTAGTAGTCGCCATATTGAATTTTTATTAACGTCATGTCTTTAATGACACTCGCCGGACTAAGAGGAATCGATTGACGTGTGAATCATAAAAATCGGCCCAGGCGTTTGGTCTGTATAGTGCTTCAAAGGAACATACAAACATACATACATAGGCTGATAAACACATTACCACTCCTTTGCGTCGCGCAGTCGGGTAAAAAGGTCCTAATAGGTTATTGGTTGCATTGCTGCATTAGAATTTGAACTTTGTTAAGATAGTATGAAATTCAGTGTGTTGTTGTTGTGTCTTCAAAATTATCTCAAATAGATAGTTACATTCAAATATAGTATGAAGTTATAATTAAGGTCAAAGGAGGCTATTGCAACTACGGAGCCAAAGCAAATAACAAGCGATATCTTCTATTCTGTTGTTTTTTAAATACTATGCCATCTATTGACCAGAAGAAAAATGATAGTTTATCTTATGTTATACAGATGGTGCCACAAGAGTTTGCTTACCGCTGGTTTAGCAATTCTTCAGATGATATCGGTTACCCTAGATCTCGTCTTAATAAAGGCACGCAGGTAATCGTTCAATGCCAGCTGTTAAACAATTAGGTACTTAAGTATAATTAAAGAATTTGAACGTCCGAATTGCAAATAACCGTTATAAAGATTTAGACGCATGCGTGATTTTTGTTCTGACTGTAGGTACCACCAGTAAGAAGCAATCAATGGTTTATTTCTCTTTGGAAGCAATGTACAGACGCCAGCACATCAACCTACCCGAAACTGTCAAATTTTCCCAATCAACTTTAAACCTTATGCTTTAGTGATAAAGTTGAAAATCTATTAAAGAAGTTTGACAGATTGTAGTAGGTAGAGGTGCTGGCGTCTGTACAGTCACGAGCACCAATATGTCAACACTTGGCAATTTTCAATTGCAACTTTTTCGTGAAATAACGAATGCAACGTTGAAATACGACACTTAACATAAACGTATGGGTTCGAAAATACTATGTTCGTAAGAACATAAAATTTCATTCAAAAATAAAGGAGAAATTCGCCTTTGAATAAAGCCAAGTGTATACATACTTATGGACGTGACTGTACCTACCTACTGTGAATTATGCCCTGGCTGGAGGCTTTACTTTAATAATGCTCCCACAGCATAAGCCCGGTTAAGCTGCCGACAACCTCATAGGCAGACCTGCGAGATACCATTAAAAAACCGGTCAAGTGCGAGTCGAACTCGCGCACTGAGGGTTCCGTATAGTAGGTATCTACAAATTTACAGTATTCGCATTTTTATTCCTTTACTTGTGCTACATGAAATTGCTTCTTGAAAATATGCGGCATAAATGGAACATAAACGTCCGTATCTTTTGATTGCGTTGACTTAGAAGTTTGATTTTTTTAATACTTCAAGGGATTGCAGCCCTGAGTATTTGATATTATTTTCAACTTGATAACTCCACGCATTCCTGAGAAAAAGGGTCTTGACAGACGGACAGACAGACGGACAACGAAGTGACCTTATGCGCCCTACGGGTCCAATATAATAACGGGTTCAGGATGTTGATGGGGCTGCCCCGTTTCTGCAGTGCATCAGGTATGTTTGCACAAGCACACGTCGATGTTGTCAGACGGAAATCTGCCTCTTTGCTCTGCAGAGTGCGGGGGAGCTCCAACTCCATCCTGAAGACCATAGCGTGGAGGTGCGAGTCTCCGCTATTAGGTGATGTTGTTCGAAGATGTGTTTCGAACAACAGCCTTGTTTCTAAATAGATTACCAACATACTAACATAGGTATAAGTTATCTTTTTGTTTTTTTTTTTACTAACCCATATGGATGCTGCTTATCCGAATTAAAGTTTTTTTTTTTTTATTACTTTATAAGGTCACTTTTTCCTTTTGAGGTCGGTACGGAATATTTTATATCGTATCATATGTATAATATTCGTATAAGATATAATTATGTATAATACGATTAAGATGTCGTGATTAATACGGAATTGACATAGGTTTCGAAGTAGAGAATCAGGGCCCAGAGCCCTGATTCACAACCATACGACAGGCTACCTATCGTATTGAAAACCTGACATTTTGATAACCTGATTTGACTTGCCCTCAACAGCAAATAGCTGTTGGAAGAATAGCGGGCGTCTATTTGATTTAAACTGACAAAATTTTCGGGTTTTGGACTTGTGAACAGCGTTTAGAAGACTCCTACGATAATAATGATTAATGTTCGATACGATACGGAAGCGTATCGAGCGTTTGTGAATGCAGGTCTGAATTTTAAAACGATGGTTTATATATTATATAACTTACTCAAATCACAAACAGTAATAATCACCAAATTACATGGTTGAGCCTGTTTGAGGGACAAATAAATTGTCTGTATGGTAGTTAGGTGAATAACAATGTCAGTCACGAATCAATGTCAAAAGTTAAGTGGATACGAGTATGCAATATATAAATAACGAGCTGCGCCCCGCTGTTTCACCCGCATAAGAGTCGATCCCGTAGGAATATCTGGATAAAAATTATCCTATGTCCTTTCCCGGGACTCAAACTATCTGTTTACCAAATTTAATCGAAATCGGTTCAGCGGTTTAAGCGTGAAGAGGTGACAGACATACAGACACACTTTCGAATTTATATTAGTATGGATGGATGGAATAGGCACAACACATAGCATAACATAACGCCTGTAATCCCCGGTAGGTTAGACAGAAGTGTACCTTTATTATAGTACACCCACATTTAGCCAGTAATTATGTTTAAGTCCCTTGTAATAGGGGTGAATTTTGAAGAGCAGCGGCAGCCCAGTTGTAACGGCCACGACTTACGAGTTGTAGCTCGTGGGTTTGAACTCAGAGTCCCAGACAGACGCTTTACTTTGTGTAAATTATTTCATCACCACTGCTCTCAAAACGGTGAAGGAAAACATCGTGAGGAAACCGGCATGTCCTAGAACTGAATATTAGAAGACATGTGATATCCACCAATCCGTGTGGTGGATTACAGCCCGCTTCCTCTCACTGAGAGGAGCTGGCCTGTGTCCCAGCAGTGGGAATATTATAGGCTGATTATGAATAGGGGGCGAGTCTATTGCCATCATACATACATAACATAATCAGCCTATAATGTCCCCACTGCTGGGACACAGGCCTCCTCTCAGTGAGAGGGAGTTGCCATCAATCGGGCAATCCAGACTCCTAGGTGTTTAGTGAGAAATTTCTGATGGAAAAACCTAATAAAACTTTGGCCGACCTGGGAACTGTATAACATGGTAATAAAAAAAATCGGTTGTCTGTAAAGTCGGTTTACTGACGATAGCTGAACGTGACAACGTCATAAGTTAAATGGAACGCCTCAGAGCGAGGTAACGCCGCATGGGTCATGTTTTTTCGTGCGTGCAGCCGGCTCCATCGAATTATAAGACGTTGTCACGTCAAAAATATATAAGTACTTTAGGAAAAACAAAAGTTTATTTAAAGTCAATCGAAGGCTGTCGAACTACCTTGATGTCTTACTAATTGTAAGTGAATTATATCGTCGCGCGCTCGTAAAAACTTTCTTGATGACTCGTCGATTTCAGATTTATTGTTTCAGGCTTGCTTATTAGTTATTTACAAGTCAATAAGGACCCAATTTCGTTCGTATATGTAGGTAGGTATGTATTTATGACTACGTTGGTACGGAACCCTAAAAATGTTGGAAAACCTAGACCTAGGTAGTAGATAGAATACTCTTTATTATGTACACCAGATAAAATAATTTCCGACGTAAATAAAAACAAAACTATCTAATCTACCTATCTCAAAAGCAAGCTAAAAAATGTAGGCTAAATACTCGAACGATTTTCAAAATCGTTTTAATCATTAATTTATTTAATGGTGTTAGTAGTTAGGGGAGGGGCTCGAGGCTAATGATAACAGTCGATCGATTTTCATAGAAGATTAAGCTGCTCTTGTAGCGGTCGGTTCGTAGATGGGTGACCATCCATTGCATATCGAGATTCGAGATCCCTCCGTGCCTCAGAAAGCACGTTAAACCGTTGGTCCAGCACCCTAATTGCGTAACACACTATCAATCGGAATCAGAATCATTTCGAAGCCAATTGCTAATCCATTGCTTAATAAGTTCGAAAAATTTGTCTGCTCAACACGTAAATAACGCAATGAATGTTTTCGAACTATCAAAATGAAACCGATTCCGATTGATAGTGTTACGCAATTGCCCCGCCGATTGTCATTCGTAGATCTTTGACAGTCGTTACGGGTAGTCAGAAGCTCAAGTTGAGAAGGCCAGAAGGCCAGCAAAGCAAGAAGGCCAGTTTTATAATGCGTGCCAAGAAAGATGAGACTTGACACACCACGTGGTTTGACAAGCGCACACGATTTTAGGTCTCTAGCGGTATGAGGTCTGAGCGCGAGACGGAACCGGGCGTCATAGGGGCGGCGGAAAGAGCGCGGGAGCTAACTATACCTAGTACCTACCTACCAAGGGGTATCGTGTTACCCAGTAATTGGGTAGTGGAGGTCAGATAGGCAGTAACTCCCAAAATAGTTGGAAAAAGAAACCCGTTTTAACCGGTCAAGCGGCGCGGTTCGCCGATCGGCGACGAAACAATAGAAAATCAACTGTGTCTCACTCTCATTAGCGGAGCTTGACAGATTAATTATGATTTCAGCTGATTTTATAATATCTTCTAGATTTTATAATTATTTGGTTAAAGAACTACCTAGCCCTCTCGTCACGTGAAGTGTCGATCTGAGAGAGAATGACAAGTCCACATCGTCAATTTCTATTTTCTTAATTATCGTTTGTATTAATTGCTAGACTAGTTGGACAAGTTGGCGACAGTAATGAACAATTGTGCTGATAAATTGATGAGTTTGTTATCGCTCTAGTTACGTTTAATGAATTAATAAAGAGAATACATCGGTTTATTCTTATATTTAACACATACTTACATATAAAAAATTAAAAAATAAACTCATCATCTGCCTAGCCTTTTTTCTTTTTTCTACGTTGGGGTCGGCTTCTAGTCTAACCGGATGCAGCTGAATACCAGTATTTTCATGGAGCAACTGCCTAATATCTGACCTCCACAACCCAGTTACTGGGTAATACGATACCCCTTGGTAAGACTGATTGTTAAACTTTCAACCAGCCGGGACCAACGACTTAACGTGCTTTCCGAAGCACGGAGGGGTCTCGGAATGTAAAGATGGTCACCCATCCTATTAACCTGATCGATCGACCCGTGCGGCTGATATTATTTAGCCACGGGCATACTAAACCCATGTAGCTAATTACGTCTTTTATTTAATGTTCACATAAAATAAGAAAAAGGTACCGAACTAGTACAGTCACTGCTAGATTTAAAACAATGGCGATAGCATTAAAAAGGTTTTGTACGTTGTGTACGTTGGTAGTGATTTATTTTATTATTCTATGTCTTAAGTCTTGTTAATTACTCATTACTCTATTGGGGTGATTAGGGTCATGCGCTTGGTAAATAAAAAAAATCGTTTCTTTGGGAAAATTGTTTATTATTTTGAGTATAATCAGTTACTAATTACCAGCCACCCTAAATGCTATTTAGAAATTCTTCAAATCTAAGATGTAGGTATATAAGGTCTAGACTCTAGAGACAGCTACACTTGGTGACACTTTTATAGGCAATCCAGTGTAACGCGGTCATCTGTTACCTAGTTTATAGTTTCACTCCAGTGTAACCTTTGGGTGACCTGATTCGTGTACCTTTATGAGGGTTGATTACATTATTAATGCTAGATTGGAACAAAAGAGGTTACCTGTAACCTGTAATGTAAGTGCTGTGCAGGAAGTGGAAATGAAAACCGCGGGGTAATTGCATAACATACAACAGTAGCAATGGATTTCATTTTGACAGTTCAACAACATTCATTGCGTTATTTACATTGTTGAGCAGACACATTTTTGGAACATATACAGTAATGGATCAGCAATTTGCTTCATAATGATTCAGATTGTGATTGAAAGTGTTTTTGTGTGCTGCTCCAGTTACACAGTCAGAGAAATTATTTTTTAAGCTAATTGACACCCTACGGTCAATTTGCCATGTCGTAAAACTGTCAAAAAATGACAAATCAAATCATTTATTTTTATCATACAGGTGTTCATTACATAATTCATACCCATACTAATATTATAAATGCGAAAGTGTGTCTGTCTGTCTGTTACCTCTTCACACCGATTTAGATGAAATTTGGTATTATAGAGATAGTTTGAGTCCCGGGAAAGGACATAGGATAGTTTTTATCCCGATATTCCCACGGGATCGAAAAGTATGCGGGTGAAACTGCGGGGCGCTGCGAATATAATGAAAATATGATAATGAAATTCCATTGAAGATTAAATATAAATTTTATTATTACTATTAGTCATGCATGACAGACGCAAGACAATCAACAACAATAAATTATCGTCATGCGGACAAATGAAACATTTAAAAAATTCTAGTCGATAAAAATTCAGCTGCAGAGATATGATTGATATAGTGATTTGAATATAAATAAGGACAATGGCGCCGATTCTCTTGTTCACAAACTAAACTCAATTTAAGTTCTGTGCATCTTTTTCTTTCTATTTCATTAAGAAAAGGACAGGAGATAAATATTAGTTTAGTCCTGTCAAATTAAGATACTCCATAGACAATTTAGAAGTGATTAAAAAATTGGCTGTTAAAAATACGTCAATTTACGTCAGGCACTGACTAATTTGACAGGTCTAAACTAATATTTATCTTCTGTCCTTTTCTTAATGAAATAGAAAGAAAAAGATGCACTGAAATTAAATTTAGTTTAGTCTGTGAACAAGGGAATCGGCGCCAATGTAAGTCAATTTTAATTTACCTAACTTTACATAGTGGTATTCTTGAGAGTCCTGGGCATTTTGTTTTCAGAGTCTAGAAACTAGAGACGATTGGATATCATCGAATTATCGAGCCGTATAATCTAGATTTGGTATTTCAATACAGAATTGTATTGTTCAAACACCAAATCCAGATTTGGTCAGTCGAGTTGTAGGTCGTAGGTTCGAATCCAGATAGGCGCTTTGCTTTGTGTAAATTATCTCATCACCACTGCTCTCAAAACGGTGAAGGAAAACATCGTGAGGAAACCGGCATGTCCTAGAACCAAAAATTCGAAGACATGATATCTACCAACCGCACTGGGCCCGCGTGGTGGATTAAAGCCCACTCCCACTCACTGAGAGGAGGCCTGTGTCCCAGTAGTGGGAACATTATAGGCTGATTATGTATGTATGTTATGTAAGTCAGTAATAAATCCGGAATTCTGGATTTAAATCCTTACTCGTATCGGCAAGCGTAGTATGGGTACAGAATACTTAATAGTACTACGTAGTATGGGACGCCGACCTCAAAGAGGTGGCTGGGACAGACTGGATGCGGAAGGCGGAGGACAGGGTGTTGTGGCGCAGCCCGGGAGAGGCTTATAACCAGCAGTGGACTGCGATAGACTAGGTTGGTTGAAATCGTATGATCAAGACGTTTATTCAATCGACATTTATTACAGAGATGATATGAAAGGTTTTCTTCATGAAGAAAAGAAAAAATAAGTAGTTAAGTACCTCAATTTTAAACTAAGTACATATACAGGGTGAATTTTTCAAGTGGGCGTGGATGGTCAAATCCGAAACTATGAGGACTAGCGAAAAGTTTTAAGTACTTTTCGCCGTATGTCATTACTTCCCAGAATTTGATCCTTATTAGGGACACTATCGAATGGTGTAATAATACAGTAGATGTGTTTCTTTTTTCAAAGTCAACAGGTTCGATTCCTGGCTAGAAATATTGATTTTTCAAAAATCCAAATTTGCAGTTTTAGTTTTTATCAAAATCGAGCCCGCGACTCCTTTGAGTACTTTTCGCTATTCCTCATAGTTTAGAATTTGGCCATCCACGCCCACTTGGAAAATTCATCCTGTATATTACGAGTAGTACAACCACAGATATAGATAGTACAACCCTACGCTCGGATGACGTAGGTACTTGCGCGCGATACTGAGGCGTCGATAGTAAAGGTATGATTCCGATCTCGGCAGCACGCAACAGTGCTGCCGCGGCAGTGCGGTACTGCGGTCGCAGCACTACTGGTCCTCATACATTTTCTATAGGTTTATATGAGATTACATTCCGAGCACGGCAGCAATGCTGCGCGACATCCCTATAGAGAATATAATGGGAACCAGCAGTGCTGCGGCAGCACTGCTGCGTGCTGCCGAGATCGGAATCATACCTAGATGTATGATGTTAAATGCCAACTTATTTAAAACCTATTGGGCTGAAGCAATTCATACAGCTGCTTACATCGTCAACCGCTCTCCGACAAAGTCTCTGTCTTATAAAAGCCCAGAAGAAATGTGGACTGGTCAGAAACATCACTCAGATCTCATCATCAGAGACTCAGATCAGCCACATGCGTACATTTGGTTGTGAGGCAATGGTTCATTTACCAAGGGAAAAGAGAAAGAGGTATGATTCCGATCTCGGCAGCACGCAGCAGTGCTGCCGCGGCAGTGTGGTCGCAGCACTACTGGTCCTCATACATTTTCTACGGGTTTATACGTGATTACATTCGTGACGCAGCAATGTCGCGCAGCATTGCTGCCGTGCTCGGAATGTAATCACGTATAAACCCGTAGAAAATGTATGAGGACCAGTAGTGCTGCGACCGCACTGCCGCGGCAGCACTGCTGCGTGCTGCCGAGATCGGAATCATACCTTAAGAGCGGTAACAGTGCGGGAGTCGAGAGCGTCTCAAGTTAACTCTTTCGGGTTCTAGAGGTGTGTCATTGTTTTTAGAATAGGCGTGATTTTATTATGTTCTTGAATGAATGACGCCTCTATTAAGAACAATGGAAGTATGTTCGATAATAGGTATTTAAGCAGACTAAAGATTATTAATTCTTAGTAGGTTAGGTTGTGTAGACTATACAAGGTCTAATGTACATTTGTTTGATATGTAAGAAACATTGTTCAAGCTTACCGGATGCGATTATGGTTAGCTATTATTTAGATTTTGCACTTATCATCAGAGGGTCGCAGGCCAATATTTGAGGGGGGCAGGGTCACCATATGGGTGCCGTGGAATATTTTTAGCGAGCTCTTTGGTATAGTGGTCGCAAGCGCTACTACTGAGCATGCCATCCTGGGTTCAATTCTCGTGTTATTGTGTTTGTTATCCATTAGAAATTTCTCAGAAGCAGCCCGGAGTCTGGATTTGTGACCAGTTGATGTCAGAGGGTCGACCCCCTATGACATAGGACTGAAAACAAAACATAACTGGCGAAATGTGGGTGTTAGTAGGTATTATTTTGGGGAGGGCCACGACCTTCTGACCCCCCCCCCCCCCCCCTCCCGCCTGGGACCGCGACTGATCAGGTCGGATTTACGTACATGTATGCAAATAGTGCGCATAGTAGTGGCAAAATAGTGCGTTTTTATAATATCCTCGAAGGCCAATATTGCGTGATGATCTCCAAAGGTCGGTTTTTTAAATTAGTATGTTCTATTAGTTGTACGAAAACTCTAAATCTATACTTATAATAAATCTGTAGAGAGGTCAATTCTGTACATGAAATATATTTTCAAAATAACTATCAGGGGGTGATTAGTGATCGATACTGATGCCAAAAATGCAATCAGTAAAATTTTTGTCTGTCTGTCTGTCTGTATGTTCCTTATAGAAACAAAAACTACTCGACGGATTTTAACGAAACTTGGAACAATATTATTCTTCATACTCCTGGGCAGGTTATAGTATACTTTTCATCACGCTACAATCAATAGGAGCAGAGTAGTGAAGGGAAATGTTGGGAAAACGGGAGAAGTTACTCCATTTTTTAAGCTTCCGTCGCGTGTGCAGCCTTAATGGTTAAAGTTACATAGAAATCATGTATGACGGAAATATTCTACATAAAATTGTCTAAAAATATCCCGCAACAGCATATGTCTATCTTTTATGGTTGACTCACAATAACACGTGTAACTCCTGATAGCTTAGCAGTTCGGAGCATTCTGATTATATTTGTTTACTCTTACGTTTATAATACTCTCACTCATCCCTAATTTAAAAAAAGTTAACATTATTACCTATTCAATAAAAAAAGAATCATAGAAATCGGTATAGAAACACCAAACTTATACATGAAATAAGCCATCGCGCCGTCGCGTCGCACGTCTGAATCATGCTATAAGGCAGGCCGCATACGTCCGGTTTCCTGATTCGGAATTCAGTTTCGGAATTCAGATTCGGAGACCCCGAATGCACGCATTTCATACAAAATGTTCTCTCCAGCGCACACGTACTTAATTTTTCCGTCCGGGTTTCAGATCGGAAAATTTAAGCACGTGTGCGCTAGTGAGAACATTTTGTATGAAATGCTTGCATTCAGGTTTTCGGATCTGAATTCCGAAACTGAATTCCGAATCAGGAAACCGGACGTTTGCGCCCAGCCTAAGGATTATTTTTGTGTAACGGTTGCCGCGGGTAGGGTATAAAAAGGCGGGAGGTCCGAGAGCGAGCTTCAAGCCCTGGCTGGAGGCCTTAATTTTGAGGCATCCACAGGCAAGCCCGGTTAAGCAGACGACAACCTCATAGGTTGAACATTGTTAAAAAAAAAAAAAAAGAGCGAGCTTCATTCAATATTTGGCTGTTGATGCGTTCAGAGCGTTCGACCTTATTGACAGACAATAATTGATATTGAGAAACCGTGCTTATCAGCGCGACTTTTTAGTCTTTAAATAGTTTATTTGAATTTCTTTTGTTGTTATTTTGTAAAATAGGTATGAGTTGTTTTGGTAGTGTTTAAATATTCGTTCAAATTAAAAATTATTAGGCGTAGGTACTTTTATTAATTAAAGTAGTTATAAGTATTTATTTTTAAGTGAAGTAGGTAAAGGTAGATAGTATTGCACAGGCGTTTCAGCTTTATTTTCATTTCTTTTTTGTTGTGTAGACAAGGAATAAGGAAGGATTTTTTGAAATTCAACCCCTAAGGGAGTTAAATAGGGGATGAAAGTTTGTATGAAAGTCCGTCAGTTTTAAAGTTAGGATCTTTAAATTTTGTATTTAGGCTAACGATTGAAAATTAATTTATACGTGTCTCAGCGTTTTTGATAATTTCTCCCCCAAAAGGGGGATGAACGACCTGACTGAAATATAATATCAACGCACAGTCTAAATCGCTGGTCCTTCCTAGGCACATGAATTTTGGAGGGTGTGTTCTTTGTGAAGAGTAGGTGTCGAATAAGAAGGGGTTTTTGGAAATTAAACCTTTAAGGGGGTAAAAAGGGGGGATTTTGTTGGTATGAAAAATCTTATTTCTTGAGTTAATAACCTTGAAACTTGGCACGAATACTTATCTAAGTAAATTATGAAGTTTGGAATTTTTCGTTTTTCTAAAATACCCCCTAAAGAGGTATTGGGGGGTGTCAAAATTTGTATAGAAGAATTTTAACGCCCTGTCCGATTAACTTGAAACTCAGTATTTTTACTAAGGACTAAAAATAATTAATAACATGTATCAGGGTTTTTCGAAAATCTACCCCTAACTGTGTGAAAAGAGGTAGTTAATTTTAAAGGGGAGGATTTTACTGCGTGGCTTGATTAGCTCGAAAATTGGTATAAATAAACTGAGTCAAGTTATAAAATTCCACCCCTGTGGGGGTGAAAAGCGGGGATACAGTTTATTTGAAAAATCTGATTCCTTTGTTCTATAAACTAAAAAATTGGCCCGAATACTTATTTATCTAAATTAATTATAAAGATCATACCAACTTACCAACATACATTTTCGAAACTTTTAGAGGAAAGTACGAATTTCACGCGGACGAAGTCGCGGGCAGAAGCTAGTGTTACATATTATTGTATTTCTCATGTAAGTGACTGTAGTCTTTTATGAGAATAAATTTCTTTAAACACATGTTCTAGCAATTTCAACCTTTCATTAACAGACCCGGCAGCGACTAAGTTCAACTAATTGTTTTCGGTCAGTACGTATAGTGTATTGTACCACTAAAATATTTACTGTCATTGAAGGTCAATGGCTCGCTCGATAAAAATGACATCACTATCCAAATTGATTTTGGAATTGGAACGATCGAATTATTTTAAATTCGACATTCACTTTTTAGCAGCAAATTAAAAATGGCGGCTTGTTTTAAATAATTGACAAATAACAGACATCACAGGCAGGCAGGTAGGCAGGTATACCCATTAGTACGTGCATCCACATTTCGCTAGTTATGTTTAAGTCCGATGTTATAGGGGGCGACTGGGGCGAGCCTATTGCCGTCAACCGGGCACAAATCCAAACTCGGCTGCAATGAAATGAAATCGGGAATCGAACCCAGGACTTCATGGTCAGCAGTAGCACTTGCTACGACTAAACCAACCAGGCAGTCAAATAATTAAAGCTAAATAACTAATTAGGTAATTAATGTCAATGCCAAATATAAGGCTCCCGCAGACACGCGCGACGCGACGTTGCGACGCGATTCTGATAGAACAAATTCCATGAAGTTTTCATAGAATTTCTTCTATTGTCGCGTTGCACCTGACTGCGGGAGCCGTTACACTCCTGTGGATTTTTATTTGGCCAATAACCTGTACCTAAGGTTACGCAGACATGGGATTTCAAGGCGAAAAATTGAACTCATCATCTGCCTAGCCTTTTCCCAACTATGTTGGGGTTTGCTTCCAGTCTAACCGGACGCAGCTGAATACCAGTATTTTATATGGAGCGACTGCCTATCTGACCTCCACAACCCAGTTACTGGGTATGGATAATACGATACCCCTTGGTAAGACTGGTTGTCAGACTTTCGGGCTTCTGACAACCCGTAACGACTCTCAAAGATCCACGAATGACAGCCCCAACCGCTTAACGTGCTTTCTGAGTCACGGAGAAAAAAAAGCGAAAAGTTAAACTATAACAAGGAAAAGTAAAGTGGACAATAAACTCGATGCAATGCATTTTTTTTTGTTTTCTAAAAGTAAAAGTTCCTAAGCGCTCATATACACGAGCGACACCTTGCCAACGGCAGACAACTGCAGACATCGACAACGTAGCATAATCAGCCTATAGTGTTCCCACTGCTAGGACACAAGCCTCTCTGTGAGAGGGAGTGGGTCGTAATCCACGTCCAGTGCGAGTTGGTTCATATCACAAATATCTTCGCTGGTAGACTATGACGGATCCCTTCTCTTCGCATAATGTTCTTTTACCTAATATACTTTGACATAACTATTACGGCATAATTTGTTTTGGCATAAAAATACTTTGCCATATTTTTTTTTGGCATACAGTTTAAGTTGGCATAATTATCTATAAGGATAATTTGTTTTCGCATAAATTTAATTCACATAATACTAAACAACGTCAGGGGCACCCCGAGATTCGGTTTGGTTAGGTTCCTTTAAACCCCGCAGACAGAAATAGGAGCCCCGCGCAGCGGGGCTCCGTCGACTTGACGTCGTTAAAAATAAAACGAGCATGCAAAATTTATGCTTTAGAATGTTATGCTTATCCATTATTATGATTAAAGAAATTATGCTTAAAAAAATTATGCGTAAGCTGTTATGCGTAAATAATGTTATTCGAAAATATAATTAGGTGAAACAAAAGTATGCCAAGTAATATTAGGTCTTAAAATTTTATGCAAATGGATAGGGAACCCAGCTAGTAATGTATTTAAAATGATCTAGATCTAGATATGTATGAATAGAAATAGATAAAGAAGACGCGACACATTTGTGAAAAAAATTCACAAGGTCAAGCGCGCACTATTTCATTTTTAGTGACGCGATTTTAGAATCGCGAATCTGCAGTGAATGTAGTCATAATAATCAGCCTATAATATTCCCACTGCTGGGACACAGGCCTCCTCTCGGTGAGAGGGAGTGGGCCGTAATCCACCACGCGGGCCCAGTGCGGGTTGGCAGATGTCACACATCTTCGAATTTTTGGTTCTAGGGCATGCCGGTTTCCTCACGATGTTTTCCTTCACCGTTTTGAGAACAGTGGTGATGAAATAATTTACACAAAGTAAAGCGCCTGTCTGGGTGGGTACAACTCGTAAGTCGCGGCCGTTACCACTGGGCCACTACTGCACTTCAGTGAAAGTAGTCACTGCATTATAATATAAAGAACAATATAACATCTGTAATGATTCTTTTCCTGAGTCAACACGACCCTGATGTTATAATGACCAGCATTTTGAACTGCCAGTGCAGAGTTCAAGGTTTTTCGTTCATGAACAACGAAACAATCATTTTATGTACCAACTAACAATTGTTTGTTTTTTCAAACGTCACGGTTTTTTTACTCGTCTAACGATGATTTGAGGACTAAGGTACAAGGGGGGCAATTCTCGTAATTTAAAACGTTCAAAACTTCAAATCTAGTCCCAGTTTCATCGCGGCGACAAAAAAAATGTCAAAATGTAGGGAAATTAGAGGTATTTTTGACAGATTGAGATAGAACAGACTGTGGACGTTCTTAAAATTATAAGAGAATTGCCCCTCAGATCTCAGTCTCAATCTGTCAAAAATACCTCTAATTTTACGCCGCGATCTTCCAAACTCTGGACTGTTACTAAGAAATGCCTAATGGAAAAAGTCAATAAGCACTGCCCGATCTGGGAATCGAACCCAGTACCCCACGCTCAGCAGTCACGCTTGCGACCAAGAGACCAACGGGGCAGATTATACAAAGACAGGATAATTAATTTGGGTTTGTCCCGACATCATTTGTATTGTATCTACGTCTGCATCTTTCGTTTTGGTCGAAGGAGCTAGGAAAGCCACACGGTTAGGTCGAAGGTTAAGCTATGCTTGCCGCGGTCGGTTCGTGGATGACTGACCACCCATATTGGTCCTTGTAGCTGTATCTACAACGCCACATGCGAACAACGCGTCATACTGACGTCACGCAGAATCCTACATCTCGCAAGCAGAGTTTAACGCGCAGCTATTTATAGCATAGATACAACGGCCCTACATGAATCATTGGGGCAGTTGCCCGCCAGACACAACACCTCGGTCGGAGGATCCTCCCTTTTCTATGGAGGTTGAGTGAACTTTACACCCTGTTCCTCATACCTCTATGTATAGGGTCAGTGGGTCGTCTTAGGACTCTGTTCCATATCTGACTAACCCTTAAATTAATAGTGTCTTCCCCAATGATCATCTCATCTGTGTGTGCCTGTCAAATCATCGCTCCCAGTAGTCCCAGTTTACCTGTCGACTGTATCGCCCAAAGTATTTTACCGCTACTGTGCTGTCACCGTCACATTGATACCACCCGCTGAGGAACAGCGGGTCGAGGCCTGTCGGGGGAGCGGTGAATGCTTATGCGAATCCCGCACCCCCAGCCATAGGCAGAGATGGAACACCGCGGTGGTTTTAGCTGGTAGGAGTCCAGCATGCCTCTCTGTCACCCCCACGATGGAGGAAGCCCATGAGAATATCGACCGCGCAGCAAAAAAAAAAAGAAGTGCCGTTGACAATCCAACAGCATGTCTATGGTAAAAATTTGACAGTAAAGGAAGGTACACACAGCGACACATCAAGCTATATATTTCCAGTTTTAGTTGACCTCTCATTGTATAGGTTTTTCGTACAATCAGAAGTCAGCTTATATTGGTTATGTATAGCTTGATGTGTGGCCGTGTGTACCTTTAATCATCAATTTTAAATACAGACTTTTTAGTCCAAGCCTTCTTTCATACATCTATGGTCCAAGGCATTTGACCCACTGCTCCCGAGTTTAATTAAGAAAGCACAGTACCTCAGAGCACCCCAGTCGATAATAAAATAAAAAAAAAACTGTCTTGTCCGACAAACTAAACCTTGAATGTTTTCCTGGATTTCTGATTCCGAATGCAGATGTGTTTACCTTGATAGATGCATTCTTGTCGCTTACGGTTACTACGTGTTTAATTATTTAACGCAATAACTAAGGCTTTTTCCACCGACTAAGTTATTGAAGATATTATGTGTGTTTCTCCAAGAATGTTTGTCGTCTTTTGTATTAATAACAGCCGCACGGGCACAGAACACTTTATAATACGCAAGTCTCGTAATTTTAAGAACTTTCACTGTCTGTTCTTAGTCTCAATCTGTCAAAAATACCTCTAATTTCACTACATTTTTGACAAGTTTTTGATATTTTTTTGTCGCCGAGATGACTGCGACTAGATTTTGAACGTTTTAAATTACAAGAATTCGCCTTCAAGCTACGCTACGCTTGCCGCGGTCGGTCCGTGGATGGGTCACTACAGGGGCGTGCATTGCATATAGGCATATAAGCAGTGCCTACCTCGATATATCAACATAAGCCTGTCAATTACATTTTAGTGTGTGTGCCGCACAATTAAGAAACTCACTAAATTATTTTCATTTTGAACTTAGTTCCTGCCGGGGGTCCCCCGACCACACTTTTTTTTTTCTGATTCGTGACCGTGTCTGCCTAGACTAGACTCGGCCTAGTGCCTACCTATTCTGAAAACCAATGCACGCCACTGGGTCACTATTATCTACATACCGAGTCCCTTCCGTGACTCGGAAAGCACCGACTGTCATTCGTGGTCGTGGATCATGACAGTCGTTACGGATAGTCAGAAGCGCGAAAGTCTGACAACCAGTCTTACCAAGGGGTATCGTGTTACCCAGTAACTGGGTTGTGGAGGTCAGATAGGCAGTCACTCCATGTAAAATACTGCTATTCAGCTGCATCTGGTTAGGCGTGCCAACATAGTTGGGAAAAGATTTGGCTGATGAGGTTTGTCATCTTTTAGAAAACATCTGGGTTTTCTTCTTTTAGAATGGATGATACAACATTCGTCTAGCTAGGTAAATAAATTATCTACTTTGGCCCGATAGGTGGGCAGGTGGCCACCTTGATCGCGGATTCAGTAGCGTTCTTTACGTCCTCAAATGTGCTGGAGTAGGGACACCTTGGACACTGCAACACTCAACAGGTGGACATTATGGCCATAATCTGCTTTTGCACCTGAATATACAGACAGGCGCACATCAAGCTACTACAATCTGTCAAATTTCTTTAATCGATTTTCAACTTTATCGCTAAATTATAAGGTTCAAAGTTGATAGGGAAAATTTGACAGTTTCGGGTAGCTTGATGTGCTGGCGTCTGTACATACTTGCGCATGAATAATATCTAGCCTGTATTCCCCCGAAAGGTTAGGCAAAGGTGCACCTATAGTACACCCACATTTTTCCTGTTATATTTAAGTCCCATGAAACGGGGCGAACCCTTTTTTTTTCTCTCGCAGTGGAAATCCTCATGGACTTCCTCTATCGTGGGAGTGACAGAGGGGCATGCCGGACTCTCACCGGCTAAAACCACCGCGTTGTTCCAACTCTTCCTATGGCCGGGGGTGCGGGATTCGCATAAGCATTCACCGCTCCCCCGACAGGCCTCGACTCGCCGTTCCTCAGCGGGTCCCACCTCCCTGTGCACCCATTCCTATAATGGCCGCACCCACTCTCGAGTGGCGCGCGTGGAACACTGCAGCGCCAACCCGGGCCTGTTTGGTCGGACGACGAGAAGAATAATGTGGATCTGCCAAATCGGACAAGGCTAAGCTATATATTACACCAACATTTTATGTGACGTCAATCATGACGAGAATTTATGAATGCAGTAGAATGTATGTTAACCTTCAGTGTAGTATGTAGGTATCTATGTAATAGGTAAGTTACGTCGTATACTATTGCAATTTGAAGGAAACATTTCTGGTTTATGCACGTAGTTGGCAGGCTCGTGGCCAAGTAATAACAGCCGCACGGGTCTATCGATCAGGTTAAGCTACGCTTTCCGCGGTTGGTCCGTGGATGGGTGACCATGTTGACTCTGTGCCTCGGAAAGCACGTTAATCCGTTGGTCCCGGCTGTCATTCGTGGTGTCATCTTTGGCAGTCATTACGGGTCGTCAGAAAAAAGACCAAATGTCTGACAACCAGTTTTAACAAGATGGTATCGTGTTACCCAGTAACTGGGTTATGGAAGTCAGATAGACAGGTCGTTTCATGTAAAATATAATATATTCAGCTGCATCTGGTTAGACTGGAAGCCGACCTCAAAATGCTGCTGGGAGGTAAGAAAGTAGTGGGATGGCTGAAACTAGTCAATTTTAACATTATCTAGATTGGCACCTCTAAATATTTATCCTACCAAAAACATTTTCATGTAAAATGTCAAGACGAGACCATATGGCTCGCACTGTCAAATCTCATGTAGAGCCAAGCGTCTAACTCTACACGCCCTAACTCTACAAGCCATAACCACACAAATTCTACACCTTAGTCAAAATAAGAGGCTTGGCCGTTTCATTACTACAAGAACTATTTGTATGAAAAGTAATGAACAGTGAATAAATTTTTCACCTTATGCTTACGCACATGTGACGGTAGCGAAACGGCCAAGCCGCCATATTTTGACTAAGGTGTAGAGTTTGTGAAGGTATATTAGGTATGTGTAAAAGAACAATAAAATTCGATGCGTAAGTAGATACATACTTACCTACCCAAAGATTTATATCACTAGATTTGCCCGCACCGAACTTAGCAAAAAGTATCCATAGGTACTGAGAAGAGTGAGCTTACACATGATGAAGTAAGAATTTCATCAATGAAACTGAACGCGATCGCGTCTAAATCTCGTTCAAGAGCTGTCACTTTTCATTGTCAATATTTCACCGAAAATAACGACATTGACAGCTCTTAAACGCAGAGCAAGGCAATTCAGGTAATCGAAATCTGTCATTTTCGACACGAAAGCTTGTCGAATGGTTATGAAAAGCTGTGCAGAAACGTGACTGCCTTTTGACTTGGTAGAGCGAATTTAACGATTTAAATCTTTGTACTTACCTTGTATTAATATAAGTGCTGACACTCGTAAAGTAACGAAGACTGTCTCGGACGGGTTTCCCATAAGGAAACACAGCGGTGTTTTAATTCTGAGAAAGAGTACCTAACCGCAAACTTTCGAAAATACCTGTTTGTACGGGGAATATGGAAGAAAAACTTAAGTACAATTACTGGATTGAAGATTGAATTGAGTGAATTTCTCTTGGTCCATCTATGTAAATAATGAAGTCGGTTAAAAAGGACATGCTGTTTGTTAGAAAGCGCATCACTTGAGAACGCGATACTAAATGTTGTGGGTAGTATATTTGTTAAGTTTAATTTTAAGACAACACTGTTACTCTGTTTATGCTTAATATATTTGTTTTCCTAAATGTAATAAATAAACAACAGCCTAATTTTGTTAAAATAAAAAACCGGTCAAGAGCGAGTCGGACTCGCGCACCGAGTGTTCCGTATCATCATAATAATATGTTCTTAAATTCCAGAATCCAGACCCCTTTTCAATGCGTTGCAAAAAAAAAATCTTGTTTTGCAAAATAGTTGGACAAACGTCATCTAAAACTATTCCTTTCAAGTTGATAGCATTAGGAGTTCTTGAGATATCCAGCTGTGAAAGACAGACAGAGGCTGAGTCGCACCATAAGGGTTCCTTTTTACCATTTTGGTACAGAATCCTAAAATGGGTGCGTAAGATTGGGTCCCACTAAACGCACGACGCCATCGCGGAGGCCAAGACGAAGATGGCGGGACGAGCTTGACTCCTACCGTAGTGACTGCACTCGCAAAGGACATAATTGTGTGGAAAAGGGAGAGAGGCCTTTTGCTCTGCAGCGGGACTATACAGGCTAGTTAGATTAGATTAGAGGGCATAAGAGGAAATCTGAAAGTAGCATCGGTGACTAAATATTTGTGTGAAAAACAGTTCTTGATATGTGGCATGTCCTGAGAATTAAGGAAAATGTCTTGATTAAAGGTTTGAGTATGAACGATGGATGGATTGTGTGAAAGAAGATAAGGCACTATCTACATTTATTTATATCTGTAACTAGCTGCGCGCCGCGGTTTCATCACTGTAAATATCGTTCCCGTGGGAATATCGGGATAAAAAGTAGCCTATATGTTAATCCAGAGTGTCAGATACCTCCATACAAAATTTTATCAAAATTTGTCCTGCCGTTTGAGCGTAAAGAAGTAACAAACATATAAACACACGCACACACTCACAAACTTTCGCCTTTATAATATTAGTGTGATTTATATGGTGTCCATAATAAAGAGTTCTATTCTATACGGGCTAAGAAGGTGGTGACTACCCAGATGACGATTATTAGAGGAGTAAGTAAAAAAAGAACATGTTGCGCCGACCGGCGACCCCAAATAAGTTGGGATAGTGGCAGAAATGAATGTGTTAAAACCATATGTCAATATTTGGAACACAATTAATACCTACGTCAGTTCCATCACCAAAGTTATTAAAAGACTTTTAATCAAACGGGTTCTTCAGGTATTTATTTGTTATATTTTGATCGTTAGTCAGTATTTAGTGCTATACGGACGATCCGTACGGACAACAGTCGTGCGGAGCTATCGTATAAGGGCGATATTTTCCCACCACGATTTTTTAACGCACTGCTTCGCGCCAAGAGTTGAAAATCCTACTGTGTGTTTTTCGACGCGCTGGGATGGACTCTGTTGGATTCTCGACGCTGGGCTCAATACCAAGAGTTGAAAATCTAATAGCGCACGGGCTGCGGACCGTCCGTCTATCCGTAGGTTCTTATTAGGATTCTCAAGGTGCAACTATACTCGTCTGAACCGTGTTCGTCAGTGGGGTATTAATTAATCTGCGATAAGGTAGGCCGTGAAATTTAAATTTTCTTAAGTTTTTCGCAATTTCCAGGTTAGTATCAGGTTCTCTTTTGATCAAAATATGATTCGCAACAACAAAAAAAATGTATATACAGAGTTGTATATTAGAATCATAAATGCAACTCTCTAAGTTCAAATAAGTAAGGTAATTATTAGGGTTTTTTTCTGACAGACAGTTGTCATGATGATTCTAATGATTAAAATTGTGTTAATTCACTTATTTACATATCATGTTCGAAAACATGATCTGCTCAAAAACGAAAATAACGCAATGAATGTTGTTGAACTGTCAAAATAAACACTATTCCTACTATTAGTGGCCCCTTCATTGGGCGTGACGGACGCTCGCCTAATGTGGGGAGCGCCTTAGTGTACGCAATTAGGTACCCTGCTGATACTGACTGGCAAACTGAAGAAAACGAGGAAACAATAGAAAATCAATTGTGTCTCATTAGCGGAGCTCGACAGATTAATTGGCTACCCTGGCGTTTTCGCCTTTTAGACGTATGGATGGCGCGGTGTAACAACCATCAATCCCATCATTTTGAGATTACTACATATAAAAATAACACAACCTCCAGACAACATACAGAACCTCCTTTTTTGAAGTCGCTTAAAAAAATCTTGACTTTAGGTCAGCTTCGTTACTGTACTGGACCCACTGAACTGCAGTGGATCAGTTGAGCGTCTCTCGCCTAGACGGCAAGTCCGTGGTGAAGGAGGTCGCACGCCGACAACCTACGATGAGCGGGTCAAAATACCACAACGGCCTGATATGAGTTACGGTCGTTCGTACGGACCGTCCGTATAGCTCTAATACAGCCTGAGCTGGCAGGTCGGTTATCGAAAAACACCACGTCATTACTGGCATCGTTTGAACTTGGCGAAAAAACTGGAACTATAAAAAACTGGTTTGAGAATTTATTCTTGCAACTACCGAATGAAAACTGATTTTTACAATGATCCTTTTTAGATGTCGAAGTTTGAAGATTATAAGGACAATAAATTGAATTACACTATCAACATTAATAAAGTAAAATCAAAAATAATTTTAATCATCATCTACATCTAGCTAGCCTTTTCCCAACTATGTTGGGGTCGGCCTCCAATTTAACCGGATGCAGCTAAATTCCAGTATTTTACATGAAGCGACTGCCTATCGGACTTCCACAACCCAGTTACTGGGTATCACGGTATCCCTAATAAGGTAAGAATGAAAATAAAGATATCACTGTGATTTGGACAGTGATATAAAATCAGAGGTAAAAATAACTGAGAAAAGACTATACCTTTTTTTTATGAATGGGAAGTCATCAAACGACCCCTCCCGCTCTGGGTGGAGCGGAAGGGAGTGTCAGACTCTTACTGACTAAAACCCATCCGTGTTCCTTCCTTAGCCCTTTATGTTCCGGGGTAGCGGTAACCCTTTCGGACAATCCCGCTCCCCCGGCAGGCTTCGGCAGTTCGGCCCTGGCAGGCCCCTTCCTTTTTGCTAACATCTCTTTGAGGCGCGCGTGAGAAAAGTCAATTCCTAGCTGTTGTTTTCACAAGAAAAGCCATTTTATCTATATGGACGGGTAAAACAATTGAAAAATAAGGAATAAACAAAGAATTTCAAAACAACGGCATTCAATTGTTTTCCTAATGATGTTTGCTTGCATACTTTACATCATAGGTACATGCATACCTGCCAGTTCCACTCTCAGGCTCATTATTATAAATTAAAATATTTTTAAATTGAGTCATCTTTGAAAATACTTACGTTGTGCTAAACAACTTGCTCAAATAATTTGGGTACATAATCTAAAGTACTTTTTGAAAGCTTCCGAAAGAGTTGGTCTTAAAATGAACATGGACAAAACGAAGGTCATATCAAATGCCCATGTAACACCCATGATGATCGGAGACGCTACGCTTGAAGTAGTAGACGATTATGTTTAACTAGGACAAACTGTCCAGTATGGTAGGTCCAATTTTGAGAACTCAAACTCAAAACATTTATTTCAATTAATCCATTTAAAGACACTTTTTAATTGTCAAGGAGTCGGGGGGGCGTTCACCTTTTAAACCCTGTGTTTGTTCAGCCGGTA
This sequence comes from Amphipoea lucens, assembly GCA_947508005.1. Classification (NCBI taxonomy): domain Eukaryota; kingdom Metazoa; phylum Arthropoda; class Insecta; order Lepidoptera; family Noctuidae; genus Amphipoea; species Amphipoea lucens. The sequence continues at coordinate 11,196,464 of OX382375.1, forward strand.
AAGAAAGTCAGCCGGTATGTTTGTAATTATGTTTTTCATGTTCAACGAAAAAGCATAACCAGTCTATCTTCTATTCTATTCTATAATGTTCCAATTCCCACTCCTGGGACACTGGCCTCCTCTCTTCGAGAGGGAGTGGGCTGTGAATGCTGTGATCTGTGTGGGTTGGTGGATGTCACATGTCTTCGAATTTTTGGGTCTAGGACATGCCGGTTACCTCACGATGTGTCATATGGTCGTAACATTATGATTAGTGATGGCTGTTTTGCGTTGATGTGACGCATATTTTTCTCCCAACTTGTCCTTTTTTGTGTTTGTGTTCTTTCTCTGCGTCATATTTACCGCAAATAAACGTACTATCTTTCTTTTCTTTTTCTAACTTTCAGTTGTGACAAAGTAAAGCACCTGTCTGGGTTCGAACCCACGACTTACAATTCCTAATTCGGGGCCGTTACCTTCTGTTTATTTTTATTTTAGCCTACATTATCCCACTGCTGCACAAAGGCCTCCCCCAGATCCTTCCAGACATCCATTTCTAGAACCACCTCCATCCGACCCAAAAAGTGCTCGTTTGTATGAAGCCTCATCTGCATCATCATCTGCAGCCTTTTCCCAACTACGTTGGGGTCGGCGGCTTCCAGTCTAACTAGAAGCAGCTGAATTTCAGTATTTTACATGAAGCGACTACCTATCGGAGGGACTACTGCTACTAGAGGGGACTTCGACAACCCAGTTACTAGGTAATACGATACCCCTTGGTAAGACTGGTTGTTAGACTTTCGAGCTTCTGACTACCCGTAAAGACTGTCAAAGATCCCCGAATGACAGCAGGCACTAACCGCTTAACGTGTTTTCGCACGGAGGGGTCTCGATATGTAAACATGGTCATCCATCCACGGACTAACCGCGGCAAGCGTAGCTTAACCTGATCGATCGACACAAGCCCCTTAAGACCATAGTCCTATTTGTATGAGGGGTTGTGCACTAGATCCGAACAATAGGACTATCGACTATTTTCTCGGGTTCGGATTAGATTCGGATCGGACGTAGTGCGAAACAGACAGTGTGACTGTCTGTTTACAATAATGCATTTCTTCTTTTTACTATCGACAGTTTCCGATACGTCCACTATTTTCTTTATTATTATTTATATTCAGTTATTTACTTAAGACGAAGTTGCAGTACTTTTTAACATTTTCAAACCGCTGTAAATATAGGAAAAAATTAATTTTTCGCAAAAAGAAACTATTTTTGGAAAATTGAACATGTCAAGCGCTGTGTGAAGATAGAAACGTGAATTAAAAAAATATATGGCTCGATAAAAAAAAAACATAAAGATGACACTAAATCGCTATTTAAAACGTGTACCTTGAAGAGACTAAGTTATACCAAAAGATAAGCCTTATTGTTTTTTAAGGCTTGGTGAGAACACATTTATGATTTCCTTATTTTTTTTTTTCTGTGAAACAAATACAAAATCTAGCAGTTCAAGAGCTCGCAGCGGCCGGCCAGTGTCTGCGAGAGAGAGATGCCCCGATACGTATTATGCGGGGAGTGAGGAAACGTTATCATACATAGCTACCTATTCACAACGAACATCAATCAATGTTATCGACTATCGTAGGAGTCCTCTAAACGCTGTTCACAAGTCGAAAACCCGAAAATTTTGTCAGTTTAGGCCGGCCGCAAACGTCCGGTTTCCTGATTCGGAATTCAGATTCGGAGACCCCGAATGCACGCATTTCATACAAAATGTTCTCTCCAGCGCACACGTACTTAAATTTTCCGTCAGGGTTTCAGAACGGAAAATTTAAGTACGTGTGCGCTGGAGAGAACATTTTGTATGAAATGCGTGCATTCGGGGTCTCCGAATCTGAATTCCGAAACAGGAAACCGGACGTATGCGGCCTGCCTTAAATCAAATAGACGTCCGCTATTCTTCCGACAGCTGTTTGCGGTTGGGGGTAAGGCAAATCAGGTTATCGAAATGTGTCATTTTCGAAACGATAGCCTGTCGGATGGTTGTGAATAGCTATGCTACATACCACACTACAAGAGGGACGGACGGTATGTAGTACGCTCGGGTTCAATGGAACATCCCACGGTACGAGGTACAGAAAGCAAATAAACAAACTTCAGTTTTATAATGAATCTGTTGATAATGAAAGATTTTAACCAGACATGAGTTATCAGTATCGGTATTTTTTATTAGTAATCTGTTAAAACTGTGAGAACGATTGTATGACCGCTGTATGCACGTATAAGGAGGATTATTATAGTGAGGGGCTCGTCGTTTAGTAATAACAGCCTCACGGATAGATTAATCAGGTTAAGCTACGCTTGCCGCGGTCGGTCCGTGGATGGGTGACCATCTTTGCATACCGAGACTCCTCCGTGCCTCGTAAAGCACGTCAAGCCGTTGGTCCCGGCAGTCATTCTTGGATCTTTTACAGTTGATACGGGTCGTCAGAAGCTCGAGTTTGACATCAGTCTTACCAAAGGGTGTCGTATCGAATTACCTTGTAACTGGGTTGTGCAGGTCAGATAGGCAGTCGCTCCATGTAAAATACTGGTATTCAGCTGCATCCAATTAGACTGGAAGCCGACCCCAACATATTTGGGAAATGGATGGTCACCCATCTACGAAAGTGGCCCTTTTAAGAGTACTTATAAGTTATAGTAAAAGTTGGAACATAGGTACCATCGCGGACACTGGCGGTGGACCACTTTTGAACCTTATTACTGGTTGAAAACTGGTCGACCCCCGTTGTCCGCGGTTGTACATAGTGTACTACATCACTCGACAGTACCAACAACGTTCGCCGATGACCGACCCGATCATTTCTTTTAAATAAACAAGTAGTGGGTAGGTTAAGTAAACCTTCGGAAAAAAACTACAGGAAATCAATTTACCTGACGTTTCCGTGACCTACCCCTTGTACCTACCTACTAACTTATTAGTTAGTGTTATGTTGGTTCGGGGTAAAAACATACACGTGGTTAAGAAGTTTTATAAGGCCACATAAGGCTATGTTATATGGGAGATCGCGTAGCGGCAGCGGCGGCCGACGGGATGACACGAGGGATTGCGATAGTCGTGGAAAGAATCCGGCGGTTGGCCCCTAAACTGGAACGGGCCGGGGCTGCCTTCAAGCGGCTCTTGCCCAACTTGAGGGGGCTAACGACTCCTGCCGGAGGCTTTACGTGGGGGTCGTGCGGTCCATGGCCCTATATGGGACCCCGGTGTGGGCGCGTTCACTGCGGCGGCGAGCCACCCACTATCTGAACGCGCCCCAAAAGGTGGTAGCCGTAAGGCTGATCCGGGGGTACCGCACGATTTCGGGCGAGGCGGCAAGCCTCCTTGCCGGACTGCCGCCACGGGATCTGGAGGCGATAGTCCTCGGGCGCCTGTATGAGTGGCGCGTGGAGGCACTACGCCGGCCGGGGGGAAACTCCGCTTCCGCGGCAAATCGCGGCGGAGCGGACGGATCTCCGGCGCGATATCATGGTGGCATGGAAAGAGCGACATTCGCAACCCAGCGCAGGGCACGCCACGATTGTGGCGATAAGACCCCTCTTTGAGGAGTGGCTAGAGAGGCGTCAGGGCGTTCTCACCTACCGCCTGTCACAGGCCCTCACCGGACATGGATGTTTCGGGAGATTCCTGCACATCATCAGGTGGGAGGAGACGCCCGGGTGTCACCATTGCGAAGATCACCCAGAGGACACGGTGGAACATACGTTGGAGGCCTGCCCTGCTTGGGCGGAGCACCGCCGTGTCCTCGTAGAGACGACCGGCAGCAGCGGCGACCTCTCGCGTCCGGCCCTGCTTCAAGCCATAGTCCGGAGCGAGAGGGAGTGGGAGGTAGTCACCTCCTTCTGCGAAGCAGTCATGCTAGCGAAGAAGGTGGCGGGATGGTTGAGGGAGAGAGCCTCACGTCCCAGCCGCCGCGGGAGACACTCCGTGCGTCGGGAGCCGTGTGATGACTCCCGGCCACCGAAAATTTCAACTGTCTTAGCTATCACGGTTCATGAGAAACAGCCTGGTGACAGACAGACAGACAGACGGACAGTGCAATGGGGTCTTAGTAATAGGGTCCCGTTTTTAGCCTTTGGGTACGGAACCCTAAAAAGGAGGGAAAATAATCCAAGGGCATCAAAAAATTCGTCCGCATCGCTGTCAACAGGAAAAGTGCCCAAAAGGCTGGCAGTCTTCGCAATTTTGGTAGATCATACTACTGATCTTACGTAAGATTCAAAGGGGGGAGGGGTTCATAAGTCTTATTTTTTCTTATGTAGGGGGGAATGTAAGATATTTTTAACCAATTTCGGACCCCCCGGTCCGAAATTGGTTAAAAATATCTTACATAGGTAATAAATGAACAGCCCCTTACTGAAGCATATTTTCCTAGCAATTTTCATCAATCATGAAGTGCATTGGGCAATTAAAATGTATTTAGCAACATTCAACACTGAATAAATAAATATGACATCGTCATGCTTGCGTGCTTGTGGATGTAATCAGCACCCTAATTGCGTAACACTATCAATCTCAATCTAAATCATTTTGAATAATATTGCTAATCCATTGCTTCATATGTTCGAAAAATTTGTCTGCTGAACAACGTAAACAACGCATTGAATGTTGTAGAACTGTCAAAAAGAAAGCCGTAATTATACTGCAGGATAAAAAGTATCTTACTTACGTGTTAACCTGTGTATAAAGCACAGAACACAAATTCAAATGGGCCACGTCAAAAAAATTACTAATCCTTTTTGAAGCAAAAATCGTATCAATTCTGCCTACATTTTTATATTATTCGAAAAATACACCTAGTATTAGTACTACATATTAATAATAATAATAGTGGCTAACTTCAGATCAAAGCTTTAAAAAAGATTTGTATATTTTTCTACTTGTGGCCCTTTTGAATTTAAGCAGCGGCATAATTATAAAGTAACTGCGTCAATTTTTTTCCAAATCCGTTTCTCGAAAATCCTAATTATTGATGCAAAGCGAATTCTATTTTCTATCAGATAAGTATGTTATTGCTTTCTGTAACCTACTGTTGTGATTTTACTTTTGATTTTAACGAAACATTAAACTAACGTAAGATTCAAACCGGGAAAAACCGAACTGGAACCAGGAAAAAAAATAGGTAAGTTTACCTACATTTTTTCCCGGTTCCCGTTGCCGTGGGATAATTTTAGATCTGCCATGCGTGCGCAGCCGCGGCTTATTAGTCGATTTGTACGAATTTACACGCCCAAAACAGGCGAATCGTCACTTTTAAATAATATATAAATTTTTCTATAGGCAACTCTCACGAAGTTAATTTATTTGTGGGCGAGTCGACAACTCCGGAAATTAAATTGGCACATTTTGAATTTTATGCAATAAAGTAGGTGCCTCTAGAAAAAAAGACTAGCGCACAGAGTTAAATATTATAAAACGTGTAGTTTTTTCTCAACTTCTAGGTATAATAATGACATCACAAAGAACATCTGTGACATGCATGACATATATAAAACCTACCTATTTAGGTACGTTTGTACAATATCATTATTTCAATGAATCATATGAATAAATCGTCAGCCTATAATGTTCCCACTGCTGGGACACAGGCCTCCTCTCTGTGAGAGGGAGTGGAACGTAATCCACCATGCGGGCCCAGTGCGGGTTGGTGGGTGTCACATGTCTTTGAGTTTTTAAGTAACTTAGAAATTTGATTTTTTCACAGCTTCAAGGGACTGTAGACCTGAGTATATTGGTTTTAATTTCAACTCGCGCGCCACGGCGCGTTCCCGAGATAAAGAGTCTTGGCAGACAAAAGACAGACGGACAACAAAGTGATCCTATAAGGGTTCCGTTTTTTTCCTTTTGAGGTACGAAACCCTAAAAACACAATAAAATCTTTTTTTGTTTCATCCTGTTTTGATCGATGCCCATTATTTCGCCGGAGTTTCGCTAGCTAATTTTATTTAACCTTGTATTTTAAACCTCAATGGTGCCGATTCTGTGGTTCAAAAACAAAACTGACGTAAACTGACGTAATTTTAGTAGGCATGATTTTAATCACGTCAAACTTGTATGGAGTACCTAGTGTCAGGCGCTGAACTAAACTAAAATTTATCTTCTGTCCTTTTCTTAATGAAATAGAAAGAAAAAGATCACTGAACTTAAATTTAATTTAGTTGTGAACAAGGGAATCAAACCAGTAGCTGTCGTAAGTATAGATATAGGCCCCTAAGACGACCCACTGACCCAGCTATTGTGGATTTGGGCCCGGCAATAGGCGGAGACCATGCGGAGACGATCCTAATAGGTCTCACATGGGAGTTCAACACAAATGCATGGTGCATTCCGTGCAGTTTGTGTATGTTAGACACTTCTCGTTGAATTATCATTATCATCTTTCAGCCGAAAGACGTCCACTGCTGGACAAAGGCCTCCCCCAAGCACCGCCATGAAAAATGTCTTATAAATGGAGTTCAATTAAAAATGACATTTAATTTGAATTTTTTTCTCGTTGAATACAAACGTGATACTAGTTTTCTAATTTCTCTTACACTAAAATAAAACGATACCTATCCTAAGGAACAAAAAACACCCAGTTTGAAATGAAATTGCGCATAAAACGACCTTGAAATGATATTCTCTCTTACGGTTGCATGTCCAATGTCACTCTCAACATTGCAATGATTTTAAAACCTACCGCGATACCGAGCTCTGAGTTATTTCCTGCTTTCGTAATGCGACCGGTAACAAACAAGATATTATTATTTTTAATCGAGCTAGTTTTTGGCTAGTTAACGACCGCTCGAACAGTTTTTGAGTGAACAACATTCGTTCAAAATCTAGTCACAAATTCGCAATCTCATCACGGCGAAAACGATGTCAAAAATTTGTCAAAAATTTTGGGAATTTGGAGCTATTTTTGACAGATTGTGACTGAGATCAGACTGTGAACGTTCTTAAAATTACGAGAATTGCCCCTCAGAGCTCTGTCAAGGCTGCGAATTACGATTTACAACTCAGTGAAAAAATGGTGACCCTGTGTGTTACACGAGGCCAGCAGGATGATTCCAATACTGCCAGTTAATAATCCAACATTATGATAGCAATTAGCATACCTGATAATTAGGTACTAACTTTAGGACGAAGACAACCAAGCCAAACAGCAGAGTACATAGGTGCTTAGCTTAATGCTACGCTGCGTGGAAGGTGTCATGTTCCTAGCGAACTGTTGCAACCACACCGGCACGCTTGCTGAAACGCTGCATGTCTAAAGGGCCATTTAGATGGAGAGAGTTTCTCGACTCGAAGATACGATTATCGAAAGAACATTAAAAAAGTCTCTTCGTGTAAACATTCACGATTGTCGCCCTGCCCCTTGGCCGACAATTGCCTCGCAATAGAATATATCTGTCTCCGTGTAAACAGAACTACAAAGCGAGAATTGTATTTCGAGTTTTTGTGCTAGTCGCTACCACGAGTGCAGTGCCCGAGAGTGCTTTAATTATATCTGCTCTTCTGAGACAATAATTAATAAAACGAAAACGGAAAAAAATATATTGGGTTAAAAAATGGATAGCAAGAAGTACTTTTGGAGCATAAATTTCAATGAACTTAACACTATCGGCAGTACCTGAATGATTTTTGTGTCATTTTGAGAACAATATCGTAGTACCTAATCACTGAACTCGAATGGCAAATCTCGCACTCAAATCCGTTCAAACCGATTTGTACGATACTCGTATGAATTTGAAAAAATGTCATACGAGATCGTGTATAGACAAGTCGATAACTCGTAAGCAAGAATCTTCTTACTATATATTTCGTTGTCTAAACAGTCGCAGTAATTTATCGCCTAGCGATAATTGCTTACGAATCTCGTATGACATAATCGTAGGCGAGAATTTCGTTCTTGCCTGTATGTAAACATTATGATACGATAGTCTTATGGCGATTTTTGCTTGCGATAGTAGCGTACGATTTCTCGCCAAGAAACGTTCGAGAAACTCTCTCCATCTAAATGGGCCTTAATTTTGCACTTGTTCGAGCAACACTACTCCCGAAGCGGAGCACCAAGCGCCGCCACCGTTCGATGAAAAGACGAAAGATAGACGAAAGATGAAAAGAAGAAAATGACATATTTTCAATTATGTACTAACTTGTCTTGCAGACCATTTGTTGATTTGTTGTGTATCTTTTTTTAATGTATATTTATTTTATTTCTTATTTTAATTGTTGTTTTTTATTTATATCTAATCGTATGCTGCACTGGCTGACGCGATGACGTCATCACGTCAACGCCGCCGCGCCGGCTGTCGCTGAAAACCAGCTCTGGGGCGCTGCACGCTGTCTCGTTTAGGGTCTTAGCATTATGCTGAGCTATGGGTGTTTTGCGTGGATGTGACGCATGTTTTGTCCCAAATTTTTATTTTGATTATCTATGTTTGTTTTTTTGTTTTGGTTGCGTCATGTTTGCCGCCTATAAACGTATTTTCTTTCTTCTTCTTTTTTCTTTTTCTTGCCCCCGACAGCAAACAGCAAACGGTAGCCTGTCGGAAGATCCTATTACTATTAGAGAATAATAAAAAGGTATCTTCTGGCAATATTACTCAGAATAATAAAAAACCAAAGGGAGGGCAACATGTTTTAAAATTATTTAACCAAAATATTCAAGGTTGCTCTTCTAAATTACTGGAAATAGAATTGTTTTTAGAAAAAACCAAGTTTGATGTCATTTGTTTAACAGAACATTGGTTAAAAGCTCATCAAGTAATGTCAATTAACTATGAAAATTATTGTGTAGTTAGCCATTTCAGCCGAACATGTATGATACATGGTGGATCATTAATATTAGTTAAAAATTCTGTTAAATCAAAGGAACGAAAAGACATCGTCGGGCTGTCTGTTGAACACACCATTGAATTGTCCTGTGTTGAGCTCGATAAGCATGTAATAGTATGCGTATACAGACCTCCAAGTTACCAGAATCTATCTGTGTTTGATTCTGTAATGGAAGATGTGCTAAAGAAACTTTCTGCTAGTAGTAAGTCAATAATCATATGTGGCGATTTTAATATTAATTTATTAGAAAATAACTCAAATACTATGAGATTATTAAGTCTTTTTAGGTCATTTGACTTGTCAAATGTTTTTATTGAACCCACCCGAGTGACAGCTTCCTCTGCCACTTGTATAGATAATATTTTCTGTAACTGTGATTATTTACACAAACAAATTGTAAATAAGTTGCCATCTGATCACAGCGGACAAACAATAACATTTTGCTCCTACATGCCTTTACAAAAAACTCTAATAAGGTTTAGGCCAATTACATCTAAAAATTTAGAGAAGTTAAATAATTCTTTAGCAAGTAAATTATGTGTTCAGAGTTTTAATAATTTATGTGACCCGAATGAGTTCTACGCCGAGTTCTTTTCACTATTAAACACGCAATTTAATGACACTTTCCCACTAAAGACTAAAAGTATTTACACAAAGTTCTTATTTAGTGACTGGGCGACTCCAGGTATTCGTAAAAGCAGGGAAAACCTTTTTGAACTTTATGGCCTAAAGCAACATATGAATAACACAAGCTTTCATCAGTATGTTGCTACATATTCTAAGACTTTTAAAAGTGTATGCAAAATAGCTAAAGCTCTTTATATTAGCAATAAAATAAAATCAGCCGATGATAAAATAAAAACTACCTGGCAAATAATAAATAATGAAACAGGTAGGAAAAAACAGCGTAATACTGAATTTAATTTAGAAACTGCACATGGCCCCATAAACTCAGATGTAGAAATTGCTCAGGAATTTGAAAACTTTTTTGCTAATATTCCCATTAAAACTACTGAAGCTTTAAATTCCTCACCCGCGCGTTCTGCTGATTTACTTAGAAAGAATGTTAAGGCATGCCCCTCGGAGTTTAGTTTTCAACATACGAACCCCCAGGCTGTTATAAAAGCTTTTAAAGATCTTAAAATTAAATCAACAGAAGATCTCTGGGGAATGTCTGTAAAAGTTTGTAGATCTATCATTGAAACGATTGCGCCCTATTTAGCTTTCATATTTAACATCAGTATAGACCAAGGAGTCTTTCCGGATCTCATGAAACACAGTAAAGTAGTTCCTTTATTCAAAGCCGGTGATAGTAAAGAACCCAACAATTATAGGCCTGTGTCAATTCTGCCAGTTCTCAGTAAGGTGTTTGAAAAGTTGATGCTCAATCAAATGTTACGCCACTTTAATAAAAATTCCATCTTTCATGAACAACAGTACGGTTTCACCAAAGGGCGTTGTACCACTGACGCCGGTGTCACCCTAATAAAGAACATTTTTAACGCCTGGGAGGAAGCACAAGATGCCATTGGAATCTTTTGCGACCTCTCAAAGGCGTTCGATTGCGTCAACCATGAGACACTTCTGCTGAAACTTGAGCACTATGGGATTAGGAATTCAGCTCTTGATTTACTAAAGTCGTATCTAAAAGATAGAAAGCTTAAAGTTCAAGTAAACGGCGTAAACTCATTGGGGTCTGAAATGGCAATGGGCGTTCCTCAAGGTTCGATATTGGGTCCATTCCTCTTTTTAGTTTACATTAACGATTTACCACAATTACTTCAAAATCAACCGAAGATGGTGTTATTTGCAGATGACACATCATTGATCTTTAAGATAGACAGACGGGCACAAAATCTTGACGACGTGAATAACTCTATTCTTCAGGTCCAAGATTGGTTTACGGTAAATAATTTGGTACTAAATGAAAAGAAAACCAAATGCATTAGATTTAAATTACCAAATGTTAGTGTTGTGTATTGTCTATGTTCGTGTATTGTCTATGTTCGTTTATGATTAAAGCAGTTGTCATCCAGACTTATATTTGATTACACTACATGGTGACAGCGGTGAAAATTTATTCGATTTAAATGGTTTAAGTCGGTTATAAAGGCACGTTGTGGACTCTAAAATCGTCAGGGACGGTTCAAGAGCGCTATGGAACACGCGCGACCACCAACAGAACTGTGTCTGGACGGCAGCTCCGTCAGCCGGGCTGACGCATGGCGGCGATGGAGGTCGCAATTTATGTTATTTTTAAAAGCATCGGGGGTGCAAAAAGAAGAAGCTGGTATTCAAGCTAGCTTAATGATAAATTTAATCGGACCTGAAGGATTTGAAGTCTTTGAAACATTTTCTTTTGACAAGGAGAGCGATAAGGATGATGTGAACCTATTGCTTACGAAATTTGATGAATATTTTGGAGTCAAACAGAATATAACTTTAGCAAGATACAATTTTTTTACAAGGGGTCAGGAAGTTGGAGAATCGATTGATCAGTATGTTACGGCTTTAAGATTATTGAGTAAAAATTGTATCTTCAAAAATTTGGAGGAGGAATTGATTCGCGACCGTATTGTATGTGGGATCCAGAGTACTGGAGCGAGAGATCGGCTTTTGAGAACAGAGGACCTGACTTTGGAGAAAGCCATTAGAATCGTCCAGGTTGATCAAATTTCAAAAGATAATCGACGTTTATTGGAGACGCGTGGTGCTTCAGGATTGGTGCAAGTTGATGCAGTTGGCGTGCGCGGTGTAGGCGGCCGCGGTGGCCGCGGCGGCTGGCGCGGCAGCGGACGTCGACAAGGGCGCGGTATGGCCAATGTTGCTGCTGGTTCCAGCACAGCGCGAAGATATGTTCAATCTAGCGAGACTGAAAATTGTCTCAGGTGCGGAGGCCAATGCAATGAACCCAATCTATGTCCGGCTATTTCAGTGCAGTGTTACCTGTGCGAAAATCATGGACATTTTGCTAGAATGTGCAAGTTAAAAAAAGGAGCTAAAAAAATGTATGATATAGGTTTAACTGAAGCACAAGGCAATGAAGAAGATGATTGTGAATCATTTTTTATATCAGTTTTGTACAATGTTTCAGAGATTAACTCTTCGTCCGAGGGTTGGTATGAAACACTCCAAGGGGAGTGTGGTTCCGAAAAATTTAAGTTAGATACGGGAGCAGATATTAATGTTTTGTCGTATAAGCGATTTTTATTGTTAGGCTATGACAGTAAACTAATTGGTGGCAAACAAGGTGTTAGATTGCAATCTTATAGTGGTGATATTATTCCTATAAAAGGAATTTGCAAATTAAAATGGTGGTATAAGGGTGTCGTGTATGAATTAAAATTTGCAATTGGGGTTAGTGATTGTCAGAGTGTGCTTGGGTTGCAAGCTTGTCTAGCTTTAGGATTAGTTAAAAGGATTCATAATATAAAACTTACAGATTATCAAGATTTGTTTAATGGGTTAGGCTGTTTGCCAGGTGAATATCACATTGTTGTAGACAAAACTGTGATGCCGGTGATTTGTGCAAACCGTAAGGTACCATTAGGAGTTCGCGATAAGTTACAAGATGAGTTAAATAGAATGATAGAGTTAGGTGTTATTAGGAAAGTGAGTCATCCAACCCCATGGGTGAATTCATTAGTGATTGTTGCTAAGAAAAATGGGCAGTTGCGTATATGTTTAGACCCGAGGCCGCTTAATAAGGCAATACAGCGTGCACATTTTCAATTGCCAACAATAAATGAATTGGCTACTAAGTTTCACGGTGCTAAGTATTTTTCAGTTTTAGACGCATTTTCAGGGTTTTGGTCGGTAAAACTGGATAATGCAAGTGCAGACTTATGCACGTTCAGTACACCGTTTGGGCGATATCAATATTTGCGATTGCCATTTGGTCTTAATTGTGCACCTGAAGTGTTTCATGCGAAAATCAAGCAATTACTTGAAGGCCTAGAGGGGGTAGATTCGTTTATCGACGATATCATTTGCTGGGGAAGGACTAAAGACGAACATGATTTGCGTTTGAAAGAGTTGTTAAACAGGGCACGAGAAATTAATTTGAAATTCAACAAAGATAAATGTCGTATATGTGTTGAGGAAGTAACTTATTTGGGTCATATTTTTAACAAAGATGGAATGAAAGTAGATTCTGAGAAAGTAAGAGCGATATATAATATGCCGGAACCAACTGATCGGAAAAGTTTAGAAAGGTTTTTAGGGGCTGTAAATTATCTTTCTAAATTTATACCTAATTACTCAGACCATATTTTTCAATTAACTAGATTATTAAAAAAAGATATGGCTTGGTGTTGGGAAGTTGGTCATAAGAACGCATTTAATAAATTAAAAGAATTGTTGTGTGATGCACCAGTACTATCTTTGTACAATGTTAGTAGTCCGGTGGTGTTATCAGTGGACGCAAGCAGTGTGGCACTGGGCGCTGTGCTCATGCAGGAGGGGCGTCCAGTAGAGTACGCGTCACGCACGCTCACTGATACACAACAAAGATACGCACAAATAGAAAAGGAAATGTTGGCAATAGTATTCGCTTGTGAAAAGTTTCATCAGTATATTTATGGAAAAAATAGTGTGGTCGTCGAATCGGATCATAAACCACTGGAGAGCATTTTTAGAAAATCTTTAGACTCGGTCCCAGCTCGCTTGCAGCGAATGATGTTAAAGGTTCAAGCTTATGAGTTGTTGGTCACTTATAAGCCTGGGAAATATATGTACATACCTGATACATTGTCGCGGGCACCTCTTCCGGATTTGTATGACGATAAAATTAGCAGAGCTATACTATGCCAAATTAAAATGGTAGTCAATAATATACCCATGTCGCAGAATAAGTTTACCCTCGTCAAGCGGGAAACTAGTAAGGATGAGTGTTTAAAATTGTTACTAAAGTATATTAATCAAGGGTGGCCAGATAAGTTTAACATACACAATGATTTAAGATACTATTGGTCGATAAGAGATGAACTATACTGTGTAGATGGTGTCGTATTTAAAGACAAACAGGTTTTAATACCACATTCTATGCAAAGGGACATGTTAAAGCTTATTCACGAAGGGCATTTAGGGATTGATCGTTGTAAGAGACGTGCTCGTGAAGTGATATTTTGGCCTGGTATAACAAGAGATATTGAGGATTATGTGAGAAGATGTAAAATATGTCAGGAAACGGCAAACAAACCGTGTAGGGAACCTATGATTCCAGTAGATATACCAGAATTGCCATGGAATAAAATTGGAACAGATATATTTGAGTATGGAAAGCAAAGTTATTTAATATTAGTTGATTATTATTCTGGTTTTATTGAGGTCGCATATTTGAGAGACACTACGTCAAACTCAGTAATATGTGTTATGAAAGAAAATTTTGCACGGTATGGTATACCGGATACGGTTATCAGTGACAATGGTCCACAATATTCATGTCGTAATTTTGTTAAATTTTCTTTAGAATGGGGTTTTAAACACATCACTTCATCTCCGTATTATGCTCAATCTAATGGCAAGAGTGAAAGAGCAGTTCAAACCATTAAAAATATATTGAAAAAATCAGTAGACAGTAAATCCGATTTTTATTTAAATTTGCTAAGTTACAGGAATACACCGCGGGAAAATTTGAATTCTCCTGCACAGTTAATGATGGGCCGGCGTTTAAATTGTAGACTACCAGTCCATTCAGATTTGTTAAAACAAAGTAATTGTGATAACTTACAACATAAAAAATGTTGGAAAAACAAATAAAAACTAAAAGTTTCTATGATCAGCATTGTAAATTGCTACCTGAATTGAATGTGGGCGACGAAGTTACAATATTAGGAAATACAAATAAAAGAAGTCATGGCAAAATATTGGGTAAAGCGTCGACTCCACGTTCCTATATTGTTAAAAACAAAAAAGGTATTTATCGCCGTAATCGTCGACATTTGATAAGGTCTGTAAAGGATCCTGCAGACAATATCTTGTCTGATATTGATGAGTATTTTTCGGGGGATGATAGGGATGATGATTATGTGCCAAGCACCAAAATAAACGTATCGTCATCTTACTCGCCACCTCTTACCCGTAGTAAGACTTAAGAACAATTTGTATACGTTAATTTAACTAAGTTTGATTGATTTATTTTAAGTTTGTTTGTTATTTTTAGTTTATGTTATAAGTGGAGTTAATAGATTTTAAGTTTGTTCTTTATTAAAGTTTTATCTTATTTAAGGGGAAGGTGTTGTGTATTGTCTATGTTCGTGTATTGTCTATGTTCGTTTATGATTAAAGCAGTTGTCATCCAGACTTATATTTGATTACACTACAGTTAGAAGTAGCGAATGTGAAATCATACTGAATGGAGAAAAACTAGAATTTGTTGATCAAACGGTTTTCCTGGGAATCACGCTAGACGAGAAATTACAATGGGGACCTCACATAACATCTCTTGCGGGGCGGCTTAGCTCGGCCGCTTATGCTGTTAGGAAGATAAGACAGTTAACAGATGTAGAAACCGCGCGTTTAGTCTATTTTAGCTACTTTCACAGCATTATGTCGTACGGCATTTTACTATGGGGTCGAGCTGCTGACATTGAATCCATCTTTATTTTGCAAAAGAGAGCTGTCAGAGCCATTTATAATCTACGTCGCCGCGAATCTCTCAGGGAACTATTTAAAAGGATTAATATTATGACGGTACCTTGCCAATTCATTTATGAAAATATTATGTATGTAAGAAAAAATCTACATCTTTTTAATAAAATAAGCGATAGACATAACTTTAATACAAGAAATAAAGATAAAATACATCAACCATTTTTCAGATTAGCCAAAGTACATACATCTTTTATGGGGTACTGTGTTAAATGTTACAATAAAATACCTTGTGATATATTGCAATTAAATGAAAGAAAATTTAAAACTCACATTAAACGTACACTTTGTAAACAAGCATACTATAAATTAGAAGATTATATCCAAGATAAGAACGCTTGGAAACATGCTGGTCCTGCTCCATAGGACAATCTAGAGTCTAGACAAAATCAAACTGGTTGCTAATTTAATTGTAATTTTTTTTATTCTTTTTTTTTACATTTATTACTCACACCCTGACTTATTACTTGTATTTTGTTTTTTAATTAAAATCGTTTTGCTTGTACCATGTTTGTAAATATGTGAGCACCATGTATCTATCAGATAATTAATTTATATGTCATGGTTTCGTTTTTAATTCTTTTACCTATTGTGGTATAGTAATTTTATTGTAGGTGCATCGTCCTCACATGTTATTATATAATTAATGTACCCATGCAAAATATTGTACCTAAACATTTTAAAAGAGTAACGGTGGAGTTTCTTGCCCGTTCTTCTCCATACGAAAACTACCTTTTGGAATGGGCGACTAGAATCAATTCTATTTTAAGATAATTTTTGACGTTCAAAAGTGCCTTTTATGTGCCTATTTGAAATAAATGCTTTGACTTTGACTTTGACTTTGACTTTGATCGGCGATCGTCTATTTAATTTACACCTTTGGATTTCGGGACAGCCTTTAGAGGACTTTGATAACATTGGTTGATGTTAGATTCGGCACGGAAGCCTATCAAAGGTTTTGAATAAGTAGTTATGCTGGTTCCTCGCTGGTGGGGATTTGTCGGTCGGGATTTCTGAAATAAATCGTTATTTCGCAACGGCCTTAGGATATCCGTCCTTCATTTTTGGCTTGAAAGCTATGTTACTGATCCGCGGATGACATTTTCGAACCTGGGCTGGTCATGAGCCTGCCAAGATGCGTCCGGATTAGCACAGGAGCGTCTGGAATGGCGCAAGAGAAAAGAGGTCTATGGACTGTGTATGATGATGCTGATGATCGGCAGCCAATCACAACAGGTTATACGTGACTCGTCAGCAGAATGGCTGATTCAGATACTTGATAATGCTCTAAAGAAAGAAACCCATAAATTGGTAGAAGATGTTTCCTTGTAATAGGTTGTAGAGTTGTGTACAGAGTAAAAACCGTTAATTTCAGCCTTTGAAATCCATACAAGGTTAGGAAACTGATAACAAAATACCACTAAGCAATACTATCAGTATCAAATACTTGTAGACCCACATACACATGGGTTACATGGGTGGGTACATGGGTGGGTTTTCCCATTAGCAGTTAGTAACAGACGCAGCATGGAATATTAGCACATTTTCCTTGTTACTATGCAGATTGAGGTTACCAGGCAAAGTTACAAGTTACAACCCGATTCAAACTTTACGGCGCGGCGGCTCTGAAGTGCGCTACTCGCTGCGCAGTACCTCACCCCTCACCCCCGCTGTCACGTGAATTCGTTACTGCGCAGCGACTCGCCTCGTGTTCCGAGTTCCGAGCCGTCATAAAGTTTGAATCCGGCGATTTAGCCCATTTTTGATAACACATACGAGTCATGGGTCCGAACCCAGACAGACACTTTATTCCGTATCAATCATTTCATCATCTCTCAAAAACGGCGAAGGAAAACATCGTGAGGAAACCGGCATGTCCTAGAACCAAAAATTCGAAGACATGTGACATCTACCAACCCGCACTAGGCCCGCGTGGTGGATTACAGCCCACTAACTGTCGAAGAGAGGAGGTCTGTGTTCCAGTAGTGGGAACTATAGGCTGATTATGTATGCACTATAATTACTATACTTACATGGAAAAAAGAGGAAAGGCAAGTCGTTATCACCATGCATGACTGACGGATTAGTGGTTGTAGACAAAAGGACGCTGCATAGCTGTTTTGGGTGTGGTCTTTAAGTCATTTAATACGATCCACAGAGGAACCATGAAGGGTGGTCTTAACTCAACAAGAATGATAGGTAGATACATCTATGAATGGGGATCAGTGGTTAGAAGTCTAAAGGAATTTTAAAATAATGTTCGTGGGAAGCGGGTCCAAAAATTTTACTTGGTCTTAAACGTCAGCTGAAAATAATAAAAAATAATCGTGCTATGTGAAATAGAATCTTCAAGTTTCCAGGACTATTAAGTCTAATCTTTACCGTGTCTTCACTGTCAGTCTTGGGGAATGTCCATTGCAAATGTGCTAAGTGGTGGTTTTGGTCGATGAGTCTGTTGAGTCGAAGTATTATACCTAAATTCATAACATGTTCGTAAGAAGTTGGCTGAAACATCCCAGCGGTAAATTATTTTATGTCTCCTGACAGTTTTCTTTGTTTATATGTATTTATGTATAAGTATTCATTCTTGCATTTTATAGTAATTTTCCGTTGTTGCGCCTGCCATGTTTTGTCTCTGCATCATAGATCTTAAGGTTGAAAGGTAGAAAATGCCTCAGACACCGCCCAGGGTCGCTCTGAGCCCTGATTCACAACCATACGACAGGCTATCGTATCGAAAACCTGACATTTCGATAACCTGATTTGACTTGCCCTCAACAGCAAATAGCTGTTGGAAGAATAGCGGGCGTCTATTTGATTTTCGGGTTTTGGACTGTCTTGTGAACAGCGTTTAGAAGACTCCTACGATAACAATGATTAATTAATGTTCGATACGATACGCAAGCTTATCGAGTGTTTGTGAATAGCTATGCAGGTGTCGCCTTTGTATAGTGTTTTTTTTTTACTTGTGCATTAAGTTTTAATAATTGTATTAACAAAAATAACAAAATCAAAACCTAACTTAACTAAAACTATACACAAAGTCACAAACTAAAATATAGCGTCGAAAAATTCATCCGCATCGCTGTCGACTGGTAATATACCCAAGAGACTGGCCTAGTTTTAATAGGTAGATACATAAAGATTTAAATAAATTAAATAGCCTCCGTATATGGCATAAACGGCCTGACTCATAAGGAATTTCCTCAAAAAAAGGCCTAGATACCATTGATATATATGCTAGATAAGTAGGTACCTATAATTGTTTTAATGTGCCAGCTACATACTTAGTCACGTAATCATGTTATTGTTATATATCAAATTATATAACCGCACATAACTCTATTCCTAACAATCCGTATCTCATGACGTCAATGAAATGGCGTCATCCAATATTTAGCATAAGTACATAATTACATTTAATAATACTAAGTCAGACCTGTCTGCCGCACGACCGCGACCTTCCGCCCACACGGAGTTATATTACATAAGGGATAACTTAATATTAGAACTATTTCAGTTTTACATGACGAGTTTTGAGAGATAAGTACTTAGTAGGAAAACAATACAAAATTGGTGTACAGACGCCAGCACATCAAGTTACCCGAAACTGTCAAATTTTCCCAATCAACTTTGAACCTTATTCTATAGCGATGAAGTTGAAAATCTATTAAAGAAGTTTGACAGATTGTAGTAGCTTGATGTGCTGGCGTCTGTACATTCAGGGTCCTAAATCCCTAATTCACTGACCACTTAACGATTCCTTTCTTCGAAACCAACCACGTCAATTCCTTAGCTAACCCCGCCAATCTCGTGTTGATTTCGCGCGGTTTCGTTCATTGTGTCGTAGAGAATCACGGCCCAGCACCCTAATTGCGTAACACACTATCAATCAGAATCATTTTGAAGCCTAATCCATTGCTTCATAAGTTCGAAAATGTTGCCTGCTCAACACGTAAATAACGCAATGAATGTTGTTGAATTGTCGAAATGAAACCGATTCCGATTGATAATGTGTTACGCAATTGCCCCGCAGGTCCTTAGGCGGGTAGATTTTCGTTATTTATCATCATTTCATTCATCACACAAATTTTTTTTTGGTTCTTCGGTCCTGAGTGCGTAGATTGTTACAATGTATTCACTTACATTGAAAATATAGTATATTGGTATTCGTTTGTTATTTCGTTTGACACAATATATGTTGGGATGTGACACGTGCCGCGGTTGTGGTGCGGTGCCGTATTATAAATAATATAGGTAATATTAATAACACCTATAAATGATGATAAATAACGAAAATCTACCCAGGCACCTGTCGCACCCGAGGAAGCGTTAATTAATGCGGTATTTATAGGTTATCGACAATAGCACACCGCAGCAACAAATAAAGTTCAAAACCGCGATGCGTCATGTTAGTTGAATTTGATGACTATCAAAATAAAAGTAATTTTGCAGATTTAATTAAATTAAAAAGTAATTATGCACGGCTCAGTGGAATATATTTTTTAGTACAGTCAGCATCAAAAGTCGATTAACACTATTATTTTTACATGTTATTAAATTGACAACAACTTTTTTCAATAAACTGATTTTTAGCTTTTCACATAATAGACAAGAGTATATATTCTAAAAAAAAATCTGCTGCAATTTTGAACAAATATTTCGCTCAATAACTAAGATTAAATTAAAAAACTGAAGTGTTAATCAACTTTTGATGCTGACCGTACCTATTTCTTTAGTTGATTGAATTCCCTTTATTATCCTTACATAAAATATGATAGAATGGACGAATAGGTACCTAATATTTTTTAAGCTCTGTTTTACGATTGTTTTATATTTTCAAATAAGTATTTTCTTTGAACATCTGAAAATAGACTTAATTTTTTTCTGGCTTGTAGTATGCACCAATACGTCTAACTGTGGATCTATTTATTAAGTGGTTTTACAGTGTCCGACGTTTGGGCAGTGCACCATTACTACTGTTAAGTGTGTTAGGTATTAAGGCTGATTTAGACAGGGTATGTAACTGACTTCAAACTCGAGACAATTGTCAGTGCTGACCCGATATTTACCTAGTGTAAATTGGTTTAGGAGTCAAAGACTGACTCCACTGACTCAAAATTCAATTTACACTAGGTAAATATCGGGTTTACGTAATTGCCCAGCTGTTACTACTTTAGTTCATACATCATCGGCATAATATGTACAAAAGTAAGTCATTGATCGATCAGTCACCGATGACTCAAATACCTACCTAACTTTAATAGGTGAATATCTAAGTGGGTGTATCACTGTTATTTGTCACATTATTACCACGAAAAGCAATTACGATTAAGTTTCAGAAATAAATTTTTCCATAAACGATTTAGGAATTCCGAAATTAATGTATCAGTTGTTAATCTAGCACGCACATAATATGAAGTGTTATTGATAAGCATAGATTACCAAAGTTAGTATCTATGCCAATGAGTCATTGCATAATAATGTCTCATGTGCTGTACCTGCCTAATTTCACTGGAATAGTACACACGACGTCATATTATCTACGTAGCTATAAATTTCCAGTACTTATAAGCTGACTTCTTTGATTGTACGAAAAACCTATACATGCAATGCGGGTCAGCTAAAACTGGAAATGTATAGCTTGTTTTGTCGTCGTGTGTACCGTTCCAACCGTGACAGAACAACGCTGCTTGGCGCCATAAACAAGTAACCAACTTACAAAAAAAAAAAAAAAACCGAGTGTGCTTATGACCACACGACTGAAGTGAAACTTCAAACGTATTTGGCTATGAGAGGAAGAGAGAAAGAAAATGTGCGCGCGCACTGCTTTCTCTTGCTTATATCCCCCACTCAACTCCAGTTTGCCTCGCCCGATCACACTTTTCGTAACGCGTTCGCCAGCTTACTCCCCAAGTCAAGCGTGCGTAAAGAAGTTTCACTTCAAAAAAACTACTAAGTAAAAAGGATCATTAATTTCGAAAGCCGGTAGCAAAAATCGAAAATACAAAATCAAAGACACCGACTAAATAAAAAATAATATAATAATCTTTACTTCGGATAAGCCGCATCCATATGGGTTAGTAAAAAACAAAAAGATAACTTATACCTATCTTAGTAATCTAATCTATTTAGAAACAAGGCTGTTGTTCAAAATACATCTTCGAGCAACATCACCTAATAACGGAGACTCGCACCTCCCCGCTATGGTCTTCAGGATGGAGTTGGAGCTCCCCCGCGCTCTGCAGAGCAAAGAGGCAGATTTCCGTCTCACAATGGCGTGGAAAACTAAGTTTAAAATTAAGTTGTTATTTTTTTTTGTAAAACAGATTTTATTTTCCACTTTTTAGTTGTTACCACAACAAAAAAATACCCAAACCGCTGCTATTTGAAGAGTTCGCTCGATTTTTCCACGATCCCATCATCAGATCCTGACCCGATGATAACGGTAGGGTAGAGCACTTGGGAGGTACACCCTTCAAAAAAAAATCCGAATCGGTCCAGCCGTCTTACGGGGAACATAAACAAAAAAAATCTGACGAACTCAGAAAGTTAGAACCTGCTCCTTTTTTTTAAGTCGGTTAAAAATGGGTAATGTGCATAATTACTGAATAGCCCATGCTTAGTTCTAAGTATAACTGGAATTAACCTACATCCTACTGTTGGGCAAACGCCAACCTCTACTTTTTTTAAATTTCTAGCTTTCAGTCAGTGCCACACCTATCATGCATATACAGTGTGACGATTAGGATTATTTACATTATTTGAAACCACTTATTCTACATTACCTACGTATTTTAAACATACAATACAATAGTTCAGGAAATATTTACATCATATAAGCTAACATATAAACTATTATAATATGATTATCGGAAATTATATTTTCGAGCCGTTTGGGGTTGAAACCCTCGGGCCGTGGGGTCCGAGTGCTCATGGTCTTTTTACAGAAATTTCAAAACGGCTGGTTGACAATTCCCGTGACCCAAGGGCTGGCTTTTACCTTGGCCAAAGGCTAAGCATTGCCATACAACGTGGCAATGCCGCCAGTCTCTTGGGTACATTACCAGTCGACAGCGATGCGGATGAATTTTTCGACGCTATATTTTAGTTTTTGTATAGTTTTAGTTAAGTTAGTTTTTAATCTTGTTATTTTTGTTAATTAAGTTTTTAAATTCATATTTATAATATGTAAATAGATACATTTACTTTTTTAACATACAATTAAAATAATTAATAATAATTAACACTCTAGCCGTGATTTGTAAATATTTGGTAACATAGGTACTACTATTTATTCTGTGACAATACCATAACGTTTGTGTTGAATGGTTGATACTTTATTAACAAGGGTGGTTTACCTATATTGTTTCAAAATTCAGTCTTCTATTTTTAGTAAAATTGTTTATTTTATCTAACTGAATAACATTTTGTAATAACCGCATAACCTCATCGCCACTCTGTATATCTATTCATTTTACTTGAAAACATTCCAACTTTTATTGCAAATCTCTACATATTATTTACTCCGTAAATTCTTGGTCGTACATTTCAAATTAATCGTGGTAAACAATACCTAATTATACACATGACACAGGCGTTACTCAACAAACTGAGCTTCAGCGAATTTTAACCGAACAACAAAATACTTGGAATACTTTTGCATAGCTGTTCAAAATCGCGCTCGCTCGCATTGTTTGCGAACAAACAACACACATACTTACTATAAGAAAGCATGTTTTACATTTTTATCGGTAAAGCGAAAATCGAATGACGATCCAATGGGTATTTTTCAGATAAAATGTGCGTCCTTTACTGAAGCATTGACTGAAAAATTTTAGCACCCGCCCCGGATTGGTTAGATTTTCTTTTGACTTTTCATAGTATCCTTCAAAGAAAGTCCGAGCATACCCCGCTTCGTAGCTCGCTGAGCGACCTTGAACTTGTGGACCTCCTCGAGTGTCAGTATCCATGTTTCAGTTCGTATGTTTGAACCTATGACCTTACTCGTAAGTCACGTCCCGACGGCCGTTACCACTGGGCTACCACTGCTCTCAGTGGCCGTTTTCCATGGATCACATAGTAAGTAAGATCTGCTGGTCTATTCTGTAAACATTTCACGGTGAAAACTCAGATAAATGACCTGTCATTCCACCTGATGACACTATTGACAGCTCACTTCAAGTTCACTTCATCTAAGTTTTCACGGTGAGATATTACAGAATAGATTGGCTTGGCCGGATCACCGGAATTGTCCTGATAGTCGTGGAATAACTCTCCATTCCTCAAGAACCTCAGAACAACATGAAGTTAATACAAACACTTATCGTGACAAGTGGCATGTATGCCTTTATTTTGTATCTATCGCAGCCAACAGTACTTATGCCTTTATTTTGTATCTATGTCGCAAGCGCAACCAACTGTACTTATGAATTTATTTTGTATCTATGTCTCAGCCAACTGGTTTAATTAGCCGTTTAATTAACCGCCTAGCCTTTTAACTAAACGGCGGCAACTAACGGCCTGAATGATATATTCAATTATAGTTTAGGTTGGAACTGTAACCAATCACGCGAGAGCCGAATTGGTCGCAGCAACTAAGCCAGGGCACCCCGACCAAATGGGTTAGGTTTATAGGTTAGAGCTGTGATCAACCGCGTGCGAGCAATACTTCCAAATTCCAGGCGGTTAACTAAACGGCTAATTTGACCAGTGGTCTGCGACATCTACATGATACTGGTGAGTTGCAAGCCAATAAAATTAATCGATCGAATTCGACATTGTTATCTTATCATTTTGATACCAAACCTTCCAGATGACGCATTCTACATATCAAACACAGGGTGTTGGCCGTTCTGCATTGTTCATTTTTTAATTCTTCTTTTACGAAGATGTACTTACTAAGCGTTGAGTCTCTCAACGAGTATTCTGCTCGCCAAGAGAGCGGGTACCCTCTTTGATAGCTCTTTTGTCTCTGCAACAAACGAGTACTCGCCGGCGATGTGAACAGTCAGCATAATCAGTCTATAATGTTCCCACTGCACACAGGTCTCCTCTTCGTGACAGGAAGTGGGCCGTAATCCACCACGCTGGCCCCGTGCGGGTTGGTAGATGTCACATGTCTTCGAATTTTTGGTTCTAAGACATGCCGGTTTCCTCACAAGTTTTCCTTCACCGTTTTGAGAGCAGGGCTGATGAAATAATTTACACAAAGTAAAGCGCCTGTCATTGGGGGAGACCTATTTCCAGCAGTGGACGTCTTTCGGCTGAAATGATGAAGCGCCTGTCCGGGTTCGATGCTACGTCCTGCAACTGTAAGTCGCGGCCTTTGCGACTCGGCCAGCGCTGCTCAGTGTGAACAGCCAGCGATCAACTACATATTACCTACTAAACGTACCTACTTATATCTTTTACTGACACGCGGGACTTAAGTATAATCTTTTGTACGTTTCTTGATCGAGAAAATCGTTGATGGCTATTCGCTTCCTGGTCGGCGGCGACAGGTGCCATATGTACGTGAATGCTTATCATTTATCAGTTATTCATGTAATCAGACTAAAATCACTCTAATTTCATATCAAATTAGAGTGATTGATCTTTGTCACGTGAAAACTAAACAAGTAGTAGGCGTTTTGTCGATATCTCACTGGTCATGCTAGGTAATCGAAGTTTGATAGCAAAGATGAATCATTAAAACCTTCGGTTATTAATAATAATCGAGCTTCCGACACTATGTAGGTAGGTATATAGGGTGCCAAGTAATAATTAAACACATGATTGTACTCAACAACTTTCCCAAAGAAACGATTTTTTTTAATTTACCAAGCGCACGATCCCAATCACCCCAATAGAATATTGAGTACATAACAAGAATATTACTCTATATTCAGCTGTAATTTAATTTAGTTACTAATCCTTTTTTACAAACAAAACTATTCCACTTTTAGCATACGTTATTCTTTTTCATTTATTCACAACCGTAAGACGGTCATCATCATCATCATCATTTCAGCCGAAAGACGTCCACTGTTGGACATAGGCCTCCCCCAAGCACCTCCACTTCGACCGGTTCTGTGCTTCTCACATCCAACGGGTTCCTGCGGCCTTCACAAGGTCGTCGGTCCACCTTGTGGGAGGCCTTCCAACGCTACGCCTTCCGGTACGCGGTCGCCACTCCAGAACCTTTCGGCCCCATCGGCCATCTGTTCTGCGATCAATGTGCCCTGCCCACTGCCACTTAAGTTTTGCAATTCTTCGGGCTATGTCGGTTACCTTGGTTCTCCTGCAGATCTCCTCATTTCTGTTTCGATCACGCAAGGAAACTCCAAGCATAGCCCTCTCTATTGCCCTTTGGGTGCGCTTGGTATCGAAGACTGGTTTTACCAGTCACCCTATATGAGGCCATGGCGTCCGAGGAGTGCTCACTTGATTTTTCGAGACATCAGCGAGCTGATGGTGATCCCGACTGGGAGCTTGGCGTACGCCGCGTAAACCAATACAGTTATATGAAAGCAATGGTAGTAGGTACGTTTCCTTGTAACATAATAGTCCACTAAAGCACTCAGCGTTGTTAGGTAAGTGATGGCCTAAAACACAGGTTTGAATAAACCTATAAGTTATACACTACCTAGATTTATTTTAGGCATAGTTTAATTTTCTTCACAATATTAATAATATGTAACTTTGTAATGATGTAACTTCTATGTAATTTATATGTGAACTTATGAATAAAAATTATTCTATTATATTCTATTCTTGGCAATTCCTTCCTATGAAATTACGCGCCTTTAATTTCGGTACGATTTTTCTGTGCGTGAGAACTAGACGTTGTGCGCGTAGACTAGCATCTAATTGCTCATCACTGATACTATATCTGTCGGACACGAAGCCAGGTGAGACAGCGTGCTTTTTGGCCATGACCTCCAGTGAATTCGAGCTCGCGACTAATTCTACCTTAAATCAAATGTTTGGTCTATGTATAAAAGAGTCCATGGCCTCTGAGTTTGTTCCGGCATTTCTTCTTAGGGATCAGTAAGCTAGGATCAGCTGGCGCCATCTAGTTTTAAAAAATGGTCGAAAAGAATAAAATACGAGTATATACTTACAGAAATTAACGTTTCATTTCATCTATTGGATAGGCTGCAGATGATGACGACGTTCTGCTACTACAAGACTTAACACTACTCTTTGCATACGCGCATATACAGGTTGTCCCTGGAAGTATGGATCAAATCGAATAGGGGCGTGGGTAAGGTCATTTCCAAACTTTTTAACCCTGAGAATGTCAGTGAATTTTTTTACGGTTCAAAAGTTATGACCGATTTTTATTTATTTTTTTCAATCACTTCGCATAGTGCTCAAAGAAAATAATCATAAAAAAATACTATCAGGGCTATCTAATCTAAAAAAAATAAATTGATAGCCCTGATAGTTTTTCTTAAAGATTTTTTTAAAACGATTCGATTTCTCTTCACTTTTTTTTAGTTTTTTTTTTGCTGAAACGTTTGGAAATGACCTTGCCCACGCCCCTATTCGATTTGATCCATACTTCCAGGGACACCCTGTATCCCCCGGAGAGTTCGGCAGGGGTGGATCTGGATCTATTATAGTAGACCCACATTTGGCCAATGTTAGGAAGTGTTCATACACACGAGCGGCAGAAGCAACTACAGCTGTCGACAACGCCACAACGTGCCGCCGTTGGTTTATTTGTTGTAAGACCCATGTAATAGGGGGCAAGACTATTGCCTATACTACCTCAGCTAAAATTCACTCTTTATCTCGCTCATACGATACTGCTCACTGAGTGAGTGAGAGCGAGACAGAGTGCGGTGCTGGTCGGCAAGCAGCACCAATAGTTTAGGTATTTGCTTTTTACAGTGAAAATAATGGTAATTATAAAAAAGTAAATAACATAAGACCTGCTTTAAAGTAAGTTCAGTGAGTATGCAAAGTTTCATGATCTAATTTAAAGTATTTTTTTAATACCAGCGGTTTATTGTTCGGGTTAGAGGTAGCTTTGGATTTATTTTCTATCGAGAAAATTTTATGGAATCGTGTTTTCGTCTAACATAAGACTTAGCATTAATCCTCAACTTTACCATATATTTATTTGAAAATTAATGGTGCAGTATTTTCGACATAACGGAGGATCACGATAAGCCATTTGAGGTAGTATAGGCTCTTAACACTTGTCAAGTAATACATGGCAGCTTTACGGTTACTAGACATGTTATGACATAATAAAACATTCGCAGCGTGTAACGTAATGCCACCATGCATGGTTTATTCATCGCTGCGCGGCTGCGTTCGCTTTCGGTTAGTGACAGATTCGCGTTCGACTGGGTCATCAACCTTTTGACAGTTCTGAATGAATGAATTTCCTGTTGGTACATTGACGACCAACCCGAAACTAAATAAGTCCTATAATACCCGGCACGTAAGTTGGCAAGATATTTTGTAGTGGGGGAAGTTCGCGCATGCACAATTTCATACATTTTTCCATGCGCGAACTTCCCCCACTGCGAAATATCTTGCCAACTTACGTGCCGGTAACTGTACCTACTCTTTTTTGTGCTTCTAGATTACAAGAAATTAGACGATTTCAGGATACCTGGGTCATCAACCTTTTGACGGTTCTGAATGAACGGATTTCCTATTGGTACGTTGACGTCCAACCAAAAAAAAAACTACCAATTCCTCCTCTTTTCTTGTGTCTACGAACAGGAAATTAGACTGTTTCAGGATATCTATTGAATTTTCTTAAAACGTTTGGTAACTTACATTTGCTTTTCTTTGTATATCTTTTCCAGGGTCATCCTTATCTTAGCTTCCACAAAATTCCTGTTTTTACCTATATACTTTAACCCCCTTACTAATAAAAGACGAAATATCAGATGAATAGTTACACACCGACTTCTCTCTTTCAGTCGTCAGTAATTTGACATTCGAAATAAGAAGACAAAGCGTTGTGTAACTATACAGACGGAAGGGGTACCTAGTGAGTTTGGGGGGAAATCTTCAGAACTACTGACTAGATTCCGAAAATTCTTTGACTAATGGGAAGCTACAGTATTGCCGACTGTCATAGGATATGTTTTAAGTTAAAAAAAAACCGACTTCCAAAAAAACACTACAAAGTGAAAAATAACTTTATTTCGGAAGTCGGTGTCTTTGGATCTGTATTTTAGTTTTTTTGCCACCGACTTCCGAAATAAAGTTATTTTTCACTTTGTAGTGTTTTTTTGGAAGTCGGTTTTTTTTTTTCTTAAAAAGTTTTTATTTCACGCTTTTTAGTGGGTCTGCTTATAATTTATCTAAGTTACAATAGCCTAGTGATTATCGCCTTTTACAAACAAAATATTGCTTTTCCCGATGCAGGGAAGTTAATTGTTGAGGAGTTCCCCAGGTCCACCATCAGCTCCATATCACCATTCACATTGTGACGAGCATAAATTGCTTAGCAACCATATTAAAGTAATCGAATCGCAACCCGTGAAATACTTAGATATTATTGAGTACTTCCGATGGCCATCTGTGGTCTTCATCATCAGTTCCACTTCACCAAATAGTGCTTTCCGAGAGCAAATGCACGAGTTACTATAAAAAATACCCAAATCGCTATAGGTGTGCCTATAATATTTGAAGAGTTCCTTCGATTTCTCCAGGATCCCATCATCAAATCTTGACCTGATGCTTTTAGACTAGATGCTGATAATCCTGGCTGCAGCATCAGGCCAGACTTATGTCAACATTACATTGAACTTAAAATTTAGTCCTGTTTAAAATGAGCCCAAACACGACTCCGGTGCTGTAATTTCAAGGTTGGTACTTTTTCTGATGCTCCTGGCTTCAGCATCAGGTCTTTATGTACTTCGGTGTTCCTCATTAACAGTACGTTTATCCACACATCGAGCCTTTTCAATGAGCCTAAACACGATATATCTGCTGTTAGTTGTCGAGGAGTTAGGTACTCTGCAGACTATCCTGACTGCAGCATCAGATCATGACTTGATGATCATGAGACCAAATGTGGCAAATGGCCTATCAAACATCAAAACAATTTACTAAAACAATCGTTTCCTGTTCGAGTAACTTCTTACTGTTAAGGAGTTGTACCTTCCATCATCAGCCCAGCTACCTGAGATGGTGACATCCATACGCAAATACACAAGATACTTCATAAAACATGCGAAAAACAATAAGTGAGCCTATAAAATTTGAGGGTTGCCCTCGATTTCTCTAAGATCCCATCATCAGATATTGAAATGGTGACAATGGGACCACACGGGAAGCACCAGCTTTCAAATAAAAAAAGAATCATGAAAATCGGTTCACCCAGTCGCAAGTTATGAGGTAACAAACATAAAAAAAAAAAAAAAAAATACAGTCGAATTGATAACCTCCTCCTTTTTTTGAAGTCGGTTAAAAACAGGAAATTTCACGCAGACGAAGTCATGGGCAGAAGCTAGTATGACAATAAAAGCAAAATCTCTGTGAACCCGTGCCCAAGGTTGTCAACCCAGGCCGGAAAATACATCAGCAAGTATCGTGTGACCAAAACTAGCCTCGTCAGACCAAACGCGTGAATGAGGAAATGTACTACTGACGCCATTTTTGGACTAAGTAGGTAGGTATGTACGCTAACTAATAGATAGGTACATCTTAACAATAGATTAGGAACTTATGACGACATAAAATATTGAATCGTAATGAA
The DNA here is from genome assembly GCA_947508005.1 of Amphipoea lucens. NCBI lineage: Eukaryota > Metazoa > Arthropoda > Insecta > Lepidoptera > Noctuidae > Amphipoea > Amphipoea lucens. Next base: position 11,226,688 of record OX382375.1, read on the forward strand.
TTTGAAAGGTAATTTAGTTGAATCAAAATCGATTCTATCAAGTGCGTCAATTGACACTATTCTAAAATCGAATTCGACAAAATTCTAGATGGTGGGCGTGGGAGTAAACAGCTGTTTATGATCAGCTTGGTAACATTTGTGTTGTTTTTCAAGGATTCAATTTTGTTATATTATGTTTCAGTCCCACAAAAAGTTTGGAAATATTATGTAGTTACTCGTATTATTTTATGTTGTACCTAAGTCTTAACAATTTTATGAAAAAATTAATTTATGGTAGGTAGGCAATTTTGCTTATGGAACACTCTCTTTTAACAGAACAGTCAGCTGTCCTGCTAGGGAGTTTGTTGCGCCCATAGAAATGTAATATATCTATGGTTGCGCCACTTCTTCTTCTTCCCAGCCAAAGCACTAGGAAGTGGTGAAGGGCGTTTTGGGGGACTGTCTTTTGTAATTTTGACGATCAAATACGTAGTGCTGATTCGCAGCCTAGTTTGAATAAATTACTTTTGATGCGCTAAGGTAGCCCACGAAAGTCAAATTGTCTTACGTTTTTTGCAATTTTCAGGTCAGTGTCTGGTTGTATGTTGATAAAAATATGATTCCCGACCGTAATAAATATGGCTTTACTGAATTATAATCATTGGAATCAGCAATACAATTCCTTGAGTTAGAATTGGCCTCAAATGTCATGATTTCATGAAAAGTCATTAAATAAGGTAATATGAACTTAGGGAGTCGTATTGGGGGTGCGGGATTGTCCGAAAGGGTTACCGCTACCCCGGAACATAAAGGGCTAAGGAAGGAACACGGATGGGTTTTAGTCAGTAAGAGTCTGACACTCCCTTCTGCTCCACCCAGAACGGTAGGGGTCATTTGATGATTTCCTAGCAAAAAAAAAGGGAGTCGTATTGATGATTTTTATGATTATAATTCTTTTTTTTTTTCGTTACCCTATATGTTGTCCCACTGCTGGGCCAAGGCCTTCCCTTTTTCCTTCCAAATCTCCCTGTCTTGAGCGATCTCTAGCCATGTTGGTCCTGCAAACCTCGTTAGATCGTCACACGTGGCTTCGCCGTGTCACACATAACACACACACATAAATCAGCCTATAACGTTCCCACTGCTGGGACACAGGCCTCCTCTCTGTGAGAGGGAGTGGGCCGTAATCCACCACGCGGGCCCAGTGCGGGTTGGTGGATGTCACATGTCTTCGAATTTTTGGTTCTAGGACATGCCGGTTTCCTCACGATGTTTTCCTTCACCGTTTTGAGAGCAGTGGTGATGAAATAATTTACACAAAGTAAAGCGCCTGTCGGGGTTCGAACCTACGACCTACAACTTGTAAGTCGCGGCTGATACCACTGGGCCACCACTGCTCTCGTGTCCGTGACCGTGTCTACCTCGACGAAATTCGAAAGTAACTATCTGTCTGTATGCTAAGTACCTTTTCACACTTAAGCCACTGAACCGATTTAGATGCAATTTGGTATAGAGATAGTTTGAGTGCCAGGGAAGGACATAGGATAGTTTTTATCCCGATATTCCTACGGGATCAAAACTTATGCGGGTGAAACTGCGGGGCTATATCTCTATACCTACCAAATTGCATCTAAATGTGAGGTAAGTAACCATAAATATTACATTTCTATAGAGGTAACAGACAGACAGACAGGCACACTTTCCATTTATAATATTATAGTATGGATTAATTTTTAACCGACTTCAAAAAAAGGAGGAGGTTCTCAATTCGTCGGAATCTTTTTTTTTTCTTTTTATGTATGTTCCCCGATTTCTCGAAGACGCCTGGACCGATTTGGAAAATTTTTCTTTTGTTTGAAAGGGTATACTTCCCAAGTGGTTGCATGATCATCAGGTCAGGATCTGATGATGGGATCCCAGGGAAATCGAGGGCAACCTTCAAATTTTATAGGCACATAGTACCATTTTCATATATTTTCTAAAGCTGTTTAAGTATTTGCATCTGATAATCATCATCTCAGGTGGATGAGCTGATAATGGAAGGTACAACTCCTCAGCGGCTTGGAGTTAAAAGAAAATTCTTTCAAAATTATTTATAGTAACACTCGTGCATTTGCTCTCGGAAAGCACCATTTGGTGAAGTGGAACTGATGATGAAGACCACAGTGGCCACCGGAACTACTCAATAATATCTCCGTACTATTTCACGGGTTGCGATTCGATACTTTAACATGGTTGCTAAGCAATTTATGCTCGTCACAATGTGAATGGTGATATGGAGCTGATGGTGGACCAGGAGAACTCTTCAACAATTAACTTCCCTGCATCGGTAAAAGCAATATTTTGTAAAAGGCGATGAGAAAGTTGACACTAGGCTATTGTAACTGAGATAAATTATAAGCAGACCCACTAAAAAGCGTGAAATAAAAACTTTTTAACAAAAAAAAAAACCGACTTCCAAAAAAACACTACAAAGTGAAAAATAACTAATTTCGGAAGTCGGTGGCAAAAAACTAAAATACAGATCCAAAGACACCGACTTCCGAAATTAAAGTTATTTTTCACTTTGTAGTGTTTTTTTGGAAGTCGGTTTTTTTTTTTTGTTAAAAAGTTTTTTATCTTGAAATAATGATGTCACTTTGCCGTAACTATCAACGCATCAAACAAAACTTATCAAAATCCTACGCTGACTCAAACATTCCACAGTACCTACACTCTACGATAATGACAGCAGTGACCTTGAAACATGTAAACCCGTATGTATCTACTATCTACATAATGATAAGAAACGTGTTTTTGTCCTTTGTCTAACAAAACAACTTCATAAAAGTTTTCCTAATACGGTCAGCGAGTAAAGTCTAGTACCTAAGAGGAAATGCGGTTGGAGAGACTTTTGAAACACCAATAAATGAATTGAATTGAATTGAAAAATTCTAAGTAAAAAGTCGTAGGTAATACGAGGTTTGGCTCTCGCATATTTCCTCCTCCAATATTGGACCAATTTAAAAGACATTTCATACCCTGAATAAGAAGGATATATACTGTGTCCTTATGTTTTTCTTTTTTCATTAATAGTTGTCTTTGTACACTATGCCTCTGTTGACAGCGGTTTAAATCGGCATTTTTTGAGGGTTTTAGTGCTTATAGTGCTTATAAACATAATGTATCATCAAAAGGGAAAACATAGGGACATACAAGTAGTTAATATTTATTATTCTGTAAAAATCATTGCTTTATGTTCATAAACCAGAAAGAAAACAGGCGAGAGCGTTTCTATGGAGAAAAGACCACCCGCATATCCTCTTAAAACTGCTACTTTTTTACACAAGAACTCATCTAAATTGACAAAAACTGTTCGATTGTAGCAGCTGGATGAGAGTTGCCGAAAATCGAGTTGAATGGCCTGCATAAGGAGAGGCCTATGTTCAGAGCAGTGGACTGCTATAGGCTGATGATGATGATGATGTTCGATTGTATGTACATTTCACCATTTCATATAATTGCTAATAGGTACAGTCAACAGCAAAAGTAGATGATGAAAATCAGAAAGTCAATACTAATGAACGGAGTTCGCGTCAGAACTGTGTGGCGTCGAAGTGATTTAAAAGTATGGGAATGTAAATTATACCAAACATTTACTACTAGTACAGCTGCCATATAAGTATGACGCGAACTCCGTTCATTAGTATTGAATTTCTGATTTTCATCATCTACTTTTGCTGTTGACTTTACTGTTCCGATTTTAATTAAATATTTAGCTCAATAATTAAGATAAAAAAACTGAGGTGTTATCGACTTTTAAAACCATCGTAGGCACACACTACACTAACTGCGGTCGGTGACCCTACAAAAATAATCGTCAAATTACTTTCTTTTTACCCGACTACGGAGGGTATATGATTTTAACCGGTATGTATGTAATGGGCCTTATTAGAAGGCTGAAAGTCACCCAAAGGGCAATGGAGAGGGCTATGCTTGGAGTTTCCCTGCGGGATCGAATCAGAAATGAAGAGATCCGCAGGAGAACCAAGGTAACCGACATAGCCCGAAGAATTGCCAAACTTAAGTGGCAGTGGGCAGGGCACATTGCTCGCAGAACAGATGGCCGATGGGGCCGAAAGGTTCTGGAGTGGCGACCGCGTACCGGAAGGCGTAGCGTTGGAAGGCCTCCCACAAGGTGGACCGACGACCTTGTGAAGGCCGCAGGAACTCGTTGGATGCGAGAAGCACAAAACCGGTCGAAGTGGAGGTGCTTGGGGGAGGCCTATGTCCAGCAGTGGACGTCTTTCGGCTGAAATGATGATGATGATGATGTATGTATGTTCATCTGTTCCCTCATAACTTCAAAAGTACTTATAATAACTTTACAAATGAGGTATCGCTAAAAGCGTCTTGACCGTCCGCTGGTTATAGGCTATGTGACGTCACGTTTTTATTTTCATCACATTCGCAGAGTTTTGCTAGCTAATTTAATTTGACCCTGTATGTTAACCTACCTAAAACTGAACCTTTTGTATTTAAATATTTTATAGTCTGTAGTTCCTAGTTATACAGGGTCTATATATTAGAATATTAGCCATAGAATATTGTATTACACATTCTCTGTATTTTGTGCACATACCTACTCTGTAACATACTCGCTGTTGGTTGCCTAAATAATGAAAATATTTTTTTTATCGCTGTCTGGATATCTATCAACCCGCACTGGGCACTGGGTCCGCGTGATAGACGGCCCACTCCCTTTCACAGAGAGGAGGCCTGTGTCCCAGAAGTGAGACCATTACAGGTTGATTATTGCGAGGTGCATCAAGCCGCCTGTTGCCTTTCAAAACTATAAAAAAAACATGGCGCTATAATTTGTCGATGGCGGCAAGATAATGCCACCATACCATAGAAGTTATTTAGCTATAATTATTTTATGTTCGTGTTAGTACCTAAGTGCAGGATAACAATACACGTGGCGTTTGGTATGTGACTAGTATTCATTAATTCATTCAGAGTAGTTTGGACATGCAAGTGCCGTGACTTGTTTACACCTGTGTCAGGATTGCCTAATAGGCTCTTCTACAATCAAAGGCACTAGAGCGTACTAGAGTGCGCGCAAAATAAAAGTCAGCGCGCGGCCGAAATCGGAAATAATCGTTTGCCGCTATCTGGATGTTTATTTCAGGTGTCAAGGGAGTGTGCTGTGTTCCGAGTTTTCCGAAGTAAATAATTGCCATCATTACGCCCAAGGTGATTAAAACTGCTAGCAGGGGTATAATCTTTAAGTCCAATGTCGCGTGCAGACTTATCTTGCGCGCCCTCTACCAATAACGTTTCTTATCCCTAGGGTCTGAAATGCCCAAGCACTCCAGCACCCCGGCTAAAGGTAGCAGCAGGACACCGTGTGGTTTTAGTCAGTAAGAGTCTGACAGACCCCTCCACCCACCCCAGGTTGGTGGACATCCATGAGGATTTCTACACGATAAAAAAAGGGTCACTATGTTGCCATACCGACCCTAGGTTCAGTTTACCCTAAGTCCATGTTAGTTTTAATTAGATTATACATAATTATAGGGTGACTGACAGGGACACCGACGTGCAACCTTTTACCATGGAATCAGTAAGTACATGATTCTGTACCGTGTGGCGAAAAATATCAACGCAGGGTTTAGCTTGTCTACTTAGGCACGATTGACTCTTCTTAATCTAAGCGTATCGATGGCAAAAAGTTAAAACATATTTGGCCCAAAATTCAGCTGCGCGAACTCCGCTCACTGACGTAGTCATATGATCATCAAGTGCACAGGTGACAGGGCATGCAGTGCAGGATGAAAGGTGGCCATTCTCTGTGGGGAGATCATCTGTCATTTTCTTTGCTCCGGCCGAATTGGGTGTAATAAATAGGTAATAGTTTTCTTAGCCTTATTTTTAGCCATGAATTTGTGGTTAACAATGAAAAACCAACAAAATACAATGTACAGACGCCAGCGCATCAAGCTACTACAATCTGCCAAATTTGTTTAATAGATTTCCAACTTTATCGCTAAAACGCAAGGTTCAAAGTAGATTGGGATTTGACAGTTTCGGGTAGCTTGATGTGCTGGCGTCCGTACACTGTTCAGTGAGTTGATAAATGAATGCACTGTTGTTTGTTTAATTTTATGTTTACCTATTATGTCTGAGAAGGAAGGAAAATCGCACTCGTAACTCCTTCCTCATTTCGCATCCTTGTCTGAGGATGTCTGAGGTTAATGGGTCGTCTTAGGTAAGAAAAAAGGATTTTTAAATTCAGAAATCTGTTTGAAAACCTATTGCCTTTTAAACCAACAATACCCATCACATTTTGTCCTACCCTTCAAACCAAGTGAGAGCAGTGGTGGCGCCTGTCTGGGGGTCGAACATGCGCGGCAGACTGAAGTAAAAACTTAAAACTATGAAAATGATAGTGGGTTTTTTAACGCGCCTGATAAATATTTTCCTTTAAAAAGCCTGTTATAAAAATATAGAATCCAGGATTCAAGAGCGAGCGAAGCAAACTCGGGGTATTGGGCACCCCGCTCTTAAGTAAGGTTGAAAGGCTTAGGCAAGGCCAGATTCCAAAACCTAAACTGCTGTAAAACGAGTTTAAGCTTTTCGTCACAATTCGAGAAAGTAAGTTCCCTTTTTGTATGATGGGTAAAAGAAAACGGAGACTATTCAAGGTGGGGTGCTAAAATTTTCAGGCTCGCTACGCTCATTCTTGCAATTTAGGTACATTGGCTCTTGAGCTTTCTTCAAAAGTCGACAAAGCATGTAATTCCTAGTCCTTTTGGAATGATCGAAACTCGAAAGAAAATCGAACCTATCCGAGAGTGTTCAAAATTTTCGAGCTCGCTTCGCTCGCTCTTGCATTTTAGATTCTGCTACCTGCTTGAGCTTGCCCGCACAAGTTGACAATGTAACTCCTATTTCTACTTCAAAATATAAAACAATACCTAATCAAACAGAGGCGGGTTGTTAAAATTTTCGAGCTCGCTTCGCTCGCTCTCCCCACCCTCCGCAGTCTACCGTTCTAATACATACGGCGAATTTGGCAGCATTTAAGTAACACCCCCTATATAAAAGCTGCGTCCCTGAATAGCATAAGTAATGTGGAGCTGGCTGTGGTGGTGGTTGGGCAGTGGGTGTACCTTCATATAGTACATACACCCACATTTCGCCAGTTATTAAGTGAAATTTAATGTCATAGAGGGCGAGCCTACTGCCGCCAACCGGGCACAGTTCCAGACTCCAGGCTGCTTCTGAGAAATTTCTGATGGAAAAACCCTTTTACACTTTACCCGACCTAGGAATCGAACCCAGCCCTCATGCTCAGCAGTAACACTTGCGACAACTGGACCAACGAGGAATTGTACCTCCCTTAAAATATTCCTCGGTACCCATGATGACCCCCCCCAAAATCTTGGGCTGCGACCGCGCCTGGGGTCGAACTTACAATTCGCAAGTCGCGACAGTTACCATCACTGGGCCACCTTTGCTCGTAAATGGTAAAATATTTTTTCTCTTAGTAAACTCCCAAAGTAGTTAACACTAGCAGCCACGACTTTATTTAACAACGTTCCGGCTTGCTTGTTCGGTTCGGAAACCCCGCGCATGACGCATGTGTCAACAAAGGCAGACGCGTGCCGACCGAGACGTGTAGCATGAAGTCATGCCATGTCACATGGTCTGCCATGCGTGATTAATGAATGATGTCGTACCGACTACGACTCAATGCTGGCTGGTTCACAGCTGTCTATACTAGTGGTCTAGCGTGTGTGTGTGACCGTCTTTTGATAATGTCTTTAAGGCAAAAATGACCTTATGGGCAATTCTCGTAATTTTAAGAACGTTCACAGTCTGATCTCAGTCTCAATCTGTCAAAAATACCTCTAATTTCCTAAAATAAATTTCTCTTTTACGGGAATATACCTTCTTAATACAAAACAGGCTAACTTACTTCGACAATGTTAAAGTTCTTATTACAATAACTGACATCAAACCCGAGTCTAGTTCTTATTACAAAAGACTGACGTTTATCCCAAGTCTAAGTTGTCAATTTTGTATGAACTTTATCGTATTACCCAGTAACTGGGTAGTAGAGGTCAGATAGAGGCAGTCGCTCCATGTAAAATACTGGTATTCAGCATGCATCGGGTTAGACTGGAAGCCGACCCCCACATAGTTAAAAAAAGGTAAGTACCTAAAGGCTAGCCGATGATAGTTTCATTAATTTATAATAAATATATATAATAATATAATAATGAATATAATAGTTATCCCTGAGTGCATAGTTGGTAGTTTTTAAGGTCAGTATTTATTATATACAACATTATTTTTAGTATATGCGAAACCTGAATATAGTTTGTTCAGAATAAGTAACTGAATCGATTCCAATAATTTTTACCCCATGTTATATTTTGGCCCAAAAATATTTAAAAAAGGTTAATAGTTGGACACCCCGAGTATATTATACTGTGCCCCGAGGAGCGACTAAGTAGGTAGTTATCTACCATAACGCGCACAATGGCGCGGCGCGGACGCACAGCGAGCGGGGCGACCGGGGCGGGGGTACAGCAACCTCAGTCACCCGGGTACCACTGGTTGGCGCGCACGTGTCGCGTGGGTCCAACTGCATAATCGCGAGCGCGCGGCCGCCGAGTTGTGTTTCGGTTGATCGTGTACTTACCTATCGTATGTAAAAAGTGTCGTGTAACCATGACTTTCTCATACACCAACGTCCAGTACACAGAAATGGTACGTACATCAGAGTATCGTGGAACACAATGCTTTGCCGTGATGATTAACATTTTTAAACACGCCAAGATGGTTAATTGTAGAAAGTTATTATTTGTACCTACAGCCTGCTGTGGTTAAGTAATGCGATGTTTAACACTTTTCATCCACTTTGAACAAATCGCATTGACTACATTGTATCACTTACGGCTTACGAATAAGTAATTACTTATTCGTAGCTTACGGCTGCATTTATTTACGAATAAAGTACATTATAATAACTACCTACACTTGACCATTACGACAGTCCAAAGCCTGCAAGTGTGATGGAAAATGTTATCACCAGTTAATTACAATACAATCGCCGCGCCGCGCGAACGGCACGCGGTGGGGGAGACCATGTTTTTGGACGGACAAACAGGTAACATAACAAGCTTATAACTTGGTGATTATTCATGATACAGTTTTGAAATTTTGTACATAGATTCTTTACATAAAAATACTAGACACGTGTTTCGGGTTTCGCATATACTAAAAATAATGTTGTATATGTAACAGGAGCTTCTCGCCATCAAACTCGAAAGTTTGGCGAGTGATATTGTAAAAGAAAAAATACTGTATTTCTCTAGAGAATAAATAAAAAAAATAAAAAAATATTGTTTAGAGGTGCAAAAAATGGCCACTTACAAGCAGCAATAGATAAAAACCAGACATTCGAGTACCAATATGTAGGCCATGAGATTTCCAATAATCAGATGACCTGGAAAATACCTAGATTAGGTATCACGATACTGTGCTATTACCCATCGAGAGCCGTTGTGCACGAAATTACTACTCTATATCACGGCTGATAATGCAGGATGTTGTAGAAACTAATAGTCCTGCAGACCGTATTTCGGCCACACCACGACGGCCAATCTCAACGGAGACTAGCCTTCGGCGCGGGAGATATTATAGTGTACAAGTGTGCGCGCAGACACACGTGCACTCTCTCTTGTTCTCATAGTCCGATGGGACGGCAATCCGACACGACCGGAGAGAGATCAGAGCCCTGATGCACAACCATACGATAGGCTATCGTATCGAAAATCTGACATTTCGATAACCTGATTTGACTTTCCCTCAACAGCAAATAGCTGTTGGAAGAATAGCGGGCATCTATTTGATTTAAACTGACAAAATTTTCGGGTTTTGGACTTGTGAACAGCGTTGAGAAGACTCGTACGATAACAATGATTAATGTTCGATACGATACGGTCATACGGAAGCATATCGAGTGTTTGTGAATAAGGGGGCAGGCGCAGGACCAACTGCAACGGCTTAACGTGCTTTACGAGGCCAAACATCGAAATCCGTTCAGCCGTGAAAAAGTAACAAACACATAGACAGACAAAGTTACTTTCGCAATTCGCACTTAGGTATAATATTAAGTATGGATAAGGGAGCGAGCTAAACTGCCATCAGCTAGGCACAAATCCAGATTCCAGGCTGATACTGCGTAATTATTTCCCGAAATTTCCTACTTTATTTAAGCCTGCCGTGATCTACAGACGCGCTTTCAACCCTCTAGGGGATCCGAATGGGGGTCAGTTAGTCAAACTGTTGCGGTAATACATAACATATGTAACATCACACGCTTGTAATCCCCGAAGGTTTAGGCGTAGATGTACCAACGCGGACAATGGCGGTCGACCACTTTTCACTCTTATGCCCTTGGTAATAAGGTTGAAAAGTGGTCCATCGCCAGTGTCCGCGATGGTACCTATAGTACAACCACATTTCGCCAGTTATGTTTATGTCCCATGAGATAGGGGGTGAGCCTATTACCGTCAACCGGCACAAATCCAGATGCTACTGAGTTTCTGATGGAAAAACCTAATAACGCTTGCCCGACCCGGGAATCGAACCAAATACCTCGTCGTGCTCAGCAATAGCGCTTGCGACCACTAGACGAAGACTGAAGTTTCGTAAGCTACTTTAATTTGTCCTTGTTTATATGACCAGCTTAGAAAAGCAAAAGACTGATTGGCATAGGAATAATAAATATGTCGGCGCAGCAAGTGGCGCCATCTAGTTTTAACGAAGTTACTGGAATCAGCGGAAAGGTCGGATAAGAGTGACAGTAACTCTAGCAGAGCGTTGACGTCACATCGATCGTTGCGCGGCAGCTGTCTTCTCCATATAAAACATAGAGGAAAAATTTGAATAGGGAAATATAAAAGTACTCTGTGGTGTTTTCATGATACAATATGATGTCAGAGGAGCCGGTGTTGTACCACGTCCACGACGATCTGCTTTACAGGGTGGCAGGACGGTTTCGGGACGGCTGAGGGAGAGAGCCTGCCGTCCCAACCGCCGCGGGAGACGCTCCGGGCGTCGGGAGCCGCGTGACGACTCCCGGCCACCGTAGGCGCGGGCCTGCGGACGGAGAGTAATGGGTAGCTCAACGTCCGATCAGGACCAGGCCCGTGCCGGACGGCGCGTACGTGTTCCACGCGCGCCTCAAAGAGATGTCAGCAAAAAGGAAGGGGCCTGCCAGGGCCGAAGCCTGCCGGGGGTGCGGGATTGTCCGAAAGGGTTACCGCTACCCCGGAACATAAAGGGCTAAGGAAGGAACACGGATGGGTTTTAGTCCGGAGTCTAACACTCCCTTCCGCTCCACCCAGAGCGGGAGAGGTCATTTGATGATTTCCCATCCATAAAAAATGGGTGTCAGGACCATCGGCGCGCAACTTGTTATCATGGATTCAGTAGGTACATGATTCTGGACCCGACTGCGTTAAAAAAATGTTTAACGAGGCAGTCAATTCATGCAGCTTACATAATACATTCATAATTCCATGGATAATACATTCCATACATGAGATTATGTCGTTATGTTAATATCGTTCCTTAGCAGACAAAACAACGCGCAAGGGAAGTCGACATGGGGGCCATACGTCATAAATAACGATGAACCCAAATGTCAATGATACCTACCTGTAATCGGTGATTAGAATTCAAGGCAGGTTTGTTGGGTATGTCCTAGTAGGTGAGTGGTTGATGGTACTGTGCTTATGCAAGGCGATTTTTTACGCTATGTTAGAACTCTTAGAAGGTGGTTTATTGGTATTGGTAAGACGGGCTGGTGTTTCCAACTCCACGTCATGCGCGGATTTTGCGTACGGGTAGGAAAGTCGATTTATATATTCGATCCAGCCCAGCTCCACAAGGAAGGCTAGCAACGCCCTAGTATGAAATGAAATGTTTATTTCTGTAAGATCTTTTAAGACATTTTTACACGTCAATATTTTGCTGGCCAATATATCAAAATTAGATGGCGCCGGCATTTCTTAGCTGCCTGTGCCACCAGACCACCACCGACTGACGACCACAGACGGACCGCGGCACGACCCGTGCGGCTGTTATTTATTACTTATCCACGAGCGAGCCCCTCTCTCATTTCCCCCCTCTTTCACATTATGTCTGTCATACATAGCAGTCTTTAAACTTCCGTTTAGCAACAAATACGGTACTGTACAAGAAAATGTGTCCTGATGACTAATAAAATTATAGCGTAGCATCCGTCCTTCACATAGAACAACGCACCGCTCAGTTACAGGTGTCGACCATTCAATTAGCTGCATTACTGCACGTCTCCCAGCCTTTTGACATGCGCAATTAAGAATTAACCTTGTTGTTTAATTAACTACGACATACCCTAATGTTTTTGTTTACTGCTTTTATTAGGTTACTAGCTGCGCCCCGCGGTTTCACCCGCATACGTGTCGATCCCGTGGGAATATCGGGATAAAAGGTAGCCGTTTGATCGTGAAGAAGTAACACACACACACAAACTTTCGCCTTTATAATATTAGTGTGATTGATGGGAACAGCATAGCTATTCACAACCATACGACAGGCTATCGTATTGAAAACCTGACATTTCGATAACCTGATTTGACTTGCCCCCGACAGCAAATAGCTGTTGGAAGAATAGCGGGCGCTTATTTCATTTAAACTGACAACATTTTCAGGTTTTGGACTTGTGAACAGCGTTGAGAAGACTCCTACGATAAGAATGATTAATGTTCGATACGATACGGAAGCGTATCGAGGGTTTGTGAATAGCTATGCTGGGCCATGGCATGAATAATCTCATTGAGGGCCTCTCAGCTAGAGCCCTCTACAGTACCTAACTATAATAATATAATATCTCTTTTACTTACACGGGCGCGGGCGGGACCGAAAATGTTTTTTTTTTTTTTCTCTATAGCTATCAACGATTTTCTCGCTGAAGAAAATACGTTTCTTGAGCGAGAAAATCGTTGATAGCTAATTGCTTCCTCGTAGGCGGGGGGACAGGTGCCTAAAAAGGCAACCTCATACCATCTAGATTTCAATAAAAAGTCTCTAGGAATTTGAACATCACCCCGACCCTAGTTAAAAGTCAGCTACGAGTTACCTACCTAGGTATACTTACATAATTATTTATTTATTAAAACTATATGCACAAGTAAAAAATACTGTACAAAGGCGGACTTAATGCCTGAGGCATTTTCAACCAGTCAACCTTAGGGTGATGCAGAGACAAAACATGGCAGGTGCAACATACAGGATAACTAGCTAGGAAATGACTATAAAATACAAGAATACCTATATACATAGATACATATAAACCAAATGAACTCTCAGGGGAAAAATGATCGGTAAAGGAGAAAACGAATCCAGCAAATTAGCGCTGGGACGTTACGGCCAACTTCTGCCGAATATGTTCACGTGCCTTCACTGTTCAATTATTGTCTGTCAAGACTTACAAATTACCTACCTACGTCCAATAAAGGGCGATAAACTGATGTGCTAATGAAAAATTAACCCCTTATTAACCAGCCCATTGTTATTTAGGTAAAGGGATTCAACTCACCATAATAAGGTTGGAAAGTTTCAGTAAACAACGCAGCCGTTTTAACTTTTACGGAAATATGCCGAGGGACAGAATGTCTATAAAAAATTAAACGGTTCATTACACTAAACCCAAAAGTTAGCTATGCAAGCAGCCGGAGCCCGGATTTATGATTATGAAATCAAAAAGTAGTAGACTAAAATGAAATCATTATAAAAAAGCTGTTTACAAGCAACTAGATAGGACGTTATCGTATGATCCACTTACTTGTTATTGTTCCATCCCTTGCAGGGCAAACGAAGGGTTTCTTTCAGCACATTTGCTTGTAAAGTGGCTCTTATTGCACTGAGTTTGGGTTCACAATCGGGGCTATCCTAGTGCTTTCCCCTAATGTTTTCATTCGCCAATATTAGTGCGTGTGTGTAGTGATAATAGCAATCTTTTCTGCGACCATTCATCGATGGTTGACATCGCATTAGTCTCTTAGCACGTTCCTAAAACTGGGAAATATCTAAAAATAAAACTCGAACTCGGTATGAAATCCTTTATTTAGATTTTTTGGTATTTTTTGAGACACATTCCTCTTTGTACCCATATGACTGGAATATAAAAAACGGGATTTTTACAATTTTGATGACGATCACATGTTTTCTTTTAAATCGCTTACATTGTCAAACTACACTTGGGACTGGGAGCAAATAAATCGAGCCACTTCCTTTTTCATGTATAATAGTTATTATTTTTGTTATTATGGAACGTATCAATCCGAAACATATATCGCCTAAGAGCTTATTTAATAACCTTTACAATGAGGGTAAATTATTGAATGATAAACCTTATTTAATGATAAATTATTGGCTCTGAAAGAAAAACGGTAATTTTGATAGAAAATTGTAGAGTTAAAAAAGTCCAGAAAAAACAAAATTATGGTATAAACTTATTCTTAATTTCTTGTATTACCCTCCCGCGCCCTGATTTCGATAGATTTTCTGGACTGTTTTAACCCTACAATTTTCTATCAAAATTACCGTTTTTCTTTCAGAGCCAATAATTTATAATTAAAAAAGGTTATCATTCAATAATTTACCCTCATTGTAAAGGTTATTAAATAAGCTCTTAGGCGATATATGTTTCGAATTGATACGTTCCATAATACCAAAAAGTAATAACCATTATACGTGAAAAAAAGGCAAGTGGCTCGATTTATTTGCTCCCAAGTGTATATAACAATTTAGCTAAAAAAACAAAAGCAGGTCATGAAACTGCTATATTGCATAGATAGTTTTTAATGTTTCTATGCAATTCCATTCTACTTGCATGTGGGCATTTATTTTCCTGGACATTTTGAAACCTGGAATCAGTGAAAATGTCCTACCTTATGGTATAAAATACTGGCCAGTAATAATTCCACTGAAGGGCACATCCCACTCAAAGAAAGAATTTACATTACTCAAGATTTCAGTAGGTACTGTCGGTCCGTTCCACCAAAGCGGAGAGAAGACATTTCTTGAGCTACCAATAGGCTTACGTTATTTCCAAACCTCTCCATTTAGCTTCACCCCTATTGGTTGTTTACAAGACATTCCACTCCGTTTTGGTGGAAACCACCCTTAGCGCTATTAAGGCCGAATTTCACCAAACTCTGTTAGTTATTAAATGACCCGTCGCTAAGACATTTGACGTGCCGTCTCACTATGAAAAACAGTACCAAAATATTTAACATGACATTCAGGTAGACCTAATTGTTTTGTATTTAAAAAAGATGCAAGAAATGATTAAACGTCAGCGTAACCATACAGTTTTGACGTCTAAATGTCCCTAATATTTAACATTTAAGCAACGTTTATAAATAAAAGTGTTAACGTATAACAAAGATTGGTGAAATCAGGTCTAAAACTTTGAAAACAAATGGCCACATGTAATAGATATTATTACAGATGGATTATTAAGCTCGGTATCAAGCACAAACCGTTTGTGCCTTAATCACAACAATTCTATCATAGGTTCACAGCTGCATGTGTAATGCCCAACTTTTAAACTATGCATTTTAAGATGAAACGACAATGTTGCTATAGTTGAAAATAGGGTGTTCAGTGTTGCTAGGATAAAAAATTATTAAATGGGATAAGACGGACCTAATCATACGTTCTTTGCCATTTAGCTGCTAGTTGTGAGCTGTAATTCTTCATATTAAAATGTTAGTTCACAGCAAGTAATTGGCAATTGGCGCCTTTTCAGTTTGCAAACTGCGTAAAAATATTAAGAATTGTGTCAATAAAATTATAGTAATTTGAAAAGAAAGTCACAATCTGTTCTTAACATTTTTCGAACATAAAACACTAACATAAACAAAATATTGTAAAAATAAAAGGTAATAAAAATGTCACGATATTTCAATTTTTATAGTACTGTGATGAATACATAAAAAATATTTAAGTGGCGAAATATCACACATGTTCGTGAAAGTATGTAGTTTTTTTTTTAATACGACACTTAAGTTGATAAATACCATTACTTGATAGTAAGATTCAAATTCATGTAAACCACATACTGAGTGCATAGTTGTTGCTTTACACGTGCGCGCTTACATCAATTTGACACTTATGACAGTGACTTTGACATACGTCACACTTGACCTGCTCGTGTTTTGCCACGACTATAATCTTGAAGTAGGTAATTTTTAACTATAGCAACATGTCATTTTTATTAAAATTTTACGTCAGGTATCTCACCTATAGTCTTTTGTTCACACTTAATTTGACCGCAAAGTATTTTAGTATTATATTCCCAATTAGAAAGGAAGGAAAACATTAAATAATAAGTAATACTTAACTATTATTATGAACATGGTATAAACGATTATAAATTAGAAGATATCCGCGTTCAAAAATGAAACATATTTTTTTAAGATGTGTTTAAAAGTTGCTACTGACACCCGGTATTTGATGTTCTTCAATGTAGTCCGCGAAATTTCAAATTTCTTAAGTTTCTGACCCAAAAAAAATCCATTTTTTTTTAATTTTTTTCGTGTTTAGATATCGATACTTATCACGTCTGCGGAGTTTCGCTAACTAATTTAATGTGACCCTATATTCACTATATCCCTATAGGGCCAGCGATGTTCTATCTCATATGGAGCGTCCTTGAGTTAATTGCAGTGGCAAGCCCTTTGAACCATTGACACTTGAGTTGGGAGTAATTTGTGAGGTAGGTATCTGTGAATATTGTCACCCCGCAATAGGTGGGTAACTCTATGTTTTTAAATGTACTTTCAACAAAACAGCCCCCTTATTCACAAACACTCGATATGCTTCCGTATCGTATCGAACATTAATCATTGTTATCGTAGGAGTCTTCTCAACGCTGTTCACAAGTCCAAAACCCGAAAATTTTGTCAGTTTAAATCAAATAGACGCCCGCTATTCTTCCAACAGCTATTTGCTGTTGAGGGGAAGTCAAATCAGGTTATCGAAATGTCAGGTTTTCGATACGATAGCCTGTCGTATGGTTGTGAATCAGAGCTCAGCTCAGATCGGCTATGCATTCTGAAGGCAAATTCCCGTAATTAAACACTTGTCAAAAATGTAGGGAAATTAGAAGTATCTTTGACAGATTGAGACAGTAAATCAGACTGAGAACGTTCTTAAAATTACGAGAATTGCCCCTCTGGAAGTTGGCAACGTAGCAAATAGCCGTCAAAGTCAAAGTCAAAACATTTATTTCAAATAGGCACATAAAAGGCACTTTTGAACGTCAAAAATTATCACCGTCAAAATATTTCGCCGTTTTGATTAATTGATCAATATGACTAAATTAAATTATGAAATATCACTGTGTTTTAAACATTTACAAAAGCTAATCCAGTGTCATTGTTGCAACTCATAATCAATATTATAGTCGAGGCACACTTTCCTGCTAATTTCTTACAACGCACTTTTCACTTTGAATAGTTTTTTTTTGTACCTAGTTTAATATGTTGTGTGCATTTTAGTCTGTGCTTAATAAATGTATTTTCTTTTTCTTTTACTACTTAGTCTGTGACGGTAACTTATTTTAAGTCACCGTTATATCACTTGGTGACTGCGCCTTATTGGCATTAAAAAGAAAATAATTACGTAAGTATGTAATTTTTCATGGTCATTGATACATCGAGAGGTAAGATCACACTTCACACTAATATTATAAAGGCGAAAGTTTGTGAGTGTGTGTGTGTGTTTAAATGTTTGTTACCTCTTCACGCCTAAACCACTGAACCGATTTAGATGAAATTTGATATAGAGATAGTTTAAGTCCCGGAAAAGGACATAGGATAGTTTTTGTCCCGATATTCCCACGGGATGGAAACTTATGCGGGTGAAACCGCGGGGCGCAGCTAGTAGTTACTAACTAGCTGCGCCCCGCGGTTTCACCCGCGTAAATGTCGATCCCGTGGGAATATCGGGATAAAAAGTACCCTATGTCCTTTTCCGGGACTCAAGCTCTCTCTATACCAAATTTCATCAAAATTGGTCCAGCCGTTTGAGCGTGAAGAAGTAACAAACATATAAACACACACTCACAAACTTTCGCCTTTATAATATTAGTGTGATTCAAAAACATCATCATCTTCAATCATCTATCTATATAGAAATAAAGTCGGGTTAGTTATACCATTTATACCTCAAGAACGGCTGGACCGATTTTTATAATCTTTGATTTGTTGGATTTGTCTCCGCCCCGAATAGCACAATAACTATTACAACATGGGAAAATTTCACGCAAAAATAATAATAATGAAGATAATGAATTTTATCATACATTCATTCTTATTGATTTTGAAACGGAAAGAATTTCGCCGGATCAGCTAGTTATTAATGAAAAAACAACAACTTGCTAATTTTATAATAATTCATCTGATTGGCTGATATTATTTTTATCGCAGGTCACGCCACACAACGTGTGTAGATAGTTAATTGTTTTAATGACGTCACTCCTATATCTTCCAATGATATAAAACCTGCTTGATTTCAGTGAAGATTATCTAAGGCACCTGATAAATACAGAATCCGCTTTGTCTTCTTAGAAAAACTCAAACGCCACTTGACATTCT
Organism: Amphipoea lucens; assembly: GCA_947508005.1. NCBI lineage: Eukaryota > Metazoa > Arthropoda > Insecta > Lepidoptera > Noctuidae > Amphipoea > Amphipoea lucens. The sequence goes on from OX382375.1 coordinate 11,245,377, forward strand.
TATACCAACTAAATTGCGATACTTTACAGACATGGCGGGTATCGATATCAAATAAGTACCAAAAAAACTACAAAAAAAAATGCATTATAAAGCCAAGCACATTACAGCCGCAATGGGCCGCAGCGCAACGCATTTTCAAACGAAAAACTGCGGTGCGGCACGCTTGTAGTGTGCCTTGGCTCAGAGAAAACCGCCATATAGTTTGAATCGGGCACGGACCGCCCCAATCTGCGGAAACGCGGTCACGTGGTCGCTGGCGTTCGTTTTTGGACACTCTTTTTCTTCTAAAATTAATATAATTAAGTACACCATTATAATAATCATTATTTTCCAAATATCAGAATAAAACAAATGCCTTATATTTTCGTTAGTTAGATTGGATAACTATTTTGGGGGCATTTCTCTGCACAATATCGAATGCGGTCAAATAAAGTATAAACTAATTTATTGTGTCTAAGCAATAACATTTAACAAAACGATTCCATCAACAATTTTACAACACCATAGCAAATAAAACATTGGCTATAGGAGACAAGTGCTTGCAATTCACATTAAATTGGTAATGCAATTTCAAATATTGGTGCCAACATTTGGCCACAGTTTTTAATTAAGAGCAAAACGGCATAAGCCACTATTGGCAAATGACGTGCCAGATATTTTTTGCCTCAATGATCAAAAGGGGATTGAAGAATGTTTATATGGAGCGTAACATACATGCTTGTCCGCCATTTTGATTTTTTTTCAAAATGGCGGCCACCTATGAAACATGACCTTTTCCATATTCCCAGATGCTGACACCAAAATCTATTTTTTTTTTTACACAAATTGTTTTATTATGCCTCTTTATAATTGTTACTACTTAAATTATAAACACTTAAATTATATAAAGTTTAATAGACCATAATACAGCCGATAACAGATCTGGTAGTATTTTCTTACAAAAAAGCGAAAAAATATAATTACTGATTTATTTTGGTTTTACATAATCATAACTAATAAAATGTTTTTTTTTTTTTTTTGCTGAAATTCCGCCTTGATTTTAAACATACTAAGCTATTAAAATATTGATAAGGCTAAGCTAGACAAAATATTTATTAAAAGTCAAATTTTAACGTTACAAACAGCTCTAAACGGCGGGAAAATCAATAAATAGCACAATTTTAAACTTATATTTAAATATAATATTAATAATTATTACCAAATGACATGAAAATGGCTTACGAGAAAAAGATTACAATTTCTTCTAAGTGTTTAAAATAATTTCAGATTTAATATAAATGAAATATTAAGCGATTAATATTACTTTACCGTCGCGTACCAAATGTTTTCGAGGTCTGCATTTTAAAACTATCAAACGAAATGTGAGGATTTTCATTTTATTCAATTTTAAATAAAATAAAATCCGCACAGTTTTTATATTCGACATCAATATTTCGTTAGTCAGTGGTGGTCATTCCGCATGCAGTTTTACCTAAAAAATCACCTACTATAAATATGGCGAAGAAAAAATAATAATTCAACACACTGTCGGCCAAGAGATCGAAATACGATACGAGATCATTTCTTTACTTTTTATTAAAAACGAGTAGTAGGTACATACAAAGTGTGTTATAATTACATTTTTTTAGTACATATTACATCAAAGTTTCATCCATGTAGCTAGGGACAAATCTGACTGAAAAACGCGCGCGAAATTTCGCTACGTGTTTTGTCCCTAGCCTGGAGGGTCTACTCCCTAAGTCCATCAACGAAGATACGGGCCCGTACAAAAGTAGATGATCCGTCAAAGTAAGTGTCAAATTCAATTTTTCGGACGGGCTAATACATATCAGGAGTAGGGACAACTGTCAAATCGTACCGTCATTCATTCTTAGTTCAGGCCCCGAACTAATCACGAAAGTAGTTGATCCGTCAAACCAAGTGTCAAATTCAATTTTTCGAACGGGCCAATTCATTTCCGGAGTAGGGAAAACTGTTAAATCGTGTTGTCTTCGAATTGTTTAATTCGGGCCCCGAACTAATCACATGTCCGAAACTGCGGATTTCCTGCTTCGGGAGTAGACCCCCTGTTTTAGTATTTTTTTCGCATGCGGACGAACATTTTCATTAAGTTTAAGTAAGTTTTATTTGTGGTCTATGTCCCTTTATATAATCTAAACGTAAGTGGGCCTTCTAACCACTCACCATAAAGGCTGTTATGTATTTCTAAATGCATAATATAACGCTACTACACGTATAATACACAAGCTATAGTTATATTATACGAGTTTCTTATGTCAGCCTTTTTAGTACCTCTTTTTATTTCGCTTTTGATGTTGTTCTAAGTTATTTATTTTTCACGAAAAAGGGTTATGTTTTGTCCATTATGAATCTAAACTATAAATAAAAATGAACTGCTATTCGCTGGTAAGCGCATCACTTGAGAACGGCTGGACCGATTTGGCTATTTTTTTTTTTTAAATGTTCGTAATAGTCCGAATTATGCTTTTAGGGAAAGAAAAATTGGAAAAGATGGCCAGAAAAAACTGAATGTTCTTTTTTGTAAGTACTTATGGGATTTTGTATGAACTCAAGACCGTTGAAATTATGACAGGACAACATCTGTCAGGTCAGTTAATAATAATTTTCTATCAAAACACAATTTAAAAAAAAAACAGTACTTAATTTACAGAAAAAATAAACTTATTATATGTCAAAAAAAAATTGCTTGTCTATTTTAATACGATGCAATTGTCATTGGATTCCCCTTCAAAGATAAAGTTTAATAAAAATCATACAGTATGGAAACCACATATATGCAATAAATTAGGTATACTACATACCTACTTTTTATTGCCTTTTCTGACAATATACAAAAATTGAACGAAATCGGTCGCGAAAAAAAATCAGCCGTTCCCTACATTTTGTCGAGTTATGAGAACATAAATGTAGGGAACAGCTGAATTTTTTTCGCTACCGATTTAGTAAATTTTTTGTATATCGTTAGAAAAGGCGATAACAAGTATGTGGTATAATTTGTAATGTAATAACATAATTCCAGGCTGATATCTTAGATAGCAAAGTATAATTTATCAGCTGTGCCTACAATTATATACTTACCCAAAATAAAGTAGATAACTTCCATCTTTTAGAAAACATACAGATAATATGAGATAGCCAGGCATATGAATCACCCTTTATCTTTATAAATTTAATATCTGTCACGATTCGGATAATGTATCTATTGATTATGTCTGGGGTTATACAAGGTGGATAAAAAGTGGACCCATCAGTGGGGGGAAAATAGTTAAAAGTCAAAGAAAATATTAATTATAAAATGACACCAATTTTCTCGAATAAAAACCTCACCGTGAAAGTTAGGTGAAGTGAACTGTCAATAGTGTCAATACCTAGCATCAGGTGGAGTGACAGCTCACTTCAACTAAGTTTTCACGGTGAATTTTTTTCACAAAACTAGAAAGAAACTCAAGTAGGTTGTTGAAAATAAAAATACTGTAGACAAGCAGCCCTATCGCGTGTTTACGTATCGCGCGGCTGAAGGTAATTATTTAAAAAAAAAGGGCCGAGTCACAATACTGTTAGATAACGTTACCGTGGTAATGTCAAAACTCAAATCAAAACATAAATCAAAGCGTTGCGTTGTAAGTTTGAGAAGCGATTATGCCGACGTAATTTTATTTAAAATATAATTCGCATTTGTTTTGATTAATTTAAATAAACATTTTAGGATGTAATACTGACATTCTTATTCAACCTATAGTTATATTTTCGAAACTATGTTGGGGTCGCCATCCAGTCTAACCGGATGCAGCTAAATACCAGTATTTTACATGGAGCGACTGCCATTTAGGCACGATTTCCCTTGGTAAGACTTGTTGTCTGAGTTTTGGTCTTCTAGCAGGTAGCGTTTAGGTCCTACTTACCCCATGGGAAGAAAGCGTCATTTTATGTAAGAACAAAAATGTTTACAGGGAATGTTTAAAATTGCGCTATTATAATTTTGTCTCGCTAAATATCAATGTAATATGAAACACCATGTGTTTTATGACAATGTTATTATATTAATAATTAAGTACTTTGTTTCGGTGTACCATGACGTATAAGTAGCGTCACGTCTATTATTTCAAGTACCTGCGTTAGTTTCTGAACGTGTAAACAAATGTGTTTTTTTGGAAAAAACAACTTTGATACCAACACATAAGGTTCAGATTCGGCTACAACTTCAATTATTTTTTGTGATTTTCAAAATTACTACTCATTCTAAAATAAACTTTATTTAAACGAACATAAAGTTGATATTCGTTTAAGTGGAAACAACATCACTTCGAAACAAGGACTTGAATAGACTAGATCTGTGATAAAACTGATGATACTGATAACTGTCACCGAATCTGCATTTTCAATAGAAAACATAGTACATAACATCACGCCTGTAATCCCCGAACGGTTAGGCAGAGGTGTACCTATAGTACACCCACATTTCGCCAGTTAGGTTTAAGTCCCATGTAATAGGGGCCAAGCCTATTGCCATCAACCGGGCACAAATCCAGACTCCGGGCTGCTACTGAGAAAGTCCTGATGGATAAACCTTTGCCCGACAATAGGTGAATGCTTTACTATATACCTACATAGGATTTACTTCACTATCGGTATTACATCCAAAACGTTTTATATTTGAAAATCATTGCGAAGTTTTTTAAAAGCGAATAAGTCTAATAGTTTTATATTTTCTTTTTTTGCCTCAAAACTTCCTTATAAGAGGAAGCTCTTTGCTTTTTTTATATTTAAATAATAAACTCATATGGAAACAAAACTAAAATATTTTGCAAAATATTAAAAGTCACTGCCTCTGCCATCAAGGATGACGAAAAAAAAGATAAAATTTAAAAACATAATGAATTTAATTCGCGATAATTCCGCGTAACCAACAAGGCTGACATAGTTATATAATCATTAAGTGACGTATGAATCGATACACGTCATCGAGTGACGAAATAAGCTAATCGATATAAAAATAATTGTGTTGACGTTTGTGCGAATATTTTGACAGTTAAGTTCCCGCCATTTTATGTTGAACAGATGCAGATTAGGAAATCTCCTTAATTTTTGGTACCCAAAGACCGAAAAAACTGTTATTTTAGCATCTTTTTTTCAAATTAACTTTAAATCATCGTCGAGTCGAGTATACGCGATTCAGCGTCACCAACCGAATGGAGCCGAGTATACCCGATTCAGCGTCACCGACCCGAGGGAGACGGTCCAGTTTTGTTCACTGTTCAGATTGAGCGCCAAGTGCGCCTAAACAAGTTTTCATTTCAAAAACCTTGACAACACATCTTAGAAGTAAATATTATTTAAATTGGATTACTTAAATTACATTAGGAATAGCTACACATCCTTGTCAAAATATTCGCACACACGGAACTAGAACGTAGCATAGAGCTACCTTAAATTTAATACTTTTTTTATTGTATTATGTCAATTTTTTAATTTTTTTTTCTTGTTATATGGCACCACAGCCATTACTCGACAATCACACAAGTGACAAATTGTGCATGAACAAACATACTAATTTTACTTTTGAACCGATTTTTTGCCACGTTATTGCTATGAAAATAACTAAAATAATTATTGTATGACTTATTGATGTGTTGTGTAGTCGCCATTTTTTTTACTAACTACTACCGCCATCTATTGATGATAGAAGGAGCTAGGAAACAAAGATGGCGGATTCAACTGTTTTTTTTTTTTACAAAAAGTAGGTTCAAAAGCAAATCTTAGCAACATTTAAACCTTACCGAAGCTAAAGTGTCATATTGCCGTTACAGCAGTATAGTATAACATCACAACCGCCTCCTGCCATTTTGTAGCCTACTATAAGCTCATTATTACCGAAATGACAATGAATTTAGAACGAAACGTCATTGGCACTATGATTTTAAGCATTTTGTCACCAAAGAGGTTTGTTGTCAAAAGTTTTTTTATAGTCTATGTAAAATAGCGTGCGTCATCTGATAGCCAAGTTTTGTCTATGGCTGTATGATGTCTACTGCATTATGGCATGGTATGGACATACTCCAACGTCCAGTAATTAATTTGGTACAACATTTGGGTACAGCATCAGCAAGATATTGGTTAAAGCCGCTTTTGCTCAATGATTACTTAAAAAACCCTTTATTGTATGCAATTCAAGGATTTTCAACAAGTAATCATTGCTGAACTGTTAATTAATAAAAAGGACTGCGCAATTCTTTTGCAATTTTTTTTAATGGTTTAAAAAAATGTGAAGCTCATCTGTGGGTCGAAGTATTAACCCATAACAGTCGTTAAAATAATAATATCATAATATAGCTTTCATAAACATATTTTTAACTAAACCACTGAAATTTGAAGTATGCCCAACACTGACCATTACGTACGGGAGCCATAATCCTAATTTAAAAACCTAACCTTAAAAATTACAATTTCAAAAATAAAATCTACATATTTCTTGAATTTCAATTTCTTAAAAACCAACAAAACATTCCCGAAATGCTTTGTCAGTTAAAATGAGACATCATATTTTGCTATTTAAAAACGATAAAAATTTACAGTAAATTATTTTTAATAAAAATAAAATTTTGTACTTCATAAAATCAGTATTTGAGAGCCGTCAGAAGAAACATGCTTATTAAAGACCACACCTTAAATTTTAAGAAGCCATTTTGTAGGCTAACGTTGTGACTATTTAATTTTTAAGTGTTCCTTTCGCGCTAACATTCGCACAGCAACCATGACTTATAGAAAATATTTTATTTTTCCCCAAGCATCTCTCAAAAGCCATTATCTCAATACAATTATTTCTAAGAAATCCAGAAAAAGCGCACACCGCGCGAGTTTCCATTGCAAAAAATAATAATTTATAACAAATATCTGTCAATATTTTAATACATAAATAATTGTAACATTTTTTTTTTTATATTAAATTAAGATATGTACGAAATAAAATGTCTGATAATAATAATAAATTATACAGGATGTTGGACAACACAAGTTATACACATAAACTCATTAATATAATCTGTGGTGCTGACAAAATACTTATGCACATTTTTTTTCACACACTTTTTTACCTAACACGTCTCAATCGAAAAATCATTTCTTTTTAGAAAAAATACATCAATTTCATATCATTAATTTTAATTTTTCATCAAATTCTCAAAAATATTTACAGCACAGTCTATTTCTAGTTTTTTTCCATGTTTTTTTTCTAATTATTATTATAATCCCGAGATCACCGCGCAAGAATATGTTGCCATAGACAATTTATTCTCGCACGATGAGATTAAAAAGTAAAACTTACAAGAACACATTTGACTATTATTTAAGAATCAATGTTCATTTTTGAAATATACCAACTTATTTAAGCTTAAAAATAAAAACATTAACTATATAGTCCGTCTAAGGAATTAAATAAGACTTAACACACCGTCTGAGATCTGTCACTCACTTTTTTCGAGTTTTTTTTTTTCACAGTTGTTTTTGTTATCACATTTTTAAAAATACTGCTTCCTCTTAGGTGCTTCGTGGTAAAGATATGTAGTCACTTCGGCTGAAGTAGATTTTTTTTTAATGTGGAAATGGAACATTTTCGAGATTGTGTGGGGAACCACGCGGGTGAAGGTTTTGTGTGGTGACTGACAACCGAAATCGTTCAGGACGTGTATTTATTACCTTTGCTTGGGGATCCCTGTGCAGGAAAAAACCTTAAATCAGTAAATGTAGCGACTAAAGGGCTAATTCCGTGGCATACCTACTAGCTACCTGTCCGCCATTTTGTTTTTTTTTTCAAAATGGCGTCCGCACTTGATACCTATATAAATCGATAGCTGACATCAATGCAAACAGAAAACATAATAAAAGTTTCCGAGATATTAACGTTCAAAGTTGATCACGTGACATCCATTATATATTTTTAACTTGCTTACATCTTGTTGCGTAGATGTTTAAAATGATAATTCTGAATGTTTAAAATAATCAAATATCTATACAACAAGATATACCTACGCAAGTTAAAAAAAAAAAAAAATGGCGGACAGGTAGGTACGCCACGGACCTTCAAAGCCGTCACTTTCAAATTAACAAATAGAGATAAAATCGCCATGAAAAAAATCTCAATCTAAAATGAACCCTTACTCTAAAGAAATAAAGTTCGTAATTACCTGGCTATGTCACGCGATAGAGTTGACGGCGTAACGTGGCCGCGTGCCCTCGGGCTGATACAGCGTGATCGACGCTATGTAGTTGTTTGACATCACCTGTAAGGATAGCCATCACATTAGAACATGATCCTAAATGTGGGCAGAATAAGGATCAAATCGCACTAGTTTCATTCCCGCCTAAGATACGTAACTGCTGGTTATATGTATTTTTTTAAATGATAGATTTTATGTTCATCGGCATCTTCGGCGCTACCTTGTTCTAATGAGCGTTGGTCTTCGAGTTTTTCGCCCCCTAGTGCAAATATGATGTCCTGGTACCCGTAGCAGACGGTGAATTTTTAAAGCTTGATTTCAGACGTTCCCATTTTAAAACATACATGATGATGACATGACAACTGTTGCATAACTAAGTCCTACCGCAAATATGGTGTCCTGGTACCCGTAGCAGAAAGTGAACCTTTAACCCTTCGTATGCTTAAACGTGGATCCACGCGAGACATAATGGCTTTTTAATTGTGTCTGTAATTACTGCATTCAACCGGTTAAGGTTTGATTCCAGACGTCCATTTTAAAATATATTTACGATCACCTGCTCTCTAGCTCAGCCCGTATTATCTATTATCTAAGTCCTACCTCAAATATGATGTCCTGGTACCCGTAGCAGAAGGTGGAGCCGAACGGGTTGGTGGTGTTGGTCGAGGAGGCGCGGTTCAGTACGACGGGCCGCTCGGCCACGCGCAGGGCTCGCGACACTACCTCCCATTTGCTGTACGCTGTGATGCAAACCGCGCCGCGACTTTCTACGAGGGAGTTGGCCTCGCATCTGGGGAAATGGAGATATTTCATTGGTCTAAAAGCAGTAGGTGAAAATGGTTTAAAAATCTATATTATACAGGGTGTTACGGAAAGGGTATATCAATACAAACGGGTTGAAGAGTGTATCTGCCCCCTTATTCACAAACACTCGATATGCTTCCGTATCGTATCGAACATTAATCATTGTTATCGTAGGAGTCTTCTCAATGCTGTTCACAAGTCCAAAACCCGAAAATTTTGTCAGTTTAAATTAAATAGACGCCCGCTATTCTTCCAACAGCTATTTGCTGTTGAGGGGAAGTCAAATCAGGTTATCGAAATGTCAAGTTTTCGATACGATAGCCTGTCGTATGTTTGTGAATCAGGGCTCAGGTCTAGAATCTCTGTACAAAATTTCAGCTCAAAAACAGTAACTTTGAAAATGCGTAATATTTTTTTATTTCGATAGTTTATTAAATTGAAATCATAACAAACGTGTCACCGCACTACGAGGGTATCCATTATCTGTAGTGTGTCTGTGCGCCTAGTACACGCACATCACGCCGCCGCGCGCCAGTGCAGCGCCGTGATGTCGAAATAAAAAAATATTAGGCATTTTCAAAGTTAATGCTTTTGAGCTGATATTTTTGTACAGAGATTCTAGACCAGACACACTCTTCAACCCGTTTGTATTGATATACCCTTTCTGTAACACCCTGTAAAATTCAAAGTGCTGACTGACTGATATATCAACGCACAGCCTAAACCGCTGGTCCTAGGGACATGAAATTTGAAGGTTGTGTTCTTTGTGAAGAGTAGGTATCCACTAAGAAAGGGTTTATCGAAATTCCGCCCGTAAGAGAGTGAATGTGGGGAGGGTGAAATTTCACGCGGACGGGCAGAAGGTAGTAAAAAATAAATCTGGTGAGCGAAAAGACGAATCCGAATTAAAGATCCGACTTTAATCCGAATTGGAAATGTTCTAAATTCGGACGGATAGAGTTCGGATCTAGTGCGCAACCCCTCATACCAATAGAACTATGGTCACTTCGGACCGGCATTTTTCGGATTCAGATCGGATGTAATGCAGAACCGCTCTTAAGACTTTTTGTAGTATTGTTTGCACTATTTGCAAACAAATATTTTATGAGTTTAAAATTTAAAAAAACCGAGTGTGCTTATGACCACACGACTGAAGTGAAACTTCAAACGTATTTGGCTATGAGAGGAAGAGAGAAAGAAAATGTGCGCGCGCACTACTTTCTCTTGCTTATATCCCCCACTCAACTCCCGTTCGCCTCGCCCGATCACACTTTTCGTAACGCTTACGTCACGCGTTCGGCAGCTTACTCCCCAAGTCTTTTTGAAGTGAAACTACTTTACGCACGCTTGTGCGTAAAGAATGTTCACTTCAAAAAGTCATCATTCCTATTCTAAAAGTACCAGTACTATAACTAAAGTCTAAATGCTCACTTGTCGGGCTGCACGGTGAGCTCGAACTCGCAGCGATGGTACATGTTGAAGTTGTAGTGTCCCGGGTAGTTGGTGTGCAGCACGAACTTCTTCACCTGGTGCGTACGAGCGTCGAATAGCACGTCCTGGAAATATAGGGATACGTTAATAAATTGCAGTATATTGGGAGCAGTAGGACACGCAGTTAACGGCCTCGACATACTGAGTCGGGGTCGTTACCCTTGGATCGTGGGTTCGAATGCTCAAACTCACATTACTTTGTGCGATTGATTTCATTTGGAACCAAATCTTGTAATTTTAAGAACATTCACAATTTGATCTGTCTCAATCTGTCAAAAATACCTGTAACTTCCCTACATTTTTGACAAGTTTTTGAAATTGGTTGTCGCTGAGATTGGGCCTAGATTTTGAACGTTTTTAATTACGGGAATTGGCTTTTTGGTGTAGATTCGTCAGGGTTGGGTCGCCAGGACAAGGTGTAGCCAGAGCAGGGGCGCCAAGGTTACGGTACAGCCGCCAGGGGCAGATCGCCAAGACTACTATAAGTACTAATACTGACCAGTCCAAGAGTAAAATAGTTGAAGAAATAGTCGGAAGCGGGAGGAGGGCGCCTGCGCGCGGTGGGACGGTGTATGCGCATCTTGTCGTCCGCCTTGTAGTACGTGCGCGCCGGCGCACCCAGCGCCGCGCACACTCGCTGCGCCGAGCTGCCGAACCGCACCACGCGGCACACCGAGCGTGTCGCGCCGCCTTCCGTCAGCGAGCGGTTGGGGCCTGGGGGAAAGCATTTGTTGAACAACAACCGAATATTAGATCATAATTAAATCTAATGGAGTCTAATATTAGTTACTTTATAATTGTCAAAAATTGTGTTTAAACAAAACTTTCGTAGCAGGGCATAGAACATTATTTAATTAAAATCAAATTTAATTCACTTTTCAAGTGTATTGTAGAACATACAATTAAAATCAATCTATTTAAATTTTCTTCTAAGGTTATTTTCTTAATAAAATTACGTTTTTAGTTTAATTTTCCATGTTGGTGATTTTGAGCTTGATAGTCCAAGTTTACATGTAAATATGTAATTGGACAAAAATTCGGTAGTTATACAAAATCTTATGTCACTGTTGAGGGTTTCTGGACGTCATCGTCTTAAAACAAAAGAAAAATAATAAAGCACGTTGTCGCGACGTAGGTGCAGTTGGTGTCGATAGTAGGACTCTTGTGTTAGCAGTACATCACTCACCTTCAGTGAACATATGCAGCCTCAGTCCTTGCGTGGCGGTGGCAGTGCGCAGTACGTCACAGCGACGCAGGTGCAGCTGGTGTCGGTAGCAGGAGAGAGGTAACTCCGGGAGGGGCGCCCCGCAGACAGTGCCGCTGCTTGTATTGCTAGCCTGCAAATTGTATGTAACACTTAGCGTAATGGTATAACGATAAGCAGTTGTGTTTCTAGTAATGGAAGTCAAACCTAATTATAATATAACTAGCTTCTGGCCGCGACTTCGTCCGCGTGAAATTTCTTGTCCCCTTATCTACCTCGTCGCATCGCATCGCCTGCCCGTGCTATTATTCGTATTCGCTTAGCGTTTTTTCTTTCTTTTTACCCGACTGGAACGAAGCCCAAAAGGAGGGTTGTGTGTTTGACCTGTATGTATGTTCGTTCGTTGTATGTATGTGTGTTCCATTTTTATATTTTCAAACTCAAATGGGTCCCGCGGCCCGCCTGCTTCCAACTTTAATTTAATTTAATTTAAAATGGGCTTGTTTTTAGCTTTTCAGTTTTTTTAAACTTAAGTTTTTTCAAATAATGCGCGGAAATTAAAACTAAGTAGTACCTTCCTAGGCAGAACTTTTTTGCCAAATACAATTTCTTTTCAGAATCAATCACAAACAACGAACAACAATAATTTTTCCCGCGTTAGTGTTTGTTTTTTTTTTTCAATAAACAGCTTTCTATTTGCAAGCCAGTTCGAAATTTAAATCTCGATACCATCTCATCTGCGGAGTTTCGCTACCTACTTTTATTTGACTCTGTATAGATTTACTGTGGCAATTAACTTTTATTCTCTGCATTAAAAAGAGAAAGATTATACAAACTTTATTTTGTCTGAGGGAGCATATTTTTTTTTAATGATATTGAACAGACCTGGTGTTGAGATCCATAGTAGATGGTGGTTCGCGAGACGACGGGCGATCCACCGTTAGGGAACTGTAGGGAGCCCAGCCCGTGAGCGTAGCCAGGCTGGAAACATAATAAAAACAAAATGGATTTATTTGGTAGATCGGTCCGGTAAACTAAGCTGATAATTTCAGAACTTTAATGAAAATTATTTAATTGTATAGTAAAAATAGAGGCGCATCGGTAAGACTAATGTTTCATTTCAGGCTAAGATTTGGTTCCATCTTTTCATGTAGGGTCAAAAGGACCAAAATTTGTCTCTAAGGAACTCTACTTTTTAACCGGCTTCAAAAAAAAAAACTACAAAGTGAAAAATAACTTTAATTACGGATGTTGGTGTCAAAAAACGAACATGTGGAACCAACGACACCGACTTCCGAAATTAAAATTATTTCTCACTTTGTACTGTTTTTTTTGAAGTCGGTTGTTTTTTTTTTTTTTGTAAAAAAGTTTTAAATTCGGATCCCGACTTCAAAGACTAATTTTTTCGTGATGATCGAGTTCAACTCGAACTTGCCAAACCATAAACATAAATATCATTGTTGATGTTGTTGACGAGCCATTTAAATATAAATAAAAATATATTTATATCCTTACCTCAAATTTACTATCAACAGGGAAATAAAAGGAGAGTCCCCTAAAGTTGAGCGCGAACAGGTGTCGCTGCGAGTCGTACAGCCCGGGGTGCGTCGCGCCGAAGCAGTGCTCCACCTGCTCGATCGACGGCGAGATCTCCGGGGAGTTGAAACACATGCCACTGTAACATTGGAACAAATTATTTAGCAAACTATGTACCTGGTACTTGTTAACAGGCCTACGCTGTCCTCCCATACCTACTGTAATTTGAAACCATTGTAAAAGACAATTGAAGGGGTAAGTGGACAAAGGTGTTATCTGATAAATCTGAAAAAAATCGAGTTTCTTGCATGAGGAAGGTTTCGACAGTACGTCGAATCCTCGAAACGATCTCGAACGACACGATGCAACAGTCTGTCCGTCCTTGTGTTCCGGGTACCCGGACCGCGTCGCGGACTATCCGGCAGTCATGAGTCAATCAGAGCATATGAAAAGGGATCTTAGAGTATGGACAGCATTGATTTGAGTTACTGTGGTCACCAAAAATGGCAAAGGTGGCTTTAGCTGATCCATGTTCAGTGTTAAAAGTTAATAAACAGAAGGATTTATCAGTCATTGAAGGCCGAAATGGTTTTGAAATCTAACAGCTTTTTATGAGAGCAGAGACCAAAATGAAAATACATCACACGTAGTTTTAACTGCTGTGTTAACGTGTCTGTATGTATACGTGATCAAAATTCTGATTGAACACAATACACATTTTAGAAGTAAGCCAGAGATCTCTGTATTTGTATGCTATAAGATCAAAAGTAAATACAGTTAAAGCAGATAAGGTTTGCGCTTCGCTAATCTTCATGTTTCTAAATGAGTATGAATGTCGCGCCACAGAGTAACGCCCATAGAGACAAGCTTCTGCAAGTTTTGTACTGCCGCGTTTTATAATACTGCAATTATAATTTCGCGTCTGTATAAAGCTTTCTCTCTGTTGGGTTACCTCCTCCAGTCGCTTAAAATTTTATTATAATTGCATAGATTTGTAAATCTCTAACTTTGTATAAAATAGTTAAGTACTTCCATGGTTGTAACAGCCCCCTAATTGCGTAACACACTATCAATCTGAAACATTTTGAAGAATATTGCTAATCCATTGCTTCATAATTGTTCGAAAATTTTGTCTGCTCAACAACGTAAATAACGCAATGAATGTTGTTGAACTTTCAAAAGGAAAGCCATTGCTAATGATAGTGTGTTACTAAATTACACCGGAGCTCTATACTAGATTTCATCATCGCCTTTTTTTACCGAAGATAATCGATTATTGTCGAAGCATAAACTTTTTCTAGGAGATCTGTATCACGAATTGCATTGTAAAACGATATTAAACCACCGAAGAATTTTACAAAGGAAAGAATATTCAAATTATCACCTAACTTATTAAAACTCTCACCACGAAATGCCGTTAAATCAAAACACCGAAGTACATTAACATTTAAGACGTACTCAAACGAGCACACTCACATTAACCTGACCTTGAGTGGGACATGGAAACAGTCGCTCGCATTATAATGTCATTAGGTCGAACGGCGATACCGTCGTGTAATGAAGATAGTAATGTTTTATGATGTTAAACTTACTAAATATAGCTGTGATTAATTTGTTTCATATAAACATAGAGTGGATGTAAAGTAACTGTTCGGCCCTTACACGATTTTCTTGGCGTGAAAAACTACAGTTTATACGCCGTGTGTAGGCACGGTCGTCAGTGTTGTATGGATCACTATGGAAGCTTTTTGTGGGACACGCTACTTCTACGGCGCGGTTTATACGCTGTGTGTAGGCACGGTCGTCAGTGTTGTATGAATCACTATGAAAGCTTTTTGTGGGACACGCTTTTTCTACGGCGCGGTTTATTCACCGTGTGTAGGCACGGTCGTCAGTGTTGTATGAATCACTATGAAAGCTTTTTGTGGGACACGCTTTTTCTACGGCGCGGTTTATTCACCGTGTGTAGGCACGGTCGTCAGTGTTGTATGGATCACTATGGAAGCTTTTTGTGGGCCACGCTATTTCTACGGCGCGGTTTATACGCCGTGTGTAGGCACGGTCGTCAGTGTTGTATGGAGCACTATGGAAGCTTTTTGTGGGCCACGCTATTTCTACGGCGCGGTTTATACGCCGTGTGTAGGCACGGTCGTCAGTGTTGTATGGAGCACTATGGAAGCTTTTTGTGGGCCACGCTATTTCTACGGCGCGGTTTATACGCCGTGTGTAGGCACGGTCGTCAGTGTTGTATGGAGCACTATGGAAGCTTTTTGTGGGCCACGCTATTTCTACGGCGCGGTTTATACGCCGTGTGTAGGCACGGTCGTCAGTGTTGTATGGAGCACTATGGAAGCTTTTTGTGGGCCACGCTATTTCTACGGCGCGGTTTATACGCTGTGTGTAGGCACGGTCGTCAGTGTTGTATGGATCACTATGGAAGCTTGTTGACAGATACGTTATTTCTACGGCGCGGTTTATACGCTGTGTGTAGGCACGGTCGTCAGCGTTGTATGGAGCACTATGGAAGCTTGTTGACGGACGCGTTTTTTCTACGGCGCGGTTTATACGCCATGTGTAGGCACGGGCGTCAGTGTTGTATGAATCACTATGAAAGCTTTTTGTGGGATACGTTTTTTCTACGGCGCGGTTTATACGCCGTGTGTAGGCACGGTCGTCAGTGTTGTATGGACCACTATGGAAGCTTGTTGACAGATACGCTATTTCTACGGCGCGGTTTATAAGACGTACAGTAAAGAAACCGTGCCGTGCACGCATATAGGCCAACCATAGCATTATATTTTTGGTATTTTATTAATGTTGTTGAACTGTCAAAATGAAAGCCATTGCTACTGATAATGTGTTACGTAATTACCCCACAGATGGTATGAACGAAAACGAAGCAAAAGGAGTATATATAAGGATCGAAGCAGGTGGCGTTCTGTATAAGTTTCTGCCTTTCTTCATAAACAGAAGGCGTGAGTGTATATGAGGCATATAGAATCAAAGGCAGCTAAGCGCCACACTTTCAAAAAAATAACTAAGTATGGAGAATAAACTCAGAGAGTATGAAAACCCCTGACTCTTAAATTAGAAAAACGTTTTTTTCGGTTACTGAAAATTTGACATGGAGGCACTTAGCTACCTTTGATTCTATATGCCTCATATATGTATGAATGTATCCTATAGCCTTACATAACGGAACACTGCTCGCTAAATAAACACTTGTACTTTCAATGGGCCTGCTCTTGTCCTCGATCACGCACGCCTGATGGAAAGCGATGATAGGCATAACGGACACTCCTCTACGCATGGCTTACATGGAGGCTGAGAAAATCGTTGCGCATGTGCTCTTTGAATGCACAGGCGTCACCGATTAGGACAGAAACCCTCGGGGCACCAGGCCAGGAGATGTAAGCATAACATAGAACATAGATCCTATGGCGTATTGTTACGCGCCACACTTTATGGCGACATTAGCTACTACTAGCGCCATCTAGTATCGAGTAGCAGAACTGATTATTATTCGGGTCCCTTCTAGAAACTTCGATGCTAGAACTTTCCAGAAGTATCGACGTCTGGTCGGTCGGGATCGGTATGTACTCGAACATTCTAGATGTTTCTACGGTAGAAGGTTCTGGAACTATCCGAGGCCTATATAAGGCCGGTGTCGCCGCGACCGGAGATCAGTATTGGATAAGCGATACAAGCGAAAACATCGAAGCGATCTTCAAGTGCGACTTTCAAGTGATCTGTAGTGCGATTGTGTTTTTTAATTAGTGTGTTTACAGTTGTAATTGGTGTCTTTTTTAATTAAAGTGTCTATTTTTGGTTATTAAATCGGCAGTTTTTATTGTCACGAACCCCAAGCTCATAATAGTATTAATCTTCATAATTAATACAGGGTGTTGCTTTTAATCAAAATACAAAAGTTAAACAACTATACAAAATCATGTTCACAAGACTGGCAGCCTGTTCAGTAACAAATTAATTTATATTCCGTTCGCGTTTGTGGCACAATGAGAGCTTTGACTACAGTACCTAGTCTAGACGTGATGTTAGCCTTAGCACATTTTTTCTAATGATTCTATTGGATAGAATACTAATGCTTTGTTTAGGTAGGTTTTGTGCTGAGGATATTTTGCTGAGATTTAGCTAATCGTCGTTGTCAAACCAAAATCTTCTATGTGCCGTTTTTTGAGATTTCAAGATTTTGACCACAGCTTATACTCACCGGTCACTGTTATTTTGGTTTGACAACGACGAAATGAAGAATTACGAAAGAAGGGTGAAGATTGTTGAAGTGAAACTTCTTTACGCACGCTTGACTTGGGGAGTAAGCTGGCGAACGCGTTACGAAGTGTGATCGGGCGAGGCGAACGGGAGTTGAGTGGGGGATATAAGCAAGAGAAAGCAGTGCGCGCGCACATTTTCTTTCTCTCTTCCTCTCATTGCCAAATACGTTTGAAGTTTCACTTCAGTCGTGTGGTCATAAGCACACTCGGTTTTTTTTTATTACAGAAGACATCAGGATAATTCTGTACAGTCATATTTGTTACCGATGACCGTTGAGGTAGACGTGGTCTTGAGTGGAGACCGCGAATCTGTAAGCATAAGGTAGGACGCCCTCAGGCTTTGTGGAGCGACGATCTTCGCAGGATGGCTGGTAGCAGCTGGATGAGAGTTGCCGAAAATCGAGTTGAATGGCGTGCAATTGGAGAGGCCTGTGTCCAGCAGTGGACTGCTATAGGCTGATGAGGAGTGATGGTGATATTTTTTACGGTCACAAATCAGATTTTAATCAACAATCAAACTGACATTGACTTGCAAATTGCAAAAAATGTAAGAAAATTTGAGTTTCGCGGGCTATCCTGGCGCTTTCCCTAAGAAGGGAACTTCGTGAGGATCCAAAAACTGTCACAGTCATACAGAGTGTTACGGAAAGGGTATATCAATACAAACGAGTTGAAGAGTGTATCTGGTCTAGAATCTCTGTACAAAATTTCAGCTCAAAAGCATTAACTTTGAAAATGCTTAATATTTTTTTATTTCGACATCACGGTGCTGCACTGGCGCGCGGCGGCGTGATGTGCGTGTACTAGGCGCACAGACACACTACAGATAATGGATAATGACCCTCGTAGTGCGGTGACACGTTTGTTATGACTTCAATTTAATAAATTATCGAAATAAAAAAATTTTAAGCATTTTCAAAGTTACTGCTTTTGAGCTGAAATTTTGTACAGAGATTCTAGACCAGATACACTCTTCAACCCGTTTGTATTGATATACCCTTTCCGTAACACCCTGTAGATATAGATAGACCTAGATAACGCAAGTATCACGATTCAAAATAATTGTTCAAGTTTTCACTTCTGTCGTCACTCCCGGAGTGCCACTGTTCTTTTTTTTTGTGTTTGTGTTCTCTTTATGCGTCATGTTTACCGCAAAAAAAAAAAATTTTCTTTTTTCTTTTCATTCTTTTTCTATCGTTTGGTTAACGAAGTATGTTATCATGAACCAACATGATACTGACCAGCCTCTAATCCAGCACCCACTCAAATTGCGTAACACACTATCAATCACAATCATGTTCGAAAAAGTCTTCTCAACAACGTAAATAACGCTATGAATGTTGTTGAACTGTCAAAATGCAAGCCATTCCTACTGTTACCCCCTTACAAATAAACGTATTATATCAGATGAATAGTTACACACCGATTTCTCTCTTTCAGTCGTCAGTAATTTGACTTTCGAAAGAAGAAGACAAAGCGTTGTGTAACTATACACGCTATACAACGTTTATTAGTAAGGGAGTTAGTGACTTAAGTGTGTTACGCGATTACTCCGCTAGTATTGAAGTTTTTTTTTTTTTGTTGGCCTATACTGTCCCACTGCTCGGCAAAGGCCACCCCCAAATCCTTCCAGGAACTCTTTTCCGAAGTAATATTACTTTTCTTACTTTGTTGTGTGTGACAATGACATCATACATATTCTTGCTCACACACACACACATAAAACCACAAGACTATAACCCGACACCTAATGATTCACATCATTAGACTTCTAAAGGTAATTACAAACGTACATCAGACTTACCTATATCTAAGTTTAACTAATTTCATATTGTAGATCTCTATTACTTTAAGTCGTTGCGCTACCGGGTCGAATATTAACCGGATCCCATCTTGAGGCATATTTATTACTAGATCTACTGATAACGGGTTCTGAAAAGAAAAAAAAAAGCATATTAGAGAGAATATAATTTAAAGAACAATACATTATAATCAGCCTATAATGTTCCTATTTGCCGGGACACAGCCCAGCACCCTAATTGCGTAAGACACTATCAATCAGAATCTGAATCATTTTGAAGGATATTGCTAATCCATTTGACAGGCCTGATGGTCTAGTGGTTAGTGACCCTGACTGCTATGCTGGAGGTCGTGGGTTCGATTCCCACCCAGGACAAATGTTTGTGTGATGAGCACGATCATTTGTTATGTGTCTGGGTGTAATTTATCTATAATGTGTATGTATTTAGAAATATATAAGTATGTTTATCAGTTGTCTAGTACCCATAACACAAGCTCTGCTTAGCTTGGGACTAGATGGCGTTGTGTGATAGTTGTGGAATATTATTATAAAATTATAAAAAAATTGCTTCATATGTTCGAAAACTTTGTCTGCTCAACAACGTAAATAACGCAATGAAAGTTGTTGAACTGTCAAAATAAAAGTCATTCCTACTGATAGTGTGTTACGCAATTACCTCTAATTACTGATCCACCCACAAGTGCCCGGTATGAAAAATTGTACGACAAGTTTTAACCTGTTTCTTATGTGAAGCGCATACACAAGGTATGGAACTATTTTACCCGCACCGATCGGTACCGATCCGTTCCGACTTGTCCGTGCTGGTAACCTCCTGTATCTTTATGCAAGCACCACAAGTCCACAATCTACCACGCGGACCCAGTGTGGGTTGGTAGATGTCACATACATAATCAGCCTATAATGTTCCCACTGCTGGGACACAGGCCTCCTCTCTATGAGAGGGAGTGAGCCGTAATCTACCACGCGGGCCCAGTGCGGGTTGGTAGATGTCCCATGTCTTCGAATTTTTGGTTCTAGGACATGCCGGTTTCCTCACGATGTTTTCCTTCACCGTTTTTGAGAGCAGTGGTGATGACATAATTTACACAAAGTAAAGCACCTGTCTGGGTTCGAACCTACGACCTACGACTCGTAAGTCGCGGCCTTTATCACTGGGCCACCACTGCTCTCACATGATGATCAGATGTCACATCATGTCTTCGAATTTTTGGTTCTAGGACATGCCGCGGCCGGTTTCTTCACGATGTTTTCCCATCAACGTTTTTAAGTTAAGCGCTTGTCTGGGTTCGAAGCTACGACCTACAACTCATAAGGCGCGGCCGTTACCACTAGGCTAGCACTGCTCTTGACAAAAAAGGCATAATATTGTTGGTTTCGGAATAGCCCGATTGATTTCGGCCTCGAACGAAGACCTTACTTTAGAGCTAGTAACAAGGTGGCAATGAGAAAACAAAACTATTAGTTATTTTGTTTTTACATTCTGAATTTAAAAGACATTTCAAATCATTCATTTATTTGTCAGAATATTAGTCAATGGTATCACTTAATCAGGAATTAAAAGTATGCATATTGTTACACCTCATTTTGCAAACTTTCCTAGTAACGATTATCGAAACGGTTATCTAATAGATAACTTTATCGGTAGGCCTAGAAAGACTATAACAGATAAGCCAGCCGGAAAAATTCGAAATTTAAACTAACCGGTAAGATTAAGAAGCACCGCTAATGTTGCCAATATATAGTAAAATCTAGAGAGATTCGGACTCTCCTTTTTATAAGCAAATGAATCGAACTCACAGTTCAGACATTACAATCAACGTCATTTATTTACCCTACACTAGCTGCGCCCCGCAGTTTGACCCGCATAAGTGTCGATCCCGTGGGAATATCGGGATAAAAGTATCCTGTGTTAATTCAGGCTGTCAGCTACCTCTATACCAAATTTTATGATAGTTTGTGCGTGAAGAAGTAACAAGCATACAACACATACTCACAAACCTTCGCTTTTATAATATTAGTGTGTTAAAGACAAGATATATTAAAGCCATATTTACTAGTTACGAACTGGCCTAGGACCTTCTTCCCTCGCTCTTCTGTTTATTAATACATCATATGGTTAAGTTTATATCTCACCTGATCACTATAAAGTACTTGTACTCCTCTTATTGTGCCCACTTGACTCTGAATGATGGCCACTGACTGAGAGAAATGCATCCCTGAAAATTAAAAACAAAAAATTGTCAGTTGGGTCTTCCTTGCAACATGTATTTACTGCCCGATTACCCCGGACGGAGCTTGAGGTAATGTTTAAGGGGGAAGCAAAAATCAAATATGATTCGCGACGGTAACAGGTATGTATTAACAGAATACTAATCATTAAAATCATCAATACAAGTCTTAGTTCATACATAATAACTCTATTGAATGACTAGTCAACATTCTCTTTGATCAATATTCAACCTGACACTGACCGGACCTGCTAATTGCCAAAAGAGGAAGAAAATTTGAACCTCATTAGTGGAGATTGTCTTTGCTCCGGCCAACTTGGGTTCGAAATCAGAGATTTCCAAGTCGGCCAGAGGAGTAACCATATATTGCCATCTATTGGGCAAGAGACCAAACTCTGGGCTCCTACTGAAAAAATCCTGATGGAAAACCACTTGGGGCTGTCCGACCTGGGGGTATAGCTCATTGAACCGTACTGGGTTCAGTGGGCAGTTCAGCAGTTGCGCTTACAAACTATGCAGTCTAAGAGGTGAACTAAAATAAATAGAATAACCCAGTAACTGGATTACGTAGGTCTGATGTTCAACGCTCCATAGATACTGATACCCAGCCGCATCTGCTTACAGACCCAAAGCCGAAAGGCCCTTTAAAGACACACACAAACTCACGCCTTCTTCCCATGGAGGCAGAAACTACTGAACGCCACCCTGCTACGATCCTAACATACTCCTTTTGCTACGTTTACGTTCATACATCAGCATATCTATTCACAAACACTCGATACGCTTCCGTATCGTATCGAACATTAATCATTGTTATCGTAGGACTCTTCTACACGCTGTTCATAAGTTCAAAACCCGAAAATTTTGTCAGTTTAAATCAAATAGACGCCCGCTATTCTTCCAACAGCTATTTGCTGTTGAGGGGAAGTCAAATCAGGTTATCGAAATGTCAGGTTTTCGATACGATAGCCTGTCGTATGGTTGTGAATCAGGGCTGTGGTCATACTCGCACACCGTTTGCGAGTACTCCGCACCTGACCTTTCTAAAGAACATCACCAATAAGGTCAGTGTGTATACTAGGGCGTCCCCTCTCGGCGACCCCTAAAAGTTTCCCCTATACATATTTCTGTTATTCATTTCTGTACAATTTCTATGTAGATATGAAAAGAAAAACATGTTTTGTATCAGGTCCTTCACTTAGCAATATTCTTCGAGTGTTTACTACGATGTAATATTGTTCAAGTACTCTCTTATTCTTCCTTGCGTTTGGTCGGCTTGTTGACTTTGCATTTAAGGCTACTTGTATTACGTTTGTGTTACAGATTAGGCATACAACAGCGCTGTAAATGCGCCTCAAAGGACATTCTACGGTTGAATATCTGCTCTGGAATTATCTTACGAGCCTTTGCGCGCGGAATCTAGGGGTCTACCTACTTCCTAAGCAAGAAATCGTAGTTTCGGTCAAAGTGACTGGCGCTTCCTGCTCCGTATCACCTGAGGACATAAGATTAGTTCCGAACCCAAACTATGTATGAATGAATGACGACACGATTAAATTTGACAGTTGTCCCTACTCGCAATTTTATTTGCCCGTTGAAAAAATTCGTCACTTGTTTTGACGTCAACTACTTTTGGACGGGCCCGTATCTTTGTTGATGCACCTAGAAAGTAGATCTCCACATCCGAATCGACTGAGAAATGTCGGACTGAGCCCAAAGTAGCCATAGATACAGCTCGATTCAAACTCTGTGGCGGCTCTGAAGTGCGCTACTCGCTGCGCAGTACCTCACTCGCTTACAGGTGGATTTGTTACTGCGCAGCGACTCGCCTCATGGTCCGAGCCGCTATAAAGTTTGAATCGGGCTTAACGAGGACTATGAAAGCAGCCCCTCATACAAATAGGAGATACGAACTCCGTCCGTTTGAATTTAGATCATTTGCAATTCAGATGGAACTCGCAGAGCTCGAATTTTGAATGGAATCGGAAGCGCATAAGCTTCTTTAGGAAAAAAAACCCTTAATTAGACGTTCAACATGCAGCCCGATTCAAACTTTATGGCGGTTCTGAAGTGCGCTACTTGCTGTGCAGTACCTCACCCATCACCCGCGGGTGAGGAGGAGTTTGACGCGAACTATACTAGCAAGCAACTTTACAAAACAATTTCCCTACACTTACTATTCTTCCTAACATCAGACTTGTCTTGCGGTGACGTCATGTTTATGTTATGAAGCAGATAAAAATGAAACACGTGAACCGCACGTGTGCTGATTGCGACAATAATGAATTGATAAATAGACAGTTGCCGTGGAAAGTTTCTACTATTTATTCCTGTATTGATAAACTGGAGAATATAATGGCTATTGAAAAATAACATTTTATTATATATTTTTTTTTGTAACAAAGAAAGTGTCAGTTTCAAAGAGAATCATGTCAAACATCTTTATCTGCGGTTGAGAGTTCGCAGGCGCGAAGATTTCGAAGTCGCCATGGGTGACGAGGAATATATTTAGGTAGGTACAGACAGACCCAGACGGAGATGGCGGGATGACTTCTTCGGCAAGAACTGGTCTTTAGCAGCTTTAAACAGAGTGAAGTGGAAAAAGAGTACGGAGGCCATTGCCCTGCAGTAGGACATCACAGGCTTTTATAATAATAATAGGTCCATCTCCTCTAGTGGTGGCAAGCGCTGGCACTGCTGAGGTCTGATGAGGCTGTATGAGGTCCTGACTTTAATTCCCGGGTCGAGTAAAGTAATATTAGGTTTTTTCCATATGGAATTTGTCATTAGCAGTCCCGATTTGTGCCCGGTTGATGGCAATATTATAGGCTCGCCCCCTATAGACCTAAGACTTGAACGCAAATGGCGAAATGCGGGTGTACTTACTATAGATGCACTTCAGTCTGACCCTTCGTGAAATATGTTGTTATTTTTTTAACAAAAGAGTGTCAATTTCAAACAGCACCGCATCTTTATCTGCGGTCGAGAGTTCGAGACAAAAACTTGTTAGCGGATAAAATAATTCTTAAAAACCTTTCTTATTGGTCTGTCTGTTTGCTTTCTGAATCTCGACTCGTGTTGCCAAACTACATTGTTGCGATAAGGAAAAGTTTATTACAGGCGAATAATATTCGGAACGTTCGACGGTACTTATTTCTTTAAAGTTCACGAGACAGCAAGCCTTGTAAGTGCTGCGGGTTGAAGGACCAAAATATTCACATGGGTTGCCATGGACGTTTTGGGGTTCGATTAGGACCAAATTATTAGAGCGCTTGAGAGGAAACGTAGTCACGTGGTCGTTGGCGTTCATTCCATACTAACGTATTTCTTTATTTTCTCCCTGGGTAATAATTCCCTCATCTATCGCCTACCGTCCGTCCTAAAGACAGAGTTTAAGGATTTGATTTTCACAATCTTAAAATTTTTTTAAACTCAAACAGTGGTCCTACGTTCCAAAATTGGTCAATATAAGGAAAATAACAAGCTTTCACAATACTAGGTAGTTAATTTTATATCTAGACAGTAGACTCTATATCTAGACTTAGATAAACTTAAACCGGTACCTAGATATGTTTACAAAACAAATATTTTATTAGTTTTCATACAGAAAAGGTAGTAGAATTAGCTGTTTAGTATTCAGTGTCAAGTCTTAAACCGTTGACCGAAAAAAGAGATATTTTATTGATACGGTGCAGGGTCAACAACCGGTAACCGTAAATTGTATACTTAATTTATTATCAAGTGTTGCCCTAAAGCACTATGCTAAAAGGTGATTTGGCATGAAACATTCGATTTCTGGAAGCCTAATTAATTTAAATCTACTTTTAGGGCGCGGTAAGAAGCAAATTTTAGGCAATTGACAATAGCGCATCGCGGCAACAAATAAGGTTCAAAACAGCGTTGTGTTTGATGTTAGTTGAATCAAATAATATTCATTAATATTGCAGTTTTCGTTAAACTAAAAATTAAATGCACGGCTCAGTGGAATTAATGTAAGATATTTCTTTAGTTGATTGAATTCCTTTTATTATCATTACATGAAATATGATAGTTCACACTCAAAATTTTGTGAATAAGGCAACGAAAAAATAATTGAGCTTTGTTTTACAATAGTTTTATCATGATACTACTTTATTTTTATGAAATATTTTTGAATGTCTTTTCTTTGAACATTTGACAACACGCTCAATTTTTTTCTGGTTTGTAATATGTACTAAAATACGCCTAACTGTGCGCCAAGAAACTGAGCGTTTTACGGTGACCTATGTTTTGGCTGCGCCTTAAGCAGGCTATTATGTATGTTTGTTTAATGTCAACGCACCTTACAAAACAAAAGGTGACGCAACCTACGACGCAACGAATGGATAAAGATTATAATAATTACGTATAAAATTTTATCAAGGAGGTAAATTTTAGGCTGAAATTTGAAAATCAAAAACATGTTTACTATGTATGATACCGATCAAGGTTACTCTGCAATAACAATCGCGAATTTGCGATGTTGTTTACTTAATATTGTGTTGAGCCTGGGAACCCTGAATAATATCTACGCAGTTTGCCGCGTGAGAGTGCACGTGTTTCAAATTTTTATTTATTGGCTTATTGTTTAATTTTTTCATTTAGGTACGCACGAGCGAGTTTTTCCGGCTGCGATATTTTTTCGCACGCTGGATTTTGAACGCTCTGCTTTGCGCCGAGAGATGAAAATCCAACTGTGTTTGTTCAACGCGCTGAGATGCTCTCTGTTGGATTCTCAACCCTCGGCTCAACAATGACAGTTGAAAATCCAGTGCGCAATACAACCCCGCCGCGATATTTTTACGTCCGGCGTCCGTGCGAACGTGAGCTTATTGGTGCCTCGAAAAGCACGTTACGAGCGGTTTCGCACTACGTCCGATCCGAATCCGAGAAATCAATCCGAATTGGAAATTGTTCTAAATTCTGACGGATAGAGTTCGGATGTATTGCGGTGCGCAACCTATCATACAAATAGGACAATGGTCACTTCGGACCGGCATTTCTCGGATTCGGATCGAATGTAGTGCGAAACCGCTCTAAGTCGTTGTTCCCGGCTGTTATTCGTAGATCTTTCACAGTCGTTACGGGTAGTCAGAAGCCCGAAAGCCTGACAACCAGTCTTGCCAAGGAGTATCGTGTTACCCAGATACTGGGTTGTGGAGGTTAGATAAGCAGTGGCCATGTAAAATACTGGATTAGAGCTGCGTCCGGTTAGACTGGAAGTGGAAACCGACCTCAACGTTGGGAAAAGGCCAGGTCAATTGATTTTTGGTTTAATGGCCCGAGAGTTTGACTTGTTTTGATGAACATTTTAGTTGTTATTGTATATCATCAGCCTATAACGTTCCCACTGCTGGGACAAGCCTCTTCTTCCTCTTCTGTTATCGATAAAGCATCTTCTACTTAATAAAAATCTTAAATTGACTGACGGATAAAGCAGAGCCTAAGCGCTGGCTCTAGAAGCATATTTTACACAAGAATTCCTCACTTATGAAAGGTGAGCACAGAGGAAGAATTTTTGAAATATTCATCTCCTAAAGGGTTTAAATAGGGATGAAAGTTCGTAATTCTTGCCGTTGGGAAATCCTATCAGGCACACTGCTTGCTAATGAATAATTAAGATGCTACTTAGTACTTGGCGTTTCTTGAACAGCTGAGCCAGTTTGGCTGACTGCTCCGGTAAAGAATATTGCGATGACTCTAAATACCCTACTCTCTATCTTTAGATGACTTAGGGCCATACAGAAGCTTACACAAGATTCAAGCATTACTTAAAACTAGTTTCAAATGGCTTTAAACAAGCTTTTAGCAATTCTTCAATTGCCCAATTATTAATTAACTTTCTTTGAGAAGTCTGGAACCTCTTTGTATACAGGTCTCATTAAAATAGATGGACAAATTTTAACATAGCGCTCAGTACGTCTAACCAAAGATATCCAAGCAAAAAAAAAACACTGATTAAAGTGATTTTATTTTGACCTAAAATAATAAATTGCCAGCACATTAGTGTACCTATTTTCGTTAACTGATTATTTTTCTTGTAAGTATCTAATGCGTTTTTCTTATTATATTTCTTTACCATCGTCCTTATTTTGTTGGTCTGAATGATTTCTAAAACTTTGTTCATCTATTTTAATGGGACCTTATATTATTTTGAGTTTGGGCGTTGGGCGTTGATAGTTGCGCCACAATATTTTACTTTTGTGGCTAACTTCGTTTTCCTTTGTAAAGTTCCAAATAAGCTTTTTTTTTTCTTTTTTTTATAGTAAGGCTTGAGTTTTGAGTGATGTTCTGTAATATGGTCCTTTAGTATTGGTTTACATAATACATTGACAAGGATTCAAGACAGAAAATGGTGGCGCAGTGGTATCGGCGCTGACTTACGAGCTGTAGGTCGTAGGTTCGAACAAAGGCAGGTGATTTACTTTGTGTATTTAATTTCATCACCACTGCTCTCAAAACGGTGAAGGAAAACATCGTGAAGAAACCTACATGTCCTAGAACCAAAAAAATCGAAGACATGTGACATTCACCAACTCGCACTGGCCCCGCCTGGTAGATTATGGCTCACGTGGCGAGTATCTATATCTAAACACGATAAAACAAAAGAAAACGGATTTTCTTAACTCAAACTTCAAGAAAAAATCTACCAGCGGTCGTTGACCCCCAAAAAGAACATCAAATCTTTTTTATTTTATCTCGTTTATATACCAGTCACGTCTGCAGTTTAGCCAGCTAATTTAATTTGACCATGTATATTGCGGACCATTAAATAAACTTTGAATACCTAGATACAAGATATCTATAAAATCCTTTGTCTGCAAACTCTTCACGCCTCATAGTTTCAAGTCCAAAGGACAAATAGGACACTAGATAGCTATTTTTTACATATTTTCTATGCTAGACAGACACCTAGCTAACTAATATCGATTAGGTTCTTTTTAGCAAACGCCACGTGAACTGGTTCGTGGCTGTATCTATAATTATGTTTATTAGGGGCTACGAAACGATTCCTTGCTAAATAATTAATCTCCCACAGACTGAGGGGAAAGGACAAGAATCGGTCGTTAAAATTAACGGGCCATTCTTAAGTTTTAGCACTTTGAATTGTGCTTTAAACAGTTCCTTTCTTTTATGGTTAGTGAATCACCCTAAAGATGCTTAGAGTGATTCACCAACGGCTTTTGATGTCGAATAGGGCATTAGCTTAAATCACTAAGTCTGGCTGAGATCGATCGAGGAGACGCTGTCTGTTTAAGTCGTCTTTATCATAACATAATCAGCCTAACGTTCCTACTGCTGGGACACAGGCCTCCTCTCAGTGAGAGGGAGTGGTCTGTAATCCACCATGCGGGCCCAGTGCGGGTTGGTAGATGTCACACGTCTTTGAATTATTGGTTCTAGGACATGCCGGTTTCCTCACGATGTTTTCAATTTTATTCAATTTCGAGCGGTCATTGTTGTTTAAATCTTTGGCAAATTTGGCGCGGTCGAACCTTAGGTATGTAAGGATCGTATCAGGCAGTTTGCCTACCCCCATGGAAAGAAGGTGTATGTACTTAACATATCGGTTCAGAGCCGTTCCCTCCCTGATTACCCAGCAAAGTGATTTCAGACCAGCAGGATTAACATTGAAATAATATCAGTCTGTAATCATGTACCTAACAACAGCACAAACAGGTGCAGTAAGTTCGCGATCCGTTTTAGTATATTATCTCATATGTATTTAAATTTATTGTAATATCACTTTTTTATACAGATAACTAGTTTCTGATTGACATAAAAACAACAGAATTACGTAAAGAAAAAGTGGTTAGAACATAAAATACGGTTTTGGGAAACAAAGCCGCGAATCTGCAAGCATAAGGAAGGACGCCCACAGGCTTGGTGGAGCGACGATCTTCGCAGGGTGGCTGGTAGCAGCTGGATGAGAGTTGCCGAGAATCGAGCTAAATGGCGTGCAATTGGGGAGGCCTATGTCCAGCAGTGGACTGCAGGCTGTAGGCTGATGATGGGGAAACAAAAACTCGAAGGACCAAAACCTTGTTTCTGTGGGGTGTAAAACTACATAGCTGATAAAACATCACGCCTGTATTATTCCCCAAAGGGTTAGGCAGAGGTGTGCCTATAATACACCCACATTTCGCCTGTTATGTTTAAGTCCCACGTAATAGGTGGCGAGACTTTGCCATCAGCCGGGCACAAATCCAGACTCCGGGCTGCTACTGAGATATTGCAGATGAAAATACCCAATAACACTTTGCCCGATCCGTGAATCGAAACCAGGACCTCATGCTCAGCAGTTATACTTGCGACTACTACATCAACGAGGTAATCAAAAAAACAAGACTTGAAAGACCGAAATCTTGCTTCTGTGGGGGTGTAAAATTGTTCCTGTAAAAATGATCTGGGCATCCTACCCCACGTCAGGCTTGTTGGAGCGACGATTTTATCACAAGGTGCCTAGCAGCGTCTGGATGAAGAGTCGAGGATCGAATAAAAGGCGAGCAGCAGTAGACTGCTGTGCCAAGACGGCTAGACCTAAGATGATGATGAAGTGCATCCTCTACAGTGATCTAAAGACTAGATAAAAAGTCTGTTTGAACTAAATTATTGAAATACTAGCTTCTGCCCGCGAATTCGTCCGCGTGAAATTTTATCCTCCCCCCATTCACTCTCTTAGGGGTGAAATTTCGAAAAATCCTTTCTTAGTGAATACCTATTCTTCACAAAGAACACAACCTCCAAATTTCATGTCTAGGACCAGCGTATATGTATAGGACCAGCGGTTTAGGCTGTGAGTTGATATGTCAGTCAGTCAGGACTTAGAATTTTATATACATGTATACTATAGATTTTAAACATGTTTAGGTGCGTAGTTTTACCTCGGTATTTCGATGAATCGGATTGATGCTTACAAAGCATTATATAATTTAGTTTTTACTAATTTAGTAAGTAAGTACCTACAATCGTGCCTGGAAAGACCAAAAGGTAACTTAAACTTTTCGTCATTATTATATTTCTTAACTTATGCGCTAAACCTAAACACACAACACAAAAAAAAAAAAAGTGCACATTTTAATTGGTCTAAAATCTCTGCCACATGCCACCGGAAATGCTATCATGCTCCGACGCTTTGTCCAGCAAGCTTGGTGGTGGCTAATGAGAAGTGACACTTGGCACTGTTGCCAACAACTATGTGTAATGCTTACTATAACTGGAACTTACAATCTAATGAGTTCAGAACACAATATATGCTACTGATAAATCTGATAATGTAGTTAAGTTCTGGGCTGACATCTATTGTATACAAATACTACTAATAAAGCTGAACAGTTTGTTTGTCTGAACGCGCTAATTTCTGGAACTACCAGTCGGATTTAAAAAAATATTTTTCATTTGTTAGCCCAATTCTAGAGGAAGGTTATTTACCATCACGCTACGAACCTTAGGGGCCGTCTCCACGAGCGAGAGAATCGCGGCGATATCGATAGTCTCGTCGCGCCATCAAATTTTCGCCGCGATGAAATTGCCGTGTGGAGTGGAGACACGTTCTAAGAGAGTGTATAGAAATACGTGGAACGACGATAATATCGCCGCGATTCTCTCGCTCGTGGACACGGCGCCTTAGGAGCCAAGCAAAAAGAAAAAAGGCGGAAAGAAATCTAAGAGAATAAGAGAAAAAGATAGCGCGGGCGGGCGATGGGATGCGACGCGGTGGGTCGGGGGCCGAAATTTCACGCGGACTAAGCCGCGCGCAGAAGCTAGTAAATTATTTAGGCGCCCTTTAGTTTCTAAGCAGTAGAATACTCTTTTTAAAATAAATAACTAAATAAAAAACCATCATTTTGCCAGAAGAACCTTGAACCACTTGAAGATTTGAGACTTTTTAGAGGACAAAGGACCAATTGTTGTATTGCAACTTGGGAAAGGCCAATGTCAAACTCAAACATAAAGTTAAGATATATGATTAATGGATTTGCCAATTGAATAGTAACAACGTATGACTTCCGTCGCGTTTTTTTTATATTATTAACGTATCTGTTAAACTACATGATAGCCATTAATTAGCTAGTAAGCAGACAATGTACATGTCATCAATAAAGTATGTAGGTAATGTAACTTCAATTTTTTTCAAGCCTGTCTGCCTGCATACATAAACAAAGACAATAATATGTTTACAACAAAAAAAATCTTGTCAATGGTTTAACAAGAACATTGTTTTTTTTTATTTGCACATGTGATACTTACACTTTACGGTTTAAAAAAAAAAAAGAAAGATTTTTAAATCTAGAATACATATTCTAGATTTAAAAATCTTTCTTTATTTTTTTTTTAGGGTAGATTTACTTGGTTGATTTGGATAGTAAACATTATTAAAAAAAGAAAAAAAGAGGGAAAAACGAAAGAGTAGGTTTTTCTCAAGTTCCTATTACTTAGGTAAGTACTTTAAAATTTTGGTCTTTATACCCTAAATTATGAAATAGTCAGAAACAAAGAGTAGGTATACCAAATTAAATCCATACTAATATTATAAATTCGAAAGTAACTCTGTCTGTCTGTCTATCTGTCTGTATGTTACCTTTTCACGCCTAAACCACTGAACCGATTTAGATGAAATTTGGTATAGAGATAATTTGAGTCCCGGGGAAGGACATAGGATAGTTTTTATCCCGATATTCCCACGGGATCGACACTTATGCGGGTGAAACCGCGGGGCGCAGCTAGTATTAAATAAAAGTTATTCTTTCATAATAATCATAAATCAATTAACATTCAAAATTGTAACAACATTAAAAACAATAAAAAAAAGACATAATAATGAATGACGCAATCACTTGAAACAGTCATCATCGCCTGATAAGTGATAATGCACACCACCACATACAAAGTTAATATTACTGTTCACACATTTTTTATAACAACGCATTTAAATACAAATTGTTGTCAGTTTAACTGCAAATCCAAGTTTGTAAACCAGTGCAGGGATAATGACTTTGTTTCTTTGTTATGTTATTACTTTAACTGAATCACTTTTTAACTAAATGAATAAAGCTTTTGTATGTTTGTAAGTTTATCTCTGTTCACTGCTGTATTTTACCAGACCAGACCCAGCTCGTTGCGTCACATCGCCTGCTATAACTTCGTTTAAGCTTGTCGTCTTAGTGTAATGTTAAATAGCCTATAGTCTTCCTCAAAAGTTGGGCTATCAAATGAAAAATAATTTTTCAAATCTGTCTAGTGTCTAGTAGTTCTAGAGATTAACGCATTCAAACAAACAAACAAACTCTTCAGCTTTTTAATTATTAGTAAATATTGTTTAAAACCCGCACTGGGCCCACGTGGTGGATTATGGCCCACTCCCTCTCACAGAGGAGGCCTGTGTCCCAGCAGTGGGAACATTATAGGCTTATTATGTATGTATGTGTATGTATTGTTTAAAATAGAACCAAGCAATCAATCAATCTGCCTAGCCTTTTGCCAACTATGTTGGGGTCGGCTTCCAGTCTAACTGGATACAGCTGAATACCAGTATTTTACATGGAGCGACAGCCTATCTGATGGAACCACTGTACCTCCACACCCGGCGCATTTTGATAGTAGGTATTTTTATTGGATAGAATAGACCCTTTTTAGTGTAATTTGAAAATTGCTGTTCTAAATTTGATTTTATAATGGAGCACATTCAGCCAATCAGTTTGGCCATAGATTTCTATTCGTTTTTTTCTGTTCCATGGCAGAGAAAGGCAAAGGCAACCTTTCTATGTTCCAACTTTAGTAGTGAATATTAAAACAAAATATATACAATGGTTAATATTGTTTCATCCCTTACCTATTATAATAGGCTTTTTTTATTGTTAGCCTATAATTGTGTCCCACTGCTGGGCATAGAAAGGCCTTCCCATTCTCCTTCCAAACTTCCTTCTTGTGCGATCTCTGGCCATGTTGGGCTTACAAACAAAACACTATCTACTTTGAAAACTTTTGATTTGGTAGGTATGCTAATTTTATTAAAACAGTTCATTTATAATTACATATTATATTACATTTAAATAAGATAAGGAATTTGATGAAGAAAATAAGTATTAAAATATTTTTGACGTGACTTAGTTAGCGAGAAACCAGGTTATGTTATCTACATGTCTGTACCATTTTGAATATTATTTATTAAATATCTCTTTTGCTATTTTTATAATATACCATAGTTGTATTGCAGGGAAAAGTATAAGAGATTATACAACTTAGGAGTTTTTTTTAATACAAGGATTTATTACCTAAAATCCTGAAATTCTACTGTCAAGGAGAAGGTTATCTTTTTAAAAATTACAAAAGGACACTATCTGCCAAGGATAACAAACAAGAGCTTCCTAATCTTATTTCATAAGATAAAGAAATTCACCAAAATATTTACGTAAGTATAAAAATTGCATCATTCTTTCTCAATAACAGGTAACTGAAACGTACAAGTGTTATCAGATGTAAATAAACAACTTATAAATACTGAAATCTAAATAGATGTCATACGAATTCTCATAGTAAACACGAAAACAACGCAATCACTAGTTTCACGGTCAAGATAAGCAATAAAAAAAAAATAAACATAGCACAGACCAGCGAAACAA
The DNA here is from genome assembly GCA_947508005.1 of Amphipoea lucens. Classification (NCBI taxonomy): domain Eukaryota; kingdom Metazoa; phylum Arthropoda; class Insecta; order Lepidoptera; family Noctuidae; genus Amphipoea; species Amphipoea lucens. The sequence goes on from OX382375.1 coordinate 11,279,629, forward strand.
AGGCTGATCGTGACACTTCTACAGAAAAAAAATCAATGCTATACAAGGGTATAAGAATTACTATGCCTATCCCACATTCAATCTAATTCATTAATTATGATAAATATTCGTTAAAAACACCATTGCGTAAGACTCGTCCCGTAGAAATAAAGCGCAAATTCTTGACGTAAGAAATAAACATACGCGGTCCTTACCTAGAACAAATTCCCAGGCATCACAGCCCAGAGAGCGTTCAGGGACGATTTCCAAATCCAACATCGTGCACAAAACACTTAACACAAACTAAACTAACTAACTTTCACTTTAAAAAAACGTTTTTTAACGCTAAAATTCGCTATTACGCTGCCTTTTCTTTGTTTGCCAACTTTAGTTTTCAACCATTTTGTATTTGTCAGAGGAACTGTCATTACAAACAGCTGATTGTATTTTGCCAGGCCCGAACTGGAAGGGTTTGTTTTTTTCTAGTACGATTCACATAGCACTTCACACTAAAATACGGTTATTAAATGATTTACGGTTCATTGTTTTGTTAAAGAAAGGAATACTATTAAATAAAAAAATATTATGACTATATTTTACAAATACTATTGTTAATTCACGAAATTAATTTGTAAACCCAAGTTCTTGCGTTTAATTAAATCAGTCTTTTTAACTAAACACTATGCAAATTAGAAAATTAAGAAGACCTTGACTGGTCAGATGAATACCCAACATAAACACTCAAGTCAATGTCTAGACTAAATAAATTATTTCAAATTCAGTCCTGGCAAAACCGAGTGACGCATGCGTACCAACCATGACAGAAGAAATAATATTGTAGACCCTGTATTATAGACATCTCTTTCTAACACTGGCAAATTAAGTCTTACCGTCTCTTTCCTATCAACAGTTTACATGCCGTCTCTTTTTGCTTCATTGTAAACTTATCGCTTTGTCTCTATCTGTCGGACTTGTTATTGATAATTGGGTAGATGTTGTGACCTATCCACACCACTATTTTTTTGTGTCCATGTCGCGTCCTCTAAAGTGTAGTTTTTGAACAGACAAAACAGAGCCAGAGATGTATAATATAATGAAAAATCGACATGGATAAAAGTGCATTATTTATGCAGTGGTACGTGCGTCCCTGAATCACTGTTCCTAGGACGACCTAGACAGCACGTCTAGGTCTAAAATAACATTCTAGAACTAAATTTATGTGTATTTATCGATGGTACTGATATGTTTTGTAGAGCTGCAGCTTTCGCTCGGTTTCCCGCCATTCTCAAATAACCTTGAAGCGATCTCTGACGCCCACTTGCCTTACTACGTAATGTTATTACACAATAACATGTTTATTTACTTCGAAATAGAAATCACGTATTTTTGCATAAACGGTTGTCAGAGGACTTTGAACTAATCAAGAGATTCCCTTCATTTATTTCGGTTTTGTTTTGATGTGAACATGAGCGACAGTGACCTAAATGAGTGAGGAAAATATTACCTACAGTAAAATCTTCACGCTGTGCGCGTCAGGGACAAGCTGACAGCGGAAAATTACTCGCTACGTTTAATTATTCTTAGTTACTAGATCATTTTACCTCTGTTTTAATTTACATTTCTATTTGAATACATGCTGAACTAAATATGACTAAGTAGTATAGTATTGTGTTAGATTGATTCAGATAGGGGCACCTACCTATAACTTATGGTTAAACTCGAACTCACATAGTCATCGATGAACTCAGACAAGTAAGAAGGTACTACCTTACCTACCCTCTTCTAACTATTGATGGATGGTAAGGCCCGGCCACGAGTTTTGTGTTAGCGGCAAGCGGCGCGGTTTCTTTTGTCTAGCCGTTGACGCTGCGAGTGGTGCGTCGCGCTCGCGTCGTGCGTGGCATGGTTCATACATTTTGGTATAATTATTTGTTTTTACCGCTCGCCGCCCCGCGCTAAGCTGCCGCTGGTAGCGGCGGTGAAAGAGGAACCACGTATTTTTTTTCTGCTCGCCTGTGTTGTGTTTGTGTCCCATAGAGTCACACACAAAGACATTAAATTATCTCTTTGGTCACACAGCTGGGCAAAGGCTTCCCCATTTTCCTTCCAAACCTCTCTATTTTTTGCGATCTCTGGCCATGTTGGCCCCGCAAACATGATTAGATCGTCACACCATCTTGCTGCGGTCTACCTCGGCGGCGTATGTCCTCTATCGAAGTCCAGTGAGTGTCGACCTTTGCATGACCTTTGCCCAAATCTCCGCGTGTGACGCTTATGACAAAGGAATAATTTTAAAAGTAGGTAGTTTCGGGCTGCACTGGGTTCCATCAGAGACGGGAAGAAGATGGCTTGCAAATGGTTCTGTGTATTTTGTATCCAAAAGGTTGGTATTGGATAGGATAATATCTATGGTATATTCTCACAATGAATGCCATTGCTACTGATAGGTAGGCTAGGTAGTGTGTTAGGCAATTACCCCGCTGCAGGTCTTAGGGTAAGATCTACAGATCGCACGTTGACATTTATGAACTTTATTCGTACCTACCTATGAAGTGATTGCACACATTCGCTTATTTAAATATGAATAATTATAATTACGATGCGAATAAGGTTTATATTCGTATGAACCACTTACTTAGCAAAGTCAAAGGCCCTGAACCTAAACTGTATGTATAAAGCCTTATATTGCAGCCTTAAGTGGTATCAATCGTACTCCGTATTTATGATAAATTATTATTTTTAATAACTAGTGACCCGCCCCTGGCTTCGCACGGTTTTTAGGTACGTCTTGACAACACATTGAGATTTCAGCACTAGTAGGTACTGGGGTGGCATATATCGACGCGCAAATTGTAACCATGAATTCAACAGTCATCGTGAATCATGATTCTAGACGCGAAATATTTTTCGTAGATTAAGTATTAAAATAAAATAAAAACCGGCTGTTTCGTAGAAAAGTGCAATACCTACGCGGTCAAAATGTATGGAACAGCATTTTTTTTTAGTAACCGGCAAATAATTTCGACGCAGTGGGTTCAGTATCATGAATATTATATCCATGATAACAGCTTACGCGTCGACACCCCTGCCTGCCACCATGTATGTAAGTTTAAAATTAATGTAATGTAGGTAAACCATCAATTCTCCCAACTAAATTATGGTGGTAACTTCATCAAAATCCGTTGCGTAGTTACGAAAACAATGCAGACAGATAGACGTGTAGTGTCTTTAATTTAAAGAAGAACAAAAGTGCTCGCATTTCGCAATGTAGAGTTTAGCTATTCATTTGTTTTTGCCAACGATATATAATTTTTGTTCCTTTTGCGTGTTTTTTGTTGGCACGTTCGGTCGTCATAGTGACGTAGGCGGGCGACGTGGTTAGAACGCAACTGTACGGAGTACTTACATATTTAATTCATACATGACGTGGTTCTTGCTTTCGGCTTCTGCATTATCTACATAGTAACAGCAAATGTTCTTTCTTTCTTCATTTTACACAGAGGGATGTGCATTACGGCTGCATACTACAGTGTAGGGGGTCACATGTAGGTATAGGTATTTATACATACAGTACACCCATATCACTATAGGGGATGAATCTATTGCATAAACTGGCCACAATATGACTTCTGGGAAATTCCTCATGGAAACACCCAATAACACTGCTCAAATCGGGGATCGAACCGATGCAAGACCTCAATGCTCAGCTATTGCGCTTGCGACCACTGGCTAGCTAGACTAGACGAACGAGACACCAAAGCATTTCAAAAATAGGTACTATTTAGACTTTAAAAGGCAGCAACTTAGTGTGGGATTCTGTCAGTTAGCCAAAAAAATTATAATAGTGGAGTGATCACAGGCGAGGCGAGTAGACCCACCTACGCGACCTACGCGCTACGCGTGTTGTGAACGTGGCCTGCCAGTGCCAAGCAGAGAAATTGAATTTTCAGGTATCTTCCAACGGGCCCTAATTAACTATGACCACTCAATGATTCTTTACTTCGCAACCACGTCAATACCTGTTTTTTTTTAATAGGACTAGAATTTTATAGACATTCCATAGAATTGTTCATGTAACTTATACTTGTTACAGCAAAGGTGGTTCCACCAGGGAGCATGACGTAGCTAATCCCGCCAATCTCGCTTTGTGTCATAGAGAATAAGGCCCCTGAGGGCCTAGCTGTTACTGTGAGACGTTTAACGTAGGTAACATAAATAAGAAAGATTTTAGTAAGTATCGAAAATACAACTATCCTAAAGCATTTTGGTTTAAATTTTTGCATCACACACAATTAGTCATCACCCATAGATATAAATAAATAAAGTCTTAAAACTAAGTAAATATTATGTGCGAACGAATTTAAAATAGTAAATATCCTACTCGATGTAAATACCTACTTGTTTACTCCGCGTGCTAGAGCCTCTGTTGTCTAATGATCTTAGCTGGCCAATTCTAAACTAGGTATAGATTCTTTTTTAGAATACCTACTTACAGACTAATTAACAGAGCTATATTAGCCAGGAGCCGATGATTTCATCATCCTATTATGCGCTATCATTCGCTCAAAGGTGCGAAATACCTCTAGAAATAATTTGGCAACACAACGTATTGTTACAATCGTAAGCATTCTTTAATGATTACACGGGATGGTAAACAGCAGCAGTGGCTATTCAATAAATATCTCAACGTGAAAACTTGTGAGAAGTGACCTTGAAGTGAACTGTCAAGTGTCAATCCCTAAGCTTATTATAGTGGAATGACAGCACACTTCACCTAAGACTTGGTCGCGCTGCCAGCCAGCAAAATATACATAGCTTTATGGTGGGTATCTCACCAACAGGGTAATTGCGTAACACACTAATAACAGTAAGAATGGCTTTCATTTTGACAGTTCAACGACATATTCATTGCGTTATTTACGTTATTGAGCAGACAAATTTTTAGAACATATAAAGCAATGGATTAGCAATATCCTTCAAAATGATCCAGATAGTCTGTTACCTACGCAATTAAGGTGCAGGCGTCCGATCGGTGGCGCACCGCGCATCCATGGTCGCGCAGCGTCGGGCCCAAATCTTAAGAAGTTGGTACTTTTGAATCTATCCCAAACAATGTAAAAATATGTTCAGTAAGCAGTAGTTCGAGTTGGGAGGCACCGTACCCACGTGCAGAGTCAGATGCCAGCACATCAAGCTATCCGAAACTGTCAAATTTTCCGAATCAACTTTGAACCTTACGCTTTAGCGATAAAGTTAGAAATTTTACAGATTGTAGTAGCTTGATGTGCTGGCGTCTGTACCTACCTATGCATAATTACATAAATGTCTGGTGCCAAAAATTTTCGAGCTCGCTTCGGCCGCTCTCTTATTTCTAAGAAATTTTGCATAAATAAGTCGACAATGCAACTCCTATTTCCGTACGAATACGATTGTTCAAAAGAAACATGACCGAGTATTATTTCGATTTTTGAGCTCTTGTCGCTCGCTGTCGCATCCTTGCTTGCTTTTCTTGAATAGTGTAATGAGGAGGATGAAAATTATCCTGCTGCTTGCGAGGCCCATGATATAGGTAGGTAAGAGTATAATTATTACACACGTTATACTTTCTTTTTTAGGCATTATTCATTTTTGCAAAATGTTACTAGAAATACAAGTGCCCATATAAACTGAGAAGACCGCGGGCCTCATTTTGTTTTACCGGTCCGGGCCCCCAACAGCTTCGTTTTCACGGCGAAATTTTTACAGAATAATTAGACTAGCACTCGGCAGATTATTTCATGTTTTTCTTTCTATCGGATGGAAATAAAACAGATTTCGATGTAAATAATAATGTTTTATTCATATTGGTACCTATTTCACGAGGGTGGAATATGAGATGTTAATTTTATGAGCCATACAGGGTGAAATTTTAATCACCGTTTTCCTCTTAAGGGGTCATTGTACTCATCATTATTAACAACATTTACTATGGGACCAAACCTGAAATCGCGAAAAAAAACAGCTGTTCCCTACACTTTGACGAGTTACGCGAACATAAATGAACAGCTGACTTTTTTTCGCGATTTCATGTTTGGTCCCGTAGTAAAAGTTGTTCATAATGATGAGTACAATGACCCCTTAAGAGGAAAACGGTGATTAAAATTTCACCCTGTACTCGTATATTCAAAGGTTTCATACAAATCATAGATACATAAACTTATGCCTTCTGTCCATATAAATAGGCAGCTACAGAACGCCACCTGCTACGTTCCTTACATACTCCTTTCGTCGCTTCGTTTATGTTCATACATCTATAGTCCGCGCGGAACTAGTTGGCCGCGCCTTAGGTATGAGAGCTGTGGGACGGAGGGGCGGGGGCGCATTACTCAGTACGTGCGTTGCGAACCGCCGCCTCACCCCTGTCCCCACCTCAGCGGCCAACTAGTTCCGGCGGACTATAGTCATAAACGCACGCCGATTGCGAGTACTACGCACCTGAACTTTTTGAAGAACATCACTAAAAAGGTCACTATATATAGGTACTTATCGCCTTTAGAAGGTTTCTTTTAAGAGATAAAAAATGTAATAAGGTAAAATGATTTATCACATTGAAAATAATATTTAATTTGCACATAAATAAGTATAAATTGATTTTAGAATATCGTTTGGTTTAAGTATTTATGTTATCATCGCACTCGAAAAAAAATTTAAACCATTTTGTCAGTGTAGCACTCAACTTGTAGCATAAATAAAATACAGGGGAAAAAGAAGCAGTCGTGGCTAAAAAATAACAGCCGCACGAGTCGAGTAACTGGTTCGTGGAAGTCACATAGGCAGTGGCTCCATGTAAAATACTGGTATTCAGCAGCATCCGGTTAGACTGGAAACCGACCCAAACATAGAAAAGTCTATGCAGATTAATTTTTTTCACTGAAATACTTTGTCGCCTGCGCCATCATAAAAATTTAAGGGATAAGGCGACATGTAATTAGGAAAGTTTTGAGTATGATGGCTATAAAAATATACTTACAAAAACTGAGGAAAGGTTGATTTTATGAACTGTGAAAGATGTATGGCTAGAAAGGGGACAACTATTGCGATGACGACTGATAAATATAGTATAGAAAAAGACATGCTGAGCCAACCTGAAATACAAGGAGGCAGACATCTCAGCTTCTCGCCATCAAACGAGAGGAAGGAAAGTTTGGCGAGTAAAATTGTAACAACAAAATAATTATAGTACGGCGTTTCTAAATTTGCCAAAGACGTAAACAACAATGGCCGCCCGAAATTGAATAAAATCAATATACAAGAACATTAGCTAACTAGACGACAACAAACATTACTTAAAATAAATGTTCTTGTACAGACGCCAGCACAACAAGCTACTACAATCTGTCAAATATATTTAATAGATTTTCAACTTTATCGCTAAAGCATAAGGTTCAAAGTTGATTGGGAAAATTTGGCAGTTTCGGGTAGCTTGATGTGCTGGCGTCTGTACATCGATTTTATTCAATTTCGAGCGGCCATTGTTGTTTACATCTTTGGCAAATTTAGAAACGCCGGACCTTATGTTTGTGAATGATAAATTTAAAAAATAAACAACGCGCATACGGTAACCATAAATTCAGCACATGACCCCCTAGCGTAGAAATTTTTCGTCGGTTATTAAAAATTTAAAAGCATGAGGTCTAAAATCGTGTGCTGAAATTGATGGTTACAGTGTACGCGTCGATGGGGACTGCCACCCTGTATATTGGTATTTTGAAAATTCACTTATTACCATTTTAAACTTATCTATCTTTCTTTTTACTTTTCGATTTTTTCTTATGCTTAGACTTATGTTTTTTTGATTTTTTCTTTTTATGCTTTTTACTCTTTACTTCATTCATATCGACCCACGAGTCTTCGCTCGACGAAGAACCTACATCTATAGTTTCGTTAACATTATTACTAGCTTCAGACTGTAACCTTTTTTGTAGATTTTCTGGTATTTTCGGGCCATACATTGCTTCATCTTCGTTTATTTTTTCATCACTTTCAACCTTTTTGCTAGATTCTTCAGATTGTTTTGTTAGAGGTTGTACTTTATCAACCTTCTTGCTAGAGTCATCAGACTTCTTTGTTTGTTCGTTCGTTCTTCTCCAAGAGTTAAGTTCATCGAAATCTATGTTCGCAAATATTCCTCGCGGCGGAGAAGTATTTCTTTCGACATTTTTAGGCGTATCTATAAAATCTTTTACTTCATTATTTTTGTTGCTTTTATCATTGTCTTCCTCTTCTTCACTGTCGCTGAGAAAAATGGATTTGTAGAGGTCCATTTTATCGAATTTATTTATTGTGTCGGTTACTTCCGCGCCTTGATTTTTAGTTTTTTCTGATTCTTTTAGGAAAAGCTCTGCTACTGTCATTCTTTTACTGAATCCTGGTGCTGTTTCATTCACTTTAATTATTTCTTTATCATTCTGTTCGATGTTCTGACCAACTTTATTTACCTGATCAGTTTTCTGAGCGGTCTGATCGGTTTTAGGTAAAATACTGGTTGTTAAAGACTTGGAGCCACTGAATTTGCTCTGTTCTTTGGCGAAGCTATCTTTATCGTGTACTGATGACTCTAAGTATGAGAATATTGAGTAGGAAACTTTTGGCCGGTCTTCCTTTTTCTGCTCGGTTCTGTGGACAAGTGGTGTAGTTTAGAATTGAAATAAATTCAATACTTCTTTATTATAAATACGAAAGTAACTCGTGGCTTGACGTCTAAACCACTGAACCGATAGTTATGAAATTTTACAGACAGTTAGCCTGGGACCTGCTTAAGGACCTAGGATACTTTTCATTTTAGATATTTGTATTTTTTTTTACACAGATGGAATTTTTTTTTTTTCAAAACATGTTTGTCACATCATAGAGTAAGATAGCGTCGGATCGTCATGATGTTTTGCATAGAGACAGGTAATAAACCCTAAGAACAACATAGGTTATTTTTAATCTCTGAAAATGTAGTAATTGTCGTGTAAAACACGCTTACCTAGCGCCCCCTATCTCGGGCACGTTGAACCTCCTGCACAGCATCGCTTCAGGCCGCCACGTCGTCTGCTGGCGTGTCATGACGCCGTACATTCCCTGCTGAGCCGCCTGCATCTGTTCCTTAGTTGCTAGGCCATGGTTTGTGGAACTTCTGGCTACGGCTGTAAGAGGGTTTGTGCCTTCGTCTGGCTCGGATGCGTGGGTGAATCTGGGAACATTATAATAGTTATTTATGCAACTGTTTTATAATAAGGGGTATTAGATAATAGTATCACATTAGTGTTTTAATACCTAATTATGTACAGTTGCATTCAAGACTTTATCTACACCCATGATATGAATCCTCTATAAAAGGTTCTAAAACAGTTTTTTGCAATACTAATATGGAACAAAAAAATGGCGGCCGGCGGGATACGACGTGAATTCGAGTAACCTATAAGTTCGCTGTGGTAGTGAAGCGCGCGTGCATGACATTGTTCTTTTTTTGAAAACGAGTTGCATAATGAAATTTAGTACAACATTATAACACTCTTTTGGATGACATTATGGTTACTATGACACTGGTTGTTTTAATGTTGGCGATAAGCTGTTTCTGAAACTTTTATAGAGGATTTATAGCATGAGTGTAGATAAAGGACATTAGGGTGTTCTTTAGTTTTGCTTTAGTGAATAATGCGACTAGCATTAATTTAGCAGTAATATTCAGGATGGTATTCAAACTAGTACTTGATATTTTATTTTCTGAATAGCTATTAGCATTTTCAAGGAGTCAAGAAGTCCAAATTTCGTAATTAAAAATGTTTCTAATGTAGTAGCAATCTCATCTCAGCGATAACCAATGACAAAAAATGGCAAAAATGTTGGGAAATTAGTAGTATTTTTGACAGATTGATACTGTGAACAATCTAAAAATTACAAGAATTGCCCCTCTCAGATGTTAAATGCCTTGTTTAATAATGTCGCTATGAATTTGGATCAAATAAATAGTTTATTTCTTGATTTTCAGGTCTGCAAAAATGCACAAATTTACCATAAGGCGAATCTAGTTTATTATCAGCTAGCATCATCATTTTCTGTATCAAGTTGTTAAATCTGCAATTATGTATAACTAGCTGCGCCCCGCGTTTTCACCCGCGTAAATGTCGATCCCATGGAAATATCGGGATAAAAAGTAGCCTATATATTAATCCAGGGTGTCAGCTACCTCCATACAAAATTTTATCTAAATTGGTCCAGCCGTTTGAGCGTGAAGAAGTAACAAACATATACACACACACACACACACACTCACAAACTTTCGCCTTTATAATATTAGTGTGATAGTGTGATGTTGTTCCATACGAACATTTTTTTGAGATTAAAGTTATAAAACTAATATGTAAAATCGACATCCGAACCGTTAACTTACCTATCACCCATAACCCCACTCAAAGGCCGATACAACTTCGCAGCCTGCTCAAATTCCATCATCTCCCTCTCTCTTTCCCACTCCTGCAACTTGTCCACATCACCGTCTCTTTCTACCACCCCCTTATTTTCCACAAATCTTTCATACCTCTTTTGTTTTTCAGGGTTACCAACGAAAGGTTTGAATACTCTTGTTAGGTCTTTTCCAGAATCTTTTATAGAGATGTAATCTAGTTCGGTTTTTTCTGTTAGTGTGACGAAATTGACGGTTTTTCCAAAGAGTTTGGCTATGGGATCTTCTGGGGGTGTGGGTGTAAGTGTGGGTGTAGGCGTAAGGGGTTGTGTGGGTGTGGGTAATGGAGTTTCACCCAACAACTCGCCGCGGGCTTTCGCTGATAATTCGTGGCGGCCTAGTCCTGTGAAAGATAAAAGTGAATTTTAGTGAATAATAGGACGTATTGGAAAATATAGTGGAGCAATCTTTTTCAATTCCCAGGAAATGTTTCATCAACTGACATAAAGCAAAGCAAGCAATGGACAAAATATTCAACCTTTTATTTCTTGAATACGAGGCTTTTGGCTACTTTGTATGCTTTTACTATAATTCTAATTTTAATTTTTAATTGTAATTTTTTTAATGTGCGTTATCTTTATGCAGAATAAAAAAAAAACTTTCGTTCTTTGTTTTTATTCAGCGTCATCCATCCATACGTTGGTCTCTAGGTTCTTGTGTGGATTACGGCCTTATGGCCCACTCCCTCTCACAGGGAGAAGGCCTGAGTCCCAGCAGTGGGAACATTATAGGCTGATAATGACATACCTTGGTCTCTCGGCTGTTGCGTGGTAGGTTCGAACCGGGAACGTCTTGCACCGGCCACCGCGGGTACGTAGTCGCGCGGTAGTGCGGGCGCAGCGTATGTAGGTACTGAAGGTAACGGCTTGCTGGCTTTCACGAACCCTTTTATTACCTGAAAATAGGAATGTTGTAGGTAAGAGATTGATTTAAATAATAAAAGGCGGTATTTATTACTGTTGGAGCGTTTAATATTTATTGTAGACTAGATTTAGCCGGCGTCTTCGCTTGCGCTAATGTAGATTTTGGAAAGTTATTCCCGCGTGGGTAAATGGTATCCTATGTCCTTTTCTGTCCTCTGGCAACGCGTATGCAACATTTCATGATATTTCATGATGATCGGTTGAGCGGTTAAGACGTGAAAGCGTTGCAAACAAACTCGCTTTTGCATTTATAATATTACTAGCTTCTACCCGCGACTTCGTCCGCGTGAAATTTCTTGCCCCCTCGACCCAACCCGTCGCATCGCATCACTTATATCCGCGCTATAACTTGATTTTCGCTTGGCGTACATTCTGACTTTTTTTCCTATTACTCGGCTCCTAAGAGTCATAGCGTGATGTTAAATAGCCTATAGCCTTCCTTGAGAATTGAGCTGCCAAATGCAAAAAGATTTTTAACGTGATAACGTCTTATAAATCGATGAACGCCGGCTTCACGCACGAAAAACATGACTCATTGTCACGTTCCGCCTGAGCCAAGCGTGCAAGCGAGAGCGCGGAACAAGCGATAGAGAGGCACCATCGGCCTAAGCGTTCGGCTTGTGACCCATCTATCTGATGTTTTCTTATGACGTTATCATGTAAAATTATCGTCCGTAAACCGACTTTAGAGACAATCAATTTTTTTTTATCCGACCGGTAGTTCCTGAGATTAGCGCGTTCAAATTCAAACAAACTCTAGCTGTGGCTGAGCATAGAGTCCAGATTCGAGGAGCCTGACAAAGTGCTTTATGGCTCATGCATTAGGCGACTTTCAGTGACAGCTTGGAGTCTAAACTGTATCCAGTTAGTAGCAAAAGTCTCGCCTCCATTTACATAGCCCTTGTAACATAAATGGCGAAAGATTTTCATATGGAGCCTGAAAAAAAAAGTATTGGACAGGTACTTACATGGCCACTCTTCTGAACAGGCTTCTTCTTATCGCTGACGGGCGCGGGGCCTCCGATAGAGAAGTCGTAGTGAGACATGTCTTCATTCGCGTAGATGTCTTCATCGTCCTTTTCAAAGGCGCCTACGCCGAACGCTTGGCCGCGGATTGATACCTGGGGAATTTGTTGAGCATTTATTGTAATGGGACGTAATTGTCTATAGGGAAAAGGGCTTTTCCTCACAAAGAGAAGGATGAGAATTATTTTATAGTTTGTTTTTTTTTTTTATTACTTACAGAAAAGACCATAGATCTCTGAGTAAAACGGACAGTAATGACAAAGATTTTTTTATTTCAGTTATTACTGAAACTAGACTTTAAAAAGTTAAAAATCACAAAAACAAAAAATAATTTATACGACAACCACTGCACAGATATTTATAAACATTTTTCTCCATACGTATTGCTACGTGAACGCACACATAAGTCAATGTTATCATACCTACAAAATGCATTGCTGGGTTCCAGTTTGAAGCATATGTGTGTCAGAGCAATTACAAACGCCTAAGGTACATCTTCCAGTACGCGGTCGCCACTCCAGAATTTACTACTTAAGTGGCAGTGGGCAGGGCTCATTGCTCGCAGAACAGATGGCCGATGGGGCCGAAAGGTTCTGGAGTGGTAACCGCGTACTGGAAGACGTAGCTTTGGAACGCCTTCCACAAGGTGGACCGGTGATAGCTGGATGCGAGAAGCACAGAACTGGTCGAAGTGGCGATGCTTGGGGGAGGCCCAGCAGTAGACATTTCAGTTGAAATGGTGTTTTTTTTTTTATTTCTGAATAGGCACGCTCTTGACCTCTATCACGCCTGAAAGTGATGGATGAGGTCTATGATGGAACGACAGTGCCCAGAACATGCCTAAGGCACTGGAACTCCCAAGCGTCGACGAAATAAAGCAGGCTGCTTGACGCCGGACTCCGGTGGGAGGGTGGTCACAAACCAGGCGGGCGTTAGCCCTACCACCGCAAGGGAAGAATTGGCCAGTCAAATAAGGTGTTGGGTGTGGCTGTCCAGGATGCGCCGAGCGCTCAGTTCAGTTGAGTAACTGGCGGAACAAACTGCGCTACACGAGGAGGCTTCTTCACGCATCCCAAATCCACCATCCCGTCCCATGGTGATGATGATGAATCCTTATGCTTAGTTTATTACAAAGTGTCTTTACCCGCTTCCCTTTATCCTTCATAACCAGATGACTTCTCGAAGAGCTTGCTTCACTCCCATACTCTCCAGTCAAGTTGCCCAACACAGAATGCCGACTCAGACCCGAGTAGCCGAGCCCGAAGCGATCGTTCTTGCGGTGTAGGATATAAGGCTCATAATCGTCTGGCGCGAAGAGAGTGTCGAAGTCGAATTCTGAGTCTGAACTGTCAGCGTCGTCTTCGTCATCTTGATTCTGTTCTTCTTGGCTCTGTAATGGTTTTATTGAAGGATTTTAATCAATATGTTAAAGGCAGGACAGGTTTGTGGCAGTTTCAAGCCTTGCAACAAAAAGTCAATAATTAAAATCAACTGAGGAGTGGTAGTCCAGCGGTAGCGGCCGCGACTTACGAATTGTACTTCGAAAGTTCGAACCCAAACAGGCCCATTAATTTGTGTAAATTATTTCATCACCACTTGTCTCAAAACGGTGAAGGAAAACGTCGTGAAGAAACCAGCATGTCTTAGAACCGATAAAATCGAAGACATGTGACACCTACTAACCCGCACTGGGCCCACGTGGTGGATTACGGCTCTCTCCCTCTCACAGACAAGAGACCGGTATCCCAGCAGTGGGAACATTATAGGCTGATTATGCTATGAATCAATTAAATTGACAGTGGTGCCGATTCTGTTGTTCACAAACTAAACTAAATTTAAGTTCAGTGCATCTTTTTCTTTACATTTCATTAAGAAAAGGACAGAAGATAAATTTTAGTTTAGTCCTATCAAGTTAATCAGCGCCTGACTTAATTTTAGTAGGCAAGTTTTTAATTACGTCTAAACTTGTATGGAGTAGTGTCAGGCGCTGATTAATTTGACAGGACTAAACTAAAATTTATCTGCTATCCTTTTCTAAATGAAATAGAAAGAAAAATATGCACTAAACTTAAAAGTTTAGTTTGTGAACAAGGGAATCGGCACCAGTATACGTAATTGTATCAAATTCATTCGTTTTTTTTTTCGCATTGCAGCAGTGTGTCATCTTCTGCATGTAATTACCTTAAGAAACGAATAAATAGGCTGCCTTTTTTTACCTGTCTCAACTCCGGAGGCATATAGCACCCGTAAACTTTATGTTGTTCCTTCGCTTTCTTCTTTCCCCTCCCGCTCAGTCTCTCCCCCGTGCCCTGCCCTTCTTTCCAGCCCATAGCGCGGAGCATGCGCACTGCAGCGGTCTCGTGGACCGCGCGGACTAGCTGCTGTAGTACTGGTTGGCCTGTGAAATGGATATGAAATTTTTTTGTATGATTTCGAACTGCTTTCTGAATAGCAACTCAAATAAAGGCGTATAGAAATCAGTTTATGAAAATTGTAAGGTAAAACCATCAATCGTTGATAGGCTTAGCCAGATCACGAACTGTTTAGAGGAGGTGCGTCCTCAAAACAGTTCTCGATGATGTAGTCGACAATTGCTAGCCCGCTTTGCCTAGCATAATCAGCCTATAATGTACCCACTGCTGGGACACAGGCCTCCTCCCTTTGAGAAGGAGTGGGCTGCAATCAATCACGCCGGCCCAGAGCGGGTTTGTTAGATGTCATGTCTTCGAATTTTTGGTTCTAGGACATGCCTGTTTCCTCACGATGTGTTCCTTCACTGTTTTGAGAGCAGCGGTAGTGGAATTATTTACACAAAGTAAAGCGCCTGTCTGGGTTCGAACCCACGACCTACAACTCGTAAGTCGGGGACTTTACCACTGGGCCATCACTGCTCTCCGCTTGCCTAGAAGTAACCTATAACCACAGAATACTTAAAGTACTACGTACAGAAAGGCCACTCCCTTCCCCGCACTAACATCAGTTACCGCACCTCACCCCGCACTTCGATGTGTTCGTCGCCTGCTCTTTAACAATGGCGCTCGCATACACAAGAACCGCAGCGCTGTACCTACCTACTGCTGACACGAACACATTATTTTTTTAAAGTTTTATATTTTGTGTTAATCACGATGGTTGTATTTTGTGCATTATTTGGATGCTTATCTTCATCGAGGAACGATAAAGACAGGAGTTTCTTTCGGTTCCCGAAACATGAAAGAAGGTAAGTAACAGCAACTCAAATATCCTTTAAACCCATAAAAAATAAAAGCTAGTATATTACAGACAAACAAGTTAAGCCAGTGTTGTGATAATTTATTTTCATAATTTTCTCTATTATTCATTTATTTTCCAAGTTTTCTTCGTTTTAGAACAATTAAAACTTCCGTAATATTAACATACCAACTATTAAATTATTGCTCTCTCTCTTTATTGTCTTAGTTATGTATCTTTCTTTCACGTTCTATTCGTTCTTCGACTTGAAAAGTAGTACAATAGAAATGTTATTAATTAGATTTCTGTGAGTACCTAGTGTCGCGGCGCGCGGCGGCGCCCCATTGTTGCATACGTTCGGGCAGCGCCGCCGCCGCCTACGCACTACTGCCGAGTACTGCCAGCCAGCCCTACTAGATTTCACGCACACATTTACACGTATACAAACGTCATTTGTCAATGTAGTGGTAGTAGGTAATTATTTTGCGAGCGTTGTATGGAGTGTCCGGGGTGTGCTATAACACTAGATTTCAGCGATTCTTTGACCGAATTACCAATATTGGAAAAATATATAAATATAAAATATATTCCGATTATAGTGTCATTTGTTTTTTTGGAACGAAGTTCCTTAGCGGAGCTTGCGGTAGGAGTAAACTTGGAGAAATATTCACGTAACGAAAAAGAGTAATGCGACTTTTTATTACATATAATAGAGAGTTAGGAGAGAGAGAGAGAGAGAGAGATATATAGTTCTCATGGTTTTCGAGGGGGTTGAAACCGATAGTGAGGTCAAAATAAAAACCCAAGATGGCTGCTGCACATATTTTCTCGCAGCCACCACCTTGTATTTTTATTTTGAACTTCGTTTCTACCGGGGTCCCCCACACTTTTTTTTTAAGATGATGAGACCTGCAATAAAGTATAGAAGGCTTACCAGGTATAGGACCGTCGTGGTACTGCGTCCGATGCGGCCTCTTTTGTCCAGAGAACTCGTGGTGTGTCTGTACTTGTCGCGGCGCTATGCCGAACTCTCCGCGGTCCTCCTCGTCCATAAAGTCTTCGGGACGCTGGTTCTGTGGATAGTATAAACGGTAAGATAATAAGTTCATAATTTATATAACATCACGCCAGTAATCCCAGAAGAGTTAGGCAGAAGTGTACTTAGAATAACACCCAAATTTCTTCAGTTATGTGGAAGTCCCATGTAATAGGGGTCGAGCCTATTGCCATCAACCGGGCACAAATGCAGACTCCAGGCTGTGACTGAGAAATTCATGTTGGAAAAACCCAATAGCACTTTGCCCGATCTGAGAATCGAATCCAGGACCTCATGCCACCAGCAGTAGCTGTTGATCAATAGTTATGGTTTACTTGCAATGGATGATGTAGATTTTGGACTATAGGTGACATTAATAATATGGGGAATAAAGGAAAAAACAAAAATCAAAAACCTGACTGCAATTAAAATGTTTAAAACAAACTCACGTTTCAAGTAGTCTGATGCAGTTTATGGCAGTTCTTTTAGTTTAATCTAAGATTTGACGTTTTGTGATATATTTGGCAATCGCCTCTCGGACCCCGTATTTTCTGTCGCGCAGACGAGTAAAAACCCGTTGAGGAACTCAAAGAAACGAATCGAGTGTTTGAGAAACCATGGATACTTAATGGTTGAAAGTAGAACCAGAAATTCAAAAACGTGAAGTTTTTGAAATTCTTAACTTAATTGCTATCCTCAGACAGAGGGAGAATCCGAAATCTATACTAATAATAAAGAGTTTGTTTGTTTGAACGCGCTAATCTGTGGAACTACTAGTCGGATTTGAAAAAAATATTTTTGTATAGGCTATTTAACATCACGCTAAGACCGGGAGCCGAGCGAAAAGAAATAAAGTCGGAAAGGACGCTAAGCGAAAACGAAGTAATAGCGTGGGCAAGCGATGCGATGCGACAGGGTTGGTCGGGGGATCAAGAAATTTCGTGCGACCGAAGTCGCGGGCTGGATCTAGCATCATAATAAATAGCATCTATACTAATATTATAAATTCAAAAGTAACTCTGTCTGTCTGTATGTTACCTTTTCACGCCTAAACCACTGAACGGATTTCGATAAAATTTGGTAGAGAGATAGATTGCATTCCGAGGAAGGATATAGGACAGTTTTTATCCCGATATTCCCATGGGATCGAAACTTATGCGGGTGAAACCGCCGGCGCAGCTAGTCATAATAAAAAGTCGACCCAAAAAGATAAGGAGGCCAAAACACGTAGTTAATGTCAGTAATACCACAGAATACTACATACTAGTCTACACACAGAATTATTTTGAAAAAATGCTATCGAAGGAGTCGGATTCCTTTTCCATCTCCATTGCTAAAAATAGTACGTAATAACTGTTTCTTTAATTATTACGATTTTTTATTTTAAACTTACCGAAAACGAAGCCTTTTCCGCTCGTGAACTTTTAAAGGTACTAGGGGTCCATCCCTCTTGGGAGCCCACGGTGTTCCCGAACCCCGCTGAGAAGCCGCCAGTGAAGGCTCCATGGAACCGGCGCCTACCATGGTCGTCCACCGCGAACTGGTCTGGCGCCTGTTGGTACTTGCGCTTTGATGGCACTTCATCTGATGGTAAACGAAATTCAACGTTATGAACATGTGGATAAAGAAAGCACGTTAAGTCGTTAGTCCCGGCTGTCATTCGAAGATCTTTTGAGAGTCTTTACGGGTGGTCAGAAGCCCAAAATGTCTGACATCCAGTCTTACCAAGGGCTTTCGTACGGTAGTACCCAGTAACTTGGTTGTGGAGGTCAGATAGGCAGTCGTTTTATGTAACGACGTTTTCAATGAGCTGAGCATTGAAAATCCAACAGCTCGTTTATTTAGTAATTAATTTTGATACTAGGCATTACTGGAATACTTCAATCACTCTGCCTAGCCTTTCCCCAACTATATTGGAGGCGGATTCCAGTATAACCGGATGCTGCTGAATACCAGTGTTTTGCACGGAGCGACTGTCTATCTGTCCTGCACAACCCAGTTACTGGGTAACACGATACCCCTTGGTAAAACTGTTTCTCAGACTTTTGGGCTTTTGACTATCCGTAACGACTGTCAAAGATCTACCTACGAATGACAGACGGGATGAACGGCTTTACGGGGCAATAAAAATATAATTTATTTACTTACTTTGGTGTCAATTACACCGTAGTGTTTTAATTGGTATGGGTTATTGAAGAGTGGCATTAAAAACAGTTTTAGGAATTACGACTTTAATACTGAGATTATAAGTTACAAGTTACAATAAATTGGAGGTAAAAGAAGTACAATATGGCCGATGCATCATGGCCGGTCTGAAAACAAGCTCTCCTAACTTTCGCGAATGTTTTCTCACTCACACTCGCCTCATGTCACCATTTGGGTTACATTCCGAATTATGCCATAATTGCTCACAGCGCTCACATCAATAACTTGCGTTCCGATTTAGATTTATCAGGAATATGAGCTGAGAGCTGTCAACAATTCGGAACGGTTATGAACGCGCCCACAGTGCTCGCGCAACGTCACAACTATATTCACTTGAGTGTATTTGTCGCAGCCAACTTGTTAAATTAGCCGTTTAGGTAACCGCCTGGCCTTTGGAAGTAGTGCTCGCCTCGCTTCGCTCTCTCAGCTCGCACGCGGTTGATCACAGTTCTAACTTAACTTAACCCATTTGGTCAGGGTGCCCTGGCTTAGTTACTGCGACCAATTCGGCTCGCTCGTGATTGGTTACTGTTCCAACCTAAACTATAATTGAATATCATTCAGGCCGTTAGTTGAACGGCCGCAGTTTAGTTAAAAGGCTAGGCTAGGTTTAACTAAATGGCTAATTAAACCTGTTGGCTGCGACATATACACCTCGATTTTAATATAATAAACAAAAAATAAATAATAAAAAATATATTGCGTTTTGGAAAAAAATCTTTAGCAGCCACACATAAAGTTCAGTTTGCGCTATAACCTAAACATTTTTAAGACTTTTACAATACTACTAGTCATTCTAAAATCGACTTACAACTATACGTATATAAGATTGATATTCGTCGAAGTGGAAATAACTTAAATTGGTAACAAGTATTTGAATAGACTATAGATAAGATAAGTATCAATTTAAAGGACCCGCATGTCAGTGTCTTTTAGACAACACACACACAGTCGACAGTCGAACAAATTATTTGGTATACTTACAAACATTTACCTATCCACTACACTGCCAATATTCAGTTTAATTGTGTACATATAACCCGTTCGCGCTATGTTTACCGGTCCGGGGAATGCGCGTCCCCTCCCCCCACCGCCTACCGCAGCCCTGAGTCACTCTCTTAGTACCGTTAGCAACGTCATCGCAACCGCGTGTGATGTTACGGGTATGACATTGGCTATAGATAATTGTGTTTTAGTATGGCAATAGCGGTTATTACCCTTTCCCTAATATCTATCCGTAGCTTTAACTTATTTTTTTCTCTTTTAGTCTGTGCTAAATAAATGTGTTTTCCGTTCTTATCCCGTATCTTCGTTGAGGAACTTAGAGTAAGCTTCCTGCATAGGAAACCCAAACAATAAACTGTATGGTTTTTCGTTATTGGAATATTTTGAAAATCACGACCGATATTGATTCAGCGAACTTTATTTGAGCTTTCCCGATATTTGTTAGTTTTGCTGACGGTCCGCGGCAAACTTAGCGCGAACGGGTAATAGTAATTTTTTGCGCTTCAGGGCTGACGCACATTTGGGCGGGCCGCACCGCAACGCAAAAATCCTCCTAAATCACTTCCATACATACACTACTACAGAACATCGAGATTTCTTCATTATATGTAAGTTTAATACTAATGATTATACATATGAACCTTCTGGAATATATTCTCTAAATTATGGTCAAAACCGAATCAAAATCAGTTGCAAACAACGCGATACTTTGAAGTCGTTTCGAAGAACAACGCGGTCGCACAGACACGAAAAGCGACTTTGATTTATAATAATTATGTAGAAATATAGACTTAATACCATAACGGAGCTATGTCACAAAGTGCAGTCAAAGTGACCTCTGCGCTACCAGCCACGACGCCGTAGAATAGTACCGAAGTTTTGACCTAAAAACATCTGAAAAACAGTCGTACCAGCGACACGAAGAAGAATGCCATAGGCATTTTCGACCAGGCAAACTTTGGGCGATGCAGAGACAAACAAAAGTGGTAAGTGCAATTTCACACATGTAAGTACAACCTGCTAGAGTTAACTTGAGACTTCCCTCGGATGACGTAAGCGCGCGATACTGAGGCGTAGATGGCGAGAGCGGTAACAGGGCGGGGGTCGGGAGGGGCAGTCCAAACTTCCTCTAACTCCTTATATGTCATAGCAACAGTGTGTGTAAGCGCGGGAACTCTCGGTATCGTTCGAGACGAATTGCGAAACAAAATGGCGAAGTCTGAAGTGTGTGTTTGTTATGTGCTGGCGCTATTCGTCTTCACGCACACATTCACAGCGTATACACTTGGTAACCTAAGTAAAGCGCGCTTCGCTTCGTGACACAAAAATAATACTGTACGGCATATTAATAACCTAGTGCAATTCAGTTTGATCAAGCTTTTAGACAGTTTCCTTAGTAACTACTTAAAACTAACTTTGGATATGAAAATATTGAGAACAATAAGATTTTTGCCCATTTTGGGATTTGGTATGACGAACTATATTTGTTGCGTTTTAGCATGACAATAGCGGACATTGCCCTTTCACTAATATCCCTCAGTGGGAACTCAAACATTAAAGTATTGGAACAATTTGAAGAGCACGATAGGTATTGATTCAGGACTGAAGGACTTTATTTCAGTTTTTGAAATAGAAAATGTAGGTGGGTCAGAAAATGTCGGTATTATCATGTTAAAACGCTACAAGTATTGCAAAATGATTACGAGTTACAGATAGTGCTATCCACGAAGACGCGCCCCACTCTTCTTCCTAATCGATTACAGTACAAGTGTGCAACATTCTGCTAGTGTTATTACTTATTAGTGGGTAATTGGTGTGTATTGAAAACACTAAAACACTAGCGGAATTAACAAGCGATAACCACTAGCGATTAGGAAGAAGAGTGGGGCGCGTCATTGTGGATGGCACTATCTGTAGCTGTACGAAGTATATAAACTACAAGTGTCCACAGTACATAAGTTACAAATTGGACTGTAAAATTATCCTGGAGGACAGATAATCGTGCTGTGGTATACAGGGGGGCAGGAAAATCGACGCGCAAGCTGTTACCATGGATTTAGTACATGATTTCAAATTCGAACCCCGACGTTGAAACATTTCGTCAGTTATTAAAAAAAATTTGGTTGTCTGTATAGTCGGTTTACGGTCGACAATTTTACGTGCTAACGTCATAAGAAAACAATGCGTCACAAGCCGAACGCTTAGGCCGATCGTGCCTCTCTATCGCTTGTTCCACGCTCTCGCTTGCACGCGCGGCTCAGGCGGAACGTGACAACGAGTCATGCTTTTTCGTGCGTGCAGCCGGCGTTTATCGATTTATAAGACGTTATCACGTCAAAAATGCTGTTCTATCATTTTGACCGCGTAGCTATTGCACTTTTCTATGAATCAGCTGATATTTTTATAAACCGACAAAAAAATCCACGCTATGGTGTTTAGAATCATGTGCTGAATGTGCCACCCCGTATAATACATGAACAGTTCCATTTATTTAAGAAACTCCACTACACTTTGAACAGTACGATTATCTGTCGTAACAATACAGTGGGACATGAGCATTACTTGTCAGATCATCTAATAAAAAGTTACCATGTAGTCCAATCCGATGAACAATAACTCTGGTCCAATTTAGGGTACCACCGTTTTTTAGGACTATTTGCTGCCGGTCGAAGTGGCGATACTAGGGGGACGTCTATGTCCACCAGTGGACGTATTTCGGATGAACTGGCTTGTGGCAAGCTTGGCCCATTTGGCAAAAGAACAGGACGGCCAAGCAAGCTTGGCATGCTGTCTATGGCCTGGTTGTGAGAAATGCGGTTATTTCTATGCACTCGACGCCGTTTTCTTGAAACTCTCGTAGTGGTATTTTCTGCAGCGTAGGGGACGGAGTTTCTGTCTCTCTCGGTATAGGCAGAAGTCGGTACCAATGGGACGTTTCCCACTGATGGGTTCACAAAATCGCCCCGTTCACTAGGCCCCGACCTCACCCAAAAATTAACTTTATTTATTCCTAGGTTAGCTTTAAAATTGAGAAGACTTAGCGCTTTAAACGACCCCTCGTCGACAGACAGAAGCAAAATTTGATTTCTAGATGTTTTCGTGACTGTTAATACTTTCCATTTCTCCGTGTCGAGTCCTGGGTTCTGAATTCGCAGCAGTTCCAAAGCTGTTAATACGGTGACGCCCTCGCTGTTTGGAATTAAAATGGTTAGTGTGTGTAATGGCTTTGTAAGTTCGTCTGGTGGCGGTGTTACAGACAGATTCGCTTCTGGCCACGGTTTAAGTGCCGGGACCTTCTCCTCAAGCCATTTTCGACTCATGTGGTTTTCGCAGTACATGAGAATCCAGCCAGTTTTGTAAGTACTTCCTGAAAACTTTGGTCCAGCACCTTGCACTCCTATCCGGGCTATAGCACGGTTTATATACTGATGGACTAACGTCATTTGTATTCTGCTCATGGGGGTAATGTTGCAGATAGCAACACGAATCAGTTCAGCATTTATGTTCCCATTTGCGTCTCTATCCTCGAAAGTTTCTCGATTCTCTGAAGGTTGGTCCCAACGGGAATGGGATCCTATTTCTGACATAGTCTCCCTACGAACAGGCTCACTAAAGTCAAAATGTCCTCTGCCCTCGTCAACGGGTGTGCGCGACTTGTAAGTTCGACTCCTATAGTCTTCATCAGAATCATCATCAATACTGATGATTGCCATCGTTTGTGTTTCATTCCGAAGCCCACCTCGCAAGGGTCGGGCAGATTCCCTGTCGAGGTTAACGCTACTGTCCCATGAGTTTTTCTGGTACTTTTTGTCCTCAGAATAGCTGTAAGTATGAGCACGTTTTAGTGGATGCGTCTTGTTCCGTAGCCCTAATCGTGACGGACGATCAGGCTCCGGCCAACAGTTAAGTGACGCACCACCTTCCGAAGAAGTTTGCTGGGCTCTGTAAGGTTGGTCTGAAAAAGGTTTTACGTTATTGTTGTCGTTATAATGACGGTTGACAGCCCTCATTCCATCTTGAACTTTCACTTGCAAGGCGTCACTATCGCTGTATTTTGGCTGTGTACGCTCATATGAATTCTTCGACCTGCAATTTATGGAAGTCGCGTCGTGTCGAGATCTCGGTGGTGAACGATCTCTTTCCCAGTAGTTCGGCTCTCCGCAAGTCACCTGCGAGTCTTTAGTGACCCTGTAAGTTGGTTCCCAATTGGGATAGCCCAAGCTAGGGCTCCGTCTGCGCCGGTTCGTCTCATAAGCTCTCTCTTGCGATGGTCCAGCTTCTTCCCAATAGTTTGGGGGTGTAGAGTGTAAAACCTCCTTAGTAAAGGTTTGTGGGGACCTATAAGGTTGACGCAAGAAGGATTCTTGATTAGCTTCATACTCAAAAGGAAGAGGGCTTGGCGTGTTTCGTCGGACTGGCCTCCAGTAGTTCGGGCTTGTGCCTCTATCCTGTGAGGTTCGTCTGGCGACTCTGTCTCCGCAAGGATTATGCCAAATTGGTGTTTGATTAGGCTCAGGCTCTCTAGAAAGACGTTCCGTCGGCCGCACTCTCACCTTTGGGTGTTTTTTCTTGCTTTTCTTGGGAGGATTTACGGAAGTTTCCGGAGCGATGTGTTCTATTCCAGGAATTATTTTACAAATCTCTGGCCATGATAAGTGACACACTTCACGTGCTTTATTAACATTCACATTAGCAGCCAGAAGCTTTCTCAATTTCTTTTTTTCGGAACGGTTCAATTTAGTGTTGGTTTTCGGCATGGCGCTGGTGCAATCTGGGAGTAAAAGAAAATCCTAGAATTTATCAGCTGTTTTTTTTATCCAATTAAGTCTTAGTTGGCGTAGTAAACAAAAAAGAACTCTGATATAGTAGGTACAGGCATTTCAAATGCGTTAAGTTTGAGTTATATCTCATTGTTGTACTTTCAATGCCTGTTTTGAATCAGCCTTTTAACATCGGTCAATGTAAAGCCACTAGTTATGGTCACCATAAGTGTTGTAGACATTATAAGTAACTTCTGTTAACATTGTAAAGGCCAATTATTTTTAAAAGAGTAACAGTGGAGTTTCTTGCCAGTTCTTCTCCATGGGAAACAACCAATTGGAACCATGCACCTAGCTTCTGACATTTCATAATTGCCCATGTAGGTTTATGTAAAATAAAATATTTATTTTAATTTGATTTGATTGGTCAAAATTAACTTGAGGATCGTATTCAAAGCCCTTTCTTTTGCATACCATTAGGATTTATTATAGCCTAGTTGGAAATTATATGCAGTGTTTATTCCACACAGTACTTTAATGGCGCAGTTTCTTTTATACTCCATATTTTGCCAATGGCAGTCTTGTGTAGCCCTAGGTTCACATGCTAAAAGGTGTAATTTAAATCATAAAAAATATACAGAAAAATATGAAGATGGATACAGTGAGGACAAAAAACAATAGTGATAAAATAAAATGAAGTAAAATAAAACAAAATCATGAAAAAACAATCCTATTACATGCGGACAAATTTTTGATGCCCAATGAGGTCTCCCCTTTTTTTTTCTTTTTATTCATGTACATAATAATATATATTTTAGTGTTAGATTGTATGTTGTATTTAAGATTTTTTAATAAGCATGTAAATAATAAAGATTGTATTTACAGCTGACAGCTTAATTTATAGAAGTGCTCTAATTGGCAACTTTAGTTTTAGTTGATGTTATATTTACTACCTACAAACGGGGTGAATAGGGATGCAGGGGTGAATTGGGATGAAACTTTAAAATGGATTTTAACGTTGAAATAATATAGTTTGATGTCAATGAGGGCACATAATCGTTAATTAAATTACAGTAATCACTAATCACATTAGGGTCCTTTTTGGCCACAAACTATATTATTTTAATGTTAAAATCCCTTTTAAAGTTTTGTCTCGATTCACCCCTGCATCCCTATTCACCCCGTTTGACGGTAGGTACTGTATAAGTTGAATCAAACAAATTATGCAATATAGGTAATAGGTAATACGGGCTGGTGTCCGCAACTCCACGTCAATGCACATTTTTGCGTACGGAATTATGCAATATAAATATAAACGGAGATGGCGGGATGAGCTGGACTCCTTTAATAAAGATTGGTCCTTGGCAGCTCTGGATAGAGAAAGTTAGAAAGAGAGTAAGGAGAAAGGCATCTCTATTCTCGGTCAGTGGGTCGTCTTAGGGGCATCAGGGGGACAATAGCGGCTAATTAAAAAAAAAAAAAAAACTTTTATGTGATTGTTTATTGGATGGATAAAGAAAGACATTTATCATAAGTTTCGTACATTTTGCTGTACCTACCTAAAATATTAATTAAATAATTTCTGTACTGTAAGTAGGTAGACAGCTTAATTAATAAAAACTAAGATTTCCTCCCCTTTTTTTTTTTAGTATTTTACGTAGGTATCTAGTTCCTTTCTTGTCTATAACTATCAAGACTCATTCTGCCTCATTAAAACCACACAAGCGTGGCATGGTTCTGTAAAGCCGGTCGATTCATAAAATGCCGACCTTGTCGTTGTTTTAACAATGTGATTAGATCAATCCGGTAAACGCTCGATTAGTACTTAACCTACATAAAATAAAGGCGTGAACATCTTATTAACTAATACAGAAGTATTCGTTTGGTGATACATTCAAATAATCAATGCAATCTTGTATAAAACTTAAAATATAAAGACTGAACTCACCTTCCTCGAATGGTTCTAACTGTGTCCCGTAGCGTACTATATTCTCGTCGTCTGAATCACTCATACTTGCTAAGAAGTAACTAATTTACACTTATTCTGATGGTATTTTGGAACAATTTTGCGATTTAGTACAAAAATACCGTGCAATGAGATTTAATTCATTTCTATAATCTGACATCTGTCACTGAATCAGTGTTGCCAACAGATAAACTAGCTCTCCACCAGATTCAACTTCTAAAACTACCAGCAGAAAACCACTAACAAAAATCGGCCATACTCCAAAAATCAGTAAAAATCGCAAAAATTTTAACTAAACAAAGGACATGGCCAGTTTTTGTAAGGACGTCGGCATAGTTATCGAATTTATTGTACACCTATGATTTTTGGTGTTTTATATTCGTGAATATTTGCTCATTAAATTGCTACAAATAAAAAACTCAGAGAACTTGTCAGTACAACAAACTAGACAAAAAACAGTTTCATTAAACCTTTTATTCAGATCGCTAGCAATAAGGTGCATAGATTATAATTTTGCTATTAAAACACTTAAAGGCGCTTTAAAATAGCGAACAGTTGTGAATTATATTATTACGTATAACTGATATGGTTTTAATATTATTAAGCATTTAAACAAAGTGATGGCCACCTAAATGAAGGATTTTAAACTGCATATTGATTAACATTTTTATGAAACTGGGTGATAGTCTCAAAAAATGTGACAATAATAACAAACATAACATAACATCGCGCCTATATATTCCTCGAAGGGTTGGTCAGAGGTGTAGTACAACCACATTTCACCAGTTATTTTGAGTCCCATGGGCGAGCTGATTGCCATCAAGCGCACAAGTCCAGACTCCGGGCTACTACTGAGAAATTCCTGATGAAAAAATTAAGAGAGAGATATGGGGTTTATATCTCTTTGTTCGACCTGGGAATCGAACTCAGGACCTCATGCTCAGCAGTAGCGTTTGCGACCACTAGACCAACGAGGCAGTCATAATAACAATTAACAAAGTATATTCGAAATTAATAGTTTTCTTTAAAGTACATTTTTACAGATTACCCTTATATTTTTTTAAATAGGTAGTTCAATATACTATAAAAAAGAGAAGCACAAAATAAAGCAAAAGAGTAAAAATAATTATTTATTTATTAGAGAAAATAATAAAAATATTTTGCTACCTATATTATAATTATTATATCTTAAATGTCTACCTAAATAACATAAATTGCAGCGATAGTGTTAATGAAGATACCGAGTGAGGTCAATCAACCAGCTTGTATAAAATAGAGAATTTTTATTTCACAAATACAGTAACCTGGATTAAGTGTAAGTATAGGGCTTTAGTAATTACATAAATAGCTGCTTTAAACATAACCAGACATGTTAAAAAATACAAGCATATTTATATATTATTGTTTTACAATTGTAATTATAGTTTTCAAGAAAGATTAGCCTTTTGTTAGATTGTTTTAATATTCTTGAATTGTTAATAATATGTTGTCTAAAAATCCAGCTGGAACTTGGATATTGTTTTGGTGTCTTGCCCAACCAAGGTACCAGATAATTGTCATAACGTGACAACAACAACTAACGGTCCTGTTTCCTACAAGGCAACTACAATAGTACCCTAAAATAGCTTCCAACAGACAGCTTCCTCGGTTTGAGCATTGGTTATCCAACGCGAAATTCTTGCTTGATGGTGTGCAGAAAGCGAGGATATGAGATGCCTCTGCAACCTTTGCATGGCTATTCCGCAGTTGATGCACCTCACATTGATCCACAAAACAAATCCGAAACGCAATGCAAATCAAGAGTCCAGTGTTAATAGCAAGGTAATTGAGTGGTAGAAGGTATCAGTCCGTAGGAATAAGCAGGGGACAAATAGGAATATTCGCAAAAACATAAACACAGTAGGTACGTAATGAAGAATATGCAATAACATTAATTCCAATCAAAAAGTACTTTGTGATTATTTCATTACATTGACATGATTGACATTCGACATAGACAACGAACATTGTCATTGTCAAATAAGTAAACGCGTTCCGTTTTATGATTTTTTTTTGTGTGTGAAATATAAAAAAAAACTATCTTACGCATCAATATTACGAAAAGATAATTTTATTAAGGCGAATGGGTAGTTGTAGCCCGCGAAATTCAATTTTTCTTACGTTTTTTGCAATTTTCAGGTCAGTGTCAGGTTGTATCTTGATCAAAATATGATTCGCGACAATAACAGGTACGTATTTACAGAATTATAATAATTAGAATCATTAATACATCTTTCTAAGTTAGATTTCTACCGTTAAGAACAAATCTCGTATGGAAAAGTGTTGGTGGTAGAAATCTAACTTAAACAGATGTATTAATGATTCTGATGATTATAATTCTGTGAATACGTACCTGTTATAGTCGCGAATCAAATTTTCATCAAGATACAACCTGACACTGACCTGAAAACTGCAAAAAACGTAAGAAAAATTGAATTTCGCGGGCTACAACTACGCATTCACCTTAAATGCAACAAATACCAATGAAGATAGTTTCGTAAGAATAAAATGTTCCTAATATGAGCATTTTGTCGTCCACGTCACATGTCTACAAGTAGTATGCATGGTATGGAACGCCCATTAATATATTTATCTTTCTCTATGGTCCACTATGGCGGAAGTTGACAAACGGTACTTTGAATTCATCATGCATTACTAAATATTTTGAAATAAACACTGACGAGTTCAGAGAGGTTAAAAACAACGTATTAATTCATTTTTCTATTTTTAATATACAATATTATTTACTATGTATGTGTACTTGGAATGTACTTTTTTGTCCATGTCCTTTTTGGTTTTTAAGAAAGAAAACACGTAAAGTAGTAATTTTAGTAAAAAAATGTTCCTTATTATTACGTAATAAAATATTTGAAATCAGTAAATCAACATACAATATTATTCTTAGAGCATTTTAAGATATTATTAGTAAATCAACAAGTCAAGATGAGGAACATAAAAATTATTCAATAACAACAACTGTAAAAAAATAAAAGTGATATTCTAAAATTCGTCTTCTTCAGATGAATTTTTGTCGGCACCATCGTCGCGTCGGTTTCACATTTATAATAATATGATTCTTTGGTACCGATTTGTTTTATAACTATTATTGAACTCCTGAAAATTAAATGAAGTAAAAATAATGTATTTTGTAACGTTTTAGTGGCTTAGTAGTTGAGTGATAGCATTTTCAGTAATTTAAACTGAATTCTACTAAGCCACTAGAAAAAACCACCAACCACTAAAATCAATATTTCGCCACTAAAAGGGGGGCCAAAACCACCAGCTTTAGTGGAAAATCTACTATGTTGGTAACACTGCACTGAATGTTGTCATACCGTTTTAAAAATCTACCGAATCCTAAACCAGTGGTGCCTATTAAAAAATTATCACCTAAGTATCCCATACCACAGAGTACATTATAATATTCCCAATGTAGGTCATAAACTAATATAATTATATATGTAGGTTAAAAGGAGCTGTACCACACACGATATTATAATGTAACGTAAGTAATGTTTTGCCAAATCGTAAGAACCGTGTGGAGCAGGGGCGGGTCGTCAATGTCGTCATGCAGGAATATGAAACTCGATGATAATTAGGCCGGATTAGTATCTCTATGCAGTCTATGGGCAGGATCTTGTGCAATGCTACCTAGGTACTGTTGCAAGCCATTTAGGGTACCTGTATATGTTCTATGTTTACTATCCAATAGAGGAACTTCCGACTAGTTTATAGTTAGTAACTGTGACAGGAGCAGTTGTATGGGTCACCGTCAAACCAATACATTACTACTTGGTCTGTGCAATACATGATCAATTGATCATACAGTATGGGAAGAGTATGGGCATGGATTATTTTGTTATAAACAAACAGGTCCCGCACCACCTCGATCCAGCCCTCGCGGTACGCGTCCAGGTCATCTCGCTGCCGCTTTCTGGGCCAACCTTGGCGGCGCCGCACAGTGGTCCGGATTTGAAAAATGGTGGACTTAGGAACAAAAGTCATTATTTTGATTTGAAAAAAATTGTATTCGATAGGAAATTTGATTTACATTAACAAACGTCATATTCAATTTTTCGATATATTGACTCTAACATGTTGAAAAAAAAATATTACGAAAAAAATGTATGGGGCAAGATTGATTTTATTTTTTTTCTCGGTGTGTTCAAAAGTGTTAGCTGTGAAACCTTTTATATATTGTTAAACTCATTTTGTACTTTACCCCTATAATTAAATTATTCGCAAATACTTGCAATCTTGGAGTGAAATCGCTGTTGAAATTCCAAAATTTTAACTTGATTTTTCTAAGGCTGTGAACGTTTTTAGTTGCATTTGTCCACATCAGTGTTGTGGTTTCTCAATACTTTTTTAATATGTTGCGTCCACAAATGATGATTTTAGCTCTAGGAGTGTATTCCGTGAATTAATGAAATATTAAATAAAATTTCAAAAAAGCATTACGAAAGCTATATCGAGGATGCCCCTTATTAGTATTGGGTTTATGTTATTGGTGAATCTTCTATCAACTGTACTTAAGCTTTAAACTTACCCTTGCATCTCTACTTTAAACTAAAATCAAAGTTCATAATTCGACGGGTGATAGCCGTCACCCGTCGATAAATGTGCTTATTTTTACTAGCATACTTAACTTTCTCTCAGAAACTTGAAACATATGTTAGCCCTGAAAAGGGCTGTTGTGTTGCTCTTAAAGAGCGTGTAGATAACACAGTCTCTTCGGCTGCTAAGAGCTGCACAGCTTCGGGAAAAAAACTCAATTTCTTGTATTTATCCAACTTCGGCTTGATGTGCGATATGTAAGGATCTGAAGTAATTAGAAAATTATGTAAAATATCTTCATTCGTAAGTGTCCTCCCCATTTTCCTTGTGTGATCCTCTCTTGTATTTTGGAAGTCCTTGTTCCTTGCTTCAGCTGCCTCTTCGGATAAAATCCCGATAGGAAGGCAAGAGAAGTGCTTGCAAATATCAGCACCATGAATCAACATCTTATGCACACTGGCTGGCATGTGGTACCAGGGATAGTGATGCACAAAAAGCTCAGCTGTCTCCCTGCAGTATGCCCGGAATTCTTCGATGTTGATACGACTTCCAGAAGATAAAACCTGTAAGATAACTGCAGTGTTTTATCAAATCTGCATCTATCTTCGTGATTTCAGCAGTCTTTTCGTACTTCCTGAAGAATTTTCTTGGTAGGTTGGTAGTTCCAAAACCCTGCTTGACGATGTCTATCAACAGCCCCATTTGTTCCTTGAACTCACGCTGGGTCATGTCTTTCCTTGCCTGTTTAAGATTCTTGTTCTCGCCTCGTGCACACCACATCTTGAAATCCAAGTTGTAAGAGATGTGCAGCAGACACTCCATGCTTCTAATCCACATGTGAAGAGTTGAAAGTCCATACTGGTAGACATCATCTCGAACAGGTCTTGAAAACATTTGTGGCAGGTCATCTCACTTGGCTTAGCGAGAAATACATTGCAGGTAGCTGCAGATGGTGTCTCTGTGACTTTGGTCACACTCAAGTTCTTTTGGGACTGTCTCTTTAAGAGTAACACAACAGCCCTTTTCAGGGGTAACATATGTTTCAAGTTTCTGAGGGAAAGTTAAGTACGCTAGTAAAAATAAGCACATTAATATCGACGGGTGACGGCTATTACCCGTCGATATTAATTTAGTTTAAAGTAGAGATGCAAGGGTAAGTTTAAAGTAGAGATGCAAGGGTAAGTTTAAAGCTTAAGTACAGTTGATAGAAGATTCACCAATAACATAAACCCAATACTAATAAGGGGCACCTCGATATAGCTTTCGTAATGCTTTTTTGAAATTTTATTTAATATTTCATTAATTCACGGAATACACTCCTAGAGCTAAAATCATCATTTGTGGGCGCAATATATTAAAAAAGTATTGAGAAACCACAACACTGATGTGGACAAATGCAACTAAAAACGTTCACAGCCTTAGAAAAATAAAGTTAAAATTTTGGAATTTCAACAGCGATTTCACTCCAAGATTGCAAGTAGTTGCAAATAATTTAATTATAGGGGTAAAGTACAAAATGAGTTTAACAATATATAAAAGGTTTCACAGCTAACACTTTTGAACAAACCGAGAAAAAAAATAAAATCAATCTTGCCCCATACATTTTTTTCGTAATATTTTTTTTTCAACATGTTAGAGTCAATATATCGAAAAATTGAATATGACGTTTGTTAATGTAAATCACATTTCCTATCGAATACAATTTTTTTCAAATCAAAATAATGACTTTTGTTCCTAAGTCCACCTTTTTTCAAATCCGGACCACTGTGCGCCGTCTATCTTCAGGCACCCATTGCACAAAACAGCTATTGTGTGGAAACAGGAAAGGAGTTCCTGGAAGGACTTGGGGAGGTCTTACACCAACAGTGGGACAGCATAGTAGGCTGAAAAAAAAACGAATAGCTTCTGCCCGCGAATTCGACCTTGTTTTACCATAAAATATATCCTATGACACGACAATACGGGATCGGATCAGTAGTTCCGAAGATTACCCCCTACCAACGACCATAATCGTCGTTGCCCCATATATACCAAACTCACAAATACCTCTTTGTAAGTTTTTTTTTTTTCTCTCTATCAGAAGTTTTAATTCCTCCAAAAATTAAATATTTTTGGAGGACTCTTTGTAAGTAGTATAGATCGATCGACAGCAATTTCTACTGGGCTGAGATGTCTCAAATCGTCAAATTAAAACGCCTTATACGTAAATTGAAATATATTTCACAACCAATAAACATGATCAAACACATCAAACCCTCTATAAATAAATAAAGATTTAAAAAAAAATGATCAAACACCAAAGAAGCTACTAGCTCAACTGTGGCCTAATGAGACACAATTGAATTTCTATTGTTATAAATCAAATTTTGATTATTCAACAGTTGAGCGGATGGAGGTATATCACAGATTTCAGAACACAACACCTAAACAAATTACAAACATAAGATTTTTGGTTTGGTACATTCGGAATAATATTGCCTTTAGTAAAATTAGCAAATGAATATCACATCTCCTGGACCAGGAGACCTAGTCAGCTTCTGGAGGGAGGTGGGCTGGTTGGAATAACCACCAACGGCCGCCATGGCTCACGCACAATGGTCCATTTGAAGGACTAACTGCGGAAACCAAACCCATAACATAGAACATCACATCTCCTGTATACATATATATGTACTCTGTGTATTACAGTATAAAAAAGTAGCATAACACTGGCATCAACTCGGTCAGTCACATGAGAATTAAAGCTTTAAAATAATCAATTTTTAATATTAAACTCGTTATGTTTTGGATCTCCCAGCGCCCTAATTGCGTAACACTATCAATCGCAATCTGAATCATTTCTAAGTTTATTCTAATCCATTGTTTCATGTTCGAAAAATTTGTCAGCTCAACAACGTAAAAAACCGGACAAGTGTGAGTCGGACTCGCATACGAAGGGTTCCGTACCACCGTACAATATTTAACACTACATAATATAAAAAATCACGTTTGTTGTATGGGAGCCCCCCTTAATATATTTTATTTTAATTTCATTATTTATTTTTAAAGTGAATATATTGCTATTCTGTAAATATTTCAAGCGTCTACCTGTTGCCGTTATTAATATCGAGCAAAAACGGCAACAAAATCACGTCTGTTGTATGGGAGCCCCCCTTAAATATTTATTTTATTTTGTTTTTAGAATTTTTTGTTATAGCGGCAACAGAAATACATAATTTGTGAAAATTTTAACTGTCTAGCTATCGCGGTTCTTGAGATACAGCCTGGTGACAGACAGACGGACAGACAGCGAAGTCTTAGTAATAGGGTACCGTTTTCACCCTTCGGGTACGGATCCTTAAAATTGCAATGAATGTTGTTGAACTGTCAAAATGAAAGCCATTGCTATAATTCTTTACAAAAATTGCTTATATTGCAGCAAGCAATAATAAAATTTACGAGCTTTTTCAAGTACAAAACTTTAACCAAACAGGACCACACAACACGAAGGGTCTCTCGGTTCTAAACGATGCGTTGCGGTGCGTTGTTGCAACTTTCGATATATACTGCAACGGCATCGCGTCGCATCGTATGTGCGTTTGTCCACCGCAGCTGTCACCGGGACGTCCGTCACCGAGAAACGAGATTATTCGAACCGAATGTGATGACCCGATGGCGACGATCGTTACTTTGTCCATCGCGACCGAACTTGGTGATTCAGCATGTTATGTACAGACGCCAGCACATCAAGCTACCCGAAACTGTCAAATTTTCCCAATCAACTTTGAACCTTATAATTTAGCGATAAAGTTGAAAATCTATTAAAGAAATTTGACAGATTGTAGTAGCTTGATGTGCTGATACAAAACAAAAGCCGAGAGAACGGCGCGGCGACGACGGTGCCACGGCAGTGTGTGGAGAAGATCAAGCGTGTTTTGTATTGTCAGCACATCGGCCCAACGCCCCGACACAATCTTGGGCAGAGTTCTCGCGGTCGCGCTGCACTACTTGAAACTTAGGCAGCCGTGATGACGACTCTTAGGTACTCGGCCATCGTAAGTGTTTCGCTACTTCGGCGCCATCATCTCGTTGTCGGTGACGTCCTGGTGACGGCTGCGGCGGACAAACGCACTTAGGCTTCGCTCTTACAAAACAATTGGAGCACACTAGCCCCAAAAAACTAAACATTTTATCATCTAACAACCGCACTGTAGCCTAGAATGTCTTTGTCCATCAACATGTCTCCGATAATATGTTGCAATTTAGTTATAGTTTTAAATCTATCTTCACCATTCACACATTCATTTAGTAACTTTTCTAAATGAGGTCTAGATGTGTTAACCTCCTTGGGTATCGGGTACAAGTATGGGTCTTCATCTCCAGCTAAAATGTAACAGGCAGCCCATATGTTATGGTCACTGAGGTGATGTTTGCACATATTTTCTACAGAGAATGAGAAGCCAGGGGGGCCCAAGGCTTCTCTGCTGTATCGCTGATACCAGTGGGGTAAGTCCATCTTAGGTAATATGTGCTTGTCTAAGATAACTACGTCCTCAAGATCAACGAAGGTGACGTCATCTTTTTCATTGACCACTATGTTGTCTAGAGACCAGTCCATGAGGTAGAAACGGAATCTGAAATAGATATAAGCTAAAGTTAAATCTGGAAACATAAATATACAGGGTGAAATTGAACACATGCGACAAATCGAAATGGGAGATTGTACTCGTCATTATGAACAACTTTTACTATGGGACCAAACCTGAAATCGCGAAAAAAAAATCAGCTGTTCCCTACATTTTGGCGAGTTATGCGAACATAAATGTAGGGAACAGCTGATTTTTTTTTCGCGATTTCAGGTTTGGTCCCATAGTAAAAGTTGTTCATAATGATGAGTATAATCTCCCATTTCGGTTTGTCGCATGTGTTCAATTTCAACCCTGTATATATTTTTGCGCGACATAGTTGATCCCTGGTACATTTATTTATTAGGCTTTTCAACAGTGAGTACACTGTTACATTATAATTTATACATTGCAAACTTAAGTCTAAGCGGCTCATCACTTACAGAAAAGCACAGCATGCATTTGTCTAATTAGCTCGGAAATTTAGACGAAAACTATCATTACTTAAAATAAAAACTCTTGTTTATCGACTTTATTCAATTTCGAGCGGCCATTGTTGTTTACATCTTTGGCAAATTTGGCGCGGTCGGACTTTATATAGGTTTCAGGCGTGGCCGCCATTTTGCAAAAAGGTCTAAATGGCAGCGAGGTAGGTATGCCATGAAAGCTTAGTTGATGAGAATTAAGCTTTCATGATTTATTATTTTTATCACACAAACCTGTCATGTTTAAAAGTGAAATCCATAGCAGCGTCAAGCATTTTCTTAGCGTACTTCAGTTTTCGATGCCAAGATACATGTTGCAGAGATGATAGGGGTTCGCCCTCATGCGCCACCACCTCCAGCCGGCCACAAACACCTGCATATGCGGGCACTGGCCATCCACTGTTCTTTTGTAATATCTGAGAAAATAAAACATGTTAGAGACTCTCTTGAAAAGCACAGTACTTCCCCTGACCTGGTACGATTGGCATGTAGCCAGGGGCGCTATGGCGCGAGGACTTTTTTCGGAAATCTAGCAGTATCGGGTTAACCTTGACTATAGAAACCATTTACCTTCTGAGAAGCATAGCCCTACGACGTACCGTTTCCGAGTTAGGAGCTTTCGATTTCTTTTTAAAAAAAGCTCTACACTTCCAAAATGGTATCTCAGATGAAAATCTTTTCTGGAACGAAATTGTTGCTCTAGTTGTAAGCCGTGAGACTATGTAAAAAAAAATTGCCCGTAAGACGACCCACTGACCCCTGCCTGGTACTGCCAAACAAAAAAAAAAAAAGTATGGTATGGTTTTCTGAAGTGCCTAGTCTCGACTACTTATAGTTCCATAGTTCCGCCAATTTTTCTGCAGTTTTACTAAGAAACCCATATTAAAACTGTTTCGTATACAATATTTTCTTTTATTTTATATGCTTTGACTTTCATGAAAGCTGGCTAAAAATAAAAATGATAATTCTCAAATAAAAAAGAAATATTTTCACCCATTTTTTTCATTTAAGATTAATACAGTCAGAATTCAGCTTATTTTTCTATTATAAGTATTATAACATATTTCATTGTTTACACATTTCATTATTATTTTACAGTATTGTGTTGAGTTCAGTTTAAGGTTCTCATTATTTTAAGGCTAGTATGGGACAGACCCTCGTGCCCCAGAAAGCACGTTAAGCTGTTGGTCCCAGCTGTCATTCATAGATCTTTGAGTCTTTACCCCAAAGAACAAATACAATACCCAATACCCCTTGGCTTACCAAGGGGTATCATATTACCCATTAAATGGGTTGTGGAGCTCAGATAGGCAGTCACTCTATGTAAAATACTGGTATTCAGCTGCATCTGGTTAAACTGGAAGCCGACCCCAACGCTGGGAAAAGGCTAGGCAGATGATGATATGGGACAGACCCTCTCTTGACTTAATCAACAAAATTTCTAATACATGGTTCTAAATTCATAGCAAACACTGTATACTCTACTCAACCAGCTTCATATTTCTGACTACCTAACCGACTTTGACATTTCTAGACTTGGAAGCCTTAAGCACTTAAGTCAAATCTTTTTGCATACGAAAATGACTTAAGTTCTTATGGCTTGCACTTAAGTTAAGTCTTTTTGCATGCCAAAATATTTGACTTAAGTGCTTATGGCTTCCGAGTCTAGATTTCAAGTGTTCGTTAATGTTTTCATTTAAATCGATGCTATGATGAGTTTGACTCATAAGTTTATTAACTCTTCATATCAGTAACTCACCTGTAGAATGATAGGTTCTGGGTTCAGACTCAGCATCGTCCAAATGTTTACTATATCAACTTGTTCCTTTGTACTCTTCAGCACAGGGAGGATGAAGTCAAACAAGCTGTATGCATACGGACACATAATCAACCCTTTTCGAGGATTTAAATCCGGCTTCGTCAAATCATACTCCACTAGTTTGATTAATTTATCATCAATACTGGAAATATTCAGCAAATGTACTGGCTTACAATTGTGTTTAAGTTTGAAACTGTGACACAGATTGTAATCAAAAGCCTTCAACTCTGAATTGTGAGCTAATTTCTTCAAAATAACTCGCCGATTCGATTTTGTGTAGCCGTAGTAAATGTTCTTAGCGTTGAACATATTTGACCAAGTTGTTGAAGATTCCATGATAACTTGGTTTGAATATAGTTCTGGACATATAGAGATTCCGTAACAAGCTGGACAACGGTTCAGGTCAGTCAAAAACATCACTCTCGGAGACTTCCAGTCGCCAAAAATAAAGATCGACACATAGAAGGAAAATAAAAAGACCGTTAGCGCCAAAAGTAATTTTGTAATAAATCGGCGACGCAGCATCATGGTGTCGTAAAATTTGTCATGCATGATTATTCATTATATACAATGATTTCGAACATTTCAGGTTTTTTTTTTTTTGTGTATCGAATGTTCTGAATTTAGCTATGAGCAATTATCCCAATCAAAAAGTACTCTGTGAATTTATCCTATTAGTATGTTGATCTATGATTTATCCTGTCAATCACTTTTATCACAAATCACAATCACAATGAATTTTGTTGTTTACAATTTGACATTGACATAAACGCAGGACAGCATGATGTCGCAAGTTATGTTTCAACATAAAAAAAAGCATTGCTTAGATTTATTTAAACAATATGTTTTAAAAGATCGTTATGATTAAATCATATGTAAATACTTTACTTTGCTTTTGTTTTATTTGACCATATTATTTATTGTTGTAGTTGTAATGCGCATTCAGCGCATGAAAGAGGCGCACGTATTAAGTTTTGGAACGTCACTGGGTGCCAACTGCCACAGTACTGCCAAGCCAAGCCAATGCTACCTGTCATAACAAGCTGTCAAATTGTTTAGCAATTTTGCGAATCGCTGACGATTCAATGAAAAAATATAGCAAAACAAAGCGTAATTCGATAATTGATGGCGCGGAAAGTATTTCGTAACTGAACCAGTATTATTTTCATGTCAAGTTTAACTTCAGTGAACGTGATAGTCTTGTGTTTACCTAGTCTGTGATCAGCTGTTTTTAAAAATGGGTTTTATTTCATATTTTATGGATAATTACACGGCCAGTATATACGATATAATAGGTGAGTGGTATTTTTATATTGACCTTGTACTTTATCGATTAAAATATTACCATCCTGTTTTTGTCCTCCTATTGAAGTTCTCACAAAGGTCTTTTTGCTCAATGATCTGAGTATTATTTAATGTAAAAACTTTACTTTTTTGTACAATTCTGTATGAACTAATAGCTTGAGATTAGTTGTACAAATATTTCACCATATTTTATAAGTCACTCATTCTCTTACAGTTTGTACAAACAAAAGTTTTTTACTATTACAGTAACATACTCAATATCTCTATCTTGAATCTAGGTAACTTTAAAAAGAGAACTTAAATGCCGTCTTGAGCATAGAGGTTGGTCAAGGCTGTTCATAAAGGCAGTATTATACTTAAGCCGGTTGCAGACCAAGAGCTAAGCTAAGTTAGTCTGGCTTAGCTCGCATAGCTGTAGTAATTTTTCATACTTCTGTTCATAGTTTGCGGTCTGTACACAAGTATGAAAAACTACATCAGCTACGCAAGCTAAGCTAGACTAACTTAGCTTAGCTCTTGGTCTGCAACCCGCTTTATAATAGAGTAGGGCAGTGGGTTAAATGGTCTTGGAGATTGAGTCTACAACAAGCCAATGAACTTGTCTATTACAGTCCACTGTAGAATATAGGCCTCTCTTAGTCACTTTACTACCCTTATATAGTAGGGTAGTCTTTTTGACTCTGTAGGGCATAATAATTTATTCTTATTTTATTTACTTACACAATTAAGTATTTTTTTATATTTTACTATTCCGCTGCTGGGCAAAGGTCTCCCCAAAGTCTTTCCAGGAACTCTTTTCCGACACCACTACAGACTACACTATCATACTTAATTTATTCATTCATATTTTATTCACAGTTTATGCCTAGTGGTTGAGGCAGATTTCATACTCCTTTAACTATACTATTTATGTGTATTTGTAATGACCAACAACTTTTATGTATGTGTGGTGTAAACTGTGAATAAGATAAAAAAAAAACAAAATTATGATTTATGACTACTTAACATCATGAATAAATTATGATTTATTCATGATGTTAAGTAGCACTGTATCGATGGAGCCAGAACCTCAAAAATATAATAGAATAGAAGTAGAACTGGCAACACGCACTGTTCAAAGACTTTCGTCTTGAGACACTGCGGTATGTGGGACGAGAAGACATTGCGTAGCTTCCCAAACGCTGCCCAACCGAGACGGATTCGACGATTGACCTCTTTCTCGAAGTTGGAACTGCCATTACCACATCAATATTCAGGCTTCAATCATATAAAATAAAGAATAATAAAAAAAATTATCTATAAAAGGGACGCATTTACAATAAATACCTTAGCAATTAAAATAGAGCACAATTGCTAATTTGCCTGAACTAGGTTGAAATGGTGCTTTAGTCTAGAATTAGTCTAGAAAGTGCAGAAATAGTAAAAAGCATGTTCGTGGTTCTATTTGCTATGCTATTATCTAATCACTAATGAGTAGACACAGCAAATATTATACTTACCTAATACTAAAATAAATAAACAATAAAATACACACACAAAGGACACAATAATAAACCTAGGAACACATTCCTTTCTACAACAAACTTATCTTGTGGACTTGCATATCTAGCATTGTTACATGTGTCAAAAAGATAAAGAGTTTTGATGCATTGTTTTAAATGTTTATTTTTTTTTTATGTATGAATTGATAACGCATAACTTTTTACAGAGCAGTCCGATTTTGTTAATTCTTTGTTTATTGAAAAGGATATACCCCGAAGTTGATCCCATATAAATTTGGAAAAAAAAATCCAACCCTAAGGGTAGGAAAACAGGGGATGATTGATTGTTCACTCACTGATTGTAATGTATGAGCACGCATAACTTTTTACAGATTAGTCCGATTTTGATAATTATTTTTTTATTGGATAGGACATACCTCAAAGTTGGTCCCATGTAAATTTGGAAAAAAAATTCCTACCCTAAGGGTGCGAAAATAGGGGTGGTTTATTGTTCATTCACAGATTTTAATGCTGAGCTGTGCATTACAATTAAAATAAAAGGCCTATCTATGTTGGTATATAAAGCCTGTTTTTTAAAATATTTTATTATACCTACAAAAACTAATAGTTAAAGTAGGATTATATAACAGTTAATATCTAAAGTAAGGTAGGTAGCTATTTTAAAAGTAATCAAAAATTAAGCATGTAGTAATTAGTAAATTATAGCCTCAAAAAATTATAAAATAAAAACTTTTTAACAAAAAAATTAAACCTCCGAAAAAACTGAAAAGCAAAAAATAAAAACCTTTTTTATTTTACCTTAATAAATAAGTTCTTAAACTAATGCAGTGAACAAAGATCACTAAATTACCTTAAATTTAAAGAAATAACCAAATCAAATTAATAATGCAACGTGAAACCTCCAGCGATAAATATTAACATTCCAAACAAAAAATGCGCTCTCTGCACGACCACTCGCAACGATATTAAGTTGCTTGTTTGGCTAACGTTGACCAACGCCAAGTTTGACCAACCAACTTTGTACCTACCATATCCGACGAATAAATGTCTTTGTCTTTGGCGCCGACTTAAAATTTCTTAGGTATACTTGCATTAGTTTAAGAACTTATTTATTAAGGTAAAATAAAAAAGGTTTTTATTTTTTGCTTTTCAGTCTTTTGCTATATATTAGGTCCTTACATATGAAATTGGCGTTTTGTATGGAAGGAACAAAAAGTCGAATATTTTTTAATATAATATTATTAGCCGAACTTATTGCTGGTAGTCGTGGTACCAACCGATTTCTATAAAAGCGAGTGCTCGACCGAGTCTCGCTCATTTGCTCGTCAGTCGTCGGACGGTAAGGTTGTCGGTACCTACGCTACTTTGCAGTAAGTTCGTTCCATATTTTATTTTAGTGGGTGTTATTTTTCTTGTTTTGAATTTAACGGTTGTTTGTGATCGCTCGTATTTTTGATGATTAATTGAGTTATTGTTAAATTAAGTCTATTTTGAAATAAATTAGATTTAGGTTGTTTGAAGTTGTTTTTTTTTATTTGTTTTTCCCTTCTGGTTGCTAAAATCAGAAGTGGGATACAACTTATTTGCTCACAACTATTAGCCTTGATACCTACACAAACAGCCGTTGATTTCAAATAAGAAATGCCACGTGAAGAGCTAGTTAGGACGCCGCCTCGCTCTGGGGCTAGGCGTAGCCGTCGCAGTGAATCTCGACAGGAACGTAGGCGTGGTTCGCGATCGCCTCACGATAGAACACGTTCACGCCGTGTTAGAACTCGTTCACGGTCACGCCATAGTAGAAATCGTTCGTATTCGCGCCATGACAGGACTCGCTCGCGTTCACGTAATGACACACGATCACATCGCAGTCGCTCACGTTATCGTGATCACAGTTCGCGAGAAAGATCTAGGTCACGTACACATCATCGTCGTAGTAGATCTCGATCCTACCCACATGATGCTTCTGTGAAAAATGTGTTAGGCACTATTATGTCGCGATTAACAGCTATTGAGGAGAACACCGCTAGTGGCTCTCGTGTTACGCCGTCAATTCGTGACAGCACACCTCCGTTAAATAAAAATGTTTCTACGACCCAAGCACTTGTTGACGCGTTGGGGGTATTAACAAAAAACAAGTGTAGCAACTATTACGTTTCAAATTTTGATCCAGCTATAAACAATTTTGAGGTGTGGTGTAACGAAGTGGACAGGGCTAGGCATGTGAACCGTTGGGACGATCTCGAGTGTTTCTCGCGTGTGGCGCATTGTTTAAAAGGTGATGCAAAGACCTGGTTAAACGAGTGGGGTACAAATGATCGTTCATGGTCCAATTTCGTTAAAGAATTTAAGTCGTTGTGTCCGCAAAAGATTAATTATGCCCAAACTCTTCATGAGGTTATCAATACCACATCTGACAAGTTTTCGTCATACGCAGAGTATGCGCGTCGTTCGTTATTAAAATTACGTTTAGTAAAAGGGTTGAGTGAAGAACTTATGGTTCAGATAGTGGTTCACGGTATCAGTGATGTACAGGTACGCGCAACGGCTATCAATGCTGACTTAACGTCAGAAAACCTAGTTTCGTTTTTAGCTACTTATGTGAAGCCTATTCGTAAATTTGATAATCGTAACCCGGATAAATCTGCGTCGTCCGGTAATAAGACTAAAAGGCATAATTCTAACGGCCCTAGTAGATCTGATAACAAATGTTTTCATTGTGGCGAAACAGGGCATTATAAAGATAAGTGCCCCAAGAAGCGTTACGTTAATAGTAAAGACGTTAGTAGTAATAATAATTCTAAACCTACCTGTACTTTTTGTAAGAAGGTAGGGCATAAAGAGAGTGACTGTTTCGCTAAGGCTCGGACTGAGTCTCAAAGTAACAATAACAATCAACGTAAAGTTAACTTGTGTAGTGAACTTTCAATTGCAAAGGATAACAACGATATAAGTACAGCCGTGATACAGGGTATACCGGTTGATATTCTTATAGATAGTGGTGCACTCAATGTATCGTTGATATCATCAGCGGTAGTAGGTTACTTCTCCGGTCCACGTAAACAAATTAAATGTTCTTTGAAAGGAATAAGCGATAAAGAGATTGTTGCTCACGAGTACATCACTTTAACTGTCGAGTTTAGTAATATCGCGCTTGAAGTAGATTTTGTCATTATACCCACGTCGTGTATGAATACGCCCATTATCATAGGGACTGACGTACTAAATCGCGATGGCGTCACATTTATTCGTACGAAACATGGACAGTTCCTGACTCATACACCGGATAGGGTACTAAAAGTAAATGCTGTGAGTATTAATGAAACTGAGAAAATAAATACGCCTCTCAAAGGTGCGGAACTGGTTAAATTGATGAGTGTGATAGATGAATTCTCTACGTTTTTAATATCCGGTACCGCCAACACTACGGTGAAAACCGGAAAAATGCACATCAAACTAACTAGTGAC
This sequence comes from Amphipoea lucens, assembly GCA_947508005.1. Taxonomy (NCBI): domain Eukaryota; kingdom Metazoa; phylum Arthropoda; class Insecta; order Lepidoptera; family Noctuidae; genus Amphipoea; species Amphipoea lucens. The sequence goes on from OX382375.1 coordinate 11,324,004, forward strand.
GTACCTGTGGCATACCATCCGTATCGTTTGTCGTACCAAGAGAAACTTAAGGTTCGCGAAATATGTCAGGATCTGTTAGATAAAAAGATTATTAGGGAGTCAAATTCCGAGTACGCAAGCCCGGTCATTTTGGTCAAGAAAAAGGATGGCTCAGACAGAATGTGCATAGACTTTCGTGCTCTAAATCGCATAACCGTCAAGGATAGGTACCCCCTACCCTTGATTGAAGACCACATCGATCGGCTTGGGGGCTCGAGATTCTTCACGTCTTTAGATATGGCGTCAGGCTTCCACCAAATCCCCATTGATGAGGACTCGATCCATAGGACAGGCTTTGTTACCACGGAAGCCCACTATGAGTATTTAAAAATGCCGTATGGCTTGTGCAATTCTCCGACTGTGTATCAGCGTATCATCAATAACACCTTGCGTAGATTTATAGAAGCAGGGAGTGTCCTGGTCTACATTGATGATGTGCTGATCCTGAGCCAAACTGTCGATGAGGGCATCACCTTGTTACGCGAGGTGTTGAAGACTTTGACGGACGCTGGGTTCTCAATTAATGTGCGCAAGTGCTTCTTTCTCACAACCACAGTAGAGTACCTGGGTCGCGTTATTAGTCACGGTCAGGTTGGGCCGAGTCCGCATAAAATCGAAGCGCTAGTTAACACACCTATCCCTAGTAACGTCAGACAAGTACGCCAGTTCTTGGGCCTTGCGGGGTACTTTCGGCGTTATATCGAAGGTTACGCGACAAAAACCGCATGTATCTCGCGTCTGACAAAGAAAGACGTAAAATTTGAGTGGGGACCTGATCAAGATCAAGTCCGTCAAGATCTTATAAAACGATTAACTAGCGAGCCCATACTTGCGATTTTTGATCCGAACCTTCCTACAGAGCTGCACACTGACGCCAGTAGTGCAGGATATGGTGCTGTACTTATGCAAGTGCACGCCGATGGTGGTAAACGGGTGGTAGCCTATTTTAGTAAAGTCACTCAGGGGGCGGAGGCAAAATACCATTCATATGAACTGGAAACGTTGGCGGTCATCAAGGCACTGCAACACTTCCGTCATTATTTGATCGGGATAACTTTTAAAATCGTGACGGATTGCAATGCTTTGAAGGCCACCGAACGTAAGAAAGATCTCCTTCCACGGGTTGCACGCTGGTGGATTTATCTGCAGGATTTTAATTTTGAGATTGAATATCGAAAGGGTGTGATGATGGGTCACGCGGATTATCTAAGCAGGAACCCGCCAGCGTTGCAAGTCAATAACATTGATAGACCATTGAATTGGGCACAAATAGCCCAGTCGGCTGATTCCGAGACTGCCGATCTCATCCAAAAACTGAGGGATGGTCTCTTGGACTCTAGCCGGTACGTGTGTCAGAACGATGTGCTCTATTATCGCTACTCACCTGTCGGCGAGGAGATGCGCTTACTATGCTATATCCCTAAGGGGCACCGGCTAAGCTTATTACGCGTTTTTCACGACGAACACGAGCACATCGGGGCTGATAAAACTTATGACCTCATTTTAAAACATTTTTGGTTCCCTGGCCTGAAGCAATTTGTAAGGAAATATATCTCCCATTGCCTAATTTGCATTTCCAAGAAGCGCGTTCCAAGAGCTCCTTGTCAGCCTATTACGTCATGGGAAAAGTCAGACATTCCCTTCAACACGGTTCATGTTGATGCATTAGGCCCTTTACCCGAGTCCAATGGCTATAAATTTGTATTTGTTTTGGTGGATTCTTTTACCAAATTTTGTTTACTCTACCCTATATACAGACAAGATGCAAGCGAATTGAAACGAGTTTTCAATAGCGCTATATCTTTATTTGGGACACCCAAACAGATAGTTTGTGACCGTGGTCGCATGTTTGAAGCGTCAGCTTTTACCAGTTGGGTATCTGAAATGGGTTGTGAGATCCATTACATAACGCCCGAGATGCATCACTCCAATGGGCAAGTCGAGCGTTATGTGAGAACCGTCCTTAATATGATTCGTGTCGAGAGTAGTAATAAAAATTCCACTTGGTCTGATAGTTTATGTAAAATTCAGTTAGTTTTAAATATCACTAAGCAAAAAACCACTCAGTACTCAGCTTTGTATCTGTTAATCGGTACTAATGCGACCACTCCTGTGATTCGTGCGCTGATCCGTGACGTTTCAGCCGAAAACTCCAGTCCAAATCGAGAAGCCTTGAGGGAACTCAGCAGGAGCTCCGCTAAAGAATCTCTTGACAAAAATCGAGATAGCCAAGACGTTCGGGTAAATCGTCAAAGACACCCGCCAAGAGTTTTCCAGGTTAACGATCAAGTGTTCGTAATAAAGTATTCTCAGTCAGCTGGGAAGCTTGACCCTGGAATGAGGGGTCCGTACCGTGTAACTAAAGTGTTACCAAGTGATCGTTACGAGCTAAAATTGTTAAGTGGAGCCAGAGGCAAGACAACTCAGGCTGCAGCTCAGTACATGGTACCCTGGAAAGGCGAGTGGTGTCCTGAGAGTTGTGCTGCATATTTTGAAAGTAAGTTTCAACCGAACCGTTCTATGTTTTTTTTTTATGTTCTAGTAACACGTGAGCGTATGGTGTATGCGTGCGTGTGAATGTGAGGCAGTGCTTGCCTTACTGGTTGGAACGGGAGGCTGGTGCAGCCCAGATTCAGCGCGCTCCAAGGACTAGTGTCCTGGAGTGTCTGGTTTTGGAAGACGCGTACCTATGTGTATGCGCAGCGGGTGCTGTCCCGGAAGTCGCGTACTGTGTATGCGCATCGGGTGTTGTCCCGGAAGTCGTGTTCCCTGAACACGCATCAGGTGTTGTCCTGGCAGGCGCAGTCCTGGTGAACTTGTACAAGTTCAAGTATGAGTATGAATGAGACTTGATGTATGAGGATGTATGCATACTCCTGAAAGTGAAGTGCTTTAATTTGTTGTGAAAGTATATCTTTGTATGAGGGCCTTGTATGCGCGATGAATGACAGAATAGGCAAAGGTGTATGTCGTCACGTATAATTTACCACTTGTTTCTCACACAGATTGCAATGACGACGACCCTGACGATGTTGGAGAGCCTACAGGTGCTTCTGCTGGTCCTACTGGTGCTTCGAGTACGGACGAGACCACGGAATAGACGGGACCAAGTCAGACAAGAACGGCGATGTAACTCTCGCCGTACCTGCCAGTGCCTCCGAAGAAGTGCAGCCGAGGACGGCGCACGATCAGGAGAGGCCGTATTAGCCGAACTTATTGCTGGTAGTCGTGGTACCAACCGATTTCTATAAAAGCGAGTGCTCGACCGAGTCTCGCTCATTTGCTCGTCAGTCGTCGGACGGTAAGGTTGTCGGTACCTACGCTACTTTGCAGTAAGTTCGTTCCATATTTTATTTTAGTGGGTGTTATTTTTCTTGTTTTGAATTTAACGGTTGTTTGTGATCGCTCGTATTTTTGATGATTAATTGAGTTATTGTTAAATTAAGTCTATTTTGAAATAAATTAGATTTAGGTTGTTTGAAGTTGTTTTTTTTTATTTGTTTTTCCCTTCTGGTTGCTAAAAATATATTTAATTAATCAAAGTATGAACCATTGTTTTCAATGCACTTTTGCCATCTTATAGGTAGTTCATTGATCCCTTTACTAAAAAAACCAGTCGGACGGGAATCAATAAAATCTTTGAAGGCGATTTGGACTGCCCCATCGGAGTTGAATTTTTTCCCTTGCAAAAAGTTATCCAAATTGCGAAAAAAATGGTAATCTGTTGGAGCAAGGTCCGGGGAGTACGGAGGATGTCTACGACATTCCAATTCAAGCTCTTCTAATTTGGTAGCCGTCTGTTGCGCAGTGTGTGGTCTGGCGTTGTCGTGAAGCAGCAGTGGCGTGGAGCGATTGACCAGCCTTGGTTGTTTAGCCGCTAGCTTTTCCATCATGGTTTGTAATTGCTGACAATAGACATCAGCTGTAATAGTCTGGCCAGATTTGAGAAAACTGTAATGAACAATACCGGCACTAGTCCACCAAACGCTTACAAGTAACTTTTTTGGGGTTAATTTTCGCTTGGGGCAGGATTTGGCTGGCTGGCCAGGATCCAACCATTGCGCTGAGCGCTTCCGATTATCGTAAAGAATCCATTTTTCATCACAGGTAATGATTCGGTTTAAAATACCTTCATTGTTGTGCCGGTTCAGTAATGTAACGCAGCAGTCGACGCGCGTTTGCCGGTTTGCTTCAGTCAATTCGTGAGGTACCCACCTTTCAAGCTTTTTAATCTTCCCAATTTGCTTCAAGTGAATTAAAACAGTTTTATCACTAACATCGAAGCCTGCAGCTAACTCGGACGTGGTTTGCGATGGGTCCGCTTCCACAATAGCCTTCAATTCTCCATTATCAACTTGGGTCTCAGGCCGTCCACGGGGCTTGTTCTGCAGGTCGAAATTTCCAGAACGAAAACGTTGGAACCAAAAACGAACTGTGTTTTCTTTTGCAACATGACCGCCATACACATCATTCACCCTTCGAGTCGTTTCCGCAGCACTAGTGCCACGGCGGAACTCGTACTCGTAAATAATGCGATATTTTAAATTTTCCATTTTGTAAAATGAGTGACGCAAACAGAAAAAACAGAAGAAAAAAAACAAATGAATGACGGTCATCGAAGCACAAATACATGAGTAAATAGCTGTACAAATTTGAATTTGGAATTCCTTACCAAAGAGGAGAAATTCGTGATTAAAGTGGCCAGTACGAAAAACGCCAATTTCATATGTAAGAACCTAATATTATTAAATTATTCTAGTCTATGAATAGACTATTACTTGACTTCTAGTCAAGTCAGCTATATATGTATATAAAAAAATATATAATCCTATGACACTATGCAAAAGAGTAGCTTTCTATTTTAAAAAAATTGTTATGATGCTATCACACCAGTACTTCCAGGGATTACCTCTTACAAACAAACAAACAATTTTACCTCTTAATAGTTTAGATCCAACAGATCTAAGGTTTATGTGTACAGTCAACAAAAGAGATAAGTATGCAGGTTCGTTGGATATAGTTTAAGTTTAGTAAGATTACATAATAAATACATAAATCTAAATGTCAAAATACACTTAAAATGTCAAAGTACAATTTAAATGTCAAAATACAATTCCAATGTTAAAATACTAATCAAATGTCAAAATACTATTAAAATGTCAAAATACAATCAGAATGTTAAACAAAATACAATCGCTCGAAACTGCATCATAATTAGCCTATGTTTGCACTCCACATTGCCGGCATTGGTTGCACTCTTGACCCTCTGACGGTAGCTTAGGTATGTGGTTTTTACCGGCTTGTGGTGCACGCACAGCGCATAGTTACAACCTTGTGGAGTTAATACTCGTTAGAAATGGAGGACAGAGATTTAGGTTCTAGGTACTTCTGTTGTTGTAGAATTGGTCTACAAACGTTTTTTTTCCTGCCTAGCCTTTTCCCAAGTATGTTGGGGTGCCCTTCGAGTCTTACCAGATGCATCTGAATACCAGTATTTTACACTAGCAGCGCCCCGCGGTTTCACCCGCATAAGTGTCGATCCCGTGGGAATATCGGGATAAAAACTATCCTGTCCTTTCCCAGGATTCAAACTAGCTCTTTACAAAATTTCATCTAAATGGGTTCAGCGGTTTAAGCGTGTAATAGACAGACAGACACACTTTCGCATTTATACATAATATTAGTATGGATGAAGAGACTGTTTATCGGACCTCCACAACCCAGGTAACACGATACTCCTTGGTAAGACTGGTTGTCAAATTTTCGGGCTTCTGATTACCCTGTTAATGATCTACGACCGGAGGACAGTCAGACCGACTCCTTAACGTGCTTTCCGCGGCATTTCGAATAAATACCAGTTGTAGATTTATTAACTTGTTTTTAAAAGTCAAGTAGAATGTTTTTGTCTTAGAGGACCTTGAAATTGTCAGAGCGAGCAGATTCATTATGGGTGGGCGCCCAGGAGCACCTTAGTTGTTCAGCAACTTTTTTGTCTCTGGTCGCTGCATCCTCGCCGAGATTTGGATGCTCACACGGGAGCGACAGCAACACTACTTTTTTGTTAAATTTTCGATTGAGCGACAACTGGCTAGGACTAGGCGGTAATTTTTTTGTCGCCGTACGCTCACTTGCATTGAAAATAATAGACGGGCGACACTTGCGTCCAAACCCGCGTACAAAAAAGTCTCCCAGCTGTCGCGTCGCTACACGCGCGCGTTTCTTACAAACCCGACTTGATGTGAGACGAGACAAATTAGTTGCGGAGACAAAAGTTGCTCGTGGGCGCTCCCTTATAAATGCATGCTCGTTTCAGCCATTAAATAGTGCTAAGACTATTATAAACATAACAATCCATAACATCACGTCTGTATTCATAGTTAGGCAGAGAGTACATCTTTGCCTAACGAGGAATACAGGCTAAAGTACCTACACCCACATTTCGCCAGTTATGTTTAAGTCCCATGTAGCAAGGGGTAAGCCTTTTGCCGTCAACCGGGTACAAATCCAGCAGACTGCAGGCTGCCATATAAATTACAGATATAAATATAGAAATTTTACAAATTGTGAGTTGTGACACAGTGGGCGGTATATTAAACGTGACCAGATGTCCCGTTTTGAACGGGACTGTCCCTTTTTATAGTTACGTGTCCCGGTGTCCCCGAAATGAACTCTGGGACGCCAAATTGTCCTAATTGCGGAACGCCAAATCGTCAAATGATTCTGATCAGTTGGCTTCATTTCTATCACAATTGGCTTCATTTTACGATTTTCGAATTGCGAAACTCTAGTTTATTATGAAACCAATTATGAACGTTAAGGCCCTGCGCAGAAACTAGAGTTTCGCAATTCGAAAATCGTAAAATGAAGCCAATTGTGATAGAAATGAAGCCAACTGATCAGAATCATTTGACGATTTGGCGTTCCGCAATTAGGCTGTTTTCTGACACCGCGCAGAAATTTGAGTAGGAACATTTAAAGGTATATAATATATACGTACCGTATATAATATTATATACCTTTAAAAGTTATGGGAATTCCCATTCAACAAACGTTGACCTCGATATTATCTTAAATATTATTTTATGCGTCCTCTTTGTTCAACGCAAATATAAAATAATATCCTAAATGTAATTATTTTATTTTTGGATTGTTTGTTTTCTTGTCTCTGGACGCTATAATGTGGCCGTCTTTTTTTACATCGTTCTCACCATAGATATTTTTATATTTCCACGGTTCTCACATTGTAATTATAAATTCAACATTAATGATGTGACCAATATTTTTGTAACAATATAATTTAAAAGAGTGTCCTTGGCATAGGCGTAGTCAGGTTTTAGTATCGGGGGGGGTTCAAGAAAGTAAAACGAACAAAACCACATAACCCTTTATTCATGAGAAAAGAATATGTAATACGTAATAAACAGATTCATCGCGCGAACCGCGAAGGGAATCCAAACGTACCTATATAATCAAAGATCCAAACCATATATTTTTGAGTGTATAATAGTTAATATAACCAGTTACTAGCTAGTTAAATTTTATCTTAACTTTTCGGGGGGGGTTTGAACCCCCAAAACCCCCCCCCTGGCTACGCCCATGGTCCTTGGAGTTTCTTGCCCGTTCTTCTCCCTAGGTACCTATTACGCTTTCGAATGGGCAACTAACTTCATATTTTCTGACCGACCGATTCCTTGTCAATTCAAAAGTGAAAAAAATGGTTTAATTGAAATAAATGCTTTAAGTTTGAGTCTAACGCACAGTTCTTAAAACCTGTCACCGCGCACGTAACATTCCGGACTTCGGACCCGCAAGTTGGCCGACTCGGAGGTGACCGCAGTAGGATCCGGACTTTGGACCCGCCAGTCGACCATCATGTCGACCGACACGTAGTGTAGTTGACGCAATCTGTTGATCCTCTCGCTAACATACTGAACTGATCATGTATTAATCATGACGCACACGGCCTACTAACTTAAAATATCGTGTGATGTTGAACGCGAACCTCTTATATTTGGAAAATATAGTTGGTAGATGTCTTATATGCAAACATCACTGGCGAAATGTGGGTGTAGGTACTTTTGAATGGCATCTCGCTCACAGTTCAACCTAGGAGGTTGTCGTCTGCTTCAGCGGACTTGCCTGTGGTTGCCTCAATAAATTAAGGCCTCCAGCCAGGGCTTAAAAAAACTAAAAACTAAACGACTACATGCTAAGGGCACCCCCTGTGGGGTACGGACCTCGGTTTAGGGCGTCACTGGGGGAGGGCAGCAAGGGACAGGCTGGAACGGATTATTTTGGGGCGAATTTAAAGCTACAGGCTCAGCGGCGCGGGCTGGCTCTAGCAAGGGTCGTGGGCTCGTGGCGGACATGGACTGGGGCGTCGCGGCGGGCCTCGGCGGCGAGGACTGATAGCCGAAGATTGATGTCGAGACGTTGTATACAGGGTTATTTGAAAAACACCAACAACCTCTTAAGAGGTCATTGTACTCATCATTATAAACAACTTTTACTATGGGACCAAACCTGACATCTCGAAAAAAAAATCAGCTGTTCCCTACATTTATGTTCGTAGAACTCGTCAAAATGTATGGAACAGCTGATTTTTTTTTCGCGCTTTCAGGTTTGGTCCCATAGTAAAAGTTGTTCATAATGATGAGTGCAATGACCTCTTAAGAGGTTGTTGGTGTTTTTCAAATAACCCTGTATATGGTAGTTGCGCGGTAAATTCTGCTTGCGCGATGTAGGATTTTGCGTGGCGTCAGTGTGATGCGTAGTTCGCATTTGGCGATGTAGATGCCGCCACACTTACCTACAATCTTTTGTACATTTCTTGAAAATAGTTGTGCTGCTTGTCGCTTCCTCGTCGGCGGTGGAACAGGTGCCTTTGACCAACGAGGCAGTCGTATCAGTAGTGAACGATAACAAGTTGCGACAATTATTGCTATCGTTCATTATTGGATTACGATAGGCAGATTTTTTATTGATCGATGGGAATAAATGCATCGGAAAGACTGAATGTATATTGTATTCCTACAAATACATATTAACTCAAGCCTTCTTCGAATGGAGGTCGCAGGCTGGAACTACAGAACCCCACCTGCTACTTCCTTACATATACTCCTTTAGCTTTGTTACGAACGCACGCCAGTTACGAAGACTACGCACCTGACCTTTTTGAAGAACATCACCAGTATGGACACTATAAAGTATAAAGATGTCCTTCTAGGGCGTCTCCTCCCGGCGTTTCCACTCACAACTGCCTTGTAAATTGCGACTTAGGTACCTGTTGTTAGTTGCCTTTCATTCATCCTCTCAACATGACCAAACCATCTCGTATTACTCTTTTTGATTTTTGTCTCTGCTTCTTTCGCAACGTTTCCTTTTATATCACATCAAAACTGATCCCTTTGTAAAACAATGGCAGTGGCGCCGATTCCCTTGCTCACAAACTAAAAAGTTCAGTGCATCTTTTTCTTTCTATTTCATTAAGAAAATGACAGAAGATAAATTTTAGTTTAGTCCTGTCAAATTAATCAGCGCCTGACACTTTAGACGTGATTAAAAACTTTTAAAATTACGTCAATTTACGTCAGGCGCTGATTAATTTGACAGGACGAAACTAAAATTTATCTTCTGTCCTTTTCTTAATTAAATAGAAAGAAAAAGGTGCACTGAACTTAAATTTAGTTTAGTTTTTGAACAAAAAAATCGGCGCCTGTAAGTATATGGTTCATCCACCGGTCGAAGTGGAGGTGCTTAGGGGAGGCCTATGTCCAGCAGTGGACGTCTTTCGGCTGGTGATGATGATATTATTCATCATCATCATCATCATTTCAGCCGCAAGGAGGTGCTTGGGCTCTCCCAAGCACCTCCGCTTCGACCGGTTCTGTGCTTCTCGCATCCAGCGGATTCCTGGGGCCTTCACAACGTCATCGGTCCATCTTATGGAAGGCCGTCCAACGCTACTTCTTCCGATACGCGATCGCCACTCCAGAAACCTTCGGCCCATCGGCCATCTATTCGTATCCATCTGCGAGCAATGTGCCCTGCTTCCTGCCACTTAAGTTTGGCAATTCTTCGGGCTTGGTTCTTCTGTACAATGGAAAGTCATTAGAAGGCTAAAAGTGACCCAAAGTGCAACGGATAGGGCTATGCTTGGAGTTTCCCTACGTGATCGGATATGATTCATATGATCATATCATTAAACAATGTAATATCATGACATTTCACACATCGCCTGATTTTCCATTCCACTAGATATGTGTTAATACTGTCAGTAATTTTTATGCGAGTATTAATTAATTCGCAATGCATTGTAATATTGTAAACAAGTTGTGCCATTTAATTTATGTTGTTCTTTTTTTTATTACTTTCAATTCTAAAGCGTTCCGCTATGCAGTTCAATAAAAAGAGGTCTTATAATTTTGTCTATGGTTAACCCTCCACGGCTCGCGTGGTCCGTTAACACGGCAAGAAGTACTAGGACCGTGTGTAACAGTACAACGATCAATTATTATGATGTTATTATGTCTAAAATTATCGAAGAAATGGTGATTGCTTTAGTTAGATTCGTAAGAAACGTAAAAATAATATTAGGCGGGCTGCCCATAGATACATGAATTACATTTCTATGGGGCTACACTATGGCGCTTTCGCCTTGTAGCCTTCTGCATGTTGATTGTTGATGATCATTATCTTGTTTAATGTGACTAAAACTGTACTTACACTGATACGCAAGCACAATATTTATCTCTCATTCAGACGCAGTGACCGCCTTCTCCGATGAAGGTCGCCAGTTCAATTCCCGCGACGAAGTAAAAATCTCCACACCAACACTGCGTGTTCACTGAAACAAAGACTTGCTTCCTTTCTTTTTGAAGATGTAATTTTTGCTGGCGTCAATTTGATTACTAAACTTACACTATAAAAATGCTTTGACGATTCTTAGCCGGTAGATGGATGCTCCCATTTGATGCACGTTTCCCCCAAGCGTCAGGGTAGCCAGCGTAATATTTTTATTACGTTTTTTGCAATTTGCGGTTCAATGTCAGTTTTTATGTTGATTAAAATATGATTCGCCACTGTTACAAATATTTTTTTACATAACAATAATCATTAAAATAATTTACATTATCAATACAGCTCTCTATTATAAGTTCATATTATGCATAATATTATGAACTTAGAGAGCTGTTTATTGAATGACGAAATCGTTCAATCATTTGAGGTCAATCATGACTTAGAAAGTATTGATGATTTTAATAATGATTATAATTCTGTAAAAACAATGTATTCGTTACAGTCACGGATCATAATTTGATCAACATTCAACGTGACACTGACCTGCAAATTGCAAAAAAACGTAACATAATTTGAATTTTGCGCGGTACGTTTGCGTTTCTTTGCCATCTTTACAGTAGAGTCAAAATGTATGCAAGCAATGTTATTTTCGTCGTTCTTGTGGAATATCGCCAAACCGACCTTTTTTTTTTTCCTTTTTTTTTTTCCAGTGTCAGGGTCATAGATGGGCTTTCCCATCTATGACCCTGACATGTTTGGATACCTTTTATTTGAAAGGAAACATTGCAACTACAATCGCGTTTACCATTTATTATTATTAGCTCTGTAACTCCAATTTTATAGTTTACTAACTTCCGCCCGCGACTTCGTCGTCGTGAAATTTCATGTTTTAAACTAAAATATATCCTACGACACTCAGCAATACTGTAGCTTCCCATTAGCGAAATAATTTTCGGAATTTGATCAGTACTTCCGAAAATTACCCCTACATACAAACTCAAAAAAATTTACCACTTTATAATATCAGTTATAGCTCCATTGTGTTCAAAAGCAGCGGGGTAATTACGTAACACACTAACAGTAGGAATGGCTTTCATTTTGACAGTTCAGCAACATTCACTGTGCTATTTACTTTGTTGAACAGACAGATTTTTCCAACATATGAAGCAATGGATTAGCAATTAAAATCTGAATGGGATTAATATTGTGTTTAATTACGAAATTAGGGTATTGATTACCCGCGTTTTTTTAACCGTCCCTTCATTTACGTCATCAAGGTAATTACTGATACGTCAATAAGTTCATAAGTGGTCGTTATACCGAAAAAATGGTTCTTGCATTTAATGTCGATCATTGTATGCCTTAAATAGGAACATTATTAGCTATTGTCCAGAAACTTTTGGTTATCTGCGACATTTGAACTGTCTTTGACAGTTGACTGTCCTTTGCAATTTGTAGTGTCAATGATTATTTAGATGGAACGTAAGCCATTTTAAATTCGCTTTTCTCATGGTTGCTGACAGCAGCACCCTAAACGCGTAACACACACTCAGTGTCAAATTGTCAATCTGAATCATTTTGAAGAATATTGCTAATCCATTAAAAATATAATAATATGTTTATAATCGGAACAATAACACGAGACTATACAACAAGTAAAACGATGATAGCTGCAAAAGTATAAACTGTAGGCTTTGTATGTTCGAAAAATGTCTGCTCAAAAACGCAATGAACGTTGTTGAACTGTTAAAATGAAAGCCATTGCTACATTGCCATTGATAGTGTGTTACGCAATTACCCCGCTGTAGATATAGGAAATTTTGAAAAAATGCTAAGAATGGTCCGATTAGATTACTATAATTACGTTACTAATAACAGCCGCACGGCTCGATCAAAGGTTAAGTTTCGCTTGCCGAGGCCGGTCCATGGATAGGTGATCCATTACATAATTATTCAGACCCCTCTGTGCCTCGGAAAGCACGTTAAACCGTAGCCGCGTTGGTCCCAGGCTCCCAGTTGGCATTCGTAGATCTTTGATGGGTAGTTGTTAGGTTAGAAGTCCGAAAGTCTGACTAAGGGAGAGTGAGGGGGGGGGGTGTAGGGGGAGGGAGAGTTTTCTATTCTATTCTATTGTAAGGGATATCTTGTTACCCAGCAGTCCCCAACCAGTCTTACTAAGGGGTATCGTTTTACTCAGTCACTGGGTTGTGGAGGTCAGAAAGGCAGTCGCTCCATGTAAAATACTAGTATTCAGCTGCATCCGGTTAAAGTGGAAGCCGAACTCAACATGTTGGGAAAGGATAGGCACATAATCTGCCAAACCTTTTCGCAACTAGGTAAAAAACAGGTATATTACTAAGCTAGAATTTTCCTTTAGTTTTTCCGATCCAAAGGTTACTTCCAGTCCGTCCTCTGTACAAGGAACATTAATGAGTCATGGTGAATTAACATACAGAGTCAACGATTCCTACGAAATCGGTAAATAAACTGCCAGTATTTATAAATGAAATGAAATTTATTTGCAAGAATTCTAGTAAGTACGGTCACCAAAGAAGATAAGTAACCAGGGGCCGTTGTCGGATATAGTTGAAGTTTAGTAAGAAATCGATGGATGTTTTCGAATGAAATTTATTTTGATTAATAGAAAACAAACAGTTCATTTATCAAATTAAATTTCATTCGAAAACATCCATCGGTTTTTGACTAAACTTCATTATATCAGACGACCTTGGTTACTTAACTCTTTTGGTGACTGTACATTAGAGATAACAGTTTCTAAAACAATTCGCTAAAACTAGCGTCCAAAATTATCGATTACATTAATGAAGCTAATAAAATTAGTACATAAATCATAGTTCAATTTAAAATGTCAATTAATTTTAGAAAGAAAAAAAGAAAGAATACGTTTATTTGCGATGAAAATGACGCAAAAAAGTACATAGACACAAAAAATAAAATAAAAAAGTAGGGGGAAACATGCGTCACACTCACATCCACGCAAAACGGCTATCGCTCAACATTATGCTGCGGCCCTATGCAAGACAGAGCCCCAGCGCTGGTTTGTTTCTGGTGGTAATTTCAAATTATAATAGTGAGATGTCGGTGTGAATCTTTACAAGTCTAAATACTCATTCACAGAATGGAATGATTTTTCTATAAGCCATTTGAATTATATAGGTTAGAGACCTTTGTCCAGCTGTGACTGCAATAGGCTGAGTTCATTTGATTATAGGGGCATATTTACGGCTCCAAATCGATTTACCGGTGCTGCTGTAGATACACGATTTTATTATGAGCTAGCTGACTCGATAGATGTCGTCCTGACCAATTTTCAATAATTTATACAAAAATCCCACGAAAAAAACATACTTTAATTTTCTCTCGAATTTTCTAATTTTCCGGGCGTTTTCGAAATTTTTCTTTCCATATAAATCTAATTCGGGATAGTAAGACAATTTTAAAACAAAAAAAATGCCAAATCGGTCCAGCCAGCCGTTATAAAAATGATGCGCTTGCGTTTACCAACGAAAATCATTTTTATATTTTAATTTTTTATATAGATACGTAGCGCCTAGATCCTAGGATCCATTATGACCAATTTTTACTCAGCATCATTTTTTTCAAGAGTCCAATAATAGCTACAACAGCCTTGTCAATGAAAGTAATCAATAAACCATCAATGGACGTCGTAATGCGTCGAACATCGGCCCTTGCGCAGAAGGGATAAAAAAGTTGGCATTTGCAGCCAGTCTGCTCGGGAACGAGCCCGGGAGCAACGGGTTTGTAAAAATAAAAAAAACGAAATACGTTCTAAACACACTTTAATTAAAAATAAACATATCCGCTTGTCTACTTATTAGATAGATAATAAATTGTGCTAGGGTCAGCAACGAGAATGCTTTCATTCCAGTATCATTCTTAGTCGAGACACCGCGTCAATCATACGCGTCAATTTATTTCTTAATTATTTTTTTTAAACATGCGACCTCTGTATGCATTTTAAGTATCGATCGGTCGGCGGGTTATCGGTGCATTCGGATTATTTTTTTTATTAAAAAAAGATACGGGCTTTGGAAAGATGGTGAAGACTCAGTGTGACGCGCGACCAGTGAAAGCTTACATCATGAGTGACTTACTGAAGAAGTTCGACCATGACACGAGGAACGACGTCGTCCAAATAGCTGTAGCGATCGCAGGATTCTATCTGGGGATGTTTTGTTGTATGTATTTTTTTTCTTTTTTTTTTGGGTGATTTTTGGTTGTTTCTTTTTGTGTGACACTTTTTAAAATGAGTTGTATTTTTTTTCAATGTATCTTTGTTTTTATTATCTATGACATTTTTTAATATGGATTGTTATTTTTTTTTTGGTTAAGTAATCTATAATCTATTTATTTTAAATTTGCGGTTACGTTTGACAAATACTAGCCGAGTTTTTGAAATTTTCTTTCGTGCAAAATTAAAAACCCTCGTGTTAAAATAATTTTAATGAATAAACTTCACATAACTACGTATCTAAACCTAGTTTAGATACGTAGTTATGTGAATTTATGTGACTACTGAGGTAAACCCATATTGTTATTTGAGAAAACCACAGACTAGTACAGTTAATTTCCTCATACTTGTGCTTATTATGAAATTAGCAACGACCGCAATACCTATATTATGTCACTCAACAATTTCCTTCGTTTTTCGTACTGGCCACTTTAATCACGAATTTCTCCTCTTTGGTAAGGAATTCCAAATTCAAATTTGTACAGCTATTTACTCATGTATTTGTGCTTCGATGACCGTCATTCATTTGTTTTTTTTCTTCTGTTTTTTCTGTTTGCGTCACTCATTTTACAAAATGGAAAATTTAAAATATCGCATTATTTACGAGTACGAGTTCCGCCGTGGCACTAGTGCTGCGGAAACGACTCGAAGGGTGAATGATGTGTATGGCGGTCATGTTGCAAAAGAAAACACAGTTCGTTTTTGGTTCCAACGTTTTCGTTCTGGAAATTTCGACCTGCAGAACAAGCCCCGTGGACGGCCTGAGACCCAAGTTGATAATGGAGAATTGAAGGCTATTGTGGAAGCGGACCCATCGCAAACCACGTCCGAGTTAGCTGCAGGCTTCGATGTTAGTGATAAAACTGTTTTAATTCACTTGAAGCAAATTGGGAAGATTAAAAAGCTTGAAAGGTGGGTACCTCACGAATTGACTGAAGCAAACCGGCAAACGCGCGTCGACTGCTGCGTTACATTACTGAACCGGCACAACAATGAAGGTATTTTAAACCGAATCATTACCTGTGATGAAAAATGGATTCTTTACGATAATCGGAAGCGCTCAGCGCAATGGTTGGATCCTGGCCAGCCAGCCAAATCCTGCCCCAAGCGAAAATTAACCCCAAAAAAGTTACTTGTAAGCGTTTGGTGGACTAGTGCCGGTACTGTTCATTACAGTTTTCTCAAATCTGGCCAGACTATTACAGCTGATGTCTATTGTCAGCAATTACAAACCATGATGGAAAAGCTAGCGGCTAAACAACCAAGGCTGGTCAATCGCTCCACGCCACTGCTGCTTCACGACAACGCCAGACCACACACTGCGCAACAGACGGCTACCAAATTAGAAGAGCTTGAATTGGAATGTCTTAGACATCCTCCGTACTCCCCGGACCTTGCTCCAACAGATTACCATTTTTTTCGCAATTTGGATAACTTTTTGCACGGGAAAAAATTCAACTCCGATGGGGCAGTCCAAATCGCCTTCAAAGATTTTATTGATTCCCGTCCGACTGGTTTTTTTAGTAAAGGGATCAATGAACTACCTATAAGATGGCAAAAGTGCATTGAAAACAATGGTTCATACTTTGATTAATTAAATATATTATATTAAAAAATATTCGACTTTTTGTTCCTTCCATACAAAACGCCAATTTCATATGTAAGGACCTAATATTATAAAGAGGTAAAATTTTTGACTTTGTATGTATGTAGGAGGTAATCTTCGGAACTACAGATCCGATTCCGAAAATTCTTTCATTAATGGGAAGCTACATCATCTCTGAGTGCCATAAAATAAATCGCGAAGTAAAGTAAAATAAAGCCGCGAAGATAGTAGGTAATGAAAAACGGTAGGTACTGCGGTACAACTGTGCAGAAATGCTTCAGTTAAGTACATAATATTTGCAATAATTAACTGCGGAGAAAAAGCAATAGCATGCATGCAATGAATTATAAAATAAATAGGTATATAGTAAGTACCCTTTCTTTCTCATCCCCGCTGAAAACAAACGCGAACCAAGTGACCACTTTTTTTGCGAAGATATAAATTGATCTAGGGCAAAACTGGTATGTCAACTTTATTAACAGTTTACATAGATTAATGTGAACTTGTACGTTAGCTCATTTAATATTAGGGTCTACATACAAGGATGTCGCTGGCAGGTGTAGCTAGGCCGGTTGTAATGACAGCCCGCCGGTTGTCCGCCATTTTTTTTTCTACATTTTTCACATTATGTGCAATTTATCGTGGACCTGCATCGTCGCTGGGGTGTACGAGCACGAACGGGTTAAGTGATATGAAGTGGCGCGCTATTTTTTTTTGTTGTCTATGACATTTAAGTTAACGGACTCGAGAATAATGTTGTAATTACTAGGGTGATTTTATTCCCATGTATCTCTTAGTATTAATTAGGAGTTTATTAAGTTCATTTAAGTATGTACCTACTTACAAATATGAAATACCTACTTAATCGTTTTATTGGGTAACATTCGTCAATAAGTTTTCGCGCCATATTATATTTTCCATAGAGTTTTACCAAAGAGAATTAAAAGATTTACAAACAGATTTGACTTTAGAATTTTTTTCAATATTTTTCTTCGAATTAATCGGATAGAAACAAGAAGAAACTAATTGTTATAACAGTCGTTACATCATACATTGTTTCAATAAAAATTATCTTTTGCCTAAGATCATATGTCATTGTAATACCTACTCAATCTAAACGAATAAAAAAATATAAATAATCTCAATAAAAAGTATCTTTTGTCTGGCTATCCGTCCATTTTTTAACGTAAAACATGTCATGTGTTTCAGACTTGTGTCAGACGTCAGTCCCTTTAAATGTCGTTCTTCAACGTTGAAATAAATATCGTTAAAAAAGGTTTCGATCACACAAGCAATCTCCTATTTTTTTTTTAAATGGCATCTCATGTCACCTTATGAGGTTGTTGGGTGCTTAACCGGGCTATTCTGTGGATGCCTTAGTAAATTAACGCCTCCAGCAAGGGCATATAACGTATAAACTAAGCGATTATGCGCTAAGGGCACCCCTTGTGGGGTACGGACCCCGGCTTAGGGCGTCGTCGCTGGGAGACGGCAGCAAGGGACAGAAAAAACAATCTCCTTGCCGATTTTTCGTCCTTTTAAGCATCTACCCAATCTTTTAGGAAGGTGCTTGAAAACCCCTTGCTCCCATGCTCCCAGTGTCCCAGGTCCAAGAAAAACTCTTAAGAATATTGGTCCTAAGTCCTATTTCTGAGAGGCGTGTTTACAAAAATGCTTCATCATGCCAACACTTGAACGGGGTTGTACTGAATAACCATTTGGGCAGAAAAATTCGAAATACGAGTCTGACAACCAGTCTTACCAAGGGCTATCGTGTTACCCAGTAACTGGGTTGTGGAGGTCACACAAGTAGTGGCTCCATGTAAATTACTGGTATTCAGCTGCATCCGGTTAGATTGGAAGCTGACCCCAACTTATTTCTTATTCATTGATTACTGCTTTATAACAAAAACGTTTTATAAACAAACGTGTTTCAACTAATTACCTAAAGTTACTTGTATTCAACAAATGTTACATAAATGTATAAATTAAAAAATTGTGTCATTAGTTTACGCTGTCAGCGTTACAGTTTAGCATACTACAAGGTTTAGAATGCGCACATAAACAATACAATATTGTTTTGTAAGGTGCGATCGGACGTGGTGAATGAAAATTTGGTAAAAATACCTTTTTACCTGACTACGGCAAAGCCAAAGGAGGGTTATGATTTTGACAGGCTATTTATGTATGTATGCTCATCTGTTCCCTCATCATAACCACTAAACTAGTCGTCGTATTTTGATAAACGAGGTATTGTAGGAAGCGTCATGTTGTTCCGCGGGTAATAGGCTTATTAGACGTCACATAAAATATAAAATGGCGGCTTATACCGAATGTATAGTGCTACTGAACAATTAAGGGGTACTTTCTGTAAATATATTGATTACCTATACATAAACCATTTGAAGCAATGGATTAGAAATTTCCTTCAAAATCTTTTGGATTGTGGTAAAAAGGGTGTTAACCAATTGGGGCGCTTGTTTTGTGCTTGAGTTTTCCTATAATATTCAGCTACAAGACTACCCATAATTTCGCATAATGGAGACCTTGCTTTAATGTGGACGTTTTCTTCAGCGAGCTCGCTAATCTGACAGGCATGATCAATTGCGTACTGCGAGAAAAGGCTTCGGTCATTTTTATTTTCTACATCTGATAAATGGTATCCTGTTTTATATGTAGAAGGTTAATTGAATCCTTAACATTTATCCTACACCTGCCAGCTTGCAGTAATACTCGGTATGATTATAATTATCTCGATTTATAATAACTGCTCCTAGCTCATTACTTAACTGTTTAAGGAGGATGCGCTAATTTTCTTAATTTTCAAATTTTCTTAAGTTTTGCGGGCCAGTGTAGGTTGTATGTTGATTTCGCGACCATATATCGTCGACCGTAGGTTCAATTGAGGTAAGGGACAAAATACCCAAAATGAGTTGAGTATACAGTTTTGTTCAGAATTTTTCACTCTATCGAATGGTGAATAAGTATGAAAAAATTCTAGCTTAAGAAAAATGTCCCTTACCCTAATGATTTTTGGATCCAAATTTCGAATCAGCCCCATAATAACGACCGAAAAAAAACTCCTGAAAAATCGTATTTTGTCCCTTACCTCAATTGAACCTACGGTCGACGATATTACGTTCGCGACCGTAACAAATATGACTACGGAATTATAATATTATATTTATTAAAATCATCAATACAACCCTCTAATTATTTTCACACTAGCAGCGCCCCGCGGTTCCAATGTCCTTTCCCGGGACTCAAACTGTCTCTATACCAAATTTCATCTAAATCGGTTCAGTGGTTTAGGCGTGAAAAGGTAACATACAGACAGACAGGGTTACTTTCGAATTTGTAATATTAGTATGCATAGTATGGATTAGTATGGATAATCCTATTGATTGATATATCATAAAATAGTCTGAACTGTAAGAAAGTTTGTATTTTGCGGGCTACCCTGGAGCTTCCCCCATAAAGTAATTATCTTAATCCAAGTTTGGCGTGACTTCTTTGTTCTTTGCCGTGTTTGCTGACTACTTTTAAAGACCAGACTCTATTCCCAAGACCATAAAATTCACTGTTACATATACTTCGGAAATCCTTACCAAAATGTTGAGTATCATCATCATATTCAGCCCAGTCTGGATTGGCAGATGCCCCATGTCTTCGAATTTTTCGTTCTTGGGACATGCACGATGTTTTCCGTCACCGTTTTGAGAGCAGCGGTGTTGAAATTATTTACACAAATTAAAGCGCCTGTCTGGGTTCGAAGTTTCGAACCCACGACCTACCGGACCAACATCTCGTGAGTCCTTCATTTCTTCTACCGTTTTCGGCCTTCATTCTGTAAACCTTGTTTGCGAAAAAATGTAATTTTTTTCGCAAATAACTTGTACAGTAACCTCTTGTTTATTTTGAATACAAAGAGAGTCACCGTTAAAGGTCGTTTCGCACGGTTTTGAGTCATTCGCACGAATCAAATTTAATTATGAGTTTATTTTTAGCATTTTCGCGTGTTGTTATACGACATTATAGCCGGCGAGTTTTGAGGTTAATTATTTTGACTAAAGATTTTATTAAACTAGTGGAGCTCGTGGTTAAGTTATAACATTCGCATGGGTCTATCGATCAGGTTAAGCTACGCTTGGCGTGGTCGGTCCGTGGATGGGTGACCACCTTTACATACCGAGACCCCCTCCGAGCCCGTGAAAGCACGTTAAGTATTTTTTCGCGATTACGATGTTGGTCCCATGCTCCTGTCTGTACCCACACCTGTAATTTTTACCACGCCTTTCTGATACACGCTGTATGCGCAAGCGCAGCCACGGATTTTTTGCCAGATTTACCACGCATTAATCCGAAATCTTGTAAAAAAGAGTCGCGCAAACATTCTAGAGGCTGAATGGCCGATAACCAGTAGGTAAAGAGATAAAGGTAGGTAAATAAAAACTTTATGATATCGTTTTAAAAGAGTTATCTTGCGCATATTTAACTCTCAGCGTTCTTGAACTTGATCGTAAAAACAATGTGGATAGTTTCAATGACACGCGAGACGAATTCGTCTAATAATAGTTGTATCGCCAACTATTTCTATGTCAAAATTTGAAACAGTTTGCTTAGATGGTTTGGTCATGTTGAGAGGATGAATGAAAGGCGACTAAACTCCCCCTTATTGGCGTGATGAGGTTCTTCAGAAAGGTCAGGTGCGTAGTACTCGCAACCGGCGTGCGTGTATGACCAGCAGGGTAATTGCGTAACACACTAATTGTAAGAGCGGTTTCGCACTACGTCCGATCCGAATCCGAGAAATCAATCCGAATTGGAAATTGTTTTAAATTCTGACGGATAGAGTTCGGATGTAGTGCGCAACCCCTCATATAAATAGGACTATAACGGTCACTTCGGACCGGCATTTCTCGAATTCGGATCGGACGTAGTGCAAAACCGCCCTAACAGTAGCAATGGCTTTCATTTTGACAGTTCAACAACATTCATTGCGTTACTTACGTTGTTGAGCAGATACATTTTTCGAACTTATGAAGCAATGGATTAGCAATGTCCTTCAAAATCATTTAGATTGTCATTGATAGTGTGTTACGCAATTAGGGTACAGAAGTATGAACGTAAACGATGCAAGTAAAGGTCGTGGTGGCGTTCTGTAGTTTCTGCTTATCCCCATGGGAAGAACGCGTGACTTAAAGTATGAATGTTTGTGTATTTCTAAGTTCTTCGGAGTGTTCGGAGATCTATCGGCGTAAAAAGATGATTTGGCATAGTCACCCTCCACATTTTCTCTTATTCTTCTTCTTCTTAGCGTGTCGATAGCAATTTAAATGTACTCGGCCCAGAATTCGGCTACTTGTTTGGCGCCATCACTAGCGTCCATCAGTTCCGTTTATTCCCGGTCGTCCCCACCTTGTCGTCCCCACTGGGTACGAATGGGGAAAAAAAGTTTCGTTCCTCCCCAGTGGTGATGATTGGAACTTTTTATTTCCCACTCGTTCCGCTATAGACCGAGAGCCAAAATGCAGTAATGGGGATTTCAATAACAGATTTCACGGATTGTTAAAATGTTTCAATTACGACTTTCTGACCAAGAGTGAACAACGTTTTTAATTAAAAATAGTAAAAGAAAGTGCAGAGGTTTTTATAATTATAAGTAGACTATCCGCTTAATGCAATAAGAACTTAATAATAATAATAATTGTAAATGAGTTGATTATCTGTGATACGCACTTAAAAACTGTAAGCATTTGTTTATTAAGTTGATTGATCTGTGATGCATAATATTGGGAGAATTATTGTAAATTCGTTGATTACCTGTGATTCAGTCTTTAAATTATTTTTAATCCAAAACATTGTTCACTCTTGGTCGGAAAGTCGTAATTAAAACATTTTAACAATCCGTGAAATCTGTTATTGAAATCCCCATTACTGCATTTTGGCTCTCGGTCTATAGCGGAACGAGTGGGAAATAAAAAGTTCCAATCGTCACCACTGGGGAGGCACCAAACTTTTTTTTCCCATTCGTACCCAGTGGGGACGACAAGGTGGGGACGACCGGGAATAACCCATCAGTTCCTGTAACGTGCAGCTGACAGGACACGAAGGGCACGATATTAAGTGTCCCATCGTTTGTGGAACAGCACCACATTTACCCTCCAAGGCGGAGTTGTCTATAAATCTCCACCTGAACAGATTCTCCTTGCTTCGGCCAACCTGGGTCCGGAGTCTGTTTAAAGACTTCCTGGTTACCCAAGGTAACTCATGTCTAGGTGGGAGGTCTTCAGCGGGTGGAACGAACGGTTTGGGCAAGGAAGCACTGTCTCGCCGCAGCGTCAGTCTTTCTTGTGGTGGTTCGCCAATCGCCAGTGAGTGGGACGACACACTTTAAAAAACTGTTTCGGCTTTTCAGCCTTTGTGGCACAAGGATGTTGTCGTGCGTGTCTCTTATTATCGGTGCGGGTTGATGGATGTTACCTACATGTCTTCGAATTTTTGGTTCTAGGACATGTTTTTTCCTTCATCGTTTTGAGAGCAGTGGTAATGATATTAATTACACAAAGTAAAGTACCTGCTTGGGATCGAACCCACGACCCTCGTAAAGTACCTACCCGTTACCACTGCGCCTCCACTGCTTCTCTAGTGGATACGTACTGCTTGTGACAAAATGAAAACTGTTGCGCTTATGAGAGTTACCGTTACACAATACGATTATGACTGACAGATGTCTTCTTTAATAGTGCGCTTACTTTATGAGATTCAAAGAATCCCGTTATCACAACAAATAAACAACCTGCTTTATTATTGTAGTCAGCCTGTTGCCATAACGACCCTTTAATCCTACTATCACACTAGGAGCGAAAATACAAACAAAAGAATGATGAATATTGTATGTGTTCTGTCGGATTTTCAACATTATTTTTTATCACGGATATCGATTTTATCGTAAAAGGCGATAATCACACTATCACACTAATATTATAAAGGCGAAAGTTTGTGAGTGTGTGTATGTGTGTGTTTATATGTTTGTTACTTCTTCACGCTCAAATGGCGGGACCGATTTTGATAAAATTTTGTATGGAGGTAGCTGACACGCTAGATTAACATATAGGCTACGTTTTATCCCGATATTCCCACGGGAACGATATTTACGCGGGTAAAACCGCGGGGCGCAGCAAGTGTATAAGTATAGATTATAATATTTATTATTGACAAGTCACCATGGAAGTACGGTGTTTATATTAAAGTTATCACTTTTATAGCTTTCAAGATATTTCTATCGTTGTTTACATGCTTCCCAGCTGTTGATGTGTTTGCTATCAACTGTCACCTGACTCCAATGACTCAATATTTTGATTGCATAGAGATGAGGTGTATACTTTGGCGGTTTGACCCTTGCAATTTTTCTATATCTATTATTATTATAAAAAGGTAAATAAAACTTGTGAGTTTGTATGAGTTATTCGCGTCTGATCCCCTGTAGGGGGTAATCTTCGGAACTATTGATCCGATTCTGAAAATTCTTTCACTAATGGGAACCTACAGTATTGCAAAGTGTCATAGTGTTGTGTTAAAAAATGTTTCACGCGGTAAAACTTGCGGGCAAAAGCTAGTTTTTGATAAGAACCGTTCTGTGCACTCGTGTATAATCCATGTTTCTTACTTTAAACCACTGAGTATACTCATAGTGCTTTAAACATCTTGTTTGTCACATAACATTTAAACCTTTTGGGTTCTTTTCGTATGCAGTCAGCGAGGCCATAATATGGTTAATATGCCACGTACGATCAATCTCAGTAATATTAATGGGTTGCTAGTTGAAATCTTGGCAATTACTGATGAAATTGTCGCAGTCTGACTATGAATGACTCATTGTTTACCGATTTTCCCCTTCTAAATCGTAGCTTTCTCACACAGATGTGAGTGTAGCATCATCATCTGCCTAGCCTTTTCCCAACTATGTTGGGGTCGGCTTCCAGTCTAACCGGATGCAGCTGAATACCAGTATTTTACATGGAGCGACTGCCTATCTGACCTCCACAACCCAGTTACTGGGTAATACGATACCCCTTGGTAAGGCTGGTTGTCAGACTTTCGGGCTTCTGACTACCCGTAACGCCTGTCAAAGATCTACGAATGACAGCTTGGACCAACGGCTTTCCGAGGCACGGAGGAGTCTCGGTATTTAAAGATGGTCACCCATCCACAGACCAACCGCGGCAAGCATAGCTTAACCTGATCGATCGACCTGTGCGGCTGTTATTACTTAGCCACGGGCCCCTCGGGATGTGAGTGTAGCGTAAATACTAAATCAACTTTTTCATTGAAGAGTTGGTACTTACTATCTATCGGACAGCAGGTGCATCGGTCCTTAACAATAGGTATGTACTTACTCAAAGTTTTTAGAACTGCACGCTTTTATATGGTTTAACGTGTCGTTATAAAAAGTTTGCGTTTAAAAAGTAACGATGCAGAAACCGTGAAAGGTTACATGTCTAAAACAATGTTAGCTATTAGGTACATTGTTAAAATTGTTGGATGAAATCTAAGAGGTTTATCAAAAAGGTGTTGTCATCAAACTGAACAACTTTCGCTATGGGACCAAAATCGAAATCATGAAAAAATCATCAGCCGTCTCAAATGTATGTATAGGACATTTGGGTTCCCATATTTTTTTCACGATTACGTTGTTTGTCCAATGGTGAAAATATTTCATTTTGATGGCCTGAACCACACCCTAAATGTTTCTTATACCTTTTTTTTTTTTGGGTGGGAAATTATCAAATAACTTCTCCCGCTCTGGGCGGAGCGAGAGGGCCAGGTGTCAGACTTTTACTGACTAAAACCCACCCGTGTTCCTTCAGTTGCCTGTGCCAGGGGCCACGGTATCTCTTTCGAACTACCCGCGACCCCGGCAGGATTCGCGTAGTTTCCCATATCTTGCTGATACACGCTGTATACAGTGCGTTAGGTTAAAAAAGGGACATACTTTAAGGGCACTCCCTATCGAAAAAGTATCCTATGTCCTTCCCCGGGACTCAAACTGTCTCTATACGAAATTTTATCTAAATCGGTTCAGCGGTTTAGGCGTGAAAAGGTAACATACAGACAGACAGAGTTATTTTCGAATTTATAATATTAAGTATGGATATGAATAGTATGGATACTTTATTGTACAGACCAGGGGGTCAATTCCACTAATAAATTTTCAACGAAATCGTAACAGAACCGTAACTAAACGACCGCTATTGAGTGTTTTTCTATTCTGCTAAAATAACAACGTTATAAGTTTAGTTCTAGTTAAGTTGAAGTTAAAAACTCGATTCTACTAACACAACCGATCCCGAACGAAACGTTAACTTGTTATAATCGCTATTCTACTAATGTTTTGACGCAAGCGTCACTCGAAAACAAAACGAAACTTAAACGGAACTAAGCGTCTCATCTGTCAAAATTAGTCGCTACGGATAAGTTGGCTTTGTATAACTTTTTCTTGACTGTTCGCAATTATCCTTTAATTAAGATGATGTTCTACAATGAATATCTTAGTCTCGCCCATCAAGTAGACATCGGAAGAGTGAGAAGACGAAATTTGTCGACAAGGCTACGTAATTTCGCCTTTGATTTAACCGATCGCGAGTTTGTGAAAACCTATAGGCTTCCCAAAAATGTCGTTCAGCAGCTAATTGACGATATTAGCCCCCATATGCCTATTAGCCTTCGTTCTGATGGTATTGATACATAAATCCAAAGCCTGTTGGCGTCTGCGCGACCTTCCTTGGATCTAATTCGGCCCAATGCGAGATCAGTGTGGTCCTCCAGAAACTCTATGAGGAGCACCAACTGTCTCACAGAAGTAGGCCTCCTTCGGTTTTCTTCCATGTCTAAAAATAATTGGGGTCTTTATTAACGAAACCAATCCAAATAGTTATGTATGAAAGTAGAATAGGTAGAATAAAAGTTTATTTGGCACTTACCGGCTTTATAAGATTTTTCCAACAAAATAAAACTTTCACGAAGTACGAATACCTGTTTTGCTTTTCGCGCTTTGTCAGCTATTTTGAATCGACAGATTTTTTACGTTGGCAATGTATCAGCGTAAAGGATTTCATTGTATTAATATGTTATATTCAATTCTATGTTTTAATATTGTCTCCCTTACGTAGATAATAGATGTATTTGCAATCAAGCAGAGCTTTCAATTTATTTAAAGCTAGCAAAACGTAATTTTATATTTTAGAAGTTTTTTCCTTTTTTCTTATGCTATCTCCCATACGTACTTTTTAATCTGTGCAATACAATTCTTGGCACAATTTCGTTTTGCTGATTAGGCGCCGTGTTCACGTTACAATAGCGTTGTAGTTGCGTTGCGGTTCCTTATCAGTTTTAGTTTTAAAATAGTAGAATACCAAAAACCCTAATGGTCGAAACTGAATCGAAACGTAAACGAAACAGTTAGATTATTGTTAGATATTAGTAGAATTGATCTCCTGCACATCAAGCTAGTTACCCAAAACTTTCAAATTTTCCAAATCAACTTTGAACCCATTGATATAATTATTATCCTCTATTTAATATACTTATCAATATTTGAACCATATACTTTAGCGATTAAGTTGAAAATCTATTAAAGTAATTTGACATATTGTAGTAGCTTGGTGTGCTGGCGTCTGAAGGTACACCAAGAAATACAAAACAAAAAAATAAAAATGATCGAATAATTCGAATTGAATCGTTATTTATGTAAATGGATTTTTTACAATCTGCATCCTAATTGCGTCACACACTATCAAGATCAACCACAATCTAAATCATTTTGAAGGATATTGCTAATCCATTGCTTCATATGTTCGAAAAATTTGTTTGCTCAACAACGTAAATAACGCAATGAATATTGTTGAACTGTCAAAATTAAAGTCAATCCTACTGTTAGCGTGTTACGCAATTACCCGGCTTGATCCCGTTTACTGTCTCTTCACTTCATTGAACCATAACTAAACAGTTCTATCATATTATGAATGTGTACGTGCGCATGTTATCTTTCAATTTTATAAACATTTAAGTATGGAGGTCGAACTCTTATTTTCTGTCAGCTTTAGTGAAATGTGGAGTACCTACAAGAGGTTGGATCATTTATCATTCTAGCCTTGTAATGTCAATAACACATCACCTTGGTTGTGACTTGGGGACAAAAAGGTTTTTGTAAAGAAATTTTTTTATTCAACAAAATTATAATATTAAAAGTAATGCTTTTTGGTACTGGAGGGACTCGTGGCTGAGTGGTAACAGTCGCAAGGGTTGATCGAAGACCGTGGACGTGGATGGGTTCCATTTGACCATGCATCCATTAAATATCGAGACCCCACCGTGACTCGGAAAGAATCCGGCTCCCGGCCTCAATCTTTGACAGTCGTTGCGGATAATGAGTCAGAAGCCCAAAAGTCTGACAACCAGTCTAACCGAGGGATACCGGAGTCCGTTTCCAGTCTAACCGAATGCAACTGAATACCAGTTGGTATTTTACATCTGCCCTCAACAACTCAGTTCCTGGGAAACACGATACCGCTTGGTAAGACTGGTTGTCAGACATTTGGGCGTCTGACTACCCGTAACGACTGTCAAAAATCTACGAATGAACAAAAAAAACGGTTTCCTCGAATTCTGTGTTCGTGGAACGCCTGTTTGCTGGATATCGATCTAGTTTTCGACCTTGTGTCTTAGTACGGGATAACAGGACAGCTAGATATTGCACTAAGTAGGTCGACGCTATATGCCGAGATACTATTTTTTAAGGATTCTGTACCTAAACAGTGCCAACAGATCCGCACTTTGACACGTAGTACTATTAAGTA
Source organism: Amphipoea lucens (assembly GCA_947508005.1). Classification (NCBI taxonomy): domain Eukaryota; kingdom Metazoa; phylum Arthropoda; class Insecta; order Lepidoptera; family Noctuidae; genus Amphipoea; species Amphipoea lucens. The sequence continues at coordinate 11,352,580 of OX382375.1, forward strand.
TTCTGTGCTTTGGCTGTGCGTATAGTACATGTGGAGGAGAAGCGCTGAGTACGTCTAGTCGGGAATCGGGATATCAAACAAGTGCGGGATAAAATTAAAAACGGGGGCTGGTTCTAACTCCTAAGTAAGTCATTATTTTATTTATCTAGTTAGTTGAAAGTTTATCACAAATACACAGTACTACGTATACGATAGGTACACGTGATGTGAAGATGATTTATAACCGCTTCCGAATTGCTCAATCCGAAAGATAAAAATACCAGCCAAGTGCGTGTCGGATCACGCACAATGAAGGGTTCCGTAGTTGGAATTAATTTATCCCAAGAACAAACTTAACATTGTAGTTGAAAATCATGTTCTCATATACATTGCAAAAGCAAATGTAAGTTGGTCGACAATTACTCGTAAACTTGTAATGCCTACTTAGCTATGATAGTTTTCCTTTTAATTTCGTTAAGTATATATAATATGTTACGGCTAATAGCCGAAGTGCGGCTACACCTAGTTTTAGCCGGGCGGGTACAACTAGGTGCAGCATCCTACGTCGACTGAGCCCAAATACATTTATTTGCGGTAAAAATTACGCAAAGAACGAACACAAACTGCAAGTACAAGTTGTGGAACGCGTGATCAGTCCTTTCGAATTAGTTTTTAGCCCAAAACGCCTGCTAACCCTCCTAAGCCGGCAATAGAGTGGTGATTTCCCACTAAAAAGCCTTACAAACGGGCTGGATTCATAAGCATATATATTACATACGTCGACGGCCTCGAGACCCGAATTGGTAACATCGCTTCATTTTCATAGCTTGAGCTAAGCTAGTGTTGTTATTGGTTAGTTTTACGCACATCCCTCGCTACGCATCCTCGCTCATTTCTGGTGGAAACGCAGCCTAAATCGGACCTTTGACAAGACTAAAGTCTACACACGCCACGCCAATATGCAGTCCAAAATATACTTAGACCTTATACAAATAGTTTATTTTCTATAACAAGTTTTGTACTACACAGCTAGTGATAGAAGCGTCCTTTTAAGCAATTAAATGCCTGTATAAAGACAAATGTGCCTTATGTCATTAAATTATAGCACATATTTAATTGCAGGATCACTTTTCGCCCAGACAGTTCCTAGACGACAATTTTAGGTTATCGCGATAACAATAAATTATCTAATATCTACAGTGATTTCATTCCACCGTGATCTTGTGCTCCGGATCTACCGATATCTGTGCTACCAATGTAGGACATCTCGGTATTATCGGGTAGCCATTTATATTTCATTGACTGATTGCGACACCTGTCTGGGTGCTGTTGAAATGTTTCTTATATGAAAGAAAAAGAAAGAAAATACATTTATTTAGCACAGACTAAAAGACACACAATATTGAATACACCAGATACATACATCAAATAAACAAAAAAGTGAAGATTAAATAAAAAAAATATAAAGTCCGATGTAAAAAAAAAAAAATAAGCAGGAAAGTGTGCCTCACGGCTGCGCTAAAAAAAGGCCAGTTCAGCAAAAATGCCAGACAACTAGTGCCTGACGCTGGATTTCAACTGGGCCTGGTGTGTGAGGTGACGGATGTAAATCAGTTTTATACTGCAACGTGACGTGTGTATGCATACTTAAATAAAAATAAAATAAAAATTTTGTCAGATAAAACAGTAACGAATATGTATAAATATGCATAATGTCTAATCAGCCTATAGGTAATGTTCCCACACCATGTTGTGCTATGAGAACTGCACAACACAATTATTTACGGAAGAACCCCAGAGATCAGTCGGTTCATAATGTAGAAATAAACCAACGAACATTACGTTAATGTTCACATAAATAATCTTTGTTAGTAAATATTTTCCTTACAAACAAAATTACAGACAGACCAGACAGTCAGACTACGAGTATTTAGTTTCCATTACCATCGTTATCTCGTATCCTCGTCTAGATGGTCGGCAGCGCTTCTTCTGAGCATGAGGACCTGGATTCGATTCCCAAGCCGAGAAAAATGTCTGTGCCGACTCCTCCTCGCATCTACATCGCCACATGCGAACAGAAGCAGCCCGGAGTCTGGATTTTTGCCCGTTTGACGATAGGCTCGCCCCCTATTACATAACTGGCGAAATGTGGGTGTCCTATGGGTACATCTCTGCCTAACCCGTCGGGTGTTAGTCGTGATTTTATGTTATACTAGCTGCGCCCCGCGGTTTCACCTGCGTAAATGTCGATCCCGTGGGAATATCGGGATAAAAATTAGCCTATATGTTAATCCAGGGTGTCAGCTACCTCCATACAAAATTTTATCAAAATTGGTCCAGCCGTTTGAGCGTAAAGAAGTAACAAACATATAAACACACACACACACACTGACAAACTTTCGCCTTTATAATATTAGTGTGATAGTGTGATTATCACCTACAAGGCAGGCTATTAGTACTTATACACATGAGCAACGCGCGTCGACAACAGAGACAACTGCATCTTACGACACGCCTCAACGGCAGCCGTCGACAACGTGTCGCTCGTGTATTTGACTACGGTGCTGAATACACGAGCGCCATGTTGTCAACGGCTGCAGTTGCCACTGTCGCGACACGTGTCGCTCGTGTGTATCAGCACTTAGTTAACATCGTTATCTCATTTATTTGCTTAGTTTTTAATTGGTTTATCTATGTGTCAGTGCATATTATGCAATACTTAGAGCATCTTGTATGAACTTGTTTGCTCCGAACTTCTGACCTCATCAAAGGCCAAGGTTTTATCGAATCCGATTAAAAGAGTGTCTATGCAGTTTCTTGTCCGTTCTTCTCCGTTATATTCCAGTTTTCTTGCAGACTTGGGGTCGGCGCAACATACCTTCTTCTTTCATCCATTTCTTTTATTTAGTCGTCATCTCAGTGAAATGACATCCTTAATCAGATCATTATCTATCAGTTACTCATGTTGGGACCAACAGCCCCAGTTGGTTAGTCCTTGTCTTTGACGTACCTACTTTTAAGGACTTAAGTGCTCCTACTCACGAGCGACCCGCGACAACGGCAGAGGCAAGTGCAGCCTCTTTCGCCTCTCCCATTGACGCGTGTCGCTCGTGTGTATGTACACTAAGCGAGTTTTAGCAGGACTGCAACTAGTTTTGGCTGGTCAGCTGAGCTGGTCATTCCGTCTGATGCTGATAATCGACACTATTGACAGCTCACTTCAAGCTCTTTGCACCTGAATTGTCACGGTGAGATTTGACAGAATAGATCGACTGCACTTTAAGTTCAAGCAGGCTATACGAAATCCTGGTGTGGCAAATACACACATCAAAAGTGTCTAGGGATCAAGCATTTTTATGCGGATTTCTTGAGATTGAGATGTGGCTTTGTAATAAATTTATGATTTTATAAATTTATATGGATCCTTTTTGGTGCATTTCATAATTTGAATCAGGAACTGTGAATCAAATTCGAGTAAAAGATGAAAATCAGCTGTCAATATTTTCCCTATAAAAACATACAACGCATTGAAGACATTATTAGTGCTACTGTTTCCCTACTACTGATTAAAACCAACGTTATTATGGAGCGGCGACGTCATTTAAGCAGGGAAGAAATGCTCAGAGCCGTGGGAATGATAGAAGCTGGTTCCCGGCAACGTACTGTGGCTTTAGCTCTGAATACAAGTCAGAGTGTTATCAGTCGACTTTGGACACGTTACCGAAGCACTGGTACCGTGGCTGAGCGCCATGGAGGACGGTATCGCTGCACCACACGGAGACAAGACCGATACATTCAAATCTTAACTCGAAGAGCTCCAACAATAACCGCCATGATGTTAGCCGTGAGGCTTCATCACTCTTCAGGGAACTTAATTAGCGACCAAACAGTCAGAAACCGCTTGCATGAAGTGAACCTTCATTCCCGAAGACCGCTACGGGTACCACCTATAGCAATGCACAATCGTAGGATTCGATATCAATAGGCTCTTGAACACAGAAATTGGGCAGAAGAACAATGGCGTTTCGTGTGCTTTTCTGATGAGTCTCGTTTTGGTATGAGACCGGATACAAGACGTATACGACACTGGAGAACCCTTGGACGCCAACAGCGATTAAAATCCTGCCAGGAAGTCCATCCTTATAGTGGTGGAAACATCATGGTATGGGCGGGTATTTGGATCGGCGGAAGAACTGAGTTGATTTGGATCAGAGGCAACCTCAACGCTCAAATTTATGCTGAGACGATTGTATCAGACGTCATCGTTCCTCTACAAGTGCAAAACGGTCCCTTATTTCAGTTAATGCATGATAATGCACGACCGCACACCGCAAGAGTTGTAAGACAGACACTCGCCGCAGCTAACATCAATGTCCTGCCCTGGCCTGCTCAGTCGCCAGACTTGAACCCGATTGAGCATGCATGGGATATGCTACAGAGAAGAGCTCTGCCGAATATGGAGGGTATCCAGTCGCAAGAAGACCTTTTTTTGTTGTTGCAACGAACATGGGCGGCCATTCCACAGCGTGATTTGGATGAACTCATTTTGAGTATGCCAAACCGATGTTCTTGTGTTGTTAGTGTTCGCGGTAGAAACACGGATTATTAATTGTTTAAGTTACCCAATAAAATTTTAGAGAAAACTGTTATTTCAGTCTTTTTTTCGAACTTTTGTGTTAGTGGTTCAAATGTCAAAAATCCCTTTATTAGGAAAATGGCAAATTTCTTTATTAATGCAAAGGTGACTTGGTTTATCGTTACTGTGACAAACGAAAACACTTTATTTGATGAATTCTTAAAGAAAATTTTAATTAATATCAATCAGGAGAAAAGTTATTGCAAAAATATATGTTGATCCCTAGACACTTTTGATGTGTGTATCTAAAGCCTTTTATAAGACGCGTTTGTTACTCGTGCACATTATGATGCAACAGAAATTGCATCTTGGTTGTTCCATTCTAGACTAAACAGGCATGTTTGATAGCCCCCAACTTTAGTGCGTCAGAGTACACAGAGTCTAGACTATTTAAAACAGCATTATACCTAATTTTCCTACTGATTCATACGAATTGTGTGGAAAGATAAGTCGTTTTGTAACACGTGTTTTGTTTACATGCCATCATAACATAATATATACATAATCAACCTATAATGTTCCCACTGCTGGGACCACAGAACAGTTTCGCTTTGACGCAATGCGAACGCGCGCTGCGCGCACGCATTCCACGCATGAGGCGCCAAAATAACACACAACAGAAAAATGTAATAAATATATTTTTGCTGCTTATGCGGTAGTCGACCTCAATTTTCAACGAAGAATTCCGCACCAAAATTAATTTAAACCAAAATTAGTATATTTGGATAAAACTGATGTAAACAAACATAAATATCGTTTTGTGCGATGTGCCAAGATAAGTGTCATTTATTTATTACACGACTGCCCAAAAAAAAGCGTTGTTTTCAGGTTTCATTGTTTGTGAGATTCTTTATTCCACCATAATTTTATTTTGTTATTTTGTCTTATACCCGTATTCGAGAATAATACACATACTTAAGTATAGAAAAACTCCTAAAAACACCATTTGGGCATACAACTTGTATAACTGGTTTTCCTACAGCATTTCAAGGTTATATGCATTCTTACAAAGTTACAGAAGTTCAATCTTTATTGAACGTGTTATCCGATGCCCTCAATTATTTTTATTGGCATAAAATTACGTGTGGTCAGTCAGTAATGGCCATTGGCCATGTCTTATCTGCATGGTGAGCGAGCCACGCAAAAAGTGGTTTATAATTAAACTAGCGACCTGTCTCTGCTTCACACGGTTTTTACGACTTGACTGAATAATATTTTTTTCTTCTAAAATAAAAAAAAAATAAATTTTAAAATTCAAAAAACCCGACTGCGGTAAAAAACTTAAGTTAAAAAAAAACTGAAAAGCTAAAAACAAGCCCATTTTATTGGAAGCAGGCGGGACCCATTTGAGTTTGAAAATAGAAAAATGGTATGGGTCCCGCCTGCTTCCAACTTTTATTTAATTTAAAATGGGCTTGTTTTTAGCTTTTCAGTTTTTTTTAACTTAAGTTTTTTACCGCAGTCGGGTTTTTGGATTTTTTAAATTTAATTTTTTAATTTTATTCTTTTTAGTTATGAGTTGTAAATCCCACTTAAGTGTGATAGTTTCCCTTTAAACTTCGTAATATATAGGTACTACTGCCGCGTTTAGTTGGTAGAGGGGGGGGGGACACTTGATTTGATTCTAACGAAAATTGGTACTTTAAAGCTTGATAAGTCATGATCGGTTTACTTAATCAAAAAACGGTCTTCCCAAACCACTGATATTTTTGATAGACCTATCCAACGATACCCCACTTGACATAGTTTCTTGACTTTTATTTTTTTCATTTTCACACTATGGCGTCTAGTAGTCGCCATATTGAATTTTCATTAACGTCATGTCTTTAGTGACACTCGCCGGACTAAGAGGAATCGATTGACATGTGAATCATAAAAATCGGCCCAGGCGTTTGGTCTGTATAGTGCTTCAAAGGAACATAGGTACATACATACATAGGCTGATAAACACATTACCACTCCTCTGCGTCGCGCTGTCGGGTAAAAATAGCGTTACATCTTATAATTATATAACATCATCTCTGCCAGTAAAAATCGATAAAACAAAAATTAAAAAAAAATGATTTTTTACACTTAGAATTAGATTTTTTACACCTACTTCCAGATGCATTTAGTAAAAAGCTGTTATTCTGACAGTACAAACAGTAGGTATATTATGTGTGTATAGATGTATAAATAAATATATGCATGGTGATCGAGCCACGCAAAAAGTATATTATAATTAAATTACTCGCCAACTGGATACGTCTAATTACTTTGACGATAGCCTGTTCATGTGAGAATACACAGAGCGGTATCCAGTACCATAATGGACTAAATGTGTTTTCTTTATAAGGTGATCAAAATTAATATTGCATTGCATACGAAGACGTCTTGTAAAACTGGAAAAGTGATAAAGTGCAAAAATTAACTTATGATTGCGGCAGCTTTGCGCTAATAATTTTTCTTGATCTCCGTTACTCGTAATCTATACTAATATTATAAAGAGGTAAAATTTGTAAGTTTGTATGTTTGTAAGTTTGTAAGTTTGTAAGTTTGTATGTAGGGGGTAATCTCTGGAACTACCAGTCGGATTTGAAAAATTCTTCTTGCATTTGATAGCCCAATTCTTGAGGAAGGCTATAGGCTATTTAACATCACGCTATGACCCTTAGGAGCCGAGCAAAAAGAAAAAAAGTAAAAAAGAACGTTAAGTGATAGCGCGGGCGGGTGATGCGATACGACGGGGTGGCTCGGGGGAAACAAGAAGTTTCACGCGAACGAAGTCGCGGGCTGAAGCTAGTCATCCATAAAAATGTTTAATGCTAAGCGCCAGACTTTGAAACCATAGCATACATACACGTCCTGATGAACTTGAATTAGTGACTCTGTAGGCGCTATCGATTGTACTCAGAGACTATAAATATAATTATGTGCTAGTTAAATATATAATCGGTCAATAGTACATTATGATGTCAAACAGTAGAATCTTTCAAATGTCGACTTAACGAATAATTTGTTTGTTGAATCATAAATTAATTTTATTGTAAATATTTTTTTTTTTGCAGTTTGTACTTTAAAATTTTTGGAGCTCATGGGAAAGATTTTATTTAATAAATTGCTTTTCAATTTTGGAACCGCTGGGAATAAAATTATGGAGCGCATGGGAATAAGCCGTGGTCAATATAAAAACAAGGAAAAATTAGGAACAAGTAGGCAAGCCAAAGTTCATCAGATCAATATGTTAAGGAAGAAATGTTGAATATGGGAAAAACCACATACTTACCTAATTATAGCTATTAATACGAATGTGGTGAATTTAAGATCCTGTAGTTTAGCTGCATAATGCATTATGCAAATAAATTACAGTAACATATACTTAATTATAATGTGCCTACTGCCTAAATGAGTTTTCAGAAAAAGAAAGGGAAAACCGTACCTATACAGGGTGTCACAGAAAGGGTAGGTATATCAATACAAACGGGTTGAAGAGTGTATCTGGTCTGGAATCTCTGTACAAAATTTCAGCTCAAAAACAGTAACTTTGAAAATGCTTAATATTTTTTTATTTCGATAGTTTATTAAATTGAAATCATAACAAACATGTCACCGCACTACGAGGAGGGTCATTATCCATTATCTGTAGTGTGTCTGTGCGCCTAGTACACATGATTAGACAAACGGAACAGATACAAAGCTTCAAACAACCGCGCGAATCGGTTGCACTACTACAAGCACGCGGGGCATGTGTGCGTGACCACTGGCCGCTTGTCACGTACGCGGCGAGACTGGAAAAAACCAGTTTACGCTGGCACAGCTAGTTGACAATCTCAGGGTCAGTGCGACACACGTTGTTTGTTTTGTTATTAGTTGCAAGTTTGAATATTTTAATGTAAAAACGTGGTATATTATTGTTAATAATGGTGGTTTATTGTACTGTGTGTATGAATAATACTAGAAAAAATAAAGATATATCATACTTCAACTATCCCAAGGAGTACAATAGGTACCTAAGTAAATATTTGATTACATCTTTTTCAAGTCTTCTTTTTTGATAATAAGACGGTTGTACACGGTGTGTTTTTACCTTTTTATTATTATTACAAGTTTTTACTATACATTTGTAGGTACGTGGATGGGTTGGTATGTAGTAGGTATGTGTGTTAAGTTTAAATATTGCAAGTAAGATTTGAACCTCTTCCCGATGTCTGATTGAGCTGAAATTTTGTATACCTGCGTAACTTCGGTGATAATGCAATAATAAGATATAACCTGACGCTGCACCCAGGATTATCTTCTCACTAGGGAACTCTTCAACGGTTAATAGCACGATCACGAAATTTTGTATGATAGATGAATTTTGATAATTCGACACGATATTTATCATGAACTGCTGCTGCAGCCAGCATTGTCTCCTTACGAGGGAACTCTTTAACGGTTAGTAGCATGGACTTGAAAGTGAAACTTTTTATTTAAATTTAATTTTGCTTGCTAAACATGATCTTCACCATAGACTGCTGCTGCAGACAGGTCTTCTCACGAGGGAACTCCTCAACGGCCTTAAGATCATGAAAGTTTGAATACGAGTTTAAAAAGCATTTTTAATCGAAACTTATTATTAATACCTACATCGTACTTATTTCTCGCTACTAGTAGGTCTTGAAATTAAATTAATATTTAAAAAATAGGTATACATATATTCTTTAAAATATAGGTCTACCTATGTCTTTTGTATAATAGTGTTCGGTTCGAATTTCCATTTTTTTTTTGTTTCAGCTCAAAGCATTTCCCACACCATTAAAAGAAACAATAAATGATTAAAAAACAAAAATTATAAAAAGAAAATTATTAGAGTAAGTAATTTGTAAATCATACTGAATAATAAAACTATTTAATAAATGTTTTGTTTAATTTGTCTTAACCTATTGTGACAACCCTACCAAAATAGGTAACAATTATGCACGTTCTTAAGAAGCTTTGCCTCTGTTCCGTTTGTATACTCATGTGCCTAGTACACGCACATCACGCCGCCTCGCGCCAGTGCAGCGCCGTGATGTCGAAATAAAAAAATATTAAGCATTTTCAAAGTTAATGCTTTTGAGCTGAAATTTTGTACAGAGATTCTAGACCAGACACACTCTTCAACCCGTTTGTATTGATATACCCTTTCTGTAACACCCTGTAAATATTGTGTATGAATACGTCGCGCAACGAGTTATGAGCGCTGACCTTGAAGAAAACAGACGCCACAAACCCTTATGCCTTAGTAATAAGGGTTCGTTTCGCTTGTTTTTTTTCAAGGTCAGTGCTCATAACTCGTTGCGCGACGTATATACATCCATTTTTCCTCAATGCGAAACATCTTTGCGTGGGAACGGAACTAAGTTGTTTAGGTAGGTAATAACAATGTTTATTTAACTATCCAATTAACCTGTTGCGCGTCTAATTAGCAGACACAATAATAAAAATATTGTTATCGGTACCTACACATGGCACACGGTGTATACTCGACGTGCGAAGAGTAGCACGCATGGGGATATGCTCCAACGAAGCTTTACATTTCCCGAAAATTTGTTGAGAGAGGTTTTGATCTTCGTCAAACCTAGGACTTTATGACCTACAAGGAGATATCGATAACCTCCTCATGTTTTATAAGAATAATGCGTCAGTGAGCGCCAGCGGAGTTCGCACAGCTGAATTTTGGGCCAAATTTTTTTAAACTTTTTGCTTTCGGTAGCTAAAAAGTATGAATAATCCTTCCAGAGGCGATACTAACATCCAGGGTGCTTTTACATATTTATTATGTTGATTTTGTAATCAACTTGATTTATTTATTTCACCAAAAACAGAAGTACTTTTTTTCGTAAAGACGCCAGCACATCAAGCTACCCGAAACTTAAATTTTCCCAATCAAACTTAAACTTAATGCTTTAGCGATTTTGACAGATTTTAGTAGCTTGATGTGCTGGTGTCTACATGTACATTGTTACCTTTTTTTTTGTATTATAAAAGCCATTTAAAAAGGGGTAGATTTTTTTTTATACTGCGCATTTTGATATACATATACTTACTCCATTACATTAGAAAAAAGAGGCTCGCAGAAGCAGGAGTACGAAACCTTTTATTTTCAAGTTAAGTTCAATTTTAATAAATAATGTAGATATGTGCTTTTTTTGTAAGTAACAATGTATGGCATACAATGAAGCATATTCTATCTAGATACTCGTCATGATGCTTGGATAGGTATATGAAATGAAACAATTTTTATGAACAATCAGTTTATTAAAAACAACTTTATCACAATGGCAAGTCCATATTATGTTTTCAACAAACCAAACGAATACGACGCAAAACACCACTTAACAATTTAGTCAATGCTCAAAGTCAAAGTCAAATAACTTATTTCAAATAGGCAAATTCAAGGCACTTTTGAACGTCAAAAATTTCAATAGAATAGAACCATAAACCGACAAAATAAAAAAAAACACGTGCCGCCACAACTTATGAAGGGAATAGGTAACATTTTAGATTTGGTAGAGTTTAATGACATAAAAAACGTTCCCGGTACTGTCCGTCCCTGCTTCTTTTAGATTTTAAACATTGACACGACAATATTTTACGTAAGAACTAAATAATATTAAATGAAAGCCTTGTAGGTAATTTCAGAAGGTAGATAGGTTAAATAAGTACAATTAAGTGTGACTGCTGTTATTTAAATTGATTATATTTAACTCCACATCAATCTTGGCTGTAATAAAGTTTGTTGTACTTTTATTACAAAGTTTGCACCTAAAAAAGCCTTTTTTAACTTCTGTGTAAATGGAGTATAGGAACTTGCAGAAATGCGTTACGAAAAAGATTATCTACCCTCTATAAAATGCAAGTTCTGCAGTTCGATAATCCTTTATCTGTAAAGCAATGCTAACTAAGTTCGTCGCCCTTGAAATAAACGATACATCATTAACATAAACAAGTTGAATAATCATTTTATTAGGAAATCAATCTAATTGCCAACAACCACAGATAACAAATAGTCGGCGGGAAACGGTGCGAGACGCATGTGCGCTGCGTGTTCATAGGTCACCGTGCCAATAGTGCAGCTTTACCCACGCCACATCAATTTAAACTCTATCTTCTTCAAAATAGAGTTGGTTTTCGAATAACTGACAGCTCACCAGCAGACTGCCCATAGACACTGATAAAGCACCCGGATGTCCCGCCATGATTGTTTAAAAGAATAATGATTTTTTTTGCGTTTGGTTGTTCGGTATCGCTGTATCCTGTTGATATTGGTGCCATCGATTCTATTCGTGTAACGATATTGAGTTCATTGTCGCTGATAAATTGAAAGGACTTGATTTGGACTCTGACTTGATTTGAACTCTGTATTTTTATTTGCGGTCTGATATAATATATCAACGCACAGCCTACTGTGCATTCAGTCAGGACTTTCTCTAGGAGCAGCGGTTTAGGAATTGCTGGTCCTAGAGACATAAAATTTGCAGGGTGTATTCTTTGTGAAGAGTAGATATTCACTAAGAAAGGGTTTTTCGAAATTCCACCCCTAAGAGGGTGAATGGGGAGGGTGAAATTTCATGAAATGTAATAGTAATGCAGTTGACTGCCTCGAAGGTCTAGTGCTCGCAAGCGTTGCTTCCGAGCATACGATCTTGGGTTCTATTCTCAGGTCGGGCAAAGTGATATTGGGTTTTCCATCAGGGATTTCTCAGTAGCAGCCCGGAGTCTGGATTTGCGCCCGGTTGATGGCAATTGGCTAGGCTCCAATTACATGGGATTTAAACATAACTGGCGAAATATGGGTGTTACTATAGGTACACCCCTGCCTAACCCGTCGGGCATAACAGGCATGATGTTATGTTATATGATAATGCAGTAGTCTCTCCTACATTTCATTGAAATCAGCAAAACATACAAATATGTCGCCCCGATTCTAAAAAAAATTGCAGCGCGCAGTCGTCGCTATGTCAAAAACAGTACCCTAAGATATTGCGTTAGATTTCACCTTTGTCTAAAATGGTCTATCATTGAAACTGTCCCGTCCACATAAAACACGACAGTCTTCAAAACCAGAGTGAACAGAAATCTTGTGGGCATGTTCGTTCCATAATAGACTCATCCATCGTTTTCTATCAGGCGTGATCGAGGTTAAGTGTCCAAACACACTATGCCGAAGGTACGCCGCCGAAATTCCGCGGCTGATTTTACGTTCCGACTTATTCGGCTGATATGACACACCGTAAGTGCCGAACTTACGCGACAGAAATTCAGTTGCGTAACTTTGTGTGTACAACGGGCGCCTCCCGCTGCTCCCCGCCCCGGATCTTCTTTGGCAATCGAACCGAACTTCCGTCGCGTATAATGTGTGCTCTACAGAATACGTTGCCGCCGAATTGCCGCTGAACTTACGCTCAACCGAAATTCGGCTGTACGCTATAACGCAACGTAATTTCGGCATAATGTGTCGTCAGTAATTCAAATAACATTGCAGGCGTAATCATGCCGAACTTCGGTCGCGTACCTTCGGCATAGTGTGTTTAGACACTAAGAGCTGACCCATTTTGCGTAAAAAAAAACTATCTACCAAATTAACCTATTGTTCTCTTTACTTCCAGTGGAATACGTAGACACAGAGTACAGTTTGTGGCTGACATGGTTCCTGATGCCGGTCATCGTAACCTTCCTCCTGCCGGCCGTCATCATAGTGCTCATATACATCAGTGCCATTATCTTCCATCTATATAGGCTTTACAGGTAAGCAAAGAAATATTAGACACTAGCTGCTCCCCGCGGTTTCACCCGCGTAAATGTCGATCCCGTGGGAATATCGGGATAAAAATTAGCCTATATGTTAATCCAGGGTGTCAGCTACCTCCATGCAAAATTTAATCAAAATTGGTCCAGCCGTTTGAGCGTGAAGAAGTAACAAACATATAAACACACACACACACACACTTACAAACTTTCGCCTTTATAATATTAGTGTGATTAATAATAGGTTAGATTTGAAAAATTCGTCTGCAGCAATGGATTAGCAATATTCATCAACATGATTCAGATTTCGATTGAAAGTGTTTTACGCAATTATGGTGCTGGCTGAGAAGATTGCCTCCATCTTTGTTGCATTGAATAGGTTAGTAACACAACGTGAATATGACCGCGTTCAAGGGCAGCACTTACTTTGATCGCATCGAACACATTTTTTGAATAAACCAGTTCTTGAGTTTCAAATTCAGGCCCAACAAAAAGTCGACCAAGATAATGATGAAGCAGAAGCAGCCAGTGTTACATTAAATTCAAGGGCAAACTTATTATTCAGGGCTCCTCTGTTTATACAGTGTTAAATTAAATTAGCTACCGAAACTGCAGATGTAATGGGTATTAATACAGGAAGATTTTTTTATCACCATTCAAATTTTTACAGGGTGTTCTACCCATGAATATGAACAACTTTCACCATGGGACCAACTCTGAAATCACAGCTAATTTTTATTCGTGATTTCAGAGTTGGTCCCATAGTGAAAGTTGTTCACTTAAAAAAAAAAGGACACTAAAGGAAATGCCGTTCTAAGGATTTCAATAATACCTTTGACCAACCATTTATTTAAAAATTGGAAGGTATTTACTAATACTACTCTGTCAGTTTGTTTTGGTTTATCATTTTTAGATAACGAAAACCATCACGTCTGCAGAGTTCCGCTAACTAAATTAATGTGACCTTGTATAGGTTATCGCCCCACGCACATTTTGATGAGGTGCAATAAGCTTATGACATGTAAATTGCTACCCGAAAAAAATTTGGCCCGGCAGCGATTTGCAACAAGATGGAAGATTGAGCAACATAACAAGGTGGACGTGTAGACTTTTTAGGAGGTCCACATATTGGATGGAAGCCATTTTTGTTTTGATTAATTTCATCATCATTTTCTTGCCTTTATTGCGTACTAGCTGCGCCCCGCGGTTTCACTCGCATAAGTTTCGATCCCGTGGGAATATCGGAATAAAAACTATCCTATGTCCTTCCCCGGGGCTCAAACTATCTCTATACCAAATTTCATATAAATCGGTTCAGTGGTTTAGGCGTGAAGAAGTAACAAACATATAAACACACACACAGACACTCTCACAAACTTTCGCCTTTATAATATTAGTGTGATAGTGTGATTGCTACCGATCTCTAGGAGATTTCTTGACAGTTGAAGGGGTATAGCCAGCCACATTCATACCCAAAACTTTTTGGCTCCTCTCTCCTCTCTTAGTTTTGATTCATTTTTTTTTATTCAGCCTCCACTGCACTGTTGAGCAAAAGCCTCCTCCAAATCCGTCCATGCATCCTTTTCTAGCGCCACCTCGATCCAACACTTATACCCCTTAGTAAGACTGGTTGTCAGATTTTCGGGCTTCTGACGACCCTTAACGACGGTCAAAGATCCACGAATGACAGCCGGGACCAACGGCTTAACATGCTTTCCGAGGCACGGAGGGTCTTGGTATGTAAAGATGGTCACCCATCCACGGACCAAACGCGGCAAGCGTAGCTTAACCTGATCGAACGACCCGTGCTGTTTGACCATCTGACCTTAATTTCAAACACAAACTAATCAGTTATGATCCCAAAAATGTAGTTCACCAAGTGGTCAACATCCCAAACACGCATACAGCACGTATTCCCTAAAACAACAAAAAAAAATTAATACGAGGTCTGTCACCTTCTTAATTAAAAAAAAAGAATTTCTCGATAACGTTGGCACCTTGAAGACCTCCTGACATTTCTAGATAAACGTGAAATATCGTAGACAATGGCCAGACGGTTTAATTAGACGGTAATAACAGTAATAATATGTCCAATTATTTTTTATAGTTATCTGGAGAAAGACTTATGATTAAACTTTGTCCGGACGCCCGCCGCCGTCTCGTCGCTGGGGCGTGTGTCATGCAGTGTGCCCGTGATTGGAAGATTTTGATGTAAAAGGGACCAGCATAGCTTTTATACAACCATCCGACAGGCTATCGTATCGAAAACGATACATTTCGATAACCTGATTTGCCTTACCCCCGACAGCAAAACGCTGTCGGAAGAATAGCGGTCGTCTAATTGATTTAAACTGACAAAATTTTCGGGTTTTGGACTTGTGAACAGCGTTTAGGGTACTCCTACGATAACATTGATTGATTTTCGATACCGTACGGCAGCGTATCGAGTGGTTGTGAATAGATGCTGTGGAGTTATTGCCTACCACACTCAGGGCCATCTTAACCATATTGGGCTCCGGGGCGTGAAAATTAGCCTGCGCCCCAATTTTTGTGTTTTATTTTTTATTTAATACTTATTATATAAAATTAGATACATTTTCAAACATCAAATTAAATTTTTCGGGCTTTAAAATCAGCAATAATTTTTTTTATGATATCGTCTGTTTTGTAATCAATTTTCTATTCGATAGGTAGGTATACTATAGCTAATGTCAATATATCTTGACTTGAGTCATAGTTAATCGTATGTAGTTTTTTATTCATTTCAATTTCGAGAATTTTAACGCACCCCTTGCACCCCCGGGTAAAGACGGCCCTGCACACTATCAGTAGCTATGACTTCATGTTGACAGATCAACAACATTAATTGCGTTATTTACGTTGTTAAGCAGGCACAAATTTCTACGAGGTTCTAGAATCTTGTGCTGAATTCATAGTTACAGATTGCGCGTTTTTAAGGGGCTTATGGCTAAGTAATAACAGCCGCACGGGTCGATCGATCATGTTAAGCTACGCTTGCCTCGGCTGGTCCGTGGATGGGTGACCATCTTCACATACCAAGACCCCTCCGTGCCTCGGAAAGCACGTTAAGCCGTTGGTCCCAGCTGTCATTAGTGGATGTTTGACAGTCGTTACGGGTCGTCAGTAGCCCGATAGTCTGACAACCAGTCTTACCAAGGGGTATCGTATTACCCAATAACTGGGTTGTGGAGGTCAGATAGGCAGTAGCTCCATGTAAAATGCTGGTATTCAGCTGCATACGGTTAGACTGGAAGCCGACTCCAACATAGTTGGGAAAAGGCTAGGCAGATGATGAGTTTGCGCGTTCACGTCCCTGCCACACTGTATAATAAAATGCAAGTGCATGCTATGTGCTGCTCAAGGTAAAAAAAAAACAATAAGTACTTAGGTTAGGTAAAGTGGTAGTACGGTCACCATCAAAAGTTGATTAACACTTCAGTTTTTTTTAATCTTAGTTATTGAGCAAAATATTTGTTCAAAATTGCTGCAGAAGAATTTTTTTTAGAATATATACTCTTGTCTATTATGTGAAAAGCTAAAAATCAGTTTATTGAAAAAAGATGTTGTCAATTTAATAACATGTAAAAATGATAGTGTTAATCGACTTTTGATGCTGACTGTACCTCTGCCATCTTAGGTAAACAATACAATGCACATGCGATCTTATGTAACAACTTGTATTACCTGCACGCGAGCAGTAATCAGATAATCGGGCGCGAATATACCTACACTTCACTTTTATTCCCACGAAAGAATAATACGGTCATGCCTTTCAGAATCCCGGATCCCGGAATCGTTTGATTCAATTCGATCACTAATCTGTTAGATAGATAAATCAATTTCCACTAACTAAGTTCTTGACCACATTGTGCACATTATCATTTTTTATTGATATTCCATTTGTTTTGAATAAAATAAAGATACTAAATCAAAATAACCACTGCTATAATTTCATTAAGTTTGTTATAGTGGTTTTTACAAAATTGTTCAATCCCGGGAACCCAGGATTACTTATTTATTCAGAAAGGAATGACCATATTATTCTTTCGTGGGAAGAAGTTTAGGTATTATAAGCGCCCGATTATCCGATCACTGATAATAAGGCACCATCATCTTCCCACTGCTGGGACAGTAAGGAAGCGGGCCGTAATCCATCACGCGGGCCCAGTGCGAGTTGGTGGATTTGCGAAACAATAATTCGTGCTAATACTAATATTATAAATGCGAAAGTAACTCTGTCTGTCATTTTTTGCCAGTGGGAATGGGTTCACAGGCATGGTTTGGAGTCGGTACTTAGCGGTTCTTGTCATTTCGGTACCTGGGTATCGGTTCCAGACGAGTACTGGTACTCCACCTAATTCAGGTACCCGGCGTGTATCACAAATCTCATATTTGTATGAGGAACCTCGTACGATTGGCAACCTTGAGGCTGCATTTCTACTAGAGTTGAGCGAGGATGCGTAGCGAGGAATGTGTGTCAAACTAACCAATAACAACGCTAACTTAGTTTAAGCTATGAAAATGAAGCGATGTTATTGGTTTGTTTCACACACATCCCTCGATACGCATCCTCGCACATCTCTGGTGGAAACGCAGCCTAAAGTTTATACCTATTAATTAACTATGTTTTTTACTTACTAGGTATATTTGTTTTCTCACTCTTAACTTACGGAAATATTTGTTTGGCACCGGTACAGTACCGATACTGATTAGAAATACTGATAGAACACTGGAACTATGTCTGGTACCGGTACCAATAGTATAGATACTACTCTATACACAACACTACTGGTACGGTCAGCAGCAAAAGTCGATTAACACTTCAGTTTTTTCAATTTTAGTTATTGAGCAAAATATTTGTTCAAAATTGCAGCAGAAGAAAAAAATTTAGAATATAAACTCTTTGCTATTATGTAAGAAGCTAAAAAGCAGTTTAGTGATAAAATTGCACGGTGTGTTAGAAAGCCCGATTTTGTTGCATGCCCTTTTTATTACAGAAATCGATAGTATTTATCATTTAAAGCACTACAGTCAAAGTCCGGCATCGATACGACTTGTAGATGTTTTTTAAAAAAATCTCAAAGTTGCTGTATAACCGGGTCATGAAAATAATAAAAAAAATTATACAACGTGTAACGTTAAATGCGCAAAACCTCTTAAGGGGTCATTGTACTCATCATTATGAACAACTTTTACTATGGGACCAAAGCTGAAATCGCGAAAAAAAAATCAGTTGTTTCCTACATTTATGTTCGAGTAACTCGTCAAAATGTACTAAACAGCTGATTTTTTTTTGCGATTTCAAGATTGGTACCATAGTAAAAGTTGTTCATAATGATGAGTACAATGACCCCTTAAGAGGTTTTGCGCATTTAACGTTACACTTTGTATATAAAAAACCAGCCTACATATTTAAATTTCCATTATAATTACTAATCAAACTTATAATACCTAACTATCTGACAAGTTTTCGTGTCTGTATTGCAAATAGATCGCGAAATATTAATATTTTTATGTTTTTTACTTTTTATTTAATTTCTTGGCAATAATGCTACCGCATTATTGCCAAGAAATTAAATAAAAACAACAAAACAATGACAATCGTCTGGTCAAATATCTCCATCTAATACCTTAGATGGAGATATTTGACCAGACGATTGTCAACATGTATGTCTATCGGCATTATTAAAACCACAATCTAATTCAGCGTTATTTAGAAGTTATGAGAATTTTCAGTTATATCCGGATTTTTTTGTACTAGGGTTGTCACTTTAACCAGAATTTTAAATTTAATATTTTTTATAATTTTGAGTTTAGCTGAAAGAAGTCGTATATATTATCGATTAATTATCTTTATATGTGCATTTACCAATAACTGAAACTATACCCATGGGCACTCTTATTCTTTGATTCTTTCGCTTAGTCCGCCTGGGTGGGTACCACCGACTCGTCTATTTCTGCCGCCAAGCAGTAGTGTTGGACTATTGTGTTTCGGTTTGAAGGACAGTTAGCCAGCAAAATTATAGGCACGTGAGACAGAACACACCTTAAAGTCTCAGGGTGGGTAACTGCCGTCTCATTTATACTTGCGCGACATGTCTAGAGGGACGATAGGTGGTATAGGCGACGATGACCGCTTATAACTTGTAAGTTTTCTAAAACCAGTTAATGCGTAAAATGTTCTAGTGGATGATCATTCGTCATTCACTGAACATGATGAAGATACTTTAATTATTCAAAATGAAAAACAAGATTTATAATTTTTCAGTTTTTTGTAAATATTTTTAGTTTTTACAACCCGGATAAAACTTGACATTTTCGAATGTGACAACCCTGGCTAAAATAGAAAAATTCTCATAACTTCTAAATAACGCTGAATTAGATTGTGGTTTTAATAATGTCGATAGACATACATGTTGACAATCGTCTGGTCAAATATCTCCATCTAATACCGCATTATTGCCAATAAATTAAATAAAAAGTAAAAAACATAAAAATATTAATATTTCGCGATCTATTTGCAATACAGACACGAAAACTCGTCAGAAAGTTAGGTATTATAAGTTTGATTAGTAATTATAATGGAAATTTAAATATGTAGGCTGGTTTTTTATATATAATTTTTTTTTATTATTTTCATGACCCGGTTATACAGCAACTTTGAGATTTTTTTAAAAAACATCTACAAGTCGTATCGATGCCGGACTTTGACTGTAGTGCTTAAAATTATAAATACTATCGATTTCTGTAATAAAAAGGGCATGCAACAAAATCGGGCTTTCTAACACACCGTGAATTGTTGTCAATTTAATAACATGTAAAAATGACAGTGTTAATCGACTTTTGCTGCTGACTGTACTAGTTCCCAAAAATAGACCGCTCTTAGCGATAAGCCCGCCCATTGTGTCACCCATTGTAGTCTCTATATTTATGTCTGTAATTTATATGGTCTACATAATAAAGAGTAAGTAATAAGTTTATTCATCAAAAAAGTAAAATACAATGTGACGGATTCGGTGAGTCACAACCTAAGCATCGCTTGTATCTTGTGGCTCTAAAGAGTATTCTGTTCTATTCTATACTGGTATTTCAAGCCCTAGTCAAAGGCGTCTAACGTACGTTGACAGCTCGTTGACGTTTGAGAAAGTTTTCTCTCTTAACTACAAGTATACTCAATTGTTACCTGTTCCTTGATTTCAGATTGAAGGTCGTGGATGGCGTGCAACCTGATTGGAAGCAGGCTGCCCGACTCGCGGTCTGCGCGCTTTGGGACGCGCACGGGTGGCTGTGGCATGGTAAGTCTGTTATAGCCCTTTCTCAGTTATTTTACGTCTGACAGCAGCAATCTTATAGTTATGAGAATAAAGATCACAATGATTCTGACAGACTTGTCACTGGCAGCAACGCAACAGCAACCTTATTTGAATGAGGATAAAGTTAACTGTGATTTTGACTTGGACTGTGATGCAAAATCAGAGGTTTATCATTCTAAATCTGCGCACGCAGTCAGTTGCACACGTACAGTACCCGGCGATAAATATTGCACATCGACCTTTGGAAAGAAACAATCGGCTAATTTCGGCTTCGTAGTGCGTTATCTCTGTCGCACACTACCTATGTGACGTTAACTGACGTTTTGTCAGTCGTTGTTCAAGTGCGATAGAGTGCGGTCGCGTCCATTTCAAAATATATATCTAGAGTTGTTAACACCCCCAAATTTAAATAATTTAAAGTTGTATTATGGCATCTTTAGGAAAAATAGGGGAACCTTTTTATTTTACCCCAACCTAAAGCAATCATTTATAGAAAAATTGGTGTATTTTATACAAAGAATAAAAAGAATTATCCAAAGAAGCAAATCATAATTGTTTTAACAGCTCCTAATAGATACCGGACTGTTTGTATTTCGTGCGACAGAGATAACGCTCTACGAAGCCGAAATTAGCCGATTGTCACTTTCCAAAGATCGATGTGCAATATTTAGCGCCGGGTACTGTATAAGGGTCTAGCGTAGGAGGTACTTTGGCCATTAACGTAGCTTTAATATCTTTTTTGAATAAAAGAATTACCTATATTAAAATGACAGAAACCGACGAAACCGTTTCAGTAAACGATGCTGAACAAACAACTTTCATAATGTGCATTCATCCAGTTACCTACATATTGTTGTATTTTATGCAGCATATATTGTATTTGGCATAGACATCGTGGCACGCCCAGACGGAGATGGCGGGATGAGCAGCACCCTAATTGCGTAACACACTATCAATCGGAATCTGAATAATTTTGAAGCCAATTGCTAATCCATTGCTTCATAAGTTCGAAAAATTTGTCTGCTCAACACGTAAATAACGCAATGATTGTTTTTAAACTGTCAAAATGAAACCGATTCCGATTGATAAAGTGTTACGCAATTGCCCCGCTGGACTCCTTCAACAAGAATTGGTCCTTAGCAGCTTTGAGCAGAGAGAAGTGGAAAGAGAGAAGGGAGGCCTTTGCCCTGCAGTGGGACACCACAGGCTGATAAATAATACTGTATTTAGTGCTGCATTTGTTTTTGTATCTATATTTTTTTTGTCTTGTGCAGTGGTTTAGATCGCTTGTTTTCCTGTGATGAAGGTGATGAAAGCCTACAGTTTGCATTTCACACGTCTCATACTTTTCCCCAGGCTACGACATCCAAGGCCTGGAGAACGTCCCGGACGGCCCGTTCTTGGTGATCTACTACCACGGCGCGCTGCCCGTCGACATGTACTACTTCACAGCCAGGATGCTGCTGTTCAAGAGGCGGCATATACACACAGTTGCCGACCGGTTCATGTTTAAGATACCTGGTTTGTACTCCTAATACTGTGTATTTTTTTTAACTCCCCCATTGGTCTCGTGGTCTCAAGCGCGACTGCTGAGCGTGGGGTCCTGGGTTCGATTCCCGGGTCGGGCAAAGTGTTATTGAGTTTTTCCATTAAGAATTTCTTAGTAACAGTATGTATACCCCCGTGCCTCGGAAAGCACGTTAAGCCATTGGCCCTGCGCCTGATCTCTCTCCCGTCGTGTCGGATTGCCGTCCCATCTGACTATGAGAGTGAGGGAAGAGGGAGTGCACGTGTGTCTACGCGCACACTTGTGCACTATAATATCTCCCGCGTCAAAGGC
The DNA here is from genome assembly GCA_947508005.1 of Amphipoea lucens. Taxonomy (NCBI): domain Eukaryota; kingdom Metazoa; phylum Arthropoda; class Insecta; order Lepidoptera; family Noctuidae; genus Amphipoea; species Amphipoea lucens. Next base: position 11,375,120 of record OX382375.1, read on the forward strand.
TAGTCTCCGTTGAGATTGGCCGCCGTGACCGAAATACGGTCTAGAGGACTTTATTTATCATCCCAGTAGTATGAGAAAAGATTGCATTTAGCGAAAAGTGAGATGAATGTGGAAAGTGACATGACTAGACAAAGTATGAAATGAGTATACAATGGCAGGTGGCAGGGACATCGAGCGCAATCTGTTACCATCAATCAATCAACTCAGCCTATCGCAGTCCATTGCTGGACATAGGCCTCTCCCAGACTGCGCAACAGCACCCTGTCCTCCGCCTTCCGCATCCAGTCTACCCCAGCCACCTTCTTTAGGTCGTCCGTCCATCTAGCTGGGGGGCGTCCCACACTACGCTTGCCGGTACGCGGTCTCAACTCCAGGACTCGTCTGCTCCACCGGCCATCAGTCCTTCAACAGACATGGCCAGCCCACTGCCACTTCAGTTTGCTTACTCTGCAAGCTATGTCGGTAACCTGTTACCATGGATTCATAAATGAGTCTTGATCCCCTAAAGTAGATATTTTTGTAGTGTCAGTCTGCTAAACAATAATTTCCCTGACTGTAAGGGGCCGTCTCCACGACCGAGAGAATCGCGGCGATAGTCTCGCCGTGTCATCAAATTTTCGCCGCGATTATGTCGCCGTGTGGAGACACGTTCTAAGAGAGTGTATAGAAATACGTGGCATGACGATAATATCGCCGCGATTCTCTCGCTCGTGGAGACGGCCCCTAAGAAGTCCAGTTTACTGACGAAATTAAAATAAAAAAAAACTCTTCAAACTCAAACTCAAAGCATTTATTTCAATTAAACCCAGGCACTTTTGAATTGTCAAAATTAAGTAGTCGGTCAGTTAGTCAGAAAGTTGAAGCTAGTTGCCCAACTTAAACTCACCTTCAACTTTCCAGGCTGGGCAACCCTCCTAGAAGGCCTATGCGTGATCCCGGGCACAGTACAGACATGCGCGTCCGTGCTGCGCGGCGGCAACGCGCTGGCCATCTCACCGGGCGGCGTGTACGAGGCGCAGTTCGGAGACCACTACTACAGGCTTAATTGGAGGAACAGGATCGGTTTCGCTAAGGTTGCGCAGGAGGCGAAAGTGGTAAGTGAATGACAAAAGTTTTTTTTTTTTATATATTTTTGGCCGTACGCGTGCATATTGTTATTTCGTTTTGTCTTATCTGAAACGATGATATCTAATCGTAATGATATGCAGTTGAAAAATGCAAAGATGGTTGCGTCATCCCATATGTACGCACATTTTCCCCAACTTGTTTTTTTTTTTGTGTTTGTGTTCTTTCTCTGCATCATGTTTACCGGAAACTTATTTTTCCTTTCTTTTATTCCTCGACAGCCAATAGTCCCGATGTTCACACAAAACGTGCGCGAGGCGTTCCGCACAGTGGGCTGGCTGCGCGGCGTCTGGCTCAAAATATACGCGACCTTCCGCATGCCGCTGGCGCCCGTGTACGGGGGCTTCCCCGTCAAGCTCATCACTCATCTGGGCAAGCCCATACCGTATGACCCGGAGTTGACGCCTGAGCAGTTACAAAAGAAGGTGAGAATATAAGCTATAACTAACATACTAGGTAACTAACAGCGCCCCGCGGTTTTACCCGCATAAATCTCGATCCCGTGGGAATATCGGGATAAAAAGTATCATATTTCCTTTCCCGGGACTTAAACTATCTCTATACCAAATTTCATCTAAATCGGTTCAGCGATTTAAGGAGGTAACAGACAGACACACTTTCGCATTTATAATATTAGTATGGATTAGGGGATAGCATTACATAATCTGAAAGGTTTATTCTTACAAAAACTCTTGGAACAAATAACTGAGAAAACTTACTTTATGTAACAATAGACATAAAAAAATGGGGTTTCATTTTCATGTGAATTTCAAACAGAAAAATATTTATCTGATATAAAAATATCATCATCAATTTTAAAAATCCTTACATTTACTTTTCCTTAATTCTTCCTCCAAAATACTCAAAATAAATCAATGCTCTATTTCCAGGTCGCAAGCGCAATAGAAGAATTAGTAGAAGAACATCAAAGGATCCCAGGCAGCATCCTGCAAGCGTTGCTGGAGAGAATCCACGAAATGCCCAAGAGGAGCAAAAAAGTTCCTCCGGTCACCAACGGAAAGTGCCAAAACGGCACTTTGAACGCCAATGACAACAGTGACGAAAGTGCAATAAGTGACAAATCGAAAGTTTCGTAAACACTCTAAAAGTGATACTAGTGACTGATTTTGTATTTTTAATAATAATTATTATTAAGTGGCGATCGGTTGGTGTTAATAGAGAGAATTGGCTGTTTAGAATTTTCTAATTATTTTTTTTTTATATTTCGGCCATTTTAGTGTTAGGTCCGATGGTACACTCGGCGACACATCAAGCTATGCATTTCCAGATTTAGCTGACCTCGCATTGTATGGGCTTTTCGTACCATGAGAAGTCGGCTTATACAACACCCTAAAACACACTATCAATCAGAATCTAAATCATTTTGAAGCAAATTGCTAATCCATTGCTTCATAAGTTCGATAAATTTGTCTGCTCAACACGTAAATAACGCAATGAATGTTGTTGAACTGTCAAAATGAAACCGATTCCGATTGATAATGTGTTACGCAATTGCCCCGCTGGTTATGTTTAGCTTGATGTGTAGTGTATAGTTATGTTTAGCTTGATTTGTAGCCGTGCGTACGATATATCCAGATGTATAAATATTTTTTGGGACTAAACTCATTTGTATAACAGATTAAAATCATCTTCATCATCATCATTTCAGCCGAAAAATGTCCACTGCTGGACATAGGCCTCCCCCAATCACATCCACTTCGACCGGTTCTGTGTTTCCCGCATCCAACGGATTCCTGCGGCCTTCACAAGGTCATCGGTCCACTTTTGTATCTTTGTGTGATTAAAATAACTACCCTTGAAAATAAGACAATATACAGGAAAATAATTACTACGTGAAATCCATTGCAACAATGTGTTCGCAAAAAAAATGTCAAACGTCGGGGAAATCACTTTATTTTGATTTCTCGTTTATTTCTCTTATTAGTTGTGCGTTAATTTCGGTTATTAGGTACAGGTTTATTCATTAGTTTATAATACAATATAAAGTCGGAGAAATTCATTATTAAGCCAATCGAGTACACCCCGATTCAAACTTTATGGCGGCTCGGAACACGAGGCGAGTCGCTGCGCAGTAACAAATTCACGTGACAGCGGGGGTGAGGGGGGAGGTACTGCGCAGCAAATAGCACACTTCAGAGCCGCCATACAGTGTGACGCGTACTAACTTAAACTGTCAGTATAATCAAATCCCACCTGTCATTATTTGACAATTTTATGAAATGGCACGATAAATTGTCGTAGTGTGTCAACTTGCTAAATAATTAATTTCACTGACTGTACTTTTATTAAGAATTTTTAGTCATTACCTTTGGACCATATTTTTCCTTTTATACAAATGAGTTCAGCATTCCATAAGCATTTAAAATTACCGCTTCTTCACAGTTGGGTAAAAACAAACTTCTAATGTCGCTCCACTAACTTTAGTTATAGTTAAGCCGCCATTTTTAAATGTACAGTGTTCGTTAGTCAAGCCCTGCATTAATATTAATTTTAAAAAAACATCTATAGTGTATTTCGACTTTGTTGTCATATTTGGTAAACAAACATGGTATCAAAATCAAGAGACTTATATTATTAAGAGGCAAAATTGTTTGTTGAGGATTACAAAAATTCTTGCACTAATGTAAAGCTACACATTTCCGAGAGATTAAGAATCTGTTTACATTTTAAAACTAGCTACGCCCGCGTGGATGTCGAAAATTATCTCATGGGAAGGTGCTACCGGGACAAAAAGTAAGAATAGAATATACTATACTCTCCCCCCTCACTCTCTCTTCCCCCCCTCTCTCTCTAAGCCTCAGTCTTTCCCCAAGATGCCATCTATCTCCTTGCCAAATTTTATCCAAACCCTTTCAGTGATTAAGGCATGAAAAGGTAATATACAGAGTTACTTTCGAATTTATAATATTAGTATGGACTAGCAGCGCCCCGCGGTTTCATAATATCGGGATAAAAAGTATTCCATGTGTTATTCTGATGTATAAGCTATATTACTGTAAAGTTTCATCAAAATCCGTTCTGTAGTTTTTGCGTGAAAGAGTAACAAACATCCATCCATCTATCCTCACAAACTGTCGCTGCGCCCCGCGGTTTCACCCGCGTTAATGTCGATCCCGTGGGAATATAGGGATAAAAAGTAGCCTATATGTTAATCCAGGGTGTCGGCTACCTCCATGCAAAATTTTATCAAAATTGGTCCAGCCGTTTGAGCGTGAAGAAGTAACAAACATATAAACACACACACTCACAAACTTTCGCCTTTATGATATTAGTGTGACGAATTATAGTAGGAATAACAAAAAGAATCACTAGGACGAAGTGGCAGGCTGAAGCTAGTTTTAACATCTAAACAAATCCTAATGACGTATGTGAAAAAGATCTTTGAAAACTCTACTCTTGAAATTAAAATGTCTGTATACTCTGTATACCATATTTGTTTACGAAATAAGACAAGTTTAGCGGAATGCACTGTACTTTATGAGTAGCAGGTGCTAATACTCAATATTACGTTAGTACTTGCCTGTACATAGTGGCTTAGGATGGTCATACAACTTGTATGTTTTTCGTTACTTTGATGTGTTAGCCCATTCGCTACCGCGGACGCTTTTCGGCGTTTTTTGATTTAATATTTAGGTGCGAAATACGCCCATTGGCGTTTTTTTTTTAATTGCTTTTATCTTGGCAAAAACAAGTCACAAAAAATTATACATGCAATATATGCACATTGTTTTTTAAATACAAATATATAATAAATCGGCGTTCCATATTATCCTTATGAGGTGCGGAGGACGCCCATCGACGTTCGCGACGAAAAGTCCAGCTTTAGGCTAATAATCGTAATTTTTATCGCCGTAGCGAATGGGTAAAGCTGCGTTTCCACCAGAGATGTGCGAGGATGCGTAGCGAGGGATGTGTGTGAAACCAACCAATAACATCGCTTCATTGTTATAGCTTGAACTAAGTTAGCGTTGGTATTGGTTAGTTTTACACACATCGTTCGCTAAGCATCCTCGCTCATCTCTGGTGAAAATGCACCCTTAAAGAGTGATGGCGACGGCTGTCAAGAAAATGGCAGCGAGGTTTGCTGGTACGGTGTCAAAAAACGGTCTCTAGGAAAACATACCAACTTGCTTTCATAAATAACGTTTCAGTGACGTCATTCACCGGTAAATTGCAGACGCTCCCATGACGCGTTACCATGGATTCAGTATTATGATTCTGGACCGACGTTGAAATTTCTCGTTGGTTATGGGAAAAAAAATTGCTGTTCCATGTGCATTTTGACCACGTAGGTGTTGCACTTTTGTATGAAACAGCAGATTTTTTTTATATAACCGGCGAATAATTTTTCCTCTTGGGGGTTTAGAATCAAGTGCTGTAGTGTTAGCGCGTCGATATCCCTGGCACCCTTTATAGAACAAGTTGTGAAAAGTTCGTTTATCATCATAAGCCACTAGCTACAGGCCCCTAGGATTAGAATTAAGTTACACGTACTGCTTTCAAAAAGGAAGTTACGAAAAATCTATATTTTCTCGATAACTACATACATCTTAATTTAGAATAAAAAATATTTTCTATGAAAAATTTATTTGTAAAAGTTTTATTTGTGTCCAATCAATAAGAAATTATGAATGCATTCCCTTTATTTAGATTTTATTACATTTTAGCGTTTTATCGAATTTAAATTTTGCGAATTTGTAATGCTTTCGACATATCATACAATCATATAGTTACTTAATTGTGATAAATAAGAAAATGGGTTCCCAAATTCTTTGATAGTTTAAAATTGTCAAAACAATTCTTTGCTCTGTCTCTTTTTGTCATTGTAGTGATAGAAAGAGAGGTAAATATAAATAATGTATTTTTAATAGAAATTGTTAACTGAATTGTATAACTCTAACATTTAAAACTGCGATACAAAATAAGCATTTTTAGTATATAGTAACAAAATATATGTAATGGAATGATGTATTTATTAGTGTATAGTCAAAGTCGGGAGAAAAATACAGATGGCGTACTAGACAATCAGACTGACAGACAAATTGATGAAATAAAGATAATAAAGATTGAAATCGTTAGATTTTGCCTAAACCGTACTTATGTCGCGCGGAAAGCATGTATCCACAGATATAGATACACCTAGATAACGCAAGAGCACCTACTTCGCGTGCCAAAAATCGCACCAGTTTACGATCGAAAATCATAAGCCGCCACTTTTGCGCTCAGCCCTGCGTACTGCTGGCTGGATGAGAGCGCGAGCTTGTGACGTCATAGTAGGTAGTCAAAAAGTGGCTCGCTTAGTTTTCATACAGTTCGTGATAATTGCGTTATCTAGGTATATCTATATCTGTGCATGTATCAGAAAGATGTGGTCAAAGGGGATTGAGGATTTTTATATGAAGGCATTTTACTGTCGCGCCATTTTTTTTTTTTATAATAGCGGCTACGCATGAAACCTATATTTTGTAAATCGATAGCTGACATCAATGCAAACAGAAAACATGAGATCAAACCCCGTAAAGTGTCACGTTTCCGAAATATTAAACGTGGTTTTGGTTTAAATTGGTTACGGGGCCACCAATTTGAAAAAAAAAATCAAAATGGCGGACAGGGTATGCCACGGATCTTCAAAGCCCTTTCAGGGTGTGATACGGACCATTAAACTGAATAACTTTCTCCATGGTACGTTGGTCCCATCGTAATCGAGAAAAAATTATCAGCTGTTTAAGTTTTTTACGGGACAGTGGAAAATTTTTCTCGATTACGATGTTGGCCCCATGGAGGAAGTACTCCGTACTAAGCTAGGCTAGCTGACCACAGACGCTCGGCTTTCTTTACTTTTGAAAACAGATAACGAATATGTCAGTCTTGATTATCTATGGTCCGCCTTTTAATTGGCTGCAGTAAAATGACACAAGCTTTGTACGGACTAAGGGTTCTAATGTACGCGTAATCTAGGTACGTTGAATACGCGTACAGATGTAGTTGCAAGTTGTAGTAGCAAATTTTATACGGTTGTATACGCGTACTGCAGGTACGGACTAAGCGTTCCAATGTACGCGTAGTCGATTACGCGTACACAGGAGCGATAGACCGTACCTGCAGTACGCGTAATCGACTACGCGTACATTGGAACGCTTAGTCCGTACAAAGCTTTACTGTCATTTCGTAAAAAAATGATGCCACACTCTCTACTAGTGATGTGATTAAAACACTGAGACATTGTTTTAACCTCTCACACGTTTGCCCGCGTACCTGTCGACTACTTCGACATGTGGGGTGTCCCACATGTCGAAGTAGTTGAATGGACCCAGTGAAGTCATTGTTTTCATAATGACAATGACAGTAGTTGTGTACACTTGGTGTACCGTTGACGTTTCGAGCACTTTGTCTTATGTACGCTTGGTGTACAGAGGACGCTTGAGGGGTTTAGATATTCAAAATTGACCAATTTTGATTTACCTAACCGTAAACCATTAAATATTCTTTGTATTAATCGGATAAAAGTATGTGTTGTAGTTTCAAATCAGCGTAAATACATAAGTCTACTAAAGATAATTTTGTTTCAATTTTTACTCTAAAACCCCTACTATATCGATCTAAAAAAATATTTTTTTAAAGAAATAAAAGTTTTCATTAGGAATAACATTTACTGTACAGGATTATTTGCAAAACACGCAAAACCTCAAAAATAAGAATATTTAATTAAAAGAAATGTTTGTGATTAGAATTTAATGCTTTTTATAAATCCAATCCGCCCCCTTATTCACAAACATTTGATATGCTTCCGTATCGTATCGAACATTAACATTGTTATCGTAGGAGTCTTCTCAATGCTGTTCACAAGTCCAAAAACCGAAAATTTTGTCAGTTTAAATCAAATAGACGCCCGCTATTCTTCCAACAGTATTTGCTGTTGAGGGGAAGTCAAATCAGGTTATCGAAATGTCAGGTTTTCGATACGATAGCCTGTAGTATGTTTGTGAATCAGGGCTCCGATCACTGATGTGATGAAAAAACGATAATTAGGCCTTGCTCAATGTTTTTGTTGTAAAATTATATTATCCTGAATTTAATTGTAAAGTATCATCCTCTAATAATATTATCCTCTTTTATAAAATCAATTTAATATGGATCGATTTTAAACTGAAGGTTACTTGAATGAATCGATTTTTTTTTTACATCACTATTGAAATTTCGTTAAAGAGTGGTAACACATAATCTGTCATTTTACTGCAGCTATTTAATAGTCCACAGTGAATTAGTGCATTGTCCACTCTAGTGTAATTTTGTGAGATTTTCGAATAAATGAAGTCTGAAAAAGTGTAATCTCTTACTTTCGCTAATACTATGAGTCCAGCCGTAAATAAGGCACAGCGATGTGTTACACAGGGTCGAATAAAATTAGCTAGCGAAACACGTTAAACACTTGGTCCTTGTTGTCATTAAATCTTTGACAGTCGTTAAGGGTCATCAGTAGACCAAGTCTCTCCATGGGGTATTGTGTAACCTGTTAACTGGGTTGTGGAGGTCAGAAAGGCAGTCGCTGCATGGAAAAGGGTAGACGGATTGATTGAAACTCCGCAGATGTGATGGATATCTAAAATTCTAAACAAGATAAACCAAATACTTTTTCTCAACTTGTACTTCAAGTAATTACACTATCAACGGTCGTTGACCTGAAAAAACAATCAAGTATTTTTTTTTATCGTTTTTAGATATCGATACCCATCACGTCTGCGGAGTTTTGCTAATTTAATTTGACCTCGTATTTACGTTTGGATACTAATATTTTTATAAATAATAAATTTAATACTGCATCTAAAGCAGTGGCTAGCTGTATTGTTACTCGAATAAGATTCAAATTTTCATCTATAGAAATATGAATAAGTACCTATGCGTACCTATAGTTAAAAATAAATCGTATTTTAACTTTGAAAGTAATTTCTTGCAAAAGCATGGTAGAAAGAATGGAGTGATATCAGCCGATACTGAGTCAACATATTGCTATCTTTGTCTAACAGGCAGAGCGAGAGAGAGACGGTAACAGTTAAAGAGGCAAACTTAGCTTACAGTCCGTCTAGTTATTTCACCTCTTGATTTTGAATCACTGTCCAAATCACAGTGATCTCATTCAAATAAGGTTGTTGTTGCGTTGCTGACATTAACAATTCTGTCAGAATCATTGTGATCTTTATTTTCGTTACAATAGGGTTGCTTTTAGGTTACGTACCTACTGCTGTTAGAGGTAAAATAACTATGCACGGATCAACGACCATACGGATTCTACCACAGAGTACTTTGATTCTACATTAAAATTCTGTGGATTTGAAGCAGCCTGTTCTAAGGTATGATCCAATTCAATTCGGAAAATCTTTCATCTCTTTCTGATTACATTTATGAGTAAGAGATAGCAATGTTCAATTTAAGCGGAGTCGGTGCTTCGAAAGAATTCGAAGTGCGGGATTTTTTTGCACATGCTCATTAGCCAATCAGAATTAATCTGCATGACGCGACGCTTACGTTCGACCAATGACAAACGGTTCCCGCCCAATATCACGCCATACTTCATATCGTGGGACTTAGAATAAATTAATAAGTATGTATAACAATTATATATTATGTACAGACGCTAGCACATCAATCTACTACAATCAGTCAAATTTCCCCAATCAACTTTGAATCTTATGTTGTAGCGATAAAGTTGAAAATTAATTGAAGAAAATTGACAACAACAATCACACAATTGTAAGTAGTAGCTTGATGTGCTGGCGTCTGTACCTATCTGCATTTGATGTGGGATTTTCAAATATTTCTCTATACACTGAGTGTATGTATGAGTTGAGTAAAGGTATGATTCCGATCTCGGCAGCACGCAGCAGTGCTGCCGCGGCAGTGCGGTCGCAGCACTACTGGTCCTCATACATTTTCTATGGGTTCATATGAGATTACATTTCGAGCACGGCAGCAATGCTGCGCGACATTCCTGTAGAGAATATATGGGGACCAGCAGTGCTGCGGCAGCACTGCTGCGTGCTGCCGAGATCAGAACCATACCTTAAGACACTTATCCCACGATGTTTATGGCGCACTGGATTTTGATCTCTCGGTGTTGAGCCGAGCATTGAGAATCCAACAGAGTGCATACCAACAGCGCGTCTAAAAAGGTACATTATTGGATTTTCAACTCTAGGCACTCTAGCAGTGCGTTAAGAATCCAGTGCGCGATAACACTAGGGCTTAAATAACGTGGTGGAATGCGCTACCCTCCTCTTATTGTGGGATGACGTCACTACTCACAGTTTTCCAATTCAATTGATTGGTTGCTGTTGCTATGTAACCTGGCTTCACAAGTTTTAATAGGATAATTAACTCTAAATAAAAATAAAAAAAGTTCAAATTCGTTATGCGCTTTTTATGTGTATTATGCGTAGTTACTGAACTTTTGTATGTAGTTATATTGAATTACATATATCTTCCATTATACCGGGCTTATTTTTGCGCCCTTAGTTTGACTTACAAGCAATGTTGTAATCCACATTTACTGCACTCCCGGTTTCTTAAATCGAGCCATCTCGCTTTGTTTGTACTTCTATAACTTTTTAAATGGTTGTGGATTTAAATTTTGAACAATGATGACACCAAAATGATGGCCCTTTTTCTTTGACTTAAAACTATTTTGATGTTGTAAGCCTTACTTTAATCTGCAAAGCTCCGCTAATGAGACACAATTGATTTTCTATTGTTTCGTCGCCGATCGGCGAACCGCGCCGCTTGACCGGTTAAAAATCCACGGAGACTTGATTTAGCAATCCGGGAGTGTATTTAATTTAAAATCACTGTATTTATGTTGTAAAAAAAAGTGACAAACGAAATTATGTGTAAAATTTTGTGCTACATTTTGCCTTATAAATCTATTGTTAAACTAATTTTAGGTAATTCTTCCTTGAACACTACATTCCAAATTATTTGTCACAAAAATTGGTTTGGGCCACTTTTGCTGTAATTCTCAAAAATATTTTTCATGTATAGGTAACCTCGTAAATGCTTTTCCAGCCTAAAGGTAAATATCACTTGCTCGTAAAATGACAAGGACTATTTCAAAATCAAAATATTTTATTTCACACAAACCTACATGGGCGCTTACGAGTATGAAACGTCAGAACTAAGGTGCACGGTTCCCATTGATCGTTCCCTTTAGAGAATATCCTGCAAGAACACGGTTACGCTTACAAAAATAATTGGCTTTTACTGCAATATTTCCAAATAACAGTGTTAATAGGTATGGGAGGACAGCTGTGTAGGCGTTTCAACAAGTACCAGGAACTTAACAAAATGGAAGATGTTTAACAATTCTACAGTCTGCTAAGCCTACAACGTTCTCACATTTGTCTATGTGACAGCTAGCCTGGGTTTGGATTGGATTGTCGCACTGAATTTTTAATGCACTGCTTAGCGGCGAGAGTTGAAAGTCCATCAGTGTTTTTTTGATGCGCTGGCATGCGCTCTGTTGGATTCTCAACCCTCGGCTCAACACCGAGAATAAAAAATTCAGTGCACAATAAAATCCCGCCGCGATACTCCGACGACGTCCGCGCGAACGTGAGCTTAGATAGTTTCAACTCTAGTGAAGTGTCAATTTACTAGGAATTATTCGCGTGGTAAACAAATTACGAGGTTGACTATACTAAATACGCTGTTCTGAAAATGTTGACCGCATAGAATTCAATGTTAGAATATCGTCATTTTAAATGGTACAAAATATACTTCTTCTTGTACCTACGAATGAATAGCTTTTCTATAGCCAGATTTGTATACTAAAAGTTAACCCTAACTAGACAGCTAGCGTGTTTGAATTCTTTGTATACTTAATTCTAAAACAAATACTTAATATATAAGAAGATATTTTATAGGACATGCCTTTTATTTACCTGAACCAGACGTTGGTAAGGGGCCGTATATGTAAGCGATATGAATTTTTGATCCGAGGCGAAAATGGAGGGCACTATACGTTTTGTAACTGCACTTATTAGAACTGCACAGCTCCAGCGCAGTAACCGCACCGGCACCGCCTCGAAAAAATCCAGCCTCTTGTAGCCAACGCACCGTCAGCAAGACGACCACTCGCTGCTGACACGCCACCGGTGAGGTGACAGCTTTTTGTGTTGACGCGCCGCTTAGTAGCACACCGTCCACGAGGCAACAGCTAGTTTTCAGCTTTCACGACTGGTTTGCGAACATTGGCGTGTGATATCGTACGCATTCTACGTTATGGCTCAGTTTACACGGACTGACACTATTGCACTCGACGAAGAAGAGAATAATTTTCAAAAAAAAAGAACTTGGAGATATTGTGTGCAGGGGTCCCCCCGCGCGGACAACGAGACGTCAGCTGCATACCGCGTAGGCGTTTCTTCGCCGCGGACCGGGCTGGGCGCGGTCGGCGTGACGGGTGACGGCTGTCCACTATTCTGTATCGTCATTGTAAAATTCACTTTAATGCCTTTGATTTAAAATCCTAACTTGAAGAAAAAGTTTCTTGCTGTGTCGAAGCGTTGCTGTTATAATTGTATTGTAAATAGAGTGATGATCTTTACACTTCCTCGTACGGCACTGGCGCACTATGGAAAACCATTATGACAGCCTGCGTGCGTGTATGACCAGTGCGCGGAGTGCGAGTTGTTTTTACGCAAACGCGATCGAAACGTTTTCCGCGTTTAGCTCTGTGATTGGTAGAGCTTGGAGCGGGCCAATCGGAGCGCCGAACGTCATAAACGTGGCGATCGCGTTAACGTAAACCAAACTCACACTAGGCACTCAGATGTATGAACGTAAATGAAGCAAAAGGAGTATGTTAGGATCGTAGCAGGTGGCGTTCTGTAATTTCTGCTTACCCTCATGGGAAGAAGGCGTGAGTTTATGTATGTATTATGACAAAGGAACTGAAATTAAAAACTTTTGTGTAAAAACATAATTTATTACTTATCAATATGGAGTCAGCCACAACAAAGTTGGGAAAAGGCTTGTCTTATGATAATATCAAACACCAGCTTTCTGAGAGCCTCCCTTTATAGACTGTTTTTCATTGCAATCTCAACTCTATAAAAAAAAAAACAATTAGCCTTAATGTCCCCACTGCTGGGACACAGGCCTCCTATCTGTGGGAGGGAGTGGGCCTCAATCCACCACGCGGACCCTGAACATGCCGGTTTCCTCACGATGTTTTCTTTCACCGTTTTGAGAGCAGTGGTGGTGAAAATATTTACACAAAGCAAAGCGCCTGCACTTAGGTTATTACCACTGGGCCACCACTGCTCTCAGTAGCACTGCAGTATATGAAGAAATAAATTACGCAGTGCATGAAGATGAGGCTTTCAGAAATCTGAGGATAAATTTTATTACTATAATATAATATCATACTAAATTTGTCTAAACGCACACCAACAATACTTTGTCTAAAACGAATTATGATATCAGTCAACAATCTATGTTTTTATGGAAGGCTGGGGCGAAAGAAACATGATTATTTGGAGTAGGGATAACAATTTGGACTTAAGGTAATTACATTCAGAAGATGTCGCATTGCGATATATCCCGGTCGCGGTTTAGCTCGTTACCTCGTTGTCACCTCCATGTAAAACAGCGTGCGTGTCTATTAACATACAGTTAATGCATGCAATGTAACGCACATGAGGACAGGGGGGCGTAGTTGTGAAATTGTAGTAAAAATAATGCGTTATCGTCCGCGCGGAACTAGTTGGCCGCTGAGGTGGGCACAGGGGTGAGGCGGCGGTTCGCAACGCACGTACTGAGTAATGCGCCCCCGCCCCGCACTCCCACCGCTCACATAAGGCGCTGCCAACTAGTTCCGCGCGGACTATAATAGTACCAATTTTGGCGCCAAAAGATCCTCATACCGCTGTACAGTGTATCTTTCGTAACATGTTATATTTGGTAAACAAACGCGGTATGAAAATCTCGGCCATATACGGGGTGTAAGAGAAATCTACACGAAAACTGTAACCATGAATTCAGTTCATAATTCTAGTCTAGAGCCACCAGCTTCGAAAGTTTTCAAAGGTTATTAAAAAAAAATGCTGTTCAATACATTTTGACCGCGTGGTCAAAATGGATACCTACACATGTATTGCACTTTTATATGAAATATTATTTTAATTAATAACCGAATATAAATCTACGCTGGGCGCGCCAGAACAATGTGCTGAATTCAAGGCGCGTCGTTGTCCCTAACACCGTGTATGTGTACCAAATAAAACAATTTTTACTAACAATGACTTAAAATATAAAATACAATATACATTGGATTACAGTAGAGGGAAGAAGTTACAATATAAAAGAAATAACTATTTTATAATATTTCATTAAAATATTCCTAATTCTTTACATGTGTGGGTACCATCGTAGTCTCTGATTCGCCATGTAAAGGCTCGTTTACACCAGGAATTTCTCGCCTCGAGCAAGCGATTCTCAAAAGGAGATAAAAAAGTTGACTCGTGTAAATATTACAAATCAGATCATAGTTTGAGAAAATCGCCTATGGGAGGACGCCCACGAGCGACTTAGTTGCCCAGCAACTTTTTTTATCTCTGTCGCTGTCTCCTCGCCGAGATTTAGACGATGCGCACACGGGACCGACATCAACGTTACTTTTTTGTAAAATTTTCGGTTGAGCGGCAACTGGCTTGCCGGCAACTTTTTTATCGCCGTGCGCGCACTTGCATTGCAACCAATAGACGGGCGACAGTTGCGTCCAAACCCGCGGACAAAAACCTCTCCCAGCTGTCGCGTCGCTACACACGGGAACTTTCATACAAACCCGTAAACTTGTTGCGAGAGACAAATTAGTTGTGTCCCTGACGAGTCTGATATATAATTCAGTCATAGGATAGTTAATTTTTCTGGCTTGAGTTTAAAACAGATGAGTGCGATAATCGCCTGGCGGCAGTCGTAGCTATGGATATTCTCCTCTCGATGGGCGAGAAACTGTCTTTGTGTAAACGAGCCATTATATACAACACCTTTCAAATATCTATTCTTACACTTAGCGTACTTGTGCATATATTCGCGTTATTTCGGCAATTGAAAAAAATACTTTAGAACAGACATTATAATGCGCACAGCAAAAGAGTGGGACTCTCTACCTGCGTCTGTTTTTCCGAGCGCATACAACCCGAATCTCTTCAAAGTGAGAGTGAACAGGCTTCTTCTGGATAAGCTCGCTCCATCTTCGACTTTGTCTCTGTCACCTTTGACCTAGGCTAGAGTCAAGAGTAAGCCCATTTCAAATAAAAAAAAATAAGGAATATTTTGTATTGCCAAATTATCGCAAATATTTGCGCCAAGTGCGTGCATAACACGATTTCAATTCATCTCATCATCATCGTCCCATTGAGCCCACACATGTGGAGGTAAGGCCTAGATGAAGTCCGAGTAGTTGTTGACGTCATCAAACTGTTGGGGCTGCGACGCAGGCCGGGGAGCGCCGCCCCCGGGCCTGTACTGCGGCTGCTAGGGACAGAAATCGATATTAATATGGAGTAATGTGGGGTATAAGTAAAGTCAGAGAAATTAATTGTTAATCAAATTGACTACCAACTTAAATTGTCCGTGTATGCAAATCACAACTGCCATTCTCATAATATCCTGTCCTTTTGTCTGACAGTTGTATAAAATGGCTATGATACGGCAAATTGAAGGTGAAGGTGTATCAATTTGTTTAACAATTAATTTCCCTGAGTGTAGTGATTAAAATAGATGAGTATACAGTATGTACCAGTTTTAAATATTGTTTTAAAAACTAATATCCTACATTTGGCTGATCAAATAATAGCGTAATTCTTGCCATCACTCTAAGGGCGAATTTCACCATTAATGCAACGTGCAACGCGATCAGCACATCTAAACCGCGTTTCAAGAGCTGTCAGTGTCAATATTCAACGACATTGTAACATGACAGCTCTTGAACGCGGTTGAAACAGCCTGTGTACTTATCTATTTTATTAACTTACAACATTCATAAAATCAACGGATTGACGTAAGGTCCGGCCGCGCTAAATTTGCCAAAGGTGTAAACAACAATGGCCGCTCGAAATTGAATAAAATCGATATCCAAGAACATTTATTTTAAGTAATGTTTGTTTTCGTCTAAATCTCCGAGCTAACTAGACGAACTAGACGAAAACAAACATTACTTAAAATAAATGTTGTATATCAATTTTATTCAATTTCGAGCGGCCATTGTTGTTTACATCTTTGGCAAATTTAGCGCGGCTGGACCTTATGTGATGACGTACACAGTAATTTTTTTCCAGTTTTCATCCGCAAATGTATACTTCCTATATTTTCCTACTAAATTAATATAACCCTTAAAATTACATGAACAGCTAGAAAAGTATTTACAATTTGATAAGGAATGAGTTTTAATGATGGAACTAATTTTAAAGCGGGTATTAGATAATTAAATTAAATGAAAATATTAGTTCTAGGAAAGTATCAATATTAATTAAGTAAGAAAACATAGAAAAGCATGCAACATAAAAAAGTGAACTAATGACATGTCCTCAGAAATCATCATCTGCCTAGCCTTTTCCCAACTATGTTGAGGTCGGCTTTCAGTCTAACCGGATGCAGCTGAATACCAGTATTTTACATGGAGCGACTGCCTATCTGACCTCCACAACCCAGTTACTGGGTAATACGATACCCCTTGGTAAGACTGGTTGTCAGATTTTCGGGCTTCTGACTAACGACTGTCAAAGATCCAGAAAAAAAAATATTCTCAGAAATATCAGCCCAATTTCACAAAAAGATGGTGTTTTATTTTTTTCGGCTGGGCAGACTTTAAATCTTATATTCAACCTTTTAGCCCCCGCACAAGGGAGAAGCGATTTTTAACGCGGCGATTTGTCAACGCGCACTGGATTTTAAACCCACTGCTTAGCGCCGAGAGTTGAAAATTGAACAGTGTATTTTTTGACGCGTTAGGGTGCACTCTGTTGGATATTCAATGCTCGGTTTAACACCGAGTGTTGAAAATACAGTGCGCAACAAAAATTCGTAGCGATAAAACATCGCCCGTGCTTCCTGGGCATATTGTACTCGCGGAATTAAAACCTTTAACTGAAAAAATTTAGTCAGGAAAACACAGTCAACACTTGAGCGTATGTATAGTATACTAAGGCTCAAATCACACCGAGATGACAGCGAAGCCGCCGCTTCGCTGTCATCATGACACTGAAACTGCTCGCCAGCAGTTTCAGTGTCATATAATTTTAAACTTCATCTTCATTAGTAATGAAGATGAAGTTTAAAATATTATAAATATGTACAATAGTAATGAATCATTACTATAGTACATAGTATCGCTTGAGAAACTTGAAAAGGTTGCGCGGCCGCCCGCGGCGCCACGAGCACTCCGACGACTCAAGTTTCTCAAGCGACAAAATGTATTATAGTAATGAAGATAAAGTTTAAAATTATATGGCACTGAAACTGCTCGCCGCTTCGCTGCCATCTTGGTGTGATTTGAGTCTAAGTGCATACAAAATAAGGTCTCGCATTCACTAGGAATAACCCAATATTGCTTATCTTGCAGACTTTAGGCCCTTTGTACACATACGTTTTACTTGCCGTGAAAAACGACGGTTTATTCACCGTGTGTAGGCACGGTCGTCAGTGTTGTATGGAAGTATGGATCACTATGGAAGCTTGTTGACGGACACGTTTTTTCTACGGCGCGGTTTATACTACGTACCGTAAGGAAACCGTGCCCTGTACAAAGTGCCTGATAAAGTTCTCTGCCTGCCCACATAATTTGACCGTAAGTACATGTCATAGCTCACACAAATTAGTAATAGAAGGTGTGAAGCATTACTTGTGCGTGCGTTAAGTGCGTGCGGGGGGGGTGAGGCGGAGTGAGCGGGCGCGGGGGGCCTCACATGTGCGGCCGGGCGCCGCGCGGCTGCTGCTGTTGCTAGAAACATTCGGTGCTCAGCGAGGGAGAGTCGAGTTGAGCGTCGCGTAGCGGTTGAGCGTGACGTAGGTGTTGAGCAGAACGTGGTTTTTATTTTGGGAATTGACATGTATTATTTCGTTTGTGCATGTGAACTAAAATAAAACATAAAAACTTTTGGGTATGAGTGTATGACTCTAAATTATAGCTTTTTTTTAAGTGTTTCTTAAAAATATTTTAGATGCCAAATCCAATCACTTGGGTCAATAGATACACTGAACTTTTTAGCATCTGGGGCTACGCGGAGCATTAGTAACATTTAATTTGAAAATATTTAATCACCAATAATCAGTCATTTTATTATTTTAGTGTTACGCAATTTATATTTCAAAACGCAAAACATTTCTTTAATAGATTTTCAACGTTATCACTAAAGCATTAGGTTCAAAGTTGATTGGGAAAATTTAACAGTTTCGGGTAGCTTGATGTGCTGGCGTCTGTACGCGGAAGGGAACACAGGCGCTGACAGAGTACCACACTTTATCCGTGCTATGCTATCGTGATATTAGACTCAACAACAAATCTCCAAGTTTTGCTCAACAAAAATGTATATATAAATCTCAATAGCCACTAGCCAATACAGAATGCTGACCAGCGTCACGCTCAACCACGCTCAATCGCACTAAGAAGTTGAGCACGACATGTTAAAACAAGCTGTAATGATGAGAAAGCGTTAGTTACTTGTGCTCGACGACATCTGAAAGAGCGCTATGAATGATTACAACTATATTATGAAAGACATAGAGATGGGCTGAATTAAAAACTCTTATATGAACATAAATGTAGGGAACAACTAATTTTTTTTTTCGAGATGTCAGGTTTGGTCCCATAGTAAAAGTTGTTCATAATGATGAGTACAATGACCTCTTAAGAGGTTGTTGGTGTTAGTAGGGTAAAATTGGGGGACCTGGATCAGGGAGATCCAGGTCACCCCAATTTTACTATTCATTTCATCATTCAAATATTATTTCATACTTTCTATTCAACATTCTATTCGAAAGACTGATCTAGTGTTATTTTGTATTAGGAACTGAATGATTTGAATAATCAATTTATAATATTTTTTTACTTTTTGTGGTTGGTTTGTGGTTGGTATCGTGAAAAAAGAAACAAAGTATGCTGTCAACTAAGTAACACATTTTATTATCATTATTCATAAAAAGCATGAGAAGAATAAATAATCGATTACAAAACATTTGATTTCTTGATCCACTGTTGACATTTCATCATAGACATTTTCCATAATTGCATAGGCTTCAGACATTGATTTCGGTTGGGCGAGCTTGAATCGTTTTCTAAAGAAATTAATACGGTTCTCATAGTAACCCTTTACCCTAGTTAAGTGACGTAAACGTGAATCAAGGCAATTCAGTAAATGATTCAGACACCACCACTCTTCACAACAGATGACGATCGATTTGGTTCCAATGTCAATTGTGACGAATTTTTTGCTTCCTTCTTCATGTTCAGGCAGGTTTATATACTTGATCACTTGTCGTTCTCGTTGCGGCTGCTGCTTTGGTAAAGGAATTGAACCAGATGTGAAGAATCCTGATATGTCAGAGGCGTTTTCCATAAATATCATGCCCCACTCGTCTTTACTTAATGTTATCCTATTAGCAATATCAATGCACTCTTCCAGTAATCCATTGATTTGATTTGATGGCTTCAAATATGTTTTAATATATGGAATCGTGGAGCTGGAAACTTGATACATATACTTGCAAAGTTCAAAATGCAAGAGTGGAATCGATGGAGTATATGATGGTTGTATAAACTGATACATGTTGTCGCTATAAGTGTTGATGATTAACTGCTCTATCAACTACACTGACTGCTCTTTTCATTCACATGAAACGACTTCTAATGAGGATTTTTCAGGACCAGGATGTGCGTTGCCAACTCGAGCAAATGTAAGGAACTCATTGTGACAACTCTTGAGTGTAAGATATTGCATATTTTCAAAGGTGGAATTTGCTGAGTTTTGCTCTGTGTTGTTTGTATTATCCTGAAGTTTTGATGAACTGGTGTTAATTATTTTCTGGTCAGCTATGTCTTGACTAAATAGAATCTCACCACTAGCATTCTTGAAAATAAGTTTAGAAATGCCCTCCAAATCAAATTTCGATGAATGGAGCATAATGTGAATAATATTAATTTATTCTCTCATGATGAAGCAAGCGTTGATTAAGATCGAACCATCACACTACAATGCTAAAAGTTTAATGCTGTGATGGAGATATGCGTATTTAATTATATACTCCTTTCCTTTCACAGCGTTCAAATAAAAACACTCAGGATAATGTATAGCATGTTGCATCCAAGGATCATCATAAATCTCCCAATCTTCGATAACACCTCCACATGAGAAACATGCTGCAATATCATTTATACTATTTCCATAATAAAAAAATCCTGCGTCAGCCATTTCCCTCACTAATCTTTTCTTTTTATTAAACGTCCTCCAGTAATAATTAAATGAAAATTCACGCATTTTAAACGTGTTATACATGTCATATCGAGGTTTGTATTCATTTTGAGACATGTTCTATTTACTTCTTATTCAATTATAAACGTATAATGATATCGTCCCGCTGTTGTCAACAACTTATAAAGACCGGACAGAGGTGGGGATAAAAAACGCTAAGATGTGTTTTAACTAAATAAAGAAAGAAAACAAGAAAATATTTATTTTAAAATTTTATTATCAAAGCACCACTTATTTAAACACAATACATTTTTTAAAGCACATACAGAGTCATGATAAATACAGTTATATAAATCTTGAGAATATTTATATTCATCGTATAAACTTATCAAACTAGGACAACCTTTATCTTCTAAATTGAATACATTACAATTACTATTTTCTAAAATATGCTTTAACCACAACACTTTTTCTGAACCTTTGACGTAGATACATTTATCTCTTAAAATATCTATAACCAAATTCTGATAATTAGAATAGGGTACAAATCCTTCACGCCAGTGTATCTTTCTGTTACGTTCAATCCAACTAACTTGTTTTTTTTCTTGTTTCGTTAATTTTCCAAATGAAAATGGTGGCTTAATTAAAAACACTTGTAATGTTTTATTATACAATATAGCGATTTCTTTTATTATAAATTCATTTGTTTCTGTTTTGAAGCCTTGAACATCCACAATAGCAATCATGATAACCTGCGCACAATGTTGCTGAGAGGTTTGTATTCCACAAGTCGATCGTTTATAATCAAACAATATGCAGTCGTATTATCTGGTATTTCTGTAGAACATTCAATTTCCAACCTCACGTCCACTGGACCTGTTTTTAGGCTATCATTTTGTCTTGAGCAGTCTAAGATAAAGAGAGGGGCTTTTTCTTTGAACTCTTTTAGGTCAAGCAACGGGTCTACTGGACAGTTGTAATACGACTGACGAAATTTCACAAACATTTCGTATAATATACTATATTTGTTCTCAGAAAACTTTAAGCCTAAAGGTTCATATGGATAATATTGTGAATTCAAAAAGAGCGTAAGGTTTGTTACTTCACAATGATCGAATACTGAACTGTCTTTAGTTTTATTATTTTTTCGATTGGTTTGTAAACAAAAAATTACATATCTGGGTTTTTCCAACTGTGAAGCAGTTTTAACTGACCAAGAATGCTTTGTGGTTTTAGGCAGTAACGGATACTCATATAAATCCCAATTTCTGAACGCCATCTGAATAGGTTTATCTCTTTCTAAATGTTTTAAAAGTGTCAGTCGTTCTCGGTCTGATACTTTTATGTGTGGCACCCTCCACTGGACTCTTTGTATATCTATTTGAAAATGAACAATATCATCAGTAAGGATAACGCTATTTAAGTTACTGTTACTTCTGTTCAATATAAGTTCATGTTTGCAATTTATCACTATTTTATTGTAATCTTCTGCAAACCCTAAAACCTTATTTAATGGTATCACAGCACTAAAACGCCCATCACTTTGAAATCCCTTTAAACTCCAACCCCATAGGGCAGCAACTTTATTTTCTGCTTCATTTAATGAGATGTATGATTTTATTGTTGATGTTATTCCAGAATTTTTTATGCGGTCTATTTCAATACCATTCATTTCGTATCTGATGTCTTGAAACAAATACATAACAGGGTTATTAGTGAACGTAACAGTTTTCT
Organism: Amphipoea lucens; assembly: GCA_947508005.1. Taxonomy (NCBI): domain Eukaryota; kingdom Metazoa; phylum Arthropoda; class Insecta; order Lepidoptera; family Noctuidae; genus Amphipoea; species Amphipoea lucens. The sequence goes on from OX382375.1 coordinate 11,397,460, forward strand.
TGATTGGATTCCCATCTTTACCGAAGAGCTTCGCTTGTCCTTCGACGTAAATTGAACTGGCTGATGGTAGCACGTATATGTCTTGCTGGTGGATGGGAATTCTGATTTCATCGTTTTCTCTAAAGCTGTTATTGTAGGGATTGTATGAATGGACTTCATAACTTTCAATCGAAGTGTCGTAGTGCGGTAATTCAGTAATCTGTAGTATATTCATACTTTAAACCCTAGGGCTTTAAGAAAATCTTTATTTGCTTTAGTCAATTTCTTAACTTTTTTCTTACGTCTTTGCACCTTAGCAATCGCAGAAGAACTAAGACGTTTTTCATTCCCTTGGGTGTTTTTATAATACACTATCATTTTGTTTTTCTTAAATGAAGACGTAACTGAACTTGTTCCTCTCCAAAGTTAATACAGTGACCAAATTGATCTACAATCTTAACAGATACCGATGAAATTATATTTTTATTTACTGGAAAGTAAATAACATTTTGTGGTATTTCCATGCACTGATGACCTGGAGTAGTATCAGACACAAATTCATGAATAAAATGAGTTGGTAATCCGTTGCAGTACGAACCGTGAACAAGATCACATTCGATTCTGATTACAGACAGACCTCTGTTAATAATGGGAATATTTGGTCTTGATTTTAATACTGAAAAATATATCAAACCGCACTCGTATTGATCTGACAAATGCAGTGGTGGTTGAAAGTATGAAACCAATTCCGATTTATTTCCAGAGATGGTAACCGTAGCAGACATGCTTCAATACTGGCCTCTTTCGGAAGATCCTGTTTATTTTATTCCTTCACTACACCAAAAATTCTTCAAAAAGTTTAAACAAAGATGTCCGCAATTAAAAGGGTGATCACGCTGAAGATTATCATAATTATAGTTAATTTTGGATCCCAAGTATTTAATAAATTCCTTTGGAGGCTTAAGATTTCCGTAACTATCAAAATACTCAATATAATCGTTGCATTTTGCATAGGCTACCCAATGAGAACCAGGATTTTTAGAGCTATCTAAATTTATAACTCCACATTCTTTTTTAAAAGGGTGTTTAGGGAGCTTATCTCTCATAAAGACACCTCTGAAATAGGGAATATTATTTCCATACTTCAAAATGTCTAAATTACTCAAGGCTCGTTTGGGTAGCCGATATCTTAGTTTTTTTCTTTCGATACAAAAATTCCAAGCCCAGCTTTATGTGGTTTAAGGTGTAGTCCTTTTCCGATGCACAGAGCTTCCATCTTTTCGTTGTGTCTCTTCGATTCAGTCAATAACTTTTTAGCCATCTTGAATTCATTTATGGTTTTAGCAATACCAGCTGCACCGCCTGCTAGTGCCCCTGCGGCCGATAATCCCGCAAAAATTGGAATCAAAGGCAATACTCCACCAGTTTTTGGTATAGGAATTACACGAGGAAGTTTTATAGACGAATCATCAGCTAATTCTCTGACAGCGGCCATAGCTAATTCGATTGCCATTTTCTTGCATTTCGGTTTTAATTTTTCCATCTGTCTCTTCGTTTTGTTAATAACATTTTTAAATTTATTTTTCAACCCTTTTCCAGGTTTAATTTTAGGAGAACACTTTTTGCTATTTTTTTTTTTTAGGCCAAACCCAGTTTTAACTTTTGTTGACATAGCGCTGCTTACTAAGCACGCTGCCAATTTTTCCCCTACACTCGCATCTGAGGCAAGTGCTCGCTCTTTAGCCATATTTAACAAAACTAAATCAGCCTTGTGGCGATCCTTTAAGTTTGAAGACTTGTGATAGGCAATGTCGTGTTGTTTACAATATTCGTCTAATTTATTAACACCTTTATCCCCACGAGTAAGCCTTTTAATTAATTTAGTGCCAGGCCCACAATAATTGTATCCTGGTAAATGTAATTCAATTGGTAAATTATTTATAAGCCAATTGAGAATACTGCTCTCTCCAATACCCATCATAAGACTGATGTATCATGAGTTGAACATTTAATAAATATTCGATTTATCAATCCAACTGTTTTCAGATGAAGACAAACCTAACCATTTTACTAAAACTCTATTTCCTTTACTTCTAAGAACTTTCTCGACTAGATATAAATTGGGATGTTTCGTCTTTTGCAGCTCTTGCACATAAAATGCACCTAAAATGGGTTGGCCTCTGATTGCATCTTCAATTAAGTAGGTAATAGGAGTTGTATTTTGTATGTTTCTAATTTTAAATATTTCTGTCGACCAGTTGGGAGTATACCCCTTTTCAAATGTTCCTTTGTATTTACTGATACGTACATAATCACCCACTTTAAACTTGCTTTTTGTAGTATCGGTTTTTATCAACCTGAAATATCTCCCTAATATGCGTGTTTTATTAGTATTGTCCACGTTTGCCGGGATTTCATTAATTGTCCGATGATAGGTGTGATTGTATTTATAGATAACATTATTGAGGGTATTATCTATCCAATTATAGTCACCTTTTAAACTGAATTCCTTATATAGTTTAGATTTTAATGTTCTGATAAAACGCTCAACTATTGATGCCTTTTTTGTTGAGAAAGTTGAATAATGGTTTATACAATAAGATTTCATAAGTTTTTGGAATTTATTATTATAAAATTCTGTTCCATTATCCGTTTGTAGATTTTGGGGGACACGCCCTTTATCCAACAAAATCTTGAAAGAGTTGCATACAACATCTTTTGTCTTATTTTTCAAAGGAAAGGTCCAAGCGTATTTCGAAAATGTATCAATAACAGTAAGAATAAATCTGTAATTTTTATTTTCTTTGGAAATTGATTGCATATCAATTAAGTCTGCTTGCCAAAGGTCATCTATATCTTTCATAATAACATGTCTTCGTGGAAAGTTTACCCTCGCATTTTTATGAATTTCGTTTACCACATCAGCTTTACTCATATTCAAAACTCAGTATATAAACATTTGTAGTGAATCCAGAAATGATACTGAATGAAAATTATGTTATTGCTACTATTTATTCTTTAATTATGTTAGCTTCTTTTAATTCTTCAATTATCGATAGTATTTCATTATCATGGTTCGTATTGCCAGCATCTTTTGAAGCAACTAATAGTTTTAATCTCTCAACTAATTCGTTTGGGTCATCCCAATATACCAGGTCAGTATTTTTTTTATATTTCTTTAACATTGGCAAGTATCCCCCAAGTTTAGTGTGAATATTATCGTTTGATGTTTCGGAAAACAATGGTCTGATTATTTCACGATATTTTATTCCTTTATCACCTTTTATTTGACCTCTAGGATTGAAGTCTCTCTTATGAACATTTGTATAATACAATATATCCTTGTAAACAAGTTTATCTTTGTTGGATATTACTTTTAAATCAGGTTTTTTTCGAAGTAAAAGTTCTTTCAGCCCAGGAGTTAAATTGTAGGATTTATCACCGATTTTAATCAAAATGACATTTTCATTATTCAAACCGTCAATTTTAGAAAATGTTACTACTGAATTCCCCATCAATAAAGTTTGGTTTTCACTTCTTATTCCAAACGGTATATTTACACCGTCATAAATATCATAGATATCCTGACCCTCTAATGATATCTCTAAATCATCTGGCAATACCATTTCAGGAGACTCTTTAACCAATTGTGTAGAATTAGGTTTTGGTTCGTAACAGTCCACAAACTTTGTAGATGAGCTAGTATCCATTTCATCCAATTCAATACCTCCAGAATTAGTAAGTGTTGTATTTTCTAAATGTTTTATTTTTTCCATAGTTATATTCGAATCAACTAGAGTTTTAAGGGGGTCTGTGACAGGTTTTAGCATTTTATCGAGTGACAAGTTCATTGAGTGTTCCTGATCCTTCATTTGTTTTATTTTATTCTTTATGGAGTCTACAGACTTCATTAATTCTATTTTAATGTTTTTTTCCATTTTATATTATAACAACTGCGTCCAGCTATAGTACAAATTATACTGAATTTTATTTTGCATGTTAATTACTTATATGTACTTATAAACAGTCAGTCGAATTTAAAAAACATATCAAAGTTCTGTCTGTACCTTCCGTTATTTAATGACGATTCCTTATTAATAAGTAGAAAATTATAAGGTTTACTCCAAACAGTTCGACAAATGTTTCTGAACTCTTTCCATTGTAAATCAGAACTAACATGCTCTTCATAAATATGTTTTAAATTCACATCATCTTGTTTAAATATAATAAGAAAATTAACATTATCACGTAACAATTGCTTCGGAATTTTAGAATAGGTTTGAGATAAATAGAAACAGTCTATTTGCTTATGCCTACCCATACAGAAATAATTGCGGATATTTATTTGATTTTCACACGCAACATCATCAAAAATAAAAACAGAATTTGTTAAAGCTTCACTCGGAGAAATGACATCTTTATCATCATTGAACTCGTAAAAGTTTATCTGTGGCACTCTTTTTAATACTTCGGTCAAGAAACGGTATTTTGGTTGAAAAGAAGTTTTAGAGTAAAGATACAGATTTTTAAATTTGAGCCCATTTTCATGCAGCAGTAAACTAATCATAACATTCGTTTTACCACAGCTTGATGGACCGCATATTATACAACGAATGGTATTTGGCAATAAAGCGCTATGTCTGATGCGGTGAACAGAGTCACTTAATCTTATATTATTAACATTGAGAGATATGGGTTGTTTGATCAACTTCATAGTGCATATTAATCTAATTACCGCTTAACATACACTTATATAGTCGTTACTACATGAACCTCATCATACAACAAGCGTGAACTTGATGATGACGTTTAGGAAGTTGAATACGTTTGAATAAAAGTCCATTGTTTTAGACATATCATTTTATTATAAGTTCAAATAATAGTACATAACTTATTCTAAAATAATTATCATACATCATTTCTTTATAATACATTAATTTATTCTTATTTTAGTATTTTAAATCATATACTTCAAATGAATATAATTTAGAACAGTGGCTCTCAAGATGTGGATTATATTTAATTGGTGCTCAATTTAAACGTAATAAGTTGAATAAAAAGTGAAACGAACATTGGTTTAGATCATCGCATCATAAAATCCCCAAGGCAAAGTGTGAATTTGATCTGAAAGTATCTGAACTTTGTCATCGTTTCTATTTAGTACTTGCTTACTAACTTGTTGTGAGTACAATATATGCTTGATAGATCTTATAATATTCATTTTAAAAGATTGACTTTTATCTAATATCAAAGAATCGTTGTAATTACTTTGTTTTAAATGCTTAGTAACAGATTTAGACAAACCTTTCGCTTTTGTTATCCGTGTGTTTAAACTGCTAATGCAATACAGTTTTGCTCGTAAACCTGTAAATTCTGTAATTACATCACCCCCCATTTCGTCCTTAAATAGGCCAGGGATTTTTGAGTTAATTCTTGGTATGTTATATTGATTATCTATTGAAAAATTGCTAGTATCAAAATATGTTAAATTATCGTACATATCACGATAAAAGTCATCTGTATGAATTAAGTAAAGTAAACTATCAGTATCTGTATAACATAATTCAACTTTATCTCCATATTTCTGTTTTATAAAATCATAATGAAACTGATATAGATGTTCTTTGGCGTACTCCAGAACTGTAAATCCGATGTAAATTGGTCGGTCTAATATTATTTTTTCACGATTCAATTGTATAGCTACAAAATCCTCTGCGAATATTGACACACTTTTTAAATTAGGTTTTGAAATCAATTTCTGTGCACAAAGTTTCTTATTCGTGAAGTTTTTCTTATCATCCCATTTGGTTACCAGTTTTATCTCAACTTGTTTCCTTTTATTTTCTATAGTTTTGCCAAATATCGCATTATTTAAAAGTTTAAAAAAATCTTTTTCAAAAGAAGTTTTAGATTCCATACGCCGATTGGTATTAAGATCTATATATTTCTTTAAGAAATCATCTTGTCTAAAGGTTAGTATGCGATGAATTTTTTTTAACACCAAACCATTTTTTATGCATTGTTTTAAATGTACGTAATGAATAACATAATTTGATTTATCATACAGATTAGCAATCAACTTAGCTGATTTCGCTCCTAGGGGTACAAATTTCTCTGCAGCAAATGGTAAGTCTTTATGCTGATCATGAATACAATCCGGGTAATATAAATCTACTTCTAAAATAAAACCATACGGACTGTCATCTGAAACATGCAATACATTAAAGTTGTCAATTTCATCTTGAGTTAAAAATCTGAACTCCGAAACAGGCAATTTTTTAGTCATTGCATAACCATAAAGATTATTGCAATCTAAATATGTCAAATAACTCGAGGGTTTTAAATGATTATAATGAGGTAAATACTTATTATTTGCCTTAGCATGACGGAGGAAACATTGTGCCAAGCCCCCTCGTATACCTTTTTCAATAAATGTATACATTTCTAAGTCACTAATGAGCTCTAATTCAGCGTTAGTGTACAGAAGCATAGCATCCCAGCTCAAACTAGGTGAAGTCACATAGTGAGCAGGATCCAATTTGTAAAAATGTAAACTTGTCTCTCTAAATTTTTCAAATATGTCGCATAACAGCAAAACATCGCATTTCAAATACAAATCACTGTATTCGCCAAGCGTTGTTATCTCAAAATTGTTCCAAATATCTTGGGCGTGAGCATATTCGTCATCTGATAGAGATTCCATAGTTAAACTATTATAAAAACTGGACTTTGAGGGTAGTTGATTTTCATCAAATTTTGACCAGTCGTCCATATAATCATATGGATAAATACCTTTCTTACGTAATAAATTAAGTTTAGTTTTATCCGTAAATTCTCTTGACAAATGAACAAAGTCTTTTTCTGACAAGCTTTTACTTAAAGAATCTAAGCTTGAGCTAAGAAAATGAAATGAATCAATAAACTTAATCTGTACTGAACGAGTACCTTTTTTTGTCTCAATTAGCTTAGTTATTGTAAGATATTTTTCTTTAGTTTTTGGTATTATTTTAATTGAGCCTTCATACTTAGCCAACTCTCTTATAAATATATGCGAATCATAACCACTTAGATTATGAAATACTACCGGTATGAATGGACACACTTTATACATCAAATTACAATGTGAGTGCGCTGCCCCTCTATACTCGGAAGTAATATGATCATGATCTCGAACTTTATCTCCAGACAATGACTGATTACATATATGACACTTAGTTGTATTTCGATATTCTCGTTCTTGATTATAAGTTAAAGTTTTCATTGATAAATGAGTAGACAAAACTTTGTTTATCCGCTTTACATCTTTTACTAAACGTTTAATAAAGACTTCGACGCAATCTATGCCTCTGTACGTGACAAACTTGTTAAGTTTGCTGTCGTGACAACAACATATGTAATATGCAAAACTTGAAGGTTGATGCATTTTTAGTGTCTTAGTATTTTTAGAACTATTTTCATTGCAATTTATTAGCAAACTCTCAAAATCAGCATAAATAATAAAATTAATTTTTAGTTTTCTTTCATAATGTTTAAATTTCAATATGGTATCTTTTTCCGGTAGTATAGTTAGTATTTTAGAACAAGTGTGAGAAACATATTTCTTTTCATTCGTAAAAAATTGTAAACATGATTCGCATAAAAAAACTTTGCCATGATGATGAGTAACCTGGCGTCGCACTAATCGTATAAGATCTTTTATCAAACAGTAATGTCCTTTACCATTCCGTTCAAAGTATAATAAATTAACGTGTTTTTCTTTTTTCTTATTCGTCATGTATAACGGGCCAGTAACAACGTATTTGCTATCTAGCCCATAAATGGTAACGCTTATTGTAGGATTTAACCGTTCAAAAAGTTGGATGTCATTCTGTGAAAGAGGAAATAACATTCCTTGAATATTGAGAACTTGGCTATAATGAGGATAGGATGTCGTTCTGCACACATTATTTTCACGAGGAAATAATGCGGCTACGACGCACCATAAGAAACAATACTCGTCATCATTACGTAAATTCAAACAACTTTTAGTATTTTTTATTACTGAGGGCAACTCTATGTACGTGCCGCCTCTCATGGGGCAATATTTACATATGTTAATCTCAATATGACTTAGCGAAAGATATGTCCAACCTGACTGTACATGTTCAAATTCAGACATTTTGCGCATAAGTACATGTATTTTATTCAAAAAGAACTCGTGTATATCAGTATTTTTATAGATAATATCATACTTAGTGTTAAATGATTTCAGTTCTACTTGTTCGTCGTCAGATTTTAGCAGAAGAAACTTAGCAAAAAGCTCAAAATTTACTTTTATGCAATCATACTTTTTCAATATCATAGTTATTAATTTATCAATATCTGGATGTACAGAATTCAGGATCGCCTCAGGAGTGAGGTGCTCGTCATCCTGTGGTATACATGTCTGAATATTACTCGGGATCGCCTCACGAGTGAGGTGCTCGTCATCCTGAGGTATACATGTCTGAATATTACTCGGGATCGCCTCACGAGTGAGGTGCTCGTCATCCTGAGGTATACATGTCTGACTATTACTCGGGATCGCCTCACGAGTGAGGTGCTCGTCATCCTGAGGTATACATGTCTGACTATTACTCGGGATCGCCTCACGAGTGAGGTGCTCGTCATCCTGAGGTATACATGTCTGACTATTACTCGGGATCGCCTCACGAGTGAGGTGCTCGTCATCCTGAGCTAAGTTCAGACGAAAAGTTACTATTCTATTTTTAAATGCTGTTGCCACAATAAAAACATTTTTGAATTCAGTACTCAATAAGCTATTTGTCTTGTGTATATTAGTTCTCTTATGATATGCATATTGGTTTCGTGGTATTTCAGTTTCACATTTGGTACACTTCACAATTTTACTACGAGGTCTTGTTAATGGTGTTCTGCGATCTCTGGACTGTATAACTGTGAAATAATACATTAGATTTAAATAGCATAATATTTTATTTATCAATTGGCTATTTAGGTACAAGTATTTAGATATTATAAAGATTACTTATAATATAATGTATGTATAGGTATTATTCTGTAATGATTAAATGTTTTACATATATTTGTATAAAAACTAGCAAGAATACATAGTAAGTACTAATAGTAAGAATTTATAAGGGTAGTTGGACAATTACGAAAATCTTGTTCAACTGAGGACGTAAATCCTTTTAGATGGCGCCACATCTCCGTGTCCGTATCAACTTTTCTTTTAATTGTAACTATTGAATGGCGCCACCTATTTACTGGTGGTATGTCTGCGATTTCATCACAATTGTAAACTTTTACTTCTACGTAATACGGCCCCTGCTTTGTCTCACTTATTTTTCTGGCATAGCCTTTGTTAACCCTCTTAGTAAAATAAGAATGAAGAGGAGACGGTGTTTTACCAGTTGATGTGGACGGCTTCACAGACGAATCCTCTTCATCGCTCTCACTACCGAATAGGTCCCGTGCAGTTAGCTTGTTGTTGGTTAACGGCACCGGTTGTATCCTAGGCTTCTTAGATCCGTGCGTCTTAGATCCATCGATTCGATCGGTTTTGGGCCGCTTGTTTGCTGTCGATTTTTCGAGTCGGGTCGAAGAATAAGTCGATTTCTGCTTTGTCTGCGTCTCAATTTCTGACTCTTCATCCGAAGAAAACAGCTGAGGCAACGTAGATGAAGTTGGCTTGGACCTGAAACAATATTATTTGAAATATTATATTAACCTGAATACAAAAATAAATTAATGGTGGGATTTATTTATGGTCGGATAGGAAGAAAATATTTTGTATCATTCATTCTTTTATGCATTCATTCAATCTATACGTTCGTTCTGTCCTACATTCAATAATTCATTTATAAGTTCATTCAATTATTTATTCAATAATTTGTGCATTCATTCATTCATTAATATATGCAATCATTCAATTATTCATTAATTCATTCATACATACATGCATTCATTCAATCATTCATTCATTCATTCATACATACATTCGATCATTCACTCATTCATAGAATAAACCTTGTGATGACACATTTATACACATATAATAAATAAAATATTAATTATGATCTACTTACATTTTGAAGATTCTGGATTCTGGTTGAAGCGTAGATGCGATAGCGTTGAAGGTTGAAGGTGATGATTGTTTCCCTCGGGAGAGCAGTTTGTGATTTTGTCTGGCATCGATGCACTTTATATACAGCAAAATTATGACGTTGTACTACCAAATATGTCATCGAGAAGATGTAATGCTTATATTGCAAAACAAGATATCATATTAACCAATCCAAAAAAAATATATTAGTTATTGATTATGTTATACTATGCAAATACCATGGCTTCACTCATTCTAATTACTTATCGTACCTGCATTTTTTCATACAATAAAAAACTTCAACAAACAAACAAATCAACCGACACCATAATCAATATAGTGACTTACTTTTAGCATCAAGTAATAGTAGAACTCTGTCAGCATTTTATCCAAATATAGATTCATTAGGGTAAGGGCACATTGTTTGCTACACTTTATTTTAATCATATTTTATTGTATTACATTATACGTGTATAATAAATTAATAAGTACGGTTGACCAGTGACCACCTTAATTTTGATGATACATACTAACAAATTCCCCATGGTTTGCTTCCACATTACAGCAGATTACTTAGATGTTTCTTTTGTGTTAACTATGACTTTTTACTGCTAAAAACAATATTTTTTTTGAGCATAGCCGCGGGCAATTCCTAGTCATAAATATATTCAACTCAGCATTACGTTATTTTGAACTCTATCAGCAACAAAATATTTTATATATAAATCGGGATAAAATAAGAAACAAATTCACTTCAGTTCTTCCATTCCTTTAGTGTGCTACTGTTATATTCTACAATGTCTGTAAGTACCTAATTTTACAAAATATTTTACTTTTAATTATAATAATAATAATTATATAGAATGTGTTAAACCAGTGAAAATAAAAAATAATGTATGTATTCTGTTTCAGATACCGAGTTGGGTTTATTCACCAACTTCACCTCCGTTAATGATAGAACCTGACGTGATTGATAAAGTCGTAAATTATTTGGATGAGGAAGAACGACAACGAACCCCATGTGTTCCAAATACAACTAATAATAAGGAGTTGATAAGTTTTTACAAAACGGTCTCGACCGGTGGCACTAAAGTTATACGGATCGAAATTTACGATGCAAACCAATTTGAAAGTAATTCTATGTGCCAGTGCAGTGCTGAAATATGTGTTCAGCATGTTGTTAAGAACATTTACACTGATAACATCTACTTACGTGTCAAAGACATGCTACCATATTTAAACAATACTTTTTATCAATCCTTGTAAAAAGAAAAACGGACCTCACCTACAAGCACCTAGATCACCTACGGCATCTGTTAATTCCTAATTATTTTGTTTAATTAATTGTAATTATATTGTTTATTTAATTTGTAATTATATGAACTAATAAATACTTGCTTATTCATTACAATAATGTAGTTTCATTTCAAAAGCTGTAAAATTAAATCATCCGTAAGAATCTAAGTATATTCTCATTATTTTAATGTCATTCAGCAAATAATGTTCATTGAAAAAAAATCTATTAGTCATAACAGTGTGTTATAAATATCACGTAGCAACAATGCTCGTCCATTCACGAGATCATAGTTGCATTGAGCAGATCAAGTATCAAATTTTTGCTAGCTAAAATAATATTAGATACTCGAAACTAAGCACATGTGTAAATGATTGAGTTTAATGAATATAAAAATAATCAATTAGAATAGAAAGTATGAAATAATATTTGAATGTTGATGAAATGAATGATAAAATTGGGGTGACCTGGATTTCCTTGATCCAGGTCCCCCAATTTTACCCTACTGGTGTTTTTCCAATAACCCTGTATATAAGGTGTAAAAAAATTAACTGCAAGAATCTGCTGTTTCATACAAAAGTTCAATACCTACTCGGCCAAAATGTATGAAACAGCTCATTTTTTTTTCGTGATTTCAGAGTTGGTCCCATAGTGAAAGTTGTTCAGTTCGATGGTCTAGAGCACCTCTTAAAGTTCTTGCAGTTAATTTTTTTACACCTTATATATGAAAGGATAAAATAGTATTTATTTCCATTCAGCCCATCTCTAAAACAAAAAGTCGAGTGCAATTCAAAAATAAAAGGCATGAACCTCGAACTGTAAGTCATTTTCACTTAGATTTTTTCCGTTTTCGATCAAAAGTCATTTATTCAAATTAGGCTGAGAATCAGCATTTTTAGAATGTCAACATTACATAAGGCAGTCACCTAAAACGCCCGCCCATCACCTCTTGTACTTTAGTTGGGAAAGAGTGGAGCAAAAAAACTTCCGATTCTGACAGTTCATCCTTCTTGTCTATGGTATTAAAAATCTATTGATGTTGACTTGTAAGCCGAGTTCATGAAGTTAGTTAGCAAATTATTTACACCACTAGTTTTAGTGAAGTTTCTCTAAAACTAGAATTATTTTCTACAAGAAATAAATAATCATGAGTGATGGTGAAATTGTGCTAATATCTATTCTCTTGACTTGTACATAATTATTATGCCGGCACTCAAACATTCGCGTCATTTTGCTAACAAAAAATGAACTTTATGACATTCAAATAGGGTGTATTTTGTTCAGTCGAAAAACGCGAATATTTGGGCAAATTCGCCAAGTGAAGTGCCACGTTTACAAAAATCGTGGTAACTAAATCTATGGCTACATACAAACCAATATTTTGATATATACTAAAGAATCAAGGTAGTCAATAATGTTTTATTTTGCGCCCGACTATCATACCGGTTTCACCAATCCATTCTCTAAGTGTGATTATGACAATATTGCATAACGATGTCTAATCATAATGGTCTGTTAGAAGAGTGCTTATAAGGCTCGACGCAATAAATAATGATAAATACCAAAAATTAACATTTCAGTGGAAAAATCTACAGATCGCTTCTTGGTTCACGTGAATTTTCAGTTCTGTCTTTGAGAATTACGATATTCTGTTGTGATGAAAAAATCATAATTCTATTGTCATCAAAGAATTTAGATTTTTCCCGTTAAGGCGGAAGCGCTACAGTAGCCCGCGAAATTCAAATGTTTTTTTTTTTTTATTTTCGACTTTATTTCAACCCCCATACAGTTGATATTCTTTAACGCCTGCGAGCCCCGCACGTACCTGCTGCAGCAGATGTCGCAGGCCGGGGTTGGAGGGCAGCAGCGGGCGCATGCCGCGCGGCGGGTGCGCCACGCCGCCCGCGCCGCGCAGCTGCTGCTGCAACTGTTGCTGCAGCTGGTGCTTGCGCTGCTGCTCCTGGAAATGGTTCAACGGCAAAAATGTATTATATTAATAGTATTTTATGTGTCTAACAATGCAGGGCCATTTATATGGAAGGGCCTTTTGAAGAAAGAGCCATTGCAGCTTTGAGTTGACCTGTCCCAACAGACGGCATCAGTCATCGTGTAGCTCTACCCTATTTTAGAAGTTCAAGGAGGAGTAGCGAATAGAGCTAGCCACTAAAAACGAGTTGCTTGTTTGACGGAGTTCTCGCGTGTGTGAACAGGGAGCGATCAACTATTAATATAATAGCAGCGCCCCGCGGCTCCACCCGCGTAAGTTTCGATCCCGTGGAAATAACGGGATAAAAACTATCCTATGTCTTTTTCCGGGACTCAAACTATCTCTATACCAAATTTCATCTAAATCGTTTCAGCGGTTTAAACGTGAAGAGGTAACAGACAGACACACTTTCGAATTTATAATATTAGTATAGATGTATCTATTTTACTGACACGGGACCTACAAACTTTTTTCGTTTCTAGAGCGAAAAAATGGTCGTTAGTTAGCAGTTTCTTTGTAAGCGATGGGACAGGTGCCTGTCTTACCTCAAGCTGTTTATAGTGCTGCTCCTGCTGTTGTGCAGCATGTAAGTGCGACATGATGTCCATCTGCGACTTGAACTGCGCCTCCTGTTGATGAGCAGCTTCCAGGGTCTGCTGCAGATGCTGTATCTTCTCCAGGTTGTGTTGCCGAGCTATTTCTAAGCCGTCCAGTTGGGTGACGGAGCGCGGTCCCTTGCCGCCCACTTGTTGTTGGACTTGCTGGCCGATTGAGCCCCCTATCATCATGCCCTGGGGATTTGATGGTGGAACTAGCGATTTTGTGGTGAAAAGATTGGGTGCAGATTTTTGAAATGAAAACTTCTTTAGGCGCATTGGGCATTTTCGAGATGGGAAAAAACAATTGAATTCGCGCCACTGTTACCGTCACCGACACCGCTTCGGATGTGTTCGGCTGTCCTCGGGATGTACTCGGTTTTTATGTATTTGCGATATGACAGTGAGTGAAGGGAAAGTGTTCTGTTTGTGTTTTGTTTATATGACGACTAGCTGCGCCCCGCGGTTTCACCCGCATAAGTTTCGATCCCGTAGGAATATGGGGATAAAAACTATCCTATGTCCTTTTCCGGGACTCAAACTATCTCTATACCAAATTTCATCTAAATCGGTTCAGCGGTTTGAGCGTGAAGAAGTAACAAACATATAAACACACACACTCACAAACTTTCGCCTTTATAATATTAGTGTGATTAGTGTGATTAAAAAAATACACACGTAATTGTACAAGTTTTCACTTCTGTCGGCACTCCCGGAAAGCCATTTTTTTTTAATCGAAAGTAGTTTTGTACTTGAAAGTCAAGTATTCAGTGAATCTCAGTTCAGTTGGGTGGCATGAGTCAGCGGGGTAATTGCGTAACACACTATCAGTAACGGCTTTAATTTTGACAGTTCAACCACATTCATTGCGTTATTTACGTTATTGAGCAGACAATTTTTACTTATGAAGCAATGGATTAGCAATATCCTTCAAAATGATTCAGATTGTAATGTGCTAGTGCTTGGCCAGACTGGCAGCTCGGGGCGGGGAGCGGCGCGGGTGCGGGAACGCGCGCGATCTGCCAGTCTGCAGTCGAGCGCGGCTGCATTTTGCGTGTTGTTGTGTCCAGTGTTTGTCAAAATATAATATAGATGAAGAAGACTTATTTTTACTAGAAAAAAGCTCGAACTAGTTTGAGAACCTCGGTCCCCACGCGGGCCGCCCTCGCACCCACTGCGGCCACTTGTATGAACTCACTATGGCGTGAGTTATCCGCGCGCTCCCCGCGCCGCGCCGTGTAGCCCGCGCCGCTCACCGTGGCCGCATGCCCGCTATGGACACTCAAATGAAGTTCTTATGTTTGAGTATGCCGCGCCGTGCCCGCCCCGCGCTCGCGCTGCCTGTCTGGCCAAGCACTTAGGTACGCAATTACGGTGCAAAACCCATGCCGCCTGACTGTAGTATCAACATACCTGCGGATGCTGCTGCATCTGCGACTGCACCATGCCCTGCGCGCCCGCGGGCCCGGGCATGCTGCCCACGCTGCCCGCGCCGCTGCCCGGGCCGGCCTGCATGCTGCCCGCCATGCCCGGGCCCATGCCGCCGGATGACATGCCCGCGCTACCGGACATAGCTCCTGAACCTAGAGCACAAAGGGGTAAAAGAAAGAAACCGTCAAAAGAATAGTTTAAAAAAATAGTATGCATCGACGTCCTGCCGGACGCGCTCGGGTGTCGTCGCATCCGTTCGTGTCCTTTCCGAACCGATGCGATACGAGCCGTTTGGTGGAAATCACCCTTTACCTGCCATGGTAGCGTTGGGCATATTCTGCTGCATGCCGCCCGCGTTGCTGACCGCGGGCGGCAGCTGTTGCTTGCCGATCATCTGACTCATCTTCTGTTGTTGAATTACCTACAAATCGCAACATAATACAGAGTCAAATTAAATTAGCTAGCAAAACATCAGTCGTGATGAGCATCGACAATTCCCACTTACTTTCCTAAGTCGATCGACGAAAGTAGCCTGGTTGTTGGGTATGAAGCCTAGATACGCCTTCTTGTCGGGCGTGTACAGCAGGATGAGCACTTTGATGTCGCACTGCGGCGGCGTCGGCATTGGAGAGAAGTGGACGCAGCCCGCCTTGGAACAGATAAGTTCAGAGGGACGTTAAGGTAGAAAGCGAAAGTCAAATTATCTTACGTTTTTCCGCAATTTGCCAATTTGTTTGTTGATTAAAATATGATTCGCGACCGTAACAAATGTAACTTTACAGAATTATAACCAATAGCATCAGCCATACAGTTGCGCCTTACCTTATTTGTACAAAAATAGTTTATTTTACACAAATAAGGCGCATATTATAAAGCCGTGTCTCCTGTGCGCGTTTTTTCGAAACCTGACACAAAAAACCTTAACATAAACATTTGTTTTCATACACAAGCTGTCTCCTGCGTATTAAAATATTTTTAGATTAGTGTCAACTATTCACAAGACAATATAACCTCAAAACCTGTGTCTTCCTCTCTTCACCCGCGCGGGGAAAGTTTTCCATGCAGCTCGGAATACAAAAACATAGTGTTTTTATTCACAAATGTGTATGGCCACGCCTCTTTGTTTTGACGTTTTTGTGTAATATTTCGAAAATACACGCGCAGGAGGCACGGCTTAAAATAGACATAAAACACATACACTAATTACAAGTTACATGGAGTCGGTGAAATATGTTTTTAACCGACTTCAAAAAAAGGAGGAGGTTCTCAATTCGACGGTATGTTTTTTTTTTTTTGTATGTTTGTTACGCGATTACTCCGTCAAATGTGGACCGATTTTCAAAGTTATTTTTTTGTTCGAAAGGAGATACTTCTGAAGTGGTCCCATAGTCACCAAGTCAGGATCTGATGATTGGATCCTGGGGAAATCGAAGGAACTCTTCAAATATTATAGGCACACCTATAGCGATTTGGGTATTTTTTATAGTAACTCGTGCATTTGCTCTCGGAAAGCACCATTTGGTGAAGTGGAACTGATGATGAAGACCACAGATGGACACCGGAACTACTCAATAATATCTAAGTATTTCACGGGTTGCGATTCGATTACTTTAATATGGTTGCTAAGCAATTTATGCTCGCCAAGATGTGAATGGTAATATGGAGATGTTGGTGGACCAGGAGAACTCCTCAACAATTAACTTCCCTACATCGGGAAAAGCAATATTTTGTAAAAGGCGATGAGCATGTTGACACTGGCTATTGTAACTTAGATAAATTATAAGCAGACCCACTAAAAATCGTGAAATAAAAACTTTTTAACAAAAATACAACCGACTTCCAAAAGAAACACTACAAAGTGAAAAATAACTTTAATTTCGGAAGTCGGTGGCAAAAAACGTTAATACAAAACCAAAGACACCGACTTCCGAAATTAAAGTTATTTTTCACTTTGTAGTGTTTCTTTTGGAAGTTGGTTGTATTTTTGTTAAAAAGTTTTTTTCTCTTTCATTCCCCCCATTCATCCGTCAGGTTGTCATTCACTCAGATTTCATTCATATCATTTCATTCAAGTTTTCTGACATCTCTCTCTCTCTCTCTTCATCAAACCACATTTTTACTTGTTTAATTTTTATTTTATTTTAGAGAAATTCTTGAGGATGCTTATTTTAATACAAATTGAAATCCCTACTCACCTGGGCCAGTTGCTAATCGCTTGTAAATGTTCAAAAAAAAACCTGATAATAAAAATCATATTCAATCTACCTGAATTTTTTCAAATATGTTGGGGTCGGCTTCCAGTCTAACTGAATACAGCTGAATACCAGTATTTAACATGGACCGACTGCCTATCTGACCTCCACAACCCAGTTACTGGGTAACACCATACCCCTTGGTAAGACTGGTTGTCAGACTTTCGGACTTCTGACGACCCGTTACGACTGTCAAACCCACGGCGTGACGTGCTTTCCGAGGCACGGAGGGGTCTTAGTATATGTATAAAGATGGTCACCCATCCTCAGATCGACCGCGGCAAGCGTAGCTTAACCCGGACCCGTGCGGGCTGTTATTACTTAGCTACGAGCCTCTTAATATTTTTTATTATTATTAAATAATACAAAAAAAGGTTGGTAATATACTCACAAATCCGTTAACCATGACCTTCGTCAGTGCATCGAGCGCCTCACTGGGCTGCAAATGAAACAGCACTGACTTGCTATCCTTAAGGTACTGTCCCCCGATGTTGGATATCAGCTGTTTGGGCATCAGCTGCATCAGCAGCTTGTTGGGCCATGTGTCCACCTTCAGTTCAGGCTCTATGTCTTTTGTGCTCGCTGATACCTGGGCAAGTTGAATGTACAGTTTGTTAATTTATAAAGGCGTTCCTTTGAACCGGCTATATTATAGCGTCCATATACAGGGTTATTGGAAAAAAACACCCACAACCTCTTAAGTGGTCATTGTACTCATCATTATGAATAACTTTTACTATGAGACCAAACCTGAAATGGCGAAAAAAAATCAGCTGTTCCCTACATTTATGTTCGTATAACTCGTCAAAATGTATGGAACAGCTGATTTTTTTCTCTCAATCTTTACATTTACTGACAATATAAAGCCATCAAAATAATACTGAATGATAGTTTGAGATAATAGTTGTCATGTGTTAAAACAAGGGTAAAAATTTGAAGTAACTCTGAACTTAATCCAAATAACAATAAGGTTCACAATCACCTGGCAAGGTAGATGCTTTGTAGTTTTCTGCTGGTCCCCGGGTGCTTTGCCCTTCTCCATCCACTCGATGACACCGCTCCAGATGTAGGAGCGCTGGAGCTGCGCCCCTGATGGGCCAGGCGTCACCATTGTAGGCATGCGTTGATGAGGACCCTGTAAACAAAATATTTAAAAATCTTAAAATTCATTCATGCACAGACAACGCACTGCCTAACCGGCTCTAGAAGCTTAATATTTTACACATGGGTTTCTTGCAGAACGAAAGTGTTTGAAAAATCATTTTGTTTCGTTCGTTAAATAGGGTATTCAAGTTTGTATGGAAGTTTTGAACTGACAACGCCCTTCACAGATGTCGCTTGCTCTGCGGCCGAGCTAGAGAGATTAGTTATCTTGCTACGCGCGCGTTTTCGCCACTCGGCTTCGGGAATGCCCTATTCATAAACGACACAGTCCAACCCTATGTAAAATATCTCCATTTATAGATCTGTAATTCATACAGTATACAACTATATTGTGTAGGAATTAAAGTTATTTTTCCATTAATTCACATGAGTTTAAATTTTTGGCAAATAAATCGCGAACGCAGATAATTTTTTATCTTTGTTTTTTTTTAAATTGTGTGGACTTATGAAAAGTGCCAACTACGCATATTTTCTTTCTTTTTTCTTTAACTGACCTGTGCGGCATGCGCAGGCGGCGGCGGCGGGGGCGGGTAGGAAGGCTGCGCAAGCTGTGTGAGCAGCGCCGAGTTGTTGGCGTATAGGGGCGCGCGGGGAGGGGCCAGCCAATTTCCGGCCCCGCGGCCGCATGATGCATTTCCTATTAAAAAAATAGTAAAATATTGCCCGAGAGGATAAAGCAGTGTCTTATGTCACGGGCGCCATATTGCGTCCCGAGTGTAACGAAGGATTCTAACGCACCCAAGCGCAGGGAGTTCATAATATACAGGGTGAATTTTTCAAGTGGGCGTGGATGGCCAAATCCGAAACTATGAGGAATAGCGAAAAGTACTCAAAGGAGTCGCGGGCTCGATTTTGATGAAAACTAAAACTGCATCATTGGATTTTTGAAAAATCAATATTTCTGGCCAGGAATCGAACCTGTTGATTTTGAAAATAAAAAAAACACACGCTGTATTATTACACCATTCGATAGTGTCGCTAATAAGGATCAAATTCTGGGAAGTAATGACATACGGCAAACTAAAGGAAAGAGCTCATTTTTATCAAAATGCTTTTTTATTTTCTTATGCTACCTACCTATTAAACCTTAACTGATTAATTGTTCAAAATTATGACAATTGTTTTTGAATACATAGCTGGATTCGACGTCTCAAGGATTGTACTGCAATTAAAAATTTGAATTTAGAACATAATTTTGTGAAGGGGACTGCGCTACGAGTGTTTCGGGTGTAAAAATATTGAGCATCATTTCGAACAAGGTATGAAAAAAGAAGCAGTTTATTAAAATTCAACATTTTCCTTAAGTTTGCCCTATGTCATTACTTCCCAGAATTTGATCCTTATTAGGGACACTATCGAATGGTGTAATAATACAGTGTGTGTTTTTTTTTTTCAAAATCATCAGGTTCGATTCCTGGCTAGAAATATTGAATTTTCAAAAATCCAATGATGCAGTTTTAGTTTTCATCAAAATCGAGCCCGCGACTCCTTTGAGTACTTTTCGCTATTCCTCATAGTTTAGAATTTGGCCATCCACGCCCACTTGGAAAATTCACCCTGTATAGTTAATCCTGAGTGCAATGAGGAATTCATGCTCGCCCAAGACGAAGTCACCTTTACCGCGGAGTAGAATACTCTACTTTTCACACTTTCTGCGAGATAATAAAAAGCAATTGGATTTTCGTTTTTTTTTTTTATTTGTCTATGTTTTCATAAGAATTTTTAGTTGAAGTTACAAATTCAAATCACATTATTGACCAGCCGGTTATAAAGAAAATCAGTACAATATTATTACCCGGTTAGATCCTAGGGCTATAATGACTTACTAATTAAGATTAGTTTGGTCGGCAAGACATATAATTTGACACTATTGAGCAAGTGGTGTGAAAAAAATATGACGTCACCCTGGAAGCCAGTCTTTTGTAAAATCATAGGAAAAAAACTATTGCGATCTAACTTACCTACGCCTGCTACGCCGGGTACACCAGGTACGGTCCCCACGGGCCCCACTCCCGCAGTAGCAGCGACGCCCGGACGAGGGAAGTTCTGGGCCCCTGGCCGGGCCGGCCCCGTAGTGCCCCGACCTTGGCTGGGAGATAGAGAGAGATTCACATTTAGGGGTATACAAACTCTTTCGCATTTCAAATGATTATAACGATTTTTTTCGAAAATCTCTGACCTAACACTTGAGTACATTGTCTATTCCACATTCAAATCAGTTTCTAATGTCATCATCAATCATTGTTTGTGTGTAAAATGCGATCGCAGAAAGGTCAGGTGCGTGGTTCTCGCAACTGGCGTGCGATGTATGAATGTAAACGAAGCATGAGGAGTAAGTAAGGATCATAGCAGGTGTCGTTCTGTAGTTTCTGCCTACCCTCATGAGGAAGACGCGTGAGTTTATGTGTGTATGTAGTCTCAAGATTCAAACTAATGTTTCAAATTAATATATTATTGTCAAGTTAAACAAATATCAACTTTATTTTAATGGCAATTAAGTTGATTTCAGAGTGACTAGCAATACTGAAAAAGTTATAAAAATGTTTTGAAGTTGTAGCGTAAACTGAACTTTATTATTTAGGATTTAAAGTTTATTTTTTCCATAAACTTCTATTTGTTTACATTTTTGGCAAACAAATTGCGAATGCAGATTAGTTCAGGACTCACCCATAGACGTCGGCTTGTATGTCGGGCACAGGGGGCGGCGCGGGGCTCGGCGGTCGTTCCTTTAAACTGTAACCGCGAAGTAGCACTAGGTGACGCGGGTCCTGGAAAGAGCAGTTATTTTGTACTAGCTGCGCCCCGCGGTTTCACCCGCATAAGTCTCTATCCCGTGGGTATATCGGGATAAAAGTATCCTATGTCCTTTCCCGGGACTCAAACTATCTCTATACCAAATTTAATGTCACATATGCGGGTGAAACCGCGGGGCGCTGCTAGTAAATAATAAGAATGGTTCCCCAATAAAAAGAATATAATGGTGCCGATTCTGTTGTTTACAAACTTGGAAAGCTGTGGAATGTTTTTCCAGTGTAGAAATTTTTTTCATTTTTAGTTGTTGCGTTTTACCGAGGGTATTCTACAGACAGTCGTTACCTTAGCATAGTTCCTCTGCTGCGCCTGGTGGAGCTCTCCGCCCGCGTGCTCGTACAGCGCGTGCAGGGCGGGCACGCGGCGTGCTGACGCGACCGACACTTGCACGCCGCGGTCAGCTAGCAGGCGGGCTGCTTGTTCTATGGTCGCTGGGGCACCTAGATGTCAAGGTCAAATTAAATTAATATAGAGGTATGAGGAACAGGGTGCAAAGTTCACTCATACTCTATTGAAAAGGGAGGATCCTCCGACCAGACAGGTGTTGTGTCTGACGGGCTATTGCCCGATGATTCAAGTCGGGCCGTTGTATCTATGCTAGTTGCGCGGTAAACTCTGCTTGTGAGATGCAGGATTTGCGTGACGTCAGTATGACGCGTTGATCACATGTGGCGTTGTAGATACCGCTACATTAACTAGGGAAACTTCACAGACATGGTGAGTATCAATTAAACACAACAAAAATGGCCATGGTAATCAACATCATCATCATCTGCCTGCCTTTTCCCAACCATGTTAGGGTCGGCTTCCAGTCTAACCGGATGCAGCTGAATACTAGTATTTTACATGGAGCGACCGCCTATCTGACCTCCACAACCCAGTTACATGGATAATACGATACCCCTTGGTAAGACTGTTAGTCAGACTTTCGGGCTTCTAACGACTCGTAACGACTGTCAAAGATCCACGAATGACAGCAGGGACCAACGGCTTAACGTGCTTTCCGAGGCACGGAGGGGTCTTGGCATGTAAAGATCGTGACCCAACGGACCAACCGCGGCAAGCGTAGATTAACCTGATCGATCGACCCGTGCGGCTGTTATTACTTAGCTACAAGCCTCTCTAAAATAAAAATGCCTATTAGCAGGTTATAAAAAGCACTTACCAGCAGGCACCAGTCCCCCAGCATACGCAGAGTAAGGAGGCGAACAGCATAGCAGTAGGACGTGTATAGGTATGTCAGTTCTGCCGAGCTCGTCGAAACAAGCGAGCGCCGCTGTGAGGGCTTCTGTCACGCATGCGCGGCTTTCAGCGTGACCGCCAATGTATCTGTAATGTTTGTAGGTTATTCTGAAAATTAATATTTACAGACTACCTTATTGGTTTAGTGGTTGCAAGCACTACTGCTAAACATGAGTTCCTGGGTTTATTTACCAGACCAGGCAGTGTTATACAGACTTAGTACAAAACGAAATCTAATTTTAGCCTAAACCTTTGAGCCATATTTGTATTTCAAACTTTATTTTGATTTAGGCAAAGTTCTTAATACTAAAATGGCAACTTAGTACCCGAATCTCTTCAAAGTGAGGGTGATGAGGCTTCTTCTGGGTAAGCTCGCTCCATCGTCGGCTTTGTCTCTGTCACCTTTGACCTAGGCTAGAGTCAAGAGCAAGCCCATTTCAAATAAAAAAAAAAAAAAAACTAAGCCGTCATTTTTGTGTAAAAAACTGCATTTCTATAGCAGTTAGGTTCTTAATTCAATAACTGGCTCAGTGGTTTAAACCTGATTTGAAGAAAACCCTTTTTTTGTAATACCCAATCCACATAGGTTTTCCATCAGAAATTTCTCAGTAGCAGCTTGGTGTTCGGACTTCTGCCCGGTTGATGGCAAAAGGCTCGCATTATATGGGACTTAACTGGATGTACTATAGGCATACATACCTCTGAGTAACCCTTCGAGGAATAAAGGCCATTACAGAAGACCAATTCTCGTAATTTAAAACATTCAAAATCTAGTAGCAGTCTCATCTCGGCGACAAACAAATGTCAAAAACTTGTCAAAATGTAGGGAAATTAGATGTATTTTTTGACAGATTGAGACTGAGATCAGACTTTGAATGTTCTTAAAATTACGAGAATTGCCCCTCAGATGTGGTGTTACGTCATGTTATAAACATCTCCACTTACTGTATTTTATCAACAGTCTCCACAATCGTCTGTGGGCATGTGTAGGGGCCGAAGGTAGCAACAGGTATGCCAGGGTGGCAGTCAGCAGCTTTGTACGTAACTATGCTGTACACCGAGCCACTGCCACCTCCTTCTTCTATTGGACCTCCATGGAAGTATCTGGAAACAATCATTATCACGGATTACATTATTTGGGAATGGTATTATCATCTAGTTTATTATTCCGTTGCTGTTGCTTGATGTACCTATTTTTTAATTGTAAACTGGAGTCAAGGGTTTAAGCTGAAAACCAGCACTTAGCAACCCGCTTGGGGACCTAAGCATAATGCTGACGCTTAAACCTTTTGCTTTCCGTGCAGTTTTGTGTATGTACTTACTACTACTAGCTGTAATATCTTCTGCCTAGCATTTTCCCAACTACCTATGTTGGGGTTGGCTTCCAGTCTAACCGGATGCAGCTGAATACCAGTTTTTTACATGAAGCAACTGCCTATCTGACCTCGAGCCCAGCTACTGAGTAAAACGATACCAAGGGGTATCGTTTTACTCAGTAACTGGGCTCGAGAACATACCTTGCAGAAGTTGCAGAGCATCCCAAAGGTATGCATTCTTCATATTGCCAGCACTTAGAACATCTAGCATTTTCGGCATATCTGGGCTTAGTTTGAGAAATGATCCTTCCAGTCATATTGAATAGCTCAACTAGTCGCAATCTATGCAGTCTAGGTCCTCAAGGACAAAGAATTGGGGTAAATAAACGAATATACTTACTCTAAAGTTGGGACTATGTAGTTTGATTTCAATTCTCCTATATAAGCGCCGTTAGCCGCCGTCGCCTCTATTACAAATATTACTTCAGCCTGTACAGGGGAGTCAGGAGCGTTTACTACCATATTTATTTTATTATAAATAACACTTTTACAAGTATTAAAAATCACAACACAAGCAACAATAAATTAAATTGACGTTTTGTTGCACGCACAGATTATGTTTTGCTTTTTTTTTTTTTTGCTGATTGCTGAAAGTATTTTATTTTGACGTTTTGGATCAGGGATCGTTCCATTTCCTCATTCGTTTATTTGGAGCATTACATAGAGTGCGCTATTCTTACGGATATCAATAAAAAAAAACCGGTTCTCACCTCACGCACGATCTTCTTTTTTCCTTAGTCTGAGATGTATTCAATAAATTCATACTTCATTGAATACATAGACGTGACGTGAATTTAACTCGTGGTTAGTGTGAACTTAGAAAAGGGACGTTGGAACTGCTCATGCAATTTCTGTAAGATTGCCGTGTACAGCAATGCAAGATCCACTGCCAATGCTAATTTTATCTGCGATATTGTAAATATAATTTTAGGGGTGGTGTCGTAGTGTGAATGAAAAAAATGAAAAATAATTGAAAATGCCATGCCACAGACTTTTCATTTTTTCATGAGTTCACATTGAACTAGGACTGTAATCGATATTATCGATAAACATTCCTAACTCGGAACTATACTCTTTATTTCTCCAAAAATTAAATATTTACATAATATAAGCTAAAATATAAACTATAATAATATGTACAATTATATGAAAAAATACACAATCATTATAGGGCATCGAAGAATTCATCCGCATCGCTGTCAACAGGAACAGTGCCCAAAAGGCTGGCAGCATTGCCACGTTGTATGGCAATGCTAATTCTTTGGCCAAGAAATAGGCCAGCCCTCTGGTCACGTGAAGAGTCGACTAACCGCTTGGCGATATCCCGAAATACCAAGTGGGCACTCGGACCCCATGGCCCTAGTGTTTCAACCCCAAACGGCTCGAACATATAAGTCCCAATCAGGTTGCAATATTTTCGCCGTTTGAGGTTTTCTGCACCTGCAGCAGCCGCCCCAGCACAGCCCACCGTGCTAGGAAGATGGGAACTGAAAACTCGGAACGCGGTCACATGTGACACCACTAACGTATAAATACGTCAGTGTGTGACACTGACATTTTATTATTCTAGTCTGTCATGTGTTTGTCATTGTCAGATGTTTGTCATTACAAAAATAACCTTATCTTCGTGTCTTGATCATAAATTATCTTTTAACGAAAACATCTTATCATTTAGCTCGTAGCCTACTATTATTTTTACGGCGGACGCGTAAAAGACCACTTAACATTTTCAATTAGGATAATCAATAGTTGTATCATCATGGAATTGGGTCTTCGTACCGTAAGAATTGTTAACCGGCTTTTGAGAAAACCCTTCGGAATCACGTCTCATAGGAATGTTACGGGTTGTGCAGTTAAAGAAGAAGTTAACACGGAACTGTTGAACGGATTTAACCAAGATATAAGAAATGGTAAGTTACATCAGCCTTAAAAACGGCTGTCAAAATAATTGGAGTGAGTTGTTTTTCACGACAAAAATCTGTTATCATCGCAGCTATCTAAGTTAACTAAATAGCTGAGATGATAGCATCTCTTTGTGTGATTTTAAACATATCATTATCATCTTTCTGTCAAGTGTGATGGATGGATTATGTGAGGAATGATATGAAAGAGAATGGAGTTGATGATAGTGTGACGGTTGACAAGGAAGAATGGAAGAAGAAAATGTGTAGCGCCGACCCCAAGTAACATGTGACAAGGGTAGGAAGATGATCATACATTACAGGATGTAGGTAACAGAAAGGTGTGGTGTAGTATTATATTATCTGTGGTGTGGTCAAAATTAAGAATGTGGTACAGACCATCAAACTGAACTACATTCTCTATGGGACCTCCCTATCCCCATCATAATCGTGATAAAACACTGTATCATATCAACGCTTGAAAGGCAAAATTTACTGAGTGACATAGAGCTACAGTAACTTTTCAATTCAAAAATTTTCTTTTGCTTTTTTGGACTATGAGTTTTGGAGTTCCTCACTATGTTTTCATAGATACTTGTAATAAATAACAATACTCTGTAATGGGAGCAGTGGTGGCCAAGTGATAATGGCATCAACTTACGAGTTGTAGGTTGTAGGTTCAGATCCAGAGCTTTACTTTGTGTAAATTATTTCATCAGCACTGCTCTCAAAACGGTGAAGGAAAACATCCTGAGGAAACCGGCATGTCCTAGAACCAAAAATTCAAACAATATGATATTTGCCAACCCGCACTGGGCCCGCGTGGTGGATTACGGCTCTCTCCCTCTCACCGAGAGGAGGCCTGTGTCCCAGCAGTGGGAACATTAAAGGCTGATTATGTACTCTGTAATGTGTCATCCTCAGGTGGAGTGGTACCAGTATTCCGCAGAGCCCTGCTGTTTCCGACGCGGGTGGCGTTACAAGATGAGTTCGGCATCTACACATACGCTGGGCTGTACCAAGCAGCCTCCGTGCTCTCACAGGAGATATCTGCACAGTTGGGTATGAAACTACCAATATTTTAATAATTACAAGCTAACCCGCCGAACTTCATTCTGCCAACAATTTGTTCCATTCAAAATGTATAAGAAAATTAATTATCTTCATAATTTTTTTTTTGATTTTTCCCCCTGATTTAAAAAAGTTATTCTGCTATTTGGGGCGGAGACAAATCCAACAAATCATAGATCATAAAATCAGTCCAACCGTTGTTGATTTATAAATGGTGTAACTAACCCGACTTTGTTTTATTATATACATACCGTAAACCGGGGTTACTTTGAATCACGGGGTTAATTTGATAGAAACTTCTTATCAACATAAAATTGCAAATTGCGTAAAACGGAACAACTTTTGGTAGTTTTTTTTTTTCGGATGACTACACTGGTAAACTGTCACAATCACAGAACACTAATACCCTAGGCGGGAAGAATGTCAACTTCAAACAAACAAAATGGCACCCATAATGCGCGCCATCTCTGTCGTGCCATCTCAAACTTTTTAACCGACTTAAAAAAAAAGGAGGTTCTCAGTTCGTCATTCAGGTTTGAGCGGGAATTTTGAATCAGCTCAAACTTAATAAACGAAAGTGAATGGTGTGGTGTTGTTTAAATAAAAAAGTGGTTTTTGAAATACATATATTGTTTATTACACTCTTACATGGGACGTACATAACTGGCGAAATATGGGTGTAGGTACACCTGCCTAATTTATATTATTTATTTATTCTGCAGGATATCAAGTTTTCTTTTAAGAGCAGATGCAGAGTACTCTTCTGCAAATTGGCGATTTTTTAAAACACAAAATCTTTTGACACAAATGTGAAACACGCTATTAAATAAATAATTAATGTTATTATCTTTATGTTCTGTACATTTATCGAGAAACTCAAAATTTATTGAGTTTTTAAACAATATTTCAAGTGTCCCTTTTAATTTTTTTTTATATGCCTCTGTCTCTAAAAAGCCATTAATCATTGTAGCACCACTTTCAATACAATTAATGAGATTTTTAGAGGCATATATAAGGGACTTTTTTATATCACTATATTCTTTAAACTCAATAAAAGTATGAGATCTCTCTTTTGTCTCAGACACAAAAATATTTTTACAAATTTCACATTTGTTGCGATTATTTTTTATTATAAACCCACAGACGTACGCACACGCTTGAATTTCGCCACTGCTTTCCTGCAAGCTACATTCAAATGTGGAACTTATAGTTTCTTCCAGCTCAATTATTAAATTTGTGTCATAAGCAGTGTGTATATCTGTGGGTGGGGACAATAAAGTTTTAAAATTTCTCAAAATTACATCATTTTCGTCATCTTCACAATTTCCGGTACCAATAAAAGATAAGTTGCTAAGGACAGCTGTTTTAAGACCAGCAACAAACTGTCCAGCTGTGGGATTTGTATTGCAGCCGCAATTGGCCCGAATGCAACCGAAAAGGTTTTCTAGTGGGTCCTGCTGGAGCCTCCTTGTTTCCAAACTTTTTATAGATTTATTTGTACTAATATTTCCCCAGATTCGCTCTATTCCATTGATGGACCAAATCCATCCTTCTTGGGATGGAGGGCGTCGTCTGCATTCCAAAAATGTCAAGTCTTTAAAAAAAGTCTTCATAAAAGCGAAATGTTTCAGATGCGGTGAATTTTTTTTCATATTAGTTGAAAATGTTTTCCCCCTTCTTAAGTCGGGTGTGCATGCGTTGACGCTATCGAACAGCTTGTCCATATTTGCAATAACATTGGCTGTAGTGACAGCTTCTGAAGAGAGTTCCCCTGTAAACAAAACACATAATTTAAGATCTTACATAACATAATCAGCCTATAATGTTCCCACTGCTGGGACACAGACCTCCTCTCAGTGAGAGGGAGTGGGCTGTAATCCACCACGCGGGCCCAGTGCGGGTGTGCAGATGTCACATGTCTTTGAATTTAAGATCTTAAGAATTACATAAATAGGATTTACAGTATGTTACAAGTCAACCCAAAAAAGTCAGTTCAGTAAATAATTATTTGAATCAAATATTACAAGATTATACTTTATAATTATAAGTTTTATTTACCTTGTGAAATTTTAGCATACATCCCCCCAGCAACTGAATGGCTTAAAACTTGGGCAGCTAGCTTTACCTTCATCTTCTGCTTTGTGTTCGGGTTCAAATGTTCTTGTTTTAAACAAGGCGCAAATACGAAATTGGGGTTGGTGTTATCTACCTCGTAAAACTCTTTTATATGGCTCCATTTAGCAATACCTGTAACAAAAGTGAGTCTAAAATTTCCAGTAAATTGGAAATATGTATTATATTATGATTGTTATAAAACAAAATATCTTACCAAATCCAATTTGATTGTTCGATGTTATATTTGTAGGACATTTAATATCATACTTTAGAAACATATTTCTAAAGCATTTGAGCAAATGCGGAGTATCGAAAATGGTAACTACTTCTCGATTATGTAACAGAATATATGGCTTCTCTACAGATGCTCCCAAGATACTTAGAGCTCTCTTATTCACACCATCCATATCGCACACTGAAGCTGAAATATTGATTCCAGAGTCAAAACAATGTTGCAGAACCTGAAATGATTAACATGAATCAATATGGTACAAAAATAACTGCTACATATCTTGACAAAATAACACTAATATTATAAACGCGAAAGTTTGTGAGTGTGTGTGTTTATATGTATGTTACTTCTTCACGCTTAAACCGCTGGACCGATTTAGATGAAATTTGGTATAGAAATAGTTGGAGTCCCGGGAAAGGACATATAGGATACTTTTTATCCTGATATTCCCACGGGATCGAGACTTATGCGGGTGAAACCGTGGGGCGCAGCTAGTAGAAAATAAAAGATCATAATGCTTACCTCCTTTATAAGAACTGACAGCCTATCTGCAGTCACAAATCCGCTAGAAAAATAGTAAGCAATTGGCTGCTTCAGCTTTTTCCGAATTCCAGCAATCATAAAGACAAGGGCATGTGTTGCCATTTGTGGTGACCTGCCCTGCAATGCATGGTCTTGATACCCCTCAATCAAGTCTTCCTTCTTGTTATAAAACAAATTCTTTTTTATTGACATCTCGTCAAACATCAGGATATATTGGTTTTCTGATGGATTCTGTTCCTTTATTGTTTTATTCAAAACATTAAAAATTTGGTCATTAATACCAACAGTCATGTTGAACTTGTTTAATAATGTTTTTAGTGAACTGGGTGTTGGCAGGCAAATCACCCTTCTTAATAATTTGTAGCACCTAGGTGACCTTTTATACAGCCTTAGTGCTATTATTTTAGAGTCCATATCCCATCTTCGACCTTTAGGTTTTTTCTTAAAGTTTTGCAACTCACCTTGCAGAAATAATGCAAAGGATGGGGATATTTTACATTTTAATACTTCATGTATCGATTCATTCTTGCTTAATACTTTCAGAAATGATTCATTCTTCAGATGCTTTACCGATTTTTGGAGCCTATTTATTTTTCTCATGTGATTTTTCATTTTCATCAACATATTTTTATCTTTTTTGGAAGTTACCAATGGATTTGTAGCAGCAATAGGGTTGACCTTCTCAGTAATTTGCGGAATAGCACTAGCCTTGTGCGGATTAATGTTATCAGCCAGATTCTCACACAAAAGTTGGATTCTTTTAGATGGACCAGCAACAGGCTCAAACACTTTTGGATTAGCTATTGTGTTTTGAATATTCTCACACAGTGAAAGTGGTTGTCTGGTTACTGATGGACCCGCATTAGGCTGAATCACATTCATTTGGTCTAAATTAGGGTCAGTGATCTGAAAATTGGAGATTATTAAATCATTATTTATGTAATGGTTCACAAAGCTGGCCAAATGTGTTAAAAAAAACATTAAATATAATTATTTTTTACAAATTAATGTTGCTATAAGAAAACAATGAGTCACTAAGTAGCATCTTTGAAAATTACCACCATTTGTGTACCAACGATGTAAATATAATATTAAATGAAATATATTATATACTTCAGTATTATAGGGAGTTAATAAAAAAATAATTGAATTGAACCGTCACTTAAAATAATAGGTATTTCTTTCATGGCAACATAAGAAAACGCGAGAGAGATGGATATTATTCCATCTCGTTTCTTTAAGGCCCCCCAAGGTACCAAACTGCTACTAAGAAGTTGACCCCCCCTGGTCACAATCCTTTTTGCGGGTGCGCTGGTGATGACACGTTGTTTCATGCAAAAAAAGGTAAGTTTTTTTATCAATAGCGATTTTTACCAGATAAAATGATTTATTGGGGCTACTTTCAGACTCTATGTTAAAAACGGGAGGTTCCAAAGTAACCCCAGAATCATTTTAACTTTTATCACTTTGTTTTATTTTTTTTTCTGAAAAACTAATCGATTTTTTTGATTTTTTTTTACTTTTGCAGAGAGAACTATAAAAGCCGATTCTTACATTTTTTTATAATTTTTTTAGAACCACACATTCAAAAATTACAGTCAATTAAAGTTCAAAATTGATCAAAGTAACCCCGGTTTACCGGTATAGATTATGGTTTTTACAAGAACATAAACTAGGCGCCATTTACGCATGTGATACCCGCCATTCCAATCATTTTAGACGCCTTGCTTATTCCTAGAATGCGCGTATAATACGTCCATATAAGCCATATCTAGTTAAGGTCTAATAGTGTTATTTACCATTATACTAATCCACAATTACTGTATATTTCAGTTGGCGAGTCTGAGAAGACGATAGCGTACATGTGCAGCAATGACGCGTCACATATCATAGTACAGTGGGCAATATGGATGACCGGAAATATTGGTAAGTCAATACTTTTGTAAAGTCAGGGAAATTAATTGGTAAGCATATTTATTGGACACCCTACATCAATTTACCATGTGACAGCCATTTCATACAGTCAATGATAGTTTTTATACCACAAAGTATAAAACAGATGTAGGTGCAGTTTTTTTTTCTGACGAAGCGACGCGCGCTTTGCTTGAGGTTTCCATGTGTACAGACACGCTGTGAATGTGTGTGTAAGCGCAGGAGGTCCCGGTACCGTCAGAGACAATGGCGTAGTCGGAAGTGTGTTTATATGCGCACACACTCGCAGCCTGTTTGTAGGCTTGGTTACCACAAATAATGTGCGCATCGCTTCGCGAGATATAAATGCTATAACATTAACATAATACATGCTCTATAAATGATGAAACAGTACATTGAATAGTTGTTTTAATTTTAAATTATGTACTTATAAGTAACAGTTGCTTTTGTTCAACATTTAAAACCATTTTTAAATACTATGTATTGAATATAACCCCGTCAGCAAGCAGCTGTTGGTAGAATAGCGGTTGTCCATTTGATTTAAACTGACAAAATTTTCGGGTTTTCGACTTGTGAACAGCGTTTAGAGGACTCCTACGATAACATTGATTGATATTCGATACGATATGGAAGCATATCGAGTGGTTGTGAATAGCTATGCTGACCTTTTTGAGTTCAATATGAGTAACTTCCCTACAAACGTGATTTGCACCTTCCTCTACACAGGAATATTTATTAAAAAGTTGTTAACTTCAGCTGCATCAAATTAGCACTTCTTTACACTCATTAGAAAGGTCTAAACAGGTCTAATTGTAAAGTTTAAAAACACTTGTTTATTTTACAATACATTTTGTCTGATTTTATTTATAACATAGTCATGATGCTTTGGTAAATTCGTGTCAAAATGTGATAAAAAACCTCTTAACATTTAAGTGTTAAAAACTATTTTCGTGAACAACAAATTATCGACCACATGATAGAGGACGTGCATACTAAAATATGTGGCCAGTCAAACTCAATATCAATATATAAAAAAAAAACAATTACAGGCAATTTTGAATTGTCGAGGGGTCCGTCAGTCAGAAAGATGAAGCTAGTTGCCCATGCCAAAGCGTAGTAGGTACCTATGGAGAGGAACGGGCAAGAAACTCCACGGACACTCTTTTAAATCATGACATTGTTACAAAATATTGGTTCCATCATTCATGTTGATTTGTGAGAACATTGTCGAAAGACGTGCACGTTATGTTTAAGTTTCATGTAATAGGGTTGCCATGAAACGGTTACAAATCCAGACACCGAGCTGCTACTGGGAAAATTCCAAATTGACTAGTAATACATTTCCTAACTACTATTTAAGCTAGTGTTGCATTAATAGCATGTACAGTCACCAAAGGAGATAAGTAACCAGGGATCTGATGACCATTCGTCACATTGGCCATTTCGTCGCTATCCCTAATAGGTCACATTCACTAATACGTCACCTTGTGCATCTGGTCAGTTTATTAACTCGTTTCATGCTACCAGGGTCGTTGGATATAGTTGAAGTTTAACCGGTCAAGCGGCGCGACGAAACAATAGAAAATCAATTGTCTCATTAGCGGAGCTTGACAGATTTATAAGATATCGATGGATGTTTTCGAATAAAATTCATTTTAATCAATAGAAAACAAACAGTTCATTTATCAAATTAAATTTCATTAGAAAAGATCAATCGTTTTCAACTATATCCGACGACCTTGGTTACTTATCTCCTTTGGTGACCGTACATACAACATTGACTTACAATAGTTGATATTCATTGTTCAATAAATATATTAAACACATTAAAATCAATCTGCCTAGCCTTTTCCCAACTATGTTGTGGTTGGATTCCAATCTAACCGGATGCAACTGAATACCAGTATTTTACACAGAGCGACTGCCTATCGGACCTCCACAACCCAGTTACTGGGTAACACCATACCCCTTGGTAAGACTGGTTGTCAGACTTTCGAGCTTCTGACGACCCGTAACAACTATCAAAGATCCACGAATGACAGCCGGGACCAACGGCTTAACATGCTTTCCGAGGCACGGCACTAATGGGTCTCGGTATGTAAAGATGGTCACCCATCCAGGGACCGACCGTGGCAACGTTCGACCCGTGCGGCTGTTATTACTTAGCCACGAGATCCTTACTTAGCCACCTGACTTAGTCAATAAATATATTAATAAACTTATACATATACTTACAAACTTCTATTTTCTCTTACAGCGGTTCCCTTAACCCCTCTACATCCTCCAGAGATGCTCAAATACTACCTCGCAGACAGTTCTGCCAGCCTGGTAGTATGTACCCAAGAATACGAGAAAGTCATTCGACCAATCACGTTAGAGATGTCCATACCACTACTGATAACGGGCAAGGATAATGTGATAACGGCTCAGCTGTACCAGCCTAATACTACGTTCTTGAAGCCCAAAGCTGAGGATAATTTGGCTGATGTTGGAAGGAGCAATGATTGGTACGGGCAAAATGAGGCGCTTATTATATATACTAGTGGTAAGTTTATCAAATTTTATGAGTTTTTGTTTCAGTTTTATAGAAGACTAGCTGTTGCCCGCGACTTCGTACACGTGACGCCATCTATTGTCGTAATAACGTTACTATTGTTGTCCTCAGAAACAGCACTTTTTTCGGGATGAAAGGTACCCTATGTCCGTTTCTATACACCTGAAAACGTATATGCACAATTTCAGGATGATTGGTTCACTGGTTTAGGCGTGAAACGGTAACAAACAAACTTACTTTCGCATTTATAATATTTGTTAGGACTAGGTGCCCCCCGCGGTTACACCAGCATAAGTGTCGATCCCGTGGGAATATCGGGATAAAAGTATCCTTTCCCGGGACTCAAACTATCTCTATACCAAATTTCATCTAAATCGGTTCAGCGGTTTAAGCGTGAAGAGGTAACAGACAGACAGACACACTTTCGCATTTATAATATTAGTATTTACTAGAGCAGTGGAGTAGAGTTTGCCGTATGTAATTACTTTCCAGAATTTGATCCTTATTAGCAACACTATCGAATGGTGTAATAATACAGAGTGTTTGTTTTTTTTTTTTCAAAATCAACGGGTTCGATTCCTGGCAAGAAATATTGATTTTTCAAAAATCCAATGATGCAGTTTTAGTTTTCATCTAAATCCTGTGTCTCCTTTGAGTACTTTTCGCTATTCCTCATAGTTTCGGATTTGGCCATCCACGCCCACTTGAAAAATTTACCCTGTACATACCCAAGTAACAAATTTACGTTGTATAATAGTTGAGTAAACGTTTTTCATTTACTGTTGGTTCTATGAGGTGGGTTGTATAAACGTAGTTGTAGACGTTTATACAACGCGAAATAGGCCCAAATTATACAACATTATTGTTATTTAAAAGTTACATAAAAGTTAGTGGAGAACTATTTTAACGTTGCTTAAATGTTAAATAAAAGTTTCCGACCGACTTTTTGGTTAGATAATGGTTATATCTCGACTGTTATGGAACCACTGAAGTCCCATAAAGGTTATATAGACATTAGAAGATGACTGAAATGTCACACAAGTGTTAACATCGACGTTTATAGTATACATTCAGTCCATTCCAATCATTCTCATTCGTTTCTGATATTTGCCGGAATATAAAAGGTAAGTTATAAATTATCATATTAACTAAATTTACATTTACTTTACAAGGTTTATGATATACGCGAACAGAGTGCACCTAATTCTTATGGGACCTTTAGTTTTATGATGAAATATAGGTGTGTTGTTGGGAAATTTTTTGCGCCCCCCTCGAATTCGTTAAAAATTAACTATTGTTGATTATTATTTAATTTATTTTTTTATATTAAATACCAGCCATCTTGTCAAAGTTAAAAAGTGACTTCTATACAACAATTATAGAATGAAAAGGTCAATAATGCGGTTTCTTGCGACCAAGATAGCCGGCCATTATGAATGATTTTAGAGTTCTGTGAGATAATAAACATTATGAACACAGAATGATGATCACATTACAAATGACATTAATTTTATTGAATGTACTTGATTTTAATGACTCATTTAAAATTATATTACTATGCTTGTGTTGTATTTACCTACTTTGCAAAATAATACACGGTGTAATATTTTATAAAAAACGCGTTATCTAGTTAATTACCTACGTATTATTGAGCGCAGTGTCCTGTACTTTTTCTGTTCGACCATAACATACTAAATAGGTGCATCTTGTGATTATTTGTTTAATTTCTTGAGTTCCTTTATTGATACTGAATTCACCCCTGAGATATGGCACCAATATGGCACGCAATTTTTTGACACCACACGCTGCACGTGACGAGCGTGGATACGACCGGGGCGCGCGGGCCCACACGGCCATAATAATTCGTAGTTCTAATATAATACCAACATATACCTACATCTTAAATGAATAGTTAACAATATATCAAATAAAATTCACTAAAGAACATGGGTCATACATAATTTAAACAAGTCATCACACATTCATTAAACAAATGTGACTTTTTTATTATAATTATTACTTCCGGACCCACGTTCCATAAAATGACCGAAAATTAACATTTTTTATCATTTTTCAGGTAAAGTTGTGTGTGTGGACAGTGGACATCAATAAATTATGGTAGTGTTTTTGGATGTCGATAAATTTATAACACGGAATGATTTAAAAAACCTCAAAAGGCGCAAGTGGCCTTGGAGAAGAACTCATTTTATATTTTCAAGCAATTGTTATAACTGTCACAGTTGTGACATTGTACTTAAGTACTGTGATTTTGCATGACAAAACTTAGTAAATAAAAAGATATAAACAGTTTTTTCAGTATTTTTATTTTTCAGTTACCACTTACAACAATGTATGCACTAAAGGTACAAAATACATGTGCTCGTTAAGCACTGCACACACCAATTTGCATTTAATATCTAAAACTGTACATGTTATCTCTCTTTTGGTCACATTATTGGTATTACATATAAATATGTTGAGTAGAGAAGATTTCATGGGCTTTTCAAATGCATCGATGCAATCATCTAAATACTTGCCAAGTATTAATATATCTTCCTGAAATTCGATATCTTTGTCAGCAGATAAGCTTGAAGTATCGGAAGATAGTCCTTCAGAGGGCTCTAAATACTCCAAATAATCATCAACGGAGTCACCTAAAATAATTAAATCAACTTGAGACATTGTAAATAGTTATAATATATGGTGATTATCTTAAAGTATAAACTTACTGTTTATTTCTGGTACAATATTCTTTTGTTGTATGTCAATGCCACCAGATGAACTTTTAATTTTTGATCTTGCTTCATAAGTTTCATCTGGAATATTTAAAAAATGTAATTTATAATAGAATTATAATAATAAATAAAAAACAAGCAATAGAAATACTTCTAATAAAAATAAAATTTATACGGAACCATTTTTGTTGTTGAGGCTTTGATGAGGTACAAAATTCGCAAATGACGGGCCAGTTTTCAGTGATTCAAAAGTTTTTCTTACTTTCCGCTTGAAAGCCCCACTTTGTTTAAGCTTTTTCTATTGATCTAGATTCATATTTTTGTAAATATTGTAACAACGATTGTTTAGCTGACAAAATGGAAGTTAGTTTTAAAAAAGGCCCTTTTGGACCTTTATATAATTTTAAGGTCTGCTTAAAGTTCTGTAACGGTTACAAAATAACGCTTAAGTCGTACAATGATTCGTAATTCACCACTAAAATACTTCGTTATATTCAGGTCTAAAAATAAACTTTTGGCGACGGTTTGATTACATAAAAGTCGTGTTAAGGTTACGTAGACTACAACGCTGGTTAAATGAACCCTTTTATCTAACTGTTATATAACATCGTATTATTTAGTTGGGTAAACGTTTACCCAACCTACAGTATACGACGTTGTATAAAGCAGTCGTAAAAACGTTTACGTAACTTATTCACTGGCAAAATTATACGACGTTATATAAAGAAGTCATCAAAACGTTTACCTAACCTATACACTTGTACCACTATACGACGTTACATTATATAGTTGTAATAACGTTTACCTAACCTATTTTTTGTACCATTATACGACGTTGTATAAAGTGGTCGTTAAAACGTTCACTCAACTATTTAATAGGACCTTTTAGTTACAGGGACTGAATCGTTGTAGAAATAACGGTTACACAACGTCGTAGTTGTCTAATAACGTCTATTCAACAGTTATATAACCGAAAGTCGTGTAAGATATGTTTTATATAACCAATTTGTTTGTTGGGTAGTGTTTGGCGAAGTGCAGTAAAGCGCGATACCCTGCTAAACAAATATCAATCTTGCTGTGGTTGAAGTAAAGTTCGAAATTAATGTTGCGCTTCGCTAGATCTGCGTCGTCGCATATGTGATACTAAAAGTCCATTAAAAATGGAGCTACACGCTTTACAAGATATAGAGGATTTTTTTTTACTTTGTCGCACAATACTGATGTAATACTAATACAGAGTGGGACGAAGTATGATGTCGATTTCGTCAGATGCAAGAAGTGCTGTCTTTGTGATAACAATTCGTTATGAAATGTTTTTAACTTCGCCTACAGTTATAGTTCGCCTTGATTTAAAATTGCAGTTGGTTTGACACCTGCGGGGTAATTGCGTAACCCACTAACAGTAGAAATGGCTTTCGTTTTGACAGTTCAACAACATTCATTGCGTTATTTACGTTGTTGAGCAGACACATTTATCGAACATACGAAGCAATGGATTAGCAATATCCTTCAAAATTATTTATGATATGTTATTTTTTCTTCCTCAAGATCTTCCTTGGACTGTATTTCTATTCCTACATAAAATTTAATATTTATTTCCCTATCTTCAGGTACAACCAGCAAACCTAAAGGCGTAATATGGACCCACAGCATGCTACAGACTCAGATATCGTGCCTGCACTCCGCGTGGCAGTACTCTGCGCACGACGTGGTTCTGCACACGTTGCCGCTACACCACATACACGGGCAGCTCAACTCTATGCTAGCGTCGCTAGCTGCGGGTGCAAGGTATGACATCATTATTTAGATATCGCCGCTGCACTCCGCGTAGCAGTACTCTGCGCGCAAGAATAAACATAACAAAATAAGAAGACCTGTGCGAGGACAAAAAGGCTCCTATTTCAGCATAATGCTGCGATATTTAAAAAATAAATACCGCAGCGCTGGTATTCTGAGAGGGCCCGCTGTGATGCCCACATACACAAAAGTTGTTTTACCTTTTACAGACCCTTTATACAGGTGAAATTTTAATCACCGTTTTCCTCTTGTCATTGTACTCATCATTATGAACAACTTGTACTATGAGACCAAACCTGAAATCATGAAAAAAAAAAAATCTGCTGTTCACTACATTTATGTTTGCATAACTCGTCAAAATGTAGGGAACAGCTGATGTTTTTTGTTTGGTCCCATAGTAAAAGTTGTTCATAATGAGTACAATGACCCCTTAAGAGGAAAACGGTGATTAAAATTTCACCCTGTATAATATCTTTCACGTATTTTTCAACAGACTCCGAATGTTACCATCCTTCGTCTCCCACAACGTGTGGTCCCGCCTCCTTGGCATGGGCGAACGAGATGAGACCAAAGTGACCGTCTTCCACGGAGTGCCCGCCATGTATGCGCGCCTGATAGCCGACCACGACCGCATGT
Organism: Amphipoea lucens; assembly: GCA_947508005.1. Classification (NCBI taxonomy): domain Eukaryota; kingdom Metazoa; phylum Arthropoda; class Insecta; order Lepidoptera; family Noctuidae; genus Amphipoea; species Amphipoea lucens. The sequence continues at coordinate 11,437,210 of OX382375.1, forward strand.
TCTCGGACCCGAAGACCGCCGAGTACGTCCGAACTACCTTGGGCAGCAGGATGCGGCTGATGGTGGCGGGGTCTGCGCCTTTACCGGCTCAGCTGTTCATGAAATGGGAGGAGGTGAGTTTTAATATTTATTTATTTAATACTTCAAGTACATAAATGTACAGAGGCGGACTTAATGCCATAGACATTTTCCACCAGTCAACCTTTGGGTGATGCAGAGACAAACAGTGGTAAGGTCCGGCCGCGCTAAATTTGCCAAAGATGAAAACAACAATGGCCGCTAGAAATTGAATAAAATCGACGTACAAGAACATTTATTTTAAGTAATGTTTATTTTCGTTTAAATCTCCGAGCTAACTAGACGAAAATAAACATTACTTAAAATAAAATATGACCTTAGGTGCAATCATAAACATTGAGGATTAAATATTTTAAATACATTTTGAGAAGGAATTATCATAGTACCATATAAGCTTTTCTGGGATAAAAGGTATCCTATGTTACTCGGAAATAATGTTGCTTTCTTACAGTGAAAAAAGTTTTGTAATCAGTTCGATATTCCCAGAGATAGCCTAATACGAGCTAAAATAATATTATCGTATTCGTGTATGGGGTGACCATTCATTACGTATTGAAACCCCTCCGTGCCTCGGAAAGCACGTTAAGCCGTGTAGGTCCCGGCTGTCATTCGTAGATCTTCGACAGTCGTTACGGGTCGTCAGAAGCCCAAAAGTTTGACAACCAATGTTACCGAGGGGTATCGTGTTACACCCAGTAACTGGGTTGTCAGATAGGCAGTCGCTGTAAAATACTGGTCTGGCCGTCCATGTAAAATACTGCTATTCAGCTGCTTCTGGTTAGACTGGAGGCCGACGCAAACACAGTTGGGTAAAGGCTAGGCTATTCATCAACAGTACATCGGCCATCTGTTTTACTCGCAGAACAGATGGCCGATGGGGCCGAAAAGTTCTGGAGTGGCGACCGCGTACCGGAAGACGTAGCGTTGGAAGGCCTCCCACAAGATGGACCGACGACCTTGTGAAGGCCGCAGGGACCCGTTGGATGCGAGAAGCACAGAACCGCTCGAAGTGGAGGTGCAGCAGTGGACGTCTTTCGGCTTGTCCTAATATTTGCCACTAACTTCTTCATTATTTTCCAGATATCCGGCATGCGTCTTCTAGAACGTTTCGGCATGTCGGAAGTGGGCATGGCGTTGAGTAACCCCTACCGCCCCGTGAAGGCCCGGGCGGTGGGCTGTGTGGGGCTGCCCCTGCCCGGCGTGCAGGCCAGGATCGTGGCCGTCAGGGACGATACAGGAGAGATGGAGCCCTTGGTCACTGTGGAGACGCCGTTGCCTGAGACACAGGTATGGAAAGGGCTTTATAGATCCGTGGCATACCTACTGTCGCGCCATTATGATTTTTTAGGGTTCCGTAACTTAAAAGGAAAGGCGGAACTCTTGATAAGTAAGACCACTTCGCTGTCCGTCAGTCAAGACCCTTTTTCTCAGGAACGCGTGGAGTTATCAAGTTGAAATTAATATCAAATACTCCGGGCTGCAATCCCACGATGCAGTGAAAAAATCAAACTTCTAAGTCAACGCAATCAAAAGATACGGGCGTTTATGTTCCGAAGTCAAAACCTATAGGGTACTTCCCATTGACCTAGAATCATGTTTGGCAAGAAGCAATGTCATGTAGCACAAGTAAAGGAAAAAATCCGAAATCCGTTTTGTAGTTACATTACAAAAAAATAATTATAAAACTATTTACATATACAAATTTGTACGGAGCCCTCGGTGCGCGAGCCCGACTCGCACTTGACCGGTTTTTTTTTAAATGATGTGATTCGTATCAACTTTGATCAACTTTAAACGTTAATATCTCGGAAACGTGACGCTTTACGGGATTTTTTTCCCATTATGTTTAACTAGCTGCGCCCCGCGGTTTCACCCGCATAAGTGTCGATCCCGTGGGAATATCGGGATAAAAACTATCCTATGTCCTTCCCCGGGACTCAAACTATCTCTATACCAAATTTCATCTAAATCGGTTCAGTAGTTTAGGCGTGAAGAAAAGACAGACAGACAGAGTTACTTTCGCATTTATAATATTAGTTTGGAAGTTTGAATGTTTGCATTAATTTTAGCAAATTGTTAGCTATCGATTTATACAGGGTGTCCCTGGAAGTATGGATCAAATCGAATAGGGACGTGGGCAAGGTCATTTCCAAAGGTTTCCTCATGATGTTATTCTTCACCGATGTCAATAATGTCCAAGATAAAAGAAAGTACATATGATTAAAAAAAGAGCATCACATCACACTGATATTTGTCCGGATTTAAACCCTCAACCTCGTGCATGAAAGGCGAGGCATAGAGACGAACAGACTATAATTTAATAATCTTGTAATAACCCCAATAGATATGCCTAGACCGTCTCGGTCTGTCGTCGAAGGACTACGTCGTGGAGTCACAAGGGTACGACTGGCAGCCCTCCGTGCAGACCAAGCACAAGGAGCTAGCCGACAACGCGTTCCAGGGAGAGTTGCTCATCAAGGGACCCGCTGTGTTTACCAGGTAAGATCTGTGAGCTATAGTCCGCGCGGAACTAGTTGGCCGCGCCTTAGGTACGTGAGCGGTGGGACTGCGGGGCGGGGGCGCATTACTCAGTACGTGCGTTGGGCGTAACCTTTCGGCATGCGAAGTACAGACGCCAGCACATCAACCTACCCGAAACTGTCACATTTTCCCAATCAACTTTGAACCTTATACTTAAGTGATAAAGTTAAAAATCTATTAAAGACATTTGACAGATTGTAGTAGGTTGATGTGCTGGCGTCTGTACATAAAAAGAAATACTTTTTTTTAATAAAAAATTAAAATTAAGATTGAGATCAATGATTAAAACTAGTTTAAAAAATAAATCCTATAGTTTATCCTGCAAATATTCAGATACACTGTAATATGCTTTATACACCGTGTTCTTCACGATATCCATAAACTTTGTCAAACGCTTCTATCGCTTTTACAAATTTAATCTAACAAAGGAAGTAGTACTTAGGCTTCGCTACAAAGATTTGTAATTTCATTTAGTGAAATTTAATTGAGCTATGCAGTAAGAAAGGGTCTTAACTCAGTTTTGACAAGTTGAAGCCCGCCAAATCTTATGAATGAAAATACGTCATCGTTGCCAATTCGGATAAAGAGGCATGAATATCGGGCGATTTACGTCAAGGTATTTAGTTTGCATGAAAATTAACAAAAATATAATAAATAAGATTTCATTAAGGTGTCAATAATGAAAAATGCTAATTTCCATGGTCTGATCTGGCCAAAGTTTATGTATATCGTCCGGAACACGGTGTAAATAAAAAAACTTACTCGTACGATACTAATCATCAAAAATCTCACAGGTACTGGAACAGAGCCCCAAAACTGGATTCCCCAGACTTCACGGACGACGGCTGGTTCCGTACCGGCGACACGGCTGCTTTCGAGGACGGCAAGTTCAGGATCCTCGGACGAACCTCAGTCGACATCATCAAGACTGGAGGCTACAAAGTAAGCGCGTTGCAAGTCGAATCCGCCATCTTAGATCACCCAAGCATAACCGACGTCGCCATTTTGGGTATAGAAGATGAGAGTTACGGAGAAATTGTTGCGGCAGTCGTAGTTCTTAAAGAAAATGCAAAGCTTACGCTAAGAGAGTTGAAAGAATCAGCTGGGAAGAAATTAGCGCCGTATCAGCTTCCCAAGACGTTGTTGGTAATAGATCAAATGCCAAGGAATGCGATGGGGAAATTAGATAAGAAAGAAATTCGTAAGTTGTTCAGCAAACAACTTCAGTTGTCTAAGGTGAATTAATTTCGTTTTGGAGTTGTAAATGATGTATTGTAAAATGTCTTTTATTGAACAGATTGTTGTACTCGACTGAGCCCTGAGCTTGAACCTTCAAGCCAGTTTTTGTATTTTGAGCTTTATTTTGACCAAGGTAAAGTTCTTAATACAAAACTGAAAAAAAGTACCGGACTAAGTTGCCAGTTTTGTATTTGGAACGTTATTCTGACTACAGTCTGGCCGTCGAGAGAATGCGTTCCTGACACCTTTCAATGTGACAATTCTAGTAGCTAATAAAGATCAATTTCGCAAAACACGTATTCGTCGTTTGTATGAATCTGACAGGTGTCAAGAAGGTTTTCTAGCAATCAATACTCAAATACTTACTTTCTATGTATTATTACATCACAGCTCTCATATAAGCATTTAACAAGTGTCATACCCTAAGTACGTAACCCATTTTCAATCACTATCTGAATCATTTTGAAGGATATTAGCAATATCTTTCAAAATTATTCCATCATCCATTGCTTCATACGTTCGAAAACTTTGTCTACTCAACAACGTAAATAACGCAATGAATGTTGTTGAACTGTCGAAATAAAAACCATTGCCACTGATAGTGTGTTACGCCATTACTCTAAAGTATTCATAAATAGTTCAGAGCATAGTTTGAGAGTCAAAAGTTTTCTTTGAAGATAGTTTTGTGAATGCTATTGCTATTAGAATTGCGTAGATTATTTGAGGTTATAATATTATTCACTTTCTAAACCATCATATTTGCCGCGATCCGAGTTAGGACTGTAATCGATATTATCGATTTGAGCGTGCTTAAACCTAATTCGGTACGGGTTTCAGCACGCTCAAATCGATAATATCGATTACAGTCCTAACTTGGAATGCACCCATTGTTATAATCTACCTAATTTTATGTCTTTTAGGGCTGATTTTTTAATCGACAGATTATTTTTATTCGCGGATTAATATGAAGTCAAACTATTTATGGATTATTCCACTTTGCCCCACCAGCCGCCCCACTGGTGGGGCAAAGCGGAATGTCAAAATTTTTGCAGTGGAATCTGCCCCACTAAATCGAGATAGTGGGGCAGATTCCACTGCTTAAAAATCCTGGTGGATTCTGCCCCACTAGGGTTGGCGCCTTAGAATAAACGTACAAACATTTTATTTTCGCAAATTTTGTATTTCGTAGTTGTTTCTGGAAGGATAAGGGATGTAAATCGCAGATTAATTACACGATTTGTTACAAGCATTTGTTACATGCAACGTTGGAGTAAGAATGACCAAACCATCATTTACCTACACAATAGACGTGCATTTGGCCATTTGCTTTCTTATCAGTTTAGTTCATTTTGCGACCCACTCTTTCGGAGGCTCTACTGAGGTCATCAAGCATTGTACTGAGGTGCTCCATAGTCTCAGCCATGACTACAATATATAAAAACCGAAGGTGAGTTATACAGGTACTCACCATTGATGCTAATGCCAGCCCCTTTTCAGTTCAGAACCTTGAAGACATCCTCCAGTGCAGCAGTGAACAGTTTGGGAGAGATAACGTCTCCCTGTCTCACACCTCTCTGCAGAAGGATAGGTTTCGAGGTCTGATCCAGGAGTCGGACTGACATAGTTGCGTTTTCGTACAGAAACCTCGATGCAGCATCCACTGCCGCGAAGTATTTTCAACATTCCGTTTCAATTGAATTCGTAACAGCATCTATACTAAGACGTGGAAGAATGTTTTTTGGACAATTGAAGCAATAACTGAGGTTCTGATCGACTTTCATTCTTGGGAATAATGGGAATCGCGACAAATATGACACTCTGGTTTGGCCAATGGTTTCTAGGTAAATATCAATTTCATGCAGGTAGACCCTGAAACCTAGGATCAAGTAAAGCACCTGACACAATCATGTTGTGATAAATGTTATTAGGCGTTTACTAGCCAGTGAAATAAACTTAAAAAGAAACGCCGATTTCACGCCGGCCCCGTAACTGGCGGCGGCGGCGTGCTTCAGAACCACCGGTGGCGGCGAGGCGCACTCGCCTAGATTGTACCATGTACCTACATAATGCAAACTTCTTATATTGAATTTACTCTTAATTAGTCTAATCTGTTTTCCATAGCAACGAAAATAATATAGTTGTAAAAATCTTTGACACAATAAAATACGATTGTATTGTAAAAGGATTTCCTAAACAAAAAAAATTTTATCTTCACAAACTGTGACTTGGCGCCGACGAGTGTTAACAACTGATTTTTAGTACATTGTAAGTATTTGCGTGTTTATTTTTCCATGGAATTATATGATTTGTGTTGATTTTTATGATAATATATTTTTTTACGTTTGTTTCAGCTTTACAAAAATGGATGATTCTGTAGCTGGATGCTCAAATCAATGCACCGGCATTAACTATATAAATGCAGGAAAAAGCATTCCTCTCGAATGTCTTAAGTTCCACTGTGGTACACAAGAAAAAATGCTCCAAGTGTCTTAAGTCGGACAGTGACACTTAAGGGCTAAGTCAGGATTGGTGGCTAAATATCTGTAGTTGTGTTGCAAGTAGCAATATGTTCTGTATTTATATGAAAAAAATGGTTCATTCACTATTAATTTTACTATGTTATTACCTTACTCGTAACAGCGTCTGACATTGACGTAATGTGCGTGTACGGAGGCCGACACTCGAAAGAGAGCCGGGCATCAGTATTATTTAAAAAGAACATACAAGAATGGATCAGAAATATGGGAATGCTGTAACAGAAGGAGACAAAAGTGCACTGGGTCCATTGTAGTGAGAGTAAGTACCGTCATGTTAAGATGTTTACGTACGCGCAAGTATCGTAATATTTGCTGATTCACTTTCTGTAATATGGGCCTGCCTACCTTTAAAAAAAAATATAGTTAGATACTTCTAGTTTGTCAAACTATAAGTATCTCTGGGGCCCGTGGCTGAATAATAACAGCCGCACAGGTCGATCGATCAGGTTAAGCTATGCATGCCGCGGTTGGTCTGTGGATGGGTGACCATCTTTACATACCGAGACCCCTCCGTGCCTCGGAAAGCACCTTAAGCCGTTGGTCCCGGCTGTCATTCGTGGATCTTTGACAGTCGTTACAAGTAGTCGGAAGTCGAAAGTCTAACAACCAGTCTTAGCAAGGGGTGTCGTAGTACCAATTTCCTGGGTTGTGGAGTTCAGATAGGCAGTCGCTCCATGTAAAACACTGGTATTCAGCTGCATTCAGTTAGACTGGAAGCCTACCTCAACATAGTTGGGAAAAGGCTAGGCAGATGATGACTTATAGTTTGGCAAAATTCTATTATTATATTATATTTTTTTTCAGGAAAACGTACTCATAACAGAAAAACCTCACCAGTGTAAACCTGATTTTGACCGAAACAAAGTGACTCTATTAATGCAGGATATAAAGACAGAAATCACTTCTACAGAAGTACCAAGCATTCCAGCTACATTCGACAAACATATAGCTTCTTTACGCTTCAAAAGTAGTAACAGCAATATTATAACTAAAATTCCACCATTTTGCAAAGTAAAGTCTGCAATGTATAAATGCAGAAACAAAAGCGCTAATGTCAAAAAAATTTACTACAAATCATTATCAGAAATAGAAATTCCCGAAAAATTCCATTCATTTTTACTTGCTGCGTTTATTGACGAAGACATTGTTATTTTAATATTTTGTTCTGAGGAAGGTAAAAATTTTATGAAAACCTGCAAACATTTTTTTGGCGATGGCACTTTTAAAAGTTGCCCACATCCGTTCATACAATTGTATACGTTGCATGGTGATTTGGGTAGCTCCCAACACACAACAAATATTGTGCCATTAGTTTACGCTGTTATGAGTTCAAAGTCAACCGAAGCTTACACCGCTTTATTTTCTGTAGTAAAATCACAGATTCCGGAATGGGAACCACATATTTTCCAATCGGATTTTGAGGCAGCAGCTATGAGTGCCTTTAAAAAAGTTTTTAAATCAGCATTAATAAAAGGATGTTTTTTTCATTTTAGTAAAGCAATCTGGAAAAGGGGTGGTGAGTTAGGTTTGACAAAATCAAAATGTTTGCGAAAACAGGTTGCACTTAGTGCAGTTTTACCCTTATTACCAGAAGATAGGATAGCTGAAGGTTGGTTTTACATAGCAGCACAGAGTCCAGATGATGAAAAAAGTAAAAAATTTAGAAAATACATGTTGCGAAATTGGTTAAAAAAGGGTTTTCCAAAAGTGTGGTGTGTATTTGGTGCAAAACATCGTACAACCAATGCTCTCGAAGGTTGGCATAACAAACTCAATAAAAAAATTAGCAAAAAACTTCCTAGTTTATTAAGACTCCTTAATGTCTTATATGAAGACATAACGCTTTCTATAGTTAAATCTTTGCAGAACCATCCTTCCAAGCTACGCCTTAACAAATACATACAAAGCGATCAGAATATAAAAAATGCCCAAATGGAGCTCCTAAACGGCGATATATCAATTGGGCATTTCTTGGAAAAAATGCGATAGATTTTTTCTTATTATTCTGATCGCTTTGTACCTATGTATTTATTAAGGCGAGGCTTGGAAAGTTGGTTCTGCATAGATTTAACCATGGAAAGTGTTATATTTCATATAAAACATTAACGAGTATAAATAAACTGGGGAGTTTATTTTTTGCAAATCTTTTTATTTGGTTTATTATGCCAACCTTCATCCTCTGGACTCTGTGCGGCTATTTTGCAAATCTTTTTATTTAGTTTATTATGCCAACCTTCATCATCTGGAGTGGGGCGGCCGGTGGGGCAAAGTGGAATAATCCAAACCATTCAGTTATCTTTTCTTCTGGTAATAAGGGTAAAACAGCTGCACTAAGTGCTACTTGTTTTGGCAAAATTTTGAATTTTTTTTTTCTTTTTTTGCCACTGCCTCAAAATCCGATTGAAAAGTGTGGTTCCCATTCCGGAATCTGTGATTTTATTACAGAAAAAAAGCGGTGTAAACTTCTGTTGACTTTGTACTCATAACAGCGTACACGAATGGCACAATATTTGTTGTGTTGAGAGCTACCCCAATCACCATGCAACGTATAGGTCTTTTTTTTTTTTTGTTTTTGAAACGATTTTATGTAAGCTTATTAATGTGTGATTTTAGTTGATTTTATTTTAGTTAAGTTGTTTCTTACGAGTATTTATAAGTGCTCAGTTTGTGATCTTAAGCTTAAATAAAATAGTAAAAACAAATCTAGTTGCCATTAATAAACAAATATTTAATAACAAAACCATAATTTAATTTAAAAATTTAATTTCATTTAAAATCGCATAATATCTGTGATTTTAAAAGTTTAGTGTACATAGTTATATTTTAATAATAAAAATTTGCGAAAATAAAATGTTTGTACGTTTATTCTAAGGCGCCAACCCTAGTGGGGCAGAATCCACCAGGATTTTTAAGCAGTGGAATCTGCCCCACTATCTCGATTTAGTGGGGCAGATTCCACTGCAAAAATTTTGACATTCCGCTTTGCCCCACCAGTGGGGCGGCTGGTGGGGCAAAGTGGAATAATCCCTATTTATGCCAAACTCAATACCTATCATGGGAATTTAAAAAAATCATGTGCAAAATATTCTTTTTGTAAAAATAAAAACGAGTCCAAATATAAAGACTGATAAAATGACGGCGCCATTTCAATTGAGGGGAGCCGATTGAATTCTTCCTGTTATCAGCTAATAACAGCTGTTGGACAACCCGACCGCCATTACAATACTGAACTGCCATAAAGTATCTTTTGGCGCTCGTATGACGTTGATAGGGGGCGCTGTCGGTAAACATTTGTGCAATTATTTTGTGAAATGTATTGAAATGAAATGGAATTTGGGTCAAATTGAATTAGCTAGCGAAACTCCATAGAGATTATGGGTATCGATCGATATACAGAGTGTTACGCAAAGGGTTTATCAATACAAACGGGTTGAAGGGTGTATCTGGTCTAGAATCTCTGTACAAAATTTCAGCTCAAAAGCAGTAACTTTGAAAATGCTTAATATTTTTTTATTTCAATAGTTTATTAAATTGAAATCGTAACAAACGTGTCACCGCACTACGAGGGTCATTATTCATTATCTTTAGTGTGTCTGTGCGCCTAGTACACGCACATCACGCCGCCGCGCGCAGTGCAGCGCCGTGATGTCGAAATAAAAAAATATTAAGCATTCTCAAAGTTAATGCTTTTGAGCTGAACATTTGTGCAGAGATTCTAGACCAGATACACTCTTCAACCCGTTTGTATTGATATACCCTTTCCGTAACACACAGGCAGGGTGTTTATTATCACGATAAAATAAAAAATAAAATAATTTCATAATATTTTGTTTGGGGTCAACGACCACTGGTATTGTAATTCCTTGAAGTATGTGTTGAGAAAATATGTTTCTTTTTGTTTTGTACCCATCACGCCAGTGAAGTCTACACAAAAAAAAAACTGACAAAACATCAGTTTCTATTTTTACTACCAACTGTCGTTTCGCTAGCTTATTTAATTTGACTGAATAAACTTTGCTAGACTTTTGGCACATTGTAATCACGTGTTAAATCTTTTCATTGATATGTTATTTATTTGTTAACTAGCTAACCCTCGTCGGGTTAGCGTCTCAGAATCAATAAGAACGAATGTATGAGAAAATGAATTATCATCATTTTTTTTGGTGAAATTTTCCCATCTTTTAATAGTTTTCTGCTACTCGGGGCAGAGACAAATCCAACAAATCAAAGATCATAAAGATCGGTCCAGCCGTTCTTGAGTTATAAATGGTGTAACTAACCCGGCTTTCTTTTATTTATAAAGATTAGGACAAAGACTTATTGCATTTATTTCGGTTCGTAATTTGTTTTATTTCGGTGTGTTTTTTATGCCTGTTTTTCATTTAGTAATTATATTAACAAATAGCTACCCGCGAATTCGTTCGCGTGGAATTTCTTGTTTTTATACAAAATATAATATCTCCTATGAAACTCGGCAATACTGTACTTAGCTTCTCATTAGTGAAAAAAAAAATACGGAATCTAGTCAGTAGTTCCGAAGATTACCTCTTACATACGAAGTCAAACATTTTACCTCTTTATAATGTTTTTAGGTATAGACTAACACTATTAACCATAGATCGGAATAGGTAGAGTTGTTTTATGTACTTGCTTAGAATAATTGGTTGGTTAGAATAATATGGATATTCCCCGAGTCCCGGGATTTGGTTTTTAAGTAGTAAAATCATAAAAACTATTTTGCTATTCTGACTCACGTTTTTCACCTAAAATTTTGATTGTCTAACTAAATCTGACTATTTTTAATCGCGATTAAAATGGTGTAGAATAAAACTAGTTGTCATGAATAGAAATTCACACCAACACCTCGACTTCAGGTGCAAAAACAGTACTGTCTGTATCTTTTTTTTTTTCTTTGCTTATATCTCGAAAATGGTGTGTCCTATTGCAAAAATAATGAAAATTTCGACCCCCTTTATAAAACCCATAAACTCCTAAAACTCAACATGTAGGAATAAATTTTTCATATTTTTCATACAAAAAGTGAAAAATTCCTTAAAAAACACGTCAAGGCTGCCCCCTCCGCGCCTGCGGCTCTAAAAAACCATTCACGGGGTAGGGAAAATAAGTACCACGTGTCGACGAGTTGCGATTGTCAAATTCGATTTTTGTTGTGTCAAAATTATTTTTAAATTTAGAGAATTTTTTATGCAGAATAGCTGTAAGATTCTCATAGCAAAAAGTAAGGAATTTTAGTGATAGTTTAGTTAGTTTAGTTCGGTGTACAAGAGAATCGGCACGAATTTCTTATTCAAGAATCAACAATCATTTAAACATTTTTATTCTGAAGTTGTACAAAAACATATTACCATACAAATTATTTGTTCCTCAGTAAAATCAAAACATTATCAAATAAAAAACATTTGTATTTACAATAAAATCTTAATTAAAATTTTCGCTTCAACAATAATTCACTTATTTAAACAAAAAATGTCATTGATCTGGTTCGTCTTCAGCTTCACTAGAAGTACTGAGTATGACCAGAGTTAAAATAAATCACCATTATTTTTTCTAAATTATCTAATTTTAATCTATTTCTTTTTACATCTAACACCCATTTATATGTGGAAAACGAGCGTTCAACATCTGATGTTAGTGAAGCGAATTTATATAACAAAAATCCCGTAGTATCAGTCGGAATCCCGTGGAATATCCATATTAACATCAATGTTTGCGGTCAATGAACCTAAATAGCTCTACCTATTCCGATCACTGCTATTAACATAATTTATTCGTTTAGTATAAATGGCCATAATATTGTTTAATGTTAATTATTTCGTTTTGATGTTTTTGAGTTCAAGTGCAAAGTCTGCCAGTAAAATAGTATAGGGTATATTGCATGGCTGTTTGCATTGCCAACCTTTTAGAGGCATGTCCATCGAACGCCCGTTTCACTTTTGTAAGATAGGATATACAAAGTGTAAAAAAATTAACCTTAAAAACTTTAAGAGGTGCTTTAGACCGTCGATCTGAACAACTTTCACTATAGGACCAACTCTGAAATCACGAAAAAAAAATTTGCTGTTTCATACATTTTGGTCGATTAGGTATTGAACTTTTATATTAAACAGCTGATTTTTTTTTCGTGATTTCGGAGTTGGTCCCATAGTAAAAGTTTTTCAGTTCGATGGTCTAAAGCACCTCTTAAAGTTTTTAAGGTTAACTTTTTAACACCTTATACAGGGTTATTTGAAAAACACCAACAACCTCTTAAGAGGTCATTGTACTCATCATTATGAACAACTTTTACTATGGGACCAAACCTGAAATCGCGAAAAAAAAATCAGCTGTTCCATACATTTTGACGAGTTCTACGAACATAAATGTAGGGAACAGCTGATTTTTTTTTCGCGATTTCAGGTTTGGTCCCATAGTAAAAGTTGTTCATAATGATGAGTACAATGACCTCTTAAGAGGTTGTTGGTGTTTTTCAAATAACCCTGTATAATTTTCTCTGGGTCTTCTACTACCCCCCTAAAAGTCTCAAACGCCCACGTTGAGTTGAGGACCTATGGTATAGACCGACGACAGGTTTTAGAACATTGAATGTGTGATCTTTCTCTCATAGGTCGGCTAGCAGTGTTGCCAACTATTAAATTTTCTAGAGAATGTGAATAAAAAGCGTACAAATACTCGGGAGTTATCGTACTGCTAGGTTCGTAGAAGTGTAACGCCAAAATAAAAAATAAGTCACAAATTCACTAATTACTAACCAATTATAATAATCATGTTTAAAATGCTATACGCTGTTTAAGGTAGAGATATAAGATTCGAATGAAGGAAAGGTTATTTTTGTACTAGGCTTGGGTTGTAAGCCATCGAATAAAATGTAAGAAAAATAAAAAATGCCCCCCCCCCCCCCATCCTAGAACAGAGAATAGTTTTTATTGTTTTCTAAGTGTATACCTATAAGAAAATAACTGCTTACAGATTTGTTTTTTTTTAACGATTAATGAAAACTAATAACTAAACAACTGATGTATGATTTGTTTCTCAGTCTCAATTTCTAGGTAGGTAGCCCGCGAAATTCAATGTTCTTACGATATTTGGTCAGCGTCATGTTGAATATTGATTAAAATATGATTCACGAGCGTAATAAACATGACTAGAGAATTATGATCATTAAAATCATTAATATAACCACAGTAGATATAACGCAAGTATCACGAACTGTATGAAAACTAAGCGAGCCACTTTTTGACTACCTACTATGACGTCACAAGCTCGCGCTCTCTCGCTCACGCTCACCCAGCCAGCAGTACGCAGGACTGAGCGCGAAAGTGGCGGCTTATGATTTTCAATCGTAAACTGGTGCGATTTTTGGCACGCGAAGTAGGTGCTCTTGCGTTATCTAGGTGTATCTATATCTGTGAATACAACCCTCTAAGTTAATAATTATAATCCTTATGAATGACTTTTTCATGTAATATCAATCAATATGATTACATGAACATAGTATTGATGATTTTAATGATTATAATTATGTAAATATATATTTTTTACGCTCGCGAATTATATTTCGTTCAACATAAAACCTGATACTGACATTTTGAATTTCGCTGGCTATCTAGCGCATCCCCCTTAAGTGGTAGTATGTAATAGCTGTCGTATGTAGTGTAAAAGTCTCACCGTAAAAACTTAGATGAAGTGAGCTATCAATAGTGTCAATCACTAGCATTATGTGGAATAACAGCTCTCTTCAAGCTCACTTCACTTATGTTTCATGGTGAGTTTTTACAGAATTGTCAGTTGTGTTGATCAGCGGGTCGTTTTATGACGTACAAGTGACCAACGTCACTTATTTGTCGTATTAAGGGCCTGTAAACACCACGTTTTTTAAACGCGCCGTTGACGCGCGGTTTAGAAACGTGCGTCGACGGCGCGCTTTTATCCTACAGAAGGTCTACAGGCTGCGTCTGACTCGCGTGCGTATCGCGTCTGTATCGCTGCAAACGCGCGTCAACGGCGCATTTAAAAAACGTGGTGTGCACAGGCCCTTACTATGACCGCGTGTGCACTGCACGCCGTCGCCGGGACGTCACGGTCGGTTCGAATAATCTTGTTTGCCGTTGAAATGGTGTAAGGGTATTGAGCCTTACACAGTTTGTCTACCCGCTATTGTCAACAGGACGTCATCGAGAAGCGAGATTATTCGAACCGAGCGTGACGTCCCGGTGACGGGGAGTGCGGTGGAGACGCGACCATAGTAAATGTATGTATCGCTACTTCGCCGTCGTCATCACGTTTTGATTGACGTGGCGGTGGACAAACGGCCTTAAGGTGGTAAAGAAATTTCGAGGTCAACTATACATGAGACAGTCGGTTTGTGATTTTTTGTTAAACTGAAGGAGATCTGTAAACATTGCAGTAAGAATTAAAGTTTTATTAATAATTTGCGGTTCCTATAAAATGTCGGGCTTCGCGTGACTGACGTAATGTTGTTATATATGAATGTACTGATTGTAATGTTAAATAAAAGACAATTCAAATAAATTATCAGTTTTATTTTATAGTCTATTAAGTTCTATTTAGTTCGTGATTTTCATTAACATTATGTTAAATTACTATAAAAATACTACATTACGATACGTGTGATTTAAGTAGTCCATTATTGCACGGCGTGAAATAAGCGCCCGAACTTAACGAGGGTGCTAAACGCCGTGCAATATATTACTTGTTCATCAGGTACAGTCCGCAACGAGTCGAAGAAGACTACTTATTACATGAGATTCGGATTTACTTAGATTATATGAAAAAAATCAAGGTCCTACTTTCTGTGCTAACCGTAGTCCGTACTAGTCAACAATAACAAAGTTATCAAGAAGTCTCCACCGCGAGTGTTCAAATGGTTGTGAAATAACTATGTCCCATTGTGAGCTAATCATTCGTTTGTGATCAATACTGACGGGTGCTCCTTGGAAACCCTCCACTAAATAAACTTCGTGATCGCAAATAAACGCTAGCGGTGGTAAAGCAGCGGGGTAATTGCGTAACCCACTAACAGGAGCAATGGCTTTCATTTTGACAGTTCAACAACATTCATTGCGTTATTTACGTTGATGAGCAGACACATTTTTCGAACATTGTCATATGAAGCAATGGATTAGCAATACCTATCTTTCAAAATGATTCAGATTGTGATTGAAAGTGTGTTACGCAATTGGGGTGCTGGACGTTTGGCCCGTCAAAGAATATGTATTTCAATAAAATATATTCTATCTTTATTTCTAAATAGACATAGGCACTTGCAAAAAACTTCTAGCCGCCTCAGTAGCATTCATCAAACATGGCGGACTGAACGTCGCATACGCTATAGAATTCGACCAACTCGAGTAGGTCGCAACCATTGTTGCTACTATACCTATAGTCATTACAATCAATGCTAGAACGACATCGTACCATTTGATTGCGTATTCATCTACTTCTGTCTTTTCTATTATATTATATTCAGTAAATGTTTTATAATCAGTTTCTAAAGCGTCAAATATTAGCGGACTTTTTGACAGATCGCCATTTTGGATCCCGCCATTTTGAGGTCGGCCATTTTGAGTTCCGTTTCGTTTCTCCGTCAGTTTATACAAGGAATGTTTGGAACCTATTTTGGATTTCATATAGCATAGTTTGAGGAAGAATACTGGTGGACATATGAACATTAAAGGTCCTGTGAGGGTGGAGCCTACTAGGCCCATGACTAAGTCGAACCGAGGGACGGATTCAGCTAGAACTACTCCTAAGGCTACGATGCTTGATCTTATTAAACAGCGTCGGAAGCAGAAATCTGGAACAGAAAGTTACAAATAGTTAAAATTGCGTTGTTTTTCGCAGGTGGATCGATGGTTTTAAAGATAAATATAAAATTAAATAGAAACAAACACCCTGCTATAACTATGGAGCTGATGATAAAAAAAAAATCTGCTAAACTCCCTTGCAAGTAAGGCGAAATTCGCTTGCTTGCCGTCGTTAGTTAGGTACCTAAGTATGTCATTAAAAACCAGAAACATACCAGCATACCTGTTAATTAATTGTACAACACACTTGCGATCACAACAACACTTTATTTAATGCATAATTTTATTCAACAACATATGTACAGACGCCAGCACATCAACCTACTACAATCTGTCAAATTTCTTTAATAGACTCAAATTTATCACTAAAGCATAAGGTTCAAAATTGATTGGGGAAATGTGACAGTTTCGGGTAGGTTGATGTGCTGGCGTCTGTACATTGTGTTGATCTAACTATCGAGGCGGGAACTCTTCATTCTTTCTTCTTGCATTCTTATCTTTATGTTCTTGACATTTTAGTATTTACAGACCAACGAACAAATAAAGCTCTACAAAATGGTTAAGGCAGAATTTGGCAGATTGGGGATAGAATGTGCATTCGCTCTCTTGGGTCTAGCCCCTGTGGGCTAGACCCAAGGTAGCGAAGGCATCGTTTCGACGGTACGTACCTACATCTATTTAGCTAATACCGATTGAAGTCTGATTGTGCCAAGCAAGTGGCCACATTTAAGTATTGCGGTATCAGAGTCGTTTTTCAGACCGTCAAGGTTGCAGGCCTTTACTTGTACTTACTTCTAGGAATCTTGAAAAAGTCTTCAATGTGTTGGAACAGCGCCGAGTGGCTGACAGCACTGGACAAGCACAGCTGAAGAGTCACCAACAACGCCATCAGGTACAGCGGTATGGAAGACGGTATACCTGAACCAATGTGGAAAAATTAAAAAAGAGAATATACTTACCTACGTTTCATCATCTACCCAGCCATTTCCCAACTATGTTGGAGTCGGCTTCCAGTATAACCAGAAGCAGCTGAGTACCAGTATTTTACATGGAACGACTGCCTATGTGACCTCTGCAACCCAGTTACTGGTTACACCAAAATCCTACTAGCCTACTAATCTTACTAGCCTACTAATCCTACTATCCTAGTAATATTATAAATGTTAAAGTTTGTGAGGATGTTTGTTACTCTTTCACGCAAAAACTACTAAACGGATTTTGATGGAACTTTGCAGTAATATATATAGCTTATACGTCAGACTAATATATAGAATACTTTTTATTCCGATATTCCCACGGGATCGACACTTATGCGGGTGAAACCGCGGGGCGCTGCTAGTAGAAATATAAAAAAAATCCTTTACTTTTTTGCAAAAAACGTGAGAAATTTTGAATTTCACGGGATGTCGCACGATGGCGTGCTAGAAAAGACTGAAGTACTCACTCTGCAGTATATTATTTTCAAGATCAGTGCC
Organism: Amphipoea lucens; assembly: GCA_947508005.1. Lineage (NCBI taxonomy): Eukaryota > Metazoa > Arthropoda > Insecta > Lepidoptera > Noctuidae > Amphipoea > Amphipoea lucens. Next base: position 11,454,925 of record OX382375.1, read on the forward strand.
GTATCTGACGGCAGCCAGCACGGTGGTGACCGCGAACATGAACCCCGTGATCCCGAACCCCCAGAGCACGGCCGCGTTGATCTTCTTACTGTCCTTCATGTCCACTTGAAGGGTGAGCAGCATTGGGTGGATGTCGAACTGGAAGTAAAGTATTATGCCTGGATTTAATACAAGTAGGTGAGTACTAGAAAATGTGACTTCAGGATGAGGAACCTAGATAAAAAAAAAGGTCAAATGTGAGTCGGATTCGCACACCGAGGGTTCGTCTATGGTTTTTTATAGTACTATTTACATACCTACCTACTTTGTACGGATCGATCCGTACAAAGTAGGTAGGTATGTAAATAGTCCATCACGGGAGTCGTGCCACGAATATTTTTCCCGTTTTTTTAAGGTTCCGTACCTCAAAAGGAGGAACCCTTATAAGATCATTTCGTTGTCTGTCTGTCAAGACCCTTTTTCTCAGGAACGCGTGGAGTTATCAAGTTGAAACTATGTCCCGTGGTAAATAAATACCACATCAACATTTTCTACTATAAAAGTTACCCCCTAAACGAAAGAATCTACTTCATTAGCGAATCGAAAAGGGTTTGTAGATTTTAAAATGGTGCCTGGCATACCTATTGTCGCGCCATTTTGACAATGGCGGTTACGCATGAGACCTATATAAATCGATACCTGACATCAATGCAAACAGAAAACATACCTATGTTTTATCCGTGGCCGCCATTTTCAAAATGGCGCAACAGTAGGTATGCCACGGATCTTCAAAACCCTTTGTTATTTTTTCATAATATTAGCAGAAATTACCAAACAATCTTGCAAATTACCTGAAAAGCCAGTATCCCATAAGCAATAAGGAAGTCCTGCAACTGCGGCTGCAGCGTCGCCACGTTGCCGACAGGCGTCGGCGATGTGTTGTCACGCGAGATGCATGTCCATGTCGTGATGGCCACTGTAGTCACTATTATAACCGATGTTGTCGCTAAGGGTCTAAAAGAGGAGGAAGAAGAAACAAAGTCAGGTTAGTTGTAACACACTATTTATTATAACTTAAGAATGGCTGGACCGATTTTTATGATTTTAGATTTGCTGAATTTGTCTCCGCCCCGAATAGCAGAATAACTATTAAAACATGAAAAAAAAAGATAATTCATTTTTTCATACAATTTGTATGGAACGGCTTTTTGATGATATCTCTAGAACGGATTGACTGATTTCCATGGCGGTACGAACCGTATGAAGTTCGCCGGGTCAGCTAGAGGTTTTATTTCGACCCTGTTTCTGAATTGAGAATTAAAAGTTGAGAACTTGTAAAAATTCAAAATTGCTTACGTTTTGGTGAAATAAGCTATCATTCTACCCGAATGATAGCTTACTTCACCTAAAGGTCATAGCACACATATCAACTCGGAAAAGGATCGTCACCGTATCGCCTTTCGCCTCGCCGTCAAACAGGCGTCAACCTAACGTAAGCACGTAACCAAAGAGAACCAGAAGCTCCGATACGTCGATTCGGCTACGGCTAGGCGACGACGACGCCGCGCTTACGGCTCGCCGACCGCTGGTTGATGGTGCTGCAGGTAGGCCGTGGGATTGGTGAGAGGGGCAAGGGTGTACGTAAGCTTGGGAACGGAGAGACGTAAGCGCGGGAACTGCAAGTTGACCACGCACCGCACCGCGGTTTCTGAGCTTGTCCCGAGGCGAGGCGATTAGGTTACGACTCCGATTAGTGTGCTTTGCAGTAGGGATTTTCATACAAAGAATACTGAATGGCTCGAATTGATACGGTGACGATCGATCTCTTTCCGAGTTTATACTTGTGCTACGACCTTTAGTTTTCACGGTGCGTTTCTTACCGAATATGTCGGCAAATGGAATGACAGCTCACTCCAATTTTACTTCACCTAAGCTTTCACGGTGAAATTTTGACAGAATAGAGAATATATCGCAAGCTGTGTTGGCATTGAAATATCACCTTTCGTGTAAGCAGTTTTAACGACCATTTCCACTCGTCCCAGTAGCACTTACTTCATATCCTTAGGCGACCCGAGCCACATGACAGGACACAGCAATAGTGCCAGGATAACCATCCACACACAGTACGTGATCCCGATCTCTCCGCCAGAAATCTTCCACCAGAATATCTGGAGCGTCTGCGAGGCTGGACATGGAATAGAAAAATAAGCAGTTGAGTTGAGGAGTCAAGGGTAAGTTACCTTCGATGGGCAAGGATAATTTTCCGGTTTTCAAGGTCCTTAGATAAACTCTCAATCGCCAATTTAGGCAGAGTTGTACCTAGACATGTACCTATAGCCATGAGCGAAGCTAGGGGGGCAAGGGTGTGCAATGCCTACCCTAGAAACTTCTTTGCCCACCCTAGAAAAAATCGACAGTATTGACGAATTGCTTAATTAATATTAATCATCTTATTTATCATAGTTTAATCGCTTTTTAATAGGGTTTTTATCAAAGCCGTACATTTTGAATTTTTGACCAAGATGTCAGGTTTGTTGAGTTAGAGGCTTGGCTCTACATTAGATCAGCTTCACTTCTTAACAGTGAAAGCGTTATTTAAATCTTACTTTACATGAAATGTTTTTGGTGGAATTATTTAGTACGAGGCGTTATTTATGATCTACTCTCAATAGATGACTGTGGTTAGAAAGAAAGAAAAATAGGTTTATTTGTCACAGAAACACGTGCATACAAAAAGGTAATTAATTCTAATAACAGGAAAAATAAAACAAAATATATCTACAATTCACGAGCACAAAACAGTTGTAGTAGACGCCGACGTCTGAACGTCATGACTGTGACAAGAAGGTTCCCACTCAGCATCATGCTGTGCTATAAGGGACCCGCAGCACAGCGCTAATTTTCAGCTGGACGTCTGGAATTTTTTCTAGGAAGGCCTAGACATTATTCCTAGCTACGCCAATGCCTATAGCTAGTAGCAGCTACACCGTCATTTAGCGAGTTTAGTAAATTTTTTTTATTGTTTCAAAAACAGTGTTACAGATTGTTTTTCCACCAGTTTACCACCAAGCAAAAACTATGCCCTAATTCACTTAACGATTCCTTAGCTTAGTTTGATACCACGTCAATCTGCTATTAATTAATCTATTCTCTACCACAATGGCGTGGTTGGAACCTTGGAACTGTTAAATACATGTTGTCCACGATATTGACGTGGTTTGCGCGTGGTAAGATTTCCCGGGGAATAATACAGGATTATTTTTGCCTTTGATAGCACACTTCTTGAGGAATCTTATAACGCTAGAACCATTAGGAGCCGAGCAAAAAGAAAAAAAAAACAAAAAGGGCGCTAAGTGAAAACGAAGTAAAAGCGCGGTCAGGCGATGCGATGCGACGGGGTGGGAACTAGTAATTTCACGCAGAGGAAATCGCGGGCAGAAGATAGTTAAATAGTAAAAAAAAAACTCACCAATGATAAAATTCGGTACTCCTGAGCCGAAGACAGCTGCATCAATGAGGAATGTCACCAGTTTCTTCGCTGGTGGACCAAACGCTAGTTCAGCTACCGCTGCATATGGAAACCTAGGTTGAAAACCAGAAATCAGCTTTAACACTAAGACTAGATCAAAAAAGCTTTGTTTTATCGTGTTTATATATCGTTACCCATCACGTTTGCAGAGTTTCGCTAGCTAATTTACTTCAACCCTGCACCAACCAAGCTAGGAGTCGCTTAAGTCGGCAAAGGGATGACCTCAAACAACCACCTATACGTTAACTAAGTATTCCTTTCAACAGGAGTACAAACGTCAAACTCCTAGCCAAAAGCTATTGCCAAGGGTGCATCGTAATGGTGTATCACTCTTTCTTCACATCTTAGACATCAAGCAAGAGCCGTACGTGAATATCTACTTCTCTATTTTGCTAAGCCTTCAGGCCGTAATAAAAATATGACCCTATATGAAAATATGGCAAAGAAGATGTCAAGGAATAATGGTAGAGGCAGGCTGTTCTCTTGGGATGTAATGCAAACTCACCGGTTCTTTTCTTTGATGTCTGGAGTAATCTTTTGTGCTAGAAGCCAGCATCGTCCCAATAATACCGCTGTGTACAGCTGCAGGCTGAATACTGACAGGACTAGTGGTAACCCGTATACACCTAAGCGGAAAATGTTATGAAGTGTTTAGCTGAATATATTTTAAAACAAACATAGTTACATACATACATACATTGCAAGTTAAATAAAAGCTTGTAAAAATGGTAGTTGAGAATGAAGACCAGCAGTCTAATTGCGTAATACACTTTCCATCACAATCTGTTTGGTTTTGAAGGATATTGCTAATCCATTGCTTCATATGCTCGAAAAATTTGTCTGCACAACCACGTAGATAACGCAATGAATGTTGTTGAACTGTCAAAATGAAAACCATTGCTACTGTTACCTAGTGTGTTACGCAATTACCCCGAAGCCGGGCTTAGTGGCTGCTAGGTAATAGGTAATACGGGCTGGTGTCCGCAACTCCACGTCAATGCGCGTATTTTGCGTACGGGTGGGAAAATCGATTATTCGATCCACCCCAGCCTTATTGGCTGATAGCGTCGCTGCCAAGTACAGGGGGGCTACCTGCATAATTCAAGATTCAATTCAATACATACAGTGGATGTTGGGTTTGCCCTTGCTACGGAGACAATGGTTAATCTTAGTTGAATAGTTGCTTTGAATTCTTTATAATATGAGACCGTTTAAGGCGGAAACTAGACCGTATGTGGCGGTGTAGTTGCCACGAATCTCACATCACTCCCCTCCGGAGTCTTCAGAGGGGAGTGATGTGGCGGCATCTACATCGCCATATGCGAACTACGCGTCACACTGACGTCACGCATAATCCTGCATCGCGCAAGCAGAGTTTACGTGCGTAACTAGCATTATAAACAACAACCCGAGTTCCCGAAATCAATCGTTGGGCAGTTGCCCACCAGACACAACACCCGTCGGAGGATCCTCCCTTTTCTATGGAGGATGAGTGAACTTAACACCCTGTTCCTCTATATTGAAAAAAAAACAAGTTACCGGCGTTAGTTCCGATTTTGACGACGCTCCAGAAGGTCCTTTAGAGCTTTTAATACTTAATGCACTCACCACAAGAAATTACACTCTTCGGCAGAGTAATAACCGGGAATACTCCGAAAAGATCGACAATGCAGAGTATAGTGAACAGCACACTGAGGCCGCCGGTTGTCTGACCGACCGTGTAGTCTTCATGTCGGGACATCACCGTCGTTGGCTTGCTGTAGCTGAGCCCGGACACGTGGTCGAAGAAACGTGGAAGCTTCATGATGGAGTCCTGGAAAAAGTGAGATTTTTATGGTTTGATCGTAGCTTGTTAATCTTCTAAAAGGAGATCTACAACTATGTCTCAAACGGAGAAGTATGGACATGTGCATTCTCCCCATTCTCACATATGGTGCTCAAACTTTTGGTTCCAGGACATGCGTTTCTTCACGATATTTTTCATCACCGTCTTAAGAGCAGTGGTGATTAAATAATTTACACAAACAAAGTAAAATGCTTGTCTGAGTTCGAACCTTCGACCTACAAGTCCAAAAACTCGTAAAGTCGCGGCCGTTACCATTACCTCTCGACAAACCACGATTTTCTTTTTCCTCACTAGTAGGTGATACTATAGACGTGTATTATGACTCACGGTAACTGACATTCTAAGACTGGATCTAGAATAGCATGAATTTCAGGGCCTTCTTAGTCTTTATCTTGTCGCTAGTGGCTATGTGCTAGCTTTAAATAGGTAGTACGACTGTGGTCTGCGGACATAGATATATGAAAGAAGCGGACCATGAGGTCCTGGGGTCGGGTTCCGGGTCGGTCGGGCCAAAAAGTTATGGGGTTTTTGTCAATCTTGTGTGATACTTATTCGAAATTAACTTTTACAGTTATACATTTATAAATACGATAAATTACGATATACTTACTTTAAAGTGTTTTATTAATTATTATGCACTATCATTAGGATAGAGCTATTTTTTACTAAGCATTAATGTTTAGTCAACTTTTAGTCAATTAAATTCAAATTAACAACTTAAAATTTGACAATTTTATAACGATGGTCCGATTGATAGAACCACCGAAAAGAAAAATGCCCGTGGTCCTACTAGTAGAACTACGCGGTCGAACCACGGGCAATAAACGAAAAAAAGTACCATTAGGTAGGTACTTAATATATTGTAGTATTGTAAACTTTAGGCTTATTATTAACTTTATTACATAAATAATCAGCATCATGCTGCTGGGACACAGGCCTCCCTCCCCTCTTCGTGAGGGAGTGGGCTGTAATCTAACCACGCGGGCCGAGTGCGAGTTGGTAGATGACACGTCTTCGAATTTTTGTTTCTAGGATATGCCGGTTTCCTCACGATGTTTTCCTTCACCGTTTTGAAAGCAGTGGTGCTGAAATTATTTACACAAAGTAAAGCGATCGACTGCCTGGATTCGAACTCACGACCTACCTACAACTCGTAGGAGACTCGGGGCCGTTGCCACTGCACTCGTAGCACTGCACTCTAGCCTCGTATTACAGACTCTCAATCACGACTCAAGCATTACTTAAATTTACTTTCAACCAATCAAATGGCTTTCAACTAGTTTTAAGTAATGCTACAGGGGTTTGGGTTAGGCCATAGGTTAGGTCATACAAAAAGTCAATACAAAAATCAGCTGTTCCCTACATTTATGTTCGCATAATTCGTTAAAATGTAGGAAACAGCTGATACTTTTTTCGCGATTTCAAGTTCGGTCCCATAGTACCTAAAAGTTTCTTCATAATGATAAGTACAATGACCCCTTTAGAGGTTAATCCATTAATTACGGGACACCCTAGCTGTATAATTTTATATGCCTTCGGTAAAAATAGTAAAATTCAACCAAGTGGAGTGATACAGCATAATTATGTAGATTGGCATAGATAAACCGGACACGGTTTTTTTTTTTGATGACCACCGCACCATTCCGCTCGCTAAGCCAGGTTGACCCATCACATGCCCATGTTCTAGTAATGTTTTTTTAAAAACGTGCTAGAATTTATATATTAAGACTTTTTTACATCCTAAAGAAACTAGGTAGGTACATATAGATGGCAATTTCTCTCCTGTTTTAATATACTTAAGTAATTCTTTTTTTAGCCATTTTGTCCCACTGCTGGGCAAAGGCCTATTCTTTCCACCTCTCTCTGTCCAGCCAGAGCTGCCAAGGACTAATCTTTTTTAAAGGAGTCAAGCCCATCCTCATCTCATCATCATGCATCTCCGTCTGGGCCCTGCCGCAATGTTGCGGGACCCACTTGGGTCGTAAGTTTGGCCCATTGATCGTCTGACATGTGACAGACGTGTCCAGCCAGCGTGGCTTTCCGAGTGGCATCAGAGGGAAAATTCTCGTAATTTTAAGAACATTCACAATCAGTGTCAATAGTTATGTCAAAAATACCTGTAATTTCCCTAAATTTTATGACAAGTTTTTGACGTTGATTGTCGCTGGTATGAGATTGCGACTATGATTTTGAATGTTTTTAATTAGGTACGGGAAATTGGCCTTCTGTTATTTTAGTGATGGAACGGATTGTTGTAAATTAGGTCCTAAAACTCACTTAATAAAACTTTGCAGCAGTCAGACCCAGCAATAAACACATTGAGCCTTTTCATCAATAATTTCAATGGTTGATAACCAAAATCACTAAAATCTACATAGACATAAGTACAATACACCACCACTCACTACACTTTTAATGATTCTTTCCACACAACTGACTAAATTGATTACTAATCTAATTTCACTAACGACGAATTTAAGACTAAGTACTTACTAACTCATTTGTTTATATTATTTTGTTTTTAATATCACAGACAAATATTGTTATCTAAATTCATATTTCGAACACTGGGTGGCCAGTGTCCAGCACTGCGGAAAGTCAATAATAAGACTGGCCGGTTCAATTGGGCAAGTACAGGCTTAGGACAGTCGGAAACAAAACACTTTTGCTTTTATTGTGATCTACAACATTATTTTGTTTGCAGTAAACATTGAACTTTTTCTTACTTACTTATTGATAAGAATTCTAATTAATAGATATAACATAAACATATTATAACACCACGCCTGTTTTCCTAATAGGTGTACCTAAAGTACACCCACGAATCGCCAGTTATTTAATACTAACAGCGCCCGGCGGTTTCACCCGCATAAATCTTGATCCCATGGGAATATCAGGATAAAAAGTATCCTATGTCATGTGTTAATCCTGGTTAAAAACTATATTTGTGCCAAATCTCATCCAAATCGGTTCTGTAGTTTTTGCGTGAAAGAATAACAAACATCCATCCATCCATCCTCACAAACTTTCGCCTTTATAATCTCATCCAAATCGGTTCTGTAGTTTTTGCGTGAATGAATAACAAACATCCATCCATCCATCCTCACAAACTTTCGCCTTTATAATATTAGTGTGAGTGTGAAGTGTGATTATACATAGTAGGATATACTTACTTTATTAAACTAGTAAATACATAACAGAAAAAATACATTTAACACTACCAAACATACAATGGTCGGCCTTATCGCTTGTCGGTGTCTTCCAAGCAAAAGCAGCAGCAGTTAAGTTAAATAATTCTAATGCTACCTAGGTATATCTTAGGTACTCACCACAAAACTGAACAGCTAGGTCACCAACAACAAAAGAATCCACAACACTTTGGTATTAGCAAAACCTTAGGAAACACTTGATTTTATTTTTCGCTTGCAATAGTCCGCACTCATTTTGTTCAAATTTCAAAAATATTTCTCTTCGATCTAAAAAAACGATTAAGTACTGAATCGTTTCTTTGTGGCACAAGCACTCTGTGTGTTTCTAACAAATGAAACCTAATTTCGAATTCTATTTACTTTGCGTCAAAGTCCTGACGATCTTCAAAAAGTTGTTGATAATAATTTATTTTAAGTATTTGTTTAAAATAATTATGCGCGAGCTTAATAATTTAGAATTTTTGTATTTTTTTTTTGTTTTACCAGTCAATCAGCTTTTTTAACGCACAGCAGAAGAGACTCGTGGCTAAATGATAAGAGCCACACAGTCGATCGAAGGTTAACCTACACTTGCCGAGGTCGGTTCGTGAATGGTGACCATCCATTATCATAACGAGACCTTCCGTGCCTCCGAAAACACGTTAAACCGGTGGTCCCGGCTGTCCTTCGTACAATGACAATCGTTAGGGTTACTAAGAAGCCGAAAAGTCTGACAACCAGACTTACCAAGGGGTATCATGTTACCCAGGAACTAGGTTGTGGTCTGTGGAGGTCTGATAGGCAGTCGCTCCATGTAAAATACTGATATTCAGTTGCATTCGGTTATACCTGAAGCCAACCCCGACATAGTTGGGAAAATCAATCTGCCTTTTTTTGAAGAAACAAGTAGGAAGGAAACCAATATTTTTTTCCTGAATTAAGTCTAAAACTACTTTTTTTTGTTCGTTGTCTCTTGTCAAGTCGAGCGTCATGGATGTTCAACGAATCAGGAAGCTGACTGAGGTCTTACAATGTATTGGTATGAAAATAAAGCAATTAAGAAAAAACCTGTTTAAGTACAATATATTAAAATCAAACAAACCAGTTTTTTAAATACTTTTAATGTGTGACAGTTAATTAGTTTGTCTAATATTCAAAATATTACTAAAATTACGACGACCACTGATGGCGCCATAAGTGTTTAAAGTTTTAAACCAGATTTCTGGTGGAATTCATTGCCATATACATAATTACCTACACGCATTTCATGTGTATCTATACAAATAAATAAAATTGAAGAGTCTGTTTGTAATGTCAAAATAACAGTTTTTTACTAAATGCCTATGAAAGTATTAATATACGGTATAGATCTACATACCTACTAGCAACAAAAAAAAAAAACATTTTCAAAATTGTTCTCGGTCTGCTTGTTCCGGCTAATCACCGAAACGGCTGGACCGATTTTGACGGGACTTAGGCAGATAGCTGATGTTATAAGGAATTTAGGAGCAATAAAGGCCACTTTTATTTTAGAAAAAGAATTATTAAAGAGACACATTATTGTTTTCCTACAACCTCACGAACGAAGTTGCGGGCACAGCTAGTTTCCTTTAAAATACGGCCACAAAACTGCTGCCACTGATGGCGCCGGGTTTAAGTGTTTAAACTAGATTTCTGGTAGAATTTATTCATATACAATAATTACATGCATTTTATAAAGAGCATAAATTAAAGAGTATGTTCATGTCAAAATAACAGCTTTTTACTAATTTTTTTCACGTATGATTGAAAATTAATAAAATCTACCATGAATGGAGAACTCCGAGAAGATCAAGGTAACTGAAATCACGTCTGAAACAGACAAAGATACAAACTTGCAGATATTTTTTGTAATATTGACAAAATGACACTTGCCCCTTTATTCATAAACGTTGAGTGATTTGCAACTGTTTAACCATACATTTTTGACGTTTAAACGTTACAATCACTTTTTCAGACCGTTCAGATTTTCAAACGATAAACTGTTATCACATTAGATTTCTCTATAATAATTATGTTAGCATACCAAGCTGTCAGCAGCGATGTTCTCATTGCCTGCTTCATGATGTAGGTACATATTACAAACGATTATATCTTCTTTTTAAGGAAATTTTGAAACGGCTGGTTGACACATCCCGTCACACAAAGGCTGGCTTTTACCTTGGCCAGAGGCTAAGCATTGCCATACAACGTGGTAATGCCGCCAGTCTCTTGGGTACATTATCAGTTGACGATGCGGATGAATTTTTCGAAGCTATATTTTAGTTTGTGTTACATAGTTTTAGTTAAGTTAGGATTTAATTTTGTTATTTTTATTAATTAATTAGATATTAGATGTTATTTGTTGACTTATAATTTTAATTTATTGAAATAAATATACGCAAGTACATTTAAAAGAAATACCTAAGTATACAATTAGGTATTACATACATTGGTGCCCAAGATACAGGCTTGCCTAGTTTGTTTAAAATCTCTGTAATCTTTTGAGTAATAAAGTTTTTATTATTATATTATATAACATAACATCACGCCTGTATTAGGCACTCGAAGGGTTAGGCAAAGGTTTGCCTATAGTAGGTCTCGAAGGGTTAGTTAAAGGTACACCCACATTTCATCAGCAATTTTTTCATTTCATTTTTTTTGTTCTTTTTTTGTGTTTGTTTTCTTTCTCTACGTCATGTTAAACGTATTTTCTTTCTTCTTTTCTATCAGTTATGTTTAATTAAATCCCATGTAATAGAGGGCGAGCTTATTGGTATCAACTTGGCACAAATTCAGGCTCCGGGCTGCTCCTGAGAAATACATAAATTATCAATCCAGAATAAACAGAATACCTACCGAAAATTGTAGTTTCGATGCATGGTTTTCAGGACTTCATGGTTCGTACTGGGACAAACATTTTGTCATTAATCGGGCACTTTATACGAGTATCTCAAAGAAAAACAGTCTCGGTGGGTGGGAACGGGTCCGATTGATAGAACCACCGAAAAGAAAAATACCCTTGGTCCTACAGTAGAACTACGCGGTCGAACCACGGGTAATAAATGGGGTAGACAATGTAAATATCTACGTGGGGAAACTAGAGTAGAGGTACCTACAAACAAAGGTACCTATTTAAAATGTAGGGTAGGTACGTACCTATTTATCAACAATAAATTTACATTAAAAAAAAAATGTCCTTTGATATTGCTTTTTTACTCGCCTGTACCTCCTATACGGGCACTGCCGTAATTCAATACGCGTAACTAACGCGGTCTCGCGAACGTTGACATGCTAGCCACTAATAAAATTCTACTTATTTATTTTGCTTCACTTTCTATCTGCTCTCAATAATACAACCTTATTATTCTCGAAATTAATCAAGTTCATTAGAAATTCTATGTTTCTAGGAACTTTCGTCTACCGAATGTAAGTTATAATTATTTTATCATTTTATTTATCAGAATTGGATGCCTGAATAGGTAAAAAATCCCAAGTTCTTTTCTCAAACATAACATGAACCTGTTACCCTCTGTATTCTGTATTCTGGTAGGTAGTCATCATGACATGAGTCATGCAGAGCATCACTGCCTACCCCTTCCCAAATACAGGTGGCAGGAGAGTAAAGCTTTAAAGCTTCGGGGAGGGCTAACGGGCATCTCGACTAAGGGGGGACTTATCATTATCTACAACAAAGTACATAGTTACAAACCGGAAAATTCGATTACAGGGAAATCCAGGAAAGCGAATTATTTTTAACCTTGCTATCCGGATTACAATGCCATCTAGTGGACATACTTGAAAATTCAATCAAAAGGAAATTACAAGTTTGTACTTAATTTTGAGATTCGCCACAGATGTCGCTAAATCCGCCTTTAACGTTCCGAAATACAGATGTCGTATTAATGCTTCCAGTGAATTTTCATTTATCGATTTTATGCACTCATACATAACAAAGATGATTTCAAACTGTGTAAAAGCGTACGTATAGAATTGTAAATGAATAAATAATAAAGACAAGTTGGACGCATCATGCATTTCTTTTTACATCAGCGCGCATGCTCCGTTTTACGGAGTCTAATCGATACGAATGCAATGTGACAGCGAAGTAGATGGCAGCATAGCACGTTTCCTCTCCTTTCTCGCTCCTTCTGTGACATTTTTGCGAAACGTCGATCTCGTTTCCTATGAAAATTCATTTAAAAAATCACATTAGGGCATGCTCGGTAAAGATTTTCACACGAAACACCGTGATTTAAAATATATAACCGTGGTTAAGTTTTTTTGTGCCAAGTGCAATTAAACAATCAAGATTCCGCCGATAATTCAAAGCCTACCCAGTGGGTGGCTTATTTTGGTAAGTTCACTGCTTATTTCATCATATTTCATTTGATTATTGATTTGTTTCTATGTTTATTTAATATTCTTTTGCGTGGCGTAGTTATATGTATGCTAAAATCGTTGTTACGTGTTCGTCGAATGAAGAGTCCATATTTCCTATAATGACCGTATTTGGTGTCTGAAAAAGCGTTACATCGCGTCGTTTTGCCTTGAAATGTCGGCCAGAAAGTGCTGGTATCGGTCAATACTATTTAGGAATACAAAAGGTGTGATTCACCTCGGTATACCGTGATGAAATTTACGTCACTCCGTATTGTTCTAGTACTTGATAACGCAGGTTTTTGACTATTTTCAACTGTACTTATTACTCAGCTATACAAACGAATAAATCAAGCACAAAATGTTGCAAACACTTACTCCCTCATTTTGAATGAGGGCTTATCAAAAATGGCTGTATCCACTTGCCTACATTAATATTCTCATTGACATGCAATAAGTCTCTAATTAGAATTAAAAAAAAAATGTCAGCCATAATCATAAATTGGAATTACTTTTAAAATTCCGAAAATAATATCAAATATTGTGTCATCGACCATCTTAAGGGCAGTTGACAAAAATATAGTTAAGTACATAGAACACACACACAGCTATTATCAGCTTTATATGTCACTGGCTGCGCCCTGCGGTTTCACCCGTCTGCCCTATTACTTTGTTTTCACATAACATTATTTCTGGTTTTTATTCTTTTGGCTTGGCTGCTAAGGGTCCTATCGTGGTGTTAATTATCCTAATAGCCTGCCTCAAAATTTGGGCTATCAAATGCAAAAATAATCCGACATGTAGTTCAAGTTTAGCACATTCAAACAAGCAAAATCTTCATCTTTATTATCAGTAAAGATTATAAGGCTTATAATTTTATAAAAGGTCTCATTAGAGATTTCTCATTAAAGCCATGATAAAAAAAAGCATAAGTAAACAGATTACATTAAATAAACATAACATGTCTAGACATTATTGTAAATGATTTATTTACTCTTTTTATGTAATTGTTAAAGAGGTGAGTATGTAGGTTACTGTTGATTGCCGTTTATATCCAATTCCTGAAGGCCAATAAATTGTTGTACTTAAGAAACGTTCAAATTCAAGTCGCAATCTCATCTCAGCGGCAATCAATGTCAAAAACTCTTCAAAAATGTATGAAGATAGATTTTATTTTTGACACATTGAGACTGATATTAGAATGTGACCATTCTTAAAAATACGGGAATTTTCCCTGTGATGGTTTATAAGTTCCATAAGTTCATAGGAACTAAATATTCTAACTATATGTTGTCTGTTAGGCAAGCTTATCAAGTTCGGTGACAATAGAAAAGTAATTGTATCTCATTAGTGACAGTTGAACTTATAAAATATTAACACACACACACACACACAATATAACATCATATCAGCGGTGAAGTCTCAATTTCTAATAACTAACATTTTAGCGATTTTCACTTTATTGCATATTCGTAGGTAAAATATGAAATAGCTCATATTTGCAACGACATAAGATCTTGAATCGACGACGTTTCCTACCATTTGTTTAATATAAGTATAACTTTTATATTAACATATTAAAAACTATAGAAGTGAAACGTTTTTTTCGCCTCCTGTAAAATCATGAGTTTGTAGTTATTAGATATTGATACTACACCGTTGATATTGTCTATATTCCCCGAAGAGCTAGGCAGAGGTGCACCCACATTTTGCCAGTTATGTTTAAGTCCCATGTAGGAGGGGGCGGGGGGGGCTAATGCCATCAACCGAGCATAGGGGGCGAGTCTAATGTCATTAAACAGGCGCAGGAAGCGAGTCTAATGCTACCATAGGGGCGCGAGAGGCGAGTCTAATGCTATCAACCGGGCGCAGGGGTCGAGATGCTTTTCTAAACAATTAAACAATTCTTCCGTCACTACAAATTGACAAATCTTAGCAAACCAACTTACTCTGCTGCAATGACAGTGTTAACTGATAGGAAAGTCTTTATCAACTAGTATTTATATTTACACCTGTATAATAATGATTATACAGCACACTAATGAAGTCTCATAGAAAGATAAGTAAGTAGTAACATAACAATCACGCAATCCCTGAAGAACTCTTCAGGGATTACTGGTTAATTAATTCATGGATTAATTATTAATTGATTTATTCTCATAATCATCATCATTTATTGCATTCATGACTGTAGTTTACAAGTACATAGGTTTCATACATGAACCCTGCTAGGGCACAGCAATTATTTCAAATAGTTTAAAGTGCTACTGTGTCACAATAATAAACAAACCCACTTTAAGATGTTTATCAGATGTCCATCATTTGTTAGATATAATATAGAATAGGGTAAGATCAATTAATTGATCATCATTTTCATCCATAAATTCAAATAAGATAAAAAATTAAATTAAAACAAATAGAGATAACAAAATCATAAAATAATATAAGTAGGTTCTTCTGTCTAACTAGGCAGAAGTTTACCTGTAGTCACATTCACATTTCGCCAATATGTATAAGTCCCATGTAATAGAGGGCGCGGCTCTTGCCATCAACCGGCTAAAAATCCAGTTCCGTATATACTTTCATGCATTTAGTAAAACGCTGTTTTGACATTACAAACAGACATTAATTGAATTTGATTTATTTCAATGAATAAAATGTCAGATTCAATTTCTAATGTTTATCTATCTATAAAAATGAATCGCCGAAATGTATGTACGCGTATAACTTCCAAACGACTGCACTAAATTGGATAATTCTTTTTTTGTTGTGTTCGGTTACAGCCAGGACAAGGTTTTGTATGAACGAAAATTTCGGAAATTCGCAAAAAAAATTGCACCCGTGCGAAGCTAGATAGACGAGTAACAAAAATAATTATAAAAAAATACTTTGTTTCTAAAAAAAGTGCTGCTGGTCTAAGCAGCCGACAATTTCAAAGGAGGATGTCCCTTCAGAAAAAAAAATTGCCTCATTAATACTAGCAATAATTTTTACTATAACACACATGACGAATGCCCATAATTTACCATTTGTTCAGCGACGTCATAGCTAGCATAATAGGACAAGCCTATTGCAATTGAGCTCAATTTAAATTCCGCATACCAATCAAGATAGAAGATAGTGACCATAGTGCGTCCAACCTGCTTGGATTGATATACGAAGACATTAGTAATTAATACTTAATTAAAATGTGAGTGAACAGATTAACTGTTTAGCAAGGTAATAGGATAACATGATAAAGATAAGCAGTTTAGAAGACATTGTGATTAGGCTGAACCTATACTTTGATTTTTTGTTAGACAAATTGCACCAGAAAATCATTTTGAAGGATGTTGCTAATCCATTGCTTCATATGTTCGAAAAAAGTGTCTGCTCGACAACGTAAATGATGCAATGAATGTTGTTTAACTGTCAAAATGAAAGCCGTTCCTACTGTTAGTGTGTTACGCAATTACCCCGCAGTGTTCTAAAACAATATGCAATTGAAGGCCGTTTACAAGTTTCCTCTGATTAAAAATTATTTACTTATACTTAGCATTCCATGATATCTTGTTCAGGTAGTATAGATTGAAAACTATACTTTGGGGTTCACTTGCAATAATAATATTAATCAACTGACGGCCAACTATCTGTCAAACACCACGCCACAGAACATTAATACTCAAGAGCACCACGCTCGACTATGGCAGAATAGGCGACATCGTCTCAGTTATCAAAGAAAAAAGAAACCATACCGTTCTTTTTGGGCAGCCACGTAAAAAATATTAAAAGGTGCTGGTCAAAATTATTTGATGATCATTCTTACCAAGAAGCATACAAGCTTGTTGGTTCTTACCCTTTAGGCTACTTCGACATATTAAATTGCCTTTTGTATGCAATTACAAATACGTCATACAAATTAAGCAGAAAATATTCGGTATTTACTGGTAGACCTTCTTATACTAATAATTGTCTAATAATACTAATAATTGTCAATCAAATGCAATAAGTTAAATAGTAATTTAACTTATTGCATTTGATTGACAATTAGCTCTGCGATGTTAATGCCTCCAATGATTATGTGTTGTCTAAGTTAACTACATTATATCTATATTATACTAGCAGCGCCCCGCGGTTTCACCCGCATAAGTTTCCCGTGGGAATATCGGGATAAAAACTATCCTGTCCTTTCCTTTATACTCAAACTATCTCTATACCAAATTTCATCTAAACCGCTGAACCAACTTAGATGAAATCTGGTTTTGTCTGTCTGTTGACAGACACACTTTCGCATTTATAATATTAGTATGGATTCTTTTACTTACTACTAAATAAAACTAAAATGGAGTACTTAGTCAAGATAGTTTTTTTTTTTATATTTTATGCCAAAACATAACAGCATACTTATATTGATTTATCAAAATATTATATTTCTATTATTCTTTCCATTTTACTGAAAAACATATTGACTATTTAATAAGTACATTATTACTTTAATAAATAAAAAATATAATTATGTACATTATTTTTATTTAATTAGCAGAAATGGAAAGGCGTGTTTTTTATTATATTTTAATACATGATATTATTGCCTTATGACTGCCATATTTATATCTGTACTGCCATTTAATTATCCTTATTTTATTTATAATAATAATGTAGCTTTAAAAAAATATTTCTGGTAGCGGGATTTATGGATTTTTTTTGGAGCAAACAATTTCAGCTAAAATTTTCTGTTTTAAATATAATGTTGATTTTATGAATTGTTTTTGGCATTCCCAAATGGATATTTATAATTGAGCCGATTGGGGTCACACTCTACAACTAGGAATTATTGAACTCTCATTGATATTTTTCGTTTAAAATCTATCTTGTGTTTATCCAATCCTCATTATTTTAAGGCAGTCAGTATGGCAGTCTATTTTGTTTTATTTTCCCTTTGACAAACACGCTCTTTCATTTCTTTATAGGTCTGAATAAATATGGAAAAGAAGCGAGACTCTTTTTTCATGAAAAAGAAAAGGGACAATGACAAACCGTTCAAGAAGAATCATGAAGAAGAAGGGGAACCCAGGAATAAAAGACAAAAGGAGTTCAATAAGAACCGCAAAGGTCTGGACATAAATAAACAAGACAAAGAGAAAAAGCCATTTGACAAGAAGGCGTATCGTCTAAAGAAATACAGTAAGAAGTACAAGCTAGAGCAGTGGGAGGAACAACGTAAAAAGAGGTTGCTTCGTGAATACCATAAGGACATTAAAAACGATCCTACTATTGGTACTTATAAAGCTAAGACTTTTGACGAAGACGCTACCGATGGGACTCCAGAAGCTGGTAAATATGTCCGACATCCCGAATTACTGGAGAAAGAAAACCTTTTTGAAAAAGAAGACACTGTATCTTCTACAACGGGCAAAAGAGACCCGTATCGCAAAGCGAAAGAGCACTTTAATAAAGTAAAACAAGAGAAATTGGAGAAGCAGCAGGAGAAACAAAGAATCAAAGAGCAGAAGCAACAAAAGCTGGATGAATATAAAAAGAAGAAGAATGAACGGTTCAAGAAGTTGAGTAAGAAGACGAAAAAGGGTCAGCCAATGATGACAGGGAGATTGGAACTCCTTTTAGAAAAAATCCAGAGTAATAAATAGGGTTATTTGAAACTTGATGGCATAATAATATTTATTTGTACTTAAATCAAAATGAATTTCAACAATGCTGCTTATTCAAAAATCAAATATTTTTTGTTATGTGTCTTCAGCAATTAGGAACTGATTTTGTTCGTTACACCTCTTACTTGGATCGTTACTTTAATATGGCCATTCTCTTTGCAAATATGAACACGTGAACATAACCGATTTGCGAAGTAATGTAGGATTTTACGATTACAATGGTAATTTACTTTGGTAATATGTCCTTTTGTTCTTTTTTAATTAGCTCATCGGACATAAGTGATGTGTTTCGACGTGTTTCCGAAGCCGTGAACTCTTTAGTTTATATCGTGCGTTTCTCTAGTTTGTTGTCACTCAATCAAGGCCTCTTTGTTATAATTCGAAACTGCTGTTTTTTGGTTTATTTTTGAGCGAAATAAAATTGTGATTTCTGTGAGTATTACCTTTATTTATTTAGTCGTTTTAGTTTTGTTTTTTAAAGGTTAGGTCCTAGATGACTTGAGCTACAGGGCTTTTTGGTTGTCACCACTATTTCTCGCGACAGACAGGCGCTTTCTTTGTGTAAATTATTTCTTCACCACTGCTCTCAAAATGGTTAAGGAAAACATCATAAGGAAACCGGCATGTCCTAGAACCAAAAATTCGAAGACATGTGACATCTACCAATTCGCACTGGCCCCGCGTATTGGATTATGGTCCATTCCCTTTCACCGAGAGGAGGCTTGTGTCCCAACAGTGGGAACATTATAGACTATGCTATGCTATGCATGTCTTTACTATGTAGGCCTCTTCAATAGCACGCCATTTAATCCGATCCTTGGGTACTCTCATCCAGTTACTACCGTTATCCTGCCAAGATCGTTCGCCCCACCTTTCCGAAGCGCGTCCAACCCTTCACTCAAGAATACTTCACTTTTTAATTCCTGGCATTTTCTAAAGACTAAACTCGAAGTATTTATTTCAATAACACTTGAATTTTAAAGGAGTCGATCAGTCAGCAAGATGTAGCTAGTTGTCTCAATGCGTACCTACTAAGTTTTTCTATAGAGAAGCGAAGAGAACGGACAAAAAACTATGGAAGTGTCCACGCTTAGCTTTTTTATGAAAATATTAGTCAGGTACTCCATGTTGTAATTATAGATACATTTATGCGAGAACGTCGCCCAATTGCAAACCAATTAAAAGTTATCAAAGCAAACTGAAAGATCCTTCCAGGGTCTCGTTGAATATATAAGCTTGCGTCCGTGACCCGTACCTTATTTCCGTTCTGTTTGCTACTAGATAACGGAGCAGCCGTCCTTGACACTTCTCTGAGCTGAAGGCTGGATCCGCCGCTATCCTTCACCTAAATGTGAAGCTTTTCAAAGAACTGACATGATGAAGGTCAACTTTAAAGCGGTTTTGCAATAACTTTAAGGATTTGCAAGGGACATTAAGTTGCGCAACTGAGGGGCTAAGTAATAACAGCCGCACGGGTCGATTTATCAGGTCAAGCTACGCTTGCCGCGGTTGGTCCGTAGATGGGTGACTATCTTTACATATCAAGACCCCTCCGTGCCTCGGAAAGTTCCTTAAGGCGTCGGTCCCGGCTGTCATTCCTAGATCTCTGACAGTCGTTACGGGTCATTAGAAGACCGAAAGTCTGACAACCAGTCTTACCAAGGGGTATCGAATTACCCAGTAACTGGGTTGTGGTGGTCAGATAGGCAGTCGCTCCATGTAAAATACTGATATTCAACTGCATCCGGTTAGACTGGAAGCCGACCCCAAGATAGTTGGGAAAAGGCTAGGCAGATGATTAAGTTGCATAACTGGTGAAACGTGATTTTCCTGAAGGTACTCCTCTGCCTTCGGAGAAAGCAGCCCTAAGTCTTCATTTATGACTGGTTGATGGCTCGCTCTCTCTTTATCATTATCATCATCATTAGTACCCTTGTTCCACCCGCTGCTGAATTCGTATCCGGTATCCCTAGAGATAATTTTCCCTTTTGTGACATGCACCCTATAAACTAAACTGACGAGAGATACTTTTCTGCCTATCTACATATAATTATGGGAACAGTTATTACACAAAACGGAAGCAACAGGCGAATACAGGCGTGATGTTAGCGTATAGATTACCAGATTGGCGTGCAACATTTTCACACTTTTTTCTTCACAATAAACTTTACTTATCTGCAAACGTATTTGATAAGTCGTTACTATGTATAAATGTTTAAAAGATAACAGAAAAGCGATGCTCAACTGGTGGCCTGCTACTCCCATGTACTTATACTACTTCCATCATCTGTGATTCTATATTTAGGTAAAAATTAAAAGGACCGACAAATAAAATAACCAAGTGTGCAGTTTCCGTAGACATTTTGCAGTTTTCGCGCCCAACACAATCTG
This sequence comes from Amphipoea lucens, assembly GCA_947508005.1. NCBI lineage: Eukaryota > Metazoa > Arthropoda > Insecta > Lepidoptera > Noctuidae > Amphipoea > Amphipoea lucens. The sequence continues at coordinate 11,475,904 of OX382375.1, forward strand.
CCTCATCAATACCTACTCATCATGCAAACTGCTATTGTGATTTAGCTTTCGTGAGAGTTGCACTTAACAAATGTAGATGTCGCTACATGTCTCCGCATACAAGGTTGAGAATGACTGGTCTAGACATTGCGTCTTTAATAAACAATAGACCTTCAAATAAGATTAAAAACAATCATGTAAATTGTAGGGATTTGTGGTTTCCTACTGATAGTACGGATTGCTCGTGTATTAGAACTGTGATGGCCTTGTAAGAATTCAGATCGCTAAACGAAGTATACTGGATGACATTTTTCACCGTCTTGAAAAATAGGTATAATAAGTGAATGAGTATTATTATAATAAGTGAACGTATAATAGGTTAACGGAGTAGAAGCCAATTACGTTCACGACAGCCGGAGGATCGTAAAGGAAACCCCAAAATGGTTTTATGACTAGGTATTTAATTAATAAAAATTACAGCTACCTACCTACAAATGGGGTGAATAGGGATGCAGGGGTGAATCGGTACGAATCTTTAAAATGGATTTTAACGTTGAAATAATATAGTTTGTTGTCAATAAGGGCACGTAATCGTTAATTAAATTACAGTAAACACATTAGGGTCCTTTCTGGCCACAAACTATATTATTTTATTGTTAAAATCCCTTTTAAAGTTTTGTGTCCCGATTCACCCCTGCATCCCTATTCACCCCGTTTGACGGTATCATAAGAACATTCATTCCACCTCGAAGTAGGAAAATGGATTCCTTATTCTTACAAAAATAATCATTTCAATAGCTTGCACCATCGATTGACGTGATCAATAACTATTGGATCAAATGCAACGTTGGCCGTCGGCGAACTTTCTATTATAACGGCACGTAATTCTTCATTGGCACGTAATTAGCTATAGAAACAAAGCAATAGACAGAAATAAATAAATATACAGGGTCCCATTAAAATAGGTGGACAAATTTTAACACAGCGCTCAGTACGTCTAACCAAAGATATCCAAGCAAAAAAAAACACTGATTAAAGTGATTTTATTTTGACCTAAAATAATAATTTGCCGGCAAGTTAGTGTATTTTCGTTAGCTGATTATTTTTCTTGGAAGTATTTAATGCGTTTTTCTTATATATTTTTTTACCATCGTCCTTATTTTGCTGGTCTAAATGATTTCTAAAAGTTTGTCCATCTATTTTAATGGGACCTTATATATTTAGAGAAATATACATTTAGATAGAAATTTTATATATTTTTAATAACATACAAAAAAAAATATCTAGTAATAAATACTACACATTTGAAGTAAACTTTTCATTATAAGTAGAACAATAAAAACAATAATAAAAAAAAAAAAACAAATCGATTAAAACATACCAAAATTCAAATCATACGCTCCCTACTAAGTGTACGGAATTTATGAATGATTTCGTAGCGGCGCGATCCTATATTTTACCTACTTGCAAATATTTTCGTGTACTGGCTATTGTTCCACTTACCTACACAACACACCATTATTATTTTCGAGACGGGAAAAAAAGTTTCATCCGGCATAGACTATCGGATAAAACACCAGTTTGCAACGCTATTAGAGCTGTTTGTTTTTCTCTTTGGATAACCAAAATAACATCATAATCGGCAGATTAGTCGGCTTCCAGTCTAACCGGATGCAGCTGATTAACAGTAGGTATTTTACATGGAGCGACTGCCTATCTGTCCTCCAAAACCCAGTTACTGGGACGATACCCCTTGGTAATACTGGTTGTCAGACTTTCGGACTTTTACTACACGTAAAGACTGTCAACGATCCACGAATGACAGCCGGGACCCACGGTTTAACGTGCTTTCCTAGGCACGGAGAGGGGTATCGGTATGTAAAAATGGTCACCCAACCACAGTCCAACAGCGGCAAGCGTAGCTTAATCTGATCGATCGACATGTGCGGCTGTTATTATTTAGCCACGGGCCCTGATAACCAAAATAACAATACTTAGTTTTTTATTGTGTACACATAATTATTTACTTTTGCCTTTCAATTGACGCATACAAAAAATTAATGAAACACCTATTTGATAATAGGCCAAACACCTGACTCAACACGACCCTATAATCGCAACAGATAAGTTCGAGAGTCCAGACAAAAAAAATGGCGCCATCAATAGATAACAATTAAACATTGGCGCCAATTAGCAATTTGACAGTTGACATTTAGACCACAGATAACTAAGATAATATTTATACGGTACAAACATTGACCTTTTGATAAAATTCGGGATAAAAATGATCACTGTTGTCTCTCGTGATTTTAGTTTGAACTAATGCTTGATTTGGTATTTTTTGTGATGTTTTGATTAAATACATAATATCTGGTCGAACAGGTTAAGGCCAGGTGGTTGCCGGGTGGAATACCGATATGCAGCCATATTTAGTTAGGTAATCACAATCAGCCTATAATGTTCCCACTGTTGGGACACAGGCCTCTTCTCTGTGCAAGGGACTGGGCCATGATCCACCATGTGGGCCCCAGGGCTGTAGCTAGAGTCGAATTTGAGGTAGGGCAGCATTGGTTACAGGTAGGGCGAAAGTAAAAAAATTATCATAATTGATTTGCCCTCGAAGCACGGGCTCCTAAATCAATCACCATGTATATAATTGACCTCTCTAGGTCAGTGATGTAGATTCAATAGCTATTCGTAGACAAATAATTTCTGTGACAGAGCCATGGATCTAAGAACTATTAAATCCTCAATGATTAAGAACAACCGAACAAGATGGTTGAACTTCCTTTGGATGTAGAGATCCACGTCTGAGTGAGAGTGAGGTAATAATTAATTGTTGGATGGGGTGATACGAGTAAATAGATACGACCAAAAATACCTTTTAGAGTTTCTGAAAACTTATTATGATTCGCTATGTTATTAAAAATGCGAAGAACTTCGGTCAGATCAACTGATTTTGTTCTTTTTTTTTCAAAGGTCAGAAATACCATACCAGCCATTCTCTCAATCTCTCGTGACCCATTGACAGCCTTTGAGACCTATTGATTGCATTTAAAGTTGGAAACGTAGATTCGCACACTGCAGTGCTATCCTATCCTGTACATATCGCTACAATTTTTTTATCTCAAACTCTGAACAAACAATTTAGAGTGCGTTTCAACAAATACTTCCTATAATGTTGGCTCTCCTGTCCTTCGCTAGGAGTAATGTGTTTTGTGCCCATGTCTGTCAAGATAGTAGATATGGGAAGACGATTCTGCGGATTTTTTTAAGATTTATAAGGTTTCCGTGTTAGGAGTTGTGAAGAATAAGAAGTGGTATAGATTGCTGCCAAAATAGCGGCAAAGGAAGTATTTGTTGAAATGCACTCTAATTATAATAATTTACCTTAGTTTTTGGCATTTTTAAGGTAGGGCATTGTGATTTCAAGGTAGGGCATTGCCCCACAATGCCCCCCCCTAGCTACGGCCGTGGTGGGCCCACTGCGGTTTGGTGGACTCTGAAATACCTAGGTACTCCATACTCTGGATGATGGCTAGGTTAGTGTTTGCGCACTGTTCCCAACATGTCGCCGTATACGGGGAGAAAAAAGTAAATACTTGATAAAGTGTTGATTTTACGCTTGGAGAATTGCGTGTGAGTTTGCAATTCAATTTGCTGATTCATACACCCATTCGAGAAAAACAATATCACTTACCGGAATTGTTATCACTGATATCTTTGAAGGTCCTGAAAGAGCATTCTATAATCTATTGCATTCTGTGTAATTCTTGGAAAATTAATACAACATTGCAAGTAGGTTGATTTCTAAAAAGAAGTATTTAATCTTTACTATTAAGTAATTGTTTTTATCAAATAATAAATAAGGAATTCTGACCATACACGGCGAGGTAATTGCGTAATACAGTAACAGTAGGAATGGTTTTCATTTTGACAGTTCAACAACATTCATTGCGTTATTTACGTTGTTGAGCAGACACATTTTTCGAATATATGACTCAATCGACTAGCAATATCCTTCAAAGTAATTCAGATTGTGATAGAGACAGAGTTGTACCTACATACTGTAGCGAAAAAAAGAAAAACACAAACTTACTCAGTTCGCCACTAAATGGCGCCCGAACAGGGACCTGAGTTTGTGTTTTTTAAGTAAGTTACCAAAATAAATTATGCGGCAGTCGACTGTGACAAATTATCAACAAGTGAGCAACGTTTCTAGGGCAAAATCCCATATGACGTAAAAACAATTCATAATTTAAAAATTACGAAGCAAAGTACCAAAGATGAGATGTTGAAGTCCCATGTGATAGGGGCAAGTTCATTACCATCAGCCGGGCACAAATCCGGACTGGGCTGCTACTGAGAAATTCCAGGTGGAAAAACCCAATATCACTGCACGACCTGGGAATCGAACCCAGAATCTTTAAGGTTGCCAGTAGCGATTGGGCCCACCAGACCAACGAAGCAGTCAAAAATCAGCAGTAGATAAACGTATATGTTTTATAAATAAACCAGGCGTGTGTAAAACGGGTTGCCCGAAGGTCACGCACGAGTCTCACGCCCCACGCGTGTCAAACTGCGACATACGATATTTTTGATGGCGATACTCGAATTAGACCTCACATGAAAGTTCTACGAAGTGTCTTATCTTGATAAATGGATGTTGTTGCTAAACCGTCAGTCTAAGGCTGGCTGCATTTCCACCAGAGATGAGCGAGGATGCGTAGCGAGGAATGTGTGTAAAACTAACAAATAACAACGCTAACTTAGTTTAAGCTATGAAAATGAAGCGATGTTATTGGTTTGTTTCACACACATCCCTTGCTACGCTTCCTCGCACATCTCTGGTGGAAACGCAACCAAAAGGGGGACGCGCGAGGTAGCCCGCGAAATTCTACAAATTGACACTGATCCGCAAATTGCAAAAAAAACGTTAGAAAATTTTAATTTCGCGGGCTATTTAGCACATCCGCCTAACACAGGTTGGCCTGCCGCCAATATTAATCGCAAGTACCATAACGTTTTATATCACATAATAAGCAGGTACATAGCTTTATGAATCTGCACTGCAGATGCCACAAAGTCTAAGAAAATAGATAAGAGGCTTAAATGAAACAGTTTAATTATTTTTGAGTTTACTTAAGAAATCATTACATTATGTCATGGCTCAGAACGTCGGCCTTATCAAACTGGGATTGTGCTTTATGATATGCAATTTTACTTAAACATACATGATCTTGGCACGTGTTCTCGTGGAATAAACATTGGTTTTAGATAGAGGGCTGGTAAACATGATTCTCTAATGAGTTTATATGGAATCAGGGAATTGTTTAGGTAAATAAACAACTAGCCAGTATCTTATCTGCGATGATTGTTTTCGCAGAGGAATCGTGGCCTTGTGGGTGCGAAAGGAGTGGCGTATTTCCCTCGTTTGTCCGGCAAGCTTCGTTCTTCGCTTCTTCTTCTTCGTCGCTTCGTTTAATTTCGGTAACAATAGAAAAAGTAATTGTGTTTGGTGTCCATGCTGGTGTCTCATTAGTGACAGTTGGGCTCATATAGCTGCCTGGTCCTAGCGAGACTTGCCCATTTCTGATCACCCCAAAAAAGAAAGAAATTACCTACGTTTATTTGCGGAGATATGACGCAAAATAGAAAAAAAAAAGAAGTTGGGGGGTAAAATATGCGTCATATCCATGCAAAACGGCCATCGCTGCAAAACAAAAATTCAAACAACATGTCTATGAACCACAAAAGGTGTTTCCTTGCGTACCCCGCAAGCGCAATATATCAATCAAACGTCAACTCTAACTCTACATACCTATACGGTCCATTGTCGTTCAAATTAAAGAGTATGTAATGCATTCATCAAGAAATTAAACTATTGAAGTGCCTAGTCTCCTCTGCTTACACTTGGTTTCCGTGTGTCGGCGGCTGTTGACGTTGACGTAACCACGCCTTCCGGACAAAATGACAGTTTGGTTTCCGTTCTGTTGGGAACCAGCCTGTAGTACGGCATCAGGGTACTTAGAATTTACCTTTGCCTTGGAAATGCAAGGAGGAAGAGGAGCAAGGAGTCTAGCTTATGCTAGACTTGTAAGTGATTGCATTACTTTTTTTATCAAGTAGTATTGTCCCATTGAATAGAGACTTTTTATTATGTACACCATATAAATTACAGACATAAATGAACAAATTTTACAAACGGTGACACAATGGGCAGTCTTATCGCTAAGAGAAAAAATTAATGCGAATTTAGAATTGTCTCAAAAACGGTGAAGGAAATCGTCGTGAGGAAACCGGCATGTCCTAGAACCAAAAATTCGAAGACATGTGACATCTACCAACCCGCACTGGGCTCGCGTAAGATTACTTACTGCCCACTCCCTCTCGGAGTCCAGGCAGCATCCAGCTCATCTTGCCATCTCCGTCTGGAACTACCACGATGCCGCTAGTCATATAGGAAGAACCCGTTACCATACCTCTTTTTATTTTAAATTGTTTATTTTGAGGTTACCAACGGTTTTTTTTTTTTTCAATATCAGAGCAGCGGGTTATTTGCGTAACACACTAACAGTAGGAATGGCTTTAATTTTGACAGTTCAACAACATTAATTGCGTTATTTACGTTATTGAGCAGACATATTTTACGAACATAAAGTAGGTAGGTGTAGGTATATAAAGATAAGAATATAATCTTTTATTACTGAGCAGCTAACACACAAATTTATAACCATCCACCCCTGTCGCTTAAGGAACGTGATTTGATATCTACCAACATGATATAGTACAGTCATTAACTGAGACAAAGCATCTGTTATACTATATGACTATAAAATATTTAAATTACTATTTGCTTACAGCATACGTACCAACGTGACTTACAATTTTCTGGAATATTTATCTCTGCATGACTAAAACTGCGTCCAAGGAACGAGCGAGACAATTTGAAAGTATAAACTTTGGGAATGTTAAAGATGTACATACATTTTGGCGGTGACTACAGCAATGCGCAATATTTACCTAGAACTGAAGCATTATATTGCATTTATTCTTCAATCCAAATTAGTTCGATTTTTTGGGCTTCAACATAACTCGTCACAACCACTCGATACGCTGCCGTACCGTATCGAACATCAATGTCATCGTAGGAATCCTCTAAAAACGTTTTTCACAGGTCCAAAACCCGAAAATTTTGTCAGTTTCAATCAAATAGACGACCGCTATTCTTCCGACAGCTGTGTGCTGTTGGGGTCGGGGGCAAGGCAAATCAGGTTATCGAAATGTGTCATTTTTCATACGATAGCCTGACGGATGGTTGTGAATAGCTATGCAGGACCGACTTTTGTCATTCCATAACAATTTTCATAATGTCTCTGCACCCTTATTGCGTAACACACAATCAGACTCAATCTGAATAATTTTGAAGGATATCACTAATCCATTGCTTCATATGTTCGAAAAATGTACCTGCTCATCAACGTAAATAACGCAATGAATGTTGTTGAACTGTCTAAATGAAACCCATTGCTACTGATAGTGTGTTACGCATTATTTTATCCCGCTGGTTTCCTATCATAGCGGTGAACGGTCACACAATAACTGCTGTCCGAATACAGAGCGTTTTTGACACCTTAATGTCAAATACTGCTGAAAATGACAAATTAAATGGCCGTCATGATCCGTTATAATATGACGGAACCGCTTTCCTAACCATAGCTTTATGGGTTTCACTGACTTACTTAGTTTCCAAGATTGTCGTATTAGCTATGTATTCCTGTTTTTATACGACTGTAATATTTAACAAATTATAGAAGGCAGTATTTACGCAATAGTATCTACTATTTAAAATAATCTCAATCTTATTCTGTTATTATCTTTCACGTGATTATTAACTGAATGTTTATTACAATAGTAACAACGTTGTTATCACGCAAAGAAATGATATAAGTATCGGTTTTTATAAACCCGTCACCTCTTCAACCTTTGAACTCTGTGATGATTCGCATACTTAATAAAAATATTAGGTCCTTACATATGAAATTGGCGTTTTGTATGGAAGGAACAAAAAGTCGAATATTTTTTAATATAATATATTTAATTAATCAAAGTATGAACCATTGTTTTCAATGCACTTTTGCCATCTTATAGGTAGTTCATTGATCCCTTTACTAAAAAAACCAGTCGGACGGGAATCAATAAAATCTTTGAAGGCGATTTGGACTGCCCCATCGGAGTTGAATTTTTTCCCTTGCAAAAAGTTATCCAAATTGCGAAAAAAATGGTAATCTGTTGGAGCAAGGTCCGGGGAGTACGGAGGATGTCTAAGACATTCCAATTTCAGTAATGTAACGCAGCAGTCGACGCGCGTTTGCCGGTTTGCTTCAGTCAATTCGTGAGGTACCCACCTTTCAAGCTTTTTAATCTTCCCAATTTGCTTCAAGTGAATTAAAACAGTTTTATCACTAACATCGAAGCCTGCAGCTAACTCGGACGTGGTTTGCGATGGGTCCGCTTCCACAATAGCCTTCAATTCTCCATTATCAACTTGGGTCTCAGGCCGTCCACGGGGCTTGTTCTGCAGGTCGAAATTTCCAGAACGAAAACGTTGGAACCAAAAACGAACTGTGTTTTCTTTTGCAACATGACCGCCATACACATCATTCACCCTTCGAGTCGTTTCCGCAGCACTAGTGCCACGGCGGAACTCGTACTCGTAAATAATGCGATATTTTAAATTTTCCATTTTGTAAAATGAGTGACGCAAACAGAAAAAACAGAAGAAAAAAAACAAATGAATGACGGTCATCGAAGCACAAATACATGAGTAAATAGCTGTACAAATTTGAATTTGGAATTCCTTACCAAAGAGGAGAAATTCGTGATTAAAGTGGCCAGTACGAAAAACGCCAATTTCATATGTAAGGACCTAATATGTCAATTTAAACGATTTCTGCGCGCTCCTTCCTATTTAGAATTTTAGATTTCTGTGGCTGCGGCTAAAGCCACAAAATAAACTTTTGTCACTTTAAGAGCACAAAGGGGCTTGTGGCAAAGTAATAAAAACCGTACAGGTCGATCGATCAGGTTAAGCTACGCTTGCCACGGTTGGTCCGTGGATGGGTGACCAACTTTACATACCAAGACCTCTCCCTGCTTCGTAAAGCCCGTTAAGCTGTTGGTCCCGGATGTCATTCGTGGATGAAGCCCGAAAGCCTGACACACAGTCTTACCAAGGGGTGTATTACCCAATAACATGGTTGTGGAGGTCAGATAGACAGTCGCTCCATGTAAAATATTGGTATTCACCTGCATCCGGTTAGACTGGAAGCCAATCCCAAGATAGTTGGGAAAAGGCTAGGCAGATAATGCATAAAATTTATTATAATGTATGACTTTAAAATCTATAGCATAATCAGCCTATAATGTTCCTTCGCCTGTACTGCTGGGACACAGGCCAGGTATAGACAATGCGAGACTTTCTGGTTAACTGCAATTTGTTCAAAAACTTCCGGGAAACCTTGGCATCGTTTCTCCAGACATCTGGCACTTTCATACTCGAGTTGGCATCAATAGAATGCCTGCCTACCTATCTGGCAATATGTCAACTAACATGATTACCGTATGTATCGGAAACTAACAAGAGAACTGTGAGTAGTGTGAGTGCACTGTTTAACGATGACTGTTGAAGATTATGATTAGTTCATTAAAATAGCCTCAAGGACTGGTGATCAATACATATAAAAGTCCTGACTCGCTCACTGAGTGACTCATCGCCCAAACCCTTGGACAACTGGGTCCAAGAGTTATTTATTAAATAATCAACATACAACCTGACAAAGACCTGCAAATTGCAAAAACGTTACTAAATTTTCATTTCGCGGGCTGCTTTAGCGCATCCCCCTAAATACGTAACTGTTCAGGTAAGTCCGGTGCACCCACACCCGCCACCACCTTGCTACCAGAAAAATATTTGTACCACAGCATGAGCAGCTAAAACAGTTCGTGCGGATACGAAAGAAGAACTGTTTCCAATGACTCTTTCAACACTGAATTACTGATGAAGTATAGGATAGCAATCAAAATACGGTTGATTTTGTTTGCAAACAAATGTAATACTACCCTCTTTGAAGATAAATAGACCGCGAGAAAATCAAATTGTCGGTAAGGGAATATCATTTGAAGTTTCTGAAGTTAACACGGGGACTCCTGAAATTCGTTTAACCTAGATTGAGGGTAAGCAGCGCTCCACAAATGAGTCGGTCAAGGTCGGGGAAGGTGAGTGTAAACATGATTTTGGATTCTGGGGGTTAACTGTGACATCTTATTGACTTAGGACTGAACAGCAGTTCAAGGTGGGCTCATAGTTTGTAATAAGGTTCATATTCGTATGAATCGCTTATTTTACTTACCAAAGTAAGGTCTAGGAATCTTGCCCATAACCTTGAAGACAATCGAATTTCTTTTTTTGCTAGTTGGGCGCCATTTATTGGAGTATAAATAATAGATTCACATTAGTGGCGCCCACGGCGCAACTATAAAAAAAATATCGCAAAAAATGATTACAGTTGTATTTTGCTAGTAGCGACGCGACGCAAAAACTAAATAGGCACCTAGTGTTTTTTTATGGTTATTGGTAGCTCGGTAAACAAGTGCGTGTTTATTGAAAATCTTATCAAAGCGAGAAACAAAACAAAAGCTCAAGGAAAATCGCTGATATAACTACATCCGTCAACAATAGTCACGTGTCACGCGCTTGTCATAAAATTGAGTTCCAAGAAACTGCGTATTTACTAAAAAATATTGTATGAACCTATGTACTTACGAGTACATAGGGTTCATATTATTTAATTAAGTATCAAAGTGTTTTTCTTCGTCATGTGTGTCAAAGATTTGAAAATGCAAGACTAAGATTATGACTTCTCGGTTCTCCAGAGGTCGTGAAACAACAAAAATTTAAGTGGGTGTACTTTGGGTACACCTTTAACCCTTCGGGATTACCAGGCTTATGTTATGTTAAGTTCCTCTCTCTCTCCAATTAGTCTCGGAGATTAATACAGGCTCTAACAGGATTACTTACTGCACTTAATTTGCCAAAAAAATATTTCATGAAAACCACTTTGGTGACTAGAATAATGTTTTAGAAAAGCGAAGTTAAATCGGTAGTTTAATAACTCCAAAATTCCGAAAAATAGTTATGGCCCGCGCGGGCTGGCAATGTCGCATTTGTAGTGGTTTTTCGTAATTATTTTATTAAATTTTAACCAAAGTACCTACTGTTTTTTACAGCCAAGTCGTTAGTATTTATAATCACGAAAAACCACTAGTAATGCGACGTTGCCAACGTGCCAGCCCGTTCGGGATGGACAAGCTTAAAAACGCAAAATCGGCGAGGTTTCGTCCGAAAATCTACAGTAAGTACTTAACTAACGACAGCATTATAATTACCGCAAAATGTTAGTAAATACAGTCCTCTTAAAGTAAATAGATGTCGGAATAGCTGAGCTGTATCATTTTCTAGTGTACGTTACCCCAGCAAGAAAGTGTCTCCTAGAGTTATAGGAGTAGAACGTATAATGTGTGCCCTATCTGCTGTAAATGTGCCCCAACGTAAAAAATGTGTGCCCCCTGTCGTTTTGGAAAAAAACGGAAAAAACGATTCTTGCTGGGGTAACGTTTTTCTAGCAGGAAAATTCTAAACGAATGATCGGAGAGAGAAAAATTGTGCATGGCCAGAGAGCTTATATGTGTGCCAAAATGTGCCCCCAAAAATAAAATCTGTGCCCCTTCAGGTTTTCGAGATATTGCATTTCCTGCTGGAGTAACGTTTTGATGAATCGTATATCTCTACAACCATTGCATGTGCCCCTGTAGAATAAACATACACGAGTAGCTCTTAATGTGTGCCCCTTTGTGCCCCAATTAGATTTAAGAAAATATTTATAGTTTTCAAGTTATCGCGGTTTTATGAAAACCCGAAAAAACATCGCAGCGCCTAAATTAGACAAGGCACAAGTTCGCTGAAAACTGTATTCGGTCCTTCTTGACGCTAATAATAACCATACAAAGTTTCAAAACTGTTCATGCATGCGTTTTTGAATAATCTCGCTAAAAGTCAAAACGATGGTGTCATAACTTTGACGGCAAAATACAAGGAACCGGCTCAATCCCAGATGTGTAGGTGTAAACCAAAATTATGTGCCTTTAGTCAGAAATATATGGTGAAAATATTCAGCTTGGAATGTTTCGCATTAAGTAAATATAAACAAAAAACCAAAATATGTAAGCAACGGCTGGTTATCCGACCAAATTTGAATGACTACTAAAAAGCGACGGATTCATACATATCGATGACCTTCTTTACTTTACTCACTAACCGGTTCACACGTGTTGTGCCTGAGTACACTGACGTAGAAAAGTAATAAGTAATAAAATAAAGTTGTTATTGGATTATATTCAACTAGCTGTTTCTATGACCTTACACATGATTAAGTACATTATAAATAGTAGCCTAAGTGCCATTCCAAGGTAAGCTATCTTTCGATTCAAAATTTCATTAAATACATCCAGTAATTTATGTGTGAACGAAAGAAATACATCCAGATATTTGCCAGGTCTTTGACCCAAAATTTGATTGGTCCCAATGTTTAAAAAAAAAAATGAAATGTGTGATGACCTACTACTAAAAAGAGGTAGCTCTTTTTTGTATATAAATAAAAAGCCCGTACTTGTCTTTATAAATATATATATATATATATTTATTGATAAGCCGTAGGTTAGATAAATTAACAGTAAGTTTTTCATCATTAAAGGGGATGCTCCAACCAGCCCGCAATATTCAAAATTTCTTGCGTTTTTTGCAATTTGCAGGCCAGTGCTAGGTTGTATGTTGATTAAAATATTATTCGCGGCTGTAAGAAGTATGTAGTTACAGAATTATAATCATCAAAATCACCAATACAACCCTACAAGTTCATAAAGGCGTAGGAACAAAAAAAACAGAAAAAATTTGAATTTTGCGGGCTGGTTGGAGCATTCACCTTACTTAATAGAAGATTCCCTTCTTTCGCCTCCCCACACCGCTGCATATATCTCTGGCCCCGCGGCATCCGCTGACGTCGTGTCGCAAGGAGTCGCTTTGTCTAGCTTGGAGAAAGTGAGACAGCTAGTACGCGTACGGTGTTAGTGTGACAGAGACAGTTACGTGTAACGTCGCTCTATTATGAATAATAGGTATGAAGTGTTTATTGACTGGGAAGTGCGTTTGGATTTTTTCTTGGTATTGGTAAACAGTTGCAGTTATGTTATGACGCCAAGGACACTGTTACCAACTGTTACGTTGAGTCACGCAGTTGCACTGATACTGTTTGTTTACTTTTTTTTTTAAGTTGGTTGAAAGTGGCGTATTAAGCATTTTATAACAATTATGTGGTTGTAGGGGTGTTGAATTTTATGGCACGATCTGCGTTGGTAAGTATTTAATGGCATTGTTTTGACTTATTTAAAAATACTTGTACACTTATCAAGTACTTGGATTTTTTTCATTACTTTATATACTTATTTATTTTTTTAACAAAAAATGTTCTAAATCATGTTTGTTTTGTTTTCATATGAAAGGATATACATACTTTCCGATTGGTCCAATAGAAATTTCATCAAAATCGATTCAGTAATTTGTTTTCTTTTTTGTTTAATACGTATTTAATTCTCTTCTTGTGCTAGGTTGATGAAATATAACTTCTAGTTACAATGTAAAAAAATAATTCATGACAAGAATTCATGTCCCCAAAACTAAGACTCGACCACAATCCGTCAACACTCAACATGTCACAGTCACAGGGCTGTATCTTTTTAGCCGAAATAGCTAAATACTTGATTAGATTTTTACAGAATGTTCTATGGCAGCTATAACAACAATAATATAAACACCAAGCAGGGAGGAGTGGCATTTTGCCTATTGGCAAGTTGCATAAACTTCTAACTAGATGATGTAAGTAATAGTTTTGTTGATCTATAGAATATATGTATCTAAAAAAGTTCTGGCGGACCGATCAGGCGGAATATATCTATTTATTCAGGGCTAAATTTTATCACAACTGTATTTTCAACTTAATTGCTAGAGTACTTCTGGAAAAAATTGAGCACAAAATTTTATATCCACGGATATATACAAACTTACATCCTATAAAAATTGTGTAAATTTAATAGATTCAGGAAACTTTAAAACGTAAAGATAATATCAAAATTTCAATTTCGAGTTTTGGGCCAATTAAATTTTTTTTTTTTTACACAATATTATACTTATACTTAATTCCGATCTGTGATTTTTTGTGATGCGAATTTACTAATTATATGTTAGACTTAGATGAAAAACTGATCTGTGATTAAAATAACAATGACTACACAATGTGCAAATAATTTCTAATATTTATAGGTAGGAACTTTGATCTGTGATTTGATGCAATAATTACTTAAAGAATCGAAATTAAGGGAATAAAAATAATAATTTCCACATCAACAAGCTGTTTCATTTATTATAATCACAAGGTGCATTTAATATATTTTTTAATTAGCCCCCAAAACTTTTGAACGCGACTGTACGGACAACAGCTTAGGTATAATACGTCCAATAAAGAAGGTCATCGATATGTATGAATCCGTCGCTTTTTAGTAGTCATTCAAATTTGGTCGGATAACCAGCCGTTGCTTACATATTTTGGTTTTTTGTTTATATTTACTTAATGCGAAACATTCCAAGCTGAATATTTTCACCATATATTTCTGACTAAAGGCACATGATTTTGGTTTACACCTACACATCTGGGATTGAGCCGGTTTCTTGTATTTTGCCGTCAAAGTTATGACACCATCGTTTTGACTTTTAGCGAGATTATTCAAAAACGCATGCATGAACAGTTTTGAAACTTTGTATGGTTATTATTAGCGTCAAGAAGGACCGAATACAGTTTTCAGCGAACTTGTGCCTTGTCTAATTTAGGCGCTGCGATGTTTTTTCGGGTTTTCATAAAACCGCGATAACTTGAAAACTATAAATATTTTCTTAAATCTAATTGGGGCACAAAGGGGCACACATTAAGAGCTACTCGTGTATGTTTATTCTACAGGGGCACATGCAATGGTTGTAGAGATATACGATTCATCAAAACGTTACTCCAGCAGGAAATGCAATATCTCGAAAACCTGAAGGGGCACAGATTTTATTTTTGGGGGCACATTTTGGCACACATATAAGCTCTCTGGCCATACACAATTTTTCTCTCTCCGATCATTCGTTTAGAATTTTCCTGCTAGAAAAACGTTACCCCAGCAAGAATCGTTTTTTCCGTTTTTTTCCAAAACGACAGGGGGCACACATT
This sequence comes from Amphipoea lucens, assembly GCA_947508005.1. NCBI lineage: Eukaryota > Metazoa > Arthropoda > Insecta > Lepidoptera > Noctuidae > Amphipoea > Amphipoea lucens. The sequence goes on from OX382375.1 coordinate 11,491,260, forward strand.
TTTTATGTTGGGGCACATTTACAGCAGATAGGGCACACATTATACGTTCTACTCCTATAACTCTAGGAGACACTTTCTTGCTGGGGTAACGTACACCATTTTCTATTGGTCACGCGCGACCGCACCCCCTTCAGACAATCATAGATTATAAGGTCAAAGGCTATCGAGTCAGGAATTGCAGTTCTCGATATTTAGACTTTGTTTGCAACAATCGCTTTGTGGGAATTTCCAGATGGGTCGATAAGGAGACCCTATAAACGTACACTTGTTGTAGAAAAGGTTACGGGAGGGTTTACAACCCTTCCTGGGTTTTTATTGGGTTTTGCCATCTATAATTTCTCAGTAGCAACCCGGAGTCGGGATTTGTGCCCGGTTTTGCCACTGCCAACAGCCTCGCCTGCTGCTGTTACATGGCAATTGGGATAAATGTGGGTGTGTCAACGATCATACGGTCGTTGGGGTGTGTGTACTATAATAGGTGCATACACCTCTGCTTCTCGCTTCGGAGATGACAGACATGATGGTATGTTATGTAGTTGTAGAAAGCTGAAATAACGTGTAGCATACAATAGTAATCGAATTTATTGTCTAACAATATTCGTTTTTATTTTTCATTTTGGATAAGACAGTTTCATAGAAGAAACGACGCAGTTAACACATTTAGACTGCCAAAATGTATGTCTCAGTGTACGGAGTTGCTAGCAACAGGCATCCCATAAAATGATACAGCGTATTCGCTCGGATGGTTATAAATCTCTCCGTATTGAAGGACTTCTCGCTAGCGGGGTAGGGGTACCGCGCAGATCGATCGGAGGGGTTAAGGTTATATCTACTAACGTTGCACTGTTGCCCGCTCTACACTGCCACACCTCCGCGTTGTTAGAGTGGTGCAAGGATATTTTGGCTTCTAAATGACACTGATGTGGGGGCGTTGTTGGTAAAAAAAGTGCTATTGTGTTTTGAATTGTATTGACAAAACAAGATGGCGGCCATTCTGATTTTTTGTGCCTAGTTTTTCTTGATTATTTTATTAAATTTAAACCAAAGTAATATTTTTTACAGCCAAGTACCTATTAGATCGTTGGTTTACTCTTAAATAAAAATATTTTATCGTTATCTACTTATTATTTAATTATTACTACATAATATTGTCAATTATTTTCTATCTGCAGTAGGTTTAAAATGAGAACAAACAGTTTTTCACCCATTAAAATTTTACTCAGTTGCGTATACAAACAAATTACGTTCATAAAATTAAGTATTTCCATTTTGTCATAAAACTGAATAATTATTTAATTATTTATCACATTTTGCGTCGACAACAGTCGTAATCGACCGGCAAATGACGCCATAAATCCATAATCCACAGTTGGCGCCCTTATTGAGGCCTCCTAAAAATAGTTCGTATATTTTTCAATGTACACTATGGACATTCATAGCTAATGATTATTGTAATCACATTTGTTTACCAATGCCTCGAGAAATGTCATGATAGGTCAAGAGACCGTGTAGGAACAAATCGCTGTTATGTTAGGTTCAAGGGCAATCGGAAACGCTCTGAGCGTTTATATGTGAACTTATGTAATCAAACAAATTTATGTACAGTCACAGAATAACTAATAGTAAGTACTAAGATTTGTTTAGACTGAAACAGTTCTTCTAAAAAAGTCCTTTACTAGTATAAAGGGTATCACAGGTAGGTAAGTGAGATACGCCTCGCGAGTCGCGACGCAATAAATTCTTGAAAAAAGCGTTGAACTCGTTTTATAACACTTTTTACAATCATCATGACATTAACATATTTTTTTCTTAACGTCTACAGTCTAATCAACTTAATGCGTCGTGATTAGCCCAAAATAAACAGTTCACTAAGAGCATTAAGATGTACCGGTGAAACGCTTACTACGGCACAACTTGCGCTCGTGTAATCAACGTCACCAAAGCGGTTTACGGCAGTGCAGACGAGGTTTTACAATTACATCAGGCTATAGATAGTACTATCGCTTGTGATAACTGGGCCATCCCACGACTCCTGATAACGCACTGCATAAATACAGGAGCGTCGGCCATTTTTTATCAGTTTGCCGCCATCGCGCATCTGTGACAGTTCGCATTTTCGTTCGGAAATCAGTTTCGTTAACGGTTGCTCTTGCAACGTGTTTGTTCTTTTCGTCTTGTTGTTTTGTTGTTTTAGCAACAACCTCAGGTTGTTGCTTTAAAGTGGAAAGAAAGCTTTGAGAATTACGCTATTCAAGGTGAGTTCTGGCGATATTTTGTAATACCTAATTATTAAAAAGAAAAGCCTAATTTAATTTTACCAATATATTTTTCTAACGTTCAGAGATTCTACGTATTTCTGTACTGTAATTTTAGTATCTTTACTCAATTTCATCCAAAATATCTGCTCTCAAAACGGTGAAGGAAAACATCGCATCGTGAGAAAACCGGCATATCCTAAAACCAAAAAATTCGAAGACATGGGACATCTACCAACCCGCACTGGGCCCGCGTGGTGGATTAAGGCCCACTCCCTCTCACAGAGGGGAGGCCTGTCTCCCAGCAGTGGGAACATTATTTTCTCATACATTTTGTATGAAACTGCTTTTTTTGATGAATAAGTTAACACAACATTATTTTATTGATTCTGACGCGATACAAAGTTCGCCGGGTTAGCTAGTTCTTTATTAAATGACTTATCCATAATACACCTAAAACTATGGAAAAATTCATAAAAAAAAACCCTTGAAGCAATTCCGAGTTGTAACAGCATGGAATAGGCTCCCGGAAAATTTTGTGACGGCTCCCACACTGAACTCGGCGCTTGCGTGTGCAATATAATATTGCATTCAGGGTACTGATGGGTCTGCCTCGATTCTGTAGCGCATCAGGTATGTTCGCCAAATCGCAAGTAGACTGTTTTTTTTATTCTACTGTGCGAAAACGGTGCACATCCCTGGTGCGCAGGGCTCCAGCGGCATCCTGAGGGCATTCGCGTAGAGGTTCGATTGCCAGTACCTGAACCAGATTACCTGATTTATTATTATTATTATTACTGAACTGCTTCAAGAATCGACTGCTGGACAGATTAAATATCTCCAAGCTATACGAAACGCACGCATCAGCTAATTAGCTGCTAGTGTGTCTAACTTGATAATAATAATAAGTCATCATCACAAATAGCCAAATATTCCTAAACCAAAATCGTCACCACAGCACCTTAAAATGTCAGGGAAAATTTATTCACCACACATACTTGAAAAGTGTAATGGAATTATCTTTTACCACATAACATTGACCTTGCGCACGCGCTAATTCAACATGGCGCCGCGTGACGTCACGGCGCGACTGTTGTGTCTGTCACGCACGGAGCGATTCTCGTGAAAACTTCGTTCGATGACATTTGTTCACTGATTTGTTAGTTGTATGTTGATTGGTATGAATGAACTTCCTTGATGTAAAACAGTATTTCTATAGTTCGGCACTCGATCTCGTTTTATGAGAAAATTTGTAAGTACATTTAGTTTATTTTGGTCTTCTCATCATAATCATTGGCCCTGTTCATTGATATCGAACTGGAAATAATGCCAAAACCTTAATACAATACAAGATTACATACAAGACATTACATTAAGATTATATACAAGATTTGTTATTCCCGATAAGATCCCCAGCTGTTTAAAAAAACAGAGCAAGATTAATAAATCTTTGAATACTTACAGCATACACCAATGAGACACAACAATTCACTTTTTATTCTTGCGAGACTCCCGGGAGCCTCACGTGGCTTTGTGAATTAATGTAGTTTCTCTTCCATGTCCATTTTTTTCCCTCCCTGTATATTTTTTAGCTTTGTAGCGTACGCTCTTGCAGGAGTTAATATTGGTAGTTTATTGTCAAACAGATTCAATTGGAATCACTTATCATTGTTACCATGTATGATGTATGTTTTTGGATGTAAATTCAATTTAGGCACGAGTATTTGTATAGTTAACACTAGTGCAAAACAATCAGAAGTACTGTTAGCAGAAAAGTGATATTTGTATATTATAGCCTTATTATTTCCAGTAAATAAATAGCGGAAGGTATACGAATTCCTCCGTCCTTTTTTAATACTTTTTGGCAACTGAGCCGATGTCCACTATTCTGCCAGCGTTATATAGATATCCTCCGTACTTACAGACCTCCGTGATGGGCTGTCAGTGTCACTAATGTGTCATCCTGACAAGAGCTCAGACGCATTGTCACATATGACACAGGAGCATGCCAAGAGGCCACGACATGGGAGCCTGACGCACCCCACAAACTTTCTAGTCTGTAGAAAAATCGCACCGTCAAAACTTAGGTGAAGTGAGCTGTCAATAGTATCAATCAAAATCAAAAGTCATTTATTCAAAATAGACTGAGCACCAGCACTTTTCGAACGTAAAAATTACCACTTCAAAAAGCTTTTGCTGGGATAAATGGCGCAACAAACTCCCCAGCAGCACATCTGTCTGTTCAGTTAGAAAATCTTGATACAATAGTAGGTATAGGTATGCAATACATTACGAGACACAAAAAATTAAATTAAATTATTTGAAGTAATAATAATTATGTCAGAAATAAAGCATTAGATGAAATTACTGCTGATAGATCGGCTGTTGTTTTGTGTCTTTTGCTAAAATTCTTTTTCTGTAAATTTTGATAGGGCACTAGATTTTATGTTTGAAATGTTAATTTTATTCACTATCGAAACTTTAGAGCTATCGTCAAAACATGAATAGTTATTTAAAGTAGGTACACTAAAATAAATAAAAGCATTATTTATCATTTGGGTGGAAGGCGTTGGCCGTGCCGTTTGTGTCACGGCAATTAAACTAATGAAATTATAATTAGAAATATCTCAGTTTTTCTCAAAATTAAAGTTTGGCATATTTTTTTTAATATCTGGCTTGTTGTTCTGACCATACAAAATGATACAGGATAGGCACGCGACAAACACATGCAAGGGGTCCAGTAAATTAGAACGTTATTTATCAATGGACTTTGATGTCCAATCAATGAAGGAACGCAAACAATGTGAAGATGAATTTGGACTAGATTTAATACTTATGAAAGTATTTATTAGTACCCCAACTTCGCCCCGCATACATTTCGTATTTTTAGAAAATTCAACATAGGCACATTTGGGAATAATAGGGCTGAGGTCAGAGGAAAAGTAAAATGAATACGGTGTACTGTTTTATTCTTAAATAAATTAGTAAAACCCATAAAAATACATCTTCTAAATTTTCTAAAAATTCACCTCTTGTATTTACTCAATCATTTAAAATCAAAATATTTTATTTCACATAAACCTACACGGGCACTTATGAAACTACACGGTTCCAATCGATCGTTTCCTATGGCGAAGAGACCTTAAAAATAATTAGCTTTTACAATATTTTCAAATTACAGTAGGTATTCAAAAGCTAACTGTCATTCTACATTTTTAAATACCCTTCACGTCATCCCAAGCATACGGCTTTGGCATAAGTCATCTGTCTTACTTCCAACTTAGCATTCAGCTTAGTTTAGTCCTGTCAAATTAATCGGCGCGTTTGTAAAGAAATATAACTCGAACATCTTCAGCCTAATCATTTTGTTAAGTAATCTGTTGCTAAGTCGACGATAAGATTAATATTCGACTGATAATTTACCGATTTAGTCTACTATTATTATTTCTCCGATAATAGTAGGTCATTATTGTAATACGCGTTAGATCATGACTTGATTAGGAGTGCCCTAATTCTTGTGATCGATATGAATTTTGGCGTCACATAGGTACCTAATCCTATCGTAATAATCGTATCTAATAATCTGATAATCTTATCCTAATCTCGATCAGGTGAAGCTACGCTTGCCGCGGTCGGGCCGTGGATGGGTGGCCATCTTTACATACCTAGACCCCTCCGTGTCTCGGAAGGTCCGGCTGTCACTTGTGGATCTTTTTTCAGTCGTTGCGGGTCGTCAGAAGCCCGAAAGTCTGGACAACACGGGTTATCCAGTAAAACTGGGTTGTGGAGGTCAGATAGGCAGTCGCTCCATGTAAAATACTTGTATTCAGTTGCATCCGGTTATACTGGAAGCTGACCCTAACTTAGTTGGAAAAAGGCAGGCAGATGATAACAGTTAGGTACCTATCATCATAAGATCGCTTCTGATTTTCTCGAGGGGTTAGTCGCACACTCATAATGGAGGTTAAAACGCAGTGTGCATACACACGACTGACAAGCATCGACGACAAAGGCAACTGACGCAGTTGTCGACGGGTGTCGTGAGTAAATTTTACTCAACTCTAGGTGAAAATTGTATTTACAAAAAGAGAATGTGTGCTTGTAACCACATGTTATATGAAAATTACGACGGGAGCCGAGTATTTCATTTCCGCGATTCAACGCCGAATATACCCGATTCAGTCCGAGTATGCGCGATGCAGCGTCATCGACCGCGGAGCCGAGTATACCCGATTCAACGTCACCGACCCGAGCGAGACGGTTCAAACTCGTTCACTGTTCGACTCGTGTAGCATTACCAATAATTCTATCTCTATTCTACCAAGAATAGACAAAGTTCTTTCTATCCAACTCGACATCTCTTCTGCTTGAGCATGGGGTGACCCGTATCCTCGCGTTTCTATGAAGACAAAGACATATTTTGTTCTTTCCACAGCAACGAGGACAAAATTTTAAAGTTAATATAGATTCTTGTCTATAATAAGTCCAATATGATGTAGACTATTTGACACTTGTTAAAAGAAATGTTTCTACCCCAAGTGTCATAAATAGAGAAAATATGGTCGTCACACTTGACATTGTAGACTTTTGTCGAAAGAAAGAATAGGAACGTTTCTTCTCTTCATCGCCATGCTTAAGACTAGAAATCTTTCTACATTTTGTCATTTTGTCTATTCTTCCGTCGACAAAACCCGTTTCTATGGTGGTCATACTACGCGTGCAGAAAGAGCGCAAACTGCTCCAAAAGAAGTTTTCACTTCAAAATGCAAATCCTATCGAATCAAAAATACATGAAAGTTCCGTTGAATCTAATTATTGTTGCACAAAATTGTGTCGTACACTGTAATCATGAAATTACATGTTTCCGATATCGTTTATACCATAGATATATGAATACATTTCATGGTTTATACATTAAAGATGCGTCAGTGAAGATAGGGTTGCCCACTGTTTAATATTGGAAAATATTTGCCCATTGTTTCGTGGAATATTTTTGAAAATGGATTTTATTTTCGGTCGAAAACAAAAACGTAATTCGACCTGCATTTTCGGCAGGTTGTTTTTGTTTGTCGATAGGTTTTTCTTCGGTAAAAGAAAAAGAAATGCAGTCACAATCTTTTAACCGTTTAAACTTCACACGAAACTTTATACTTTTCCAAAGACATAATCAAATCAAACAATTAGATGTTGTATGCGAGAAAAAGCAATTTTCACAGCATGTGTGCTTTGGTTTTCGTAACTTTTCTCTAAATAAATGAGTTGAAAGTGTTGATTTGCGGATGCTTATTTGTTTCGGCAACGGCGGAAAAGTAAAATGCCGAAAACGAAATTCGTACCGACTAAATAATTATGCCGCTTTCTTTATTAATGGTTCAAAGTTTGAGTTTATTTATTTTATTTAGTTAAAACAATTTGGGGGGTTTATTTATAAACTTTGCTTAAAGTTAAGAAATGTTTAAACGTCAAAAATGTATGGTTAAACAGTCGCTAATCATTACTTAACTTTAAACAACGTTAACAATTAAAGGGGTTAATGTTTTGTCCAAGGAATAATAATAAAATACAAAAAAATACGTTTTAAAAAAGTGGTGTTTGACAACCCTAACTACAGTAGCCCCCTGTGGTAGCCCGCGCCCCATAGCCACGCCGCACAGTGGGCTGAAACGGGCCGGTAGAGGACTTAGCGTTTAAAAAAAAAAAGTTTATTTTTCTGAAATTTTAAATAGTGCGTTGGATTTATCTATTGATTATAAGTAATTATTTATATCAGGGTCGTTTAGATAACTTGAGTATTTTCGGAGTTATTAATAACCAAAGTAATTTTTGTATGAAGCAAAACAAAAAAACTTGAAAATCTAGAAATTCTCAAATTTTCTCAAAGAATTGACTTTACGTATGTATAGTACGTATTTTTGTCCTATTTTAGCACCTATTCTCGGGTTGCGATTTTCTGCGATTTGGTCGCAATTTCAAATTTTGTTCTCTATTCCACACCACCATAGAGGTTAAGAACCAGGCGCGTTTTTTTTTATGTAGTGGTCTCCCCGTTAGGCCTAATCTACTAAGGACTAATAAAATAAGTAAAAATCACAATCAGGTACTGGTCACTGCACTTTTTTAATTTAATCACTATCAAGAGTATCCATATTAACGAATGCAAAATTTTCGTATTCGTCATCATCAAATGTTTCCGTTTGTTCAATTATTAATAAACTTTGTGCTTCTTCTGACAAAGTTTTATGTTTTCTGCGAAGTTTGTGGCGTTTCGCTGAGATGAGTGGATCAGAGCTGGTCAACAAATTATTTAAAATGTCTTCATTTGTCGTTTTTCTACTGCATCTCCTGGAATGGTGTTGGCGGTACCTACGAAAGTCTTTATTTCTAGCTTCAGCAGCTTCTTCAGATAGCTGTCCAATTGGTATTAGACCAAAAGTTTCAATAATAGCTGCACCATGCATAAGAACTTTATGAACACTTGAAGGCATATAATACCAGCCATATAATTCCAAATACAGTCGCATGGTCACTTGAGCATATTCGTGAAATTTGACTGTGTCAATGTGGTAACCTGATGAAATTGCCTCTAAAATGGTTGCATCTCAGAAGTCACGTTTGGGTTTGCAAAAAATCTTCTAGCAGTATTTCCGTCATTCGTGGAGCCGTGCCCTTGTTTGACAACATCTATCAGAAGTCCCATTCTATTTTTAAAAGGATCTTGTATATTTTTCTTCCTGCTTTCCATGATGCACTTGTTGTCTCCCTTTCTGTCCATGCCTTTATCGTTAATCTGCATAATAATAAGATGGAAATATATTACCGTCATTCTCGTTAACACTTTTTCTTAAAGTATTGTATTGCCACTTGGTCAGCTTAAGTGATAAAAATAATCCTAAAGCCTCATCCGGAGAAAATACAGATTTTGTTTCTTTAACAGATATGCACTTCTTAACTTTTTTTACATCTTGGGGATTCTTAAGTAAATGTTCTAGTATTTTAGCAATCTCATCATTCCCATCCGCTTTCAACTGCTCAAAATATGCATATTTTATTTCGTCCGAAGATAAATGAAAGTTTTCTGCTCGTCTTTTTTTCTGTTTAAGCGCTAATTCACAAAACGGTTTTCTAGGGCTTTGCTCGGTGGAGACACCGACAGAAACTTTTGCTGGTGATACATACTGAGTTGATGTACTCGGTGCTGGTTGATCTTCATTACTGGTTATTAAACACTTAATAAAGTCTGGCCACATTATGGTTTCTTGTAACCATTCGCTATTTTTAGTTCTGAATATAGTTTCTTTACGATGAGCGTTTTCCCATCTTCTATTAAAATTATAAAAAAAAATTGCACAAAATAACTTTAAGGTCTTTTCATGTTGATCACTTAATTCGACTAAAATTTAGACCTTATCTCACTACACAAACTTTCATTATTTTTAATACTGCCACTGTTTTTTAAAATAATAAAAAGGTCAAGGTTGGTCACCAAATCTTCATACATTTTCACAAACACAAAATAACTCACACTCACTTCACTTATTTGTATAAGTAATAAATATGTGAGGGTAGTGCGTCTATTATGGTGGGTAATAGAACACTGAAGTACGTTTGAATGTAATAGTACATTTTGTGCCCTATTATCGTTGCACCAATCAGGTAACGACACGTGTCATAACTTGATGTTGCGGTCGCGCATTCCTATCTCTGATTCCCGGAAATAAGTGTCAAAACAAATTACGTCATACCTACCTATATTACCTATGGTGGTGGAAAATGTCGAACAATTTTTATTTATTTAAAGTACTAGGTAAGTAAGTATTGAAGTACTTCAGGCCGTTTAGTGTACATTATTTTCAATTTCAAATTAGCAATTACTCATAATGTAAACCTACATTGATACATATCAACATTTCAAATTAATTGGAATAAATTGCTAAACTAAAATTTCATGACTCTTCATACAAATTTGGTATGGCTATATCTCCGAAAGTACGAGTCCAATTAAAAAAAGTCAAAGAGTAAAAACTTTTTAAATTTATGTCTAGATACTAAAAAAATACATTTTAGTTCTTAAGACCCAACCTTGTAATCCCAGCCCACTGTGCGCCGCCGCCGCTGTAGCCCGTAGCCATGCCGCGCCGTAGCCCCCTCCCTAATGACATGTTACGACCGGTACGACGACGCGACGCCTTATTTTTTATTCAATTGTACTTACATAGTCTAGTTTTTTTTTCTCTCTGTTCTGTTACTTTTTCGAGTCTCCTATAGAAAAAATAATATTATTTAAAATTGACGATTCGCCCGTTTGCGGAGATAAATTCGTTCGAATCGACTAATACGCCACACTTTCAGAAGTCACCGACTGTAAATATCATAAATTCATTTATTTCCGTTCTGATTATGTCATCGCACGCAATTTAAGTCAGTCGATAACAGTCGTCCCCCTATCTGCTTATATCAGTATAAAAAAGTTATCGAGTGACTTAGTTCAAGGCTCATCTCCGATACAACAGTGCGTGATAAAAAGAAGCGTTTCTTTAAAAAAAAAAGTGTTAATTTTCATATTTAGCGGTGGTTGTCAATTGTTTATCGACTAGTTCTTGTAATCGGGGATCGGAACGCTTTGTTTGAGGTAATTAAATAGATTTCTGTGTGTTTATAGTCGTATTGCCGCTAAGATTATGGGTGGTTATAGAATAGCTATGATAACATCTTATGGTTGTCAAACTGCGCAGTCTTTGAGGTGAAACATTGTGGAACAGGTTTTTTTAGGCGCAATACAATAGCCATCGTCGATATATAAATAAATAAAATTAAAGGGTCTGTTTGTAATGTCAACATAACAAAATAAATGCATATAAAATACTATTAATTACAATCTGAATAATTTTGAAGAATATTGCTAAACCATTGCTTTATATTTTCGAAAAATTTGTCTGCTCAACAACATACCTAAATAACGGAATGGCCAATAAATTTTGTTGAACTGTCAAAATGACACCCATTCCTACTGCTAGTGTGTCACAATTACCCCGCCGGATTTTACTTCACGTTTGTCATGAAATGAAAATGACAACTGGTTTTTGCCTTCGTGTTGGTAACAACTAACAACGCTCTCTATAAAAAACCGCCGTTATGTGACGGCACAAAACCCTAAAATCAAACGTTTTCCTGATAATCTCACCAATATCCTTGTTTTTTTTTAGAAATGTCCAGGTTTTGTCTGACTCTTACCAACCTAAAACCTTACAGTATCATAATCAGCCTATAATGTTCCCACTGCTGGGACACAGGCCACCTCCCTGTGAGAGGGACCATACGGTATTTCTCCTTTATCCTGACGTTGTTTCTATTTGTTACAGGGAGCACCGGGCGAGTCCGGCGCGTCTACAAGTGCCGGGCGTGTGCGGCTGAGCAGGCCGCAGCAGGCCTCGCGCCCGCGCCTTGCGCCGCTTTGTTGGCGCCGAGCACTCAACGTAGACCCGCCCTGGCTGCGAGCCCGGGCCCGCTGACGCCAGCGAGACATTCCGTGAGTCTTTTCATGTTTTATGAGCGCCTGGTACCTGTGAGCTGGGATTTGTATCCCAGTGCAGATAATATATGACTGACTAGCAGCCATTATGGTATTCACCAATCAGAAGTTACTATGGCCACACGGCATACAAGCTACAAGCAAACTTTTGTGCAAGTTACAGACATATGTATTCTCCGGGCTTTAAAGCACGGGCCCCCTGATGCCAGCGACATATTACGTGCGTTTCTTCATGTTGTATGAGCGCCTGGTACATACAGGATGTTACGGAAAGGGTATATCAATACAAACGGGTTGAAGAGTGTATCTGGTCTAGAATCTCTGTACAAAATTTCAGCTCAAAAGCATTAACTTTGAAAATGCTTAATAATTTTTTATTTCGACATCACGGCGCTGCACTGGCGCGCGGCGGCGTGATGTGCGTGTACTAGGCGCACAGACACACTACAGATAATGGATAATGACCCTTGTAGTGCGGTGACACGTTTGTTATGATTTCAATTTAATAAACTATCGAAATAAAAAAAATATTAAGCATTTTCAAAGTTACTGCTTTTGAGCTGAAATTTTGTACAGAGATTCTAGACCAGATACACTCTTCAACCCGTTTGTATTGATGTACCCTTTCCGTAACACACTGTAGATCCCAGTGCTATTGTTTGGTGACTCTTAAGACTGAACCCTTAGTTGACCTCCTTCCTCTGCCAATATTTTCTGCCGGGTACACAATTATTTGTACCGAACAGTTTTTGACTTCATCTAAATTTGGGAAATCCAATATTGGGGCCTAAAACTAACAGACGTCCAATTGTTCCAGCTGACACTTGTGGACTAGCGCTCGTGGGCCACCACAACCCGGCTCGAACACCTGACACCGACCCTCCCGGCCCGGACAGGCAAGCGCAGCATAGCCGACCCCACGCTCCGGCACTGCCGGGGCTAAGTCGGCTCCAAAGTCAACCTTATCGTAACCACATAAGGCTCGAAAATTCCAGTCAAAATTCCAACCAACATGAAGGTCGTAGAAGAGGAACAACTTATAACTGTGATGGACGGGCCGTGGTCGCCCACTGACCTGATCCGCGAGATCGTGGAGTCGGGTACCCAAGAGGACCCGTTCTACGTGATGGATCTCGGCGAGGTGGTCGCCAGGTACCATCGCTGGAAGGAACTCATGCCGCGCGTGGAGCCGTTCTATGGTGAGATATGCTTTGTATTTGTATGGCGAGTTTTCAGCTGAGGAAACATGAACTAATTTGAACTCGCCAATCCACCTTGAGCATAGGTTCTCAACCCTATTTTGGGTTTTTTTTTTCTAGAGCCTCCTGTTTTTTTTAACTTACCATCTGTCGCGAATCGGAAACGGCTATTGCCACTATTATATTTAACTAGCAGCGCCCCACCACGGTGTCACCCGCATAACTTTGGAATATCGGGATAAAAAGTATCCTGTGTTAATTCTGGTTATAAACTATCTACGTGCCAAATTTCATCTAATCCATTCCGCCATTTTTGCGTGAAAGAGTAACAAACATGCTCACAAACTTTCGCCTATTACTTATAATATAATACTAGTGTGATTATTATTCGGTACGCATATCGGGAATATGTTTCAACTAACAAATCGTTCAATTTTATCCTTATCAGCAACAATGAATTAGTATAAAAACACAGTATTCGATACCCGCTAAATAAACCAATTATTTTTCAACAAAATATATAACCTGACAACCAGTCTTACTAAGTGGTATCGTGTTAGTTACCCAGTTACTAGTTTTTGGAGGTCAGATAGGTAGTCGCTTCATGTAATTTACTGCATATCTGACCTCCAGAACCTAGTTACTGGTTAATACGATACCCCTTGGTAAGACTGGCTGTCAGACTTTCGGGCTTCTGACTACCCGTAACAACTGTCAAAGATCCACGAATGCCAGCCGGGACCAACAGCATAACGTTCTTTCCGAGGTACGGAGGGGTTTCGGTATGTGAAGATGGTCACCCATCCACGGACCGACCGTGGCAAACGTAGCTTAACCTGATCGATCGTCCCGTGCAGCTGTTATTACTTAGCCACGAGCCCCTAAAGCCCTAGCGAGAGAGTTAAAGTATTCAAATAAATCAAAGCACTCAATTTGTAACTGAGACTACAAGTTATCATCCATTGGTACATTTTCTGATCCGTTTGTTTACATTTTAATCAGATTCATTTGGAACAGCTCATATAACATTTATATTTGTTCGTCAGCTGTGAAATGCAATGACGACAAGCTCCTGGTCAGCACGCTGGCGGCGCTGGGCACCGGCTTCGACTGCGCTTCCAAGGTCGAAATCGAACTCGTGACCTCCATCGGAGTAGCTCCCGAGTAAGTACCATTTGCAGCATGTAGCTTCGAGCATACAAAAATAAATAATACTGTTTAACGAAGGGAACTGAACTCGAAACGTGTTCAAATCGCTCTATTGTTGCCTCTATAATTCAGAGCCGAATCCCCAGTCTGTCGTACTCTAAAGGTGCTGAATGCCCTTCTGGCTGCCAATCCTGACCGTGTTGTGTTTGCGAATGAATGGATTAAAATTATGCGTATATGTCTGGTGTTCTGTGAGAGAAAGTATGCAAGGGAGTTCACTGGTCCATGTTAGTTTTAAATTATTTATTACATTTTTTTCAACGTAATTATTGTTTCTATATTAATTAATGTAATTGGTATTGTACCGTTTTCATTAACTATAAATAAATCATTTAATGGGACTCAATCGGGTATTTTAAACCGTTTTTAAATAAGTATAGGCAATTGCTAAGTAATGATATTTGTTACAGGCGCATAATTTTCGCGAACCCAGCCAAGATGGCGTCGCACATCCGCTACGCGTCGGCCGTCGGCGTCAACGTCATGACGTTCGACTCCGAGACCGAGCTCATGAAGATCAAACAATACATGCCGCACGCACAGTGAGTATAATACCTACCTTTTTTAACCGACTTCAAAAAAGGAGGTTCTGTTTTCGACCCGTATGTATGTATGTTTGTATGTCCGCGATTTTCTCAAAAAGTAATGAAGCAATTTTGATAATTCTTTCATTAATGCGATCTACATACTTTCAGGAAAGTTTTAGTATATAATGCATTAGGTAATTATTCTTATGTACGAAGTTATATGCATAAATGTACTGCATCTCCGGCATTCAATGCGAATTTTGATGATTCTTCTAGTCGGTGTCTTCAATTCTTCAATACACTAGTGTTAAAAAAAAAACTTTTCTATAAAAAAAAACAACCATATTCAAAAAAAAAAAACTATAAAGTGATTAATAACTTTAGCGAAATTAAAGTTATTTAAGTAAGTATCACTTTTTAGCGTTTATTTTTTTGAGATCTGTTGTTTTTTTTTTTTTTTGTAAAATAGTTTTTATTAATTAGGTATTCCTTAAACTAATTGAATGTTACCCGTGTGTGTGCAGGCTGGTGATCCGCATCCGCTGCGACGCGGCCTCGGCGCAGTGTCCGCTGGGCATCAAGTTCGGCTGCGACCCCGTCACCGAGGCGCCGCGACTGATCAAGCTGGCCGCCGTGCTCGGCCTGGAAGTAAGTACTATTTATTACATAAACAAGGTCGAACTAATTTGGTTAGCGAAACTCCGCAGACGTGTTGGGTATCGATATTTACAACAACAAAAACGGGTTTCGTATGGAGAAGAAATGTCAAATTTACCTACAGATATTGGCCCTAGTTGCGTTGGTTAATCTATGGAATGTTCTACAGATGGTCGGCGTATCGTTCCACGTCGGTAGCGGCGCTTCTGAGACGGAAGTGTACGCGCGCGCCATCGCGCTGTCCCGGGCGTTGTTCCACGTCGCGCACAACGTGGGACACAAGAACATGCGCCTGTTGGACGTAGGGGGAGGCTTCCCGGGAGGATCGCACTCTTCTATCGCCGAGGTGAGACTTCTTTTTGTTCGGCTCCTAAGAGTCGTAGAGTGATTTTAAATAGCCATTCTCAAGATTTGGGCTATAAAATTCAAAAAGAATTTTTTAAATCCGACTGGTAGTTCCAAAGAATTGCACGTTAAAACAAACAAACTCAGTTCTGAGTTCTCTTCAGCTTTTGTATAGATTTATAACCAATCTAGTTGCACTTTTCAATACTTTGCAAGTTTCCGAGGTACTCACGCTAATTAATAAAATCCCCGCCAGGTGGCGCACGTGATCAACTCCTCGCTGGAGGAGCACTTCCCGGAGCGCGCGGTGCGCGTGATCGCGGAGCCGGGGAGGTACTTCGCCGCCGCCGCCTACACGCTCGCCGCCATGGTGCATGCCAAGCGAGAGGTACGCACGCTACACACATCTTTGTTTAAGACCTCAACTGCCACTAATGAGACACAATTACTTTTTCTATTGTTACCGAACTAAATAAGCTTGTCTAACACTAATCCGCAAATTGGAAAAAGGTTAAAAAATTTGAATTTTACCGGCTACCCCGGCGTTTCTCTCTTTATTGATAAAAATGTTTATTTCTGACAAAATACTTTTACACGTTAATAATAATTTATGTTTTATAAAACTAGATGACTTTGGCGTTTCCTATCCGACTACTCTGAGAAGAAAGACCGAAACAAACTCAAAAGTCATAATCTCTAAGCCCAGGTAGCAAGGGCGCGTTTCCCGCGGCGATTTTTTTTTTTCGCGCATTAAATTTTCAACGCACTGCTTAGGGTCGAGGGTTGAAAATCCAACAGTATGTCTTGTGGGCACAGGGGTGAGGCGGCGGTTCGCAACGCACGTACTGAGTAAAGCGCCCCCGCCCCGCACTCCCACCGCTCACATACCTAAGGCGCGGCCAACTAGATCCGCGCGGACTATAGTCCAGACATATTCTTGGTCAGGCCATATGAGGAACATTTTTGTTTCTTATCAGGTGGCGTCCAAGGACTGCGACGAGAACGCAGAGACCCATACGATGTACTTCATCAACGACGGCGTCTACGGCTCCTTCAACTGCGTGCTGTACGACCACCAACATGTCGTCGCCGAGCCGCTCAACGTAAGTCCTTGCAGTTCTCTCAGCACCCCAATTGAATCACATACTCAATCAAAATCTGAATCATTTTGAAGGATATTGCTAATTCATTGCTTCATATGTTCGATAAATTTGTCTGCTCAATAATGTAAATAAATGTTGTTGAACTGTCAAAATGAAAGCCATTCCTACTGTTAGGTTGCGTTTCCATCAGAGATGAGCGAGGATGCGTAGCGAGGAATGTGTGTAAAACTAACCAATACCAACGCTAACTTAGTTCAAGCTATGAAAATGAAGCGATGTTATTGGTTTGTTTCACACATATCCCTCGCTACGCACCCTCGCACATCTCTGGTGGAAACGCAGCCTTAGTGTGTTAACAGTATGCGCTTCGGCAATCATCGTCCATCTTCGGAAATTAGAAGTATAAGCTGCATAAAAGAGAGAGAGAGTTCTTTTGTTAGTAGCGCGTACAAACAAACAAAGTATTCAGCTTTATTATTAGTATAGATAAATTGCAGATTCGGAATGCACAGGCCTAATGTTCATATCCCGTGGTCCCGCAGGACAACGGCTCCCCTGCGGCCGCGTGCTCGGTGTGGGGTCCCACGTGCGACGGACTGGACTGCGTGCTGCCGCGCGCGCGCCTGCCCGCGCTCGCGGCGGGCGACTGGCTCGTGTTCCGGGACATGGGCGCCTACACGCTGCCCGTGGCCTCGCCCTTCAACGGCTTCCCCGTGCCCACGGTGCGCCCGGCCGTGGATGCTAGACTTGCGTGAGTATTACATACCATCACGACTTTATTACCTAAATGATTAGGCAGAGGTGTACCCATAGTACACCCACATTTCACCAGTTATGTTGAAGTCCCATGTAATAGGGGGCGAGTGCAAAAATGCAGATTCCGAGCTGCTACTGAGAAATTTCAGATGGAAATACTCAATAACACTTTGCCCGACTCGGACTACATGCTCAGCAGTACCGCTTGCAACCACTGACCAACGAGTTACATGTGTAAAACACACAGATATAGATAGACCTAGATAACACAAGTATCATAAACTAAGCGTGCCACTTTTTGACTACCTACTATGACGTCACAAGCTCGCGCTCTTTCGCTCACGCTCACCCGCCAGCAGTACGCAGGACTGAGCGCGAAACTGGCGGCTTATGATTTTCGATCGTTAACTGGTGCGATTTTTGGCACGCGAAGTAGGTGCTCATGCGTTATCTAGGTGTATCTATCTGTGGTAAAACATGTTTCAAAAAAAATTATGTGGCTGCAATACTGCATTACTTTTGTTAACTATAAATTTGGATTTTACGAATACATTTGATATAGAAATAAAGCCTTAAAAATCATAACTATTTTGTATTGCAGCTGCGTGCTGAAGGAGCTGCGGCCGCTGAGCGCGTCGCAGTTCGCGGCGGGACGCTCGGCACCGCCCGCGCCGCGCGCGGCGCCGCCCGGCGCGCACGTGTTCGTGGAGTGCGCGCTCAAGTGACCCGCACGCCGCGCACGCGCAGGGGGGCCAAGCGCACACACACCCGCCCGCGTCAGGTAGCAAATAATGTTGGGAAGTAGTGACACGTCTGCCGAAATTATTTTTATTTATTTACTTGCTGTTCCGACACACGTCCTGTCCAAATTTCAAAATACTCTTGAGTTCGTACTAAAGTCGTATAGAAAAAAAAAGGACGTGAATCCACCTTAACTCGTGGCTATACACCTTGACGTTTTCGGTTACTATGACGAAAATGACTCTATACTTTTTAAAGGCATTTTGACGTAATTTCGGTAGATGTGTTGCTAGATTTAAAGATTTCTTTAGATTTTTTCAACATTATTTGTGTGTCATTTCATCGGTCTCACACATCTACACATCCATTTGTCAGGTAGCAAATAATGTTATGCAATGAAAGCAATTTTTTTGTTAACATTATTTGTGTTAACATGCTTGGTTTGTTAATACATAAGCTCAATATATCACGGCCTCATTACAATATTACAGTACATCTCGAATCAGAGGCTCCATCAGCAAAAAAATGCGAATGTACTTAAATTTCAATTCTATGTCTTTATGATATGGTTGATAATTCTTTAACAACATACCGCTCAGATATCGATGGGACCTCTGGCTTGCATGTACTGTACCTATATTTATATAAAACTTCACTCTGTGTGTGTGTTAGCGTTTTGTCTCTTTCAGGAGTTGTAGTAAACGTAGGAAAACTTTGCATTTCAGTAGGTAATTATATTAATCTCTCATCAAATTCAATATCGTGGGTCATTCTTGGTGTAAAAATTGATTTTGTATAAATTATTACTGTACTTAGACGTTTTGTGTAGCGATGTGATTGTAATAATGAAATAAATATTTATGTACTTAATTCTAAAATTAATGTCGTTTCGCTCTTTACTCGAAATTGTTAATCCTCATTATATGAATAGCTTGAATGAAGCCAAGTGATGCAACCACTAACATTTTGGTCAAAATCGAGTTATGTGCATTTTCGCGTTTATGAAACCACTAGCAGCGCCCCGCGGTTTCACCCGCATAAGTGTCGTGGGATTATCGGGATAAAAAGTAGCCTATGTGTTAATCCAGGGTGTCGGCTACCTCCATACCAAATTTTATCAAAATTGGTTCAGCTGTCTGTGCGTGAAGAAGTAACAAACATACACACAAACTTTCGCCTTTATAGTATTAGTGTGACTACGAATGCTAAACACCATGAATACCTCGTTGCTCTAGTGGTTGCAAGTACGATGTTGATCATGAGGTCCTGGGTTCGATACCCGAGTCGGACAAAGTGGTATTGGTTTTTTCCACCTGGTATTTCTCAGCCTGGAGTCTGGATTTGTGCTCGGTTCGCCCCTTTACATGGGATGATGGGACTTAAACATAACTGGCGAAATGTGGGTGTACTACAGGTCCACTTCTGCTAAACCTTTTGGGTAAACAAGACGTGGTGTTTAGCGTGTATAAATGTCAAAATGCACGTAATTAAGAGTGGAACTCTCTACCTGCGTCTGTGTTTCCGAGCGCATACAACCGGAATCTCTTCAAAGTGAGAGTGAACAGGCTTCTTCTGGGTAAGCTCACTCCATCGTCGACTTTGTCTCTGTCACCTCAGACCTAGACTAGAGTCATGAGCAAACCCATTTCAATTAAGAAAAAAAAATGCCGAAATGTTAATTGGATCACTTGGCTTTTAAAGCTATTCATACAATTTTTCGCTTACTAATATTGATTTCATTACGCAAAACTGCCTAGATGTATTTTAAATTCACGGTGTTACCTTTGCATATTTATATAGATGTAATGTATTCAATATAAATGTATTTTGATGTGTAATGTGAATTAATGAATTTTTCGAAGTAAATGTTTCATCTCATAGGATGGTTTCGCAAAAATATTTGTGGCAATCTTGCTTTTTAATAAACATTTGTGGAATGTGATGTTGTGTTTTTATTTCGAATATTCCCTATGAGTAACACGTTGTCGTCAACACTGTTGACGATCGGGAAAAAAAGTTTCATTCGTTTAACAGTGTGGACTAACGGGACTTCTTTTGCTTTTTTTTCGATTAATTATTTATTTATTTGATTTACACGGCTTAAGAAACCCTATCAAACTCAACTCAAAGCATTTATTTCAATTAAACCATTACATGCACTTTTGAATTGTCAAAATTAAGTAGTCGGTCAGTTAGTCAGAAAGTTGAAGCTAGTTGCCCATTCCTAAGCGTAGATCTCTATGGAGAAGAATGGGCAAGAAACTCCATGGACACTCTTAAATCAAGATATTACAAAATCCTGGGTACATTATTCTTGTTGCTTCTATATATGTGAGAACAATGTAAAAAAAACACATATGAACAAACAATACAAGAAATAAGATTAAAAATGGGTTGGCAGTTAAGAGATGACCAGTCTTACCCGACGGCGCCCGTTCACGAACATGACGCCACCCAATTACATAAATCAAAGTATATATAATTAAGTACTAACATATAACAAACTAATAACAACAATTAAATTCTATTACTTTCACAAAAATTATTCCCGATCAGTAACATCTTGTCGCACACAGTGTTGACGAATGGAACTTTTTTTACCAATCAATTAATTTCAGGCAATTATTAACCTATTATGATTTATGACAAACCGTTTAGTCGGATTAAAAAAATCGTTACCAAAATCTTACTTTGAATTAGATGTTTTACTGCTTGTTTATTGTTAAGGTCTTTAAAACTATAAACAATATTTTATTTCTTAAAAATAACATGATTAATCGTAAGATAACCATCATTTCACTTCAAAATATTTAATATTAATACTGTATATTTTATGTGTTACACATCACTAGCCAATCGTACCTACGATAAATGATTCGTAATACGGTCGCGGCGTTGGGGGCAAGATAGATGAAATTTTACATGGCGGTCAAAGGGTTAATTAAATAAATGTATTAATGTACAGCTGAGGCATATAGATATAGAATCAAAGGTAGCTAAGTGCCTCCATGTCAAAATTTCAGGAACCAAAAAAACGTTTTTCTAATTTAAGAGTCAGGGGTTTTCATACTCTCTGAGTTTATTCTCCATACTTAGTTATTTTTTTGAAAGTGTGGCGCTTAGCTGCCTTTGATTCTATATGCCTCAGTTTGTAAACTCGGGAGTTAAGTAATTAAAATTTTAACTCTTATTACCCGTTGCGCCACTAACCTGATATTAGTGTTTTTTGTAATGAAATATAAAATAGAATTTCGATATAACCCGACCTAAAATGAGTGAACGAACAATGAACGGAAATTGTATTGTGTATACTTTCTTGTCTTTGTTACTTAAACCTGAGTCTAAGTTATCAATTTTGCATTAAGAACTACGGTTGTTAGAATAAAGTTCAAAATGCAGTAACTTGCACGAAGGTTTAGGCTCTAGGTCTAAAGTTAGAACTCGTTTTGTAATAAGACGGAATAGCTTTTTAATTGTTTCTGTAATTACGGTATTCAACCAAACATAGATCAACATACAAATGCGGAATAACATATTTCCTACTTGGCAAATCTGGCAGTGCCAAGTTTTCTGTCAAACTCGGGAATGTCATTGGCTTGTCACCTACAAATATAGTAAGCTGTGGCAACACTGTTAAAAAAACTCTGAGCTTTGACAGAATGAAGGTACTGAACACAGAGTACTCTTTGATAAACTGAAAGTACTGAAGTCATTCGAGCTGCCATGACGCCCATGACTACGCCCCGTTTTGAAAATCAATGTTAAATTATTTTATAAAAATGAAAAATTAGTTCTATTTCGCTTAAAAATATTCATATTTTGAGGTAAATAAACTACAAGGAACATTAGGTACTAATTGATTTTTTCTTAAAAATTGACAAGGATTATTGCCACGCGCCAATAATCCTTGTACAGTTTATCATCTCGAATGTATAGACAAGGCGCGCGCGAGTGTCGGTGGCGAGGGTAGGGCCGGCACGAGAGGTGACGCCGTGCGACCCGCCGCGAACTGAGATGCCCTCAGGGGGCGAAGCTCTTTTAGTACGCATCTGTAATGTAATATATCTTTATTTTAGTATCATATTCTATTTTTATTAAAGAAAAACAGCACTCCGGGAGTGCCGACAGAAGTGGAAAATTGAACAATTACCTACGTGTGTATTTTTTGAATCGTCATATAAACAAAACACAAACAGAATACTTTGCCATCACTCACTGACATATCAGAAATACATTAAAACCGTGTACATCCCGAGGACAGCCGAACACATCCGAATGTGCTCTACATTCGGATGTGTTCGGTGTCGGTAACAGTGTCGCGAGTTCAATGGTTTTTTCCCATCTCAAAAAATGCCCAACGTGCCTAAAGGTTTTTACAGTAGGTACAGTCAGCATCAAAAGTCGATTAACACTATCATTTTACATGTTATTAAATTGACAACAACTTTTTTCAATAAACTGATTTTTAGCTTTTCACATAATAGACAAGAGTATATATTCTAAAAAAAAATCTTCTGCTGCAATTTTGAACAAATATTTTGCTCAATAACTAAGATTAAATAAACTGAAGTGTTAATCAACTTTTGATGCTGACCGTACCTGGCCAGTATGGTAGGAACAGTTACATCCAAAATATGTTCGTCACCTTAAAATAGGTAATACGGGCTGGTGTCCGCATTCGTCACCTTAAGGCTAGGTACCATTTCACCTAAAGGGCTATTTTTGTCTGCTCATTGCACTAAAGAATCAGCTTCACCGCCTCCGCATTTTATGTTTCGTCGTGTATTGCTTGAAGGGTTGGGCATTTCCCCTCCCATGTAATAGAGGACGAGCATGTTGCCATAGGCACAAAACCAGGTGAGCAGTAGCCCAGTAGTAACGACCCTGACTCACGAGTTGAACTTGTAGATCGTGGGTTCGAACTCAGGCAGGCGCTATACTTTGTGTAAATAATTTCATCACCACTGCTCAAAAAACGGTGAAAGAAAACATCGTGAGGAAACCGGCATGTCCTAGAACCAAATTCGAAGCCATGTGACATCTACCAACCCGCAGGCTCGCGTGATAGACCACCCCTCGAAGAGAGGAGGCCTGAGCAGTAGGGCTTATTATGCTTATGCAAAACCAGTTGGCTGCTACTGGAAAAAATCATACAAATAATATTTAAATTAATACTCACGCAAGCCTCGCATCAACAACGGGCCGGACCGTGGGTGCCGGGAAACCGTTAAAACGCGTCGCGACCGGCAGCGTGTAGGCTCCCATATCGCGGAACACTAACCAGTCCCCCACAGCCAGCGCGGGCAGGCGCGCGCGCGGCAGCACGCAGTCCACACTGTCACACGTCGGGCCCCACACTGAGCAAGCCGATGGAGTGGAGCCGTTGTCCTGTGTAAGGAAAATATATAGGTTAGGACTGGCTGTCATTCGTAGATCTTTGGAAGTCGTTACAGGCAGTCAGAAGCCCGAAAGTCTGACAACCAGACTTACCAACTGGTTGTGGTGGTCAGATATGCCTACTTGATTATGTCGCTCCATGTCAGAATACTGGTATTCAGATGCATCTGCTTTGACTGGAAGCCGACCCCAACATTCTTGGAAAAAGGCTAGGCAGAATTACGACTAACCATCAGACTGGTACACCTAATTGTTTGCCACACATATTAGAAATTCTAGTAATCAGCCTATCGCAGTGCTCTGCTGGACATAGGCCTCTCCCAGGCTGCACCACAACACCCTGTCTTCCGCCTTCCGCACACAGTCTGTCCCAGCCACCTTTTGAGGTCGTCGGTCCATTTGCTGGGGGCGTCCCACACTACGCTTGCCGATATGCGGTCTCCACTCCAGGACTCGTCTGCTCCACCGACCTTCGGTCCTTCGACAAACATGGCCAGCCCACTGCCACTTCAGCTTGCTTACACTGGAAGCTATGTCGGTAACTCAGGTTCTTGATTTAGTACCTATTGACGTTTTTAATTAAAAATGTTGGTTTCGTGTTTATAAGTAGATTTATGCGAGTATCTTTCGGCGCGTGACCAAAATCGAAACTAATGTCGCTATTTGTTTTTTCATGAGTAGGTATACCAAACCAACAATACGTTCCTGGCTGGCAATATCATTCAAGCGCCGAAACATCTTTCACATCTTTGCAGCACTGTACTCACGATGAGCGGCTCAGCTGGCACGTACTGTAGGTAGGAAATCACGCAGTTGAACGAGCCGAACACGCCGTCGTTGATGAAGTACATCGTGTGCGACTCCGCGTCCTCATCGCTCTCTTTAGATGCCACCTGATGAATAAACTATTGCTGTTGAGACCATGGGTGCTTGGGGCACTGAGGCCAGGAAGCTCATTAGTAAGAAAGGGCACAAGCTTCGTGACAAAACTCCCGCTTCGGCTCGTTCTTGGTGCAAAGGTTGGCCATTGCCTTTCAACGTGGCAATGCAGCAAGCGTTTTGGGCACCTTTGCGCCGGGAACAGTTAGGGCGGGTTATTTGACTAAGTTAGACAAATTATGTAAGTCATCATAATATTATATTCTCTAAGATGTAAATTACCTACTTTGTTTGTATATATATTTTGAAAATTAAAATATTTAAATGGGAAATTACATCTATCTATATTTAAACTAAGTAATAATAAAGCTGAAGAGTTTTTTTTTTTTGATTGATTGAACGCGCTAACTGAAGCCAGATTTGAAAAAATCTTTTTGCATTTGATAACCTAATTCTTGAGGAAGGTTACAGGTAGTTATTTAACATCACTCTAGGACTCTTAGGAGCCGAGCAAACTCACAAACAAATTTTACCTCTTATAATATTGCAAGTAGGTATACATAAACGTGTACGTAAATGTGACGACTTGTAGCTTAGTAATAACAGCCGCACGGGTCGATCGATTAGGTTAAGTTCCTTTTGCCGTGGTTGCTCGTGGCTCTTAAAGCACCATTCGTGGATCTTTGGCAGTCGTTACGGGTCGTCAGAAGCCTGAAAGTCCGGGATACCCCTTGTTAAGCCAAGGTGTATCGTATACCCAGTAACTGGGTAGTGGAGGCAGTCACGGCTTTTAAAGTACTGGTATTCAGCTGCATCCGGTTAGACTGCAAGCCGACCCTAACATAGTTGGGAAACGGCTAGGCAAACTGTGTAAATACCTCTCGCTTAGCGTGCACCATGGTAGCGAGCGTGAAAGCGGCGGCGGCGAAGTAAGTCCCCGGTTCCGATATCACGCGCACCGAGCGATCCGAGAAGTGCTTCTCCAGCGAAGAGTTGATCACCTCGGCCACCTGATGAAACAACAAATAATTTTATTTGTTTAATGTAATGTGCCATGTATCGACACCCTGGTGCCACCACATCTTCCTAGCACGGCGGGCTGTGCTGGGGCAGCTGCTGCAGGTTCAGAATTAATCCTCAAACAGTGAAAATATTTCAATGTTATTGGGAGTTATATATTTGCGCCGTCTAGTGTTGAAACACTAGGGCCATGGAGTCCGTGTGCCCACTTGGTTTTTACACACAGTTTGAGTGTGCCCATGTTCGTGTGCCCAACGTTGTGCGCGACGTGGAACAACGCGCTCACCTCGCAGATAGAAGAGTGCGAACCTCCCGGGAAGCCTCCCCCTACGTCCAACAGACGCATGTTCTTGTGTCCCACGTTGTGCGCGACGTGGAACAACGCTCGGGACAGCGCGATGGCGCGCGCGTACACTTTCGACTCGGAAGTGCCGCTACCGATGTGGAATGAGACGCCGATCACCTGGGGATGTTCAACATACGAGTACATAGGTATTATATTTTTGATAGGGTTTTATAATTTAAGGAAATGTGCAGACGAATTACAAATCGAACACAGTGAGCGTAAACAAATTAAAAGGAGTATTTAAGGATCGTGTTGCAGGTGGCGTTCTCTAGTTTCTGCCTACCTACGTGGGAAAAAGGCGTGAGTTTTTATATGTGTACCTATGAAATGTGTAGAAAAAACATTTTATTCATTAAAAAAAACCGAGTACCTACATCCCGAGGACAACCGAACACTTCCCAAGTGGTGTCGTTACGGTAACAGTGGCGCGAATTCAATGGTTTTTTCCCATCCCGAAAAATGCCCAACGCGCCTAAAGAAGTTTTGACTTCGAAAAACAACCGACTTCCAAATAAAACACCACAAAGTGAAAAATAACTAATTTCGGAAGTCGGTGTCGTTGGTTCCGCATTTTCGTTTTTTGACACCGACTTCCTAAATTAAAATTCAATAATCCAAATTGAGAACCTCCTCTTTTTTGGAAGTCGGTTAATAAACAATGACTCATTCGTAATACTTGCACTAGTACTAGAACAGTACGGGGAATTAATCCATTATAGAGATCCAGAGGTACAGGAAATCTGTATCTTAGGCACCATTAGTGACGGTGGGTCTTGGTTCCAACTTCCAAACCCAGGTTGAATCAAGTTTATTTCTTTTAACTCACTAAGAATTTCTTAGTAGCATTTTGGGGGTACCCGGTACGTCTGTAGCGTTTCATGGGTAAATATAGGTATTATACATATACACCTTTGCCCTTCGGTTAGCAAAGGCTACAGGCATCCCAGGCATAATGTTTTATTGCTTACATCCAGACCGAGCACGGCAGCCAGCTCTAGCAGTCGCGGCGCCTCGGTGACGGGGTCGCAGCCGAACTTGTTGCCCAGCGGACACTGCGCCGATGCCGCGTCGCAGCGGATGCGGACCACCAGCCTGTATACACACATATTATAAATACAAAAAAATAACTCTGTCTGTCAACCTGGGTTAGGATACTTTTATTTCGGTAGTACGTTCTCTGGGGATAATTTCCGACCTCCACGCGAGCAAAGCAGCGTGCAAAAGCTAGTTAATATACTGGCTGATTCTTTTACTATCTGGACAAAACAGGATATAAAATTTGAACGGAGTAGAAGGCTCGACGAGGAATCGGCTTGAACCAGCCAGAAAGAAATTTCCATGCAATAAAAGCGAATAGTTCGACGCGGTGTCGGGTTTGATTCGGGCTGTAGCACAGAATAACTAATAGTACTTGGCTGTCACAATCTACCTACCTTTTTACCCGACTGCGCCAGAAGGAGGGTTATGTTTTTCGAGAGTATGTATGTATGTTTGTATAATTGTTTGGCACGCTCTGTGGCCTGAACGGCTCGATGGATTTTAGCTTGAGAGGTGTCGTTAGATTCGTATTGACTGTGAGAGTGACACTGGGTATATCAAAATAAAACAAAAAAAAAACAAAATGGCGGATTTTTGGCGCCATATTATTCACAACTATGTTGGAGTGTCGACCCCAATATATTCGTGTGCTCCAACATGTGCTTCCAGTCTAATCGAATGCAGCTGAATACAAGTATTTCATATGGAGTATAAGGTACCAGTATTTTATTTCAGCTTCACTTCACAACCCAGTTCCTGGTAAGACAAGATCTTTTTTAAGAAATTGTTTCGAAATTGCTCTAAATGATTGTTTTTGGAGGGCTATAGTGAAATGATAATTTACTCACTGTGCCTGCGGCATATATTGTTTGATCTTCGTCAGTTCATTTTCCGAGTCGAAAGTCGTGACGTCGACGCCGACGGATGACGCGTAGCGGATGTGCGACGCTATCTTAGTTGGGTTCGCGAAAATGATGCGCCTGTAAGAAATATCATCAGTTAGCACTGCCTAGCTTTGGTACTATTGATAGTCCAGTCAGTGTTGGACTTACGAGTCGTACTGTGCGTCTTATTTGTGCAGAATAATCAATTTTTCTTTCTTCGTAGGTTTAGGTTTTGTGCAGGGCCCAGTGGCGTAGCTACTTAGCTAGCCCCAGTGACTATACAACCTGATGGTGGTTTAATTCTCTTTGGCTAGCTCCCGTGTATTAAAATTTGTCGGGGACCCTTTTTACCAGAGTGCGGCAAAGCTCAACAGACTCAACAGGAGCGGTAATTATTTTTTTTTTGTGCAAAATAAATAAAATATCATCTTCACTAGGCAAGTTTAAGCTGTCATTGTGACTTTATCAAAATAAAGCAAGAGCGAGCGCAGCGAGCTAGAAAATAGGAGTATCCTGGCAGTCTACTCTCTATCGCGCCTGTAATTCTATTATCATTACTTAGTCTTAGTAATCCTATATTTAAAAACGCTTTAAAATACCGGATTGGGTCCTATTAAATTGTAGGGGCAATAGATCGATTTGAACACGTTACGAGCTCAGTTCCCTGCTTTAAACAGTATTATTTATTTATTATTGTATGCTCGAAGCTACATGCTGCAAATGGTACTTACTCGGGAGCTACTCCGATGGAGGTCACGAGTTCGATTTCGACCTTGGAAGCGCAGTCGAAGCCGGTGCCCAGCGCCGCCAGCGTGCTGACCAGGAGCTTGTCGTCATTGCATTTCACCGCTGACGAGCAAATACAAATGCTATAGTTCTGAGCACATTTATATTTCCACTGCAGGGCTAAGGCCTCAACAAACATTGAACACCATCGTTTGCTCAAAGTGGATTGATGATTTCATATTAGTCCAGGTTTCCTCAGCTAAAAACTTCACTTCACTTCACAAAAGCATATCTCACCATAGAACGGGTCCACGCGTGGCATGAGTTCCTTCCAGCGATGGTACCTGGCGACCACCTCGCCGAGATCCATCACGTAGAACGGGTCCTCTTGGGTACCCGACTCCACGATCTCGCGGATCAGGCCAGTGGGCGACCACGGCCCATCCATCACAGTTATGAGCTGTTCCTCTTGTACGACCTTCATTTTGGCTGGGATTTTGAGCCTTGTGCGGTTACGTTAAGGTTGACGTTGGAGCCGACTTAGAGCGTTGAGTCGGCTATGCTGCGCTTGCCTGTCCGGGCCGGGAGTGTAGGTGTCAGGTTTTCGAGCCGGGTTGTGGTGGCCCACGGGCGCTAGTCTACAAGTGTCAGCTGGATCAATTATTATATTAACTACTTAATAAAAATCTTAAATTCATTTCGTTCACTTAATACTCAGTTAATACTGAGAGATCACTCACAGCCTAAACTGCTGGGTTTAGAAGCATGAAATTTTGCACAAAAGTTCCTTATACAGAGTCAAATTACCTAGCGAAACTCCGCAGACATGATAGGTTATTATGTGGGGTCATCGGCCGCAGTTAGTGTGACCGCACTTGAAACATCAGTTTAAAAATCTGTTTTTTTTTTCTGTGTATACTTCACAGAAGTATCGATATCCAAACACGATAATAAAAATATAAAATATTTTACGTTATTTTTCGGGGATCAACGACCACTGGGAATGGCCTAGCCTTTTCCCAACTAGTATGTTGGGGTCGGCTTCCAGTCTAACCGGATGCAGTTGAATACTAGTATTTTACAAGGAGCGACTGCCTATCTGACCTCCACAACCCAGTTACTGGTTAATACGATACCCCTAGGTAAGACTGTTGTTACTTGAAGTAACTATGAGGTGAAAAAAATGTTTCCTTTTGCTTTATCGTGTTGAGACATCGATATTTCTGTGAAGTATTCAAACAAGGCAAGTCAGTACAAGAAAGTCCACAAATTAACTACTTTTTTGTTTTATCATGTCTACTCATCTCGTCTGTTGTGTTTCGCTAGCTTATTTAATTTGAACCTGTATACCGATAGTGAGCACATGAAAGCGAAAGTGGATCACCACAGGGCTCGTATCCGAAACTTTGTATTTTCGGTGTTCTCTCAGCGATCAAAGTTTCACCCTGCATAATGCTTGCTCAAAAACCTTTTGTGGCAAAAGCCATGGTATAATTGTACCATGGCAAAAGCAATTGTCGGTTTGAGTGTTTGACATGGACAGATTATAACCTATCGAAAAAGAATGCGTTACTTAAATTGTTAATGGTTTGTGGCAGTTCACAATTTTCCGATAGTTTATAATCTCGCGATGTTTATAATTATTCTACAGTGGCATTATATACTCAGAATGAAATAACACAAAAACTCGCCTTTAATAGCGTAATTCTCTAAGCTTCTTTTCCACTTTGAGATCGAACATGTTGCAAGAGCAACTGCTAACTAAACTGATTTACGAACGAAAATACGAACTGTCACAAATGCGCGATGGCGGCAAACTGATAGAAATGGCTGATGCTCCTGTATTTAGGTGGTGCGTTATCAGAATTCGTGGGATGAATTAGTAATAATTTAATAGTAAATGATGCCATTGTAAGACCTCGTCTACAATACTATAAACCGCTTTGGACGGTGATTATTAGTAGGTACGTCTTAGTACCTAAACTGTTTATTTTGGGCTAATCACGCACGGTGCATTAAGTTGATGAGGTATTTAGGAAAACATGTTGTTATAATTGAATCACGAATTTATTGCACTGCCCTTAAACCAATCCCGCGCGGAACGCGGTATCGGTATACGTACCTACCTACTCGGCTGTTCGCGTCAGTCTCGCGACTATTAGATGGGCAGTCGCTCCATGTAAAATACCTCTACAGCTGCATCCGGTTAGACTGGAAGCAGACCCCAATATAGTTGGGAAAAGGCTAGGCAGATGATGATGATCAGAATAACAAATAACACATAGGATACTTTTTATCCCAATATTCTCACGGGATCGACACTTATGCGGGTGAAACCACGGGGCGGGGCGCTGCTATATATAGTTAGAAGTATTTTGACAGATAGAATTGCCCCTCAGGGCCTCAGAGCTTTACACTCGAACTTTTCTTCTAGACTTTTCAAAAAAAGGTTTGAGTTGAGCCTAAAGACATGTACTTAATACGATATAAACAACACAACATAAGAGTGTTTCTAGACGTGCCCTTAAAGCAGTTAGAAACAAATTATTGGTTTGTTAGGTACACACCAACAATTAGTCTCTAACGGCCTAACCGCTCTACTAACTTATCATGAGATCTCTCTAGTCTTTTTGTCATTGTTAGGAGGCCTCGATTAGGGCGTCAACTGGATTATGGATTTATGGCATCATGTCAAAATATTCATATATTGTACGACCGTTGTTGATACACAATGTGATATAAACAGTATTAGACCAATTTCATCGGTACAGCCAGTGAATTAAGTTAACATCTAAACATTAAACCAAAGTTGTCATCATCATCAATATTTCAGCCCTTCGCACAATGGTCCATCTGAAGGACTAAGTGCGGAAACCAAACCCTCTAACATAGAACGTAAGGGTCGGGCGCGAGCCACATTGATCGACGGCCTTTCGCACTTTGCCAATTGAAAAGAAGCAAATTATAAGTTAGGGGATTACATCGCTGATAAAAATGCCTGGCTCAATGCTGGTCCTGCTCCTAGAAAATACTGTTAGAGCTGCTGAAGATTGTTAGTCTATCTTTGCATTGTATAAACTCAATTCCCCTTGGATTGTATAATTGCATAGCACAGATGCGCGTTCTATGTACTATAGTGCTACCATTTACCGGGTACCTAATGTCTTTCATTGACTTGAATGTGCCCTGGCGGCTGACAGTATGTCATGCTCACACAAGTGTCTTGCTGACGGTGGCGTGTGTTGGGTCATTTACCTCCCTTCAAAATGGTTGAGCTGAATGGTGCTGATCTATGCGTCATGTTTGAACGGGCGCCGTCAGTTGGGGCTGGTCATCACTTAGCTGCCTCGGCTTATTTTATTTTTGGATTGTTGTTTTGTTACTATTTGCTGTACTCTGCGTACGTTTTTTTATTTTTACATCGTTCTCACATATGACAATCGTCGAACGCCGTCGATCAATGTGTTCCGGCCCTAAATCGCCAATACTAAGGGTATACAACTTCGTTTTAACTTTTTTGTACCATTCCGTTGGGTTGAGATTAAAAGATAATCTATGAGAGCATGAGCCACCTAACTACGGGTACCGTTACAATCAAAAACAAATATTGACAAGAAGCATTTATTATACAAACATTACAGAGTTACTTAACCAGTACAAAATATACATTAGGTTAAAGTCCGCGTTAGCCACAAATCATTAACCGTCATTATTACAAAACGAGTTCTAACTTTAGACCTAGCCATTACTGTATTTTTGTACTTTATTTCGACAACCGTAAAGTTCTTAATGCAAAATTGACAACTTAGACTCGGGTTTAACGTCAGTTTTTGTACTAAGAGCTTTTAACTTTGTTGGAATAAAGTTCGAAATGTAAAAATGGCTCGATGGTTTATACCTGGGTCTAAAGATAAACCTTGTTTTATAAATATTCCGTATGTGTTTATTAATTATAAACGCTGCTTAATGTTATGCAAGTGATAAACCCATAGACACAGAGAATGGAGCAAATGAGCGTTACGAAATCAGTTGGTTAGTGAATACAGACCGAAAATTATGAGAGAGACAAAGCTAATATGTGGCCAGCAGTTGTCTCTTTCTAGAACTCTGATTTTGAATAGATCACTGAATTTGACAAATTCAAATAGAATTTGGCAAAATTGAACTTTCTTTTACAGGCCTGCAGAAAAGAGACAGGCCGCACATTCGCTTTGTCTCTTTCTAAAGAATGAACACTTTTGTGAGGCTAAGTTCACTCAGTTCATTCCCTATGCCTATGGTTAAACCATATTTTTATTACATTTAAACATCTCAACCGGTCAAGCAGCGCGCGTCGCCCATTGGCGACGAAACAATAGAAAATCAATTGTGTCTCATTAGCGGAGCTTGACAGATTAAATTCAAGCAACGTCTATAAAGAGGTATAATTATGCATTCAGCGCCAAACGTATTTAAAATATATTTCCATTTCTGTCACTCATTTGAAGTTGACCGAGAAAGAATTGTTTGTAAATACGTTTAGCGCTGAACACATAAATCCCTTTATTTATAAACGTTACTTTAATGATTAGCGACTATTTAACCATAATTTTTTGACGCTTAAACGTTAACTTTAAGCAATGTTTATGAATAAACCCCATAGGGGCCGTCTCCACGAGCGAGAGAATCGCGGCGATATTATCGTCGTGGCACGTATTTCTATACACTCTCTTAGAACGTGTCTCCACACGGCGATATCATCGCCCGGCGATATTATCGTCGTGCCACGTATTTCTATACACTCTCTTAACGTGTCTCCACACGGCGATATCATCGCCCGGCGATATCATCGCCCGGCGATATTATCGTCGTGCACGTATTTCTATACACTCTCTTAGAACGTGTCTCCACACGGCGATATCATCGCCGTGAAAATTTGATGGCACGGCGAGACTATCGCCGCGATTCTCTCGCTCGTGGAGACGGCCCCTCAGTGATTGGTGCTGCAAGCGGGTCTAAGATATCACTGCATTGAGAAACATTCAAAATGCCGGCGCTTAGCGCCGGTATCTACTAACATTAAGTTATAACAATCATACGTCTACGTTCAGACTTGTACAAACAAGAGATACTGTATTTTACAATAACATTGCGATTACCTAAACAAAAATATATTTTTATACAAGCTTGTCAAAAAAATAACGGTAAATCTATCATTTATTTGATGATTATAAATCAATTAGTTAATTTTTTATTAGTATACATAGCTTAGAGAGGGCGCCCATGAGCAACTTTTGTCTCAGGAACTAATTTGTCTCTCACATCAAGTCATGGGTTTGTATGATAGTGCGCGCGTGTAGCGACGCGACAGCTGGGAGACTTTTTGTCCGCGGGTTTGGACGGAACTGTCGCCCGTCTATTGCAATGCAAGTGCGCGTATAGCGACAAAAAAGTTGCCGGCTAGCCAGTTGCCGCTTAACCGAAAATTTAGCGTTACTGTCGCTCCCGTGTGCGCGCCGTCTAAATCTCGGCGAGGAGACAGCGGCAGAGACAAAAAAGTTGCTGGGCAACTATGTTTTCATTAGTATACATAGCTAAAAAGTTACATTAAAATACACACATTTATTTGACATTGTATGGAATATTATTTTAAACCAGCTCAAGTACATTCATATTTATTCATCACCATTTTCACAATTATTCAGTGATTCGGTCACCAATATTAATATCACACACGCTAGTATTCTTATTCAATATGAATACAGCTTATAGCACAGTCATATTAGCTAGACAAGGTAATTAGACAGCTGGTTGGCATGCGAACAACTGGGCTTGTGGTGAATTACGGCCCATTCCCTCTCACAGAAAAGCCTAGGTCCCAGCAGTGGGAACATTATTGGCTGATTTTACTTATCTGTCACTTTAACTTTAAGCGCCCACTTTCGTTTTAGTACATATATGGACAACGCCCGGCCCGCGGGCCGTATGCGACTCGATCCGGCTTTTCAAATCGCGTGTACATAAATATTGTGCATTGCTTGTTTTGCGCACCTTTTTTCATATAAGATTGCGGTGTCTACAAGCAATGAACGACAAAATGTTGTAAGTCACAATTTTAATGCAACTCACTCGTCCATTAATTACCTTTTATGTGCCTATGGCCCATGACTTCATTAGTGTTCTAAGGTGTGTCCTTCAATTTTTCCAAAGATTGCCCATCCCTGTTTTAATACAACACGCTCGATGCATCATGTCCGGTCTGAACACAGGCTCTCCGAACTTCCGCGCATGGTCTCTCACTCACACTCGCCTCATGCCACCATTTAGTTCCTAAAAAATGTAATTGCGCAGACTTCTGCGCGAAGCTTGGAGCGGTCATGATTCATCGGGCGTTCTGTAGGGTTCAGATCAGATGTCATCAGTGCTGACAGCTGTCTGATTATCCTAGCCAGCTATATCTTCAGACAATCATTCCTTACTTACATACTTAATCAGCAGTCTTTAAGTTAACACTATTGTTCATATTCTTTCTTGATTTATTCACTTTCACATTTCAAAAATTCAAAGTTCACTTCATAATCTATCTGAATCGGAATTATAACCACTTCACAATTTCACGGAGTAACTTAACATGCCATCACGCATGTATTCTGGAAGGGGTAAGCAGTGGTGTAGAGTGCACTCTCGTTTAGCCAGTTATGTATAAGTCCCATGTAATATGCGCCTATGGCCAAAAACAGGACTGGAGACGGAGTATTTAATAAGTTTTTTCTAATTTCCTTGCATATTTGTTCTTTTTTTTCTATTTTTATGACTGTAGACTTAGCTGGCTTTGCCTCTGCCGTCTTGGCTGACAACAAGGATGTTTTCAGCGCAGCATATACTCTTCCATACATCTCTATTAGCCATCATCTCAGTATTTACTTCATCTTTCATATTCTAGTCGATGTGGTAATGTGCCCTTGTATTTCATTACCCCGTTTCAAAGTTCAGTGTTTCATTGATTCCGGTACAGATGGGTGTTCATCCTCATGTCCCTTCTCCTTAGCACGTGGGATCAGCAGAGTTGTACACTGTATGTGTTCAGGTAATGCTGCAAGGCTTGGCGATGTGGCTCGTCGAGTGCGGCGAGGCGCGGCGGGAGTATGCCGGGCGAGCGAGATGAGAGGGTACCCAGTGATATGGCTAGGTAGTTGACTGGCGACTCGATGCCTAGGAGAAATACAAAGGATGAGTTTGTGAATTAATCGCTATGACAGCTATTCCAACTTTCACGCGGGAAACAAGAAATTTCACGCGCACGAAGTCGCGGTCAGAAGCTATAGGACGACCGCTTCACTGAGATATTGCCTGAGGTAGCTGCGCGGTACGGGAGGGGTGACATTTGTCACAAGTTGACGAATCACTGAGCTCTCGCATCACGTCATCACACCCCTCCCGCACCGCGCTGCTACCTCAGGCAACGTCTCAGTTAAGCGGTCTGCCTATAATAATGAATAATATGAAGTTACACGTACCAGCGAGCGGGTCGCCAGCGGCTCCCTTAGCACAGGTGAGCTGAGCGTACTGCGCCTGGTAGCCCGGCGTGTCATCTACCTCGATGAAATGGTCGTCTGGAAGCGCGGTGTCGTCTGTGGGTAGCTCGAATAGAGAGATAAGGGCCTGTAAAAGAAAGAAAAATTAGTTTATTTGTCACAGAAACACGTGCATATAAAAAAGATAAGTATGAACTTAGATGATCATACAGGTAATAGGAACTATCCGTATTATACGTTTTATCCGGCTAGTAAGACAAATGATATCAGGATATTATATTCAACTGATATCCGGATAATATGGATATTCACGTAGCATTATTATAAGCATTGTTTTCTTTCTGTTTTCATGTTTTTAAGGTGTTTTTTGTTAAAATGCTAATAAACGCGTATTTATTTGGTACCTGTAGAAGTCGTGACCACAGCGGCGCGAGTGACCCGTGCAGAAAGTGCTGACTGTCAGTCAATAGCTTGACGCAGCCCACGGCCGCTGCCTTGCGCTCTAGCGTTCCCGATACTTTTTGCAGATCCGCGATCAGGACGCGTTCTACGTACATGCCGAACATTCTGCGGATAAATGATAAAAACTTACTTACAATACACACAATATTTACAATGCTTCACCTGCACATGTCGATCGATCAGGTTAAGCAACGCTTGGTTGGTCCGTGGATGGGTCCAGCTCTATCAGATCGCGTAAACCCCCCAGCAGTAAGTATGCAGTAATGCTCGAATGATCAGATCTCTCGGTTAGATGTCAGCTGTTGATTTATATAGGTTTCATGCGTGGCCGCCATTTTGAAAAAAATAACAAAATGTCGGACAGGTAGGTATGCCACGGATCTTAAAAGCCCTTTATTAAAGTTTTTTTTTGCATGGGAAATGAAATGATGTTTATCCTGTACTGACTATACTAATAACACAATGTATTAAATAAAATAAAAAAATAATCTACCACGCCTTTTCTCGGTTACGTTGGGTTCGGCTTCCAGTCTACACCATTCTTGATTATTAGTCAAATCGTAAAACTGAGCGTAGTAGGGCCGGGTCGCTAGTACAGAATTAAACATAACTTAATTTCTCTCTCAAAAATTATCATTTCAGGCGAAAGACATCCACTGCTGGAAAAAGGCCTCTCCCAAGCACCTCCACTTTGACCGATTTCGTGCTTCCCGCATCAAGGTGGATCCCTGCGGCCTTCACCAGGTATCGATCAAGAACTTTTCGGCCCCATCGGCCATATGTTTTGCGAGCAATGTGCCCTGCTCAGTGCCACTTAAGTTTGGCAATTCTTCGGGCTATGTCGGTTGAAATGAAAATTAAATGTTTATTTCTGTAAGTAGACCTTTTAAGACACTCACACAGATGTTTTACACGTCACTATTTTAAAACAAAATGGCGCCGGTTACCTTGGCAAGTTAAGTCAAAAAAAGCATAATAAAACCTATTTCCTCACCCAGCCTGCACGGAGTCCACGAGGTCGATCAAAGGGTCGGCCCCGAAGTGCGCGGCGTAGAAGCCGAGGAAGGCGATCAGGCCGCGCACGTACTTCGTGGTCTTCGACGAGGAGAGCCGCTGGAACAGCAGCGTTATTATCTGCTTCGTGTACTGGGACATCACCTCACTGCAAATATAAAATGTTTTCATCATATGCCTAAGCCTTTTCTCAACTATATTGTATATGTATGTCTAACCGGATGCGGCTGAATGCCAGTATTTTACAGGGTCAACCTTTTTTTTTACTAAAAAAATAATTACACCCTTGCGAAGCTGAGGCGGGCCGCTAAAATAAGCATATTTTTTTTTTGTCATCGTCGGCTTGGTGTGTAGTTACTTGAAGTATTGAGTTGAGAAAATCATTATTTTATTTTATCGTGTTTGGATATTAATACCCCATTATCAGTGAAGTTTACAAAAAAAAAAAAACAAAACGGATTTTTCATATTTCAAGTGATTACACTATAGGAACAAAAAAAAAAACAAATTAATTACTTCTTTGTTTTATCATGTTTAGATATCGATACCCATCACGACTGCGGAGTTTCGCTAGCTAACTTAATTTGATCCTGTCTAAATGCACATAATGACTTACCCTCCGAACTTGAACAACATAGTCTGGATGAGGTAAAATCCTTCATGATCGTTAGTTTTGGACGCTATCAGTTTCTGGAACACTCCCAGCATTGCATTCTGGGAACAAAAGATTTTAAGTTTTTAGAACGATTTTTATTTTAGTCTTTAAAATTACGAGAATTGCCTCTCAGATGTATGAACGTAAACGAGGTATAAGGAACACTCGTTTTACTTTGCGTAAGGATCGTAGCAGCTGTCGTTCTGTAGTTTCTACCTACCTAGATGTCTGAGTGTATGACGTATGTAGAATAAGAAGATCATTAATAATTATCCTCTCTCCTAATAAAAATTAACTTTGCTGTGCCCGACAGGGTCCATAATTGATTCAATGTTTTAACATACCAACTGTTATACAGGGTGAAATTGAACACATGCGACAAATCGAAATGGGAGATTGTACTCATCATTATGAACAACTTTTACTATGGGACCAAACCTGTAATCGCGAAAAAAAAATCAGCTGTTCCCTACATTAATGTTCGCATAACTCGCCAAAATGTAGGGAACAGCAGATTCACCCTGTGTATGTACACATTATGGAATGCAATAAAGTATTGAGTATTGACTCACAAGGCGTCCGGACTGCAGCACGAGCTGGTGGCGATGCGCCACGAAGGCACACAGCAGGCGCACGAGCGGCCGCACGTTGGCGCCGCGCTCCCACAGCGCCGGCGCCACCACGCACGGCAGCAGCGCCGCGTACGGGTCCGCGCCCGCCCCGCCCGCCCCGCCCGGCCCGCGCAGCTCCAGCAGGAGCGACAGCATTTGGAACACGTACGGCATGAATTCTAAAACAAAAAAAAATCTTTAAAACTAAAATCCAACGAATAACCAAGACATTGATGTCTTTTTTTTTCGGTTTTCGTTTAACCGGAGTCACAGGTCATTAATAAATATGTCATGTAATCTATCTATACTAATGTTATAAAACTGAAGAAAAGTTTGTTTCTTTGTTTGGTTGAACGCGCTAAATCTCAGGAACTACTGGTTCGAATTGAAAAAATATTTTTGTATTGGATAGTCCATTTATCATGTACGTTTGCCCAGCTAGGCCCCCCAGAATTTGCGATTTAGGTATACACCAATGCAATGTACTCGCCTCTAGGAGTATATGTACCGCTTTCTTTTTCAATGTACCTCTGTACTTTTGAAGAAATATGCAAAAAAAGGGGGCCGTGCCAGCCAAACGTTTTCAGCACGGCCCTCGTGTAACTTGAAAAATATATAGCGTATTAAAAAGTTTCATAAACTCAAGGAATGTACTTTGTTAACACGTTCTATGTACCGTAACAGATATTGTGAATTCGTAATAACAAATAATATATAGACGTGGATAGGGGGCCGTGCTGAAAAAAAAAGAAATGAGAAAATATCTAAAAAAGACAAAACAACCTTAGCCAAAAACTATATAAAAGTAATTCATGTTTGGCAAGTAACATATGTACCGCATTGGTTTCTCATACAACTTGCTAAATTCAAAAAATAAACCAATTTTAGTTTATTCAGCACGGCCCTCTATAGTTGCCTATATCTTTTTAAATATGACATGTTTGTTTACAAAATTCGACTTCCTGAATTACGTATAGGAGTACATTCGTTCCAAATAAATTGCGATTATGGTGTATTAGTATTTTAAAAGATAAATTGGATCAAAAATGTCCTAACATGCAACTGATGGGGTGACCATGGTTCCATAAATTAGGTACATATATTCTATACCTATATTAATGAAATTATGTGACTACATTGAAATAAACATTCTTTTTTTACAATTTGTTTTTTTTTTTTCTTCAAAATTAATATTAGCGATGACATCTTTTAAGGGAATTAAATCAGTTAAAACTTGTTGTGTGCGGTCGCTATTAATTCACTAGGTAAGGTGCAATCAATGTGATATGTTGGAAACGTATCTGTAATTTTTTTAAGCCTTTTAAGCTCTGTAGTCAAAGTGAAAGCATTTATTTCAAATAGGCACATAAAAGGCACTTTTGAACGTCAAAAATTACCTTAAAATTGAATTGATTCTAGTCGCCCCTTCCAAAAGGTAGTTTTCGTGTGGAGAAGAATGGGCAAGAAACTCCACCGTTACTCTTTTAAAATGTTTTAGGTACAATATTTTGCATGGGTACCTACATTAATTATATAATAATATGTGAGGACGATGCACCTAAAATAAAATTACTATACCACAATAGGTAAAAGAATTGTAGTGTTTGTGACACATAGTTTTTCTGCGATTATTCCATAGGTAAACGTAACTAATCTGTGAAATGTACCGAAACTGTAATTTTATTGTAATGTACCGTACATCAATCCGTGTGATTTATTGGAAATATATATGTGATTTTTTTAAGCCTTTTGAGCTATTTAGTCTTAGCGACACTTGTTGTTTTGTTCGATTTGCGACCTACTTCTTACTACTATTATAGTTATCGTTAATAGTTAATACAGATTACGATATTTTTGATTTGTTTATTTTATTAAAGATTTACTCAATTTATGCAGAAGTTTTTTTATCCATTCTCACGTGGAATCATGGTCACCTTATCAGTTGTATGTTAGGATATTTTTGATCCAATTTATCTTTTAAAATACTAATACACCATAATTGCAATTTATTTGGAACGAATGTACTCCTATACATAATTCAGGAAGTCGAATTTTGTAAACAAACATGTCATATTTAAAAAGATATAGGCAACTATAGAGGGCCGTGCTGAATAAACTAAAATTGGTTTATTTTTTGAATTTCGCAAGTTGTATGAGAAACCAATGCGGTACATATGTTACTTGCCAAACATGAATTACTTTTATATAGTTTTTGGCTAAGGTTGTTTTGTCTTTTTTAGATATTTTCTCATTTCTTTTTTTTTCAGCACGGCCCCCTATCCACGTCTATATATTATTTGTTATTACGAATTCACAATATCTGTTACGGTACATAGAACGTGTTAATAAAGTACATTCCTTGAGTTTATGAAACTTTTTAATACGCTATATATTTTTCAAGATACACGAAGGCCGTGCTGAAAACGTTTGGCTGGCACGGCCCCCTTTTTTTGCATATTTCTTCAAAAGTACAGAGGTACATTGAAAAAGAAAGCGGTACATATACTCCTAGAGGCGAGTACATTGCATTGGTGTATACCTAAATCGCAAATTCTGGGGGGCCTAGCTGGGCAAACGTACATCATTTATCGAGGAAGACTTTATAACATCACGCTACGACCAATAAGAGCAGAGCATCAATGAAAAATGTTACAAAAACGGGGAAAATTATTCTTTTTGAGAGCTTCCGTTGCGTACGCTGCGTAAACTGTGTTAAAGTTACGCAAAAATCATGCATGACGGAATTTTTTCTCTTTAAAAGTTCAAAAAAAAAGTCCGCGACAGCATGTCTATCTTTTAAGGTTGACTCACTATAACCTTTTTTATGGTAATCAAAGTTCTAAAATAATACATTATTTGCGAAGGGTTGTTTATAAACATGATATTAATCCATAACCAAATAAATACGTTATTCCTCACAAGTAATTTAATTTTGAACAAAATTGCCCTTGACATCATTTTTTGATTTCAATGAATATCTTAGGAGATATCATAGTTTTAAAATAGCTCCGCAAGGCGGCCGGTCATGAGGGTCTAGGTAATAATCTTAAGGGGATTACAGGACCTAAACGCAAAAAAAACGCAAGTTTTAGAAGCAATAAAAGTATATGATCGACTACAGTAAACAAAATCAGAAAAATATATGATATTCTTCAGGATATATGCTAGGTAGATAGTGTGTTGAAAACATAATACAACTAATTTGATACAATAGAAAAAAATCATGAAGATACCTCTTAAAACTTCCTTTTTACCATAAAAACCATACTAATATACATACAATCATTCTGATTTTTGTCAGATTATTCTACAAGCAAAATACTAAAACACTAGTGAGTTAATTTTTTTGTCCAAACAATAGATTTATGTAAATAGATAATTGCTTCATATTTTGCAATAAATTACCAGGGTTGTGTCATCGCGCTTCTCTTTCTTTTCTATGCAGTCCGACAGTGACAGCACTTTAGGTCATGTAGTCCCCTTAAGTAGAACTCGTTAAAGTAATGGAATATATTTTAGTAGGTTTTTCCTCAAATTAACGCGGATGAAACCGCGCGGCACAGCTAGTATTAATAATAAAGCTGAAGAGTTTGAACGCGCTTATCTCTGGAACTACCAGTAGGATTTGAAAAAATCTTTTTGAATTTGATAGCCCAATTCTTGAGTAAGGCTATAGGCTATTTAACATCACGCTAGGGCCCTTAGGAGCCGAGTAAAAACAGAAAAAGTAATAGGATGCGATGCGACGGGGTGGGTCGGAACAAGAAACACGCGGACGAAATCGCGAGCAAAAGCTAGTAATGAAATAAAATTAACCGGTCAAGCACAGCTTTTTTTTTTTTTACTAGCGCATCGTCTCCAATTGGAGACGCGCGGTGCTTGACCGGTTAAAGTCTTACCTTGCACATCATTCTGTAAAATCTCTTGGAATATCGGGAAGAGGGCGTCTTCGAAAGCCGATATGGCATTCGGGTTTGATTTCGTCACCAACCTGCGAAAATAACATACATAAATACAGAAACCTAAAAAATGCAAAAAATGTTTTCCATCACCGTTTTGAGAGTAGTACTTTTTTCCCTTTCATCAAGTAGCTGATACTTTATCCAAAATCAAAGTATTTTATTTCCCATAAACCTATAACTTCGTACATAAGAATAATTACCTAATGTATTATATACTAAAACCTTCCTGAAAGTATGTAGATCACAATAGTGAAAGAATGATCAAAATTGGTTCATTAGTTTTTGAGAAAATCGCGGACATACAAACATACATACATACATTCGGGTCAAATACAGAACCTAATTTTTTGAAGTCGATTAAAAAACCGGTCAAGTGCGAGTCTCACCGAGAGGAGGCCTGTGTCCCAGCAGTGGGAACATTATTAGCTGATTATGCTCTCAAAACGGCGACGGCAGGCAGTCATGCGGGGCATAATAGTAGGGAAGTGACTCACGACACAGCCAGTGACAGCGTCTCGAACAGGTAATGGTTGAAGTGCGGTTTGCAGGGGTTCTTGGCGACCACGGCCAGCATGTGAGCCAGCTTCGGCAGCGCGTCGCCCAGGTAGGCCAGCGAGCCATCTTGTAGACAGGACAGCGTACGGAGCACCGC
Source organism: Amphipoea lucens (assembly GCA_947508005.1). NCBI lineage: Eukaryota > Metazoa > Arthropoda > Insecta > Lepidoptera > Noctuidae > Amphipoea > Amphipoea lucens. The sequence goes on from OX382375.1 coordinate 11,534,741, forward strand.
TGCCACACGAATAAAAAAGTTTTTATTTGTTAAAAATAGGTGCAAAAATAGTGGGCCACAAAAGGGATGAATGAAAATTGCTTGTAGCTGAGATGAGAATGTTAAGAGGGATGTGTGGTGTTGCACAAATGGATAGAATAAGAAATAAGTACATAAGAAGAAATCTGAAAGTGGCACCGGTAACTTAAAAGTTGTGTGGAATCAGAAGGCCAATTCTCGTAATTTAAAACGTTCAAAACCTAGTCGCAGTCTCATCTCGGCGACTAACAAATGTCAAAAACTTGTCAAAATGCAAGGAAATTAGAGGTGTTTTTGACAGATTGAGACTGAGATCAGACTGAATGTTCTTAAAATTACGAGAATTGCCCCTTTGCTGTCATGGTATTGGCATGTGATACGGAGGAATGAGGAAAATGTCGTGAGGAGAGTTTTGAGTATGAACGTCGATGGCTGTAAGAGTTGTTACAAAATTTTCATAAGAAAATAAAAGTCGTTTCCAAATTATTTTTATGCAATGTTACTTAGTTTGATGAACAGAATACGTTGGCGTAGTTGAAGGCTACGTGACGAGTGTTTTTTCACCCTGTATAAAAGATTGAGTTTCGCCATCGCTGCACGTACCTTTCATGACGTACTCGTTGTGGTCGAGCGGCGAGTCGTTCTCGCCGAGCGCGCGGAACAGCGCGGCGAGCAGCGCGGCGGCGTGCGGCTGCAGCTCTGCGCGCGCCAGCATGCCGCCCGCGAGCAGCTTCTCCACCGCGCATGCGCCGTACGTGCGCACCACGCCGCGCCCGCCGATGTGCGCGATCTGTGGGGGGGGGGGGACGAGGTCAAATATGCGCGTGCCCTACATATGATACAAGTCAAACTTAAAAAAGAATAAGAGAGACAGAGATATATCTTTCTCCTCTCTCATGTAACGAAATGTTCCTAAACGTGACGCGTCCTTGAAATTTCACTCTCAATTTTCGTCGCCCTCGCGCATTCGCTGCTCGTTACTCGCCAACTCGTTTTTAGTTATAACTCTACTCGCTTTTCGGTAACCATCACGGCAAAAATTTGCATACATAATCAGCCTATAAAATGCCCGCTGCTGGGACACAGGCCTCCTCTCTGTGAACCACCACGCAAGCCCAGTGCGGGTTGGTAGATGTCACATGTCTTCGATTTTTTTTTTGTTCTAAAACTTGCCGATTTCCTCACGATGTTTTCCTTCACCGTTTTGAAAGCAGTGGTGGTGCAAAGTACACAAAGTAAAGTGCCTGTCTGGGTTCGTACTCACGACCTACAACTCGCAAGTCATGGCCAATACCATTGGGCCAACACTGCTCAATTCGTATACTACAACTTGCTATTTGAACAACAGTGAAAAGAAGTCGTATAATATGGACGTGGATTAAGGTAGTTGCACACCTGACGGAAGATGCATCGGGTGTAACTTCATTAACTTCCATTTAGTACGCTCCACGCACTGATGCATTATCCGTTGAGAGTGTAAGGTTAAATGTTTTATTACCTACTTGTTCGTTCTGGCGTTACACGCCAATTATCTTCCGTCAGATGTGCGACCACCCGAAATACGAACCACCCAAGCAAAATTAGCGAATTGGACCACCGCGCGTGCTCCCTTTATCAAATCGAAAAAGAATCACGTAACGAGCCTAGTTATCACGAAAAAATCGGTAATGATAAATGATTTTATTTCTGTAAGTAGGTTTGCACAAACACTTTTATACGTCAATCATATTTAAAAAACTAATTAATGAGGTCGGCGTTTCCTATCTGACTACTCTGAGAAGAAAAGCCGAAACAAACTCAGAGGTCACAGTCTCTTTTAAAGTCCAGACAAAATCTTGGTCAGATCATGTGGACTGTGGAGACCATGTATATTGATGTCTAAAATGGTCTTTTGAGAACCACACAAATTGAGTGGACCTGTCCAGTCAGTTCCCGCATTTGTCAGAAATCGTGCAGCTCAACTCAAAACTTAAGGAGCTCAACGATTCGACGAACAATACCAAAGAAAGGGCATTTGGGTAGACCGCATAAATTACTCAAACTGCCAGACCATGACAAAAACTAACAGAAAAGAGAGAAAAAAAAAATGACCCACATAGTCTTCACATTCACCATAATAAACATGAAAAAAAAAATCGCAGAATAACTTAACCTAGCCTCCTGCTTTTTATTGAAGTCGGTTAAAGCAGCACTCACCAGCAGAGGTACGGCGGCGGTGATAAGATCCTTGGGTAGCAGCGACCGGAATGTCATCACGTACTTGATGGCGTCTGCCTTCAAAACGGGCAACTCGTTTACTGAAACAATAGGTACACGTTAATACATACACACACATTTCGTAATACTTTATCATCGTCATCGACTGGTCGCGCGACCAGCTGGTCTTTGCGAGACTGTGACACTAGTATGGTATGCTCCGCCTGCGTGCTGCCGCGCGACGCCAGTGACGTCACAGGTACATCACAGTATCAACCTCCCCAGCAGATATGTGCTCACCGTCCGGTCTCTGCAGCTCGGGCAGCACGTGTGCCATCGCGAACTGCGCCAGGTCCACGAGCGGCGAGGCGCGCGTCACGCCGGCCGCCTGCGTACTGCCGCGCGACGCTAGTGACGTCACGAGGTACATCGCCGCGTCTTTGCCGCGCCATGCCGAAGCGCCGATCTCCCCGTATTTTGCTAGCATCAGCTGAAAAACAAAGGGGATGCGAATATAGTAAAAAATGTACGCGCCTTCGTTGACGGTGGCGGTGGATAAACTGCCTTTAGGGGCCGTCTCCACGAGCGCGAGAATCGTGGCGATAATATCGTCGTGCACGTACTTCTATACACTCTCTTAGAACGTGTTTCCACACGGCGATATCACCGCGGCGAAAATTTGATGGCACGGCGAGACTATCGCTGCGATTCTCTCGCTCTTGCAGACGGCCCCTTAGGGTTCAACCATACTGCGGTCGATCGATGACAGTCAGGTTTTAGACATAGGCGTCTTCGACTGCACGCTGCTTGTTCTGCGTAAGGTTAGTGTGAGAGAGACAGACGTATCTCGTACCTGCACATACTGGCCGAAGATGTTCATCATCTTGTCCTCGTAGTGCACGGCCAGGGTGCGGACCAGGTCGCAGGCGGCGCGGCGCCGCGTGTCCACGTCCGACCCTTCAATGTCACGACGCACATACTCCTCCGGGTTGTCTTCAAATAACTCCATGTCTGATTCTAAAATATTAGAATATAGTTTCAAATTAAAATAGTGTCAAAATGTTGGTGGTGATATTATAAGTTGATTATATTTTATATGTTTTTTTTTTTTAGAGGTGTTTTACTATATAGGGTAAAATTAAATTAGCTAGCGGAATTCTGCAGACGTGATGGGTATCATAATCCAAGCACGATAAAATAAAAATAAAAAAGATTTGATTCAATTTGTTTTGGGGGTCAATAATGGCTGTTACTAAGAAATTAACTCTTACAAAACGTGGGAAGCAAGGGCGAGTAGCTAATAAACAATAAATTACCTCTAAACTCCATGTTGGGTATGACAACCTTCTCGCAAATGCTGCTAAGAGTCGCGGGGTCCTCGAACAAACTTTTGTAGTTATTCTTCTCCGCTATTTTTGCAAGGAAGGTCAGCGCGTTCGATACTAACTGAAAAACACAAACAAAACACACAACATTACAACACATAACAAAACATTCAAACACAAAAAAAATTTGTGACGGCTCTCACACTGAACTGCTTCAAGAATCAACTGGACAGACTAAATATATCCAAGCTATACGGTACACACGAATCAGCTAATTAGCTGCTAGTGTGTCTAACCACATAATAATAATGATGAACAAACACACAACAACATTCATAACCATGGAGTTTCTTGCCCGTTCTTCTCCATAGGTGCCTACGCTTTGGAATGGGCAACTAGCTTCATCTTTCTGACTGACCGACCCCTTGACAATTCAAAAGTGCCTGTAATTGGTTTAATTGAAATAAATGCTTTGAGTTTGAGTAACATTTTATAACGTCATTAGCTTCTGCCCGCGACTTCGTCCGCCTGAATTTTCTTCCCGACCCGTCCTGTCGGATCACATCACATGCCCGCGATATTATTGTGTTCATTCTCACTTTTTTGTGTATGCTCGGTTCCTAAGAGTGCTAGCGTGATGTTAAGGCCTATAAGGTATATAATAGGCCTGACATTGTTACTAACAAAATATGGACCTGGTCTGAATTAAATGTTTATTATTATTATTATAAGTCTTTCTCAAGAATTGGGCTCTCAAATGCATAAAGATTTTTTCAAATCCAACTGGTAGTTCCAGAGATTAGCGCGTTCAAACAAACAAACAAATTAAAAGTAAAGCGCCTGTCTGGGTTCGAACCTACGACCTACAACCCGTAAATCGCGGCCGTTACCACTGGGCCACCACTGCTCTCAATGAAAGAGACTGATGAGTTTGTGTTATCTTCCCGTGCGAGTTCAAATGAATAGTTTTTTTTTTTCTTCCTTTTTATCATGCTAACCTGGACTCCCGTTTGGTGCAACCTCGTTTTTCTCGAGTAGTCATGATCAGGTTCACCCTCTGGTGCCTGCTTATCGTTGAATTTTGGGACATGTTGTATATAGATTGTGTTTTTGTGTGCTGCTATGTCTTTTGTGTGCAAATAAACGGTTTATCTATCTATCTACGTGAACAAGGTTGCTATACTGACCGCATCGTACTTCGGCTGCGGCCCGGTGGCCAAGAGCACGGTCCACACGCAGGTGACGAAGGCGGGCGCGTGCGGCCCAAACTCCTCCTCATACTTCAGAGCATACAACGCCGCACATTCGCACACTTCCGTGCGAAGTTGCTCCAAAACGCCCGGCTTTTCGTCGTCACCCTGAAAAAAGAGAATGAAAGAAGAATTTCACGACATCTGCTTGTTAATAATTCACTCACTGAATACAAAAGGGCCATAAATCAAAAAGTTCTGAAAATAATTTTGTTTAAAAAATGAGATCTATATCGAAAAAAAAAAATTATAGTTAAAAAAAGACACCCATCAATAAAATTTCGCATCACTATTTCCAAACCGGCTGACCGCCATTTAGTTGTAGAAGTTGTCATTTATTTTAGATACTGCTCTGAATTTTGTTTTGGCCGTCGTCGTATAAAATCTATGCCTTTTGATTTGTGGCCCTTTTGTATTCAGTGAGCGAATTATTTTTTTTAGAAATAGTCTTTATACAGGTTCATGTTTGTTTTGTACCATTAAACCAGAGAGGGTTTGTATGGGTACCCACATTCGTTGTAACATAGTAGTCTGTGATCTCTACTAAGCAAATGTAAAAAAATAATGTCGGTATATGACCAATATTTAGTACGCGAGTCACATGTAATGTTTCGAATCTGAGCTACTGGGCCGCTCATTGGAATACCGGTTCTAGTCTTTTTTTTATAATATAACGTGTAAAAATGATTCCGATATTCTATTTACAGAATAAACCATTTCATTTCAATGTCAAATTAGGTCATGAAAACTTAAGCCCAAGGTAATTCACAATAGCCCTGGGGCAGTGGCGTGCATGGCATATAGGCATATAAGCAGTGCCTACCTCGATATATCAACATAAGCCTGTCAATTACATTTTAGTATTGTGCCCCACAATTAAGAAACTCACAAAATTATCATACCTAACAAAAAACAAAACCTTCATACAAACACGCGCGGCAGTAGGCAGTCGCCGGACGGCCTACTCGGCTCCCGTACTATTCGCACATTGTCATTGGTCTTTACTCGTTCAAGTTAATACGACAAAATTAAAAATACGTACGTCTCACGCGTAATACCATGACGTTCGAACTTCGCAATTTATTACCCTTAAGCAGGCATGCCTACTCAAATAACCACACTTTTGACCTCACTGTTTTTCTGATTAGTAACCGCGTTTGCCTAGACTAGACCCAGCCTAGTGCCTACCTATTCTGAAAACCAATGCACGCCACTGGGTCCTAGCGTGATGTTAAGTAACCTATTTATACTATACCCTTCCACAAGGATTAGGTTATCGAATGCAAAAAGAAATTTCAAATTCGACGATTACTTTCCGAGATTAGCGTATTCAAACAAACTCTTCAGCTGTAATATTAGTTTAGACTAGCTGTTACCCGCGACTTCGTCCGCGTGGATTTTTTTCGTGGGACCCTATTTTTTTTTTCTATAATAAAAGTAGCCTAAGTTACTCATTACATCACCTATCTGCCAGTGAAAGTCCTGTCAAAATCGGTCCAGCCGTTTCAGAGATTAGCCGGAACAAACAGACAGACAGACAAAAATTTTTAAAAATGTTATTTTGGTATATGTACCGTGTATACATCCAAATGCATTTAGTAAAAAACGATTATTTTAATATTACAAACAGACACTCCATTTTTATTTATTTGTATAGATGTATAGATATATTATTATGAACTCACATCAGTCTCCAAGCAAGGTACTTTGACTTGCAATAGATTGAGTAGGTTGGGCATCCAGATAGGCATGTTATCCTCAAAGAACTCTGGCAAGTCCTGATAGTTCAGGGAGTAGAACACCTTGCATATCAGTACCAGGGAGCCATAGATCACGCGCAACGCTTGTGGGTTGTCGGCGTGTTTCGACGTCAAATCTATTGTAGCCTGTAAGATAAAAATACATAATATAACACCTTTAATTCCCGAAGGGTTAGGCAGGGTTAGGCCGAGCAGTGGTGGCCCAGTAACCAGTGGCAGGCCGCAACTTACAAGATAGGTCGTAGGTGCGAACCCAGACAGGCGCTTTACTTTGTGTAAGTTATTTCATCACCACTGCTTTCAAAACGGTGAAGGAAAACATCGTGAGGAAACCGGCATGTCCCAAAACCAAAACGGTACTGGGCCCGCGTGGTGGATTGCGGCCCACTCCCTCGCACCGAAAGGAGGTATATGTCCCAGCAGTGGGAACTAATTATATAAGGTCCCATTAAAATAACATTTAGAAATCATTCAGACCACCAAAATAAGGACGATGGTAAAAAAAATATATAAGAAAAACGCATTAGATACTTACAAGAAAAATAATCAGCTCACGAAAATACACTAATGTGCCGGCAATTTATTATTTTAGGTCAAAATAAAATCAATCACCTCAGTGATTTTTTTTTTCTTTGAATATCTTTGGTTAGACGTGCTAAGCGCTGTGTTAAAATTTGTCCATCTATTTTAATAGGACCCTGTGTATGTACACCCTGATTTCACCAATTATGTTTAAGGGGGCTGCGATAAGGTAGCCCACGAATAAGTGTAAGAATAATAATAAAGTGTAACAATTAAAGTTATTTTTGCACTAATTCATATTTGTTTACAATTTTGGCAAATAAATCGCGAACGCAGATTTGGCACTCTTTAACATAACAAATTGCGTAAGAACTTTACGTCATTAAAAATAAAAGTGTGCTTACCACAAACAAATCCGTAAGTGGTTTAGCAAAATTCTCCAGGACATGTTTAATTTCTTCCCAAAGCTTCTGTGATTTGAACTCGTAACGGTACCGTTTAAACAGAGAATGGGCCGTTCGAAGCACTCCGTTAATGATGTGGAAATCACCTGAAACAATCAAAAGGGATTGATAGTTTTTATATGAAGGCTGGCATACCTACGTATTGTCGTGCCATTTTGTTTTTTTTTTTTCAAAATGGCGGCAAGTTGTTCAAAGTTGATGGATGTCACGTGATCAACTTTGAACGTTAATATTTCGGAATCGTGACGTTTTACACGGGGTTTAGTCCCACTACATTTTATGTTTGCATTAATGACAGTTATCGATTTATATAGGTCATGTGCGCGGCCGCCATTTTGAAAAAAAAAATTGTTTGCTAGTGAAAATTGCGCACTTTACAGTCCCTAAAAAAGATACTTACCTGTACCGAACTTCTCAACCATCTCTGGTATGAGGCTTGGCCACTTCTCAGGGAAGTCACACTTGCCGATGATGGAGACGGCATCACTGAACTGCCTCTGAATGGCTTCAGGAGACTTCAGCATCAGCGACACAATCAGGGTCTTGATGGTGGCCCTGTCTGACGCATGAATGCGGTCCACCCCATCTTCTTCCTGTTAAGAACACACATTATTATTATTTTTCAATCATCATCTGTCTAGCCTTTTCCCAATTATGTATTTTTGGGGTCAGCTTCCAGTTTAACCGGATGCAGCTGAATACCAGCATTTTACGTGGACGTGGCCGACTGCCTATCTGACCTTCACAACCCAGTTACTGGGTACCACGATACATCTTGGCAAGACTGGTTGTCAGACTTCTAACTACTCGTAACAACTGTCAAAGATCTATGAATAACAGCCGGGACCAAAAGCTTAACATGCTTTCCGAGGCACGGAGGGGTCTCGGTATGTATGTAAAGATGGTCACCCATCCACAGACCGACCGCGGTAAACGTAGCTTAACCTGATCAATCGACCCGTGTGGCTGTTATTACTTAGCCACGAGCCCCTATACATAGCCCCTTATTATTTTTCAATATGGTACCAAAATCGACTTAGGCCCGCTCCAGTACTAGAGCGGGCCTTAGTCAATTTTGGCGCACGTCGCCTTAGTGATTTGTGTGTACACACAAATCACTAAGGCGACGTGCGCACTGACAGGTGGCATGCTTAGCGCTTAGAGCCTAGGGACTTAACATCCATCCATAAACGCTAGGCGACTAGCGAATGCCCCAAGCGCGCAGTGAGGCCGGTTGCAAGAATTCTAGAAAGTTCGCTTCTCACAAGGTGACTCACGCAAGAGCAAGCCATCTGTCAGTGCGTATGTAGCCTAAACACGTTTAGCGCTAAACGAATTTGAAACATAATTCTATTTATTTAAACTTCGCATACAACTAAAAAGGTACAAAAGTGGACTTAATGCCTTGGGCATTCTCTACCAGTCAGCAAGGGGGATGAACAGATTAGATGGCTGCCATCTAATCTGTTCATCCCCCTTGTTGCTTTAATGAAGGAACAATTATAAAAAAAAAAGTATAAGTAAAAATATTGAATTATTATAAATAAAATGCATACAAAAATACATACAGTTGTGGTCATTATAATTAAGAACGATTTGAAGTTCCAGAATTTTTTATCTAAATCATGTCATGTGTAGTTATGTGTTCCTTCTTAGAAGTAACTAGTTATGTTATGAAATAGCCACATGAATAGAGCAAACGGGATTAGAAATATATAATAAAATCACTAACTATTTATTTTACAAATTTTGTTTATTCTCTATAGTAACAAATTCAAATAGTAATGAAGCTGGACAAATAATTAAGAACGATTTATTAAACTGCTCGAGAGTTATTTTATATGAAACTTAGATTAAATAAATCACATTAATGTGAAGTGCGTAAATAAAAAAAGCAATTGAATACATTTTAAAATAAAATTAATAGTTAGTAGCATGTCCACGGCTTTTAATTACTGCTTTACGCCGGCGAGGCATTAACTCTATAATTTTTTGACATTTCGCAAGAGAGATAGAGTTCAATTCTTTTAAGAAAACGTCGTACAACTCTCTTAAATTGCCACACTGTCAATTTGAAACCTTTTTCTTGACTTCGCACCAAAGATGCTCTATTGTGTTTAGATCTGGGCTGTTAGCTGGCCAATCTAAGACAGAAACTGATTGCGATGTGAGAAATTCCTTAACGGTGCGTGCAGGGTGCTTTGGATCATTGTCGTGCTGGAATATCCAAATAACCGGAAGCGCGTCATCAGCATAAGGTAACATTGTTTCTTCCAGTATACAGGGTGAAATTATACACATGCGACAAATCGAAATGGGAGATTGTACTCGTCATTATGAACAACTTTTACTATGGGACCAAACCTGAAATCGTGAAAAAAAAATCAGCTGTTCCCTACATTTATGTTCGCATAACTCTCCAAAATGTAGGGAACAGCTGATTTTTTTTTCACGATTTCAGGTTTGGTCCCATAGTAAAAGTTGTTCATAATGACGAGTACAATCTCCCATTTCGATTTGTCGCATGTGTATAATTTCACCCTGTATTTTTGTATTGGAATTGATCCATGTTTCCTTATATCAGCTTAACAGGTCCAACACCATGTCCAGAAAAGAACCCCCAAATTTTCTTATTTCCCCCACCATGCTTTAATGTCTTTTTTGTGTACTTAGGGTCGAATGCTTTATTCGGAGGGCGTCGTACATATTGTTTTCCATCAGAACATACCCTGTTTATTTTTATTTCGTCAAAAAAAAGAACATTTTTCCACTGTATAACTGTTCAGATTTCAAACCTTGCAAATGCAAGCTGGGCTTGCCTATGGCACCATTTCAACATGGGCATCTTCCTTGCCATCCTTCCGTGCAACAAAATATTCTTTTCTTGGCTCATCAGACTCTTTAAAAGGGTTTTTTTTTTGCCAAACGAACAATATTTTGATCATCTCGACGAGATGACTTTCTCTGTTTAGGTACACGCGGAACATTTGAAATAGTTTGATATGTGGAAAAATGCTTCACAGCGTGGAAAACCATCCTTTTTGAGCATTGCAGATGGTCGGCTATCTTTTTATAAGACCAATTCTTCTCACGCAGTTTTATTATTACTTCCCTTGTAGATTTATCACAAAATTTATTTTCCCCATAGTAACAATCACCTTTATGACTTTTACAGCACTTAATGGCGCCAAAAATATACGAATAGTGACCTACAACCACAGAGTTATCTATTTAAATTTGAATAAAAAAAAACTATTCAGCGTTCTTAATTATGTGACCAGCTAGTAAGTAGTAATACTAGGTTCAGATCTAATGTACCTATAAGGTTTATCTGTTTATGTTTTAGTCAATCATGTGTATCAACGAATGTACCACTAGTATGGAAAAGTTTTGCGATACCGAGAGAAGCACAAAAAAATACATACAATTAGTTATACTTGTTAGTTTGAAAAATTCTTTCCTTTAAATAAGCGTTTGATTATAAATTATATGACCACCACTGTAAATAGGTTATAAACTTAAATATAACATACAACTAAAGAAAAAACAATGTCACATAACCTGAGAAATAGATATAAAAACAAACTTGAACTTTGAAGTCATCAGCGCACGCACTAATTACGGTAGAAAGATAACATTATTAGAAGGAGTTAATCTGTTCAATGAACTACCAGACGATGTTAGAGTGCAATAATGTGAATACATTTAAAAATAAGCTTAAGAAACATGTATGTACATTATAACTTCTAATACTCTGGAGGAAATTGTATGACTATATAATATTACACATTTAAATATAATTGTGGCAATAGATATTTCAGATTTGCAAGAGATGGTAAGTAATACAATTGGGGGACTCTTTCTCAAAGTGGGTTGTGAAGGTTGAGAACCTATGTAGTAGTGACCGATGATCAGAGGGGCAATTCCTGTAAATATAAAAATTATCGCATTCTAATCCCAATCTAATAAATACAGTATAATCTCACTAATCCGGCACTTCGATAGATCGGCACGTCCAATAATCCGGCACCCTCCGCCCACGCCTCCCTCGCCCCTCTATACCTGTGCGCTTCGGTCTTGTCTGCCAAAGATATTATAATTCTTCGCAACATGCGAGAAAAGGTTTTTAAGCAAGGACTACAAGTTGCACAAAAGCAGACCTCAATTAAGGATTATTTTAAAACTACATAGTTAATCACATATGTACCTACATGTTAATCGAATACATTACATACATTGACTCCCTCTATGAAATACTTTATTTTATTCTTTACCTATGACTTTTTCACTATAATCCAATAATCCGAACATTCCAATAATCCGGCACCCTCCGGTTTTTAATAGTGCCGGATTAGTGAGATTATACTGTATACCTAAAAAGTTTTGACACGAGATTACAAGAAGACTTTAAATGTTTCTTAAAACAGGAATTGGCATTCGATTGTAATATTATCGCAACTTATACTTACAACAGGCCAGTTTCTTTTGATCAGGTTTTTGAAGGCAATTGCTGCAGCCACCCTGATAGTGAGGTCCACCGTCTCTTTGTCTATGAGGTGCAAGAGCAAGACAGCATAGTTCTGATTTACTTCTACACTTTCCAAAAACTTTTCAGCTGCAAAGAACATTGACACCGATCAATTAGCAAAAAATGGATTGTATTGTTGTATACTTCCTATCTAGACAATTAAAGATGCGAGCTGCGGTGCAGTTCTGATATTTACAAGAACCGTTGCATTCTAGTCTCAGCATCAATCTGTTAAAACCTTTAATTAATTTACATTTTAGACCAGTTTTTGACATTGACTGTTGCTGAGATGAGAACTTGATAGTATGACTTTAAGCATTTTTCAATTTAACTTGTTACTAAATCTCAAGATAACCTTATAACTTAGTCCTGACTCACAATATCATAATAATATTAGTGATTACACTGAATACTATAATCTGATGAAATATAGGGACCTACTTACATAATAATAGTTGGCAAGTACCTCAAAAAGAGTTAATTCTAAGTTACTTGAATAACTTTATGTTGTATTTCAGATTTTTGAATATTTCAGGATTAATCTTTAAGGTTATCATGAGATTTAGTATCAAATTAACGGGAATACTGATTATTCCTGTTGTCAGCTTGACCAACAAATTTTATTATAACACAATCACGAGTAAATTAGTAACATGTAACGTTTACTGTTTGGATAAAAAACAAAGAAAATATTACATACCCGGTCGCCGTATGTTGGGGTCAGGGTTTAGCGTCTGTTGAAGGTAATTCGCTAGTGTAGCCAAGTTTTCATCCGTAACCTCCATATTTGTAATTCACTTTTACGAAATGAAATCTGTATTATTTAGAGGGGGTTTTTGAAAAAAAATGTGACGAACAAGAAAATTTTTAACGGCCACCCAGAGCAATGATCAAATTGACAATGACAGAAAAGTCAGAAAACTGAAAAGAATAGACAAAATATAGACAATATAAATATAGACAATCAATGGGAAGCAATGATAACTAAACGTAAACGATTATAATAATTTAGATAAATGTTTATTTGTGTACACAAAAACCTAACAATACAATTTAGTGACAGGATTTAGTTGTACAGCAGAGACAATTTATGAATGAAGCATTTGACTTCTAAACTAGGCAAGAAGCCTGTGTCTTAGAAGCCATTTGTTCCCCGAAGTGCGGTCTATACAAAACGATTGTTGCCAGCCACAGACATGGGGGGGGTCATAGACGATCATTTTACTATTTCAATCACAAACATTACCGGATTAACCCTATCAGTAGCTATGGGTTTCATTTGGACAGTTCAACAACATTCATTGCGTTATTTACGTTGTTGAGCAGATTTTTTTTCGAACATCTGAAGTAATGGATTAGCAATATCCTTCAACGTTACAGGAACTGATGGACGCTAGTGATGGCGCCAAACAAGTGGCCGAATTCTGGGAATTTTAGATTGCCATCGACACGCTAAGAAGAAGAATATCCTTCAAAATCTTCTTCTTAGCGTGTCGATAGCAATCTAAATGGACTCGGCCCAGAATTCAGCTACTTGTTTGGCGCCTTCACCAGCGTCCATCAGTTCCTGTAACGTGCAGCTGTCAGGACAGGACACTTATTTATCAATAAGTCATTGATAAACTGTTATTTTAGTTTATGGTTGCTTTATTTTTGTTGATATGGTATAAAATTTTGATTCAACCTTATGTAGTGTGTGTGTGTGTGTGTATCAGTGTGTGTTTTGTTTTGAGTTGCATCATATTCATATCTAGTATACTAACATGGCATTTTCGAAATTGTGTTTCTGGCTGACAGTCGCCACCTAAACAAAGAAAAAGAAGAAATGTGGTGTTTATACAAAGAAATACGGCTTTTATCGTTTTGACATTGAGTAGGCACTGTGAGCGCGTTCACGAGTGTTAATGTGGCTTGTGAGATGATGTGAATGCTGTGTGTGTGTGACAGGCTGATTTGTGTTGTTTGTGAGCGATTACAGCTAAGGCTGGCCGCATACGTCCGGTTTCCTGATTCGGAATTCAGATTTGGAGAGACTGAATGCACGCATTTCATGCAAAATCTAAAAAAAAACTAAAATCTTCTCTTTAGCGCACACGTTCTGATATTTTCCCACTATTTTCCATTCGGAAACCCTGACGAAAATATAAGAACGTGTGTGTGTGCTTAAGAGAAGATTTTGTGTGAAATGCGTGCATCCAGGGTCTCCGAATCTGAATTCCTCGTTCGGAAACCGAATCAGGAAACCGGACGTATGCAGCCGGCCTAATTGGGAATGGGATGGGAATGCGGCCCAAGTTTGCGTGCCGTGCTACTTGCTAGGCTAGGAAGGAGTAGTGTTATGTGATTCAGTCAGTAGACAGCAGCCGGTTTTTATTTCCACATTGTGTTCGATTCGATATGTAATTTTGGATAGAAAATTACTAATGTGTACAAAACAAAAGGCGGAAACACATTATTAAAACGCGACGCGACGCAACGTGTCGACACCCGATTTGCACCGTGCACATTACCAACACGCAACGCGACAACATACTAGCAATTTCTGAATACAGTTAGCTGACAGCAGTGGAAGTGTATGGTTATTTAATGAATAACGAGTCAGATGAGAGTGAATTTCAACAACTATGATTTTTTACCTAATTTTGGTGGAAATTTTTGTTTTTGAATTTTTAATGAATATAAGAAATTGATATGCAAGAAATACGTATCCAGTTACTTACGTAAAATGTAAGAGACATGAATTTAATCCTGATAGCTTCTAATATATTGTTGACACAAGAATTGGTAAGACACCAAAATTGATATCTAACACCAAAATTAGAAAACCTATTAAAACTACCTCATGAAGACTGAAAATTTGATGCAAATTTTGGGTACATATATGATAGTTAAACGACTCAAGAAATAGAAAATTTCATGTCATGTAGAACAGGATATCGTTTTACCAACTCAATTAATTGTTCGACGGTCATTTCGCTAAATAAATGCAAAAAATAATATTATATTGGCAGAAATTCCGTTTGACAGTTTGAAGATCAGGGATGGGGTCAAAGAATGCATATACGCTCTGGGACAGTTCTCGAACGACTGACGCGTGGTTGTGGAATTCGCGACGCCCCCGTTAGGGGGCGTGGCGAGCGACTCCAGGGCTTCGCCCCCCGGTCGCAGAAATCTATGCGGCGGCCCGCCAATACGGGCCTCTCGATTTGTTGGCTACAGTGGCCTGTGGAAATTGTGGGCATGCGTAAGTTACGCGTGCCCATGTGAGTGATTGCAGTGAGTTTTTCTGTAGGCGCGCCGCGACGCTGTTATACAGCGCCGCTTTCTTCACGACACCTAGGCGGTCTGTCCCCGCCAGGTGAGACCCCCAGTTGCCTGGGGGAGGCCCGGCGAGAGACGACCAGCGACTAAGGTGCCGACTCGACGCTCCTACAGAATATAGGTGTGTTGCTCCCGCCCGCCCCGCTTCCAGAGCTAGCCGGTCACGGTCCGGGCTAAGGAGCAGTCATGTGTGTGTGAGCGGTATTGTGTTGTGTAACACCGCTCAGTGTCTACGTGCCCGCAGCCCGCACTGCGCGGTCACGTGTGAGTTTGGGTGTCTGTGGAGTAATGAGTGGCTGCGCTCGATGCGTAACGTGCCTATATTAACCTAGCACACGCTACGCAACGAATGTGTGTACAGTGTGGAGTTCAGTTGTTTCGAGTGAGCCGCGTGTAACCTGGGTGCGGCTCACTCGAGGCGTCAATCCGGTGCGATGGGGTCGTCGTCCGCTACCAGGTCGCGGGGCAGGGGTCTCGCGTCAGGGGGGCGCGCATGCCAGGGCGCAATGTCCTTGACCTGGGGCCAAGTACATGCGTCGGCACGCGCGAACATTCCTTTCGCGAGTTGCCGCACAAACTCATCCAGGCTCTCAATCCCGAGGTCTCTCTGGATGATGTCGTTCCTCACAAAGCGAGGGGCGTCGACTATCGCCCGCAGCGCAAGACTCTGTTGCGCGCGGAGCAGCTTGCGGTTCGTCTCGCTTGTGAGGGCGAACCATGCAGGAGCGGCGTACGTCAAGATTGGGCGCACGTACAACTTGTACACGCCCAACTTGACGCGCGCCGGGATTCGGGACGAGAGCACTGGCTTGAGCAGGTGGCGGGCTACCCTACCCCGTGCGGCGACCGAGCGGACGTGTGGCCCCATCGTGAGCCGACGATCTATGGTGACCCCTAGGTACTTGACCTGGGGCGACCACGCGACGTCGGCTCCTTGTAGTTTCAAGGGTGGCGGGAGGGGCGCTGATCCGGTGATCATCGCCTGCGTCTTACCCACGTTCACCGACAGCCGCCACTTGGACAACCAGTCGGGAAGGAGCTCCAGGGCGCGCTGCATTTTGACCGCCGCGTACTTCGCGTTAAGCGAAGTAGTGATGTACGCGGCGTCGTCAGCATACAGCGCGAGCATCGCTTCCTGTGTAGTGGGGATGTCGTCCGTGTATCGTGAGTAACACGCCGGCGACACGCAGCTGCCCTGCGGCACACCCGCCAAGACGGGATGTGCGCTTGACAGCGCTCCGTCGACCACCACCCTGAAGGACCTGTGGGACAGAAAAGAGGAGACCACCTGTACGACGCGACGGGGCGCGCCTGACGTGGCCAGTTTGTGTATCAGGCCCTCGTGCCATACACGGTCGAAGGCCTTCTCCATGTCGAGGAATACTGCTACTGCGTACTCCTTCCTGTTGTGAGCAGCTGTGAGGTGGTGCAGTACCCTCGACAGCTGGAGCGTCGTGCTATGTTCCGCCCGAAAACCAAATTGTTCCGGACGCGGCGTGATGTGCGGCTGGAGGTGTCGCAGCAGGAGTGCTTCGAACACCTTGGAGACTGAGGGCAGCAGCGTGATTGGCCGATAGCTCTCCGGCTTCAGTATGTCCTTCCCCGCCTTGGGCAGCATTATGACGCGCCCTTCCTTCCACGAGGCGGGAAAGGCCCCCGTGCGCAGTATCGCTGTAAACAGGCGCGCCAGCGCTGCTACCATACGGTAGGGCAGGCGGCGCAGCACTGCGTTTGTGATACCGTCGGCACCGGGGGCCTTCCTGGGCTTCGTCTTAAGGATGGCGCGTCTAACTGCGCCAGGCGAGAAGAAGACGGGGTCCTCATCGGGAGCTATCGGCGTTGCGAAGTAGTCTCCCAGGTGTTTCTCGACTGCTGCGACATGGTCGGTGTCGCCGGTCGGGTTGGGGCGGAACTGACGCTCCAGGTGTTCGGCGAAGACCTCCGCCCGGTCCTCCGCTACATATTTCAGCGCCCCGTCGCTATTTAGCAGCGGTCGTACCGGGGCTGGGGTATTCGTCAGCTGGCGGCACAACTTGTGCAAAGATGGCCAGCTGTCTGCGGCTGCATCTATTCGATCCTCCCAGCCCGCGTTGGTGAGCGCCTGTAACTCGGCCTTCACCTTCTCCGCGAGACGGTTAAGCTGCGTCTTGAGTGTGGGACATCTCTGTTGTTGCCACTGCTTGCGTAGGCGCCTCTTCTCGGCGATCATCGAGTAGATACGCGCCGGCAGGGGCGGCAATAGCACTCTCCCCTGCGGCTGCGTGCTCGTCGCCGTTTCCAAGGCGCTTTTGATGCAAGCAGTGATGTCCTCCGCCGTCTGGTCTACGTCCGCGGAACAAGTAATAGGCCGAGTCGGCGTGGTGGTCTCCACTCTGTCCGCAAAAATGGTCCAATCCGTGGATCGACGTGGCGCTAGGGGCTTCAGTCGGGTCGGCATACCCGATAGGACGACGAGCACTGGATGATGGTCCGACTGTAGCTCGTCGTCAATCACTTGTTGCGTGATCTGGCAGTGTAGCCCTCGGTGGACTACGATGTCCAGCACGTCCGGCATGTACCGTGCGGCATCTGGATAGTGGGTCGGCGTTTCTGGGCCGGACACCGTGTACCCAAAGGCTTCCGCGTCCACGAAGAGCCGCCTTCCCTCGGTGTTGAATACGTTTGAATTCCACGCTGGGTGTTTGCAATTAAAGTCACCGGCGAGGATGGTCGCGTTGCCATTTGTTGGCTCCAATAGGGCCCGCATCTCCCTAAGGTCTATGCGGGCGCTGGGCGGCTTGTATGCTGCGTAGATGTTGACATCCTCGCCGGCGATATGCAGCTGGATACCCAGCGCGTAAAAAGTGTCGTTCGGCGGCACGGGGAGCTCTTGATGGACGACTCTTCGCCTCACTAGTACTGCCAGACCACGGTACCTCATGTGAGCCGACCTTTCATCCTTCCTGTAGACGTGGTATCCCGGAACCCTGACCCTATCTTCGGGTCCCAGGATCGTCTCACTTATTAGCGCCACGTCGATGTCTTGTTCCCTCAGGAGATGGCGGAGGGGGGCGACCTTTTCCCTAAGGCCGCGGGTGTTCCAGTGGGTCACCCTTAATGGCCTAGCCATGGTACAAGGTTAGTAGCGTGGCCAGGCCATCAAGGATGACCGTCTCGATGTCATGACCCTGCCTAATCGCCTTAATCAAGTCCATCAGGAGCTTTATGGCGCAAGTCGTGAATTCTTTTTTAGTCTCGGTCTTAGATTCAGCATTATGCTGTTTGGCGCCAGAGGCGCCGCGGCTCGCAATTCTTGCGAACTGTTTTGTTTTTTGTTCCGCGTTCTGCCGCGGCGCCGCGCCGGCGCTAGTTGTAGCTTCGGCGTTTTCTACGACCTGCGCCCCGCTTTCGGCAGGGTCGGCCTTAGGGTTCTCCTCCTGGGTCGCCTGGGGGGGGGGGTGGTTTTGGGTTTCTTCCCTTTTCCCTTCCCCCCGCGTCTCTTCTTCCTCCGCTTTGAGGAGGTGGCTTGGGTGGGCCCGTTGGCTGCCGCCATGAGCGTGGCGCTCTGGGCCTCTTCCTCCACCATTTGCGGCCTCTCGATGGCCGCTTGAGGCCGGCGCGCGGTGGTCGTGATGGCGGCAGTCCCCGCTCGCTTGTTCCGGGTCTCCGCCTGGAACACGGGGCACTTGTTGTTGCACGCGGGGTGCGGGCCACCGCAGTTGACGCAGGTGGCCGGCTCCTCCCGCGGGCGCGGGCAGTCACGTGCCACGTGTTCGCCTCCGCATCGGACACAAGCGAGCGGGCGGTGACACTGGTGCGAGCTGTGCCTAAACTTCTGACACCGGTGGCACTGGGCGGGCCCACGTTTGCCCCGCCAAGCCTCGATCTTGACACCCCGCATGTACATGAACACGGTGGTGTCGAAGATTGCCCGGGCGTCAGGTGTCCTCTTTAGTATGGCGTGAAATACGCAGCCGGGTCTTCCTTGTGCGCCCTTAATGTGGCGCACGTACTCCGGCTGGTACCCCAACGCCCGGAGTTCCTCCTCTATCTCCTGGGGGTCGGTGTCCGCTGGCAGCCCCCTGATGGCGATCTTCATACTCCGTTCCGCTGGTAGGGAGTAGGCGAACCATGAGACGCCACTCTCCTTCTCCAGGCCCGTCAGATACCTCTGGACCAGCCGGTACTCGTCCTCGGTGTCGGGGGTAAAGCGTACCCCGGACCCGTAGGGGCGAGCGTTAGGCGGCCGGCCCAGTTTGGCAGCGAGGGCCCGGAAATGGACGGCCCAGTTCGGCAGCTTCTCCACCACCAGCGGTGGGTAGCGCAGCTTCTTTTTCTTGTTCCCCGGCTTCTGCTCCGTTGACGTCGGGGCGCCGGGGGTGGCCTCAGGGGGAGCAGTATCTGTGGAGGGGGCAGGGGGTGGGTTAGGCACACTTACCCCTGCCGTTGATGGTGATGGCGACTGCGGCGGCGGCGGCGGCGTGCGCCGCGCCACGTCGGCGAAGGTGGGCGAAACGGGCGTAGCCCGACCCCGCGGCGCGCGTTCGCGCTGTGGCCGCGGCGGGTCCAGGCAGTACCGCTTCGCCTCCTCCTCGTCTGCGGTTTCGTCGGTGCTCCTTCGGCGCCGCTGGGGTCTGGGCTCGAGTTGAAACTCGAACCCGAAACCGGGCGGCGGCGGTATTGGTGTAGATGGCGCCGGAGTTTGCGGCGCGGAGGCAGCTCCTCCCTCGGAGGGCCAACGCCCGGATCGCGGGGACGTATCTCGCGACACGTCGGCGCGACCGGACGCGGCCGAGTCCATAGATGCCAGCGACATGCTCGACCCCACGCGTGAGGAGCATGCCGACAGCATTGCTGGCGAGTCGAGGGCGGAGGCCCTGGGGGGCGCCGGTGAGTCCGGCGCCTGCGACTGTAGTGCCGACCGCTCCCGCTCAGCCATCGCCGGTCCCGCCAGCGAGAGGCGGGGGCCGGGTGCGGCGGTGCGCGGAGCTGGCACGGCTTGTTTTGGCGTCGCCGCCGGCGCAGCCCCGGAGGGCGCGGGCGGAGACGCGAAGCTTGGCGGCGCGGCGGGGCGCGCCGGGGGTGCGCGGGGACGCGCGGGTGGTGCGGGTGCGTGCGCGGGCAGCGCGGGTTGCGCTTGCTGTGCGGCGGCACGCATGGTCGGCGCGGTAGTGCGCGCGGGCGCAGTCGTGCGCATGGGCGCAGGTACGCGCGCGGGCGGTACTGCGGGGCGCGCTTGCGGCGCGCGGCCAGGGTTCGCGGCAGGCCCCGGGGCCTGTATGGGCACCGGGCGGAACGCGGTTGGGCGGATCGGAACGGCGTGCTGCCGGCTCGTCGACGGCGTCGGCGCAACGCGCGCAGGCGCCGATGACGTCGGTGGGCTGGCTGCTACTGCGGCTCCCGTACCCCCCCCTCTTCTATCCTCCTCCTTCTCCTTCTTTTTGGGTCCGACCGTCGGCGCACCGGACGACGCCTTGCCGATATTCGGCATAGACGCCGTCCGATCCAACGTCGGACGGAGCTCCTCGGACCCGGCATCGCGGCCCAGAGAGCCGCGCTTGCCGGGCTTCGACATCACGTAGGTGTGGCCTCCGCGACCGCTGCGGCGGGGATCCGCCGGGCAGCACGGTGGGCTCCCCCTGTGTTCGCACGAGTGCCCTAGGGAGCTCGCGCAAACACAAGACGAGACGGTTAAAAATTTCGCGGTCCGCACGGCACTGTTCGCGTACGCGTAGGATATACTGGCAGTAAAGGTCACAGGCCAATCCCGACTGACGCGTGGCGTTGGGTGTTGTCTAGAAACATACCGTGCGCGCCGCGTCGGATGGCGTGTTTACCCCCACCATAGGCAACACACCGACCTGGCACGTCTGGTCTGGATCGGGTGGCGTGTGCGCGCATGGCATATTGGCATATTATAGTGTACTCTGTGGCGCATGGCGTCGCGTCGGATGTTCATAGTGTGAATTAGTGTGATTCTGGTCTATATAGAAAACAATACATTTGATTCGACTCAACATTTCATCGGGTCGCGTTGTGTCAGGCATAGAGTAAGAAATGTTCATTATGTGTCAGACACAGTCCACAGAGTACTTTTTGATAGACTGTGTCAGGTTTAGTGGTGTATACTGTATTGCTCGATTCCTTTTGTTAATAACTTGAAACTAATGAAATGTATTTGATTGGTATGATACTGTATCAAGGAAAACAGACGTTTGTTGCTACAAAAACCAGTATGGTTTTACATCATTTTGGTTTTGTCATAGGCAATTAGGAATACGTTGAGAAATTTTGGTTGCATATAGGCTGTTTTTACAATTCCTTCTTATTTGAAAGAGCTTTAAGTGTTAAACGATTTCGAACTTTTGTTTAATAGGTGGGTTTTTATCAAATAGGTAATAATTGAAAGAAGCCTGGTAATACATATTAACTTTGTCATGTTTATATTGTTAGGTTAGTTTATTTGTGTTTGTTGGTCAGTGGGTCGTCTTAGGGGCGGATTATAGTTATGATGAATTCAGATTCTGATTACACACTCAGAAGACCAAATAAAAAAGTCAAGACCTAGCACTATGAACTATACCGTGAAACATGCCAAAACTACACCTCCGCTCTGTGCATACATGCCCACATTTACAATCAAACTACACCACACTATGTGCACACATGTTTACGAAACCGGCCTCACTTTACTGTTGACAACCCTCTGTCTTGGATTTATATTTGATCGGAGATTACACACTGATTGGTTCTTTCTATCTGTTCGCCATCTTACTATGTTCCATGCTCTGTGACATTTGTAGTTTTCTCTGTTGGGTTTTTGTCAAGGCCCATGTTTGGCATCGTTAGTCTACGGATGCCTAACGGGGATGTTGACCACACTGGTCACTATACTTATGTATAGTGATCCTTAATAGGGCTTGGGTCAAAAATAATGAAGAGTTGGATTGTATTTTATTGTTTATAAATGTCAGCTGTATCAAGCCTATTTACATTATCTCTCAAAATCTAGATTGTTTAACATTTTTTTATGGATATCTGCGATCTTGAATGTTCTTGAAACCTTTGTGGAATATTTTTACATAGTATTTGGAGAACCGGACAATTTTCAGATTTTTAAAGCATCAACATTTTTTGAGGCATTGACAATAACTAAGATAGGAATGACAAGCTCTCCATGAAATGGTACCTAGTTACGTTATACACTGAAAGACACCCTCAACACCAGTGTATCATTTTAGCACACGCTTGTTAAAACATAGTGTATCAAAAATGATACACACTACCTATTGCGTTCGAAGCATTGTGTACCAATAATGCACACGCTTTTCATAGATTTTGTATTAGAAATAATATCCTCTGGCCTGGACGATTGGTTTGCTATATTTGGGATTGGGTTATGAGACATGCCAAAAAATATTGGTACTAGAAAATTGAAGGTGAAAAAAAAAAGTCATGAATTAGTTTCTACATAATTATATTAAGAAAACAACTACAAAGAAAGACACAAAATAAGATTAATTGCTAATGAGTTTTCTTGAAACATTGACAACATAAAAAAAATTACACATTTTGTGTATATTTGGGGTGCTTTTTTATTTTTTCCTGCATATTTAGGCCAGAAGTATATTAATTTATTATTCTAATACATTAAAACTTAAATTTAATCACTATCACTGTAGTTATTATCGGCGATATGTATGGTATTACTAATAGTGGGGCTGACTTGAATAGAAGTGTAAAATAATAATGGATGATGTATTGTTGGAATATGATCCAGTAAATCCTTTTTCTCTCTACTGATTGGTTTTCCAGCAGGATATAAAAGTTCTAGTTCAGTTATATTAAAATGGTATTCCTCTTGCTTAAATTAATAGACTCAAAAAGCAAATCTTCATTATTTGAGTAGGTACCTAGTAGGTACCTACTTGAAAAATATTTTATAGTTGTGCATGTGGTGGTATTTCAGCCTCTGAATGCTTATCCACTTTACTTTGGAGCCTTCACTGGAATTTTTTTTGTTTTTCATTTCAAGTCTTTTTGTAGAAAAAAAGTGTTCATTTTCATAACAACAATAGGTAGTTTTTTCCTTGAAGCTTTAATAACTTCATCCCAATCATTAGGAACAAAAATATTTTTAAATAGTTTCATTTTCTTTTCAAGCAATCCAAAGTCTTGTTCACAAGCTAAGTAAGAATGGCCACTAAGAAAAAACTTATGGTCAAAGCTTTCGACTGTAAAATCTGGGTGAGTTGTAATATACTGACACAAAACAGCCACTTTTATATTTCTGTTTTGGCCACCACATTGATCAGAGTAAAGAATAAGATTTTTTGTAGTCACATTTTCTTTAATATACCTCAGCAAACAAGACCCTATCTCCTGAGGGCCTCTAGATGCAATTGTTTCATCCCATGTACACATAGTGACTTTATCAGTACCAGCATCATGTATGCCCAGACAATATGTCCACAGTTGTCTCTTGTAATAACATCCCTGTTGAAATTATAGGTGTAGGCAATATTTTCATCAAATCAAATACTAATACTGTGGTGTTTCCATTTACTTTAGCCTCTTCTTTATCGTTATTATAATTATTTCTGGCAGAATCTGCTTTTACTAAGTGGAGCTTTCTCCGAGTCTCAAACTCGGTTTTCTCCTCTTCATTATCACAAGCTTCAATTTTTATATTCAACATGTCACACTTTTTGCATGAATCACTTATGTATTTGTGCATGGAATGACAAATTAAAATTTTCATTGAAAATTTTAGCAAACATGTGAATGGGGAACTCAGTAATCAAAGTCAAATTATAAGTATCGCGTTTAATCAAGATTAACACATCAAGGTAATTGTTGCACTCGCGAGGCGGACCGTCGGTCGTGATCGAAAGGGGCGTGCTCTCGACACAAATCGCGTTTCTTGACTATTGGGTAGATTGCATTTAGAAGACATTAATAAAATTTTAATTAATTTTTCAGATTGCTGTTTTTGATACTTACGTTTAAATATTGCTGGATTTGATTCTAAACAAACACCAGATGGTTAAAATTTCCATTATGGGCCATTGATTTAAGGGCGGGGGGAGGGGGAGGGGGCTACCCCCTGTACCATCCCCACCCCGTGGAGCCCCATGGTTATGGAGATATCCATAGTTAAAGTTTCGAGCTTAGAATAAAAATTTCCATAAATGTCCATCGAATTATGGTACGGAGAGGCCCGGCTACCCCCCTATACCATCCCCACCACGCAGAACCCCATGGTTATGGAGATATCCATGGTTGAAGTTTTTAGGTTAGAATAAAATACAAAAAATACAAAAGTTTATTGCAGTAACATGTACAACTTTTACAGGAAATCTTACATAGGGACCTCCTTTTAAGTAAAGATATACCTGTGCTAGGAGGCCCCGCTCTTCAATGCCAAATTATAAAATGGTAAAAGTGGTGTACCAAAACATAAAAGAATTTTAAACAAAAAGAAAAAAAAATTAAAGAAAAAAAAATAATAATAATAATAGGTACACCACTCCGCAGCTTCGGCGTGCTTTCGTCACAGCGGGCGAGGGCTGCTCTCCCTCCGCGCCTCCGGTTTTTTATATACACTAGGGGTAGGACAGACAAGACCACGTGGAAAGTGGGGTGCTCTGATTCGGTTTTGGGTATTTTTCTGATATTCATATAATGAGAATAAAACACAAGAAATTTTATTATTATTATATTTATTCTAATTTATAAACATGTTTTATTGCATTTAATAATTCTTCGTAGGCATCCAAATGATTTACCATTGTTCTACGCCTCCATGAATATTCGCACAACCAGTCGGTGAAGTTATGATTATTTTGTTGTTGTCCGAAATTGCTTTTTTAAACCTCTCCACTGGTTTTCTATACGCTGGGTGTGTGTCCCATCTGGTGCCACAAATTTATTTGTTGGATCACTATGGTTTACTCTTCTATGTGTATATCCGTCCTGAGAAAGGCCCAAATACGCTCTCCAATAATCTGTATGAATGATAGAACCTTCCTCAACATGTTTTTTTATTAATGGCACCAATATGTCCGCAGACCTTTCAATATCGGGACACACCTCCAGCCGCAGATCGTCGCTGCCGTCTTCCATCATTCCTATTACCCAATGTCCTTCTAGCTAATACCCTAACTGTGACTGTACGTTTACATTACAACAGGTATCTAGCCAAATATGAACGGCAGTGATTTAGTTTAAATTCAAACTGTTTAAAATATGAGAAAAAAATCTTCTGCTTTTTGCGGATTTATGAAAGATAGAGTGCTACCCATATCAATCATTTTAGAATTTATTTCAGGAATATGGGGTAATTTAAAAGTTAAAGCGTTGAAGTTGATATTTATTATTTCTGTTTTTCCAGAGAGGCTAGTTTTTGAAAATTTTCCGTAGATTCAACGGGGGTTGAGTTTGAAGCGACAATTTCTGCCGTCGGTGTTTCAATGACATTTACTTGCGTTTGGTCTTCGAGAATACAATCCTGAGTAAAATACTCTTCAGGGTAAAATTCAAGTATCTGATCGTCGTTTAAAAAGAAAATGTTGGAAGAATCTAGCATATTATTTTGGTGCACAGTTCTCATAGAGACGTCTGAATTATGTATGTATATTATTGGTTGGCTGATTGGGTATTCCGGAACGAAACTGTTGATATGGGTTGACTAATAACTCCGGATTTTCATAAGTAGTTATTTACTTTTTGCGGAAACTGCTGTGGTTGCCGATTTTGGGGAGTAGGCATTGCTACAAGCTTACCTATTATTGATTTGCTGGTTATTTTGCGGTCTTGGGATCGCATTTTGTTGGGCATTAGGCACACCGAACGTCGCGTCGTCGTCGGTCTAAATTGAGGATTGTATCCTTGTTGTAAATTCCGAATTTGAAATGAGATGGTTGTATCTGTGTGTGTATCTTGAGTTTTTGTTTTGTTTTATTCCTGGCATTGTACTGAGTTTGGAAGTTTACCTCTTCCATCACAACGCCAAGTGCAGATTCTAAAGGACCATGGGCAAAAATATATAGCTGGGTACTCACTTATCAGTGTAGCATGTAATGTATCAGATACTGTATCAAGTGAGTACGTAGGCACGAGCCCGCTGCGAGCCGCTCGCGCGTGGATCGCTGTAAGCTCGCAGTGACCCGCCGAGTGGCGGTATCACTGCGAACACAAAGGCGGCTCGCAGTGTGCTCGTGGATGGCGACACGACCGCTTGTGTAGTGAGTACGTAGGCGCGAGCTTCAAACCGCCTGCTCTTGAGACTTCATATCCATTATTAAATTATTAGAACGATTTCTATCTTTGAATATTTCACTTTGCCAAAATCGACGTGGGCTTTTATAATTATCTAAAATATTGTACATGAATATGAACGCAGCACTAGCCACCATTTGAGACATGTTGTCGGCGTGACGTCGTAGCGAGCACTGCGGATCCGGCAGCTCGTAGCTAGATACGCGGTGGACCGTGGCGTGGACGAGCCGTACCCACTTGCAGATTGATCTGATACGTTACATGCAACACTGCTAAGTGAGTACCCAGCTTTAGAAGTCTGGGCTCGCCCACCAACAGAGATGAGATTACTTTGAATATACTTGTACTTCAATAAATATAAAGAAATAAACTCATTTTTGTGAAGAATCCATGGGGTTATTTTGGTATAAATATTTTTCTCATACAGAAAGAAAAGAAAGAAAGAAAGAAAATACATTTATTTAGCACAGACTCAAAGACACACAATACACCAGACACATACATCAAATAAAAACAAAAAGTAAACTTTAAAAAAGAAAAAAAAGTATAAAGTCCGATATAATAAAAAAATAAAAAAATACGCAGGAAAGTGTGCCTCACGGCTGCGCTAAAAAGGGCCAGTTCAGCAAAAAATGCCAGACAACTAGTGCCTGACGCTGGTTTTCAACTGGACCTGTGTGTGAGGTGACGGATGTAAATCAGTTTCATACAGCAACGTGACGTGTAAATAAAAACAAATAATAAAAATTTCAGATAAAACAATAATGAATATGTATAACTAGTGTGATATTGAAAACATTGCAAAAAAAGAAATAAATAAACAAGTAAAAAAACAAATACCTACTGATAAATAAATAAGTGAGATGGCCGCACGCTAGACCTACGCAAATAAAGAAATTCTTCGAAACGAGTCAGAACAAAAAAAAAAACCTGTTTTATACGATGCCTGACTTCCACGTTTCAACGCATTGCCATAATAATAATTATATACCATACCTTACCATACCATACCATACCTTATACGAGTATAAACTATAATCTAGCAAAGTAATCCTGTTATGACATTGTAGTTTTTGTTGTTTGACATGTTATGCTAGTTTTAATTCCAGGTGCAAAAATACATTAAAAAATTAATAAAACAGCTGTTATCAGTTAAAAATTATTTTTATTAACATTTCAATCAATATCAATAATAATATCGTTTAGATGACCTGCTCGTGGATTAAATTGTATGTGCCTACCTAACCCTAGATACCGTATCATTGAAATTGTATGTGCACAACTTCCTACTGTGCGTCTACCTGTTAGACACGAGCAATAATATTGAGCGATGGCATTTGGACCTATTTCATTTCTGTTGACCAGAATTTATACGTAATATGTACGTGCTCGAACATGTCTTGATTGTATTCTTCCTTTTAATAGCCACACATGTTGGTATTGGATATTGCAAGCTGCTAAATTATGTAATTCATTTTCACGATATATTTCTATAGTACGAGTATATAAACCATTGTGTAAATGTTCGCTGCAGTATGACTTAGCAATTTCGATTTGATATGACCCAAGGGATATCATAAAAATCTCATTCATTGTTAGCCGAGGAAAGTCTTCCAACTGATTTGCTTCCATTGTAATAAATCCGGCTCTGTCTATTAGGGTTCCTTAAGTGTACATAGTCGTACAAAAGGTGAGCCTTTCGTTGGCTATTCTTAAAATGTCATTTGCATGTTCATTATCAAGAGCTACCCGGTAAAATGCGTTAATAAGAGCGGCCGCAATTTTAAAGTCAACAAATAAATGCGGCAAAGCTCTATTAAAATAGTCCTGTCGCAGTAG
The DNA here is from genome assembly GCA_947508005.1 of Amphipoea lucens. Lineage (NCBI taxonomy): Eukaryota > Metazoa > Arthropoda > Insecta > Lepidoptera > Noctuidae > Amphipoea > Amphipoea lucens. Next base: position 11,563,223 of record OX382375.1, read on the forward strand.
TTTAAACCTATTTTTAAACTTCCCATTTACGGCTTCCATAGTAGTAACATTTTATAGGCAGCCGGAGGGATAGCAAAGCCACTTCTTACTATGGCAATATTCTCTGGCATGTATGTAATTGTACATTTCATTGTCTGAATTGCCTAGTAGCTTGTTTTACAATTTTTACAACCTTTGACAACTTTTTGTAGACACTTTGTCAAGGCCCACTCACCGACAAAGTTCTTTGATCAGCCCCTGAATCAGAAATGTTTCTTGTATTTTGCGTAATGTTCAGAGGCTGATCAATTACAATACTTTAGGATTGTAAGGGAGCAATACTTTTTTCTTTATTTTTGAGGAAAAAGCAGAGGGATTGTAGGTAGACACTCAATCCTCTTTGCAATTGGAACTTATAGAATGATTTGTGCTGAAATTATGTAATAACAAACTTTTAGATGCTCCCTCAAATCCCACACAGTTGGGCATAACATTTCGAGCACCTAAACTTCGAACACTTCCAAAGAAATTTTGGGTCTTGGTTAAAATTGCGTGTCAGCATTGCGTCAAAGAAATATTTTTTTGATAATAATTGCCAAATCGATTTAAAACCTTCAAATTTTTTAAAGAGAAATTTTCGAGTGGGTATTGGTTAAAACTTGCGTGTCAGCATTGCGTCAAAGGAATATTTTTTTTATAATAATTGCCAAATCTATTTAAAACCTTAAAATTTTTTAAAGTTGGTACAGACTTTTCAACTTTCTCTTCATCACTTTTTTCACCATGGCGGTTTTTAATATTTTTAATGCATTTTGCCATAACATGTGATGAGAATTTCGCTTTACAGCAGCTCTGTATATTTTACCATTTGGCGGCGTAAAAGATGACGTGTTAAATGAGTCAAATAATTTATCAATTAATAATAAAAATGGTATTAGGTCCTGACATTCTGAGGGACAATCTTCTCTTACAATTACAATCTTCTTGATGCGGCGGCTTAAAGCCTGGACTGAAAAATCCTTGTAGTGGACTGTATGAGGGGCGGTTCGAGAAGTAGGTGTTGGGTGGTATGGGAAATGTTGTACCTGCCTGGCGAGCTATGGAGACACGCTGAGGAGTTCCTTTAGCCACGTGGCGGCGGCGGGTCCAGGATGTCACATACACAACACAAAACACGCACTTGCACAGTAATTAATTATTCGTTCCTTGCGGTAGGATTTGAGTTCTCTTTTTATCTAGGGTTTTATTTTTGACCCGATAGTCTTGAAGGCGTTGGAGAAACTAATTTTGTTTTCTCTTCATGTCCGTACGAGAATGTTCGCGATTTCAAAATCTTCTTTCTCCTCTTGCTCAAGCATTATAGGGGTTGCGGAAGGGAGACGGAAAGCGGAAGGAAATTTATGTCGCACAGATACCAATATTATGAGTGGCCAGTAATTAGGCGTGAAAATATACTTATATGCAAACTAATTATGGCGTTAACACTTCTCTTACATTTACATTGTCCATAGCAACAGCTGACATACTGTAAATTAATACTATAGCCGCATTTTTCACGATCATTTTTTTATTTTGCCGGGATCTATGTGTTCATGGGTCAAGTTGGGCAGCAAACGCAACTCTCCATGCCACTTGTCGGTTTCAAAAGCCCGCAAGTGGGGAACGTAAAACAGCGGGATTATTTCATAATTGTTAACATTAATTATGTCCTGATTGTTAACATTAATTGCGATTATGTTTAGATCAGTAGCTAGTACGTTAGCTATAACGTCTCCTTAAATTTCTTTAAGTTTTGATGTTTTTAAGGTTTGCGTAAAGTAGTAAGCTAGTAGTTGTTTGTAATTTTTCCCCTTTGTTCGGTACTGGACAGATTCTTGGATTGGACAGATTTGTTAGTTCGGCAGATTCTCTACTCGACTGATTCGTGGATTCGTCATATTCTAGGGTTCGACGGATTAGCTATACGGCAGAAGTACAGGTGAAAACAAAAACAAATAAAACGCACTTTAATTAAAGAACAAAAAAATCATATTTAACTTTTAAATATAAAATTAACCTTGCACAACTGTTTTAAACAATCAATCACGCTAACTTCATTCTTCATTGCTGCAGTAACAATTTTGTTTATTTGACAATTTTTTTGTATGAGTTTTGCATTACGCTGCTTCCCGTTGCAATAAATTTGTTCTCTTTTTAACTTTGTGTCTTGAAAACGGGATTATTTTTTTAGCAATTGTATAAATAGATAGAGTGGTGGCTTAATGGGAAATCTTTTTTTTAGTCTCGCATGCCACCCTTCGATTGGGTTATTTGTACGAAAATTTTCAGTATAACAAGTAAACACATTCTCGGTATACAGGGTGAATTTTCCAAGTGGGCGTGAATGGCCAAATTCTAAACTATGAGGAATAGCGAAAAGTACTCAAAGGAGTCGCGGGCTCGATTTTGATGAAAACTAAAACTGCATCATTGGATTTTTGAAAAATCAATATTTCTAGCCAGGAATCGAACCTGTTGATTTTGAAAAAAAAAACACACATCGGAACCGACCGAATCAAATAGGTTGAACTCGTAGTAAGAAATGACCGAACATTCGGCCGATACGACGACGATACAGTCAATTTACCACTTCGGAATAGACACCCAGGATTTCCTTGCTTCGGCCAACCTGGGTCCGGAGTCTGTTTAAAGACTTCCAGGTTACCCAAGGCAAGTCATGTCCAGGTGGGAGGTCCTCAGCGGGTGGAACGAACGGTTTGGGTAAGGAAGCACTGTCTCGCCACAGCGTCAGTCTTTCTTGTGGTGGTTCGCCAGTGAGTGGGACGACACTTTAAGAAACTGTTTCGGCTTTTCTGCCTTTTTGGCACAAGGGTGTTGTCGTGCAAAGGGTGTCGTGTGTCGGAGACCATTTTGGGTCTTTCGCTGGAGCTTGCCACAGCTCTGCGAACTACTGGTGGCGTTATTCCTGCTAGTGGATACAGCATTTGTACCGGGATCGGTTTTAGGCAACCAAGAAAAAATAAATAAGAAGAAGAATAGATTCACTTCATTAAAAATAAAAAACATTATCTAGTTGAATTGGTACATTTTTTATTTAATTAGTGTCCATAGCTGTTAGTGCGCTGTTTGACTGGCTAATCGCCTTCATGGCCTCTAACTGCATGCGAGACGTCTCAGCATTCATACGATTCGTCTACGCCTCAGCGATCTTTTTGTAGCTTCAGCGATGATGAGAGTAGCACCAGCCATCTTGTTCACCGCCTGTACTCTATTCCTCTCTAATTCCTTCACCCATTCGGGGTCGATTCCTGTTCGTGAAGCTGTAATGAGAATTAAAAATGTCATTATAAACTTTGAAGTGGTAGGCAAAGGTGCATTTGTACACTTAGTTTGCCAGAGACGTTTACAACATGTAGGTATACAAAAGGGGGTAAGGCTATTGCTATTCACTGCCTTGTTTCGCCAGCCATTCAGGCTACTCGGAATTTTCCGCAAGAAGATACCAATAACACTGACCAACCTGAGAATCGAACCCAGGCACACACCCAACGTGTGTTAGTCACAAGGGTGGTTCAAGTCACAAGGTTCTGTTGTTAATTGGTCTGCAGGTTGAATGTTCTAATAAACAAAATGTGTTATAATAATACATAATAAGCGTTTCTACATATTAGTAGATAATTAACAAATACAAGTACTCTGTGCTAAGTATCACCATAAACAGCTTGTTCCCCGATGATAGCCAAGATTTCTTTATCAATTTCTGGGAGACCATCTTGGTTACTTGGACCACCACCAGTGCCTCGAGCATCCTCTCGCCGTTTGGCTAGTATGGTCTTGCTTTTATGCTTTAGGTCAGCCCAGTATAGGGCTGCCATCTCGAAAGTCTGTCACCCAGGACAAGAAACGTGAAAACCCCGGATTTTGGATCTTACTACCCGGACGTTTCAAGAGATTTTATTTTTTCTAAGTTTCTAAGTGGAAAAAAATATAATTTTAATGGTTTTAAATATTTATTTATTATTTTTAATCAATTTAAACTAAATTACGTCTAAAAAGGAAACAAAACAAAATATTCTTAAAGTTTCAAGTAAAAAAGAAAATTAGACTCTTGTAACAAAAAAAAATATCTCTACTCTTTTAACAAAACAAAATTTTCTTAAAAAGCTTTAAAAGGAACTATTATCAGTCGTATATGTTTAATGTCTGTAAACATAACAAAAAAAAATACTCTTTAACTTAACGAAAAAATCTTTTTAAACTTTTCAGTACTACCACATTTTTTACTTAGTTAAATAAAAGAAATAAAATTGTACTTATAACAAAACTAAAACAGTTCTAAAAAACTATTACAAGTCTTACATTTTTAAAGTCTGTTTTATTTCTCAGGTTTTTTGTATTTAGCAGCCTTGCCAATAGCTTTTAAAGTTTCTTTCTTGCTTAACAGAAATTTATAAAAATCAACACAATTATAATCTTTAAAATTATATTTTATTTTTATCACTGCTGAGACTGTTTCTGTTTTAAATGAATTTCTTTCTTTAGTCCATTGCTGTGTGATTAGAGAGAATATTCTTTCGAGATTGGCGTTGTGTGCAGGAATACAAAAAAAAATACTGTGCAATTTTTAATAATTCTGAATATAAATGAGCATTCGGTGTTCGAAAAAATTGTAACCAAAGTTGATTTGCATTTAGAAGTTTATCTTGCTGGCTTAGATTTTGACTGAAAGATTTTAAATTCACCCACTCATCTATGTCTGTAACTCCCTTATTCGCAATCGAAATATTCGTCGAACAAATGGTACAAAAAGCCTCCCAGTCATATTTTCCTTTTTTTAACATAGGAAACTTATTTTGCAAGTCGCTGTTGAATAAGCATTTACGTTTAGGCATTGTGTTGTGGTATCTGATCTGAAAAGGATAAAAACGTCGAAGTAAAAACGTGTAAGTATTACAATTCGTAGCTCGATTCCTGGCATGAGAGCATTTAAATAAACAGGATCACTGTTGAACAGCACTAAAAAACATATTCTTGAACCAAATATAATACCTAATCTCATGTTTTGTAGAATAATAACACTTACCTTGCATTGCAAGACTACGTTTCGTCCGTTCCGTCCGTCACCTCGCCCTTTGTCATGCACACGCACGTCTGCACTTGTAACCGCCTACTACGCAACTGCGGCGAGCGAGAGAGAAGAGTCGGATGTACGCACGGCACGGAGTGCGGGGCGAGCCGCGTCACGTGTCACGCCACGCGCCGCGCGTTTCGAGTCGCGCGCGACCGTTGATTATTTGAAAAGTGTAAAACCCGGACTTCAAATAAAACCCCGCCCGGACGCTCCCCAGACGCCTTCTAAACTAGGACAAATCCGGGGAAACCCGGACGGATGGCAGCCCTAGCCCAGTACTATAAAATCAAAATAAATAATATGGTAAATCTATCAAAATAAGTTACTAGCATGCTAGTTATTAGAAACTTAAAAATTACAAAAACTAAGTATTCCATTTACCTTTTTCCACCGGTCGCCCGTCTTAAATGATCCAGAGCCAAAAGAATTCAGCTTGTTGGCAAGATCATTCCACTGCCTCTCCACAGTTTCCTTGGATCTTGAGCCAAGGCCAACACCCCTGGCTAAAGCGGGATGCTCAGCTAGAAAATCTAATAGTTCTTCTAGTTGATCATTGGACACTCTATTTGTCATTTTATACTGAAACAATAGTATGTATTGTTAATTTTAAAGTTTATTATTACACCTTTGTTTCACAATAATAATATTTTAAAACTTCCTTGTTGAACAGCCGAATAGTCCAAGTCGCTTTGAGTCCAAGTTAACACTGTTTTCACCCACTTATGCATCTTGTTACCGGCGCTAAACTATTTTTGGTAAGTTTTAAGAGGGTTTAAGTGGTTTTTAAGTTTTTTTCGTAACAAAACTTATAAGGTTCTTCATGTGATTGACAATTGACTTTAGTTCCGAAGGTTGCTATATAATCGAACGATTTTTAGATAATACCGATTTTTTTAGCGTTTAGCGATTGATCGCGCGATGACTGCGCGATAATTGCTGATTGCTCTTTCTTACGTAATAAGCCTACGGGATGGCCAGCGTAAGGTTCTTATCTCTGGCTGGTTGTTGAACCAAGACTGCACAGTGCGTGCTTGATGTATGGGGCAATTGTCCTGTATAAAAATAAATTCCGGGAGCTCTGCTTTTGGATAAACTGTGCGCACAGTAGAAACCATTATGTTTTGTAATAGTTCCCTGTAAGTTTCTCCATTTGCTCGCCCTGGGAAATGGATAAGCTCACCGGGACCATGAGTATTCATCAAGCCCCACATATTAGCACATATCCTTCCAGAATCATTATTAGGAATCACGTTTCTAGTTTCGTAGCGTGTATACATCACGCGCCACAAGTGTCGACAACCATGTTGGCTCGACCTAAAACATTTCTCATCTGAAAATATAGCGCTTGTGAAATCCATATCCCTGTAGTCTCTTGCGAATCGCACTCTCGCCACTTTTTGTTTCTCGGTGAGCACAATTTTTTTTGCCGCTTTTCGATGATGGAGCGCTCTATGTAAAGCACGACGAACCGTGCGTAATGACGTGTCGTACTCCTCAGGGAATACTCTCGTCGGCGTGAACGCGTTCTCTTGTTGGTAGGTGTCCACCATACATACGTTGGAGGTTGTCCTCTGTTTATTTTATTTCTTTTAAGAAAACTTACAGCTAATACATTCGAGTGAACAGAGGTAATATAGGTATGTGGTGCCCGCGGTCTATCCTCTATGACACCGTCTTCTTCATGGCGTCTGATCCACAGCCGGACAGTGTTTCTCTACAAGCAATAAATAGTCTCATAAGAAGTGGCTTAATTTTAAAAATCTGACTTGTGTCAATAAACCCGACCGCAACAAACGACTAAATAGTTCTAAACAAATCACTTTTCAGGTTTCGTCCATACTGAACCCTAGTCCCAACTTTCCCGGTCTGTATATATCTACATGTATAGCTAGAAGGCGCAAAAGTACTGATGGTAAGAAAAGTGCTTGTATGGTTTGTATTTATTTTTACTGTTATCATTATCACAAATTACAGTTTTTAGAACTACTGAGACTAGGTAGTTCCTTTAGCAGTTCCTTTGAAGGAAACAAACATACCTATACATGCTGCCCGCTGCTGCCGCATGCTGGCCCGTAGGTTCGCTCGATGTACTATGGAAGTAAAGATAACTCTTTTTACGGCATATTGCATATTATAAATGCAATCAGAACCGACGACGTTAAGAGAGACCGTATGTTAAAAAGTAATCAAATTAGAATTTTTTAGTTTATTCTTTGTATATTTACATAATTTAAAAAACTAACAATCTTAAAATAATAATATGTACAAGTATATAAAAAGGGAGGGAAAATAATCAAAGGGCATCAAAAAATTCGTCCGCATCACTGTCAACGGGAAACGTGCCCAAAAGGCTGGCAGCATTGCCACGTTGTATGGCAATGCTGATTCTTTGGCCACAGCCTAGAAATTGACTAATTTAAAAGAGTTAGACCAAATGAAGTGAAGTAAGTAGATAAACTGGTAATTGTGAAAGATTTAATGTCAGAAACTTAAAACAAAATGCAGTTCTTGTTTGAAAAATGCATTTTGTTAAACAAAAATGAAATTAGTCTTCTCTTAGAAATAAAATATATAAAATTCAGATTGCGTTTTATGAATACATGAATAATAGGCAATTTTTTCCAAGAAATTTGGAATAGATATTTTACCAGCCCCTAATTGTAACTGCACGAATTGAATAAACTCGTGGCAATTTTTTCCAAAAAATGTGGAATAAATATTTCACCAGCCACTAATTGTAACTGCACGGATTGAATAAACTCGTCTTTTTCTACGTCTATAGCACGTCGCTAGTTAGGTTGTGGGCTGAGACGAAAGGCTTTTTAAAAAGGAACGAGAGGTGTGTTCTGCTTGAAGAGCAGTTCAAGGCTAACTTTATTTTAATCTTTAAGTTTTTATCTAAGTGTTAAACAAAGGGTCATTATAGTCTAAATGCTTCCTCTTATCGCAGTACCAGGAAGTCACTCGTAATGTAATCTTATTACCTAATTACAACGAAGGTTATAGTGTAATATCCATGTTACGCCTATATAACTCCTCCCCCCTTAAGATGGAGGCGCGCTGAAGGTTGCGACTGAAGTTGGAGTGTTTCAGCTTCTGGTTGTTGCAGGCCTGAAGCATGCGCCGACCTCGGTATCCACCAGAGTTTGTATGCTGCCATTCCGCTTCCTATTGTAAGTATTAGGATGTACAGGGATATTGATGACCAGCTAGGTGTGCTTGAAACGATTGCTGGATCCATTATTGCGGCGTCGAACTCTTCTGATTGCTGTAAGGCTTTCTTCAGATTATCTAGTTCTATGTTTTCTAGCTTTATTTTGATAGGTGACGCTTTTGGTATCTGGTGTGCGCGTGGCAGTGGTATGGTTTCTCTGATGTTGATGTACCGCTGGTGTGTTGTCTGGGTTCTATCCATAACTTGTACCTTGCAGTTGTTATCTGTAGTTATCAGGAAAACGCCCTTGTTTCGTTGGTATTGTACGTCATTACCGCAGGTGGTTTTTATGACTTCTTTTTGCTTCATGATGACTATCCAGCTGTTATCTCTGATTTGCTGGATGATATTGTTGTAAAAAGTTGCGGTTGCATATGTGCAATTATGTGGTTCTTGATGTTGTATGAGTTGAGCTATGCAGTCACTTGAGTGCAGCAGGGTGTTGCATTCTAGATGTTTGCAGATGACGTTGTCTTCTACTATCCTGGTGCATGGTTCGTGAGGGTAAGCGAACTCATTATTTCCCAAGATAAGGAGAGGGTTTTTCGGTATATGGATTGTGTTATTATCATTAGGGATGGAATATAGGTGTAAGAGGTTATATGGTTGTTCTGCAACTATTGGTATATCTAGTATGAAGTTAATTGTTTCATTGGTGCTATATGCTTGTACTGTAATAGCTTTTTCCCATAGTTGAATGTTATTCAAGTTTGGCGCAAAAGCTAAGTTTCCGCTGATTTCGTTCTGGATGTTATTTAACTCTTCGATTAGATATGAAGGGTCGATTATGCTAGGATGCATCTTTTCAAGGTGTGCGAATGTTAATGCGTTTTCTAGCGTGTCTAACCTATCGTAAAGTTGTTGAAGCGAATTGTCAATGCTATTAAAGATGTTCATTGTGAGGTAGTTGTTTTCAAATTCTGTTTGTTGGGTTGAATATCTATCTATTGCTTTGTATATTTCTATTTGGTTGTTTTTGATGTTCTTTAAATTACTCTCGTATTGCTTCATGAATTCTTGCATAATAGTGATGGTCTTTCTCTGATTGCCTCTGTTATTGCTAAGTGATGATTGAATTGCTTTAATTTCATTTTCAAACTTCGTTGCGTCATTCTGATCTAAGTTACCTGTGATGGCTTTTACTATAGAGCCTAAGCCATCTATAAGGCCGCGTTTATACCTATAACTTAATCTATAACCTATGGTTTCTAATCCTAAATAGAGTAACTTACTTTCTATCGTATCTATACGGTAATCTATTTGCTTGGTAATAGATTTGGTGTCTGCAGAACAATTTTGTTTTAATTTAAATGTGTAATAGTTGCTGCAAATATCTAGGAAAACTTCTCTTAGTTTAGTTGTATTGTAAATTACTGCTAGGTGATATGTATCTACTTGATATTGGGCTTTAGCCTCTGTTAGTACTAAGACCCCATTGTGGTTATCTATTGGCTGTATGACTGCTGTGGCAGCGGCGATCCGGAGCACTGCGAGGCAGGCGATGGCGTTCCTGAAACATTTTCAGGGCGCCTTAGTAAGCGGAAGTGAACTCTGATTGTTTTTGCGTTCACGTGTTTGCCAACTATTTCCGCTATTTGTTCCGGGTGTATGCGAACTGTTGTGTACGGTCCTAAATACTTGGGCTCGAGTTTGTTGCTCCTGGCTGTCTTTGCTACCTGTTTCTATACGGAACCTCCTACTTTAAATTGTGCAGTTTCTTTATTTTTATTGAATCTTTCTATTACTTGTTGTTTATCGTTTGCTTGTTTATTGTTTATTAATTTTTGTGCATTTTCCATTATTTGCTTATGTTTGATTACGTATTCCTGGTAGAATTCTTTAGGACAGTGTAATTCTAGAGGATTTCTACTATCCGTGTGTCCGTAAAGTAATTCAAAGGGTGTGAACTTGTGAAGCCGTTTGAGGAATGGATCGTATTGTTGTAAGCTATCATGGCGTATTTCATTAGATTTGTAGTGTCATCCTTGTCTCTTATTCTCTGTACTCTAATTATTTCTGCTAAGGTTGAATGTAACCTTTCTATTGGGGAGTTTGAGTTTGGGTTATAAGGTGTTGTGAAGTGTATGTGTATGTTATGCATTGCACATATTTCTGTAATTACTTCATTATCGAATTTTGTATCGGAGTCCGTTGTGATTTTCTTAGGTACTTCTACTACTGAAAATAAGCTAAGTAAAGCTTCAGCAATGTGTATGCTGTTTGAAGCGTTAAGTGGTATTGCTTGTGCGTATTTCGTGAAGTTATCTATTATTGTTAAGAAGGTTATGCCTCCACTGCTGTATAGGTCCATGAACATGTGTTCCATTGGTCTATGTGGTGTGTCAGTTAAAGATAGAGGTAATTTTAATGGATTGCGTTCATATTTGCTTTTAAGGCAGCTGTCGCATTTGTTAATGAATTTTTGTATTGAAGCTAACATATTAGGCCAGTGATAATTTCTGTGTATGTGTTTATAAGTTTCTTGGATACCTCTATGTATAGTTTTTCCTTCGTGATATTTCCTTATTATGTCTGTTTGTTCAGAAACATTTTCTATTAACGTGACTCTATTCATGCATCGGATTAGTTTTGGTCCACGGTTGCTGAATATTGACTTGTATACTTCGCAAAATATTGGATAATATTCCTCGTGGTGGAAAAAACAGTGAAAAACTCTATCCGCAATTGTATGTTCTTTTAGGAATTGTATAATTTGTTGTTTCGTGTTATTGATTGGTATCCACACGTCTTTGATTATTGTTTTGCCTTTGGATCTATCATCTACTCTATGAGTATCTCCGGGTGTTTTTCTGATGTGGAATTGTTTTAATTGTCTATCGATTGCATCGTCAATTTCTGGAATTTTGTCTGTAGTTGTTTCTGTTTGACTACTACCTATGACTGGGTCTGTTTCTGTTTGGGTACTGTCTAGGATCTGTTGTGTTATAGTTGTTTGGTCCTGACTTTCTTGTGCTCGGTCTACGATATCAGGAGTCGTGGGTATGCCTAGTAGCGTTCGAATATCCACGTCTGTTAGGTCTACGTTGTCATTTGATGTGCTTGGTTGAGGGTTTTCACTAACTTCATTATGGTGTATAATTTGAACTCTTGAGAGTGCGTCTGCATTTGTGTTGGCTTTTCCTTTTTTATATTGTACCTCGTAATTGTATTCTGCTAATCTTAGGCGCCAACGTGTGAGTTTAGAGTTTGGGTCTTTAATAGACATTATCCATGTAAGCGGGCGATGGTCTGTGTAAATAGTAAATCGTTTACCATATAGGTAAGGGCGGAAATATTTAATCGCCCATACTATGCTTAAAAGTTCTTTCTCTATAGTGGAATATCTTTGCTCTGTGTCTGATAGTGTACGTGAAGCGTATGCTATCGGTTTATCTGAACCTATTTGTCCTTGTGATAATACTGCGCCTATTGCTACGTCTGATGCATCTGTAGTTAGAATGAATGGTTTTTCAAAGTCCGGGTATTGAAGTATTGGTGCATTTGGCGAAGTCCTGGATAAACTTCCTATAGTAGCCTACTAGTCCTAAGAAGGATTTGATTTCTTTCTGTGTTTTAGGTAGAGGGAACTTTTACGGCTGCAATCTTATCTTCATTTGGCTGAAGGCCTTTGTCCGTTAACGTATGTCCTAGAAACTTGACTTGTTTCTGTAGGAATTCTGAATTGTTCAGTTGGATTTTAAGGTTGTGTGCCCTAAATCTGTCAAATACTTGTTTACATTTGTCCAGGTGTTCCTGTAAGGATGTGGAATAAATAATCACGTCGTCTAAATAATTATGTTAATACGTTGTCTAACCCTCTTAGTACTGAGTCCATTAGTCTTTGGAAAGTACTTGGTGCGTTCTTTAAACCGAATGGCATTCTGAGAAATTCTTAATGTCCTCGATCTATAGAAAATGCAGTTTTTTCGACGTCCTCTGGATGCATCTCTACTTGATGGTAGCCCGAAGCTAAATCTATTGTGGTGAAATATTGGGCACGTCCTAGCTTATCTAGGATATCATCTATATTAGGTAGAGGGTATTTATCCTCTATGGTCTTATGATTTAGTTTCCTATAGTCTATAACTAGCCTATATTTTTGTTCTCCTGAAGCATCAGCTTTCTTCGGGACTATGTGTACTGGACATGACCACGGGGAATTACTTTCCTGTATTATATTGTTTTCGAGGAGTTGTTTTATTTGTTTTTTAATTTCCTCTTTTTGTTTCGGTGCCTGTCTATAATTACGTACGAAAATAGGTTTACTGTCGGTTAACCTCAGTTGGTGTTTAATCTCGTGTGTAAATGTTAATGGAATTTCTTCGCAATGGAAAAGATCTCTGTAATTGTAACATAATTTCTTAATTTCACGGCTTTCCTCCGGGTTCATATGGCTGGTTCGTAATCTTTCTAGATTCTGTTTCTGTAATTTGTCTAAGGTTTTATGAACCTTTTTAGTGTTATTTACCTCTTCTTGTTGGGTGTTTCTATTTTTTTTGTTTAACCGTTGAAAGTTTAGGGAACAACTATTTTTAAGGTTTATCGTATTATTGGATGTATTTATTACCGTCATCACTGCGTTTCCATTTTTTACTGTAACTAATGCCGGTGGGAAAATTAATCCATTTTTTTCGTTTTCTTTTCTGAAAAGTATTCTCCTTCTTTGTAGTTGCATAGTAGGTTTATTACTTGTTGGCACTTGGGTCCTATTTTGCTGTGTGATTTTATGTCGTCTCTAATTGGTATTACAGCTTTGTCTGTGCGAAGTACCATGTTTTTAATGTCTATTTTGCATTTAAGTGGGACTAATAAATCTAATCCTAGTAGTCCAACGAAATCTGAATCGAAGTTAAAAATTAAAAACTTGTGAGTTATATTTTCATTAAATAGTTTTTCCGGAAGTTTAATGTAAGCTACCTGCCTATGTTTGGATGTTGCATGTGCTGTTTTAATGAAATGTGTTTCATTTTTTATCGTGATGTTTTTTGAGTCTTGTAGAACTTGTGGGTTAATGAGAGATTGTGAGGCACCTGTGTCTAATAGGAATCTTCCACCTAATTCGCTGATGATTTCCATCTTCTATTATATCTATGAGATTTTCATCTTCTATTTCCTCGGAGACGTCCTCCGTTTCCTGTTCTGGAGTATCGTTATTTTCTTCCCTATTTTCTACTTCATTTTGGAAATGAATTTTCTTTGACTGTTCCGTATTGTTAGGGTTTTTATTTTGGAATTTCTTTTGGAACGAGCCCGATTTGTTTGGTTTATTATTTGAGACAGACGGTTTATAATTGTTAGGTTTAGTGTGTTCATTACGTCTAGCTCTAAGTTTTACTTCCTCTTGTTTAGCTACCGTAATGGCCTGATCTAAGTTTTGCACATATTTGAGTTTAATTAGAATGGCTGTAATAGGGTTTAGTTTGTCTAAAAATGTTTCGAGAGCCATTTGTTCGTAATAATCCCGTTTCTCAGGGTTGGCTGAGATAAGCGTACACATTAAAGATCTGACTTTGTCGCCAAATGCATCTATTGTATTGTTATCTCTTTTAATTATCATTAATTCCTGAACCAATTGAATTTCTGTCCTGAATTCTCCAAACTTTTTTTTAAGAACACCTTTAATATCACTCCAGGATTTGGTACCTGGATTTTCTGATAGTGCTTCGACAGCTTTACCTGTCAGTTTATTTCTAATAAGACACGCTATGCAATCGTCATCTTTATTAGTTATTAATCCTAGAGCATTTTCTACACCTTCGATGTAGAATGCTAACGTTCTCTTGTTCCCATCGTAAGAGGGTAACAGTTTCGAAAACGTTGTATAGTCGGTGGGAATCGATTTTTCTTCAATAATGTGTTTTTCATCTAGTGCTTTCCTATCACTAGCCATTTTAATCTTAGTGAGTTAGATAGCAACCAGCAACGAAAAACAAACGATAAAGTTGTATTAATTAAAATACTGATACCTAGCCACTAGAAACACACAAAAGCTGCTTATAATTACTGTGACAGGAATAGAGTTAGGAGTCTCGGGAATAATCAGATTCAATGCTTACCCCACGAGCATAGCCGATGAGAGGCTATTGGATAATGGATGAGTCTTCGCCGACGTTGTGCTGCGCTGCTGCTTCTGTAGCTTTTTCTGCTGCCTGACGCTCTGCTAGTTGCCCACGGTAGGTTCTTTATGCACGCCACGGAATCGAGGTTTTTAAGGAAATATTTCACTTGAACCGATAAACGCAACGTACCGACTGCGCCAGTTAGGTTGTGGGCTGAGACGAAAGGCTTTTTAAAAAGGAACGAGAGGTGTGTTCCGCTTGAAGAGCAGTTCAAGACTAACTTTATTTTAATCTTTAAGTTTTTATCTAAGTATAAAACAAAGGGTCATTATAGTCTAAATGCTTCCTCTTATCGCAGTACCAGGAAGTCACTCGTAATGTAATCTTTTTACCTAATTACAATGAAGGTTATAGTGTAATATCCATGTTACGCCTATACAGGGTGACTGGAAATTAGTGGCGGAGCCGTTAAGGGGAGGTAGTCTAGGGTTTTTCCGACAGATATCACTATGAGACCTACCGTCCTTACTTAACCCTTTCCAAGATATTCCTACTTAAAGAGATAGTAATAAATCCTAAAAAAAAGTGATTTTGGCCTACTTTTTTTTGTTTTGCAACAAAGATATTCTAAATAAGTAATATTAATTGTAAAATTTCCGCTACTGTCATTATTTTATGCAAAAACTGCTAAACAAAAAGTAGGAATATCTTGGAAAGGGTTAAGTAAGGACGGTAGGTCTCATAGTGATATCTGTCGGAATAACCCTAGACTACCTCCCCTTAACGGCTCCGCCACTAATTTCCAGTCACCCTGTATAACTCGCTTCGTTATATTAATTTTAAATCTCATTAATTGCTCATACCTAAAATTTGTTAGACATGCATCATCATTTAAATATGCAGAACTTGGAACATATTAGGGTTTTTATTTAACAAGCTGTATTTAGTACACGAGCGAACCTACGGGCAGTTGCAGTTGGTAAGTTACGTCTTATTTCATTCGCCGCATTGATGATCATGGCTCTCAGTTCTTCGACAGATGAACTGGGGTTGGGCTCACTGTACACCATGTTTCTTCACGTGCCCCATCTCCTGTAGAATTGGCTGTCCATTTTGGCGCGCGATTTCAGCAATCTGTAAATTCAGATAATTGGCGCACACATGTAGAAACATGGAAAAGGGAAGTCTCTCAAGCAAACGGGGATCAATCGTCCGTAGCTTCTCGTACACTTCACATACTAGGGGGATAAACACGCTGAATTCAAAATTTTGAACATGTACACCTCTAATGGTATTAAAGTCGAGTGGGGCCCAATGTCATAGAGGGGCTAATCGATGGGAGGTTGCTCCACTGTAGATTTCTGGGGCCTCGAGGCTTTAATCTTCTCTGCCCTGTGGTCTTCCACCTTCTTCTTGAAATTTTGGGACCGGTTGCTGGGATTGCCAGGCCGTCTCTCTCTGTTCGGATCGTAGGGTGGTGGTTCGTAAGACCAATCTTTGATCTGCTCTCTATTGGACATATGTTGATATCCCCTATCAACGTAGAGAGTCTTGCTGACTCTACTGGGGTTAATTAACTACAGATGGATTTTACTGAATTAAACTCCCTTTAGACTTTTATACGATATTATTCAGGAGTCTTATCATATTTCTATAATTATTCCGACTTATTTCTTATACGCCAAAACTACAACTCTTCTAAGACACATGCTTAAACGTTCGAATGGAATATGCCTTCAAATATTAGCGGTCTGTCTCGCAAGGAGGTCAAATTCCTTCAGTATCTAAAACGAATAAGTACATACATTTTAATTTGTAAACGCAATCTAGTCAAATACATCAAACTATATTTATTTTTTACTTACCGATTGGCAAAACACCAAAGTGGTTACAGATGTCTGCACCATGCATTAGAAGTTAATGCACACTAACTGGCATGTAGTACCACGAATAGTGTTGCACGTACACATCAGCTGTTTCTCTACAGTTGTTTCTCTGCCTGATGATATGGCTTGTAGAATAACGGAACGTCAATTCCCGTTATTCTGGATGATCTTTTGTAATCTTGGAAAAAGCGTCTCGCAGTATTCCCGTCATTTGTAGTTCCAAAACCCTAAAATGGGAAAACAATACTGTAATATACAATACTTAGAGATATAATACACAAACAACATAAAAAGAGCGAAAATTAAATACATACGTTTGACTATATCTATGAGCATTCCAGTTTGCTCACGAAACTCTTGTTGCGTGGTATTTTTTTTAGCTTGTTTCAAAGGCTTATGTTCGCCCCAAGCAGTCCATCGTTGAAAATCCAGATTATAAGATATATGGAGAAGACATTCCGTACACCGGATCTTTATATGCAGTGAAGAAATTCCTTGTTTGTAAAGGATCTAGCCGATTAAGCATGTGAAAACTACACTCGCGTCTGATGAAGGATTCTTACCTTGTTTTTATTGTTTTTCATCTAAAATAGCCATATACTTAATCTCACACCCCTAACCCCTGTAGTAAGTGAATAATGGGGGTGACAACCCTTAACGAAATTTTTTTTTTCTCAGTACCTATTCAAGATATCCTTATGAAATTTAAACCATACATGACTATCGATAAACTACTTATACTATATTTTTTTTAGAATTTTTGCAATATTAGAAACTGTAAAAAACGAGAAGTATATTTTTTGAGGGTGGTTTTTTATACCAACCCTTAAAGTGACACCTAACAAAAAAATATATCTTATTTGTTAATTAGTTAGCTATTACATATTACAGTTACAAAAGGATCGAATTGGTGGAACATAGCTTAAAAAAATAAAAATCTTTTACGGATATAGTTATATGAAATAATGTATTATAATTAATTCAATCATACAAAATATGAACATAATTATGGATAATGTTATTATACTGAACATTCAATCATCGTCACTGTTTTCTTCAATAGTAGTCGTTATACTAGTCGCATCAAACATGGAGGTCAATATTTCAGCTGGTTTTATAATTTTTGATTTATAACGAGCATGTGCTAAGTAGTAAATAACAGCGGCTACATGAGCGCAACAGCCCACTGTTCTGTTCCCATTTGCACAATCACAAACATATCTTCGAATTCCTCTGTAGGTGTTCGAATTTGGCTCATACTCGATAAAGCAATTATATTTCTTGCTGTTAATATGCCTTGATCGTACCCTTACTTTTATAATATTTTCGCGATCTTCTAAAAATTCAAGGTTTAATTCGTTGTCAGTTATTATTTCAGCAAGATAACATACTGCTTGTGATAATTGATAAGTGCCAGTAAATAATATTTTAAGGTCAGTTTCACTCAGTTCTGGAAAATCCATTAGACTAGTTGAAGATAATTTCGTAAAAAGTTTTCTACGCCGATTCAAGTTCTCATTTTTAACCAATTCTTGCATTGTATTCTGCTGATTTCGACGCTCCTTCATAAAAGCAATAACAGTATCAGCAAGTTCGACATCAGAGTTCAATCTTTTACCAAAAGTGTTATTTAAAAATCCAGCTATTCTGCACAATGATTTTGCCAGAGGTAAAAGCTTGTTGTCCAGAACATTATGTAATAAATGATATTTTTTACCAATAGCGCCATGTACAGCTTCAACAGGCCAACGTACCTTAGTTACAAATCGTGATGCATTTGCCTCTTCTACTGTTAATTGTGCTCTTTTCCCCTTCAAAGCTGGCATAAGTACATGGTAACCTTGCTCTTTTAAAAAATCAAGCACGTCACGGAAACCGCGATCAACAATGCAGATGTCACCTGGTTGTAGAAGCGTTTTGAGTCCGTTAGGTTCCTCTAATATACTTTTCATTATACATGCGTCGTTCATCGTTCCATTGTAGGGACCTGCTATGTCAACTATATAGCCATTTGTTGTACAAATGGTAAAGGGCTTACAAAGTGGTGTTTTCTTCTGTCCACTATAAGATTTTCTTTGGTAAACATTGTTCCTACTTTTTTCATGCCTAATGTAAGTTCCATCAAAAATTAAACCAAGAGAAGTTTCTCCAAATCCGAGTAGATGTTTTGCGAGATAAGATGTTTCATTATTAATAAGATCTTGTCTACTTTTCGCATTTATTCCAAAATGAGCTGGTAAAATATTTTTTTCAAAACTTTCGATTACCTGATGGAAATAATCTGAGACTTGTTGAGGATATTTCAATCCAAATATCTTCTGAATTATGTCGTTTGAATTACCAGTTCTGAATTTAACTAAAAACACTACCAATGCTTGTATTACTGACCGTTCATCACTATCTCTCATGCTAGTAAGCATTCCCGCTAATTGAATAATATTTTGCCATTTAAGACCTGTGAATGTAAATATTTCTTCTTCAGAAACACAAAATCCGCCAACTCTATTGTGTAGTGTTAGACCAACATTATTAGCTAAAAGATTTAAAAACTGGAAGACTTCGCCTTTTTCTAAGAAACTATGATTAGAATAAACTCGTAATAGCTGTAAATCATCGTCAAAGAATCGTTTTTTTATCAAATGGTTTGGGCAACATCTGTTTCCTTTTGGAATAAAAATTCTTCGTTTAATAAATGCTTGAAGGCGAGCATCTATAGGCACAATAGTAAGTTTTTGTTTAGATTCACATACAGTACAGTAAATATGTGTTGCTTTAACTCTTTTGATTTGAAACTCTACGTATTCTTCTTGACGTGAATTATTGCGACAAAACACTTGAAAGTCCGGATCATTCAAATCACTGCCGTAACTGCCATTTTCAACACTATCACTACAGCCAGTAGACGTAGTCGGTTGCGCATCTCTATATACTATTAGTCTACATTTGTGACAAAACACGGATCCAATATGTAAAGTATTTCTACAATAAGGTTGATATCTATTTAAATCTTCATTTGTAATGATACGTTTCAACTTTCCACTGGTTTTTCTAAGACTTATTTTACAATTCACACATCTATCATCATTATGACGTTCACTTGTTTTCTGCATTATTTCTGATCGCAAATGTTACAATGAAAAACTGAACCGCACTTAATACACAATTGATATTCAAAACTCCCGCATACGTATACGTCGGTCGCCTGCCAATTATGTTTTGACTCGCTAGTTAAGTTAACTTCTTATAACTTGACAAAACTTCCATGAAAATGAACAGGTCACTACATGTGCTTTGTTACGCAACATAAGATAACATTGTACCGAGTTTACAACACGGTGTTCGAAATTCGTGCAGTCGAATGCCATCAAATCGAATATTGTTTATCGTCGATTGTTCATAGTTTATTTGTAGGTTTACATATTCGTTGACATTAAAAAGTTATAAGAACGTATTTATGATAATAGATATAAAGATAGTGCACAGGTGTTTATATAGTTTTTGGTAAAAATTGATATATATGCATGCACGTATCCGTAAAAGATTTTTATTTTTTTAAGCTATGTTCCACCAATTCGATCCTTTTGTAACTGTAATATGTAATAGCTAACTAATTAACAAATAAGATATATTTTTTTGTTAGGTGTCACTTTAAGGGTTGGTATAAAAAACCACCCTCGAAAAATATACTTCTCGTTTTTTACAGTTTCTAATATTGCAAAAATTCTAAAAAAAATATATATTATAAGTAGTTTATCGATAGTCATGTATGGTTTAAATTTCATAAGGATATCTTGAATAGGTACTGAGAAAAAAAAAAATTTTCGTTAAGGGTTGTCACCCCCATTATTCCCTTACTATAGGGGTTAGGGGTGTGAGATTAAGTATATGGCTATTTTAGATGAAAAACAATAAAAACAAGGTAAGAATCCTTCATCAGACGCGAGTGCAGTTTTCATATGCTTAATCGGCTAGATCCTTTCTTTACGGTTTGGAAGTCAAAGCGTCTAAATTATTCATCTCGCTCGGTTTCGCCAAGCAAATGGGACACGTTGCATATGATGGTACTTCAGCAATATTATTGGCCACTTTTCCATCAATCATGGTCATATGCAATTCATGTGATACAATAATATTAGGTCCTTACATATGAAATTGGCGTTTTGTATGGAAGGAACAAAAAGTCGAATATTTTTTAATATAATATATTTAATTAATCAAAGTATGAACCATTGTTTTCAATGCACTTTTGCCATCTTATAGGTAGTTCATTGATCCCTTTACTAAAAAAACCAGTCGGACGGGAATCAATAAAATCTTTGAAGGCGATTTGGACTGCCCCATCGGAGTTGAATTTTTTCCCTTGCAAAAAGTTATCCAAATTGCGAAAAAAATGGTAATCTGTTGGAGCAAGGTCCGGGGAGTACGGAGGATGTCTAAGACATTCCAATTCAAGCTCTTCTAATTTGGTAGCCGTCTGTTGCGCAGTGTGTGGTCTGGCGTTGTCGTGAAGCAGCAGTGGCGTGGAGCGATTGACCAGCCTTGGTTGTTTAGCCGCTAGCTTTTCCATCATGGTTTGTAATTGCTGACAATAGACATCAGCTGTAATAGTCTGGCCAGATTTGAGAAAACTGTAATGAACAATACCGGCACTAGTCCACCAAACGCTTACAAGTAACTTTTTTGGGGTTAATTTTCGCTTGGGGCAGGATTTGGCTGGCTGGCCAGGATCCAACCATTGCGCTGAGCGCTTCCGATTATCGTAAAGAATCCATTTTTCATCACAGGTAATGATTCGGTTTAAAATACCTTCATTGTTGTGCCGGTTCAGTAATGTAACGCAGCAGTCGACGCGCGTTTGCCGGTTTGCTTCAGTCAATTCGTGAGGTACCCACCTTTCAAGCTTTTTAATCTTCCCAATTTGCTTCAAGTGAATTAAAACAGTTTTATCACTAACATCGAAGCCTGCAGCTAACTCGGACGTGGTTTGCGATGGGTCCGCTTCCACAATAGCCTTCAATTCTCCATTATCAACTTGGGTCTCTGGCCGTCCACGGGGCTTGTTCTGCAGGTCGAAATTTCCAGAACGAAAACGTTGGAACCAAAAACGAACTGTGTTTTCTTTTGCAACATGACCGCCATACACATCATTCACCCTTCGAGTCGTTTCCGCAGCACTAGTGCCACGGCGGAACTCGTACTCGTAAATAATGCGATATTTTAAATTTTCCATTTTGTAAAATGAGTGACGCAAACAGAAAAAACAGAAGAAAAAAAACAAATGAATGACGGTCATCGAAGCACAAATACATGAGTAAATAGCTGTACAAATTTGAATTTGGAATTCCTTACCAAAGAGGAGAAATTCGTGATTAAAGTGGCCAGTACGAAAAACGCCAATTTCATATGTAAGGACCTAATATTTCCACACTGTGTAGATATTCGTTCATCAATTTGTTTTTTCATCTCAGACTCTTCAGACTTTATAAAATCAGCTGTCTCCGAAGTGAAAGTAAACTTCACTGGTCGACAGTAAAGAGTTGAGCAAGGTGTGGGGTTCTCCCAAACTATATTTTCATTCCCAGATGATGGGCTGGTAGACACTAGCCGAAGAGGGACGATACTTATCATGACTACTGATGAATCATCGAACTCTGTAGCTGTGTTTGACGTTTTCTGTTTATAATTACTCTGCGACGAAGAACCATCAAGTCCCCATTTCCAGGTCAACTTGAGTTCTTCATTTTGAGACCTGTCAACAGAATTCATATCTAGTAAAATCCTCTCCACAGTGTGGTTCAATAGCGCTTACAATTTAATGTGAGCTCCTTTTTCGGTAATCTCCATACTCTTTTGTGGTGGGTAACATCTTTTCTTGGCATTTACAAGCTTTGGATAAGATTGAAAGACAGCACAGTTTTCTTCTTTCAGAAATCGCCGAAGCGCTAAGTACTTCCATTTCGAGAGCGCAACTGATGTATAAAGAGCTAAACACTTATCTTCAGAGACAGTACTTAAGCTCTGGTTTTTGAATAGTCGCTCGTCTACTTCGGATAGCGCATCTGGATTACTGGAAAGGTATTCGACCACTTTTGCCAGATTCGTTTTGCCGTTGTCTTTCAATTTTGTTATGTACCAGTGATGCAACTCTTCCTTGGAATTTTTTTCTACTATGGAAGTAGAACGTCTTTTATAGCTTATTACTTAACTCTTCGAACAGTTTTCTGTGCTCCTTTTCTGTAGATGTTCCCGCTTCCGCAGTACATACTGCAAGAGTAGGAACATGGGAATCTATATCCACAGGCTCAGATAAGGCTGCGTCCGAAAAGCCCATCTCACTTCTCAGGTCAACACTGTCACAAACAGGCCAGTTGATGTTTTTTTCCAACCACTTGCGATTACTTACACGATTCATAAATGTTTTTTTATTTCTACTTGACTCTTTCCACTTTTTATTTAGATTTACACAAAAAAAATTGACAGAACTCCTTGATTCGGTTCTTGTCTTCTTCAGAAACTTTGGTAGTTGTAGGGGTTTTGGTTCACGCCTACACATAGATGATAAGTGATAGATGACTGCTTCTTGTTGATATAGGCAGGAAGATCGCGTATTAGATTATAAATAACACAAACTTCTGCAGTGACTGTTTAATCGATACGTTTACTGATACAAATGATAAGGTGCAGTGATACATAGTGCGAATGTTACAGTTTAAATACAGTATAAAAGTGCTGACGCGCGGCGCGGAAATAATTATGTATATAAAACAAAACTAAACCTGTACAGTTGTCTGTACATGCTGCCGAGGACGCAAAGAAAGAAAAATACATCAAATTAAAACAAATGCCAACTTAAAAATCTCAACTTAGATACTAATTACAAAAATCTATCCCTCTAACTTTCACATAAAGGAATATCAAACTTGATTGAGTGCAAGTTAGATGTTGATGTGCTCTCGGTGATCCTTCGAGTGGTAGGCTGCGGCTTGGGAATAGTCTGTACTTCTGTTAATTCCAATCTTGACTCCAATGCCGGCTGCTGTCTCCTCCTTCGTCGTATCCATATGATACTTAAGGTAAAGCCCGTCAGGATCGCTCCGGCCACCAGCGAGTATAGCACGCTGTACTGATGCACGTCGTGGACACTCAGTGTTTGTGTCGACTGCTGCTTAAGGTCGTCTATTTCTGATCTTATCTGGCTCCACATAGTGTGATGATCCTCGGGTACAAAAGTCTCAACCGAGGGGATGCTGGTGTTGACTATGTCATTTACAACAGACATCTGTGGAAGTTCCATCTCTTCTGCATAGTGATCCACGTGATTGATGAAATTCCTATGAGAGTAAATCTTGAAAGAGTCCTTTGAGCGTGCATCCTGGACATAGTGATTATGCCATTGCCTGATAAAGTCTTCACTTCCGTAGTCCGTGTTCCAAAAATGCGGACAGTGCATTGCTGACAACATTGATACAGCCAGTCGTTTAGGCGCTGTAACTTGATCCATTTATTTTCGCACTTCGACTGTTTGTGAATACAGGGCGATGTGATTATGTCATTGATTTTAATATCACAAATGGATTGTTTTTCTCGAATTTCATATATGGGCTTATTAATGGAACATTATATTTTCTCTGGATTTGCATGAAGGCACTGTTGTAGGTCGTTTTCTGTGAAGAATAAAGCCAAGTCCTTTCTCAAATTAAATGCCAAATATGGATAAGTTGATGTCACTTGATAGCTTTTTCCTGATTCTTCCCTTTGTAAGGGTATGATTTTATCCAGCTCATATTTTTCCGTAGTAACCAGTGGAATCTTGATTTCCATAATAACATAGTCGTTGTATACTCGAGCAAACACTCGCAGTAATCTGTAAAGACTTCTGATACTTGATTTGTCTACTGGCACATGGAGATGATCCTGTACCTCGTGTGTTATGATATTTATTTGAGCCTCTAATTCTTCAGGCGGTAACAGGTGAGTCTATGCGTCCATGATAGATATCAGTGATCACATCGATGAGACCTTGTTGTAGACGTCGATAGTTTGATAAAACGGTGTAGGCTGATAGTGTTGACAACATTAAATAAAGGTCTTGCGTTCTGTCCGATTGCTTCAAAATTTGGCAGCATTATGCAAGATGTGAACGGGGCAACCAGCTTTCAGAATTTTGTCATTTTCCGCACACAAAATTGTATAAATTGAATGATGTTTTCCGAAGTTCACGTTGGTGTTATCAGCGGAGAAAGCTGAAACTTTGGTTTAACGAAAGACAATATTTTTGTATAGAAATTTATGCATGAAATACGGTTGGCAACGCCAATGGTTTTATAACTTAACTGGCACTATTTTTATTTTATTTTAGAGGGCTTGTGTTTGTTACTCAAGGACTATTTAGATGATGCGTCGCATGCGTCTGCATGTCTGCAGGAATGAGTGATCCATTGATGTGGGATGCACTGTCTAGATAGGCATTTAATATTACTTTAAATAGCATCTAAAATTAGACAAGTTGATTAACAGACAGTAAAACCACAGATTTAGAGACTAAATCTGGCTGCTTGATACATAAGCAGTAAGATTCAAGTTAGTAACCGCACGCACCATCCAGGAGAATTCCTAATTATTGTCCTCGAATGGTGCCTTTGTGATTCTTTAATGACAGCGTAAGTCACTTTCTCTATTTATCAGTAAAAAAAGCCAAAGAAAAAGAGTGTGTGCTCTTTTAGAGTACAAACTCTTAGTAGATATGTACATTAGAATTACTTACCTAAGACAGAGAGATAACCGCTCTTCGATCGAGATAGTGGGTCTGTAATTAGTTTTTTGTTACGGTATTCTATGTATGGCCGCAACAAATTCAATAAGTTTTGAAACTTTTTGTAATCCATTTTGTAATAATCATAATTTTTTTCTGGATAATTGGCAATTTGGTCATAAGCCAAGGCATGAAATTCACCATGAATTAATCTATTTCTCCATAAATTATGCACCCAAATACTCCTGTGTGATGTTTTCTTTTTAATTTTATTTTTGTATTCTTCTTCCTCTTCTGCAAGAAGTCCGATTATAACAAGATCCCAGTCTGTCATTATAATATCACTCGATCACTCGACCGTACTGCATCAATTCTGCACGAGGTCTGGACGGAAATAGCAGAGACAAGTCGCCACGGCGGTCTCGGCTGCGCCTCGCGGCGTCGCGCTGCGTCGTTAGGCGCAGCGCCGCTCTCGCACGCCGCGCGTACCGGCGAAGTACGATGTAGCGATGCGTCGCTCTATGCCGCGAGGCATCACGAGGCGCAGCGCTGCGCGGCGCAACGTATTCTGAACTCTCACAATGCAATGTGTACCTTTTCGTGTAGAAAATAAAGTATATTTTGAGTCACTCTTTTAAAGTGTGCGCGCAGCGTCGCGTCGCGTCTCGGTGTGAACTGACCCTAACTCATAAATATTATTTAAGTGTCCGAACCTGCCCTTACCACTTGAACGAAATCCTTATTTTCGCATAGTGACTCTACTATTCTATTAGCCTTGTGTGGGATCACACGTCTCACATCACATCGCTAGTAATCATTTAAATTATTATTTGTTAAGACTGAGCTAGTATACTTAACACGTTCCCTGCGCCATCACTTTCAAAGAACTTTCAGCTGGTGCTTTGGAGACCTAAAAGATCTCGAAACTAACCTACCTTTTGGTGCGTTTGAGACCTAATCAGTCTCCTAAAGATACAGTTTTGAAAATAATTTATATCTTCCAAAAAAACAATCAAATATATTTTGAAGTTTTTGTGGGTGAAAGATAGCCTATTGCTTTATATTTTGCTAGGTTCGCACGCAGTTATGACATTTGAATAAACTACAAATACCAAAAAAAAAATGATATCGATTGTATCTCGTACCGCAACCGAAGATAGTTCAATATGTGTAGTAAGTAGTGATGGGAATAAAATAATATCTCAGTTGTCGATTGAAAAAGTTTTATTAATTATGCAAAGTGTTTTTCATTAAAACATGGTAAGCACATAGATTGCTTGCATTGCGCGCAAATGGTAACAATTCGTTTAGTTTTTTTTAGAAGCGTCAGTGCTGTTTAATGTGCGTCGTAATTTTTCGTAACAACCCACACAACGTCTTTTTTTGTCGCCACGTTGGAAAACATGATCAGTACATCTTCCTTCGGGTAATTCTGTAATAAAATGCATTGTATAAATAAACAGCATGCAACTATGTCAGTGAAGTAAATGCGATGGAATCTAATTTTATTAGTTTCGTTATTCGAGTGTCTTATGTATATTTTTGTTCTTAGGCTGTTGTTGCTTTAAAAAAATATACGGAGGTATTAAATAAAAGCTGGATGTCACAGGTCTCTTGTAAGTTTACTATAACAACGTTTTTGTTTTAATAACCGAAATTTAGGCTACCAGAGAGTGATGTGAACCCCCCCCCCCTCCCCCCTGTGTAGTATAATGCTTACATAATTAAAACACTAGCATTAGAGATAAGTAGCAAAGCCCACCAGAAATGCTACTAAGCTAAGACAATCTCAAAAACAACCAAAAATTTTCAGGCAATCAACAGAAGAAGTAGGTACATAACGCGTTTCAAACACAAAAAAATAAAAACCACGTAATGTCGAAAAAAAGGCAGGCAGATGTTAGTTGGAAATAAAGTCTCCCCTCTTTAATTTATGTTATTTGAATTGTATCCAAGAAGATTTTTGTTCAGTAAACTCGAATGATTAAAGTGCATAATATGCTCAGTTTCATGCAAAGCGTGCTGCAGTTAGTTGACGATGCTAAGCTTACGCGTTGTCTGGAACCATTACCTAAGTTTCTGGAGAGATTTTAGCTACCTTTATGAGTAAGAACAGTTTGTTTTCGAAGAACTGTTAGGTATGTTGACCACGGCAATCTTCTGACACCACCACGCTCGCCATCGGATTTATCCGCATACCCTTGAACCTAAACGGTTATGTTTAGAACAAATTAAGATGTGTTTCCTCAAAAAAATGGACTACAACATGATACTCTGCAAACATGGTGAGAAAAACGCAGTAGGTAAGTACACAAGTATGTGTCTAGTATTTTGAGCGCTCTTAGGCTAGAGGGATGGCCTAGTGTATCTGCTTTACATTAGATGTCATGTCACAAGAAACCTGCAGGTTTTATATACACGCTTGTTGTCACACGAGTTGTATTAAAAGTAGTAATTTGTGCAATAATAAGTTAATCATACCTGTTCCGGAAATTTTTCGGCCTCCGAATGTTTCGATTATTGATTCTGTGAATTCTTTTTTTGACATTTTCATGTCTGTATTTGCATTGTATATTATCCATGCGTTTATGAGTGCAGTACCAAATAAAAATTCCATCATCACTTTCCGATACCACTTTAGACCTCGTCGTAAAGTAGTATAGTATGCCGACATTTGATCTGAGTAGTCCATCCCTATTTTATTATCATTATAAGTTAAAATGCACAGTGGCTTTCTGATCATTTCATTAGTTCTCTTATGTATCTTACCTGTATCTACTAGAGACGCTTTATGTGCTTTACAGGAAGTTATCATTGAAACTTGGCGCTTATCGTGCCATTTAATAACAGCTTCACAGCACTAGGCAGCATTATCCCTTCAACTTCGCCTTTTTTCAATTTTTTAGACATAAATTGCTTGGGAAGTCCTCTTCGGTTTGATCTTAGCGTGCCACAGTAAAATGTTTTCTTTTCTAAGAGTTCCTCTACTAAATCATGAGAAGAATAAAAGTTATCGGCTACTAAAACTCGTCCTTCATTTTCTAGACCCTCTATGAGCTTCATAACTACATTTTTTCCATGGTTCACTTCTCTGCTATTTCCTTCTTTACCTGTATATACTATGGTTTTAAAAGTGTACCCCTCAGGAGTACATAGTTTATATAATTTAACTCCATATTTATGAGATTTATTTTTGATGTATTGGCGAAAAATAAGTCTCCCGCGCCAGGGAATCATTGATTCGTCTATCACGATAAATTTTCCTGGAGTTAAAATATCTCTAAAACGATTATTTAACATATTAAGTATTTGTCGAATTTTGTAGAGTCTATCTCCAGTATCATTTCTTTCATCGCTGAAATGCCAAAACTTTACAAGCAAGATAAATCTATCTCTTCCCATGAGAGAGCATAATTATATATTCATTTCTGTAAATGGATTTCTTTGACCAATAATCGTGAAAATGTGGAACCTTATTTAAGCCCATCGTAAGTATGACACTGAAAAACTGACGCATTTCATTTGCATCTGTAGGTTTCCAAGCTTTAGAGCGTGATTTTGCTGTAATTTCTTTTTCTAATAAATATTTATCTGCATATTTATTAGTTTCTTCTACTATTTTATCAATAATATCGTCAGTTAGAAACAAACTATAAATATCGACGGGCAATTTATTACGAATAGGTACATTTGTCACGCTATCAAGTATGCTCTCATCGAAGCTCAATACGTCATTGTCGGGAATGTCAATCCAATCTTTATCACCCTCAAGCTCTCCACCCTCACTTTCTGATATATTTTCAGACATATTATCTTCTTCTATACTTCTTCCATCTATACTTCCTTACAATCGCTCAATGGACACAACACAGAGGTGAGGCCCTTCTTGACACTATAGACGGAAATTTCTTGATCAGAGTCTATACCAGTTTCACGTATACGACGTTTTCTCTTTAAGCATTTGGCACTAGATGAACGTTGATGATCATCTTTGCCACAAGATGGACATGCCATTTCTATACAAGTTCATATACTAATAAGATGTATAGACTATTGAAGTTCATATACTACGAGTAATAATATGCACAGACTAGGTTTATAATTGCTTAAATTGTAGCCACGAAAAAGGCGGCAAATTCAAAAATCTTTCAGGTGTCAACACTGATATAGCACGCTGAAAACTTATTGATACTTGAATTTTTGA
Organism: Amphipoea lucens; assembly: GCA_947508005.1. Classification (NCBI taxonomy): domain Eukaryota; kingdom Metazoa; phylum Arthropoda; class Insecta; order Lepidoptera; family Noctuidae; genus Amphipoea; species Amphipoea lucens. Next base: position 11,592,448 of record OX382375.1, read on the forward strand.
TTAAAAAAAAAAACATATTTGAAATAAATTAAAAAAAAAGCATTTCAATGTATTTATTTGTCACAATCAGAACTAAAATCAGAATCAAGAAATTCAATGCCTTCATATGAGAAATCACTGTCAGTATCATCATTACGCACAGAAATGATGAAAGGTTCCAACTCCAATGAAGCGTGTGAGTTATTAAAAACTAAACTGAAGAGATAAATAACAACTCACTAACACTTTCAATATAATAACTATTTATTTAACTGTAACACAAGAAAACCATGTAATTTAAAAAACTAACAACTTTCAATATTAATTTATTTTAGGTCGAAGGTACAAAAAAAACCCGTCATAAATTTTTCCGTTCTAAGGATATATGAGGATGCATTCAGTGCCTCCTGCGTTTTCTTCTCTCCTCTTGCCTCTCTTCTTCTTCCTCGGTTTCGGAATCTTCTCTGGGTCTCCGGTTGCTTATAGGGTAGCCCAGCTCCCGCAGCTTCTGCTTAGCGTCCTCAGTCAGCTCTCCCAGTTCCGCTGCAGCTGTCTTCTTTATATATTGGTGGGCCGTAACGATTGTGCGGTGGGTTGGGACGGGGTGTCGTCTGGCTTGCTTAAAACTTGTCGTCACATCTTGATTCCACCAATAACCTATATCTGCAATCTTAGTATAAAATTAGGGCTTTTTCCAGATGGCCTTAAGAAAGCCATAGTTCATCCTATTTACAAGGGTGGGAGCAGAGGCTGTGTCAACAATTACAGACCCATCTCTGTTCTGCCATCACTTTCTAAGATTTTGGAAAAGGTCCTTAACGTACGTCTTAAAAGCTTTCTCGACAAGCATAGTATAATTGCTGAAAACCAGTATGGCTTTAGGTCTGGTGTCTCGACGGAAGATGCTGTTTTGGACCTTACCCAATTCATAGCAAGGAAGCTGGATGGTGGAACAAGGTGCATGGGCATCTTTCTGGACTTGTCCAAGGCTTTTGACACAGTCTCTGTTCCTAAACTTATTTCGAAGATGGAGAGACTGGGTGTACGTGGCAAAACTCTGGATATATTCAAGGATTATCTCAGAAATCGGTATCAGCAGGTAAAAATAGAAACGTACATTAGCAAAGAGGAAACCATTACTTACGGTGTGCCCCAAGGAAGCATTTTAGGCCCCACATTGTTCCAAATCTATATTAATGACCTCTGTAAGATGATCCTTCCGAATTGCAAGATTGTTACATATGCCGACGACACCGCGATTCTCGTTCACGGACAAACCTGGGACGTGGTCAAAGATAGGGCGGAAGCTGCTTTGAAGAGTATTATGGACTGGTTCAACAAGAATTTACTTACCCTGAACCTTGATAAATCCAGTTACATTCCCTTTGCTATTAAGCGCAGTACAGGGCCGTCGTCGAATTTTACAATATCTGCACACTCCTGTTGGAACCCAACCTCATGCTCCTGTCCCTCGTTGGTAAGAGCTGACTGTGTGAAATACCTTGGTATTCAAATTGATAGTGGATTAAGGTGGGACAGGCAACTCGAAGCGGTAACAAGTCGAACAATGCGTCTTGTCTACATATTTAAATCTCTAAGGGATTCTGCTGACGTCAGTACATTAAAAATGGTCTACTATGCGCTTTGCCAGTCGATCATTGGTTATTGTATTGCGTCTTGGGGTGGTGCAATGAAAACAAATTTCATTAGGGTAGAAAGAGCCCAAAGAGCTGTCCTCAAAACAATGACTCGTAAACCGTATAGATTTCCTACAGTGCATTTATACGAGGAATGCAAAGTGTTAACGGTTAGGCAGCTCTTTATCCTGCAAGCGGTCCTCAGAACCCATAAAACCATGCCCAGGTCCAACCCGGAAAAACGCACAAACATCCCCTCCGGGGTAGGACATAAAACAGCTTTTGCAAGGCACCAATACTACGTCATAGGTACACATTTATACAAGCAGCTACACCGAAAACTTAACTTACTTGATTCTAACAGTTACGAGCTAAAACACAAGATCTCTCAGTGGCTACTTCAGCAGGATTACATTACAACAGAAAATCTGCTGACATACATCTCTTAAACTCAAACACACATAACATCTCTCCTACCAACACATCATACTATATACATTCACCACACTCAACACCACACACACGTGTGTGTGTGTGGTGTTGAGTTTGAATGAATCGGTTGCATATTTTTGGATGGGTGTGTACCCATCCAAAAATATGCAACCGATTCATTCAAACCTTCGTACTTTTAGTTTTTAATTTCTATTTGTTACTTTTTATTTTTATTTTCGTTTTTGGTACCACAACGTCGCTGGTTTAACTTGTTGTTGTCATTTAGTAAATTTAACATTTTAGTATAACATAATGGCTGAACCCTATCCCTTAAGATACAGGCCAGACCTAGTTTAAGGGATAGAGGTTAAAATTATTGTACTCCTATGCTAAAGTTGTATTGAATTATGTCAACTCAATGTATGCAGTGCAATGTGTTTTCGTTTATGAAATAAAATTATTATTATTATTATTATTATTATTACTCAGTTTCGGATATCCTGTCTCTTACTTTATATTTGTTTTCGACACTAATAGTGTGATCTGTGCATTTTTTCCAATCATTGGCTGTGACACTATTAAAACATTCTTTTATAAGGTTCTCCATTTCATTACCTGGAATCCCTAAATTTTTGCTGGCTATTTTTCTTTTAGCCAAACTCCATATGAGTTCAATAGCGTTCAGGTCACAATGATATGGTGGAAGTTTCAAAACTTCATGGCCATGTTGTTTCAAACATTCTTCAGCTTCATATATTGGAGTTGTTTTATTTTCATTCACAAGGTACATAAGCTCAGCCTTTGTGAAAAATTCTTCATAATGGATTCCATTTTCAGTTAGCCATTTCTGAATGTCAGCCTTTAAATCATTCATAGATGGTGGCTTATTTATTTGTGTTACATGGTAGCTAGCGTTGTCCATAACAATGACACTGGGCTGACTTAAATTAGGTATTAATTTTTCACGTAACCATTTCATAAAATTATTTCTGTTCATATCATCATGATAATCTGCCATTTTTGATTTAGTACTGAATACTAATAAAGCATTGGGGACAAAACCTTTTTCGGATCCAGCATGAACAACAATATGTCTTTTGCCTGATGATATTTTATCAATTACACCGCTTGTTGATGGCCCTTGCCATGATTTTTTAACTTTATAATTTTGGTGGACATAGGTTTCATCGAGGTAAACTATTAATTTTCCTTGTTTCCGCTTTTCGTCAATAGCTCTGAGATACCTATGTCGCCATGCAGCTAGTTCATACTTTTCAAGAAGAAGAGATCTCTCATTTTTATTTTTTTTGAATTCAAATCCATTTTTGAGTAATAATTGTCTCAATGTTTCATGACATCCAGTAAATCCAATAGACTCTCTTAAATCTGCAAGCAAACTTCGTAGAGTTGGAACTTGCCTTTTCACACAGTAAAATTCATTAATTTTATTGCGTATGGCTGATAAATCAAAACTACCCAGGTTGGCTACAGTTGGCTGTCGTGGACGCTTTTTCCCTGGTGTGTTCCACTCACCTTGGTTAATAGCACCTTCTTTTTTAATTCTCCGCAGTGTTTTCACACTTAAATCTGAAAATTCAATATGTCAGTTCAGTATCAAACGCACAAATTTTATGATAACATAATAATATGTAGAAAATGCAGGGTAAACCAATAAATGTGTACTAACCTGTCATAGCAGCAATTTTTGTCAGATAGTCTGTTTCAGATTTCATTTTTTTATTGTCTTCTATGGCTATGACTTGCTTAACTAAATTATGAATTGTGCTTTTTATTAATTCATCATCCAAGGTGGCTGCAAAAAAATTACAACAATCTTTATAGTAGTTTTCACTTAAAGATGCCCCAGTAAGTTTCAAGGTCATGAACACGACGTCTGGATCTAAACCAAAACGGAAATCGTGATCACATCACAGTAAAATAAAAAAAGTTAGACAATTGTGCTAAAAGTATCAACACGTTGTTGCCAACCTACCTGATGTTGAAACGATTTCATCCAAAAGTCGTCGTTTTTGCGATAACACGTCGTCAGATTCACTCTGTACATAATTATATTTATTAATCATTGTAAACAACAAGCTCCTGACACTACTTTTAATAGGTTTCGGCATTATAACATTATAAAACTCAACAAAAACCGGATTATTAAGAGGTTACAACAGTATTTGTGACAATCTGTTTGACAGATCATAGTATTGCCATTATAAGAAATCAGTAAAAGGGTTGTGGACTCGACTCGCTTGACAAACTCTATATTGCGAATTAAAGGGAGTGGACTGTAGCATCTTAGTATTTAATTTTTTACGTAAAGGTTCAGCAATAAAACATTGTTGACTACCACTATCCAGTAATGCTCGAATAGTGTGATATTTATTTTTGCTATCAGCAATCTCCACTAATGCTGTGGACAGCAAGACAGGCTGCAATGTTAAAGATAAACAGCTGTTATCTTGCTTATTATTGTTTGCTTGAGTAGCTGAATGCAACACCGCGGTTTGTGACTGGCCTGCAACAGGCTCATCCTGCGGTTTCACTTGTAATGATTCATTTGTCACATTTGTGACACATTGAAGTAAGGAATTATGCTTTAAATTGCATTGTTTGCAGGGTCCGAACCAACAGTTTGCATCAGTATGGCCGACTCGCAAACAATTGCGACAAAGTTTCTTGTCCTCAATAAATTTGGACTTATCATTAATTGACAATGTTAAAAATTTGTTACATGAATAAAGAGGGTGATTACCATCACACAAATTACAAACTCGCGAACGCTTTGTTGTTCTAGCGGATTTGCTTTTATTATTTTTTGAGTTCTCATTATTAGTTTGTGTAGCAACATAACTATGAGTATTATTATTGACTTGACCAACCGACTGCGACTTTTTTGAATTATGTTCGCCTACTTTATTGTTATTATTAGATACCTTGACCATCTCAAGCACATCTGCCCTATTTTTTAGAAATCTCATAAAATCACATATTTTAATTTTTGGTCGGGTCATCTTAGAGCCCAAGAGCAATTTCCCTGTACCGCATTATTTATTAAATTCCCTGCATAACTTTCCCATTCCCTTTCTGTAGTAGCATCTAACTTTGACACTGTAGTAAAAATAACTATGGAATCCCATGACTCAGTAGGTTCACCTAACATTTTTAGAGATCGTAAGTTTCTCAAAATGCTGTCAATTAATTTTCTAAGTTGAGCTGAAGACTCTTTGTTCATCGACGGCATTACAAATAAAACTTTTAAGTGATTATTTAGTAGCAAACGATCGTTATTATAGCGATTTTCAAGCAGATCCCATGCAATTGAATAATTCTCAGCAGAAAATTCTAGCGATTTAATTACTTGTTACCAGTTAGAGCAGAACGCAGGTAGTGGAACTTCTGTATGTCATCTATGTCTTTCGAATGATGAATAAGAGACAAGAACGTGTCTTTAAACTCCAACCACTGATCATACGAGCCGTCAAAGGTTGGCAGCTTAATCGTAGGTAATTTAATGGAGGTTAGAGGTTTAAAAGCCATTTCCTGTGAGGTACGTATGTTAGAATCATTAATATTAAGCAAACATTTGGCTTTAGCTATTATGAAGTAAAAGCTATTCTCAAAAGACTCTCTTTCCTCTATTTCGCATGCTAACTGACTATCTGGCAATAAAAGATCTATTTCATCTTGAACTTCCGCGAAATCATTCAATAAAGCTTCAGCTTTTTGCAAACGAACTTGTATTTCTGTTGTCTGCGCGTTGCTTATTGCAGTACGTTCTAATATTTCTAACGACGTAATAAATTTAGCAAACAAAGTCAATTTATGTTTAACTATGCCTCGCTTTTTAACTAAATCTTTAACTATCTCTTCAGACCCACGTGTTTTCGGCGCTTCGGTAGCCATGACAGACAAGGGAAATGGCGGCTAACTATACTCGCAATTTCGAAGAATAAGTTGAATTTACACGTAAATTACACAAATTAAACACGTATTAGCACTAATCGCAAGGAATGGGTAAGGAATAGGTAACTGAGCCACTGACTGACCTCTGAATTGCGCTGATCTTCGTCTTTTCTTCTTCGGATGCGACTCGATGGACCATTATGTTCTTGATTATGTGTGTGTGTGAGGTCTTCAGGACTTGGGAGCTCTTCAATGATGGTTTTTATATTTTTACTTAATATGAGACATTTATTTTTCGTGTAATTTTACAAGATATAGTTATAGGTACACGTGGTGTGAGTAGGTAACGCAGCGCGTATGCGTGCGCGCACGTTCGCAGTCGGTTGGTCAAGTGCCGGGGCGACCGGTGGCGCTGCGATCCGCTCGCGCCCCCCTGCCCCCTCTGGTGTGTTGCTGCCTTCGTCCGATTGAATGATGAATGACTGACGAGCCATATAGATGCGTAAACAAACACTATTATGGCAAGTTTTTTTTTTATAAATTGACCCAATTAATCAAGATTCCGAAATGGTATAATAGGTCAGGTGGGCTACAGTGAGCCAGTGGTACACAGAGAATCGGTATTATTATATTCAAAACTACTAGTTGCCGAATCATGGAACCGACACGTAGCAACGTGTTTCGTTACGTTTCCCTCACTCCCCAGTTGAGGGCGAGCCACAGAACATTAATACTCAAGAGAAGAATAACAAGCGCATAGGAAAAAAATGAGACAGGAATTTACGCCATCTAGTGGTACCCCCCTAAAAACTTGACAAACCAAAATTAGGCGGGAAATTTGAATCTTGTGTACCTATATATAGGTATAGGTACTTATATTTTTATTTATGAGTGAATTTCAACAACCACGACCTCCACCTAATTTTGGTGGAAACCTTTGCCCCCGAATTTTTAATGAATACAAGAAGCCGATATGCAAGAAATACGTATCGTTAAACGGTACATATTTCCTGCACATCAACTTCTTACATTCATCAAAAATTTAAAAACAAAAATTTCCACCAAAATTAGGTAAAAATTACAGTTGTTGAAATTCACTCTTATAGGTATTGGTATGGTTTTACTTTCGAACTTTGGGGAGATTAAGGGTCAAATCACACCGAGATGGCAGCGAAGCGGCGAGCAGTTTCAGTGTCATATAATTTTGGACTTTATCTTCATTACTATAATACATAGTATCGCATGAGAAACTTGAAAGGTCGCGCGGCCGCCCGTGGCGCCGCGAGCACTCCGACGACTCAAGTTTCTCAAGCGATACTATGTGTTATAGTAATGAAGATAAAGTCTAAAATTATATGACACTGAAACTGCTCGCCGCTTCGCTGCCATCTCGGTGTGATTTGACCCTTACTGACACTGCCCTGCGAATTGGAAATGTTTCTCATATTTGAAAGCTAGGTCTAGATAAGACTAAAACAAAACCATTTCAAATTGACAGTCTAACTGTATCGGACCAACGGCAGTACCAGTAATACTATATTTCAATAATTGATTATGATTATATTATACCTGCACAAGATATTATTGAAATATAATAGTAAATTGTTAGAATAAAAATAAAATTAGTTTAAGATATTTATTTCTGTAACAGAATCAGTACACACGTGAGTTGCATCAAAATTATAACCAAATTATTTAACCCTTTTACCGATGACGGCAATATACGTGCCACCATCTAATAGGCATATTAATTATAGCTTAATGTTGGTAAACCATACCCCAAATTTTATTTTGCTGCTACACTTGGATCCGTCTGCTGGTAAAAGGGTTAATAGCTTAATTAAGAAATAAAAATATGAATTGGTTATTTACTTTTACAAACAAGGCTTACTTGTAATTTGAAAAAAATAAATCATATTTTCAATAACAGTTGCGAAAAATTATTAAGTGTAATAAAAGCGTCTCTCTTTCCATTCTATACATTTTCTATAATATAGACAGTTGCAAAATAATAGCTTCTCAATTTATATTGTTATCGCCCAAAATTGGACAATATAGTCTCCAGTTCTTTTTATAATTAATCATAGTCACATGGATTTAAGGGGATTTATTACATTATATATCATTGTAAAGGAGATGGCAGTTTTTGGCATTGCTAATTTTGGAAAGGTACAGAATTCAAAGCTATTTTAAAAAAAAGCGCTTAATTTTATGTATTGATAGCCAGATTAACTTTATTATTGAGAATTGGGATTAAATCTCGTTAAATATGAGTAAGTTGAGCAGCCGGAAACAAGGCTTTTTGGACTTGTTATACTATATGACAGTGTTGTCATGGCAAACAAACAAACATGACTCTTTAGAAGATGACCACAGAGTACTTTTTGATAGACTAAGATGACACACAAAACTTCACAAGCCACATTCGCTCGCTCGCTACTATTTTGTGCTGGTGTGAATGTTTTGTGCGCCCAAAGTTTTACGTGGATTTTTACAACGACCTGGCTTGCTTTTGGATTTCTAAGACTCCTACCTTTCTGAACGACTGTTGCTAGACTTGGACCTCGACGTTTCCTATATGCTTAGATTATTATTTTATTATTATTGATTATTATTATTCCCATTATATGCTTAGATTCCGATAAGTGAGTCTCTAGAGTCTCCTGAGTTTTCTGTGACTACTGAGTTTAATTAAAACTGACCGAGTACCTACCTACACTTGAAACTGTCATTAGGTCTATGATCAGTGGGTAAATCATTGAACTAAACAAACTTCAACAAGTAGTTATTTATAATTTTTGAAGTCATTACAAAGCATAATTAGCAATATGTTATGCATACAATAAGGCTCTAGACAGACGGACTGCATTCAAACTGCATCCGAACTGCAATTTGCAGTTCGATTGCAGTTTGAATGCAGTTGACACGACTGCAATAGAACTGCAAATCAAACGTGCAGTCCGATTGCGGTTGAATTGCAGTCGGCGTGCAGTCGTGTGAACTGCACACCGACTGCAATCGGGCTGCACGGTTGGCTTGCAGTTCTATTGCAGTCGTGTCAACTGCATTCAAACTGCATCCTGACTGCACCATACCCACCCGCCCGCACTACTTTAACGCTCCGCCCCCCCCGCGTATAGCATCAGTAGTAGAAACAAGGTTAGAGTGAGCGCACGCGTTGTCTGTCCGTAAACAAAACAAATATGTCGAGCAACAAGGTTTTAAGACTTGACGAAGCTTTACTGCTACTTTTACTTCATCGCCGCGCTCGTAAACACAAGAGAAAGAGAAATCGTGAAATATGGGTTCAATTAATATTGCAATGTAAGCACGAAGGTGATTTTTATACTTTATTACCAAAAATCAGATCACAAGAGAAATGCTTTTACAAATATTTTCGCATGTCTAGAAAAAGTTTCGAAGAATTAACAGACATCTTAAAAAATAAAATATACCGACAAGACACCAATATGAGAAAAAGTATATCAGCAGAAGAAAGGATTGCAATTACTTTGAGGTAAGCTTTTAACAATTAACATTATTATTTACATTGCAAAGCTCGATATGTCCCCATTGAATAGGCATTATGAATAAAATTACAAAAATAGTTACCTAAAAAATATGTTGTATATAAACAAAAGAAAATGGTTAACCGAATACGTCGTTTATGTATGAGCTATCATCGCTGCAATTATCAGGTGAGACAATATTGCTGTAATGAGATTCTGAAGTTCCTGGCCGATTGAATGTCTCCTGTTGGATAGGAGGTACATTTGAATTCGAAGGCACGTTATAGTTCATATTAGAAGTGAAATATCCCCTGTAATCATTCGTTGGCTGATATTGCGGCCCGGACATGTTGTATGTGGAAGCATATTTTTTTATTATATTTATGAAATCTGCCTTTGCATCTAGCTTTAAATAATCTGGAATTCTTTTAAAATCTTTACACAAAGAAAGAAGGAACAATCGGTCTTCATCTCTTTCATCTTCTTCATCATTTAATCTTTTATTTACTCTTTTGGTTAAATTTTCGATCAAGTCCTCTTCTGATAAATTTTTTGTTTTACGTTTGTTAACAGCTTTTTTCTTAGTTATTTCTTCTCCTACAGGCTCCTCATTAGTTGAATCTAAATTAGACGATCTTTCACCTTTCTCTTGTAAATCTTTTAAAAAGAGTAACTGTTGATGGTATGTGCACGGTCGTAAATTGGAGGTCGCTGAACCACTTTTCATAGTATTCATTTTTTTTTCATATCTTGAAAAATTATCTCGTAGTAGTTTCCACTTTTTTTGATATTTAACAGCTGAAAATAATAATTAATATATTATTTTCCAGATATTTAGCAAGTGGATGTTCTGTTGATGATTTACACTGGGCTTATCGACACGGAGTAAGCACAATCAGAGAAATTATTAAAGATGTTTGTAGTAATATATGGATTCACTTAAAAGATATGGTTATGCCAGAAGTCACTGAAGAGAAGTGGAAAAACATAGCGGAAGGATTTAAACATCGAGCAAATTTTCCATATTGTCTTGGTGCAATTGATGGAAAGCACGTAAGGTTAAAAAAACCTCGAAACACTGGGTCTTCATATTACAACTACAAAAAATACTTTTCTATGATATTACTAGCCACTTGCGACAGTAACTATATGTTTACATTTGTTGACATCGGGTCTTATGGGAGATGTTCAGATTCCACAATATTTGAAGAAAGCGTATTGTATGAAAAACTTCAACAAAAAACCTTAAACATTCCGCCACCTGTAAATTCAATGCCATACGTCTTTGTGGGGGATGAAGCATTTTCAATTTCTAAAAATGTTATGCGCCCTTACGCGGGGAGACATTTAAGTGTGGAAAAGAAGGTTTTTAATTACCGCCTATCACGGGCTAGAAGATTTATTGAATGTTCATTTGGTATTCTAGCAAATAAATGGCGTATTTTTCACAGACCCATCGACCATAAACCACATTTTGCAAAAGAGATTATAAAAGCTTGTTGTGTTTTGCATAACTTTGTGCGAGAAAGAGATGGGTATAATTTTGAAGATTCTTTAACTCAACCATTACAAAACATAATAATAGGCGACGGTAGTGAAAGAAACTGCAGATCATCGGAGGGTATAAGAAAAGAACTTACTGATTATTTTATGGGTGAAGGCAAACTTGAATGGCAAATGAATATGATTTAAAGTGTCCAATTGCGTATTACAGTATTAAATAAAAAAACCTAATTAAAATACTCACCAATTATGTTTTTCTCCTTCTTACTCTTTTGTTCAAAACCGGGCGTAAACATTTCGCAAATAGTGGCCCATGCTTTGTTTTTTTCAATTTTGTTACTGTAAGATTCAATCTTATAGTTCCAAAGGCAAGGTTTTGATTTAATAGCACTTATAAATGCGTCAGTATCAAATTGTACAGATTCATTTACTGTATTACTATCCTCGTCGCTCGACATATTTGTTTTATTTACGGACAGACAACGCGTGCGCTCACTCTAACCTTGTTTCTACTACTGATGCTATACGCGGGGGGGCGGAGCGTTAAAGTAGTGCGGCGGGTAGGTATGGTGCAGTCAGGATGCAGTTTGAATGCAGTTGACACGACTGCAATAGAACTGCAAGCCAACCGTGCAGCCCGATTGCAGTCGGTGTGCAGTTCACACGACTGCACGCCGACTGCAATTCAACCGCAATCGGACTGCACGTTTGATTTGCAGTTCTATTGCAGTCGTGTCAACTGCATTCAAACTGCATCCGAACTGCAATTTGCAGTTCGATTGCAGTTGAAATGCAGTCCGTCTGTCTAGAGCCTAAACATTTATGCGTTAAAATAGTAATAGAGGTAAAATAACCTATTAAAGTACAAACATTAATGCACTTAACCTCACTTTTACAAAAATTAAGATTTCTCTTTAACCCCATTGTTATTATTTTTTATTTATTTTTTTAACAAAAGCTCATAATATTCCCTATCAAACCATGCCACTTTTATTTCTGTGGAAACTAAAAAAGTTTAATGCCAGCGTTCTATGAACTTCTGCCTTCTCCTTTACCCCCTTATTCATAATCCTATTTTATCTCTATTTTAGCTAAAATAGGTTTATAGAACGTTTGTCTTTATCTGTCACGTTGTCATTTCTGTGTGTAAGAAAGAGACAAACCCCATTTTAACTAAAATAGGTTTGATAAGTTTTATGAATAAGGGGGTTAATGTTATAAGCAGGTACATTCTATGGTTAAGAATGCTAGACACATTGGACATCAGAAACATTTACAACAAACTTACATGAGTAGTGAGACTTGTTTTAACATTAAATTGTGTTCGATTTATCTGAATTTCATTCCCAACCATAAAATATAAATTTTTTTGGTCAGACACAACAAGATTGCGAAAAGATAGAAAGACTGGATATGAAAGCAAACATTTTCACAACGATTTCGTGTTCTGTGTCCTCAGTGTTACCAACTCTCAGAAATATTTACCCCTAACTCTAAGTCAAAACCCCCTAAAACTGCGTCAATTATTTGAAAATCCCCCTAAAAAATAATATTCAATCAAAATAATATAATAAGTAATATTCAGTAATATTTGTTAATGCTTTTTATTTATAAATTAACTAATACATTAAAAATTATGTCAGTTTCCTCTGAAGAGTCAGAATTTTTAAAATCATACATTGAATAAACTTAACATTTTAGAAGATGGAGTGAATGTTGTGCAAGATCCACCATTTTTTATTCCGTAGAATTCTGAAATTTCAACAGTGTTGCAACGGAAAAAATACTCTCTCTCCGAAGAAATAGGTTACAGAGATGAAAAAAATTATTCGCTTCGAAAATTATTATTTCTTTTCCTCAAGTGTTAGATAGGATTTTTTAATTAGTAATGAAAAGGTGCTCATATTTTATACCATTTCATTTACCCACAGAGTAGGTAAATATTGCAGAGTAGGAAAATATAATTACACTAGATGTCACCCAGTCCTAAGTCATTCGCTAGGTGAAAAAATAAATTTAATTGATTATTGCATTGGATAGTTCTATTATATTCAGAATATTATACAACATTATTTTTAGTATATGCGAAACCCGAAACACGTGTCTAGTATTTTTATGTAAAGAATCTATGTACAAAATTTCAAAACTGTATCATGAATAATCACCAAGTTATAAGCTTGTTATGTTACCTGTTTGTCCGTCCAAAAACATGGTCTCCCCCACCGCGTGCCGTTCGGTACACGGCGCGGCGATTGTATTGTAATTAACTGGTGATAACATTTTCCATCACACTTGCAGGCTTTGGACTGTCGTAATGGTCAAGTGTAGGTAGTTATTATAATGTACTTTATTCGTAAATAAATGCAGCCGTAAGCTACGAATAAGTAATTACTTATCTATTCGTAAGCCGTAAGTGATACAATGTAGTCAATGCGATTTGTTCAAAGTGGATGAAAAGTGTTAAACATCGCATTACTTAACCACAGCAGGCTGTAGGTACAAATAATAACTTTCTACAATTAACCATCTTGGCATACACAAACGTCCAGTACGTTTGTGTATGAGAAAGTCCACGTCCAGTCCAGTTACACGACACTTTTTACATACGATAGGTAAGTACACGATCAACCGAAACACAACTGTGGCCCGCGGCGGCCGCGCGCTCGCGATTATGCAGTTGGACCCACGCGACACGTGCGCGCCAACTAGTGGTACCCGGGTGACTGAGGTTGCTGCACCCCCGCCCCGGTCGCCCCGCTCGCTGTGCGCCGGCGCCGCGCCATTGTGCGCGTATGGTAGATAACTACCTACTTAGTCGCTCCTCGGGGCACAGTATAATATACTCGGGGTGTCCAACTATTAACCTTTTTTAAATATTTTTGGGCCAAAATATAACATGGGGTAAAAATTATTGGAATCGATTCAGTTACTTATTCTGAACAAACTATATTCAGGTTTCGCATATACTAAAAATAATGTTGTATATTCAGAAAAACCCTAAAAATACCCCTAAACATATAAAACCCCTAAAAAAATCCCATTCCACTAATTTACCCCCAAAATTTGGGGGGAAAACCCCTAAGTTGGCAACACTGTGTGTCCTGAAGATAAATCTGTGCCTTTGCTAAGAAATAATTTCGTAATTTTTAACAAAACTTTATGTTACAACAAATCTTATCAATTTTGAAATTAGCTTGTCTGGGTAGTTTTGTACCTCTACTAGCAGTAGTTCGGTTGTTAGTCCGGTTGACCGAACTACTGAAACTTTCAGTTGCGATAGTTCGGTTCTAACAAAGCACCGAACTACTGAAACTTTCAGTAGCGATAGTTCAGTTCTAAAAAAGCACCGAACTACTGAAACTTAAATATGTACCCTCCCTCCCTTTAGTTCGGCAAATAAACTAGGCATATAATGTAAACGAAATAATATCTTAGAACAGAGATACCTATGTAGAAGTTGCATTGCAAGGAAATCTGGAATCATTTTATGACTAGTTTATTTGCTGAAGTAAAGGGAGGGAGGGTACATATTTAAGTTTCAGTAGTTCGGTCAACCGGACTAACAACCGAATTACTGCTACTAGAGGGTTTTTTATAAAGGGTATGCATTAGAAAGGTGTGGTCAAATTAAAGGGTGGTATAGACCATCAAACTGAACAATTTCCTCATGGACCAATATAGTAATTGAGAATAAAATCAACTGTAACAAACAAAACTTCATTAACAAATGTATGGGACGGCTGATATTTTTTTCTTTTTTATGATGTTAGTAGTATGGAGAAAGTTGTTCAGTTTGATGATCTGTACGAACAACTACAATATCAAGCTATAAATTTCCAGTGGTTTTAATTGTGTTGGAGAATATCTATTTTTCTCTTTAGAGAAGCCATATTTGCTTCTTGTGCAAACTGTCGATTTTTTAGTATACAGAATCTTTTAATACATATGTGAAAGACACTATTTATTACATAGTCAATATTATCCTGTTTGTGTTCATCACATTCATTGAGGAAATCCCATTTTATAGATTCTGTTAATAATTCTTTAACAGTAATTTTTAATTTCCTTTTATACGCCTCTTTTTCTAGGAACTTATTAACTAATGTAGCACATTTTTCAATACAACTAATTAATTCCTTTGAGGCGTATGTGAGGGAATTTTTTATACCTTGGTATCTTTTGAATTCTATAAAATTGTGGACTTCCTCTTGTGTAAGTGAGACAAAAACTTTTGTACAATGTTCACAACTATTATTTGGATTATTTTTTATTATAAATCCACAGACATAGGCACAAGCCTGCATTTCGCCAGTCGCTTCTTCCACAGTTTGCTCTATTTCATTTACTGCTATAGCATTTTCCAATGTGGCAGTATCAGCTGTGCCTATGCCTGTAACTGGAGTCAAGAGAGTCTTAAAATTTGATAAGATGACCTCATTTTCATCAACCTCACAATTTCCTGACCCAATGTGTGAAAAATTACTCAGGACAGCAGTTTTTAAGCCAGCAACAAACTTCCCAGTAGTTGGGTTTGTGTTAGCTCCACAGTTACTGCGAATGTAGCCAAAGAGATTTTCCAGTGGGTCCTGCTGGATTCTTGTTGACAAGCTTTTGATTGTTTTAGTGTTTTTCTTTAAGATTTTTCCACAATCTTTCTATCCCATTCAAACTCCAGACCCAACCTTCCTTGGACGGGGGAGAACTTTTGCACTCCAAAAAAGTTAAATTTCTGAAAAAATCTTTCATTTCCTTAAAAAAATTTAAATGGTCTGTACTGTCCTCTAAATTTGTGGCCATTGGTTTCCCCCTTCTAAGGCCTGGAGTATATGCATTAACGCAATCAAATAACTTATCCATTTTTGAAATGATATTTGCTGTTGTTGTTGCATCACATGATAATTCTCCTGAAAAAAAATTATTTTTTATGATAACAATTTATCACAATTGGAATGCAAAGATGCATTCAAAGAGCCTTCATGGGTGACGACACAATTTTAAATGATCGTCCAGCATACCCTGGGCATGAGTGGCTAATCTGTATGCTTAGTGCGAGTTTTTTTTACGTATCGAGCGCGTTAACGTTTACGCAAATTTGTATGGCGCTGCGTAAGCGCCACCTAGCGTCATACGTGAGAACTAAATGTTGTGAGTGTAAGTTTTAAAATTTACGTCGTCGATAGTGACAATCGAGTGCCTCTCGAAAGTGAGGACCGTTTCGAGCACATCGCTATACGTTTGCATGTCTAACGCGAGTGCAAATTACAATTTTGACAGTTTTGACAGCTCGAATACGAAACGCAGTCACTTGCGAGCGGGAAAAGTTGTCACTTAGTTTTGTGGTGAGAGCGTCGTGAGAGTGGTGAAATAACAAAGTGATTTAACGTAATTTCTTAGTGTGAATAAAAATTACAATGGCATCTCGTATGTATTTCGCTTGGAGGATGTTTGAGACCGCGAGAGCACAAGATGAGCGTAATTTAACGTCCACTAGTCGTGCAAGAGCACGTAATTCGAGCAATCCGCTAAGAGACCTTCCGGAGGCTGAATTTAAGAGAAGATATAGGTTTCCTAAGGCAGCTGTCAGGTTTTTGTGCCGAGAGCTGAGGCAGCTGGCTGGTTTAAAGTCTTCTCAACGGATATCCTTGGAACATAAGGTAATTTATCTACTTTTGAAACACTTTTTTCAACCTGCCCCCTGACACAATGTCCATATTTTCTATGTTTATTATTTTAGGTCCTTACAGCCCTGTTTTTTTATGCAACTGGGTCTTACCAGCGCCCAGAGGGAGTTGCGAAAAACGTCTCACAAAAAATGTGCAGTGTCTACATTGAAGAGGTTACCAAGGCTCTGACACATAAGAACATAATAAGAAAATATATTCGGTTTCCTAATACTTCAATTGCCAGGCAAACAATCAGTCAAAGGTATGGTCTACATGATTTATGTACTGTAAATAATAAATTATACAATATCAATATAATGTGAAATGCATATTATTATTATGTAAGTATGTTGTTTGTTTCAGGTTTTGTGACAAATATGGAATACCCGGAGTAATTGGGTGTATTGATTGTAGCCATTTTAGAATATTTGGCCCACCAAAACATGAAGAACATCTGTATTATTGCCGCAAGCACTACCATTCAATTAATGTTCAAATGGTAAATAGGGAATAATTTAATTAGGTAGTTAGCTAAGATTTATTCTTACCTTCTTTAAAGATTTATTTTTCTAAACTTTTTATTTTACAGATTTGCGATGACCGTTATAGAATATTAAATGTAAATGCCAAAGGACGATGAGTCAGAACGTCCCCCCAACCTTACATTGACCAACAGACTTAAAATGTATCTCATTCGAACCGCCTTAGCAAGCTGATCAATTTTTACTATGACGACATCTCTCAAAAGTGCGGGATATTCCGAGAAATTCATGTTTTAGTGTTAATTTCGTCACGACGTCCCCCAACCCTTACATTGACCAACAGACTTAAAATGTATCTCATTCGAACCGCCTTAGCAAGCTGATCAATTTTTACTATGACGACATCTCTCAAAAGTGCTGGATATTCCAAGAAAAATCATGTTTTTATGTTAATATTGCCAGAACGTCCCCCCAACCCTTACATCGACCAACAAACTTAAAATGTATCTCATTCAAACTGCCTTAGCAAGGTGATCAATTTTTACTATGACGACATCTCTCAAAAGTGCGGGATATTCCGAGAAAAATCATGTTTTAATGTTTATTGCCAGAACGTCCCCCCAAGCCTTAGATCGACCAACAAACTTAAAATGTATCTCATTCAAACCGTCTTAGCAAGGTGATCAATTTTTACTACGACGACATCTCTCAAAAGTGCGGGATATTCCGAGAAAAATCATGTTTTAATGTTTATTGCCAGAACGTCCCCCCAAGCCTTACATCGACCAACAAACTTAAAATGTATCTCATTCAAACCGTCTTAGCAAGGTGATCAATTTTTACTACGACGACATCTCTCAAAACTGCAGGATATTCCGAGAAAAATCATGTTTTAATGTTAATATTTTTGGCACAAAATAAGAGTTTGTAAGTAAACCATATTCTTTGATTTTCAAACCTCTCAAGATCAATTAGGAGATGCCATTTAAAAAACAGAAAACGTCATTCGTTACTCGTCCAATTTTTTCTATTCCTATAGGCAGGCAGTTGTCCACAGCAGTTGTCCCACCGGCGGCGATGAACGATTAGCGAGTAGAACTAGCAACTGAAAACGAGTTGGCGAGCAGCGAGCAGCGTGTGTGTAGTTCCGATAGTTTTGTCGCTGGGCTATCAGCGAGTTTTCGAGTGCGACGGGCGATTATTCGCACCACTCGCTCGGGGCGGTTAGTCTCACAGGGGTTTCTCTCGGCGTGAGCTCTGACCACCAAGCGACCATCGCTGAGCGAGTATCGCTAAGCGAGTATTATCTTGGATAGCTCTTGTCGCTCAGCGACAAACCAGTGAAGCGAGTCCTCGCCGGCAGTGTGAACAGTCAGCGATCAACTGTTAATATATGCATCTCTTTTGTTTACACGGAATGTATATCTGTTGTACGTTTCTTGAGCGAGAAAACAGCCAACAGTTAGTCGCTTCCTCGCCGGCGGTGGGACATCTACCATATGCTCGTCCACGACGGAGACGCGGGTGTCTTCGTCTTGGGCGAGCTTGAATCCCTCACTGCACTCAGGATTCAAGTCTTAACTCCCTCGCTTCGCTCAGGAGTCAACTCAAACCTAGAATCCTTCGTTGCGTTCAGGATTCAAAATAGCGCCCGCGACAACAAGACACTACTTTATCCCAAAATAAATAAAACGATTTTTTATTTTATTTCTAAACCCCATGGATTTTGGAGTTAAAACTGGTTGCTAGTGTTTTTATAGATCTTTATGAACCTGATAACACATACAAAAGATCTGTTGCAGGGCGGGGGACGAGCCTAGCGAATTAGAAAAATGAATAAAACGATTTTTAATTTTCATTTTATTTCTAAGCCCCATGGATTATGAAGTTAAAACTGGTTGCTAGTCCTTTTATAGATCTTTATGAACCTGATAGCACATACAAAAGATCTGTTGCAGGGCGGGGGACGGGCCTAGCGAATTAGGAAAAATTAATAAAACAATTTTTTAATTTTTATTTTATTTTTAAACCCCATGGATTTTGAAATTAAAACTGGTTGCTTGTCTTTTTATAGACCTTTGTGAACCTACTAATACATACAAAAGTTCTGTTGAAGGGGGGGACGGGTCTCATACAAATATGGTCATCGTTCTTTGGAGGTGCAAATCACGATTCTTTTATATGGGAAAACAGTGATCTCAACCATTATATGCAATCCTTGCATCAAAATGGGGAGATAGTGTGGCTTTTAGGTAAGCTCTACCCAATAAAATATTGTTAGAACAACATTGTGCATTGGGCTAAGGTAAATAAACTAATACATTGATCATCATTGTAGGAGACTCTGGTTATCCACAACGACCATGGCTGATGACTCCGATTTTAGACGCTGCTCCGAACACCTTGCAAGCCATCTACAACCATAAGCATGTGGCAGCCAGAGTTGTCATAGAAAATACGTTTGGGCGGTTGAAGAATCGATGGCGATGTCTAAACAAAGATAGAGTGCTCCACTACAAGCCACTGAAATGTGCAAGAATTATACAAGCCTGCTGCGTTTTACATAATATTGGCATTGATCTTAATGTTGTAGGAGAAGAGGACATGATTGGTATTAATTAATAAATAATTCAAAAAAGTAATCAATAGCACAAATGAGTTTTGAATATTAAATTATTTTTGTTTTTAGGATTAGAACATGAAGAACAAGACAACAATGAGCCCATTCCCACAGAGACAGTAATAGGTGCTTCAACGTCTGACCTAATCAGAGGAAGGATTCTAAGGGAGTAATTAGTTAGAAGACTTGCACACATTTAATTTTAAAATATAATAATCATGGTTATGATAAAGGATATGTTGTTGTACATAATAGCTTAGTTTTTTTTTTGTACACTTGTGTAGAATAGAAATAGTTTTATTTTTTTATTTTACCATCTTTATTTTGTAAAAACTATAATTTTTTTTATTCTATTTTACTATTATAAAGTTTCTTAGTATGTTAGTTATATAATTGCATAGCACATGTTGTGCGAGTAAGAACCATGTTCCTACTATGAAGCTAGTATTTTCTAGAAATGTATTTGTATCTTGCTGATGGTGGCGACACATTGGATCCTTCATATCCCTAAAATGGTTGAGATCTATTGACTCTTTATTTAGTTTCTTAAATTAGATTTCTATGTAAACATATAAGTTAAGGCATTGTAATAGTGACTGATTGGTCTAGAAAAAATTATGAAACATTTGTATAACAATATAATCTTGTTTTCCTAACCAAAATGGTCTGATTTTATAAGGCTTCCAATCTTAACTTGATGCTGCTGAATACCTATGGTATTTTTATATGGATCAACTGCCTGTGTAATATTACACACTACATGCTAAGTAAAAAGTTTAGAATTTGTAAGAATAAATAATGAAGCTAAGCTATTAATATATAATAGAGGAACAGTATTAAAATACCAAAAACTAAGGTTGCAATACTTTTATTAACATAATTCATTCTTAAAATAAAATTATGGTTGAAATCAGGAACTTTTTTTATTTATATATTTTTACAACACTTCAAATATTAGATAACTATTTACACAATATCTATACTAATAAATAAAATTGGAGTGTCTGTTTTTAATATTAAAATAACCACTTTTTACTAAATGCATATGAATGTATACAAGGGACATAAACATACTTATACCAAAATAACATTTTTTACAATTTTTGTCTGTCTGTCTGTTGGTTCTGGCTAATCTCTGAAACAGCTGGACATATTTTGACGGGGCTTTCACTGGCAGATAGCTGATGTAATAAGGAGTAATTTAGGCTGCCATTATTTTAGAAAAAAAAAAAATTGGGTCACACGAAAAAAAATTACGCGGACGAAGTCGCGGGTAACAGCTAGTAATTAATAATAACAAGTTAATAGTTCTAGATACATGAGAAACACAAATAAAATCTCCGCACACATAACACCTGCTGCAGTGCATGATATAATCAGACATTTATTTAATAGAATTTTACTTAAGACTATTTTGCAACATTTACCATTTAAAGTAACATAAACAGTTATCAAGGCACTCCAATCTGCGGAATGTAAATTAAATCAAGTGGAATAACATCATAAATATCACTCAAGTGACACAATTCCACAAAAAAAAATAAAGTGACTCCATAGTGCACTCAAACATAATGAATTGCTCTCTTGGACTAAATGTAAACGTTTTTTGTACCCCTCAAAAGAAACAAACATTGGAAACACATGAAAGTTTTTGTTATCACAAGTAGAATATGCTAGATAAGCATGATTTTGTGTTGCTGAGTCACAGAATGTATAATAAAACTTTTCTAAATAAAATAACAATAATCTATTATATTAAACCTAGCTGATAAATACTGGAAAAATAATTTTTTGCAATTAATCTTTACAATATTTATCAGCTAGTTTTTCCAAAACATTTACAATTCTTCCGCCTATAACTTGCCAGTCCCTCTGGGTCTGTATCTCCAATTCCCTAATTCTAATGTTGTCATTGTGCTGCTGTTCTTTAAAATTTCTCCAAAAGGAATCAGCTTGGAGAAATTGTTGTGCTGCCTGCTCAGTGTGCGCCGGCCTCGCCGTGCGTCTACGAGGTGAACCTCGAGTTCTCCTTGCACGGCGACGAGTAGTGTGCACAGACATAACAGGCTCTGGCTGAGCAACACGGACGTGAGATGAAGGTCTGGTTGGGGAGAGCATGCCCATCTCTAAAAAAAAATAATAAAAGTTATTAATATTATCAGTTGCCATCTTGAAGAGCCTTTTAAAAAAGTTTAAAAGTTCTTTCTTACCTTCCACTTCTACATCCACAAAAAGAGGTCGAGTAGCCGTGGTAGGAAGGGGTGACTGTGTTGGGGCAATGAGTCTCGATGGCCCTGGCTCATTCCGATCAGGTTGGATACCTAGAACATAAAATACTTTGAAGTTTTTCTGCTGATGCCGTGCCACATAACCATAATTAATTAACTAACTCTTTTCCAAGTTTCATCAAAAACAGTCCAGAGGTCAGGAACAAGTAACAAAGAGAGATCATTTGCTTTTTATATTCATCTAAGGATTGATTCATATAAACATCTTGCCTGCAAACAGATACTTCTGTTCATGTATGCTCTAACTGATATGAATTTCTAAATTAATTTGCATAATCATCTAGAAAAAAAATTGCTTATAATTATCTTACTATGAACTTCTTCCTCGATAAATGAAAGTGGTGGAGAAGAAATAGCTCTCATCAGTGACACCGACTCATTCAAATGGTGAGCTAAAATAAAAATAATAATTATATTTCACAAACATGGTGACAACAATTTAATAATAATATGTGCTGATATGAGCAACTTACATTCTACAACTTGATGTGGAGTTTGTATATCTTCCACAGTGGGATTGGGCTGAATGTGAATCTCCTGTAAGAAAATGCAATTTATGAGACACCATTATAGTAACATAATTATTCAATAGTGATTGTTGTTATATAAGTTTAAACCTGTGACAACCCAGCCTCTTCAACTGCCAAGCCCGTAGCCACTTGCACACCGATAATATTCAGAACTCTCTGTTCTAAATCGGTCAGTTTTACAATTACTGCGGGCCCACCACCAGTGCCACTAGCTGCTCTGTGCAGACGTGCAGCCTTTTTTTTGTGTTATTTTTAAAATCACTCCAAACCTTAAATCATGCAAAGAAGCCAACATTTTATTAGAACCGCATCCCTGTTTATGTGCCAAAATAGGTACGCCATAACCATTATAACCAACCTTCTTCCATTTCTCAGTAGTTTTGGTATCACCACTACCATCACTGTTGAGTAACAGAGTTAACTCCTCCCAATTCTTCATACTAGTAATCCTGCCTCTAGCATTTGACGTAGACAGCTTGCTGAGGTCTCCATGCCTAAAAGACCAAACAAACTTAGTTTTATTTCTGCATAGTTCACAGATCTTAAGCTCTTTAAACACCAAATTAATTTAAATTCCACTTACTGCTTCATAAATGTCACCATCATAACAAATTGGGACGCACTTGTCTTCATTTTTAATTAATAAAATCAAATTAGAATCAAATAGTATTCCAACAATAATCCACTACAATCAAACACGAAGCATAAACCATACACTACTATTTATAAACAAAGCCGTTATAACCATCGCAAATTAGATAGACAGCCGCTTTCAATAAGAACACTGAATATATAATGACATTCTATTTGGTCGGTTTATCGGAGGACCCGTACGTGACACCAACATAAGAAAAATAATGCTCGCAATTCACGGTGACCAAACGCGTATCGAATGGTTAACTTTGATGGCAACTCGCACTCGCTTGCATTCGGTTCTCGATACGTTTGACGTTAACTCGATTTACGCGATGGTAAAGTCATTCGAACAGTGTTGTCAAACTCACACTAAGCACTCTGTTTATAACAATCACAGCATGTTCTGAATAAATGTAATCTTTACACTGTGATTCTATAGTATAAAATGTTTTATGTAACAATTTTCAATCAAACTGTTCAATGATCTATTATTGAGTAGATCATACCAACATGAGAAATCCAAAGTGGCTGCGAAGGTAATATTACTAAGTCAAACACTTGGTAAACTAACAAATGTGAAATGAGATCTTTTTCTGTAGCTGCTAATATTTGACTTAAGACCAAAATGGATGACCAAAATAAAAGATCCTAACCTTGTGCTATTTTTGCGTACATGCCTGCTGCTACTGAGTGGCTTAAAACTTGAGCAGCAAGCTTCACTTTCATTTTTTGTTTTGTGTTTGGATTAAGGTGATCCGGTTTAAGGCATGGTGCAAACACAAAATTCGGGTTACTGTTGTCCAGCTCATAAAATTGTTTTATGTAGCTCCATTTAGCAATACCTGTAACACAAATAAAAGAGTATGTATAGTAAGTGTTAGGATAGACCAGGGATGCACAGACTTATTGAGACCATGGGCCACTTGGGCAAATGATTAACTAATGGCGGGCCACCAGAACAAATTAAAAACATAAAAAATAGCCATATTTAATTACAATAATAAAAATAATTTACTAGTGAAGTGTGGTACTGCATTGTGCTTAAAATCTTTTTACCCGACTACGGCAAAGCAAAAAGAAGGGTTATGATTTTGACCGGTTTGTATGTATGTTAACTGTTAAGTATGTATGTATGTTCATCTGTTCCCTCATAACTTCTAAACTACTTGTCATAACCAACCAAAGACGTTTCCAACGATACCTCATTTGTCCAAACAAATGAGTTATCGTTGGAAACGTATTGATCGTTCGCTGGTTATAGGCTATGTGATGTCACATTACATTTGCGGAGTGCACATTTTGCGAAGTGCACATTTTGCGAAGTGCACATTTTGCGAAGTGCACATTTTGCGAAGTGCACATTTTTGCGAAGTGCACATTTTGCGTCAAACCCTTAATATGGCGCCCTCAAGCAGACATAAAGTCATGATCTACAAAACATTTTTTTTAAATCATGCCGTGTTAGGTATCATAATAAAAGGGCTTAATCAGCACATTTAAAAAAGACTAGACTAAGGTATTCAAATTCAGATTAATTTATTTGCTGAGCATCTGACATAGTCTTCTTCATTACTCACATCATACTTCATAGTAACATGTACTTTTAGGAATTTGCAATTACCTACCTATTACAGATAATATAAAGATACAGCCTTGTGACAGACAGACAGACGGAATAAGCTTAATTATAGGGTATATGGCACCCTCTTGGGTATAGAATCATATAAAGGTTGATAATATCATAATACAATATGATCATAAAAGAATGAAAAAATAATGAAAATTAAGTTATTTAACAGTTACTTACCAATTCCACAATTTTTGTCGGATGTTATGTTAATTTGACATTTTATGTCATATTTTAGAAATAAATTTCTAAAACACTTTAATAAGTGTGGTGTGTCAAAAATAGTGACAATTTCAGTATTGCCTAATTTAATATAAGGCTGCTCTACAGTAGCTCCCAAGATGGTTACAGCTTTCTTGTTCACCGAGTCTAAATCGCATACTGTGGCAGCTATATTAAGCCCGGCATTGAAACAGCTCTTCAAAACCTGAAATGATAAAACAAATTGATATTGATAAAAAAAGAAATGTCATGAATGATTAGAAATAATATAATACTTCATCTACTGTGTCAAGATCAGCTGTACAACAGCCAGACACCAGATTGGTAGTGCAACTGACTGTTTCATGGCGCACAGGCTGATAATTTTAAATGTTAGGAATAAATTAAACAAAATGCTCACCTCTTTTAGGAGAACTGCCAGTCGATCAGCAGTTACAGATCCACCAGAAAGATAGTAGGCGACTGGTTGTTTGACTTGTTTTCTAATACCAGCCACCATAAAAACAAGTGCATATGATGCCATTTGTGCCGATCTACCCTGATAATCGTGGTCTTGGTAGCCTTCTATGAGATCCTCTTTTATATTGTACCATAAATTCTTCTTTATGGACATCTCATCGAACATCAAGACAAATTCTCTGTCAGATGGTATCCAGGTTTTAACAGTTTTTTTCGAAACATTAAAAATATTTTTGTTGATACCAACACACAAGTGGAATTTATTTAAAAGGGACTTCAATGTGCTAGGAGCTGGCAAACAAATCATTCTTCTTAATAATTTGTAACATGTTGGGGATCTTTTATAGAGCCTTAAAGCTGTTATTTTTGCCTTTGTGTTCCATCTACGGCCTCTTCCTTTTCTTCTAAAGTTTTGTAGTTCCCCTTGCAGTAATAGTGCAAAGGTTGATGACACTTTTGACTTCAAGATATCATTGTCTGCGCTGTCTTTGCATAGAACATTAACAAATGACACATTTTTCAGGTGTTTAATACTTTTTTGAAGTCTGCTAACTTTCTTCATATTTCTTATCATTTTTGTGTACAATTTTCTTTCTCTGTCATTTTGGGGTTGTATTGCAACTGGTTTTAATTGCTGTGCAGACACATTAGTTGCATTTAATACATTTATATTTTCAGTCAATGGTTGAAGTATTCTTGATGGACCTGCTACTGGTACAAACACACTGCTTCGTTCCATAGGATCAGCAGGATTTGTAACCTATAAGTAAAATAAATTATTAGTCAAAAAATGCATTCACTATTATTATTTGTGGGGACAACTGTTGGGACAGTACAATACGAGCATTCGAAATTCTCCAGCCTGAATAAAGTTGTCAGAGACTATTAATGATGACAGACGGTGTGGGGCTATGGCGTCTTAGCGACTGTACATGGGTGAACTTTTGGAGTGGCAGCCAGTCAACTTAGAATGCGCGTATTGTACGGGTTATCAGCTTCATACCATTTGAGACCATTTCACCGAATTCCCCAACCCATGTTGCTGGACTGGGCTAACTTATTGACGACACAACACATTCACTATCTATTAATTAGTTAACAGTTGCCAAAATGTTTATTACTGACCTCATCAAATTCTTCAGATGGTACTGTAGTTCTAAAGAGCTTCCGATCGATGAAACATGTCTTTAAGAAATGTTTACTGCACAGCATTTTATGTTGAGAAAACAGATTTCCTTGGAATTCAGGTGATGCCCATGGTTCGTTCGGGATGCTTCCCGAACGAACCATGGGCATCAAATGAAAGGAAGGAAATGTGTTTTACACTCCTTTCAGTTGTGAATTATGGGCGAAATACTGCTGTATTTCGCCCATAATTCACAACTGAAAGGAGTGTAAGAAGGTGAAAAACTTTTAGCTTCATACAAAAAATTACATTGAGTTTACAAGATAGGCACTCAAAAAGCAACAAGTAACCAAGTGATACAAACACATACCGAAGACTATTTGTTCTGCCTGGTTTTGGAAAACGGTGTAACGTGATGCTGCCATCTTGTGAAGATGAAGACCCACACTTAATGCACTTTCTTAAGTTTTCCTTCATCGTATCTCACCAAGAGTCACTATCTCACCAAGAGTCACTATCTCAAAAAGTCACTATCTCACCAAGAGTCACTATCTCGTTAGAGTTTCTAACACTTGACAATGGAACGGAGGAACTGGATGCTCTACTCAACGTTTTATTGGCACAATAATGGTTTAACACGTTCACGGACACTCCGTCGATAGGCGTAATACAGATAGATTAGGTTGTGACACTACGTCGATCGACGTTTCAATGAATTGTACAAAAAACGCTACTCCGTCAGTGGACGGTTGCTTTGCGTACACTCTTAAGGAGAACGAGATATTGTGTCACAACACGATCAATTATTATATCGCTAGTGCCATAAGGAAAGCCAAAATACAGTCGTTTTTTAGAGTTCTCCTCTCACCCCCTCCCGCGCACCCCATCGTGACAGTACGTTCATCGGCGTGAGATTTTCGTACTTCAGTCGCCCAGTGCCACCGTGTGAGACATCACGTTGCGCGCGGTCGCTGACGCATCTAACATCGAGAATCGTCGAACGCGAGGTTAGTAACTAATATTATATTTCTTTTGTTTATCATGTAGGATGCTATGTATATGTATCTAGGGTGTCTTGGGCGATAATAACGGGCATAATATGTCATAAAACTACATAATTTAGGCCCATTTATGTCGTGATAATTGCGTTGTAATTCGCCAAGTTTTTAGTTGAAAAATTACTTTTATCAATGGTTTTATGTTGTATTCATCCTAATTCCCGTAGTTTCTATGCCACCAAATATGGCTTACCATAGTACTAGCTACTTATTTACCATAATAAGTAGCTAATTGGTCGCCAGTTTGTAGTTTTGTGTCAGTTTGTACGATTGAAGTTGAGCGTTGAGAGTTTAGAGCTAAGTTGTTGTCCTTCCTTTCAGATGGCGTCTAGAAGAAAGAAACCTGAGGCTCAAAAGGATTCCAGCATATTCGATGACTCTTCTATTCCGGACGGAAGCGTTCATGACCCATATAGTGACGATGGGGAATACGGGTCTGACAAAGATTTTGTCCCCAAAGACCAAGAAAATAGCAGTAGCGACGAATCTATATTTGATTTGCGGGCAGAACGTCGAACTCAAAAACACCGTTCAAGTGGAACAGAGAGTTCAGAAGTAGACGAAGATAACAGGAAGGCTGGTGTTGACGACGTTGTAAATGATGACACAACTGACGTAGAAACAGGTGACGAGCTTTTTTACCAATCTGAAATCATTGTACAACAAACAAATTTAGCTCAGACCCACGCGTTGAATGAAGAAAATGAACAACAGCTAGCTGAAACTTTGAACTCAGACTATGCTCAAGAGGTTTTTGAGTCGGACTATGCCCAAGAGCTCTTGGAGTCAGATCATACCCAAGACCCTAATGAACAGCCTCAAGAAAATTTAACTCCAGGACCTCCCGAAGCTGATAAATGGCCACCTCCACCACATCTTTGTGAAGGCTGGGAAGTAAACACGACTGACATTCCTGAATTTGGTTTCGATGATGCAGCAAGTGGGCCTCGTATTCCGATCGATGAAAATACTACGGTGCGAGATATATTTGATCACTTATTTACAGCCGACATTATTGATTACCTAGTAACATGCACTAACGCATATGGCAAATCTTTAACTCAGCAGAACAGACCCCATACCAGGTACGCCAGAAATAAGGTATTTAAAGAAGTTGATGCTGACGAAATGAAGACATTTCTTGGATTAACTTTGCTCCAGGGGCAAATAAACATTTATGATCGGAGGAAGCTATTCACAAAAACAAATGCATTATATTATCATCCTATCTTTGGCCATACTATGTCTGGTCGACGGTACGAGCAGATCTTGCGTTGTTTATATGCTGCTGATGTAGGAGCTAAAGGGGCTGAAAAGATATCCGGATTTATTGACATGCTGACTAGAATATTTCGCAGCGTCTACTACCCTGACAAGGAATTATCACTTGATGAATCCATACTATTATACCGAGGCCGTCTGATATTCCGGACATACATGAAAAACAAGAAAACTAAATATGGAATAAAGTTTTATGTACTAACAAGTGCTGATGGCTATGTGTTGAATATGAGGATGTACTGCGGCAGGAATGATGTGGAAAATGAGGAAAATAGAGTAAGTCCAAAGTTGGAAAAGCTAGTACTACGCCTGATGAGACCTTATTTACTAAAAGGACACGAACTGTACATGGACAACTTCTATAATTCTGTCTCCTTGTCTGAAAAACTTCTTGCTCTCAAAACTCATACTAATGGCACGTTAAGGTCTAACAGGAAGGGCGTACCTGGAATTTTGACTAAAAGGAAAATTAACAAAGGTGAACATTTTTGGATGCAAAAGAATAAAGTTTACGTCAGCTTCTGGAAAGATAAAACAAAAGTCTTGATGATAACCACAATTGATCATCCTGAAATCGTTGACGCAATAAATAAACGAAGACAAATTCGCAAAAAGCCAAAAGAAGTGGTGCGATATAACACTTACATGGCTGGAGTGGATCGCTCTGATCAAATGATAAGCTACTATTCTTGTCCTCGCAAATCAATTCGTTGGTATAAGAAGGTATTGTTCCATTTGCTTGATGTGTCTACTTGGAATGCATATTATCTATATAAACGGTATGTAATACAAAATAATAAAAAATACGAGTTCATAGAGTTTAGAGAGACATTGATACAGAGTCTGCTGAAGATCGAAGGAGCCTCTGCAAAAGATTTGTTGACAAACAAAACGCCAAACTGGACCAGACAAAGGAATCAAGAAGCTTCTTCTTCTGCCACTACAACTTCAGAGCACCTGTCATTTGGACATGCATCCGCTTCAGGTGCTGTAGAGGCTGGACACTGGCCCATACGTATTCCAGCTAAAGAAGGAACAAAAAAAAATATGCATTTTTAGCTTGCAAAGTATGTATGCAAAAGAAAGAACGACGTGAAACAAGTTATAGGTGCAAAGGTTGCGTTAATTCTCCTCCATTATGTCCATCATGCTTTGAGGAATGGCACCTGGGTTTGAATAATTAGTGCTTGACTGAAACGGGTATTCATTTTTTTAAATAACTTTTGATCAAATATTTGAGACTGATGATTACTTAGAGACTTATAATTGAGACTGTTAATTACTTGAGAATGTTAATTATTGATATAGTTAATTAGGATGATAAGAGTTCCTATTACTTTATTACAATAAAAATTTCGGTGATTTGAAAGCCTTTTTTTCTGCCCAATACTGTTTTAGTTTTTTTATGTTCCAATACATTTTTTTTTTTGTAATAATAACTGTAAGATTAATCTATATAAATAATTATAGCGTAAGTATAAACCCCGCATGTACACAACAGATGCGATGTTTGGCTTTATATTATGACATTCGTCTTTAGACGTTGTCGCCCTATGCCGCTACTGTCACAACACATACGCGATGTTCTGCTTGATATGACATCCGTCTATAGGCGCGACCGCCCCCTGCCGTCAATGTCACAAAACACATCCAAAGGCTCTAATAGTTATGACACCCGCCTATAGACGGTACCGTCCACGGTCGTAATTGTCATAATGATCACATTCTGATATGCTTAATATGACTCCCGCCTACAGACGTTATCGTCTATAGGCGGTTGTTGCCATAACAAACATAATAATGTTCTATTATATATGACAATCCGTCTACAGCCGTTGTATGGGAATTCGTGTGTCATATTGTATTTTTTTAATAAATCCTAGTGTCCGTGAACGTGTTAAACAAAATTTTAAATAACACAAGAAAAAACGACCGACCGCAAGGGAAGACATTTACCTTGTGTTGTTGCCATAGAAAACTACCAATCAGAGTCCATTTAATATTTTTAATTCATTTATATTTCTAAATGCAGTTAATAACTGTCAAATATATTTAAATGAACGTAAAATCATTAGATTGCTTTTAAAAGCTACATATTATATTGAAAAAACGATTTTATAACACGTCGATATTTCACTTTATTTTATATGGTAACTATCTAGTGCATGACAGCCTGTTAGAAAGAGTCGGCAAAAATCGACTCTCGCTGTTCTTGTCATATTTTGTGCCCCCCGTCGAGTCCAAGGTCACCTATACACTGTTGACTGGGCCTGGGGCGAGCGCCCGTTGTAAGCGGTCGTGTGGTGCGACGATTTGTGTTTTCCCGCGCGAAAAGTAAAAAATAGGTAAGTTTTGCTTTTCTTCTTCAAAGTCGTGTTTTCTGAGCTTTTCGTACCGAATTTTATATACATGTTAAAGTCACTATCTAGCAATAATATGTTATTATGTTTTAAACATATTCCTTGATCAATTGCCTTTTTTCAACATCAAATGTCAAAAAACGTAGGTGGTACACAGTGACTCAGTATTGCGGGGTACACAGTGAACTATGGTTCAGTGTGTACCAAAGTTCAACATCAAATTAGTTAAAAGGCAGTGAAAAGAAAGATTGGGGGGCATAGGGATGATATGGTGCTAGCACTTCAGCTTATAAAAGATGGTGCAAGCATACGCAGGGCCGCTAAAGAGTGTCACTTGGCATATCCTACGCTACGGAGGTACGCTAAAAAAATCCAATCGGATGAAAACACTAACTTAGTTCCTAATTACGAAGTCAATGCAGTATTTTCCCAGGACCAGGAACTAGTGTTAAAAGATTACATTAAACAATGCGCCTTAATGTTTTATGGGCTCGGGGCAAAAGAATTTCGTCAAGTGGCATACCAAATGGCAAAAACCAACAAAATTAAAACACCAATATCTTGGGAAGCAAATGGAATAGCTGGAAAAGACTGGTTGCGATCGTTTAGAACACGCCATCAAGATCTTAGCCTTAAAAAAGCTGAGCCATGTAGCTTACCTCGAGCCACAGCCTTTAAATAGGGACAATGTTGAAAAATTCTTTTCAAATTTAAAAGAAGTTATGCAGCGACATCATAGCTTCGGTGATGGCATGCGAGTATATAACTTGGATGAGACATCAAATAACGCCACAGACCTTTACCAAGTTGATTGTCGTCGCCTTTATTCCCTTTCTCGGAATTCTCAGTTTCATTGGACTTGGGCATGATTAATTTACTCGTTACCTGCAAGTATGTATTTAATGTGTACTTGTAAGTAAATGTTCACGCCACATTACGACATCATATTCCCATTTACGGGCATAATCAGCATATAAAATAGCACAAAACAAAAAATAAATAGAATACATTAAGGCCTCGGTCTCCTATTAAATGATATGTGCGGCGTCCGACTTCAGCGTAAACGTTCCGATCGACGTCTGAACGCCAGATACCGCGTCAGCGGTCAATACATCTCACGCGAAAGACGACGTCTCGTTCACAATAGTAGTCGACTATCAGTGCTCGCGTGTAGTCGTGTGGTATGAAATGGATATAAATTCGACACTATTGATGGGGCTTGTGTTACTTGACGAGGAGGCACAAGACGACCGCATACTCAGAAAAATCAGGGCAGCAAGGCACCGATTATTTATGAAGAGACAGAAAGAAGGATGTTTCCAGATTTTGGTAATGAAACACTTAAAAGATAACAATACTAAATTTATTGAATATTTTCGTGTCAATCAAGAACAATTCAAACATATTGTAGAACTTGTGCGGGGATATATAATAAAACTGCCATCAAAAAGGCATCCTAAGCCCATTTCACCTGAAGAAAAAGTTGCTGTCACACTGAGGTAAGATAATCACTTTATAGTAATATACTCGTAGTACCATTTAGTCAAATTAAAAATCAAATATTAAATCAAAATCAATAAAAAAATATTTTCTTGTCCGTCACAAATTATAATAATCACTATCCCAAGAATGTTCAGGCATAGGAGTTACTGCGGAAGACAGTTTTACCTCCGTGTCCGTTATTAACTGACAAACTTTTGCTCTGATTAAAGCTTGTTCACGCGGTGGGAAATTTTCCACCACTTCGGCCATTGACTCAAAAAACTTTTTGATTGCCGACTGAGGTTGAACTTGCGATTGTTTCTGTGTATTGTTTACTAGCGCCTCCAGTAAATTTAATCTTTGACTTTCCCGTTTATCTAGTGTTTCTTGTAATTTATTTGGCTTCCGTTTCTTAGATATTGACGGACCTAGAGGTGAAGCATCAGTGTCATCGATGTTCTCATGTGCAGTATGTCTGTTTTCGGCATTTACCTCGCATTCAAAATCCAAGCCAGTACTAAACTCTGTATTAGGCACAGTTGTCTGAGTATTATCGCATTCAGAATCAATGGTATTCATGTCTATATTAGTATTAGGGATCTTTGTCTGTGAATCATTTACAGTAATACCTGTAGCTGTACTACGCCGTCTCTCAGGAGCATCTGACAAAAACGACATTAGATTCATATATTCCCAAGTACTATTTAATCTCGCTGAACCTGTGCCGCTGCCTTCTTTCGTCTTTTTATTATACTGGTCCCGAAGACTTTTCCACCTCTTTTTACATTCTGAAACTAAGAGGAATACTCATTAAAATATATTTTAATTTATTTTTCAGATTCCTCGCCACTGGAGAGGCCATGCGATCACTAGCTTTCCAGTTCCGTATATCACATAATTATATGTCATTGATCATCAAAACAACTCTTAAAGCAATGTGCAAAAGCCTTGTTCCTACATATTTGCCAAGTATTACAACAAATATTTTAAAGCAATCAGCGGAAGGATTTCTTTCGAAATGGAATTTTCCATGCTGTGCTGCAATTGATGGTAAACATGTCCGAATTAGAAATATTCCTAACTCCGGATCTTTATACTACAACTACAAGAATTATTTCTCTATTGTTCTGCTGGCAGTTACAGACCCAGACTGCAAATTTTTATGCGTGGATATTGGTTCCTATGGAAAAGAAAGTGATAGCGGAATATTTGCCAAATCCACTATAGGCAAACAAATACTGAATGGAACTTTTCCATTTCCATCAGACATTAAATTACCTGGCACGGATATATTTTTACCCCAATTTATTGTTGGTGATGGTGGATTTAAGTTAACGCCACGTCTTATGAAACCCTATCCATTTGTTCAGAGCCAAGAAGATACTGAGAAAAGACAATTTAACTACAGACTGAGCAGAGCTCGACGTACTGTCGAAAGTGCATTTGGCATTTTGGCTAATGTTTTCAGAATTTTTCATTCACCAATACACATGGACCCTGGTACCATCGACTACTTAATATTGGCGGCATGTTGTTTACATAATATGTTAATAAATAATAAATGTGCATCTAGTAACAACTGTAGCGACAGCGATATACCAATACCATGTGAAAATTTTCGATCTCTCAGGCGAGCAGGGGGCACAGAAATTACGTCAGCAGTAAATATTCGCAATGAACTTAAGTCCTATATATGCTCACAACAAGGGCGGTTAACTTGGCAAGATTAATAAAAATTAATTAATAAAAACTTACCAGGCAATCCGACTATTTCGCTAATTTTTTCCCAACATTTGTGTTTATAAATATTATTTTTATGTTCTTTGTCACTTTTATTGTATATTGCATTATAACATTGGACTGATTCAATCAGTAATTCGTCTTTTTCTTTATTAAATTTCGCCATCTTGTACTGACGCCAAATACGACATTTACGCGGCAATGCTTCCAAATAACTAGTGACGCGGCGCAAAGCGGTTGGATGCCGCCTACGGCGTTCATACGGCAACGTCAGCGTGTGAAAGAGACCACAACAGTACATTTCTATAGTAAGCATCGTGACGCGGCGTACGGCGTGACGCTAAACGCGGCCGAGGGCGTTTATAGGAGACCATAGCCTTATATACTTACGTTAAACGCCGGACGGTGAATACGAAAACACTCTGTCTGTCACATACAGAAACGACGCGCGAAGCGCACGGTGAGTCTATGTGAAACTGACTGACACGAACGTCACGAACTGACACGAAGCCGCCCGCCAGCCCCCGCCACTGTGCGAAACGGCAACGTCGTGCTCGAGCCACTCGCTTTCTTACGCAAAACTTCACGAATGTTTTACCGGTAAATTTAAATTTGCGGGATCCGCGGATCCGCGTTTTGAAGGTGCGGGATCCAGCAGATTAATAAGTGGAGCGGGATCCCGCGGGAATGCCGGATCCCGTTTTGCGGGATTGCAATCCCTACATAGAATACAGGTCGTCTTTTTTCCAATAATGTTCAAGAGTAGGCAAATTGACAGTACCCATATGAAACAGTAAACCCAGAAAAACTCGCATCTCTGTAGAAGTAGTATCTTTCCAGGCTCTCAGCCGTGAATTGCGCCCAATCCGCCGACAACTCATGCACTGATTACAATATAGGTTAGTCTGTGCAACAAGAAGTTCAATAAAATAGTCTGTGAAGTATAAATCGATTAGCTGTCTTACGTTGCTCCATCCAGCAGACTGCACTTTGAAACCAGGATCAGCAGTAAATGGAAAATCTGGAGGAGTCTCTTCGTCATTGCTGTCTACATCTACCCAATTATTATCTTCTCTTTGCGGCGATGGTGGTCGAGAACCCGGAAAATCCACCACTTGCATTATAGGTGAGTGCAAATGAGAGTTGGCTTCTACAACATTCTCAGGAGACGCCGGTTGTGATACGTCCTGTCCAGGAGAAGCTTGTTGGGATACTTCTTGACTTAGAGAAGCATGTTGTGATACAGCCACATCTGGTTCTTCAGCATCATCCGACACACTCAAAGAATCTGGACCTTCTCGTGGCAAAACTGAATTTTCTGATACGCGACGCTCATTATGGGCAGGTTGCATGGAGGGACGTCGCCTAAAGGTTAACTCAATAAAAGGCTCACAACTCTCACTCTCCGACTCGTTTCTTTTGCTGCTTGGTCCCGGCTTTACTGGCTCTTCTTCCTCCTCGGAACTTGATCAATTTTCCAATATATGGCGATTCGGACGGCAGTTTGGTAGCATCAGAGGACGACGAACAGAAAATATTTCTTCAGATGACTCACTATCGCCACACTCATCAGACTGATGGTGAGTATTAGTCTCAACATTTTCTTCGTATAAAATATAGCTGTTTTCACTCTCCAAGGGTGCAGTAAATAATTGTGAACTACGACGTCGCTGGTGGTGTGAGTCTTTTCTTCAATCTCACTCGATGACTCTTCATTTAAGGCTTAAATGAAGATTTAGAATCTAAATCGTCCCCATCCGATTCTGCATCATCCTCTGAGATCTGACCGCCTTCTAACCGCTCAAGCAAATCTTCTATATCTATATCTTGCATATTTCTAGCAGCCATTCTGTAGCAAAATGAATAAAATCAAGCAAAGCCAAAACTGCTATTTACGTACCTAAAGCATGACGCTAGTGCATGGAGTATCGTTTTTGATACCAACAAAAAACATCTTCGGTAAATTACAAAATATCCACTAAAAATTAATGAACTATCAACAAATTTGAAGACGTACCTTTGCAGTTTACAATTTTCTGGTGAAAAAAAACTCAAGATCTAACTGAAATGAATGACTATAAACTGGCAAATCTCACTTCGTTGAAAATTAATTGCGAGTGTTACAAAGCTGTCACTATGAAAAAAAGATGGCCGTACTGTCACCCGATGACATTTTTTTTTTGAAGTTAGTAGGTAAAGGCAGCATCACACAGCCAAGTAACTTAAATCGAACGTAATGATAATCGATTAAAAATAAAAATAGTCAACATATCGTTTTTGATACTGCATGCATTTAAGGGTTAAACTCAAGGTTAATAAGTAAATAATAATCAAGATAATAACAATAGATCAATTAAATACTCAAAAAAAAATCAAAATCTTCGAATTAACGTTATAAATCTCAATCTTATTATTTAGGTACTAATTGGTTAGTTACCTAGGCAGGCCTAATCAAAAATACCTAGATAACCAAAAATATTAAACAAATAATCATTAAATTAAACGAAAATAGGTAGAGCAAAATGTTGCCTTAGTTTTCTTACTAGGCTTATTAAGCATTCTAGTGAATAGTAAGAAAACTAAGGTCAATTGGAAAATTATAAAAAGGCCTGGAAGCCGTTCCCACCATTGAAGGTTTTGATAGAATGTATTTTAAATCATCCTCTTATCAAAAATGGTTTGGAATAAATAAGTTGTGAATTTACTAACATAGTTTATAAGTTTTCTGTAACTAACACATGGACCTCTGATGTCTGAGAAATAAATAAATTATTATTATTATAAAACAAGGGAGAGATCGGGCTTGTTAGGCATGTGAAACTTGTCAGTGCCGGGTTTTCGTCTCAAGAATGATATGTAGAATTCCATGCCACGATTCCTTTCTTCTCACACCTTCCCAATATACAAAGATCTCTGTTTTTTTGTTGCCAATCGAACTATTATATATTCACCTTCCTTTGGTGAATGGGGTAAAGGTTTCGTTAGATCTTCTTCGGTTAAAACAAAGTCTTCCTCTTCATCTTCATCTTGATTCTCGTCTGGCCAGTCAATATCGTCTTCAGACTCTGAAAGTTGGACTTTTTCATTTTCATCATCACTATCTAATATTGTTCGAGAAATTTTCCTTTTATATGCATCATTCTTTCTTTTGTTCATCTTTTCTTGCTCCAGTAAAAGTTTTTCAGGTGTGTTAGTGGCAATTAGGCTGCGCTCAGGCTTTCTTCGTTTTCTGTTTGTTTGCCTTGGTCCAGCTTTTATCGAGTGTCTGAATTCAAAGGGACTTTTAAAAACCAATTGAGTGGAAGAAGATGGTGTCATGGAGCAGGAGGTAGTCGTATTTTCTGTGGTAATTATTAGGTTTAAGTTATTATCTGCAGCTGGAAACTGATTTTCAGCGAAAACCGGCTGTTGTTGCGAGGTAGATGCTTCAGGAACTGTCTGGTTTGTTTGTTCTATTGTACAATCAGACGCCCGTAAATTGGCTTGTCCAGGTATCTCAACCAAAGTAGTCACACTTGAATCGGGTACCAGGTACGAGTATGTTTCTAAGGGTGATTCTAATCTATTAATTCAGGAATAAAAAGAAGGAAGAAAGAAGAAATGGTTAACAGTTTCACAAGAACACGTGCGTATAAAAAAACTTTTTTACAAAAATTCTAATCTATTTGTTGTGTCTGTGAGGTTATTTAACATTTTATTTCATTTTCACACTATATGCAAACAAATTCGGGTGTAAAATGGTGAAAAAGTGCTGTGTTTATACTTGTCCAAGTGAATCGTACGGAGGTTGCAATATATCGTTCCACAGGTAAGCTAAAAATATTTTTTGAAGTGAAAACTTCTTTAGCGGCGTTGAACACTTTTTGTAATGGGTAAAAAATGTTAAACTCGCGTCAGGGCATGGCGTCAGGACACGTGACCGTCAGGAGAGATTTCCCCCCCCCCCCCCCCATCTCTTTCTACGGCGGCGCCAACCGAAGTGAACCAAGTGAGACACGACAAAGATGGCCGAAGAAAATGACATTTGACGTACAAATGTTTGAAAAGTCAGTTTCGTAAACAATAGTACTTCGAGGAGCCGCAGTTGTATTTAATTTATTTTGAACTTCTGTTTAACCAATTTAGTTTATTATTATATACCTACCTACAATACAAAATAGAAGCGACGAAAAATATAACGAAGCACATTATAGCAACAAGAAATACTGTGGGACATTGCTGCTTTTGTGTGAAAACAATGCTTCCGTGTCGACCACGGAAGTTTACACCCTGCAGGGAGATGCTCCAGTAGGGTGTGGCTGTGAAGCTATGTTGCAAAACATGCTCCACTTCCTATCCTGCCTTATTTGTCCTACCCAAAACATGCAGTCAAAGTGACCTCTGCGCTGCCACCGACGACAACGTGGAAGTGGCAATATTTTGAGCCAACAAGATCTAAAGTAAAAGAGAAGAAATTTAGGGAGTAGTTCATTAATAAAAAGCTTGTATACAAATATCAGTTTATTTTTATAATACTTGTACGCACCGGGACTTACAGCTTAGTACGGCTGTTATTCCAAATGCATACAGTGTGGCTAAGTTTGTAACAATTGAGCCTGGTATCTATGGTTACCTCACCCTACTGATTATAAACCTACAGCAACTACTTAACACCCTAGTTATCCTAACACCCTAACCTATCATACAAGCCTACGGGAGACCTACGGGAACAGACAGAATTTGGGTAGGAATAGGGGTTTGTGTACGTCGTGCAATGTGTACACAGGAAATAGTTTTGTCATTGCCGGTCCCACAGACTCATAGAACTGGTGATGGCTAAAGGTGTCTTGGCCATAGTGAGAGGAATTATGGAAGATGAATGAAACTCTACTCCAGCTTGATGACTAATTTATTCATTTACTAATTACTAATTTATGTGGAACGAATGTATGTCGCTCTTGATGCTGACGCTGGCGTATGTAACTCTTGCCTGTTCACGGCTGAACAATACTCTAAACTCTAATTTGGCTTCTAAAACTTGTGCAAGTAGAACAACATTTTTAAAATGTTTGCTTTTCATTTGCCATCTGTGCCATCTCTTCTGTAGGCCGTTTCATTTTCTGCTATTCGTAGTGAAGCACCATCCTTACTAGTCCTATTGACCTGAAATACAAAACTAATGTTATAAATTCTTTCTCTTCATTATCCTATTTATACTGATTTAATTAATCAGTAGCGGCATCAAAATAACAGTCATTATTATTCTTATGGCGGGTTTTTTTTTGTAACAATGAGTTTTGTACAGGCAAACGAAGTTCTTCGTAAAATTGTAAATTGGATAGGCACCTAATTCGTAAATCATGCCAGGCTGCCCCTGTTTAGCGTTAGTGCTTGTGTCAGTGTTTTTATTTTCTATTATGGAGACCTCTCCCTGACCAATTCTTCCAAAAAATCTAAGGATTAGAAGCAAAAGCAAGCATAAGTATAAGAAATTGAGAATGTTTACAAAACATAACTTACTTTGAACACATTTTAGCTGTAACAGTAGGTACACACCTTATCCTCCTCCAACCAATATTCAATTCTTTGCCCTTTATTGCAACTAGTCTCCGGTCTTAATTTCATTTATTTTAAATACAAAAAAAATATTCAAAAGTTTTTTAGTTTGACACATACAATATCAAATTCATTCATTGACATATTCATATTGTTTCCATGACGACCATGACGTTGTCGCGTCAAAACTGTTGAAACTACAATAAACAACAACTACTAACCACACTACTAACAATAAATTAGTTTTTCATACGTAATAATGTCTATGGACACAAATATTCGGTTCGTAGACAGATATTCTCGTATGCCGATTTAATGTGTTGGCCAATTTGTTGGATGACTTCATTATAATGAAGGACAGAGGAGGAGTAGGACATTCTAGTTATAGAACGTTTATGAAGCGTTTATGAATACAAAATTTTATCGAATGTTTTAAAGGCCTATTGAGCATTTTAACTAATGAATGGTTTAAACCTTCAATAGGCTTTTTTATGAATAAGACCGAAAGTGTTTAAAATATGGAAATTGAACAAAGTGCATGTATTAATGAAAAAAGTGACGCAGAAATATTGAAAAAAAAAAAGAGTAATATTAATTAAATTAATAATTGATTTATTTCAACGTTAATATTCAAGTTTTCACTTCTGCCGGCACTCCCGGAGTGCAACCCGTCTTTTTTTTTTTTTGTAAATCGAACAAATAGGGTGCATATGCATTGTTGTAGGCAAGGACGTTGTTGTAGGTAATGGTCAAAAGATGTGTGATGGATTAAGGTCGAATTCCGCGGCCGACTGCTGACCTTAGCTGCAGACTGCACTGCGGCGACCT
Organism: Amphipoea lucens; assembly: GCA_947508005.1. NCBI lineage: Eukaryota > Metazoa > Arthropoda > Insecta > Lepidoptera > Noctuidae > Amphipoea > Amphipoea lucens. The sequence goes on from OX382375.1 coordinate 11,633,357, forward strand.
CAGTTTATTATATGAAAGTGACAGGCCGCGCTGTCGCCGTGCTCGCAATCAATTTCATAGAGATTCATAGAAACAAGTGCCGCAGTGCAGTCTGCAGCTGCGGTCTGCAGTCGGCCACGGAATTGCAGCTTTAGCGTCCTAACTTTTTTACTATTATTACAGTTTCCCAAAAAATGAAGACATGCGACAAAAATGGCTCAGCAGTATACATGTCAAGCAAAAAATTACCAAAAATTCAGTCGTATGCAGTCGTCACTTCGAACCTTCCTGCTTTTATACTGCTAATTCTCGTCAATTATTAAAAGCCAATGCTATACCCACGATTTCTCCTGTGGTAAGAATATTTTTTTATTGTAAATATTAAATTTTAAGTACTGGTTTTATATTTGTTTATATGTGTTGCCGGAAATGTGTGAAAACTACACATTGTGTACTATTCCTAGGACAGTAGGGTATACTACGGTAGGGGTATGTTACCCTTTTGTCAGCCTAATTATATACATTTTCGGTAACAGTGCAGATATAACTTGTCATTCAGTAAGCATGAGAAACTGTGAATGCACTTTGCACCTGACCTTATCTAGGGCAATGCCGGGGCGGACTGATAGTCCTGGGATCGCTAGTAATCATTTAAATTATTTTTTGTTAAGACTGAGCTAGTATACTTAATATATTTTCATGTTTATTTTACAGGCCAAAGAAAAAAAATTGAAGTTCTTAGTAATATATTGCTACAACAGCCACAATCAGTCACAGATGAAGAGAAAGTCCTGCATCCTTCTGCCTCTATAGAAATACCTATTATTGCTGGGACAAGCTCTTCAAGCAATATAGAAGAACCTCCAAGGAAAAAGTTCTGTTCAATCGTAAAAGAAGTTGGTATTCAAACAGTACCTTTCAAATGTATTAGCCCTGTAGAAGATGTTTTAAAGAGAAAGGTAAAATTATTATCGCAAGGGCTAAATAGGCGTGACGCAAAATTGAAAAACTTGCAATCGCTTTTATTGGTACTCAAGAAAAAGTGTAAAAATTTTGATGAGGTGGAACAAAATATAAAAAATAATTTTAGTAACATTCACACTCTATTGAACACAGATAAAAGCAACAAAGGTCGAAGATATTCCGATGATGTAAAAAAATTTGCTTTGTCTTTATACTTTTATTCCTCAAAAGCATACTTATTTGTGAGAAATCACATTTGTCGGAAAGATTTGGTCTGCACTATTCCACCACCGCACTTTAAATTCACCAAACGATTCTTTTTTTACCTTGGTCCATATCTGTATAACAAACTTAACGCTAACATACCTATTTATAGTCTACCTTATTCTAAATGCAAAACTGTGGTCCGTTCTTTTCTTCTTTTAAAAACCTATGATGAGACTGAGGATCTTTTAAAAACACTCTCATAACTTCTCGTTTTTGGCACAATAACCGTTTAATCATCCCATAGTTATATCACAAACACACCCTCACACACATGCACACACCCCCTCATAAACACTTGCTCACACGAATAGCAAACACGCACACACACGCAGTACACAAAAATCAAACACTCACTCATACTCAAACACGTCCCACACAAAACAATCTCATTTTTACCATTAATTTATAGTTTTTTACTTTATAATTTTTTTTTTTTCTTTCCTCCGAATCTGTAACCAACTAAAGTATTAATTTTTGTATAGACTTATTCCATTAATCAACGTAGATAATAATGTATGAAAGTTAACTAACGACTTGTTTTGGGAGACAACACGTAGCACTATGCTCAATTTATTTTGTAATATCATTATAGGGAGGCAAACTGTTTCTCCTTAATACAGGTTGCACAGCTACCTAGCTAGGAGAACAGTAGTTCACCCATACATATATTTGTTAGTATAAGTTCTACGCATGCTTAAGTATTTAACTTTAATATGTACATACCGCAAATACCCTTTATGCAATAAATATTTTTATTATTATTATTATTATATTAGTTTATCACATCCTGTATTGTTGCGAAAAATGCTTGCCACGCATGAGTGTAACGTTGGCTTCATATCGGAAGTTTTTGAGTATTTAAAATTATCGATTAAAGAATATGAGCTTCAAAATGTAGCCCTAATATATGATGCAATGTCAATAAAATCGGAAGAGGTCTACGAAAAGTATAAAGACAAAAAATGGGGATATGTAGATTTAGCAGGCATTATCACAGATGAATCAGACCAGTTAGCTACTGAGGTACTGGTTTTGCAAATAGTCTCATATAAACGAAAATTCAAATGCCCCATTGGATATTTCTTTATTTCTAAAATTTCAGCTGCCATACAGCCACAATTAATATTTACAGCTATATGTATGTTACATGATGTAGGTATAACAGTTCGAAGCCTAACATCTAATGGAACAAATCGACACCAGCAATTTATACTACGCTAACTCGAAATTTAGGAAAAAACGTTTTTTTATGCCAAGTTGCTTAAAATGTGCTTTTACATATGTAATAAAAAAATCGTGAAGAAATATACAAAAATAAGAAAGTTACAAATCTTATAAAACGCTAAGTAAAGGTACTTTTTGAAATCACTCGATTTATTTTACGCCAACTATTATTAGCGGAGTGTCCGCGGGGAGGGGACGCACCGCTTGTTTGTTTACATTAGTCTAACGACACTTGTCGCTGTGTTAGATGTGATTGCGCGGTTTTAAAACTTTAGCAGTTAATCATAATAGATAGTGTTATTGTAACCAGTTATTTAAACTATTGTTAGTGTTATTTTATTATTACAAAAATGTCTCGACAACGAGCTAAACATTTAGTGGAATTAACAAAAAAGGAAGAATATTCATTGATGAGTGTTGATAAAAATAGTGAGATATCGCTTCATACTGTCGAAAGAGGTTAGTTTAATGTGTTATTAAGGACTATTAACGTATGTTAAAGTATATAAATATGTTTTATAGTAATACGCTAGGTTTTTTTGAAAATTGGAGCCACTTTGGTCCAAGTCCGTGCAACACTACGCTAACTCATAGTTAGCGTAGTTTAGTGCGTTCGTGTGCACACTTGTTCGTTTGTAAAATGAACTACTTAGCGACTTTTACGTAGTAAATACTTATGTTTAACGTATTAATTAGTTTATTAATGGTACGTTGACTATTCTTTTTTGTAAGTAATGTTTTTTATAAAAATATTGAAATATGATTTCAATACATTATACCTATTGTTTTAGAATCGTCGCCATTACCTGCTGAAGTTGATAATCCTGAATTCGTGTCTTTATATGAGCACGTCATGTTTGATGAGCCTATTCAAGAGCATGATTATTCTATGTCCAGTTCTGCAAGCCGAGATATAGTTAGTTACAAATATGATGCCGTATTACAAGATATAAAAGACATGGACAAAAAAGTACATTCCAAGTACACATACATAGTAAATAATATTGTATATTAAAAATAGAAAAATGAATTAATACGTTGTTTTTAACCTCTCTGAACTCGTCAGTGTTTATTTCAAAATATTTAGTAATGCATGATGAATTCAAAGTACCGTTTGTCAACTTCCGCCATAGTGGACCATAGAGAAAGATAAATATATTAATGGGCGTTCCATACCATGCATACTACTTGTAGACATGTGACGTGGACGACAAAATGCTCATATTAGGAACATTTTATTCTTACGAAACTATCTTCATTGGTATTTGTTGCATTTAATAAAATTATCTTTTCATAATATTGATGCGTAAGATAGTTTTTTTTTTTATATTTCACACACAAAAAAAATCATAAGACGGAACGCGTTTACTTATTTGACAATGACAATGTGCGTTGTCTATGTCGAATGTCAATGTAATGAAATAATCACAAAGTACTTTTTGATTGGAATTATGCATATTCTTCATTGCGTACCTACTGTGTTTATGTTTTTGCGAATATTCCTATTTGTCCCCTGCTTATTCCTACGGACTGATACCTTCTACCACTCAATTACCTTGCTATTAACACTGGACTCTGATTTGCATTGCGTTTCGGATTTGTTTTGTGGATCAATATGAGGTGCATTAACTGCGGAATAGCCATGCAAAGGTTGCAGAGGCATCTCATATCCTCGCTTTCTGCACACCATCAAACAAGAGTTTCGCGTTGGATAACCAATGCTCAAACCGAGGAAGCTGTCTGTTGGAAGCTATTTTAGGGTACTATTGTAGTTGCCTTGTAGGAAACAGGACCATTAGTTGTTGTTGTCACGTTATGACAATTATCTGGTACCTTGGTTGGGCAAGACACCAAAACAATATCCAAGTTCCAGCTGGATTTTTAGACAACATATTATTAACAATTCGAGAATATTAAAACAATCTAACAAAAGGCTAATCTTTCTTGAAAACCATAATTACAATTGTAAAACAATAATATATAAATATGCTTGTATTTTTTAACATGTCTGGTTATGTTTAAAGCAGCTATTTATGTAATTACTAAAGCCCTATACTTACACTTAATCCAGGTTACTGTATTTGTGAAATAAAAATTCTCTATTTTATACAAGCTGGTTGATTGACCTCACTCGGTATCTTCATTAACACTATCGCTGCAATTTATGTTATTTAGGTAGACATTTAAGATATAATAATTATAATATAGGTAGCAAAATATTTTTATTATTTTCTCTAATAAATAAATACTTCGCCGGAATTCTCATATCTTGTTTCAGCTGTACAGTATTTTGTTCAGTCCTGAAACCCCTCTTTCACGTTCCTTCATGACACACATAACCAGTTGAATGCCGTAATTACAGAAACAACAAAAAAACCCATTGTGACTCCCGTGGATCCACGATACTGTTAACGAAGGGTTAATGGACATACAGGGTTATTGGAAAAACACCAACAACCTCTTAAGAGGTCATTGTATTTTCCACGCACAACGGAAATAAATAATTATTTTTACTCTTTTGCTTTATTTTGTGCTTCTCTTTTTTATAGTATATTGAACTACCTATTTAAAAAAATATAAAGGTAATCTGTAAAAATGTACTTTAAAGAAAACTATTAATTTCGAATATACTTTGTTAATTGTTATTATGACTGCCTCGTTGGTCTAGTGGTCGCAAACGCTACTGCTGAGCATGAGGTCCTGAGTTCGATTCCCAGGTCAAACAAAGAGATATAAACCCCATATCTCTCTCTTAATTTTTTCATCAGGAATTTCTCAGTAGTAGCCCGGAGTCTGGACTTGTGCGCTTGATGGCAATCAGCTCGCCCATGGGACTCAAAATAACTGGTGAAATGTGGTTGTACTACACCTCTGACCAACCCTTCGAGGAATATATAGGCGCGATGTTATGTTATGTTTGTTATTATTGTCACATTTTTTGAGACTATCACCCAGTTTCATAAAAATGTTAATCAATATGCAGTTTAAAATCCTTCATTTAGGTGGCCATCACTTTGTTTAAATGCTTAATAATATTAAAACCATATCAGTTATACGTAATAATATAATTCACAACTGTTCGCTATTTTAAAGCGCCTTTAAGTGTTTTAATAGCAAAATTATAATCTATGCACCTTATTGCTAGCGATCTGATTAAAAGGTTTAATGAAACTGTTTTTTGTCTGGTTTGTTGTACTGACAAGTTCTCCGAGTTTTTTATTTGTAGCAATTTAATGAGCAAATATTCACGAATATAAAACACCAAAAATCATAGGTGTACAATAAATTCGATAACTATGCCGACGTCCTTACAAAAACTGGCCATGTCCTTTAAACGACTTGGGGGCTCCTAATACTCCACTTAATATTTATTCACCAAACGTTATAACTTCTATCCAAAAACCTTCTCCATTGGCATTAACTCCAGCAAGTATTGAACCTTTGTTTTCGGTCGTCACTAATGACCCTTCTGACAGCATAGATAATACCCCCGTACCTTCACCCTATTGTGATTTTTCGGAATCTTCACATAGTTTAAATGATACTTTGTTGCCGATCCCTTGCTACAAGGAGACTGAAGATAGAACATTGACACCTGAAATCGGTACATCCGCCCAGGAAAGTCTTCTTGATTCGCATATGGATAACGGCCTCACCAATAATACAGATTCAGTAGCGGCAATATCTACTCCGTGTAATTCAATTTCCTCGCCTGCAACGTTCAATGATAGTGACTATTCTGCAGTATCGACCCCAAAAAATACTAAACGTAGATAAAAAAAAAGGACTGATGTGGGTCTCAAACGTCTTAAACATGAAAATGAATGGATAGCCAGAAAGAGAAAACGTTTGTGTAACACAGGACTGGAGTATACAACGTCAAAAGGAAAAACTAAAGCAGCAAGAAGTATTAAAGTCAGTTGTGTCAATTGTCGTGTGCAATGCTATAGTAAAATAAGCCACGAGGTTCGTGTTGATCTGTTTGATAAGTTCTGGGGTACTGGTGATCACGCGAAACAATGGGAAATCATAGCCAAATATGTGATACAAAAAAGTAAAAAGACTGCCACTAATGTTGAATGTGAAGCCAGTCGTCGATCACACACTTTGCATTATCATCTTCCCATAAATTCTGACAATGGCACCACATTACAAAAAGTTTGCAAAACAATGTTCTTGAACACATTCGATATTAGTAAAGATTTTGTTTATACTGCAATACGAAAAATCCAAGAAATCAATGATTTTACTGATGTTACTGATGACAGAGGTCGGCATAAAAACCGTAAATATATAATTTCAAATGAAATGAAGCAGAGTGTCATAGATCACGTTAATTCTTTCACCCCTGTCGAGTCTCACTACGTTAGAAAACGTACGAGTAAAAAATACTTAGATCCTTCTTTATCTTTTTCGAAAATGTTTAAGTTGTATGTTGAGTGGTGTGCTGATAATAATTATAATTTTAGAGTACAAACAGTAAGACAGTATAGGGATATAGTTAATGCTAATTTGAAGATAGGCTTTCATTTACCAAAAAAAGACCAATGCGACCTCTGTCATCAGTACAAAAATACACCTAGCCCTACAGATGAATTGAAAGAAAACTTCACTAAACATCAGACAGAAAAAGAAATTTCTCGTAAGTTAAAATTAGAAAATAAACTGCTAGCTACCTCTAGTAACAATGTAGCTTGTATTGTATTTGATTTTCAAAAAGTTTTAAGCTCACCACATGGTAATATAAGTGTTTATTACTATAAGCGTAAGCTCAATGTATACAATTTTACAATTTACGATATGGGATCAAAAGAAGCATTTTGTTATATGTGGGACGAGCGAACGGCTAAGAGGGGGGCCAATGAAGTTGCCAGTTGTTTATATGATTTTTTTAATAAATTAGCTTCTAAGGGAGTTAACGAAGTCAACCTATGGTCAGACAACTGTGGGGGACAAAATCGTAATCGTATCGTATACTATATGTATTTATTAGCTGCACAAATGTTTAAAATGAAGATTAGCCACCATTTTATGGAAAAGGGCCATACACAGAATGAGGGCGACTCAGTTCATGCTTTGATAGAAAAGACTGCAAGAGGTAGAGAGGTATATTCGCCAGATGAATGGTATTCACTAGTGCGATGGGCAAAAGTCAATGGGAATCCTTATATTGTTATCGAGGTCAATCAAAACGTGATATTTGAAGGTACCTACAAATATTACTATCTACATAATTTTACCTGGAATTTATAAAATTCAACGTGTATTGTAACTTGTGGCACAGGGCGATGTATAGTACGCTAGAAGTATATAATTTGACGGCTTTTAATACGAAATCTGCCAGAGACGCATGTACTGGTTAAACAAAGCTAACTTAAATAACTTGTTATTCAGCATGATAAATTACAATAATATATCTTGTGGGTGTATATAATACCCTAAAATTATGATTAATACACAAAATACTGTAATTTTTTTATTGCAACGTAATAAAAATAACACTTCTTTAGTACTACGACCTCCCGTACTACACTACGCTAACATTAGTTAGACGTGTATAACATGTAACATTTTATTGATGAATTACGTATATATACGGCTAACTCGTGCTAAATCAATAAATATAAATAATTAAGGAAAAATAAATATGACATATTACAATGAATAAATTAACTATTAAGCATACCAAATTTCAAATAAGTATCTTAATTAATGTAAAAGTTATCACGTTTTTCCCTTTAAACGCCTCTACTGTAAAGTACGCTTTTTTGAGTTAGCGTAGTATAAATTGCTGGTGTCGAAATGTTAATGTTAAAACATATGAACTGTTGGGCTGTAATTTCAGTGATACAGATAATATGACTACTAATTTTAAGCACCCTAAAAAAGATACCAGAATACACTGTATTTTTGATCCAGCTCATATGGTAAAACTTTGTAGAAATATTTTTGCTGAGACAAAGCTAAGTTCTCCTACGATATTGATTTTAACTTTTTGAAAGAATTGCACAAATTATAAGAGGAAGAGGGTTTGAAACTCGCCAATAAATTAAATGCTAATCATCTTAATTTCATGGGGAAAAAAATGAATGTCAAACTTGCAGTGCAGTCATTAAGTTCTTCCGTCGCTGATGCTATCGACTTTTTAAGAACTAGTGGCAATGAACATTTTCAGGGCAGTGAAGCAAGTACTGAATATATCAGAATGATTGATATAATTTTTGATTTACTAAATGCAAAGTCACCCATTGCCACTGGTTTTAAGTCTCCGTTGCGTCTTAGTAATGAAATGTTCTGGGCCAAAACTTTTTCTGACACAAGAGAATATTTAAAAACACTTTCTATTGATAATCAAAATATTCTATTAAATCGCCGAAAGATGGCAAGTTTTGGCTTGATCGTTGATACATGTAGCTGCCCAGAAGCAAAAGATCTTTTGAATGACAGATCATTAGTTAGATTATTTTCTTCCATATAAATTCTCCCAAGATCATTTGGAAATGTTCTTTTCATGTATTCGATTGCTGGGTGGTGGAAATAACAACCCTAATGCCTTGCAATTCAGGTATGCTATACGCAAACTTCTGTTTCGAAATAGTGTCAGACCTAGCATAAACGCAAATTGCACGGACGATGATTTTGAACTTTCGCCAATTTTAGAGTTTCGTAGCAAGAAAAGAATTATTGAGAAAAATCTAGAGGACGATGTCTCACAAGACGAAAATGAAGTAGAAGTCTTGTTTAATTATATGCAGTCGTCAAATATATCTGATTACAAAAAAAATATCCTTTATTACATTGCTGGTCATTTTGTAAACAAACTGTTGAATAAAATAACTTGTCAGCACTGTCGCGACGCGCTAATTATTACGAAAGATAATTTTGATCACTCATATTTTGTGGATATTACCAACTTTTCATCTTTTACTGCATTTGTTGACAGGGGAGCCTTAAAGTACGTTTCTAGATTTGCCTTTGAGGTGATAAAGAGTTGCGAACAATTATTTATGTCGGAAATGGCCAAGAAGTCATTCCGACACACCAGCAAAAACGTAATTTTAATAATGTTAATGCAACTATTTGCTACCAAATTGAAACATTTGTTTTCTCCGGCCCACCCTATAGGTACTATCTGCACTTGATGAAGAGCCACATGAATTACAATTGGTGAAAGCTTTGGCCAACTCATATTTAAAGAAGAAGGGTCACGTCCCATAGAAAATTTACCCAGGCCCGACACAAAAGGAACGCATCTTAGTTATTTTGTTATATTAAATATAACAGAAATAAATTAACACTATTCTGAATATCAGTGGCTATCACCCATATATTGCCATTTGATTTTGGTAAGGCAAAATATTTTAAAATATTTTTTTTTTAATGAATAGCAAATATATCCATTTAAAATGACGCCAATTTAGATAAAAATACAAAAATAGACAGCTGGAGGCTTAATTTATTGAGGCATCCACAGGCAAGCCCGGTTAGGCAGACGATAACCTCAAAGTTAAACTGCGAGATGTCATTAAAAAAATTTCAAATAAAATTGGCTTTCTGTGTTGTGATCTGTGCATTTTTTAACCGACTTCAAAAAAGAGGTTCTGTATTAGACCCGTATGTATGTATGTATGTTTGTATGTCTGCGATTTTCTCAAAAACTAATAAATCAATTTTGATAATTCTTTCACTAATGTAATCTACATACTTTCAGAAAGGTTTTAGTATATAATGCATTAGGTAATTATTCTTATGTACGGAGTTATATGCATAAATCTACTGCATCTCCGGCATTTCTATGTGAATTTGGACGATTCTTCTAGTCAGTGTCTTCAATTCTTCAATGCACTAGTGTTAATTGGATTTGTGTGGGGTAGGTACAACTAATAAGTAAAAAATAAAAACTTTTTTACAAAAAAACAACCAACTTGAAAAAAAAAACACTACAAAGTGATACACAACTTTAATTTCGGAAGTCGGTGTCTAAAAACGAAAATGCGGAACCAACGACACCGACTTCCGAAATTAAAGTTATTTATCACTTTGTAGTGTTTTTTTTTTGAAGTCAGTTGTGTTTTTCTAAATTGTTGTATCGTCATTGAATTACCTACATACAATTACGAATTTTGTAGGTAAATAGGTATTAAAATAAAATTGTATATAGCCTGAACAAAAACACAAGGCAATATTTTGGTGTTAGCCATTGATTTGGAATATAAAAAATATATATTTTAGCTATATTTAAAATAACAAAAAAACTGAGATATGTCTCATTCGTGTCGGGTCTGAGTCACAAATGACCGTTCTTCTTTGAAAATATTTCATCAAACGAAATTAAATTCATTACGAAATTTCAGCAGTAAAATTGGACTTCGACAAAAACTAACTAAAACCATATTATTTAGTCATGTTTAAGATAGATCCGCCGAGGAGCAAAACCAACATTCGGTACAGGGGTGCTAGTTTTGACATACATTTCAGTGAAAATCTGAATTTTAAATTATTCTAATTCTGTATTGACATTATAGGCCGAGGCACGAAACTGTGAGCTTGACCGTTGAGTGGAGAGGATACTGCGCAGCCTAAAGTATCGTACTTTTGACTTCTGCGCATTAACTGACTGGGACACAGTTTCGTGCCTCGGCCTATATAATTGTTAAGATGTAAAGTGTGATAGATTGCTTAGCCTATTCACAAAAGTACTCACATATTTATGTTAGCAAAACGTAATGTCAACAGAATTATAAATGTTTCTAAAACAGCTTACGGACATACAGCTAATAACACAGGCTGCCACGTTTGTAAATGCAATTCTCTTGGGTATAACTTTAGTTCATGGTACTGAATCTTATAGCATTGCTCTTTTTACCTGATATCAACTTTGTTGTTCCACTCTAGTAGGTTTTGGAGTCCAGTATTATTTTTAAAAATTTCAATACTAAAAAAGACTATGCTATATGGATTCAGTACGAGGGCTGCTATTTATGTATCCGGAACTGGCCAGTTACAGAACAATATTAAAAAAGTAATTATAACATTTAAAAATGGAACTCTTTGGCTGAAAAATACAATTTGTTTCATGTAGCTGTCATTTGTTTTCCTTTGTGGCGTCATTTTGAAAATTTTGTGACTTTATCACTATGGATTTAACTCGTGAAAATGTTCTTGCTATGATTTATTACGATTTTCGGCGAGGGCTAACTCAAAAACAGTGCATCGATCAACTCACTTCGACTTTTGGGGACGAAGCACCATCGAAAACGACTGTGTATCACTGGTATAGTGAGTTTAATCGTGGGCGGTCTGTGCTCATGGACGAATTTAAAGAAGGTCGTCCTAAATCGGTTGTTGTACCTCAAAATATTGATGCTGTGCGGGAACTAATAATGCAAGATCGTCATGTTACATATCGCGAGATAGAGGCGTCTCTGGGCATAAGTATGACGAGTATTTATAAAATATTACACGAACATTTAGCTGTAAAAAAAATTTGTTCACGTTGGATTCCGCACAACTTGAGAATTGACCAAAAACGGACTCGTGTGGATTGGTGTAAAAAAATGTTACAAAAGTACAATCAAGGTGCGTCAAAAGCTGTCTATAATATCTACACAGGTGATGAAACTTGGATATATGCGTATGATCCTGAAACTAAACAACAATCTACGGTTTGGGTGTTCCAAGATGAGCCGAACCCAACAAAAGTCATTCGTTCAAAAAGCACTTTGAAGCAAATGGTCGCTTGTTTTTTTGGTATAAATGGACATGTGGCTACAGTACCACTAGAGCATCGTAAAACAGTTAATTCTGAATGGTACACGAGCATTTGTTTGCCAGAAGTCTTTAAAGAAATAAGAAAGAACAACCGACAACGCCGAATCCTTCTTCATCATGACAATGCTAGCTGCCACACATCGGCTGAAACAACTCGGTATTTGGAAGGTCAAAAGATCGAATTAACGGGTCATCCGCCGTACAGCCCCGACTTGGCTCCCAACGACTTCTATTTATTCCCAACCATAAAGAATAAATTACGTGGTCAACGTTTTTGAAGAGGCCGTTGATGCGTTCAAAATGCACGTTTTGGAGATACCTCAATCTGAATGGAAAAAGTGCTACGAAAATTGGTTCCAACGTATGCTTTGTGCATCGCTCATCATGACGAATATTTTGAAAAGCAATAAAACCATAATAAATGCTATATGTTTGTTTCACTTTGTTATTCCGGATACATAAATAGCAGCCCTCGTATCACGGACTGATGCTGTCTCCAAGAAGTTTGCGCTTATGAATGTGACACCGTGTATAATTTATAAAAAATGAATCTGCGACGACTGTAGTTTTCATGGTCGGGAATAAAAGTTCTAATTTATATTGTGTTACTTACTTTAAAAACACTCATTTATGTTGTGTAACTTTAAAAGCACTAATTTATGTTGTGTTACTTAAAAAGTATTAATTAATGTAATGTTTAAAATAAATAAATAGGTACCTTGTACGACATTCGTATTATTTCCTAAACCTCCTTAAGGGCGTGCGCTGCGTTACGCGTACACTACGCGCGTAGCGCTCGCGGCATACAAATCGCACGCGCGTAGACCCGCCGCACGCAGCGTTGTTCTATAGAGAAGCATGAAACTGGCGAAACATACACTACGCGCGTAGTGTACGCGTACGCAGCGCACGCCCTTATGCCCAGCAGGCTTACTAGTTTAGGTCGCGACTAGCTCGAGAATGTGTCAAAACGCGACATTGATATATCTGTCTCTTTCTGCGCGGTACTGTGAGAGAGTGACGGATGGTCTCTGTTGCGGTGAGATAACTATTTTGCAAGTAGGTAGCAAATTAAATAAGTCTCACAAAACCAAATCTTATAGTCATCTTATTAAAAAGAGACAGCCAGCCTCCATACTACCTATCTCGCTCGGCTCGTTTTTTTGCTGTCAGTTATCAGTCCTGTTTGGTTATAACGTCCTTGAAATTACCTAACTTTAAAAGTTGACGAATCTGTGACTTAGCCTCTAAGATAATATTAAAGTCATTTTCTGCATAAAGAATGTCATCTACATATGTAAAATTTTCTAAAATGAATGAAGCTAGCGGGAACTTGTCCTTGTTTTGTGCTGCTAGTTCAGCAGCTAGTGGTGCTGTTAGTAGCAGTGATGAAAAGACAACGAGTAGCCAGATAATTCGAACTCTTCAACCCATATGTAACTGTGTCAAGCCTTATACATTGGATTGGCTCATCGGGGCTATCTCTCCACAGTATATTTTGCAAAGAGGTATGCTCTGGTGTTACACGTATATTTCTAAACATTTGCTTTATGTCAGAGGTAAATGTAAAATTACCACAACGAAACAGTAATATTATTTCAAACAAATCTCTTTGTACAATGGGCCCATTTAGAAGCAAATAATTAAGTGACACTTTTTTGTTAGTTTTCATAGAGCCATTAAACACTGTGCGCAGCTTAGTGGTTTTACTGTCAGGCTTCAAGACTGCATGATGAGGCAGAAAATATATAGCATTTTTGTTTAATTCGTACAGTCTAATGTTTACATACTGATCATGATGCAGATTTAAATATTCATGAATGAACTTTTGGTACTCGGAGAAGAGTTTGGGATCTTTATGTAATTTATTCTCTAAGTTTAAAAATCTTTTTAATGCTAGAAAGGAGTCACCTAAAGAATCATTGACTTCACTTAGAGGTAATTTCAATAGTAAAGCAACTTCAAAACAATTTCCTTTCAACTGAACAGTTTCTTTAAAAATATATTCACAGAGCTCTTGCTCTGATGATCTTTCATCATAAATTTTTGGAACATCTTCCGTTTTCCAAAACTGACTTAAAGTTTCATTAATATCTGACTCACATGCGTTACATTTGAAACTTACTTGATTGCAAACTTTAGTGTTCTGTTATGTACACTAATTATCGTGCTTGTGTAGTGAGTGAGGGTAAATAAAAGTGGTTACTTTCTACTCACGGTTGTATTGGACAAACACACATCACAAAAACGTTCACAGAAGAAGGGAACAAGTTAGGTACAATCGGTTATACCAATTAGCTGACCCCCCTAAAAATTAAACGAATTTGAACCTTCTGCTTGTTAGCAGTAAGCTTATCGAACTAGAACAACTGGTTCAACGTCTACGATTAATAAAACAGTTATTCGAATTTGATATTTAACACGCAGTGTTAAGGTAGGTATGATCTTGAATATTGTTCTAACTTGTAATGTATTATTGCTAATTTCAACGATTTTCACCATGTTCGTGTGGTCTAGTGGTAGCTACAGTGAGCTGACAAAAGCGTGGTTGTGAGTTCGAAACCAATATATTTTCTGCTACGCGTTTTGTTTTATATATTTTTTTAAGTTATAAATAGTAAATTATAACTTTAGCAACAAAAAAAGCTGAACAGAAATAAAAAACGATATTGATGGTAAAAACAATTTTATTTTATAAATAAAATTATTATAAGAATAAAGTAAATATAACATTTACCTGCTTACAAATAACGTTGTTAACTTCACAGAGTTTAATGTAGTGAATCAACATGTTATAATATTTAGAAATATATAGGTATATATTTCTATTTCATAACAATAACATCACCACATTAAATATCATTGAACTAAATAAAATTACATATATCAATTTGTTTTGTAAGTAGTTATGTTTAGTTATAAATAAGGTTTTGATAAAAACTAGGTATGCGAAATACTTCGTTAGAAATTATAACAATAGTTAATTTAACACACACACTAACACGTTAGTATTGTTTGTGGCCAACACTGGTCACTGAAGTCATTCAGTGGTGCTTTTCAATAGCGAAGTGGAGCACCATTTTTTTCTATTACTTGTTGCAAGCGGTTTCGCATACCGCGCACCATATTTCAACAACAATCACTTCCTCTCATGAATTCCCACATTGATTGAGTAGGCAGAAATGGGTGTTCAGTATGCCTTCTAACAATTGCTTGGTGACGTTCTCACACAGGAGTATACACTACAGGTTTTGGTCCAGGACGATCCTTTTGAATATTCCCTGTCTCTTCAAAACGTCTTAGCCACAATCTGACTGTATTTCTCTGAAACAACACAATAAGCATAATTTTAGTAACGAAGTAAGCATAATTTTTCGAATAAGTTTGCAAAAATACCTTTAGATAAACCACATTAGACCTATAAATGATCTCATAATGAAACAGTTAATTTTCTATTATTCTACATTCACCGGCGTTTTTAAGCCAACAACGAATTAAGGAAGCATAAAAAATAATACACTTACCGCTATATTAAGTTTCCTAGCAATCGCTTTAATACCAACATTCTCCTCATGCAAATATATTATTTTGTATTTCAAATAATCACTCAACTGAGACATGACGATTAAACTATCAAAACCGATAATAATATTTAATAAAAAGGAAAAAGGCGTGGATTTTCGCAACTTAGTAAAGCAATATAAAAATGTTCGCGCGTATTCATTGCTATTTGTGCATAGAATGTCTTGTTCAATTTATTCTTCTACCCCATATTCCTAATATCATTTCAATAGCAGTTTTTGTTGAATACGCATATTGACGTCGAACTACCCACTTATAGAAAAAGGTGAAACGTTTATCGTTTATCAACTTAATTGATATGCTTGTTCTTTACAATAATGCAAGAAATACTTAAAGAACAATTTATATATTGAAAACAAAATTAAACATTGAGACTGGATTTGAACTCGCATCTTGCACATCTCAGCCTTACGCATGAACCACGACACCAGGTTAACTTGGGTAAGACAGATGAAATAAGGTATTAGTTGCAATGACACAAATTATCACAACACTAACCTAACCTTTAAGTCTTGCTGCATAAAAATGAAAATTGCGTAACAAATACCCATAATAGTAAATGACCTAACACCAACATCTTAAAGCTCAAGTTTGCGTATCAAAATTATTTATTGTTTCTGTTCATCGAGTAGTGTTAGTCCGATAAACTCATACATATTGAATAACCTTTAATGTTATGAGCAGAGGGTGCAAAATCGAGTAATTTTTAGGGGGGTCAGTCAATTGGTATAACCGATTGTACACACAATGATAGTCACACGAAGAAGAAAGTCTATATAACAGTTAACAGTTTTTAACATTTCGTTCACTCCGTATACAGAATTACTGAGGTACTGTGATAATCCTGAAGGGTTTCAGAGGTTTACAATACGACCGGGATCAATAATAGTTGCACGGGCTTCGCGTCGCGATAGCGGGATCGGACTAAAGGTCAGCCAAGGTGAACGTACGCGCGCTGTGTCGCGGTCCCCACTCATGCGCATCGACTACGTCACCGCGTGACGTTTCCACTGTACCTTTATGGTATTGTTGTGAACTACATAATTAATAATAAATAATATTAAAATAATATAAGTGCAGATAATATGTTCAGTAGATGTAAGTGTATAATGTATATGTTATGTTTATGTATGTGTGTAGAGGTAATTGTTTTGTGTATGATAAATGTTAAGGATCGCCACAAAACCTTTGTTAAATTATTGTGTGGTAGGGTACCTCCAACTATATATCCAAACTGAGTGTTGACAAGCTGTGGTTGCGGTCTGCTGACCACTGTAGCAGACTGCTGGCGTTCACGCAGCACCGGCAGATCTGAAGGCAGCAGCACAGTATAAGCATGAAGGCTCCTGAGCAGCTGTGTTGGCCACTAGTCTGCCAGCAGCTTTCCCGGGCTCTGTAGGCGACTGGCGTAGCTAACCATGGGACGTTCCCGGGCCAGCATTTTCAAGTGCCAGCGCTCGTTTCCCCATGTAATCCAAGAAGGCTTCTATGGTTGGCTCTTCATCTGCGCTCCTCTCGAGTTGAAATGCACGGGAGGTGTACGCATCTAATTTTCGATATAAAATACACAAAATTACAGCATCCCAAAATTGTACGTTTGGCTCCAAGTTACTGAGAGCGGCAAGAGTTTGTTTTACATTTGACACAAATTTTCTCAAGTTAGATGCCGTTGACTTTGATAGCGGCTTAAGATCTAATAACAAATTAGTGTGCTCATTTATTAATCTATGCTTATTATTATATCTATTATTTACTATTTCCAAGGCTTTTACATAACTTTCACCTGTCAAGGGTAAATTTTTTATTAAGTCATATGGCTCGTTTCTTAAATACGAGCGTAAGTAATACAGTTTCTGAACATTATCAAGACACTTATTGTTATCAATTAACGATTTAAACAGGTTGATAAATGGTACAAATTCTGTGAACTTACCACTAAATATTTGGATGTCAATCGGAGGCAAGTTAACCTTTGGCACTGATTTAGGAGCTGAATGATTGTCACTAGCACTGGCACTGTTACGGCGGTTGAGTTCCCCATCATCGATTGCTGTGATGATGTACAGCTTGGCAAAAAAGAGTCTGACGCGGTGACAGTTGGAACTAAATATCGATGATTGTGGCAACATTGCTTTAGTTGTCAACTGCTAGTACATTCTGTGTCAACAGTGCGTATATCCTAGTCGTTTTTCATAGATTTCTAAAAATTATCAACTTTCGTTGCATATTTAACTATTTAAAATGAATAAAACTATTCGTAGTAGTGGCAGAGCAGTGATTTACCACGTCTTTTCGCGGTGTCTGGCCGAATCTCAAGCGGGACAAGTTTTGTCTGATATCGAGAATGTTTATCAAAGAACTGCCGATATGACAGGTATTTATGTAACATAAATAAGTCATTGTATCTTAAATAAGTATTTATAAATGTTTTCAATGCGTAGTTTTGTTAGTATCACGATTTAAAGTAACTTTTAGTCTTGTTTACAGAAATTGAAAATTAAGGTTATGTTTTGAAGTTTGACAAGTCTCGTATACGCTAACCTCCATGATTGATACTTGAAGATAATGAACATGGAATTAATAAAATACAGTTATTATTCTTTTTGTTTTAGGTAAATCTGTCAACACAGTAAGAAAAATTGTTGAGGAAGGTGAAAAAAATAATGGTATTTTTTCAACACCGGGAAAACATCGCAAAGGTCGCCCAAAGAAAAAATTAGATGATTTCGATTTATGTGCAATTAGACAAAAGGTTCATTTCTTTTACACTGTGAAAAAGCAGGTACGTTTTATTCTTATACTACTCCCGATTTCATAAGTTTAAAAAAAGCAGATTTAAAACAAAATACCATGTTTCAGGTGCCTACACTGAGAAATTTACTGCCGGTAGTTAGAGAGGACTTGGGTTATGATGGAAGCCGTGAACATCTCAGAAAGATATTACACTCTCTGGGTTTTTCTTATAAGAAATGTAAAACAGACAGATCGTCTCTAATAGAGAAACCTAACATAGCAGCAAAGCGAGAGCAATATTTGAAAATTATTATGGATAACAGAAACCTGCCTCCAAAACTACAAAAAGAAATAATATATTTGGATGAAAGTTATATTCACTCATCATACAAGTTGAAAAAATGTTGGCAATCAGTTGATGTCAGCGGAGTGAAACACAACATATCAAAAGGCAAGAGATATATAATTGTACATGCTGGGAGCGAGAAAGGATTTGTTCCAAATGCCCTTTTGATTTTCAGTGGCACAAACAAAAATGAAGACTATCACTCGGAAATGAATAAAACTAACTTCACAAAATGGGTCACTGAAAAATTAATCCCCAACCTAAGAGAGCCTTCCATTATTGTAATGGATAATGCTCCTTACCATTCGGTGGTCTTGAACAAAGCACCAACTAGCGCTTCAACAGTTGCTGAGATAAAGTTATGGTTACTGCAAAATAATATACCTTTTGATGAGTCTCTCCGCAAACCTCAATTATTAATGCTAGTGAAGCGGCATAAACCAGAGCCCATTTATGAAATTGACCAAATTTTAGGAGATCATGGTCACACTGTGGTACGCCTTCCGCCTTATCATTGTGACCTCAATCCTATTGAACTAATTTGGGGAATTGCAAAGCATAAAATTGCTTCAGTCAATGTTGGGTCCATTGATATAAAGGTATGTAGCCTAGTTTATATAATTATGCATATTTAATGTTGCTATGTAAGATATAGTTAACGTTTAATTATTTTTTATAGGTGGCTGCTGAACAAGCATTTTCAAACATTACTGCCGATTCAGAGATGTAACTTATCTAAGATACAAGTATCTGAAATACAGATACAAAATACGTATCATGTATCTGTATTTCAGATATTTTTTTTTGAAATTCATTTTGTATCTTGTATTTAAATACCTGTTGTTTGATGTCTTAGTATTTTGTAGATACTATGTTTGCTAAAATACTTTTAGTAATTGGTGATTCTATTGTGACATCTTAGGTGACATTAATTTTAAATATTAATGTTGTCGTAGATAAAACTGAACGCGCTATTGAATCTTTATTCTTTTAGGGCCGAATTGGTAGGTGGCGTGGCAATTCTTTCTTTCTACAAAATTTTACTGGCTACGCCCCTTGACTCTTGTCGTTTTTAATTATTCCGCATAATAGTCTGTGTTTAACCTTTTTATTCAAATACAACACCTGTTTGCCAAGTTCTGCCACTGTGGAGCGACTCTTCTCATTTAGGGGCATGATCATGAGGCCTCATCGAAGAAAAATGAGTGATAAACTGTTTGAAGAACTAGTTTTACTTAAGTCTCAATTAAAACTTTAAAAATATAATATTATGTTGTGTAACGTTTGCGCAATCAACGCGATTTACATGTAAAAAAATAAACATTCATTAATAAAAATGGTTTTTTTTTACAACAGTATTTTATCTATAAAAATTATTCGAAAGATACGTACTTTATATCTAGTATTTCAGATACCATTACAGAAAGTTATTTGCATCTGGTATCTGAAATACTTAATTTAACCTTTTGAACGCCAATGTCGGCTATAGCCGACATGAGCAAGCGTGCCCTGTGCGCCAACGACGGCTATACTCGACAAAAAACAGGTCGCAGAAAAATACAAAATAAACCTATTAAATCATTACTTTTATGTATTTTATTGATACACCTTGAAAGCTGAATGTCTAAACATTATTTAGTTGCATACAGTAAACAAAAATGCATATTCCTCATTTAAATATTTGATGATAAAAAGTAAAATAATTTATGGTTAAAAAAGTAAGTCCCATGACGCCAATGTCGTGCAGAGCCGACTGCTAGTGATGTAGTATCATGTTGACGTATATTATATTATTATTCTTAAATTAATTTAGGTAACTTAAGGTATTGTAATATTTGTCATTACAGTTTTTATTGTTCTAACAAAATATAAACGATTGTAAGCACTGAGAAAAAAGTAGTTTTACTATATTAAAAACTGAAACATAGTTGCGTAAATACATTTTCGATATTCCCTTATCGCCAATCATGCGCATCCCTAGCAAGCTCTCGATAAGCAGTCCCCTCTGCGCCATTGTCGGCAGAAGTCGACTGACTCGTGACGTCGTAAGCGTATAAAGTGAATTTTAGTGCGGGAAATATGGAACAACAAGAAGTATTTACCACTGAACAATTATTACGTATCTTGGAAGGTACTGAAGACGATGAGTTTTCTGAATCTTTAGATGAAGATGATTTAGAGGTAAGTTAATTTTAATTTAAAGTTATGTTTTGCTTTACATGTAAGTATGTACATACTTAATTGGTTATTATATTCTAAAGAGTGCTCTCTTATTTCGCCTACTCGCTTACATTTTGTAAGGGTACCTATATAATCATATTCAACTGAGCTTGAGAAATTACGAAAACAATTTTTACCCACAATCAATTTTTACCCACAATCAATTTTTACCCACAAATTAAAATTAGCTTATGGCACAATTCAAACCAAACGGCCGGCACTGTTACTAGCAAAGGATTTTAAGCTTTACCTCAACTGCAAAATGCGCAGTATCGCCTGTGAACTCTCAAGGTCTCGCGGAGCCGCATGCCTTTTTGAATTTTCAAGCGATACTGCGCATTTCCTAGTCGAGATAAAGCTTAAAATCGTTTAACAGTAAAAGTGCCGGCCGCTGCGCTGCCACTTCGGTGTGAATCTACCGTGTTTCATAAATCAGAAACAATTATGAATAGTTTACATAAATATGCATTTGTAGTTACTAACAAATGAAATGAAACACCATAGATGTCTACAATTTATTTAATTTAACAAACTTTTACAAAATGAGCATACCTAATAATAATATTTTATGTTGACTTACAATATTACCTACAATAACAAGTAATAAATCCCTATTGTATCACGCATGAGCTTCGACGCGAGTTTGCCGGCAAACATGTTCCTACTTGTCGAACCTAACTTAAAAAAAATTGAAAATTGTTTATTTGCATTATGCTAATCAGTCTTGTAAGAATCAAATAGTAACAATACAAAATTATTTGGGAACTTAATCATGAAATAATAATTAAAAACAAATAATCAAACCTTTTGATTGATTGATTGAATCAAACCTTAATTAACCTTAATCAAAATTTAATCAATTTTCTTGTACCGTATATTTAATGGTAAAGGATTTTCATCTTCGTCAGAAGGACATTCTGGTATGAAATCAACACTTTCGGATAAATCGGAATCACCCCGGTATATTCTGATTAAATTAATTATTTGCGCGTACAAATTAGTACGCCTATCTTCTGGTACTCTTTCCATTTCAAATGCGATTAATCTGGAGAAATTTTCGTTCCTCTCATCTGAAGGGCGTTGATTATAGAAGTCCACTCTGGACAATGCGCCTGGTTCAAATAATATATTGTTTTTGTTACGAGCCACGTAAGGCTCATTGACTGTTTGTGTGGCTACTTCTTTTTTTATTGTATCTTCTTTGCAACGAAGCTTTATATACCCAGATAGTATCGACGGAGATCCTGGTCGTTTTTGTGACATTGTTTTAATCCTGAAATTAAACAAATGATTCAGATAATAAATGATTATAATAAGTAAATAAATGATAATAGTACTTGATTATACTTACCTACTTGTTATATTTATTGTCAGTGTGAAATCAAACTAATATAAGTACAATATATTTATTTTGCCAAATTATTTAACTGCGACACACAAATATAACTTCACGCAGACGAAATTTTATAAATAATATTCGGCGAATTGTCATTAGCTGGTTTCAGTATTACCAGATTAGATTTTTAATTTACCATCAATTCATATAAAATACAGTATACAAAAATATACAATTAAGGCCAGGATACTCAGAATCGACCTATTTTTGATTCAACATTAAACAATCAAATATTCTTAGTTTCGATGTGATAAAATTATATGTTGTAGTTTAATAAACATTCTTGATTATTCTATGGTTCAAAACACGATATTTGCAACTTCACTCGATCATAAAAAATCGCAAACATATCGAAAACAGGGAAGTTTTTGATCGTTTTTCAAGTCGTACTTGAAGTAGACTAAACTTTTACTCTCAAAAAATATGTCGAAAAATAGGCAATGATGTTTAGAAGAATATTCTACGGTTAATTTTTCACAAAACAGATTTTTATTGTTTTAACAAGATATAATATAATAAAGCGGCCCGCGCGCTTCGCTTTAGTAGCCCGCCAGGCGTTCCCGAGGTAGGACCTGTGTCGCTTTAGCTGGCTCGCTGCGTTCCCCGATAATCGATCGAAATATACGTTATATTATTGTTATTTTCCGTGCTTGTATATTATTTTCAAAAATGAGTCTGTAAAATATTGTTGTAGGTTCTAGTATTAATAATTAAACTAAAAGTTGTAATATAGTTGTAACATATAGTCACAGTAGAAAGATAAACAGTACGGAAACTAAGAATGATTTACTGTTATAATCGATATCGAATAATGGCCCGTGCGATCATGCACCGACGTGAATTTATTTGTAAATCAAAGATGGCGGCTGCTAACATTTTTTTCGTCATGGGTGTCGTAGGTAGTTAGAGGTTGCCAAAATCGTTAGTGAGGTCAAAATGTAAATCCAAGATGGCGGCTGTGAAATTTTTCTATTTATTTGTCATGGGTGTCGTTTTCATAGTTTTCGAGGGTGCTATAGCCGATAGTGAGGTCAAAATCTAAATCCAAGATGGCGGCTGTGAAATTTTTCCATTTATTTGTCATGGGTGTCGTTTTCGTGGGTGCTAAAACCGATAGTGAGGTTAAAATCTAAATCCAAGATGGCGGCTGTGAAATTTTTCCATTTTTTTGTCATGGGTGTCGTTTTCATAGTTTTCGAGGGTGCTAAAGCCTATAGTGAGTTCAAAATGCGCGTCGCTCGACCGATGCCTAGTTTAACCCTGCACCTTACCGTTTCAACTCGAGAATGGGTGTAATAGTAATTATAGAAAACAATATTAAAAAAAAAAATCTCTATTATTCGTAATTATTAAATTATTTACTGAAAAATACTTTCGCCTGGTACATGTCGATACCGGAAATATGAAATAACGTAAGGGACAAAACTAAGGTTTACAGGAGAGCAAAAATAAGATATTTTTTTACAAAAACTGACTATAACTTTTTAAATATATGTTTTATGTAAAAAGTGTCTAGGACAAAGTTTCTTAGATTTCTTCATTCTTTTAAGCTAAAATAGCAAATATTGATTAAAACCTATAGTTTAAAAGATAGCATGTCCCTTACGTTAAATAATAATTAATACGGGTGACATACGTTAACAAAATTTGAGATGTAAATGAACAGCATTGATGTAAGGGACATTATAGGAAATAAACATTTAGTGTTTTTTAAAGTAAAGGTCTCTTAATGGTGTACTCTTTATTGCTTTTGCTGTTAATAAATTTAAAAAATAGAATTTAATACATTCATGAACTACTGCGACTATCAATATAGTTTAAACCTACTTGCTGACATAAAAGGATAAAAAATAAACGAATAAAATAGATTACAACTTTTATTTGTACTCACTAATCCTCTTTTATAAACGCAAATTACTCGCATAAATTATGCTAAGTACAACATAACTGCTCGATAAGCAAGAGGACTTTTTCTGGCTGATTCCATAAATGATGGCCACTGAAAAAGGTCCCCAAACCATCAGTTTTTTAATCTCCCTTTGAATGATAACATGCATGCTGTCTATTCATCCTGCGTTAACTGCTTAA
Source organism: Amphipoea lucens (assembly GCA_947508005.1). NCBI lineage: Eukaryota > Metazoa > Arthropoda > Insecta > Lepidoptera > Noctuidae > Amphipoea > Amphipoea lucens. Next base: position 11,657,926 of record OX382375.1, read on the forward strand.
TAAGTTGTCATTTTTACATGACCTACATACTACACACAATTATATATCATACTTACCAATATTTTACCTAATGGAAGGTATGTTTTTATTAGGATTCGAATTATTCTATCTCAATCAATCAACTCAGCCTATTGCAGTCCACTGCTGAACATAGACCTCTCCCAGGCTGCGTCACAACACCTTGTCCTCCGCCTTCGGCATCCAGTCCGTTCCAGCCACCTTTTTTGGGTCGTCCGTCCATCTAGCTGGGGGGCGTCCCACACTACGCTTGCCGGTACGCCGTCTCCACTCAGGACTCGTCTGCTCCACCGGCCATCGGTCCTTCGATAAACATGGCCAGCCCACTGCCACTTTAACTGAAGTGGCAGTGAGCTGGCCCCAACCCACTGTGTGTGTGGGGCTGGTGGGGTGGCAACTGTTTACTCTGCAAGCTATGTCGGTAACTCCGGTTCTTTTCCGGAAAATTTCAATCCTGATTTTATCTTTCAAAGAGACTCCGAGCATAGCTCGGTCCATAGCGCGCTGAGCGACCTTGAATTTGTGGACCAGCCCGACCGTCAGTGTCCACGTTTCGGCATCATATATCATGACGGGCAGAACGCACTGGTTGAAGATCTTAGTCTTCAAACACTGCGAGATAGGCAACGAGAAGACTTGACGGCTTCTTCTGTCGGCTTCTTTCTCAAAGTTGTGTCTACCGTGCTAGATTATTTGCCCTAGGTAGACATAATCCTTCACAACTTCGAGAAACGACCCTTCGATGTAGATTGAACTCGGCAAGACGTGCTAATTGTACATGACTTTCGTCTTGTCCAAATTCATGCCGAGGCCAACCCGCCGAGGAGCTACATTTAGGCTGTGCAGCATTTGGTTTAGTTGTTCCAGTGTCTCTGCCATTATGAAGATGTCATCGGCAAATCGAAGATCTGAAATGTACTCGCCGTTCACGTTGATAGTCCAGTTCAATCCAGCGTCTTGAAGACGTCCTCCAACGCATTTGTAAACAATTTAGGGGATATAATATCCCCCTGTCTCACCACTCTGAGCAGTTGGATGGGGCTGGTTTTCTGATCCTGGATCTGGAAAGTCATCGTGGCAGTGTCATACAAACATTTCAACACTTCGACTGGCGCTACGCCAGTCAATTCGACATCGTTGCAGAGAGGCCAGAACTGCCCATATTTCGATGAAGTCGAAGGCTTTCTCGTAGTCCACAAATGCCATACACAGCGTCTGATTGTACTCCTCGGTCTTCTGTTCGATTTGCAGAACAGTATGGATGTGGTTTACGGTGCTGGAGCCTTTTCGAAAACCGGCTTGTTCTGGCGGCTGGAACTCGTCAAGTATTCTGGCGAGACGGTTTGTGACGACCCTCGAGAACGCTTGTATACGTGGCTCAGAAGTAAGATGGGTCTATAGTTCTTCAGCAAGGATTTAAGGTTTTATTCCATCTGAATAGACCAATTTTTTAATTACTGTACTCCATTTATGACTAAAAAATTATTTACCAAAAGTAGTAAGAAATAATTACCTGTTTATGTGAGTCCTATAATTTTCATAAATTTTTGCCTGCGGGCTAGAGAAGTGAAGATAACTTTTCATCACTCATGTTTAGAATCCAGATATAACTTTCACTAGGTACTTGTAGTTAGATCAATGAAAACGATGATGTATAACTTAAATGAAGATGTGTAATGTCACAAACAGTGTTACGAAATACTAAGAAAGGGTCACGACCGCGCAGGTAAAATCAAACACAAAATCCGTACTTATTGCTATCTAGCTTAGACATGTTGCACCGTTTTGCGTGTGACAGAGACGTATAGTAATATTCGTTTAGATAAGTTTTAGATGTAAAGGACAGGTCAATTATTTTCGATGCTGACAAATTAACGTATGGGTCAATATGATTATGATAATTCGAGCCACAATTTAACGTAAGGGACATGATATTTGCATCTACTCAGGGAACACTAATGTATAAGACCTGTTGTAAAATGTTCTCGATTTTTTTTTAATGTAAATACCAAATACTGTGAGTAAGGAGACTTACATTAGTTTTTATAAAAATATTAATTTAAAACGTCCTATACAGGCAGTTTTTATAAAAAAAATGGTCTAGACCTGCGGAAAATATGTAATGTAAGGGACATTTTTTTGGAGATATTGAGATTTTAAATATACCAATCGAAAGAGCAAGAAATTTCGAATCCAATGATATATATAACTCATTTTCGACAAAATGTCCCTTACGTTATTTCATATTTCCGGTATCGATGTTCGAAATGAGAACACACACACACACACTACACACACACACTGTAAAATTTAATTACATTAAATTTTACAGTGTAAAATATTCTCATTCTAATAAATAGTTTTTTTTAAATAAATTATCGGGAAACAAGGACAAAGTACTATAAAAGAGATTTTGTCAAGTTCTTTGTAAATTGAAAGAGCTATTTTGCAGTTATGTTCTCTTTTAAAACAAGAACGAAAAATTACATCCAATACGCTTGACGCATTTTCAAAAAGATGGACGGTCCGTGGTCTCTGTTTTATATATTAGTACAACTTGTATTGCGTTTTATTTGGTCTATAAAAAAATATTAATAAAGTCCGCAATGGTCTGCGGATCATCACCACAATGTTTACCATCTATATTAATTTGATTGATTTCGCTTTTTGGCACATTACACATTGTTTTACTAATAACGTTCCAAGAAGCCCTACATTTGTTTTGAGCTGTATGGATAAAGTAATTATTCTGAGACTTTTTTGTCAGTTTTATAACACGTTGTTATCTACTCGCAAAATTTTTAAAATTGGTTTTGTTTATGATATTTTGATTCTTACGATACTTCCATAATAATTGCTGTTTACCCATGCAGAATTTTATTGTTCCTGTTGTCAACAATTGTTGGCAGGTAAATAAAATGAATAAATAATTAGTCATTATTATTCATTATGTTGTTATACTCATATTTCCCTAAAAACTAAACATCTGAAATATTAACATGAATTCCGTAAAACAAAGTTAACTGTTCCTACTGTTACAATTTTATACTGTGACGCAAAATTTTTGCACTCCGGGGTCAGCGAGTTCATTTGAACTGCGCGTCCGCGGGACTTGCCACGCGGGGAAGGTGGTAACGTTAAATGCCTACTGCGCTCGAATATCCTGGCCTTAAATACAGTAGACTATAGAAAAATTACTATCAGGATTTTTTGAAATACTTTTTTAGATATTTAGGTGAATTTTTATTTATTATAAATGTTTGATTTTAAACGATTAAACAAACAAACTTCCTAAATTTATATGGTTGTGTTATTTGATCACAAATATTTAATTAGTGGTTTATGCGTTACAGCCGACGATTGCTGGTCACCAAGAACTGTCTGATGAAACGCCCTCAACTTCTGGACATGATCGTCATTACAGAAATCGTGAGACAGAACAGTTTAAGTGGACTACAGAAGGACGGCCACCAGAAGTTGCCGCTTTTGATGACTTTTCATCTGGATTGCATTTTACTCCCTCTGAAAATTTTACTGAACTCGACGTGTTTCAACATTTTATGGACAATGATTTTATGTCATTCATTGTCGAAATGACAAATAAATTTCACAACAATTTTCTGTTGAAAGTAGACTTACGAATGCATTCACGCCTGCATAGATGGTATGTGTCGACAGATATTTTATTAAATGCCCCCATTTTTTCTAAATTAATGTCACGAAATAGATTTTGCATGATTTTAGGCATGCTACATTTTTCCCGGCCAAATGAAGAAAATTCAATTCTTTCTAAAATAGAAGCATGTGTCGCTCACGCGAGAGGAAAATTTAAAAGTATCATTACGCCGTATAGAGATGTGTGTATAGATGAAAGTATTGTTCCTTTCAAGGGCCGTTTAACAATTAAACAATACTTACCAAAAAAAAGAAATAGATTTGGGGTAAAATTATTTGTTTTATGCGATGTACATTCCGGTTTAATAATAGACTTTATAGTTTACTGTGGTGCAGCTACAGATATTGACGATCCAGCAAATTTAGGCGTTGGGGGAGCCGTTGTATCGTCTTTACTGAAAGACTTTTTTGGCTCAAACCGTCATTTGTATGTAGATAATTGGTACACAAGTCCACTATTATTTAAATATTTATATGATAACAATATTTATGAAAGTGTATGGCTAATTTAAGCAGAAAACTAAATCTACATGAAATGGAAACGCAGTATTCTGGATCCCTTATGGCATGTAAATGGAGGGACAAAAAATATATATACATGTTATCAACCATTCATGATAATTCCATGGAACCATCAGCTAGAATAAATAGAGAAACGGGTTTACCAGTCATGAAACCTAAAGCTGTTTTAGACTACTCTAAAAATATGGGTAGTGTTGATACTGCAGACATGTTGTTATCGTCACTTCAGTGCATACGAAAAACAGTAAAATGGTACAAAAAACTATTCTTTCATATATTTGATATGCACCTTTTAAATGCATTTTTTTGTTTTAAAATGATAAAAGGTATACCGAATTTAGCATTTGCCGACTTCCAACTGAGCCTAATTCGGCAAATGATAGATTGTTACAACACTGGTAACGTTTTAGAAAGACCCATAAGAACTGGACGAGGTTTTAACAATCCCCTTAGCATATTACCCGGCAATGCAAAAGACCACATGCCTACTCGCATAGCAAAACATCAAAGATGTAAGTTCTGTGCAATAAAAAAAAAACGAAAGGAGACTCGCTACTGGTGTAAAATATGTAACGTTTATCTTTGTGCTGCACCATGTTTCGAAAAATATCACAATAAATAGATATTTTATTGTTGTATAACATGTTGATTTTTAACAAAATATGTGATTTTAATGTTGATCTGTGATATTTAAAATTATCTATATACAATTGTTGATTATTATAAGAATATTATTATTTTTCTGTGTCATTTTATCGTTACAAGACTGACTATTGAGTACCTATGATAATTAATATAACTGACATTTGTATGTTTTGAATTTTTATAGATTTTTACGAGATTTAGGACTAATTTAAAAAATGGTTTAGTAAATTTTATTTTCAGTATTTCATTTTAAGAGATATTTCTATTATTGCAACACTATTACACTATACCTAATTATGTACTATTGTTGATATTTTATAAGTATTTTTAGTGAGTTTTGTAGTTTTTGAACACTGATCAGTGAGCATTTATAATTGTTGATTGTTGATCCTTTAATGTTTAATTAGGTTAGATACGAGAAACTAAATAATGTATCTATTTTAAGAATATAAATATCGTTATACTTAAAAATCGTTACGTATATACTACGCAATTTCATACGAAAATTTTGATTTATTTTATACATATAATTAATCTGATTAGTGAGAATATTAGAAAGTTCCTGTTATAAAAATTGTTGCTATGTAATAATATCACGTGATAATATTATTCATAAGTGACATGTAAGTAATATGATCTCAAAGTAATTATTAATAATATAACTCAATAATTAAACTAAATGATTGGTAAATAAATAGTTTTATTTGCATTCAATCCATTAACAACCCAAATTGTTGCAATAAGTGTAAATTTCAAGAATAATAAAAACAAACTACTGTGGCCTTTGAATTTAATTAGATACTAACATCGATAAACTGTATGACACTATGGTACAACTCTAATGTACATGCAACGATGTCTTATAAAAGACTCGTCGACGGCGCCAATGTCGGCTATTCCCGACAGTGAGGTACATCAGTACTGAGAATAGTGCTGTACCTAGAGTTATTTTCATTTTAACTGTTGTGTGTCTTAATCATTGTTTTTATGTTATTAACAACTTCGGAACTACTTGAGTGGAACGTTGTAAAATATTTAATATTGGAATGTTCTTTTTAACATATTAATGATCGACCATTTATCTGGCAAGTATTGATAAAAAAAAAAATAATAATGGGTATTGATATAATGTTGAAATCCCTATTTTTTTGTAGGTATTTAATTAAGATTTTCGGGCTTGGCGTACAGGGCATAGGAATACCGATATGGCGTGGCGGTGAAAAGGTTAAAGGTATTTTGCATTTTGTATTCCAGATACTTTATTAAAGGTATCTTGTACATCTCTGCTGCCGAAGACTGGAAAAATTCATGCAAGCATGTAATGAAAATAGAAAAAGAATATTATGACAGAGGTGTGACTATGTATGAACAGATAGAACGATTGGTAATAAATCTCAGAGATGACAGTAGCAGCAGCAGTGATTTATCAGAATTAGAATATATTAGTGATTCTGAAGTTGCAGGAAGCTCTAGACAAAATGTAAGCTTTTCTGGCATTGAATATTAAGATGAGTGTTTTCGATTCGTCCGATTGATTTTTTTGTATTAAAATGAAATTTCAAAAAAACGTGTTCTTTCATTATCCCTGTAAACAAACTATTATCGTCAATTCCTAAAAATCCCACTGTTAGGCGCTCCACCCACTGCACCGCGCCCCGTCGCGGCGAGCAGATAACGCGCCCCCGCGCGTGATTTTTTACATACAAATTCAATAAAAACGCGCTTCCGCGCGTGGATTTTGGCTCCGTTTCCCGCACCCCGCCGCGTAATGCGGTGCAGTGGGTGGAGTGCCTTAGACTGCTCTTAGGGGCTTGATTACACTGGTTAACAATGGTTTTGCCCATGAATGATGAAATACAAAAATAGGCAGTACTTGGTAAATACTAATCATCAATTATAATATTACAAGTGTCTTAGCTCGAGTTATCGAGCTATCTATGCAAGTTTAATCTTGTATTGCGTTCGCCGCACTCTCGCAAGTTTCGACTTGTTCGTTATTATAGCACGGCTTTACTTTACTAGATTTATTACATCATAAAGAACGTTAACATTGCGCTGGCATTCGCTATCAAACACCGTGAAAATACAATTAGTGTATGACGTGGTAATAGCACTGTAACATACAGCAACGTCTTAAGTGTATCAAACAAATTTTGTTTTTAGTTTTTATTGTAAAGTTTGAACTAAAACTTTGTGAATTTATATTTTTGATATGCCTCGTTCAAACGCCATCTGCTCAAAGACCTCGCCCGCATGATGAAAATCACCCCGTTCCGGTGCCACCAATGAATGCTTCTGAAGAAATTGACCAGCTCAGCACTGAAGAAGACGATCTTACGAATCCTGATTTTAGTCCTCACAGCCAGGTACTGCAACCCCATCTAATTACTCAACCAGAATTAAATGATCTAGTACGAGACCTAAGTTTATCAAAATCACAAGCTGAACTTCTTGGTTCGCGTCTCCAGCAATGGAATCTCTTGGCAAAGGGAACAAAAATTACTGTTTTTCGGAACCGACACGATGATCTTGTAGCTTCTTTTAGTATGGACGATAAGAATCATCTTGTTCACTGCAACGATATTGATGCGCTGTTCGAAGCTTTCGGAATAGAGCATGAACCAAATGCTTGGAGATTATTCATAGATTCGTCTAAAACCAGTTTAAAAGCTGTATTATTGCACAACGGTAACACGTATCCTTCTATTCCTGTCGGTTATGCTGTATCTTTAAAAGAAACCTATGAAAATATTAAACATCTATTACAAATGATAAAATATGAAAGATATTCTTGGAAAATATGTGCAGACTTTAAAGTGATTGCAATCATTTTAGGCATGCAACAGGGTTACACAAAGTATTGCTGTTTCTTGTGTCTTTGGGACAGTCGCGACAGGAAAAACCATTACATAAAAAAGTGTGGCCGTTACGAAAAGCTTTTACACCAGGAACTGAAAATGTTTTTTATCCACCTTTAGTGCAAAAAGAAAATATTATTATACCACCTCTGCATATAAAATTAGGATTGATGAAAAACTTCGTAAAAGCACTGAATCGCGAAGGTCAAGCTTTTCAATATTAAAAAAAAAGTTTACAAAAATGACAGATGCCAAGTTAAAAGAAGGAATTTTCATAGGACCTCAAATAAAAGAATTAATGAATGACAAAACTTTTAAAAGCACATTGAATAGCAAGGAAAAACAGGCCTGGACATCCATGATAAAAGTTTTTCAAAATTTCTTGGGTAAAAAAAAATCTGAAGACTATGAAAACCTGGTTAAGAATATGATCCAAGCATTGTACGCTCTCGGTTGCAAAATGTCCCTCAAAATACATATTCTCGACTCACATTTGGATTTTTGTCCTGAAAATATGGGAGATGTTAGCGACGAACATGGTGAACGTTTTCACCAGGATGTTTCAGGCATGGAACAGCGATACCAGGGCAAATGGAGTCCTGCTATGTTAGCAGACTACTGCTGGACGTTGAAGAGAGAGGCTGTAGATATTATTTATAAACGGAAAAGCAATATATTAACTCATTTTTAAATTTTATAATACGTGATTTATGAATAAAATGTTATCTTAAGTCAAAAGATTTTTATTTGATCCCACAAAAAACGCGAGCTAACTCGACCTTAAAACTTACATCAAAATGTATGTTTAAAGGTATTCTTTTGCAATTAGCACAACTCATTTCATGGATTAACAAAACCTTAAAATTTGTTAACCAGTGTTATCTGTCTGTGGGTACCTATTGCAACGCTTTCGTGACATTGAAGCCTTCCATGGTGTTTGCGTAGCGTCTAAGGGACTGAACCGTACCTGGGATTGGGATCATATACCCAAAAATAACAACTATTAAAAACTGTTGAGTCGTAGTATTTCGGGTTGCCACAGGTGCGATACTGGCGACCTCATTTATTCCACACTCTTTTTTGCCAAGCTGTAATAATAGCTATTCTCTACTTGCTCGATCTCCTCCTTGTCTTCTGGATGGAGTGACGAGATTTTCATATTGTGCGATTCATATTGCGCAAACGTATCTAACAACTTTTGTCGTTTAGCTAATAAATTTTCTTTGGGAATGCTAATTAATGGTTGCGAACAAGCGGATCGTAACCTCGTAATAGTACCCTTCAAGTAGCCACGTGCGGCGATTAAATCCTTCAACTCCATGGTCACAATACAGCACTACTGAGACTTATTTTTAAGCTAGACTATAGTAAAACTTATTTAAAACACTGTTTTGCCGATACCAATATTTTTCACAATAGAATTACGTATTTTACGCACAACACAGACGCACGCGACACCAAACACTCTTGCTTGCACTGCAAAATGGCGACCATGTCACAGGCGAGGCGAGTTGTCGCACCGTGTCGCACACGCCGCTGTCGTGATGGGGCCCGCCCACTTCGTCTGGTACATGCGTCGTCAGCACCGTGTTCCGTTCTTTTTTGCTTGCGACGAATGTTTGCTTTCAGTTGGTGCACAATTTATGTTATTGTATGTAGGTATCAAGGGATGCTGGATGTATAATTGCACTTCTGCAAAAAGCCGTGTGGCTTAAGGTTTTATTAAAAGATGTATGTACCTACACTACCTATTTTCTTTAGCGTCTGTACCGCAGACGGAGTAGGTAGGTGGTTAGATGGATGATGGTATTCACCTGCGTCTGCACTGCCGACGGACTAGTAGGTATACCTGCATGCACTTCCTCGCTTTGTATCACGAATCACGCTTGCACTGCCAACGTGATGGTGATGCTGTAGATCTTCACTGAAGGTTCCCGAAGCTCGAAGGACCATGTAGAAAGTTGTGCGTAGTGGATAGTATAGATAAAAGGAAACAGCCAGTTCTCTATCCAGATTGTATTTCAACCAAAACACGTGGAGTTAAGGTAAGCGCAAGGTCGGAGCGTATGTCCTATCGCGGACGCGGCTTGTGAGGAAGTGGAAGAGACGAATGTTTAATATGGCGACCAAACTAGCGTTGTTCGCTAGTGTTGTTACCACAGACATTAATACTATTTTAGTGTTGGGATTCCAACAAATCGCTCGTTAATAATTACTATTTAGGGTATTTACGTTACGAGTATATGGGCAATAAATACATACGTGTTTAAACGAAACACATTTTCTTGTTTATTTTTATTTTAGAAAGCCAAATCGAGGATAGCGAATACAGTCAACGATGGGATGTTTCAACACAATTAGAATCTCAGCAACAAAATACAACAATAAAGACAGTCAAGAAACAATGATGTTAGATTTATCTACAAATGATTTACCAGATAACCACACCATCCCCAACCCAAACCCGACCACAGCCAAAGATATAAGTGTTCAAACAGATTCTGGCAATAGTAACATAATAAGTCCAAATTTATCATCTAACGATGCCTGCACTCAAACATTACTCACAGAAGACCCTGAAAATTTACGAGTTGCCAACGAATACTTTGGTATGTTTGTTACCCGAGAACTTTCGAATGTACCACTGATAAAGAGGCGTCAAATAATGTTTGAGATTGTTAGAAATGCGATCATTTTGATTATGTTTTATATTATTTGTAATTATTTATATTACGAAAATTTTCTTACTTATCTAATTATAACTATTAATTTTTCTTACTTATCTAAATATAACTATTAATAAGAAACAAATAACAACAAAATAATTGTGTCTCCAACACAAATTTCGATCAGCTGATTTATTTTTATTATTCATTTTTTTTTACTGTATAACGCATTGCTTCGAATCAATAAAATATTTTCAATCAAATCTGATTTTAAATTATACCTGTACTTAGAAACTACAAATTTAAGAGACGAAAATAGCCTCTCTACATTGACTTGTGAGGCTGGGGCTGCCAATACAACTTGACTCAATTCATATAAATAAGGAAACTTCTGCTTTTTGGTATTCCAGTAATCAAAAATTTTCTTAGAAGAATGAAGTAACGGCTCTTTCTGGAATGTGTCTATTTCATCTATAAGATTTTTTTAGAAGAACAGCTATTGCTGTCTCTCACCAAGAGAACTGATAAATCATCATGCTTTTATAAATATTTGTTGTTTAAAAAATCTTCTAATTCTAATTGTGCTTTTTTGTTCGACCTGGGTGCCACTGCCAATTCACTAGTACTCTCTGTTTGTAGCTCAGTATCATTACTGGATTTTGCTGTAAGTTTTTGTAAATGGTTGTGAAGTTGAATTAAGTTATTTTTTGCAGTCATTTGCTGAATTTCAGTAAGTGTGGAATTAATTCTGGGATCTAGAAAGACAGCATTATTTATATATACTTTATTGTACACCACAAAAATACATAACATGAAATAAACACATTAAACACTACAAAATATACAATGGGCGGCCTTAATAAAACAGTAATTCTGAAACAATACTTCCTTCCTTTCTGTCATATATTTAGCAACAAGACGGCTCAGATTAGAGTTAATATTATTTAAATTTATTTTCCCCAGCAACCATTGCAAGTAAAAATCACCAAGTGTGATTTGTTCAGCCTGTAAAAAAATCATTAGATTTTTGGCAGGAGACAGGGAGTTTAAAAAATCTTTGAGAGTGTCCCAATCCCAAACAGATTCTGGTAAGTAAGTCTGCAAATCCTGATCACCACAAATTGGTTTTAATTCCATCATATCCACAGTGGAATTCCACCTAGTGACACAATCTAAAATCGGCATTTTTTGTTTATTATTTTTTTATTTTATTTAAATACGTTTGCGTTAGTAAACGCTTCACCACGTTACGTGCACTTGCTAACACTTCTTTTATTCGTGTCTCTTCTAAAGCACTGAGTACACACAACTGAAGTGTGTGGGCAGCACACCTTACGATCCCTACATTAGAGTAGTGTCGCGGCGCGCGGCGCACCAATTTTTGCATACGTTCGGGCAGCGCCGCCGCCTACGCCCCAAGTAACACAAACGTGCTGAATAAAAGTTGAGTATGAGCAATCATTAAGAATATAAGCTGAATACTAAGCTGACTAACGTCTGAGTACAATCTATTCAGATTGTATTCAAACAAAATAGGCCCCAAATAAAATGCATGAAGCTTAATAACATATGAGTAACATCTGAGTAGGAGCTCCGTAATGGTACAATTACCTTTATAACTTCTGATGAATAACAGCTGACATTGCTTTTATTAAGAGCGTTATCGCTTAGCGCGGATCGTCAAGTTTAGGTAATTCTTTGCAAATTTCACTCACACAGACGCGTGCGCAACTGTGTGCGTAGGGTTAGCGCGTTCGCTCTGCTTATAGTCAGACGTACTCACTTTGATCCGTTCGCTTTAGGGCAATAATTGTTTTAGCATTATTTTAATTTGAATTTAAATCCAACTTCAATTTTTTGTCATACTTATGATTTATAATAAATCTGAAATCCTCTAGGTACACATAAAATTAAGTTATTTAGGAGAAAAAATAATATTAATAGTCCTCGATATGACTTTAAACTGTCGTGCATTTAGTATTGAACTAAATGTAGAACGCCACCTGTAGGCTATGGGATAAATACACCCAAATAGGCTCGGATGGAACAGTCGATATTAGTGCAGGATATCAACTCAGGGCGGCGGCTGATGAACATCTAGCACGTCAAAGGCGGCGCCCACGGACCCAGTCAGGCGGTCCACTGTACACCCACCAACTCGCACTAGACAAGCGCGGTGGGTTAATTTGCCTAAACCTCTACTCTCTCATGAGAGAGTAGGGAGGCCTTTGCCCTGCAGTGGGACGTTACAGGCTAATAAGAAATAAGAAGATTACTCAAGTGTTGGTGACTAGTTTCAGTTGGTTGTAAATAGCTTTTTTTAATATTTATGCACTAGATGAGTAGGTGGGAAATTAAATAAAGGTTTAAAATCAAAATATTTTATTTCACATAAACCTACATGGGCACTTATGAAACGTCAGAAGCTAGGTGCACAGTTCCAATTGGTCGTTTCCTATGGAGAAGAACTGGCAAGAAACTCCACGGTTACTCTTTTAAAAATAATTGGCTTTTACAATGTATTCAAATTACAGTAGGTATTGGAGGACAGCGTAGGCCTGTACCAGGTACTTGATAAAATAAAAAATGGTCTAAAGGTCTAAAGTCTACAAGGCTTACAAAGTCCCCACATTTACAAAATAAGAATCTATCAAAAGGATAAATAAAATATAAAAGTCTACTAAAACCAAGTGATATGATTTCCATTACAACCACTATTAAAGAGGTGAAAAATTAAAATTGTCTGTATATAATGTCAAATAATAAAAAGAGTATGTCAAAGAAGTATGTAAAAAGAAATAAAAAATAAATATCGTAATTTGAGAGCAGTTAAACATTTACGTAGTGAGGTCCCAGGGAAGCCACATGTGCAGAAGGAATTATTGCCAAAGTACCTTGTCTTTAACATAGTCTTTAATCTTATAATATTATGCTTTTTTGATAAGGACTCGTTTGATGAGGGTTTTGAACTTTTCATCGCTAAGTTCTGTAACCGGCTTTGGCAACTTGTTATAAAAATGGATGCAGTTTACAAGAAATGACTTACTAGTTTTAGTAAATCTAAATTTAGTTAACACAATTTCATTTTTCTACGTTTATCATGTTATGCTGTTTACATTATAAAATAGTTTCCCTCAGTGGCATTGATCGGCTTTTTGTGGGATCAATTATTTCAGGAAGAACGCACATATAATAAAATTTTGTCAAACGAGGAATCATTTTTCTTTCCAAAATTGATCGTCTTTATAAATCTTCAGAACATTTATTGGAAATTCAGGACCAGTGTACACCGCAAACAAACATACATTTTTATTTTCAATATTTAGTTGACCCTGAACTTGGTAATACCAGCCATGGTTAACGTTGATAATGACGTTATCGCCATCAAATAAAAAACATTTCAATTGTTTTTTGACGGATTGCTGCTCCACTGTCACCACAATACAATTTACTTTTTCGGCCCATCACCTAAAACATAAAAGGAATAATAGACCACACACACCTAGTTGACACTACACTATTACGTTTATGATTCGAATGTACAAAATAAATTTTATGAAAAAAAAAAATACTTACGGATCAAAACGTGTCAGGCGTAGTATATACCGCCGGCAACTACGTATCTGTGTATAGTCGATCGATGGCAGCGCGAGCGACATAGGTCCTACCTCGGAGAGCGCCACAGCGCGACTGGCCGACACCGCTCGGCGCCGCGTAATTTATTAGTAACTTTGAAATATTATACTGTCGATAAAATATCTTTATGTAAGTTTTTTTTTTTACTGATTTTTGTTTGCCTGAACTCCTCTTACAAACAGTGTATTTTTTTTAACACGTTAGCTGCCATGGGGGGTCCAAATGACCGGCACTTGGTAGAAGCGTTTGGGCCATGGGGGGCTTAAGAGGGTATCCTAGCAGCATTTTTCCATACAAACGTATTCCCCTATTTACTTCCTGGTTTATCCCTCTAGAGGACTCGTTTTTTTTATAAAATCTAGATCTACTGTATGTATGCCCCTGTCATTTACTTTTTCCCAAAAAATAATTACCAAAACAGATACGAATTTTCGAAAACCTACAAAATGCCCCATTTTTACTGTCATATTCAGATGACTACCAGACAAATATGAAAAGTTTTTACGTTAAAATAAAATAATAGAAACATAGATCCACTCTTCCTCTAAATTTCGACACCAAACATAATTGAATCGGCGCAGGTTTGGCGGAAAAAAACAGGGGAATACAAAGCATCGATCTTGTCAAGATTTTGTAGTGAAAATCGGTCTGAGCTGCAGTTGTCCCTATCGCACATTACGGGGAAAGATCAAGGGTGAGGGGGGGTCAGACTAATACGTATACAAATAGGGAAGTGACCACTGTCGATTTTTTTATCGATAATGTAGTGATTTCCATCATTATCGATATTACTTGTATAGAGTTTGGTATCTGTATGCCGTTCCCACGGGAAAATGCTTTGAACCGCGGGGCGAAAAGTAGTGTTTTTGTATTTTTATATGAAACTAGAATTATAAATAAGAAGCAATTTGACATTGGCAGTTCATTCATACAGCCACAGATAATATAGTTTTAAATTGTTTGACTAAGGCAAAAAAATATTCAGTTTTTATTTTACAGAATTGAAGTTTTTAATTTTATTCTCCAAAAGCAAATATAATCAATCAGAACACAAAAGAAGAATGGCTATCTATATAATATATAAAATAAAGTCGTGTTTGTTTGTTCGAACACTTATAACTCGAGAACGGCTGGACCGATTTCTCGCAATCGAAGTTAAAAGCAGAGTGTATAACTCAGGCATAAACGAGCCATTTTACCCCTCGACTTAACTACGTCTCGGGGTAAAATAGCTTCTTTTATGCCTTAGTTGTACAATCTACTATTTTTTCTTTTAGCGCTCAAGAATAAACGCGCTTTATTTTGTTTTCTTTTACCCATCACAGAGAAGGTTTAACTGAAACAACAATTACCATGATTAGGTACTTATAGCTCCACATTTGTAAATTGTTATTTATCAATCAGTAGGTATAGTATTTTAGATAAATATAATATGTATAGGTATTGCATTCCGTTTAAATCTATTTGAAGTGGGTAAAATATTTAAAAATAATAGGTGGGTACTTACGTTTTTTCTTTAGTCGTAAATATAATTACTCAAAATCCGATACACAAGCCAAGTCAGTTCAGTAAAGCATAGAATCAAGTCCGTAAACAATAAAAACTTTTTAAGAAAAAAAAATCAACTTCTAAAAAAACACTACAAAGTGAAAAATAACTTTAATTTCGGAAGTCGGTGTCTTTGGATCTATATTTTAGTTTTTTGCCACCGAATTCCGAAATTAAAGTTATTTTTCACTTTGTAGTGTTTTTTTGGAAGTTGGTTTTTTTGAAGTGAAAACTTCTTTAGCGGCGTTGAACACTTTTTGTAATGGGTAAAAAGTGTTAAACTCGCGTCAGGGCATCGCGTCAGGACACGTGACCGTCAGGAGAGATTCCCCCCCCCCATGTCTTTCTACGGCGGCGCCAACCGAAGTGAACCAAGTGAGACACGATAATGGTTGGATGGATGGATGGTGATGGCGATGGCGATGGTGATGGCGATGGCGATGGATGGTGATGGTGATGGCGATGGCGATGGTGATGGTGAAGGCGATGGTGATGGCGATGGTGATGGTGGACGCGGACGTGGATGGACAGCTGATGGCTCGACCGTCTGTGTAGTAGCCACACTGCTGTGTATTCGTAAAATTCGTGTATATAAAGTGTTTCAAAAAATGGAATTTGAACAAAGTGCATCGATTAATGAAAAAAGTGACGCAGAAATAGTGAAAAAAACTCAGTTATATTAATTCAATTAATAATTGATTTATTTCAACGTTAATATTCAAGTTTTCACTTCTGCCGGCACTCCCGGAGTGCAACCCGTCTTTTTTTTTTCTTAAAAAGTTTTATTTCACGCTTTTTAGTGGGTCTGCTTTTATTTATCTAAGTTACAATAGCTTAGTGCTCATCGCCTTTTACAAACAAAATATTGCTTTTCCCGATGCAGGGAAGTTAATTGTTGAGGAGTTCTCCAGGTCCACCATCAGCTCTATATCACCATTCACATTGTGACGAGCATAAATTGCTCAGCAACCATATTAAAGTAATCGAATCGCAACCCGTGAAATACTTAGATATTATTGAGTAGTTCCGGTGGCCATCTGTGGTCTTCATCATCAGTTCCACTTCACCAAATGGTGCTTTCCGAGAGCAAATGCACGAGTTACTATAAAAAATACCCAAATCGCTATAGGTGTGCCTATAATATTTGAAGAGTTCCTTCGATTCCTCCAGGATCCCATCATCAAATCCTGACCTGATGTTTTTAGACTAGATGCTGATAATCCTGACTGCAGCATCAGGCCAGACTTATGTCAACATTGCATTGAACTTAAAATTTAGTTCTGTTTAAAATGAGCCCAAACACGACTACGGTGCTGTAATTTCAAGGTTTGTACTTTTCCTGATGCTCCTGGCTTCAGCATCAGGTCTCTATGTACTTCGGTGTTCCTCATTAACAGTACGTTTATCCACACATCGAGCCCTTTTCAATGAGCCTAAACACGATATATCTGCTGTTAGTTGTCGAGGAGTTCGGTACTCTGCAGACTATCCTGACTGCAGCATCAGGTCATGACTTGATGATCATGAGACCAAATGTGGCAAATGCCCTATCAAACATCAAAACAATTTACTAAAACAGTCCTTGCCTGTTTGAGTAACTTCTTACTGTTAAGGAGTTGTACCTTCCATCATCAGCCCAGCTACCTGAGATGGTGACAACCATACGCAAATAAACAAGATACTTCATAAAATATGCGAAAAACAATAAGTGAGCCTATAAAATTTGAGGGTTGCCCTCGATTTCTCTAAGATCCCATCATCAGATCCTAACTTGGTGACAATGGCACCACCTCAGAACTATCTACTTTCGAACAAAAAAAGAATTTTGTAAATCCGTCGACAATTGGCGGAGTATACGATGAACAAACATACAAAAAAAAAAACATACAAACAGTCGAACATAGTACCTCCTCCTTTTTGTGAAGTCGGTAAAAAACGTCTAACACAATATTTTGATCGAGTAAGTAGCTCGTAAATGCCAAACACTGCAAACGCCGACCGATGCCGATAGCAAATGCAACTGAAAGACCGCAGAACGAAAAGCGGCCGGGCGCGGGAGTGGTACGCACGCACACAAACACAGACTACCCACACACACATTGATAGCACGGTCGCTTGGGCGCAACGCGACGGCAATAGTTTGTACAAATACCTATTTCTCAATTTTGTCGCAGACCGACTACGCTCTTAAATGACCGGCACAACTAAGGTGAACTTGAACACCTTTTGCTCGCTGACGGCCATGCGTGTAACGCAAAATACCATTACAAGTGGCCGGCGCGGCCCCAATGATCACTTTAGATAACTTGGCCTCAAAATATTTTTATAATTTTTTGGTTGTATGAATGTTTTTGTAGCGAGTCAAACAAAATTATGATGTAAATTAAAGACAGTATACTTTTTAAAATATTTTTATTATTACAAATCAAGGACTAGTGTTATTTAGAGACACATTATGTTGTGTTGAGATCAAAGTAATTTAAAATTAAAAAACAAACAGAAAATTAATGATTTTTATCAAAACACGGTCTGCACAAATATGGCTTGTCTGGGCAAACTGAACAAAATGTCGTAACCTTTTTGGTTTTGTTTTTGGCAATTTTTCTTCCATGCGTTTGTGAATTATTTTTGTAACAACCTACACAAAATTTTCTTGTCGTCACAGCCTTTCCGTCTGCTTTTACAAGAGAATGTTTTATTCTCTTTGGCCTACATGGAATGTTTGCTCCATCACGTGGGTTTGAGTCAATCATTTGTTGTGACAGTTTTCGTCTAAATTCAATAATAGGTATCTTCTTTTTTGTGGTAGCTTCATATAAAACCCGAGCATTTACTACAGCTGTGTTTAGAAGCAGTTCTAAGGCCAACTTCTTGTACCACTTGATAGATTTTCGAAGCGGAGAAGAATACGCTGTCATTTGATCAGAGAGGTCTACTGCTGCCTTAGCTTTATTATAATCCATAATTATCTTCGGCTTAATCACCTCTATTCCTCTCTTATTTTTAGTTTTTATAAATCCTATAGTGTTTAGTTGACAGTAGACAAACGTCACGTTTGTCCTTCCATTTCATAACTGTAATTCCCTTGCTGTTTTCTTTGGCTGCAAACTCACCAGGGTTTAATTTGGCTTCCATCACCTGTTTCGGCAAGTACTTTCTGTTTTTACGTAAAGTACCAATAAGATGTGTCTCATTGTCAATTAACTTTTCTGCCAAATCCAAACTTGTGTACCAATTGTCTACAAATACAGAATAGCCCTTTCCTAGTAAATCCTCACACAGCCTGAGCACCACATTTGTCGGCGTAGAAAAAGCAGAATCGAGCTGTTTTCCAGAATAAACCTCAATTTTCCAAGTGTATCCGGGAACAGTACATAATTTAAATAGTTTGATACCATATTTATGGCGTTTTTGCTTATTATATTGTCTAAAGATTACTCTACCACGAAATGGAATCATGCTCTCATCCACACAAAGAAATTCACTAGGTGTATAGTGGTAAGCAAAATTAGCATTCAAGGCACAAAGAAGATTGCTTATTTTCGATAAACGATAATTTTCTCGAGCCTCCTCGTTATTAGAAAAATGCAACATCCTCAGTAATATTTCAAACCTGTTGCGGCTCATAATATTTTTAGCGAACGGTTGAGCGTACATTGGGTCATTAGACCAATAAAGTGCCAGTTTTGGTAATTTTACCAAACCCATCCAAATTATAAGACCAAAAAACTTCTTGATTTCAGTTTTATCAGTGTCCTTCCACAAGTGTAGCCTGGATTGGCGCGATAATCGACTTTTAGATAAAACTTGCGCGGCAAAAATATTGGTCTGTCTAGCTATATCTTCTAACAGAGCCTCTGGTACCATCAAATTATAAAAATCTGCAGGTTGACCGCCAGCTAAAGCGTGTCGCAAATGCATCGGCTTCAAACCAGAAATTTCAGTGTAAGGTATTATATTAGGTTGTTTACCTTGTGGTTCGTGCCATTCCGTATTTGGAGTGTAACCAGACTCTGACGGTGAGGGTACAAGGATTTCTTCGTCTTCAGTATCAGATGGCACTATGCAGCGCTTCCTTGCACGGCGATTAGAAAACCGAATAACCTCTTCATTATCACTTGAAAGACTCTCCGTCTCACGAAATTGGGATTCAATATATTCTATTTCACGAAAATCATCTAAAGTTAGATCCAATTCGTCAAATAACATGTTCAATAGCTTTGACATATAATAATAACAATAAACTAGAATGTTAGGTGACCATTTAGCGCGCACTCCGATCTGTGACAAATAAAACTTTGCACTGAGTTGTTTACCTACAATTACAAAAACATTCGCACAGGACGCGGAAGAAATGTAATGCGGGGCAGCGGGGAAGGGACGCAGCATGCACTATCCTAATATTTCTTTATTTTTCACTCATCAGTAGCAGTGTTGCCACCTTAGCCCTTTTCGGGCTAGATCTAGCACTTTTTAGTGAAGGTAAACTCGTTTTTTCATGCTTTAGCCCGAAAAGAGCAATCTAGCCCTTTTCAAGCGATACGAAAACTTCGCACCGCGATTACCAAGTTATGAAACAATGCGCGCCATGTAGTATAGATTTCTTCAATTCACTTTATGATCACTAATTTAGTATATTTTTAGTTTTGCTATGGTAACCCTACCTGCTCTTTCTGCTTTTTTACCGGGGAATTCTCCAAATTTGTTTCTAAGTATAAACCGACTAATTTAGGATGTAGTTACTATTCATAGTGATATTATTTACGTGTCTGTTTTTTTTGCAGTATTATAATATCACTAAAGGAAATTAGAGGGAAGCGAACATTTGTTTTTGTAACTTGTTGAAATAATCGAGCGAGTGACCTGAACATTGTGGTGTCTTCAGTTTTGATACATAAGGTGTGTGAATGTGAATGTTTTGAAAGTTCAGTACGTAACAAAGTAAAAAATGACGGATCTACCATTTCAAAAACGGACTGTTTACAAACAACATTATAAAAAAGAGTGGGAAGTGGAATTTAATTGGATAAAGCCAGTGCCAGGAAATTCGTCAAAAGCTTTATGTGTATATTGCAAAATCGAGATAAATGCGAAGTTATTCGATATCCAACGACACAAAGATACGAAAAAACATAAAAACAGTTCAGCTCCTTTCATATCGTCCTCACAAACCAAAATAGTTGTAAGTAAAGAAGATACCGCAAGTGCCAGTAAGTCTGAAACTTATCTTAGCTTATATATTGCAGAACACTCCTCCATCAACAGTGTTGATCACCTTACGGATTTATGCAAACAAATTTTCAGTTGTGACTGCGTCAAAGGAGGCGCAAAAGAAATGAAGATGCATCGTACTAAATGTACCCATGTTATAACCGAAGTTTTGAGTCCATATTTTAAAGATCTGTTGGTAAAAGATATTGGCACAGGTCCGTACAGCCTGATTATTGATGAATCCACGGATGTATCTGTCACAAAACAATTGGGAGTAGTTATAAAATATCTGAGTGAAGAACGCAAGGAAATAACTTCCACATTTCTAGGTCTTCAACAATTAACTTCCGCAAATGCTAGAGCTATAGTTGATGCCCTCATCAGTCTTATTAATGAGCTGAATTTAGATATTAAAAAATTAATGGGAATAGGAACCGATAACGCTTCCGTGATGGTGGGGATAAACAATGGAGTGTATAAGATTCTCAAAGAAGAGTACAATCTTCCCCATTTAATTTTGAATAGATGCGTATGCCACTCTATACAACTAGCTGTTTCGCATGCTTCCCAAGAGACTATACCAAGAAACATTGAGTTTTTAATAAGAGAGACCTACAATTGGTTTTGTCTATCCCCATCAAGACAAGATGCATACAAAGAAGTGTATGAAACAATTAATGTGGGTGAAAAACCACTGAAAATTTTAAAGATGTGTGCTACTCGTTGGATTTCTATTGAACCAGCAATAGTACGCATTCTTGCTCAATGGGATGAACTCAAACTACACTTTCAATTGACACAGAGGGCGGAAAATTGTTATACAGCCACATTGCTTTATTCGATGTTCCAAGATCAGAGGAATAAATTGTATTTGATTTACTTAAAATCAGTGCTTAGCGAAGTCCAACAAACATTAAAAATATTTGAAAGCAAGGGCGCAGACCCGGTATTTCTACTAGATACGCTAAAAAAGCTGATTGAAAGTTTGTGTCATAAAATTATCAATTCGAATTCCAGAGTAGACTATTGTGTTGAAAGAGTAAACGACTACGTTGATACAAACCCGTATATGGGATATTCGTTTGAGGATGCCTTGAGTAAATCAACACTGGAAAACGCTGAAAAGAAAGCGCTCAAACAAAGATGCATTGATTTTACATTAAAATTAATAAGCGAATTGCAGCAGCGCCTACCAGATAATTTAAAAAATTTGGAGACAATGACTGCTCTTTCTGTTAAAGAGACACTTAAAAGAAACAAAACTGTACAACGCATCGTTCACCTTGCAGAAGCATTTTGTTTGATACCAGAAGATATTGATAAAGTTCTAGTACAATATAGAAATATCGGAGAACACGACTGGGAGAACAAAGACGACACTATTAAATTTTGGTGTGAAGTTCTCAAATACAAGGATGCTGCTGGAAACAACTTGTATCAAGAGCTTGGATATTTGGCGAAAATAGTTTTGTCATTGCCCCATTCGAACGCGGATGTCGAACGTGTTTTCAGTTCTATGAACGTAATCAAAACTAAAAACAGGAATAAAATGGGGTTAAAAACAATGACATCCATACTACATATACGATGGGGTTTGAAACGATTGAAAGAGTCTTGCTGTTCCCACAAGGTGCCAACTGAAGTAATACAAAAGTGTGGGAGTAATTTGAAATACTCGTTCAAATTGGCTAAGAATACAGATGTTAATCAGCCATCAACTTCTTCTGCTTCGGCAGATATGATTTTGGAAGATTCTGATGAAGACTCTTCTTTTTAACAATTTAATAATAATTAGATTATATTATACATTTCAAATAAACAATTTTTAACTCTTTGTATTTATGTTTTTAGCTCTTGTGCTAGAAAGAGCTCTTTTGATGGCAAAATTTGCAAAATCTAGCTCTTTTTAACTTGGTCGACTGCCCCTTTTCAAAAACCAAGGTGGCAACACTGATCAGTAGCGCGCTCGCTCGGGCGCAGGATGGACGTTCTGGCGGGGATTTTTACGCGACTAACAAGGATGACCGGCGATTTGAGCGGCGTGGCTCCAATGAAAAAAATATTACATTTGCGCCGCGCCGGGTGTAAATGACCGGCGGATTAAAAACAGCACATAATATACAAAAAAATATATAAAAACATATAATATAATATAAGTCATTTCACGTCATTTAAGCGACTGATGAAAAACGCAAATGTATTCGGATTTCCATATGGCAGGCAACGTGTTAATATATTTTTCTGTAAAATCCCGGGATGCCAGGAACACCGGAAATGCATAACTAAGTAGTCGGGTGTATAGTATGGAAGGAAGGAACTACATAAATAAAATTATTCTAAATAACATAGGTAGTCCGTTATCTTATCTTGACGTTGTTTGCTATTGCAGTTGGGTATCTGCCTACCTACTTTTCAATATTAGGTAGGTAGAAATGCATCTGATTCTATAGTCGGAAGAAAACAAAAAATTCCGGAATCGCGGGATTTTGACGATCGATACAAAAGTGCATTCCATATAAGCCAACATTTGAAAGTAAATAAATATACATCCAATTCTATAATCAGAACCTCGGAATCGCCGGATTTTTCAGATACAAAAGCGCATTCCATATTAGCCAATCTCTCAACTTTAGGTGAATATAATGCATCCGAATATCCGATCTCTAGTCATGAATAAGTTAAGGTGATATAGTGTGATTACAAGCTACACATGGACTCACGCTGTACGAAGTTGAGGTCACTCGTGTGCTGAGGAAAGGATCGGCAGAGTGTGCAGCGACCATAGCCACATCGTCTGCCGCCGTAGTGGCCCTCGCGTAGAGTTGGCGGTGGTGGGCTTCTATGCTTCGGCTTTCTTCCCACCGCCGAAGCCAGAAGTAAACTGTTTTTTTCTGGAACGAAAAATATAGCTGTAATTTTTTTCCCATTATTACTCAATTACTATAGGCAAAGAGATCATTGATTTTTAAACCATTTTTACATGTAGGTAATTTTCTCTTGGGTCTGACACTTTAAAAGCCCTGTTTTGAATGTTCTTTATGCGGGATCGTTACGATTTCATTATGTAGACTATGTATTCCTCTTTTGTATTACGTAACAACATTTATCCTATCTCTATACAATAAAAACTTTCTAGAACATTAATTCACTAAAATCGAACTTTGGCATGTTTTCATTATACAAAATTTTTTCTATCTCTAAAACCCGTGGACAACAAACTAGAATATCATTTATAAACATAATCCTCTCAATTGACACTAAAATCACGCAAATATTCCTATAAACAAAAAACCTCGTTTGCAAGTTACGTAATTATTCTATCATTTTTCTTCACATTAAATTCTCAAAAATTCTACGTTAAATATTCCTATCAGATACTAACACGAAAACTAATAATAAAAAAAAGTTAGAAAGCTAATTAGAACAACACAAAATACTTAAATCTAATTTTATTAGAAATTCAAATCTTACTCAGTAAAACAGTAATAGTCCGTATCAACTTGCGCCTTGGAGAGCGGAGAGGGTCACACGACACGAGTCATAACTATCCTATTCTATCACTTTTACACTATTCTAACTTATGTATCACTTCACTGATCTAAAAACTCAGTCATATTATTCACTATTCGCACGCCCAGCGTTCGTTACTGTGCGTAATTGCGTAGGATTTACTACCGTTGGATCCCGTTTTTGAATCCCATTTTAATATTTTTGGCGTTGGATCCCGCAAAACATTATTATGTATTTCCGTTGGATCCCGAATTTAAAAAATGCAAGATAATTACGTTTTATTGTCGTTGAATCCCGAAAAGTATTTCCGTTGGATCCCGAATGCTTAAAAAAATATGAATGCGGGTACTTTCAACAACAAAATTGTTTATAATAAAATGAGGGGTTCACTAATGTTTCACCAAAACTACATTGACAAATTTTTAGTTTACAACCAACGTTTCGTATACTATTTATTTCACAAACAACTCATTTTCTATATAATCTAGTCGTTTCTGGCACTCGCCGGCCGCTGCCGCGGCACCGCTCGCTTCGCTCGCTCGGCTCGTGCGTAGGGGTCACAGTTTTAACCTAACCTAACCTAACATTGTTTTTTTTTTTAATAATTAACCTAATCTAACTAGTTCGGTTCCGGGTAACCCACTAAAAATAATCTCTTTTTAGTGTTTGATAAAGGTAAATTACTTTTCTTCTGAAATGTACACATGTTGTTATAATATGGGATTCAACGGAAATAGCAAACGGGATCCATCGGTAATACCTAAAAAACGGGATCAAAAAACGGGATCCAACGGTAATAAACGATTGCGTAGATATTTACTTTAAAATCCAATCACAACCTACTGTAATAACTTTTGTTTAGAATGTTCCATGACTAAATGGAATCAAAATCAGTTCATCCAATCTGTTTACTTATGTATAACTCTGAATTTAAGCTTTCACGGTTACCTACACTACATTTTAAATGATGCTTGGAACAGCGCGCAGCGTTTAACTTAAAAACTTACAATATCGGGAACTCATTAGGAAAGAACACAAAGAAGTTACCTACCTACCTATCCCTTCTGTTAACTTAATCCGAAAATTCTATAGAAAAACACCATTGACCCTTTTTTCAATACTAACCTTTGTTTATTTTAATTTAAAAAATATAATTACAAAAAATATTACTCACCGTTATGCCCGTCTGCCGACAAATATCAATCACACAGCAACCACTTAATCTAAGGGCTATGATGCGCTCCCTTTCAATTTGTGTCAACTGAGGCGGCATTCTTGTTGACTTCAATTTTATATTATTAATTAAACGCACAGCCCGAATATGCACAGAACAGTTGGACACGACGCAGTTGCAGTTGTTACGACTCCAAGGGACGTAATGAATAAAAATAAAGTAATAAACAAACGTTCGGGAAAACCCGGGAGCGGTGGCGGACGCGCAAGGGCATGTGGGTGTGGCTTATTCCTAGTGAGACATGATAATTGGCTCCCAATTATTAGTATGTGCAATTGTGCAACCATTGGACAATTTTAGAAACGTTGAAAACTCCACCAATCATGCCAAGGATACTTTCTTTCTAACACTATACGGCGCGTCGTAGTTATAGATATGTATAGAGTTTCCCTTGATGTGCTGGCGTCTGTACATAGAACTTTTTATTGCAGTGTTACCACTTTTTTTGCTTGAAATATTTGGTACTTAACACTAATTGTTAATTTTGCTATTTTTCTTTAATTAGTTCAGTTGCACAAAAATTCATGCATTTACAACCGAGTATAATTGACTTTTTAAATATTTGATTATAATGTTGTATTATTTGTGATATTTTTACGATGCTAGAATCTTAAGGTTAAGTTTATTGATACAAAACGTTAGCAACACTGGGTCTTAACGTCACAAGAAATTTTCACTGGTGTGTTTACATGCTCGTGCGCATTTTTCTTGTAATTTTTGGTGTTTTTGTGTTATTACGTTGAGTTTTTTAACATGCAACGAACATAAAAATACACTAAATAAGTATTTATTGAATAAAAGTGTTGTGTTCAAGACATCATGAATTGGTGCAGAGAAGTCTGCAATGTCCTCAGTGGCAAGAGCTTTTATAATTTTACTAAAGCAGACGGTAATGATATGGACTGCATTATTCTACACGCTCGAGAGCATTTTAATAAAAGAAAGGGTAAGAAACGAGAAAGGCAAACTGGAGTAGCGTTAAGGTTCATACATACGTAACGATTTATCGTAGCGATTTCAGACTGTGCAGATAAATCGAACTTCCCTAGTGCCTCCACACGCCTCCGATATCGACGTCGATCGGGCAGTTCTCCGCAGAAGCTCGCGCAAGATACATGTTAACAATGGAAGATTATGACGCACTTGCTATATTAGGCCTGGTTATGTGTTTAAAGAAAAAAAAGAAGCGGAGTCTATGGTGTAAAGACTGGCTCATGAAAAGGAAGCAATTTTCTCATACCAACTTGTTAAGTGAGTTGAAATTCGCTCCGCAAGATTGGCATAACTATTTAAGGATGAATGAAGAGGCATATTTAAATCTGCTGGCTTTAGTTTCTCCACTAATAAAGAAACAAGACACTGTAATGAGAGAAGCTATAAGTCCTCATGAAAGATTAACTGCTACACTGCGATTTCTAGCTACAGGACGTTCCTACCAATGTATGAAGTTTTCTACAATAATATCACCGCAAGCTCTTAGCCAAATAATCCCTGAAACCTGTGATGCTCTGTACGAGGTTCTACGGAAAGATTACTTAAAGGTAAGGAATGAAAAATACTGTATTAATCAACAAATTATTTATTAATTAAACTTTTAGGACGTATTGAAGAACATTTTACGAATAAGTTACTTTTTTATTCATCATTAAAATTACGTAAATAGGAAGTAATTGTATTATCAGATTGTGTATGGTCTGGCTCTACTGGTGATGTAAATTCCATTGATGATTGAGTGTGTGGTTGAGTGTAAATGATTTGAGTGTGTGGTTGAGTGAAGAGATCTTGAGTATGTGGCTGAGTGTAAATGACTTGAGTGTGTGACTTAGTGGAAAGGTTTTGAATTTGTGGCTGAGTGGAAAGGTTTTGTATGTGTGGCTGAGAGGAAAAGTTTTGAATGTGTGGCTGTGTGGAAAAACTAGTATTTGCAAAGTCATCATATTTTCTTACAGTGTGTGATATACACACATCAAAAGTGTCTAGGGATCAAGCATTTTTATGCGGATTTCTTGAGATTGAGATGTGGCTTTGTAATAAATTTATGATTTTATAAATTTATATGGATCCTATTTCGTGCATTTCATAATTTGAATCAGGAACTGTGAATCAAATTCGAGTAAAATATGAAAATCAGCTGTCAATATTTTCCCTATAAAAACATACAACGCATTGAAGACATTATTAGTGCTACTGTTTCCCTACTACTGATTAAAACAACGTTATTATGGAGCGGCGACGTCATTTAAGCAGGGAAGAAATGCTCAGAGCCGTGGGAATGATAGAAGCTGGTTCCCGGCAACGTACTGTGGCTTTAGCTCTGAATACAAGTCAGAATGTTATCAGTCGACTTTGGACACGTTACCGAAGCACTGGTACCGTGGCTGAGCGCCATGGAGGACGGTATCGCTGCACCACACGGAGACAAGACCGATACATTCAAATCTTAACTCGAAGAGCTCCAACAATAACCGCCATGATGTTAGCCGTGAGGCTTCATCACTCTTCAGGGAACTTAATTAGCGACCAAACAGTCAGAAACCGCTTGCATGAAGTGAACCTTCATTCCCGAAGACCGCTACGGGTACCACCTATAGCAATGCACAATCGTAGGATTCGATATCAATGGGCTCTTGAACACAGAAATTGGGCAGAAGAACAATGGCGTTTCGTGTGCTTTTCTGATGAGTCTCGTTTTGGTATGAGACCGGATACAAGACGTATACGACACTGGAGAACCCCTGGACGCCAACAGCGATTAAAATCCTGCCAGGAAGTCCATCCTTATAGTGGTGGAACCATCATGGTATGGGCGGGTATTTGGATCGGCGGAAGAACTGAGTTGATTTGGATCAGAGGCAACCTCAACGCTCAAATTTATGCTGAGACGATTGTATCAGACGTCATCGTTCCTCTACAAGTGCAAATCGGTCCCTTATTTCAGTTAATGCATGATAATGCACGACCGCACACCGCAAGAGTTGTAAGACAGACTCTCGCCGCAGCTAACATCAATGTCCTGCCCTGGCCTGCTCAGTCGCCAGACTTGAACCCGATTGAGCATGCATGGGATATGCTACAGAGAAGAGCTCTGCCGAATATGGAGGGTATCCAGTCGCAAGAAGACCTTTTTTTGTTGTTGCAACGAACATGGGCGGCCATTCCACAGCGTGATTTGGATGAACTCATTTTGAGTATGCCAAACCGATGTTCTTGTGTTGTTAGTGTTCGCGGTAGAAACACGGATTATTAATTGTTTAAGTTACCCAATAAAATTTTAAAGAAAACTGTTATTTCAGTCTTTTTTTCGAACTTTTGTGTTAGTGGTTCAAATGTCAAAAATCCCTTTATTAGGAAAATGGCAAATTTCTTTATTAATGCAAAGGTGACTTGGTTTATCGTTACTGTGACAAACGAAAACACTTTATTTGATGAATCCTTAAAGAAAATTTTAATTAATATCAATCAGGAGAAAAGTTATTGCAAAAATATATGTTGATCCCTAGACACTTTTGATGTGTGTAGTTAAGCTACCCATTTCAGCCAAGAACAGAGTTTCATTAATTATTTTTTCTGCTATAATTCTCTGTTGTTTTGGTAACTCTTGTAGTTTCATCCCAACATTTTTGCCAAAAACCTCAAAACGATTATCGGGTTGTTTAGGCCTTTTAAAATGATCATTTACAGACTTAAGTACGTCTTCAGTTAATGTATTTTTTTTTGGTCTTGGCCGAACACGACCCGAGATTGATGTAGCTCGTTCGCTGTCAGAACGGTTTGCCGGGGTCGGTGTGTCTGATTCGTTGTCGGAATAGGCCAGTGTTGGTGTGTCTCGATCGCTGTCTCTGGACAATCGTAGCTCGTTGAGCCGATGCCGGTGGTTGACTGCGTCTGTAAAATAGAAGAACTATTATATTCCTGAAATTACTATACTAATCATGTACTCATTTTGTTACAGTTTCCAAAAACAGAAGAAGAGTGGAGAATAATAGCGAGAGAATTTGAGCAGAAGTGGAACTTTCCTCACTGTTTAGGTGCTATTGATGGCAAGCACGTTGAAATCGTGCCCCCAAGCAACAGTGGCTCGTTTTATTATAACTATAAACATAGACACAGTATGGTATTACTAGCAATCGTTGATGCAAAATACAGATTCCTGTTAGTTGATTTTGGGACAAATGGAAGGGTTTCCGATGGCGGAGTATTGTTGAATACAAAATTTTATGAAAAACTTGAAAAAAAGGCGTTAAATATTCCTACAGAAGAAAGGTTACATAATAGTCCACGAATACTGCCATATGTACATATTTGTAGCTGATGACGCGTTTCCTCTAAGAAAGGACATGATGAAGCCATTTCGGCAAAATGACTTAGATAGTAGAATTAAGAAGATATATAATTATCGGACATCGCGAGCACGCCGTATAGTCGAAAACGCTTTTGGTATACTAGCGGCGAGGTTCAGGATTTACAGAACACAAATGAATATGTCGCCTGAAACTATTGGGTCAGTCGTAAGAGCAACCTGTGCTTTGCATAATTATTTGATGTCATCATCGCTTAATTCATACGCTACTTCAGAATGTTTCGATAGTGAACATTATGAGGAAGGTACGATAACGTCAGGATTCACAACAGAGGACTCAACACTTGAACCATTACAAAGAACTACACAAGGCCGTACAATTCAAACAGCAAATCAGATAAGAAGTCAATTTATGACGTATTTTGTAACTGAAGGGAAAGTTCCTTGGCAAGACAATTTTGTTTATTAAGGGTGTTTATTCCGTCCAATGTACCTCCTTAATGTCAAAATACAGGACTTATTGTATTCGAGTAATATAATTAAGCAATAAATATTTTTTCAGAAATAAAAACTTACCTCATTTTCGTCATCATCTATATTCGATGTAGATGGTCTCGGTACTTCTTGATCGTATAAAAAACTTAATAACTCAAAGTACCATAAACGAGGTTTATAAATCTCGTCAGTCCCTGCTCCAGATTTACACGATTTTTTTATTTTATTGAGCTCTTTTTTATATGTAGTTCGAAGATTATTAATCTTCTTAACCACTGTATCCCTGGTGGCATTTGGATCTATGGGTTTGTATTTTTCGATTAGCCTGTCGTAGGCGGCATTTTTTTTGTAGCGGTCGTGGTAATCCTTACATGTAGTCTTCCAAAGGCAAGTTTCGTTTCTGTAGCTTTCAATAAAATCTTGAAGTTGTTCGCGGTGTCCAACTCGTTCGTCTTCCGACATGTTTCTGGGAAAGCGATGTGCACGTGCGAACACTAGCAAGCTCCGTGAAGTACTGCCGAACTGAGCGATCGCCGTCCACACGCAACGATAAAACTGTGCAAATGTAATCGACAACGATTTATCTGATAGAAATTGCAACTGCCACCGACGAACGATTATCGACAACGATTTTTCATACACACGATCGATAAAACTGCGCAAACTGGTCTGCACAGATTTATCGCTACGATAAATAGTTACGTATGTACACAGAATACTTAAAGTACTACGTACAGAAAGGCCACTCCCTTCCCCGCACTAACATCAGTTACCGCACCTCACCCCGCACTTCGATGTGTTCGTCGCCTGCTCTTTAACAATGGCGCTCGCATACACAAGAACCGCAGCGCTGTACCTACCTACTGCTGACACGAACACATAATTTTTTTAAAGTTTTATATTTTGTGTTAATCACGATGGTTGTATTTTGTGCATTATTTGGATGCTTATCTTCATCGAGGAACGATAAAGACAGGAGTTTCTTTCGGTTCCCGAAACATGAAAGAAGGTAAGGAACAGCAACTCAAATATCCTTTAAACCCATAAAAAATAAAAGCTAGTATATTACAGACAAACAAGTTAAGCCAGTGTTGTGATAATTTATTTTCATAATTTTCTCTATTATTCATTTATTTTCCAAGTTTTCTTCGTTTTAGAACAATTAAAACTTCCGTAATATTAACATACCAACTATTAAATTATTGCTCTCTCTCTTTATTGTCTTAGTTATGTATCTTTCTTTCACGTTCTATTCGTTCTTCGACTTGAAAAGTAGTACAATAGAAATGTTATTAATTAGATTTCTGTGAGTACCTAGTGTCGCGGCGCGCGGCGCCCCATTGTTGCATACGTTCGGGCAGCGCCGCCGCCGCCTACGCACTACTGCCGAGTACTGCCAGCCAGCCCTACTAGATTTCACGCACACATTTACACGTATACAAACGTCATTTGTCAATGTAGTGGTAGTAGGTAATTATTTTGCGAGCGTTGTATGGAGTGTCCGGGGTGTGGTATGTATGAGGCATTAGATGTTTAAGAAAATAGAATTCAATATCTAATTTTTGTATTATTACCCGACTGTTTATTTGGTTCTAGTAAATATTTAAACATGTATATTTTGATACTTATCTAGTTCTCGAAATATCAAATTTACTGATTTCACCGATTTGGATGAGGAATTATCTACTTTATTCTCTGTAATAAAGTATTTAATCTCTTATTGCAAATCGGTCGAATCAGTACATTTGATATTTCGTGAACTAGCTTAATAAGAACACACATACACACAGAGCCTTACACACACACACGCATCTACACATATCTATACAATACATAGTATTGATATATTTCATCTAGTTCCCTGCTTTACGTTCAGATGTCGCTCTTCGCTAAGAAAAAATCAAAGTGTCAGTTGCCAGTCTATCTCATATTATATATGTATATTAGTCTATGAGACTGACAACCAAAACAATATCCCGTGTTGTATTCCCAGCCCTTACAGGTCTCTACAATATTTTTTCTTTCATTCGCACCTACAAACCGTCGCTTGTCTCGCTCGCACGGTGCGTCTTAACTTGAAGGACAATAGGCGCGGGACCGTTAGAACTGCTACCTGGAGCGTCCCAACTACTTTTTTTCCACGAAATGCAATACAAATCCTAGATTGTTATACCTCGTTAGATAGCTGATGAAACGTAGATATTTCAAAACACATCTGCCGAACAACTGCCATAATATTTTTTTTAGATATCCCTTATAGAAAAATAAACTCTCTAATATTTTTTTTTAATTTCTTAACTTTCACTTGTCTACTACGGCGTATTCAATTAACTTATGCACTATTTTAATGATTGACGTCCTAAAGCATCTTATTACACATGTAAAATGCAATAATAATAATAAGACACACAAAATAAACAAAATTAAATTTAGTAGAATAAAAATCGGCAATTTTCAATAAAAGAATTAAAAGTCGAATATCTCGAAAAGGGTTAAGTTTCGGGTAGGGTGTTTCATAGTGAAATAAGTCAGAAATGATGGGTACTCCACGCCCTTAACGGATCTAGCACGACTTTTCCTGTAACCCTGTATATATTGCATACTCAAATCTGCTAGAAGAGCATTCACGGATACGTTTTCCTTGTCCCACTTAGTGTTAATTTTATAGAACCCTCTTTGTAAGAAGTAGTAGGCGCTACTACAATCTGCAGGGTATTTGCAGATCAAAATCGCACTCAAAAAACCTTTTAGATTCCCTACAGACCTTGTCTACCATGAATTTCAAGTCCTCGAGGTAAGACAAATATTTGTACTTCAAGCAACGCTTAAATATCATGCAACAATAAAAAATCGGCCTGATCACAGGGACATAATAAACAAGCGTGTCGTCAGAGTATCCATACCAAATGCCAAATCCGAACTAGCTAGACGATGTACCCATTTTTCCCATCCCAACACAAAGACTGCTCAACCACCACCTGTAAGAAAATCCTAACTTCAGCTCTTTTAAAATTATCATATGACGCCACCGAAGCTTTGATATACCACCTATAAATACATACTTACACCCCCTCACACACCCCAACATGCATACAAACACACCCTTACACCCTAACACACACACCATAGTACAAGCTTAAGGTTAAATTAATACTATTTTATTTTGTGATCAGAATCGCACTAATGTGTAACATTTGTAAAGAGAAGCATTTGCCAAATAAATGTTTGTAAAGCGAGTGTTTATAAAATAAAACATTTGCAGAATGAGTTGTTTGTGAAATAAATAGTATACGCAACGTTGGTTGTAAACTAAAAACTTGGCTATGGAGTTTTAGTGAAACATTACCTAGTGAACCCTAGGTGTAGTTGTATCGTCAAATGAGCAATGTGAGATATAGTCCAATAGTGACATAGTCGTATCGCGAAGTAGGCAATGTGAGATATAAACGAAACGCTTATTTGATATGACGTTTAGGCATAACGCGACTTAGACACGTGCCTTATAGGTATACAGCGAGCATAGGATTAAAACTAATTAAATTAAACAAATAAGGATTTTATATTGAAATTTTTAATTGTGTACAAAAATAAAAACGCTTCTTAAATACACAAAGAAAATTCACAATTGACAATATAACAACACGAGGACTAATATTACCTTTAAAAACAAAACTAATTTTTTATCATATTAATTAGCACCACTACATTCTAGCGGTAGAACACAAACTTTCATCACAGCTCTTTTTTTATGTGTATGGCCGTTTGCAGTTTTGACTTCAACAACTCATGACCCTGGCTAGGGGCCAGTATAGTGGTGACAAATTGTCTTACTTTTACATTAGGTTGAGTATCTTGCCACTTAGGGCGAGATTGCAACAAAGGAGATTGCTCATCTACATATGAGAATTGGTCCAATTGCTGCCCAGGATTGGAAGTACCTGCGCTGGGTCCCTGGCACTAATCTATGTCTTTATACGAAATATTTTTAGAATCTATCCTGGGGTTCCAAATTTTTTTACCTATTTATTTTGATGATATTATTTTTATACATTGTTTTTTTTTTGACGTACTTTTAAGGTTTTTGCACCTTTTATGACTACAAACAAAAGACATTTGCTTATAGATGTCACCTGGAATACTGTAATAGCTCTTCCTGGATGACTCCTCAACCATTTTTCACACTCCGCAGCGTAATACTTTTTCAGTATTCCGTGAAAACCTCTATCGAGAGGCTGCATCTTGTGGCTGCTATGTGTTGGTAAAGTGAGTGCAACAATATTATTTTCCTGGAAAAAATCCACAGCTTTAATCGAGCAGTGTGAGGAGTGATTGTCTAACACGAGGAGAATAGGGTCATTTTCACTGGCCTTTAGTATGATCTCTGAAATGACTTTAATAGATCCGTATTAATAAAGCTAGAGTCCGAGATCATTCCTATTGATCCAGCTGGTGATCCATCTAATAATTCTGCTTTCATTCGTTTTCTGCGGAAAATAAATGCAGATGGAACAAAGTGGCCACTTGCAGACACAGCACTTACAACAGTCACATTTATGCCTCTCTCAGCACTTGCAATTTTATTGACTGCTCGTTTTCCTTTAGTTGTAAGAACTTTGAGTGGTCTATTTGGGACCGTGGATATACCCGTTTCGTCCATGTTGTAGATACGGTGAGGAGCAAAGTTGTATTTGTCCAACATAGCACTCAAGTTAATACAGGGTGTTACAGAAAGGGTATATCAATACAAACAGGTTGAAGAGTGTATCTGGTCTAGAATCTCTGTACAAAATTTCAGCTCAAAAGCAGTAACTTTGAAAATGCTTAATATTTTTTTATTTCGATAGTTTATTAAATTGAAATCATAAAAAACGTGTCACCCTACTACGAGGGTCATTATCCATTATCTGTAGTGTGTCTGTGCGCCTAGTACACGCACATCACGCCGCCGCGCGCCAGTGCAGCGCCGTGATGTCGAAATAAAAAAATATTAAGCATTTTCAAAGTTAATGCTTTTGAGCTGAAATTTTGTACAGAGATTCTAGACTAGATACACTCTTCAACCCGTTTGTATTGATATACCCTTTCTGTAACACCCTGTATACATAGAAGCGTTCACATTGTGGTCTGTTAAAACCAACAGCACGCGCAATACTTGTCGATGTTGGTTGTCTAATGGATAAGTCTGGATGTCTTCTTAAAAAACCACGAAGCCATTCCTCACCCGCAGTCTTTGTTTCTTGATTGAATCTGTGTGCTATATTATTTTTTTCGATGAAGTGATTGAATGCATCGAAAACTTAAAAAATCAAACGGAGCAATCAGACACTCTCAGTGATTGCGATTCAATACTAAATGAAATGTTAAGTTTAGAATTTATCGTATCTTTACATGTGTGGTATGAGATATTATCGCGTGTTAATATAATAAGTAAATTATGGCAATCAGTACAAATTCATTTAAGCATTGCTCTTGAACATTTACACACATTTTGTGAATGGATAAAAGAGTATCGGGAAACTGGATTTGAGAAATCCCTGTCTGATGTTCGGAAATTTACTGAGCGAAGCTGTTATGACCTGCCAAAAGAGTTTAGGAATAAAAGAGTAGCCAAAAAGAAAAGGATGTTCGATTATGAAAGCAGCGATCAACCTATACAGTCTCCCAAAATCCGGTATCAAACAGATTTTTTTTACGCCATGATTGATTCTATAATAACCAATATGGAATTAAGATTTACGTCTTTAAATCAACATTTTGAAGATTTTGGTTTTCTCTATGATTTAAGCGCGCTAAAAAATATGCCACAGGAGCAAATATTAAAACACTGTAACGATTTACATAACGTCCTGCGTGTGGGTGAGAGCAGTGACTTCCAACCATTTGAATTATATGAAGAATTAAATACAATGATCCCGAATTTACCCAACTTTATTAAAGACGTGAAACAGCTGCTGTCATACATAACAGAAAATAGCTTGAAAGAAATTTACCCAAATTTTTACATTGTCATCCGAATTTTATTAACAATTCCGGTAAGTACAGCCTCTGCTGAAAGAAGTTTTTCAAAATTAAAATCAATAAAAAATTATTTGAGAAACACATTGAGCGAAGAAAGACTTTCAGCTTTGGCTGTTTTATCAATTGAATCAGATTTGGCATCTAGGCTGAATTACGATACCATAATTAAGGAATTTAGTAACGTTAAAAGCAGGAAATTTCTGTTCCTTTAATAAAGAAATCTAATGATTTTTAAGTATACACTTTAAGAAATGTATATCTCCACCTTTATATTGACGATTTGTAATTTTTCATTAATACTTATTAATCTAATTTGTATTTTTATGAATAAAAACTTGGCAGTGTTAATTGTTATGTTTGTTTTTATTATTTTATAAAATCCGTCTTCAGGTCGCCATAGAACAGGGCCTCGCGAAATCTGTCTTGCCCACATCAAATTTAGGTCTTGCTCCGCCACTGTGCCGATGTTTGTATAATATTTTGGTAATCGATTTACCCAATCGATTTATTATAAATAATATTATTCATTTAATTAAAAAGATAATTATAAACTCTATTTAGGTATGTATGGGAGGTACTAACCGTACTCAGGTTAACCACAATAATGTCTGTGGTACTATCTTTTGTTTTTTAAGAAACTAATCAGGTATGAATGTAGCGTAATATTTCTAACAGTAGGAAATACCATGAAACATACGATAATATTTTGTTTATTTACTACTTTTGTTTTCTTTATTTGAGCCCGCCTGTCGTCTACTTTGCGCCTAATCAGTTACATGAGAGAGTTAGCTAGATTACGAACGGGAGGAAAGCTATTGTAGCCTATCTCCGGTCATTTTAGTCGGAGGATTAGTAAAATATCGATATTTTTAATCGATTACAATTATTTAATTGACATAGTATAGTCTGTCGTGTGGCAACATTCAGGTTAAGTTTTAATGGCGGAACTGATATAAATTCAATAAAATAAATATTAATTTTGTTTTCCAATGCTAGGGTAAAAGAAATGTCGATAAAATAAACAAACTTGTAAAAATACGACTTAATTTTTGAGAAGTAAATAGTCTTGACACGGCACCAAAACTAGGGGCCCATTGTATGCCCATTTTTGTTAAAAAGTTTTTATATTTTCAAACTCAAATGGGTCCCGCCTGCTTCCAACTTTTATTTAATTAAAAATGGGCTTGTTTTTAGCTTGATGATTGGTAGTAGCTAGATTGTTTAAGTTAAGATATGGTGAATTTGAGAAGTTATGTCAGTTGCAGTGAGGATGGTGTAGCTGGTGTATGAATGAGGTTTGGAAGACTGGCATGTGTGGAGTGTAAGCATATCTGGGGACAGATATTTGAGCAGGATGACCGAATGTAGGATGAATGTTTTGAATGTACAAGTAAACATGAGGAATGGAACGTAACGCATGAGAGAGGGAAGGAACGATAGTGAGAAAGAGAGAGGTGAGGAATGGCAGATTAAGTACTGGAAGGGAACGTGAGTGATACGGTAGAATATAAAAGACGTTAAGATTTTAATAGTAAAAATTAAGAAGATTTACATTTTGTATTGGGAAGATAAAATAAACCACCTGTAAATTGTTTTAAAAGCATTTTACTTGCCCCACAATCCCCCACACTACAGATATGTATGTACCTTGAAGTTTTATAGGGGGTTTCCGTTACACGTTGTATAGTCTAACTTTTTAAGGCAATGTAGTAGCAGAACTAGTGCCGCCAATAGAAAAAAATAGTAGATTGTACAACTAAGGCATAAAAGAAGCTATTTTACCCCGAGACGTTTATATCCACGCGAGCCGCAGGCGAGGGTGGATAGTTAAGTCGAGGGGTAAAATGGCTCGTTTATGCCTGAGTTATACACTCTGCTTTTCACTTCGATTGCGAGAAAATGAAACAGGCATAAAGTATACAGTACATAATTAATCAAAAATGTTGCAAAGCATATCTAATTCCCGCCACCACAGATAATACCGCCACGAAACTTTGTAAGTTTTTTTTTTAATTTCAACACTTGTCATTCGATTTGGGTACTTCATACTGCCAAGTCATAAAAACGTTTCTTTGCGTTTTTAAATAATAAATTACAACTATTTTAACTGATTTTATTAAATTAACGATAGAAAACACGGAAGTGGTATAAATTAAAGAAAATGAAATAAATCACGACTTTAATCTGCGAAGTTTTATTGTGCGTGTGGCTGTTGGGCCTGCTTACCTTAGTCTCAAAAAATTACTTTATGCACTAGAACATAAAAAGCGATTTTATGTCGCCTAAGCACAACATAAAGACGAACTTTTAGAGCATGAGAAGTGAAAAAACATATTTCACTACCTAAAAATAAATAATCCACTAAGGCGGTCACTTTGTATGGAACGTTATCATATTTCTACAAACTAAAGCAAAAATAAAAATCCAATAAGGAGTCCTCATTATATTTATTAATATTTAAAAGAACTAAAGTGATTCTTTAGAGGGGTGGCACAAGAGGATTAATAAGCGAGTCAATATAAAGAAACCAGACTTGTACTATTTTTTTTTATCATTAAAAGAGATGCTAACTTTGTAGATTTCAAAGTAAAAAAAAGAATTTCATCTACTGTCCCCAAAGAAATCGGAAAAAGCGTGCTGCTTTATTAGATAAAAGACAAGTGCGTTGTAGATGACTGTGTTGAAAAACATGCGATTGACACGTCAGAATGCTTAAGAAGATTACGAAATTTTAACTACACGAAATCAAACAAGGCGGAAGTAAAATTACTGAACCTACATTTTTTAAATTAAACGTCTACCTTTAGGCGATTTTGCGTAAATTAAAATGCTAGTTAGGTACCTACCTATTTATGTTACGAGTCTATTTTTAAGTTGAGTTTATTATAATTTTGTTTCTTTATCGTCTTTCTAGTAAAAATTCAAACAAGATTGTGCGAGGGCTACCAGATTTTTAATAAAATTTTGCTGTACTGAAAATGTTTGTTTTTGTGCCTAATTGTACATATCTATACCTACAATAAATAACTTATATTTAATTATTTTTTAATTATGCGGCAATGTAGTCCCACAGACTAATCTGAAGCATAATAGTAGGTAGGTCAATTGCGAGCAAAGAGTCTTTTTTTTTCCAAAAGTGCTACGTCCATTGTGATTTGCGGATCAGCAGATGGTGTGATGTTGCCACCATATGTTATTTACAAGAGCCAACACTTATATGATACATGGAAAGAAGGAGCGCCATCTGGACCGCCTTGCTGTGATAAACGTTGTTGTGCGGGAGGAACAAGATTTAATAGAACCAGCAGTGGGTGGTTTTACTCTGCGACATTTCGAGATTGGTTTATTAAATGCTTTCTACCTCATGCTAAAAATTTACCAGGGCGCAAGGTAAAGATTGGCGACAATTTATCGTCCCATTTAGACAATGACTGAAATGCAAATTCCCTTCAAAATCTGTTGCTATTTGTAACCTAGCATCTTCTGTTTCAGGAACCTGTAACAAAAAAGGAAAAATCTTCATTTAAACGGCAAAATGCTATCTTTAAGAAACAAGAAGAGTTATTAGAGTCGGCCAAACAGTTAGTGAATGCCAATAGCTCATCGGAACTGACGTCCGCTGATACATTTGGACACTCTGTGGGCGCTCAGCTTAAGGATTTACCAAAAATGCAAAGATTCATTTGTGAAAAATTAATTAGTGAGCTGTTATTTTATGCAGAATTAGGCGCCAAAATTGGCCTGAAGAACAAATGCAAAAGGCATTAGATGCCGTCAGAGATGGTATGCCTTACAAAACCGCAAGTAGAGAGTTTAAGGTCCCTGTGATGGCATTCAAAAGAAGAGCCAAAGGTAAAAATAAAATAGCTGTAGGCTCCGCTAAAAAGTTAGGTAGCAGACAAACAATGTTTAACCTACAACAAGAACAGGAACTTGTTGATTACATTAAGGACATGGAGTCTAGAATATACAGACTGACCACACAGGATGTTTTATTTTAACCTTAGCTTACCAACTGGCAGAAAGAAATAATTTACCGCATCCATTTTCTGAAGCAAAAGGAAAAGCTGGACTTGAATGGCTTCGTGGATTTAGACGTAGACATCCGGACATTACGATGCGTGCCCCAGAATCGACGTCTTCTGCTCGAGCGCGAGCTTTTAATAAGCCTGTGGTGGATACATTTTTTCGACTTTGAAAAACGTGCAAGAAAAACATTATTTTCCACCCTATCGGATATTTAATGTTGACGAGACGAGTTTATGCACTGTCCCAACAAAAAACTCGAGAGTGTTTGCACAAACAGGCCGTAAACAGGTGGCGCGAGTGACTTCAGCTGAGAGAGGTGAAACAACGACCGCAGTGATTTGTACCTCAGCTTCTGGAACTTTTGTTCCTCCAATGTTAATCTTCCGCAGAGTCCGGATGAAAATAGTATAGATGGATGGCGCACCTCCAGGCGCTATATGTACATGCAATCCATCTGGCTGGATGAAATTAGATGTGTTTTCTCAGTGGTTCGATCACTTCTTAAGCTATGCCAAACCGACAGCAGAAGACCCGGCTCTTTTGATATTGGATGGTCACCTATCTCACACAAAAAATTTGAATGTGGTATTAAAAGCCAGGGATAATCACGTCACTATTCTATGCCTGCCGCCTCATTGCACCCACAAACTCCAACTGGACATTGGAGTCATGTATCCGCTAAGCGTTTATCATAACCAAGCGTTGGAGAAGTGGATGAATAACAATCCGGGGAGAGTGGTAACCGTGTTCCAAATAACGAAAATTTTTACAGAGGCCTATCCAAAAGCAGCAATTCCACTGAATAGCATGAATGGATTCAACAAAACAGGAATAAATCCGTTCAACCCTGACATTTTCACTAATGACTCAAAATTACTTAGGTATACTTACATTAGTTTAAGAACTTATTTATTGAGGTTAAATAAAAAAGGTTTATTATTTTTTGCTTTTCAGTTTTTTCGGAGGTTTAAATTTTTTTGTTAAAAAGTTTTTATTTTATAATTTTTTGAGGCTATAATTTAGTAATTACTACATGCTTAATTTTTGATTACTTTTAAAATAGCTTACTTTAGGTATTAATTGTTATATAATAAAATACTTAAAAAAAACAGGCTTTATATACCAACATGGGTAGGCCTTTTTATTTTTTAATTGTAATACACAGCTCAGCATTAAAATCTGTGAATGAACAATAAACCACCCCTATTTTCCCACCCTTGGGGTAGGAATTTTTTTCCCAAATTTATATGGGACCAACTTAGGGATATACCCTTTCCAATAAAAAAAGAATTATCAAAATCGAACTGCTCTGTAAAAAGTTATGCGTAATCATACATAAAAAAAAAATACGCGTCGAATTGATAACCTTCTCCGTTTTTTCGTCGGTTAACAAAAGAAAGCCCTTAAAGAAGCGAATAAAATAATAAAAAAAAACGGTGACCAACAAACAGAACGATAAAGGAAAAGGTGGTGGGAAAGGAAAAGGAGTCGGGAAAGGAAACGGAGGCGGAAAGGGAAAAGGCAAAAAAAAGCAAAACAGATCAGATTCTTCTGAAGAGGAGAGTGATACCGAATGCCTCTTCTGTACTGAAAGCTACTCCAAAGACAATAAAGGCGAAGGGTGGATAAGGTGCGTTGTGTGTCTTAAATGGGAACATGACGCTTGTGCGGGAGTAGATAGTGACGATGAAGGCGACTTTACTTGCGATATTTGCCTTTCTAGTAATCAATTTAATAGTGTGAAAAATTTTTTAAGGCTATAGTCCTATTTCTAAGTTCCTGATAAGAAAATTATTATTTTTTAAATGAAGAGTTGAATAATAATATCCGGAACAGAAATGTTGAATTTTGAATGGTTTTCAGTCCGTCGCTAATATTTTTCTTTGTCACAGTTATAATCCTGACACATCCTGTGATCGCCGTATGCATGCGCTACAGAATTGATTATATAATTGTGAAGAATAGTTACAGCATCGTCCTTTAAATTTTTATTATGGTGCATAACTGACCTTACTATTGCTTTTCTCATGGACATAATTTTCACATCTGTCAAAGTTTTTCGGTGAGCTAAAGGGTATTTTCTTTCTGAAACTAGACTACGTAATTTTTTGCACAAACTTCTCAAAATGTGATTTCTGCATTCAATTTTCTCTACTGTAATATTTTAGTCTTTATATGGATTTTCTTTTAGTACTTTTGCGTATGTCGAGGCGTCTCCGTCTGCAATCATTCTTTTATAAATTATGCCATACATGGAAATGGATAGTTTGAACCCTTCTGCAATTATTTAGCCCTCCATTGAACACGATGAACCATTGAAATTTTTAAAACATTTGTGCTTGTTAGGAGCGACATT
Source organism: Amphipoea lucens (assembly GCA_947508005.1). Lineage (NCBI taxonomy): Eukaryota > Metazoa > Arthropoda > Insecta > Lepidoptera > Noctuidae > Amphipoea > Amphipoea lucens. The sequence continues at coordinate 11,700,647 of OX382375.1, forward strand.
TTTGTTTTCTGCGCGGGCGCACACCAGGCAGTATTTATTTTTTACAGCCAGAAAAATGATTTTACCAGTTCTTCTACCGATAATTGAGGTCAAGGGACATCTCGGCCACGCAAAAACTGGCCTGCGGGCCAGATGTCAACTTTTTAAAATGTGCATGGGTAGATGCGCCCGGACCAGTTTAGTAGAACGGGCCAGATGTCTCCTATTAAAAAGTAAAGGGATATTTCGACAAAAACGTAAATTTAAAAAAAAAAATTAAATATCTGTTAAATCTGTACAATTATTTTATCAAAAAAAGATACAGAATAAAGTAACCATCATATCAAACTTATAAGTAGGTACATAATTAGCTAGTTTCATACAATTTCTTAGTACAATATTAATGATGTAGTATTACTTGTGTATAATTTGAATTATGTTTATCCAGCCTCCATAACCATTTATGCAGAAAGGTGGCTCAATGTACCCTCGAATGAAAAATCAAAAAATAATTTTATATTTGATGGTAGATTGAAATTAATATGTTGTTGTCACCATTCTGACATTAGTTATTGGTTAACTGTTGAACCATGAAGGTTGTAATACTTGTAATGTACTATTCTAGTAGTCTTCTGTTGTTGTTGCCTAGTGCGCAACTGTCCTGTTTTGTCATCTGATTCAATAGTTTAATTTTATATTCATTATAAAATGTAAATTACTCAACAGCTCAATATTAACAATAAATGCTATAACGTCTGTCAGTAACTATTTTAATATATTTACCATTTCAATTCTTGAATCGTATTGACATAGTCCTCGCCAACCCTATTTAACCTGTATATGAACGATCTGATTGTGGCACTCAGTAGCACTCGGGTAGGTTGTCACATAGACGGAATTAATATAAACAATATAAGTTATGCTGATGACATGGTGCTACTGAGTGCTTCGGTATGTGGCATTAAGAAACTGCTTACGATCTGTGAAGCATGCCGAGCAACACGGATTAAAACATAATCCACTGAAAAGCGAAGTCATGGTCTTTGAGGTCAGAGGAAACAGTACAGGTAACGTGTTTCCCAACATTACGCTTAATGGTACAGCTTTGCGTAGGGTGTCCAAATTCAAGTACTTAGGACATATGCTGACCTCTGACCTCAAGGACAATGATGACATAGGTTTGCACGTTTTTCGACAGAAGTCAAAATGACACTTTTTAGGTCTTATTGTACATCATTCTACACGTGCAGCCTATGGGCTGACTATACTCAAAAGTCTTACAGTGCCCTCCGAGTCCAATTTAATAATGAGTTCAGGGTGCTGATGCGGCTGCGGCGATTCTGTAGTGCATCAGGGATGTTTGTGAACATCGCGTAGACTGCTTTTACGCTACGATGCGTAAAAGATGCGCATCCCTGGTGCGTAGAGTACGCGGCAGCGCCAACAACATCCTGAGCATGATCGCTAGTCGCCTGGACTGTGCGTACATCGGTCGTTGCTGCGCCATTTGTCATGGAATGGCGCAGTAATGATTGTTGAGTATAGTTTATGTACTTACTTTTTTATGTTTTGTGGTGGGTAGTTTTAAGTATTACTAACACTAGTCTATAAGAACATTGTTACTAACAAAATGGACACTATGGCCTGAAATAAAGTAATTTTATTGTTATAGCACAGAATACTTAAAGTACTACGTACAGAAAGGCCACTCCCTTCCCCGCACTAACATCAGTTACCGCACCTCACCCCGCACTTCGGCGTATTCGTCGCAGTTCTTTAACAATGGCGCTCGCAAACACAAGAACCGCAGCGCTGTACCTACCTACTGCTGACACGAACACATTATTTTTTTAAAGTTTTATATTTTGTGTTAATCACGATGGTTGTATATTGTGCATTATTTGGATGCTTATCTTCATCGAGGAACGATAAAGACAGTAGTTTCTTTCGGTTCCCGAAACATGAAAGAAGGAAGGAACAACAACTCAAATATCCTTTAAACCCATAAAAAATAAAAGCTAGTATATTACAGATAAACAAGTTAAGCAAGTATTGTGATAATTTATTTTCATAATTTTCTCTATTATTCATTTATTTTCCAAGTTTTCTTCGTTTTAGAACAATTAAAACTTCCGTAATATTAACATACCAACTATTAAATTATTGCTCTCTCTCTCTCTTTATTGTCTTAGTTATGTCTCTTTCTTTCACGTTCTATTCGTTCTTCGACTTGAAAAGTAGTACAATAGAAATGTAATTAATTAGATTTCTGTGAGTAGTGTCGCGGCGCGCGGCGCCCCATTGTTGCATACGTTCGGGCAGCGCTGCCGCCTACGCACTACTGCCAGCCAGCACTACTAGATTTCACGCACACATTTACACGTACACAATCGTCATTTGTTAATGTAGTGGTAGTAGGTAATTATTTTGCGAGGGTTGTATAGAGTGTCCGGGGTGTGGTTATAGTTAATTCCTATTTAGTACCGTTGTAAATAAGGTTGTAAAGATATTCGTTGATTTCATCCTACTTTTTTTTTAAATTCATTTAATAGATGGCGTGTGAACCATCAAGTAGCCAAGTTAACATATCCGCGGATTTTAAGACTATACCTCAAATGGATTTAGATACACAAAAAGGAGGCTGAACAAAAACGGGCATGAAGTATGGCGCTGCGTTAATAGAAAAATATGCAAGGCTTCCTTGATTACACATCAGCGAGCTATAATTAAACAGGAAAATCATTCATGTACTCCAAATGAAGTAGATAATGAGGTGAAAGTTAAGAGTACAAAGATTTGCTAGAGAGACTATTGAACGGGCAGTGAATGAGACAACGCCTATTCCGTCAATTTATTCCGAAGTAGTAGAAGAATTCAATGACGCAGAGTATGACTTTGTAAAACAAATGCCATCATTTGATACTATAAAAAAAGTTTTGTATACATGTCGAAATCGGGCATTACAGACAAATAAAACTCGTTTTTTAACGTTTATTCCGTCACCGCGGCATGTCATGTCACCGCGGCATGATATGTCACCGCGGCATGACATGTCACCGCAGCGCTATCAGCCAGCGCGGCGCGTCAAGTCTCGTACAGAGCCACTAAGAGAGATAAGAATCGACCTCACCAGCTTAGAAAAGACACCGAACAACGTCTTACCGCGGCATGTCATGTCACCGCGGCATGATATGTCACCGCGGCATGTCATGTCACCGCGGCATGTCATGTCACCTGACAAATATAACTCGTTTTTTAACGTTTATTCCCTGTCGTCCCCACCTTGTCGTCCCCACTGGGTACGAATGGGAAAAAAAGTTTGGTGCCTCCCCAGTGGTGACGATTGGAACTTTTTATTTACCACTCGTTCCGCTATAGACCGAGAGCCAAAATGCAGTAATGGGGATTTCAATAACAGATTTCACGGATTGTTAAAATGTCGAATATCGAGAGATAAGAATCGACCTCACCCGCGTGGGAATGACACCGAACAATGTCTTACTGCGGCATGATAGGTCACCGCGGCATGACATGTCACCGCGGCATGACATGTCACCGCGGCGCTATCAGCCAGCGCGGCGCGTCAAGTCTCGTACAGAGCCACTAAGAGAGATAAGAATCGACCTCACCCGCGTGGAAAAGACACCGAACAATGTCTTACCGCGGCATGACAGGTCACTGCGGCATGACATGTCACCGCGGCGTGACATGCCACCGCGGCGCTATCAGCCAGCGCGGCGCTTCAAGTCTCGTACAGAGCCACTAAGTGACAACGTCACCGCGGCATGTCATGTCACCGCGGCATGATATGTCACCGCGGCATAACATGTCACCGCGGCGCTATCAGCCAGCGCGGCGCGTCAAGTCTCGTACAGAGCCACTAAGAGAGATAAGAATCGACCTCACCCGCGTGGAAAAGACACCGAACAATGTCTTACCGCGGCATGACAGGTCACCGCGGCATGACATGTCACCGCGGCGTGACATGCCACCGCGGCGTGACATGCCACCGCGGCGCTATTAGCCAGCGCGGCGCGTCAAGTCTCGTATAGAGCCACTAAGAGTGACAACGTCACCGCGGCATGATATGTCACCGCGGCATGATATGTCACCGCGGCATGATATGTCACCGCGGCATGATATGTCACCGCGACATGTCATGTCACCGCGGCATGTCATGTCACCGCGGCATGTCATGTCACCGCGGCATGTCATGTCACCGCGGCATGTCATGTCACCGCGGCACGTCATGTCACCGCGGCATGTCATGTCACCGCGGCATGTCACGTCACCGCGGCATGACATGCCACCGCGGCGCTGTCAGCTAGCGCGGCGCTTCATGTGTCGTGCAGAGCCTCAAAGAGATAGTACAATTGATCTCACCCGCGAAGAAACGGCACCGGGCAATGCACCGCGGCGTGACATGTCACTGTTTAGCGACAGTTCAAGCCCAGACACAACAATGTGTCTTCTCGACGTAACGGACGACGGGATCGGTCGTGACAAAAAGAGATGTCTCCGAAATATTTCCATCAATATTGAACAGTTTTGAGCATTTAACCATGAACCGTTTATGCACAATGTTTATCAAAAATAATGAACCATGACTATTTTTTAATACTTTTTCTTGTTAAATTTTCTGTGTAATTTATTTGAGATCCCCCATTTTCTCTACGACTCGAATCAGCTTATATAATTAAAAACTTGTGTATATGTATAATTATGAAGGTGGCAGCGTTGGCGGTGGTGGTGGTGGTGTGGTGGTGAAGGTGGCTGGGGTAGACTGGATGCGGATGGCGGAGGACAGAGTGCTATGGCGCAGTCTGGGAGAGGCCTATGTCCAACAGTGGACTGCGATAGGCTGAGTTGATTGTTGATTGATGTATAATTATTCCCACAAGGTGGACCGACGACCTTGTGAAGGCTGCAGGAACTCGTTGGATGCGAGAAGCACAAAACCGGTCGAAGTGGAGGTACTTGGGGGAGGCCTATGACCAGCAGTGGACGTCTTTCGGCTGAAATGATGAATGATGATGATGTATAATTATCACTTTGAGCGGAGCAACGTTATAATACGTAAAATTTGATAAACGCTATTTGACACAACGTTTAATCACGTCCGGAAAAACTTTGTCTTTCTTAAAACAACGTGTATAAACGGCTGCGGCTTATACCAATTCCTTCAAGCTGGAAAATGGAAGGCAAACAACTCGCTCATCCGACCCCGCTCATTTCCCGCCTCACTCGCTCCGCAAAGCCCTCTGGCAGTGGAAGGAAAAATCTGAAACTCTTTCTTAGTGGCAGTGTACAACTATTTTTACTCCGGTCTGCTCAGATCATCAGCTCAGTTTCCGCTCATTACTCTTTTTTAGTGGAAGGCGGGCATGACTGGACGGTTCTGAGACCGGTGTGCTCGTCTGTTGTGTAGAGCGCGGGTACAGCGATTTTTTAAAGAAAATCCTCAGGCCAGCACCCGACAGGCAGCCAGGAGGTTCAATGTGAGCCAGTACTTCATATGGAAGTTACTAAACACGTCTGAGATGTATCCTTATCATTTCCAGCGCGTGCAAGATATCGTGCTCGCCGACTATCGTCCGCGGAGACAATTTTGTGAATGGTTGTTAGAAAATCTCCATCACAACATTTTATGGAGTGACGAAGCCACCTTCACAAGAATTGGACTGTTTAACGTTCATAATGAACATTGGTGGAGTGCTCGCGGTCGCAACCCATAAGTAACACGGAGGGACGCTTTCCAAGTGCGATTTAGTGCGAATGTATGGACTGGGATAATTAATGACAAAGTTATTGGGCCGATCTTCATGAATGACAGGTTGACCGGTCCACGTTATTTAGAACTTTTAACAAATGCAGTGCCTGAACTATTACAAGATGTGCCCGTGTCTTATCTTGCCGGTATGTACTTTCAACAGGACGGAGCTCCGGCTCATTATTTCAGTGAAGTGCGGGCTTACCTCCGAAGTGAATACGGTGATAGGAGGATAGGTCGCGGCGGACCCGTAGCATGACTTACCAACTGAATTTCGACAAACTGTAATACGACAAGATTTTATTTCGACACTATGGAAGTTGGACACGTCTTCATTTCGACAATACTTTAATTCGAAATACCTTAAGTCCGACACTACTGTACTCCGACAAAGCGTTTCTTCGACATGACTTAACTAGGAAACGATGCGACTTCGACGACATGCTTCTTCGACAACAATGGTACTCCGAAATGAGTCAATTTTGACGTACTCTACTCCGGAACGCTGTACTTCGACAATATCTTACTTGGACGTGATATATCTGAGACACGATGCTACTTCGAAATTATTCTGCGACATTAGAGAACAACTAAACTTGTGTATTGTTTGTATAGGTAGTAGGGTAGGGGTGTGCAAGATTGCGTAGTGTACAAGAATGCGCAGAGCGATTCTCGAATCAGGAAACAGTCTTCTCCGGCCAACTTCAGTTGACAGCTCATCATCGTTTTAGGGCCAAAGCACACACGCTACTTTTTGCATCGGCGATCGGCGATTTTGCGGCTGTATCGATGCTGCATCGCGTTTTGGCGACTCTCTGCGTTCGGACGTGGCATCGGAATCGCGTGTTTTAGCGACTGCTCCAATGCTACCGCAAATGCCAAATCGCTGCGGCCGGCATCCGAATGTGTGCGGAGTGTAGCGTTCAGCCGCTGTATCGAGCTTCCGAAAAGCGACTGAATCGCCGCGTTTGGCGTTTTTAAATGTGCGTCGTGGAATGCTCGGTCGCTGTATTTAGCTTCTAAAAAGCAGCCGAATCGCCGATGCAAAAAGTAGCGGGTGTGCTTTGGCCCTTAAATGTATCGGTGCAAGAATTTTCGTTTTTAATCAAATTTCCGAAGATTTATCCGAAAAAAACTAAATTTGAGACCTATGTTACAATATTTAGGTGTTTTGAAAACGCGATTGTAATACACACATCAACAGAATCTAGAGATACCTTAATCCTAAATTATTTACGTATTTATAGTTTAAAATCTGTTAAGTTTCAATAAAAAGTTTATATACAGATTGAAACCTCTTTTATTCTATTTTCAAAATTTGAAAATGTAAATAAAAAAAACAAAAGAAAAAACAAAATACGGCGGCAAAATTGTTAGTAATTCGTTACGTTAAGGAAAATTAAAATTGTTTTATATATATTAATTAATGAAAAGGGATTAGATTGTTTTTCTTTTTTAATTTAACGTGCCGTGAGAGCTTTAAAAGTCATGTCACGTTGTCATTTGAGTCGAGATGAAATGTTACGAGCCGTAAGCATGTTAGAAAATGGTGCTATTCAACGCGTCGTTGCTGAGGCCCTACACCCCAGCCAAAACGTGATATCAAGGTTGTGGTCACGTTATCGCAGTACTGGGGATGTGGCTGAACGGCACACCGGAAGATATCGTGTTACTACGCAGAGACAGGATCGATTACTCCAAATGACCGCCAGAAGACAACCCAATATCACAGCGATGCAACTAGTACAAAGGCTCCAGGAGGACCAACAGCTGCTGGTAAGCGACCAAACTGTGCGAAGGAGGTTGCATGAAGTTGGTCTTCATGCTCGAAGACCATTACGTGTTCCAGCATTGCGACGTGGCAATCGCGGTCGGCGGCTTTCGTGGACTCGGGAGCATTTACCATGGAGTGACGAACAATGGTCTTTGGTGCTGTTCACCGATGAGTCCCGGTTTGGGTTTCATCCGGATTCGCGAAGAACACGCGTTTGGAGCACTCCAGGGAGAGTTAGCCGTCTATGGCACCCTCAGGAAGTCCACTCATACCAAGGCGGGACAATCATGGTGTGGGCAGGAATTCGCCTTGGCAGACGAACCCAGCTCGCTTGGATCCAAGGCAGCATGACTGCACAAAAATACCACGAGGAGGTAGTAGAGCCTGTTAGTGAAGTGAAAGATGTTTCAATCATTGAAGTGAGTGAGTGCGGGAAGTGCCCAAAGATGTTTCAATCATTGAAGTAAGTGACATTTTTTCTTACCTTCCCAAACCAAAATACAACAACGAATGCTACTCGTTCCCAAATGATGTGATGATCAAAGAATTGTAGTTTTTTTATTATATACCTAACTTTTTGATAACATTTTAAAGACTGACACCTTCACCGCCAAGCCCAATCTCTTAAAATATCATTTTTTTTAAATAATGTATGTTTTTTGCTTAAATATGCATTTTTTATATTTTTTACTGTTATACAACATTATTTTTAGTATATGCGAAACCTGAATATAGTTTGTTCAGAATAAGTAACTGAATCGATTCCAATAACTTTTACCCCATGTTATATTTTGGTCCAAAAATATTTAAAAAAGGTTAAATCTTGGCCACCGAGCGACATTAGTAGGTAGTTTTCTACCATACCCATACACAACAGGCGCGGCGCCCGCGCACAGCGAGCGGGGCGGGGGTGAAGCAACCCCTTCAGTCGCCCGGGTTCTGCAGGCTGACGCGCGCGCGTCCAACTGCATTTAATCGCGAGCGCGCGGCCGCCGCGCCGCGGGCCTTACAGTTTTGTTTCGGTTGATCGTGTACTTACCTATCGTATGTAAAAAGTGTCGTGTAACCATGACTTTCTCATACACCAACGTCCAGTACACAGAAATGGTACGTACATCAGAGTATCGTGGAACACAATGCTTTGCCGTGATGATTAACATTTTTAAACACGCCAAGATGGTTAATTGTAGAAAGTTATTATTTGTACCTACAGCCTGCTGTGGTTAAGTAATGCGATGTTTAACACTTTTCATCCACTTTGAACTTTAAGTGGTTGAGGTGCAACAAATCGCATTGACTACATTGTATCACTTACGGCTTACGAATAAGTAATTACTTATTCGTAGCTTACGGCTGCATTTATTTACGAATAAAGTACATTATGATAACTACCTACACTTGACCATTACGACAGTCCAAAGCCTGCAAGTGTGATGGAAAATGTTATCACCAGTTAATTACAATACAATCGCCGCGCCGTACCGAACGGCACGCGGTGGGGGAGACCATGTTTTTGGACGGACAAACAGGTAACATAACAAGCTTATAACTTGGTGATTATTCATGATACAGTTTTGAAATTTTGTACATAGATTCTTTACATAAAAATACTAGACACGTGTTTCGTGTTTCGCATATACTAAAAATAATGTTGTATTTTATCCAGCTGTCACCCCTTTCATTTTTCAGGATTTCAGGAATGTGTATAAAAATTATACACTGGCCTACGAAAGACATTTCTCTGTTTACCAATCTCGTGGGCCATGTGTATCATTTTGGATACATGGTATGTTTTAGTTTATTTGATTATTTTATATTTGTTTCAGATCAAACACGAAGAAATCACAAAGAAGGAGCTTTAGAAAAACAACGACTGTTGTGTTTTTCTAAAACTCCTTTTTTGTTTTGTTATAGGATATTCTATAAAACGTAAATAACGTGAGTGAGAAAAGTGAATCAAAATGGACTACGAAAGTGACGACTCTTTGTATGATCCGGATTATTATCCAAGTGACGGTAATGCGACGGCTAGTTCGGAGAGTGACAGTGCTAACGAAAGTTGGAATCCACCTTTATCTTTTACGTGAGCATCGACCTTTACTGAGAGTGACCTGCCCTCCTTACCTGAAGTTCAGAGGAGGATTTCTGCAAGACGAATAGGTAATACAGATTTGGACGCTTATAATATGCCAAGTACATCATCTGCTACAATTAGTAAGAGTAGTTGCAGATGTACTTGAAATAAGTACATCTGCAACTACTCTTACTACTGGTAATAATGAGCCAAGTCTCTCTGGTACAACATCCGAGTGGCTAAAACAAAAACTCGACTCAATTGAGTGGCACATGCCTACTCAAGAAGGTCCAACGCCCATGGAATATACCGGGCCCATTTCAGGCTTCAAAGAAATATACTCAGGCATTTTTGCTAATGCTTCGCCAATAGACTATTTCGATTTGTTCATGACTAACGACATTATTCAGCATATTGTAGACCAAACGAATTTATACGCAACGCAGCAACTACTGTGAAATGATGTTCCTTCAGGTTCTAGGCAACATGCCTGGGTTACTGTTACCTTGGATGAAATGAAAAAAATTCTCGCACTCATTGGTTGGATGGGATTGGTGAAGCTGCCATCGACTACTGGCGCGTTCATAAGCTCTACAATATTCCATTAGCACGAACTGTAATGCCTAGGAACAGATTCGAGTTGATTCTCAAATTTATTCACTTCTCAGATAATACGTTAACTGACCCAAATGACCGGCTTTACAAGTTGAGAGATATACTTGACAAGTTTAACAAACTACAAGAAAACATACACACCGGGAGAAAAAATATGTGTAGACGAATCGCTGATACCTTGGCGCGGACGATTTTTGTTTAGGCAATATATACCCAATAAGAGTGCAAAATACGGTATCAAAGTATTCAAGCTATGTACCGAAAAAGGATATACTTGGAACTTGTCTGTTTACTGTGGCAAATCTAGAGACCCGCAAACTGAAGTCTCAGAAAAAACAGTTATGTCTTTGGCAGAAGAACTCTTAGATGAAGGAAGAACATTGTACACAGACAATATTATATCAGTGTTCCTCTCGCCTTATGTTTGCGTAATAGAAAAACCCATCTAGTAGGAACTCTAAGGGCTAATAGAAAATATTTACCAAAGGAAGTGGTACATGCCAAATTGAAGAGAGGAGAAATGGCTGCAAAGCAGAGCAATGAGCATAGTTGTTCTGAACTGGCGTGATAAACGCGACGTACGGATGCTTACCACGAAAACGTCTGCTCTTGAAATGGTGCCAAATAATAGCAGAAATACGAACGCAATGCACACAAAACCCAAATGTATAGCTGACTACAATAAAGGTAAATCTTCTATAGATATGAGCGACCAAATGGCCACGTATGGTACAGCCTTACGACGCTGCACCAAATGGTACTGCAAATTAGCATTTGAAATAATTTGAGGAACAAGTGTAGCAAATGCCCATTTCATGAACAACGAATATTCACTTTAAAAGAAACTCACAATCACGGAATTTCTTGAACAAGTAATCGGTGCGTTGCTGGAGAGAATTTCTTCAACGAATGTTGACAGACCTTCACGATCGAGACCAGACGACAAGCATTATTTGGTCCAAAACATTGTAAACGATAAGAAAGTTCGAGGTCGTTGTTTGAAGTGCTATAAAATTTATGGGAGGACAGGAATACAAATTGCAGGAAAAAATAAAAAAGCACCCCAAATATACACAAAATGTTCAGTGTGTAATTTTTTTTTATGTCGTCAATGTTTCAACAAAACTCATTAGCAATTAATCTTATTTTGTGTCTTTCTTTGTAGTTGTTTTGTTAATATAATTATGTAGAAACTAATTCATGACTTTTTTTTACCTTCAATTTTCCAATACCAATATTTTTTGGCATATGTCTCATAACCCAATCCCAAATATAGCAAACCAATCGTCCAGCCCAGAGGATATTATGTCTAATACAAAATCTATGAAAAGCGTGTGCATTATTGGTACACAACGCTTTGAACGCAATAGGTCGTGTGTATCATTTTTGATACACTTGTTTTAACAAGCGTGTGCAAAAATGATACACTGGCGTTGAGGGTGTTAAGTAAATGTTACTTTATTTTCTTAAATATTAATAAAAATATTTGGTTTATCTCGTTTGTTGATATTGTAGTACCCGCCATCAAATTCGCCCCTTGACTCAAAGTAACCCCAAAAATATTCAAATCGCAATATTACATAAACGATAAATTCTAACAAAAAAATCTTTTTGAGTTTTGTCGTTTATCGGGTTGTCTTTTCAATGGAATAAATAAAAGAGTGGGTGACAAAGTAGCCCCATTATCAATTTAACTTTGATAAACAGGTTTCTTTTTTCTAAAAAAGTATATAATTTTTTTTTTTTGTTGCAATAATTAATTTACGTAATGAGTTTACGTGTGTGTCCCAAAACATAACACCAGGACTATTGTACAACGCCGGCTGCGGCGGCTTGTATAACGCCGACGTCGAGCTGTCACCAGAGTCTGTTGGTTTATTCCCAGGAACTGAGATATGGTATGATATGCGGGGGTTTTTGTCGGCGTTGTTGTTGTTGTTGTATTGTTGTTGTGTTGTGTTGTTGTGTTGTATTGTGTTGTGTTGTTGTGTTGAGCGCTCTCTGGCTTGCACGGTCGGCTTCCATCGTGGAACCGATATCGGGCGGTCATACCTAGTACTTCGGTTGTTATAGTACTTGTATAAATATTATTAGTGTGTAGTTCAGTGAAGTATCTTTTGTGAAGAGAATAATAAATATCCTTTGCTGTTACATTGGTTTGAGAGTGGTTTTATTGGAACAACCCATATAACTTGGAATTAAAAGCCTGGTATTAAAATTCAAACTTACTTTATAAGACTGCTATTTATGTAACTGTGTTTACTATTGATAATACTTACACTTTACTCGAGATTGTACATTATGACAGCCAGTTTTAACTTCAGTTAGGTTTCAATTTTTTTTAATTTTTACAAAATGGAACGACATTAAATTTACTTCGCAAAGACGAGCTCATATATGAAGTACTGGTCCGAGACGCAAAACCTGCTTCAACCGTAGAGGAACTACGTGTTCAAATTAGGGATCTTAGTAAATTGGTATGTTCCGACGATATCGTGGAGACAAATATAGATCTGAAAACCGAAATTACAAACAATTAAGACCAAGCTGCCAGAAATTGGTGAAGTACTAGATAGGTACCCTTCCAGTTTCAAAAAATTTAACCGCGTTAAGGCTTTAGCATTCCACCTGTTTCATCGTTTGAGTAGGGTTACTCCCCCAACTAATCTTAGTGCCGAATACGAAGCCGTTGCAAGCAACTTAGCGGTTTATTATCAAAATTGATTCGGTTAACGCGAGCTTCCATCAGTCGTTTACTTCCGCCGAGACACCGAATGTACTGTCAAATTTACAGACGAAGGTCGTCATCATTTCCTGCAAGAAGGAATCGGTTAAAACCCTAGATCATAAATTTGACGGTACAGGTTGCGTGAAAGCATTTATTGAGCGTCTTGAGGAGCTTTGCGAGGCCAGGGGTATTAGCGAAGCTTCCTTACATCAATCTGCTCTAGATCTTTTCTCGGACGGAGCCTTATTGTGGTACCGGGGAATAAAAGCGTCGGTTGGTGATTGGGCGGAACTGAAGAAGCAGTTACTCACAGATTTCGCTCCGCCTGATTACGATATGCGTCTCATTTCTGAAATAACTAACAGGACGCAGGGGTCGACTGAGCTGTCTTGTATTGTAATAGCAGTCATGGAGAATCTTTACAATAGACTATCTTATAGGGTTCCAGAACGCGATCGTTTAGCACGGATCAAGTTCAACATGAGACCGGAATATAGAATAGAATAGAATACTCTTTATTATGTACACCATATAAATTACAGAGGTTGTCAATAATGATTATCAACACGCTGGACGAGTTAAAAGAGAAGTGTAGACAACTGGAGCTAGGTTTCTATAGCAGGGCACAGTTCCATGAGCCGCCCAAACCAACCTCTTTTTTTGTGGCACCAGACTTAGTATACCAAGCCCCGAAAGGTTCTCAAAGGATTAAAGCCGTGCAAACTGATTCTAGTTCGTCGTTCTGTGTTCGTTGTAGGGTTAAGGGGCACTCGTTATCACAATGCAAATCCAAAGAAATTGTGTGTTACCGTTGCGGCAAGAAGGGTGTACGTACACCATCGTGCCCTACGTGCAGTAAAAAGCAGAAGGAGGCTCAGTCCTGTCCAACCTGCATTTCAAAACGAAATTTACGGAACTAAAGCCAAAATTTTGATAAGTCCGATTGAGACAATTCTTTAAAATTATTTTTAAATTCACTAAGGGTAGATAAGACTACGGACGATAGTCGTCCACATTTAACAGTTTCTATATACGATGAGCAGTATTACGGTTTACTCGACTCGGGCTCTTGCATTTCGGTGTTGGGTTCCGATGTTGGCCAACATTCATAAGGGATGGTGCGACTACCCATACCACTATTATAGTTTCAAACTCAAATGGGTCCCGCCTGCTTCCAACTTTTATTTAATTAAAAATGGGCTTGTTTTTAGCTTTTTAGTTAGTTTTAGTATAAGGTTGCAGTCGGGTTTTTAAATTTTTTAATAACTTTTTTTTATCATTATTGTCTGTTATTGTCTGTTATTCTCTTGTCCTGGCGTCCGATTTTCTATTAAAAAATTATGTAAACATGTAGTTGCTAATATAATTAAGTCACAGTACTTCGGTTGAATTTTCATTCGTTTTTGATAAATCTCAAATCTTTGAGTTTGCATTCCAAATGCACATTCTACAACTTTTCTTGCCCTGCTTAAACGCAGATTAAATACTTTTTTTATAATTCTGTTCTTGTTTGTTCTCTCGGATACGGCCGCAATATATTATTGCTCAAAGGAAATGCTTCATCTCCTATGAAAACATGTGGTAAGCTTTCAGTGGTATTAGGTAGAGGTTTATTTGGGGGCAGGTTTAACTTATTAGTGTTCAGATTTTTTTCCAAATTTTGAATTCTGTAAAATTCCGCCGTTGCTCATCGTCATTCCGTCGTCGCCGTCGTTGTTGATCCGACATCAACAATTAAAAACTGTATTTCGCGTCGACCACAGCTAGTAACACTGTACTGATAAAAGTTTTTATAATCTATATACATATATATGTCGGATCAGGAGTAGGTTTTTGTGTCTCGTTATCATCAGGCATATTTTATTAACTACTGTGGGCGTACTGTGGGTAGTGTTGGTTATTGCGCAATAGAAAAACCGTTTGCAGTTCATATCAAATTATAATATCACGAACAAATTAATCACGCTAACAAATCACACACTGTAGGTACACGACACAACTAGATACCTACACAGTAAAATAATTATGTGCAGTAACAAAGTAATTGCGAACAAATCGTAGGATCGATTACTGTTCGTATAGTGACAGAGCCACCCAAGTAAACCGACAGGTTCGTCGGGAGCTAGTGCTCTGTCAGGAGTCAAGTCCGAACACCGACTGACTCTCACTGACTGTCACTGACTGTCTAGCACAAACGAGTGCGCTCAGTTATAAAGGTTTGTCTCCACCACGCACTCGCCCCACAACAACTCTGTCCAATGGCGTACGGAAATACGTCATCGTGTTTACTTGATACAAAATACTATAATGTGCCAAATCTAATAAGACTTACATTAATGTAATCGAATAATACAACAAGAATAATTGGCTATTTGACAGTTGTAACGATAAAATATATAATATGTTAGATATAGTAGCATATAGGTTCACAATAATCATACAATAGGTTTTATGCATTAAAATAAATTGTAAATATTTTATTTTTGAAAAATAAATTAGAGATTTTTTATCTGTGGATTACAAAAACTGAAACGCGAACGGCCATGATCGAGCATCGTATGACGTCACATCACAATAAATAAAACGTTGTGTGTTACTGTGTTTTATCATCGTTGGCAGTTTGCTGATTGTGAGAGGTTTCACCACAGCAGAGTACAATACTATTTAAAGGTTTCACGAAATGGAGCCAGGCTATACAAAAGCTGACAGTGCAAATCTGCCAAAAGTCGATGCATTTATGGTAGCAAATTTCTTTGCGTATAATCCTGACTTTTGCTCAGCCGAGTTTCGGAATGTAAAAGCTTCCGTGTAAGTACCGAAATGAACAAAGTAATTATATATAATTTAAAAGTCGATGTGTATAATTCTCAGGTCAAATAGTAAAAATTTTTTAAATTACTTAAAGGTTATGTTTATAATTTCAGATCTTCGCGACAGTCGTATGGTGATGACGCTATAGGGTATGTCCAGCTGAAGAGGGAGGCATTTTTGTGTGTTGTAAAATGCAAAATTTGTCCTGAACATAAGGTTCGTCAACAGCCATACTCGGTGTCCATGGTCATCGACGAAAAGGAAGGATTAGTACAAAGTGTCAAGTGTGCTGACTGCCCTGCCTCCAAAGGATGCTGCAAACATGCAGTGGCTTTCTTAATGTGGACTCACAGAAGAAGTGAGGAGCCATCATGCACTGCCACCGAATGTTACTGGAAGAAATCTAAACTGTCTAAAGTGGGCAGCACTCTGAAGTACATGAAAATCAAAGAAATGGGTAACAATAAAGGTTCCATATGTACCCAACAAGATGATAGTGTTTTGTGCGACTTTTTAAAAGAGAGTAAAAAAAGGAAATTGCAGAATTGTCAAATTTTGAAACATCAACTTGATTATGAAGATAATGTGGTTCAGTTGCTCTCATTACATTATTTGAGTTACAGATTTAATTCTACAAATGATTGTGATCAATTTATAAACAAAATTCGTCCAGTGTTTACAGAAAAGAATGTCAGTGATATAGAAAAATTAACATGTGAACAGCATAAAAGTCCAGCATGGTACGAGCTTCGATATGCAAGAATAACAGCATCTAAAGCTTTTGATGTGACTCGCTGTAAAACAACAGATGGCTCATTAATCGCAACATTGATGGGTGGAAAAGTGCCTGACACAGTTGCTATTAAAAGGGGCCGACAATTAGAAGACATGGTAAAAAAAGAATTAAAAAAACAACTTGGTGAAATTTCTCAGTGTGGCCTGTTCATGTGTCAAGAGTATCCTATGTTAGCAGCATCACCTGATGGGATTTCAAATGGTGATACTGTTATTGAAATAAAATGCCCAATTAATGAAAAAACATCAAAAAAATATGTTTCGGACAACAAAGTGACTAATAAGTACTTCACCCAAGTGCAACTGCAGATGCACTTAACTAAATTAAAAAAGTGTTTATTCTGTGTGGCATCATGGGACTTTGAAAAAACTAAGAAAGTAAATATTGTGCCTGTGGAATATGATTCTGAATATGTAAAAAATTTACTGTGTGAGTTAGAATTTTTTTGGAAGGAAAATGTTTATCTATTACTTTATAATAGTACCAAATAAAAGAATTTAAGATTAGCGAATCATGTATTTTTAATTATAACATCCTGTAGGTAAATCAGTGCACATGCAATAATAACACATTCGTCCAAATATTTTAACAGTTTCTTATTCACTACAGAATGAGGTTTTAACATAGAGAATTCTCGCACACGTCTTATAACTCTCTCAATATGTATCCTTAAACTTGCTATTTGTTTTGTTTTGATTACATCCTGTTTTGACAATTTAGAGTTAGATGCAACACTTGGGGGTCTTACTAAATTAATTCCTTTATGCAGTAGGAGTTCTTCTATATGTTTAAACCCTCTATCTGCAAGTATAGACACACCTGGTTCTAAATAATCTAAAAAGCTGGAGTTCTCTACTAACAAGACATCAGTGGTTCTGCCACTGTATCCAGGTGAAATATAATTGATAATACCATCAGGGGTGCTACTGATTAAGTACTTGGCAGTGTTTGCTTTTTTATATTCTGACCATGTTAAAGCCTGCTCTACAGAATTTGATGGTTTTTGTATTTCTATTTCGAGGCAGTCAATGATACAATAGATATTATTGTACTTATGTCTAAATGCCATAGGTAAGTTTCGTTTTACTGATCTTTTATTTGATTTAATAATAAATGAATGCAATACACTTGCAATTTGAGCTACAGATTTCATAAAAAATTTACTAGCATAAGACAGTGATATGCCAAATTGATCTCCAAGCTCAGAAAATGGTGTATTCAATCTTATTTTCTTCAAACATAATAATATGTGTTCTTCGGAAAGCTTTGTATGTTTTTTTAAAATGTCAATTAAAAAATAACAATCCTTCGAAAGACCTATATAATAATTATCTTGGACTATTCTTAATTAATTGTACAGTATTTTCAATTGACATTTTACATAGATATTCTGCTTCAATTTTCCTTTTTATTTCAGATAATTCAGATTGATCACTGCTAGTTGATGTCATTGTAACTAAGGACTGAACAGATGGTGAAGTGTCAATAATTAACTGTGAATGTTTTGATGGTGATGAACTGTTCAAAGATGATGCTTCTAGATTTTCACTGAACAGTAATTTTTTTCTGATTCTTGTATTCCCTGCTAACTCAACTCCAGACTTTATTTTAACAGGTGATGTTGCAGTAGTCGTAATATAAGTCTTTAAAGGTGAAGTATTTTTATCCTTAGCTTGACTGGAAGTTTGTACATATTTGCTTCTAATCTTCGCAGACAAACATACTTGAATTAATTTATTAGTCATTTCAGGGCATACTTGTGTCGCCTGATCTTGAAAATTAGAGCAGTCATTCTTCTCAGTAGTGGACAGAAAATCTGAAAAAGTCAAAACATTATTTGTAACATACCAACGTAAAGGTATGGCAAAGGTACTCTACTACCCAAGAACTATAATACTGCAGATGAAACTTTGAAAACCAACCTATTTCTAAACCGTTGAACTAATAACTCTTTTACTCACCACTATTGCTTGTCATGCCTGATATTGCTGGCATTTGATTTTCCTTAGCAAGTATTTCTTGTATTACATCCATACATCGTCTTTTGCTTATGGCTGAACGAGGCTGTGTCGGCGCGGTACGTTTTATTCTGTCTGGTTGACATTGAAATTTCGATGGTAAACAGTCTGGCTTCATTCTTATTTTGCCTACAGAACCCATCACACTGTATTGGATGTAATTTTCCATATCATTAGGCAGCTGTAAAGTGACACAATATATTATATTTATTTATTTTATTTTTATGACATGTTTTATGTGTACATACAAAATGTAAAGTTGGATAGTTTTAATTTATATTTGGTAGATCAGAGGTTAAGTTGATTACTTTGAAATACTTACATCAAAGTGGTCTTCACAAAAAAATATCGTAGATTTATCAGATGTAAAATCGAGGTCTCGGCGTGCTAATTGTAACCACTGCTTTCGACGTTTGGGACATTTAGGAACATGTATAAACAATTTGTCAGGATATTTAATTGTTGTACTTTTACACATAGGCACGGCACACGTTTTGTAACTTGTCATTGTCATAAAATATATTTATATTGTAAATATATTAGAAGCCTATAGAAACTTTTTATGCAAACTTTCCACACAAAATATGTTTAAGAGTTGAAGCGTCGTAGTTAGCTTTACTTAGTTTATTGAAATGTGACGTCACAGCCATAAATGTCACGTGATCGGCTGTTTCCGCGCGAATTTCAAAATACGGAATGAAAAAAAACATTTTTTTTCGAATAAACAACGCTTTTTTAAGAAAAAAATAATTGTAAGAGGTATAAAATAAACCTACGTATATTTAAAAATATCTTTTCGAAAACTGTCAAATAGCCAATTGTCTTAAATAAACAATTGTGATTTCACAAAGTAAATCATTTTAAAATCAAAGTAACATGTCATCAATTGTTTTGAACAAAACCATCGGTTACAATTATCAAAATAAGTTGCTAAAATCAATTAGCGCGTACACTGAGTAATCAATAAATTATGTTCCGATTTATTAGATAATAATTGATGGTAAAATCTTAATAAGAAAACAAATCATAACAAATTCTGTTGACTATCCCTCAAATTTAATTGACAACTGTCTCCTACATAATAATAAAATTGTAGGAAAGTCAAAACTGTACATTGAATATTTTTTTAAAAGAATACTTGGGACACTACTTGATATCGAAGCCAAAAATATAGTTTTTAGAATTTTTGTCTGTTTGTCTGTATACGTATGTCCGGGCTAAACTCAAAAAGTACTGCATGGATTTACTTCAAATTTTGCATAAATATTACTAAGAGGTCGGGTCAACATATAGGCTACATATTATCACGCTATCACCGTGGGGGAGGAGCTGTGAATCTTTATTTTTCTTACGCATTCTGTGACAGCGTGTAATCTAACGACGCATATTTAAATGTTGTTTTTGAGTAAGCCATGCTATTACCTACATAGCTTTACACTATAAAAACTACGCCATTTAAGTAACTTGGGCAGAGAAACATAGTTTAATGAATGTTAGTAGTATAAAGACAATTTTGAAGCAGCGCCATCTATGAGATTTCATAAAAATCAAATAAAGTTACATGTTAACACTTTTTGGAAATTAATCATTTAAAAGACATGGACAAAAAAGTACATTCCATGTACACATACATAGTAAATAATATTGTATATTAAAAATAGAAGAATGAATTAATACGTAGTTTTTAACCTCTCTGAACTCGTCAGTTTTTATTTCAAAATATTTAGTAATGCAAGATGAATTCAAAGTACCGTTTGTCAACGTCCGCCATAGTGGACCATAGAGAAAGATAAATATATTAATGGGCGTTCCATACCATGCATACTACTTGTAGACATGTGATGTGGACGACAAAATGCTCATATTAGGAACATTTTATTCTTACGAAACTATCTTCATTGGTATTTGTTGCATTTAATAAAATTATCTTTTCATAATATTGATGCGTAAGATAGTTTTTTTTTATACTTCACACAAAAAAAAAAAAAAACATAAAACGGAACGCGTTTACTTGTTTGACAATGTGCGTTGACTATGTCGAATTTCAATGTAATGAAATAATGTTATTGAATATTCTTCATTGCGTACCTACTGTGCTTGTGTTTTTGCGAATATTCCTATTTTGAATCCTGCTTATTCCTACGGACCGATACCTTCTACCATTCAATTACCTTGCTATTACACTTAATTACTTGCACTGGACTCTGATTTGCATTGCGTTTCGGATTTGTTTTGTGGATCAATATGAGGTGCATCAACTGCGGAATAGACATGCAAAGGTTGCAGAGGCATTTCATATCCTCGCTTTCTGCACACCATCAAACAAGACTTTCGCGTTGGATAACCAATGCTCAAACCGAGGTAAGAAGCTGGACTAGAAAAAACTTAACCTGATTTATTTTTATATAATTCTGGTATGCCAAATTAACTTACCTACAGTGCATCTTATTTTCAGTTGCCTCTGGATACATCTATTTGTCATCCATGCTTATTATTATTAGATACCGAAGCTGGTGAAAACGAGAGACTACTGGGGCACAACATGGTTTGCCTTGGTTGTGGCAAATCTGTGAGGAAAATAAGACACCACAATGTCAGTATGGAGTGTCCATTGCTGGCTATCCTATTATCACAAAATACTAATTATTTCGTAAACATTTTGTTTTTCATTATAGCAAATACCTAGTTGTATTAATCTAGAAAAAAACGAGTTTTCATATTGTGTATGTATGATTGTAATATCTGCGTTTTAAGTATTTTCCATCTTTAACATATATTTTCCTAAAGTTGGCATGTGTAACATAGTACTGCTCATTTTACAATAACATAATATTTGAGAACATAAAGAGTTGTATACATAAGATACCCTTGTTACTAAAAATTATATAAACATATCATTTATCTGTGTTTATTTTAATTGTGGTTTACTTTTAGCTCTCAAGAAACAACTATGTTTGCCATGTGTGTTGGATGCGAGTAAATAGACAGGCAGTGCATGACTCATCACGAGACATGCAGGAATTGGTTTCGGACAATGATGCAGCAGCCCCTAATGTTCAAGTTGTTAGCCCACCAGAGCCACCACCGTTGCCGCCTGTTCAAAGAGGGCCACTTCAAAGGGAAAATTTATAAAGACATTGCTGCTTCATATGCTTTCATGACTTGAAACATTTGTTATTAAAAATAGTTTTGGCTGCTACTAAATGAAGATATAAAACTCGATAAGTTGGTAATACTGACCATTAACGCATTTAATTCACATTTAAACTCATTGTATTCACCTTGAAGTAGTACTTACAATAAAATATAGCAGAGAAGCTACTGAAGCTATTTGGCAGATAGGCGATGATTCAGAGCAAGAAGCGACAGTTTTGTATTGCAGATACAAGATTTGTGGTAATTAAGCTGTTATAGTAGTCTACTAACCCTTTTTAATACGTTTCTCAATATTTTATAGGCATTGCCAAATGGAAATATATAGAAGTTTTTGGAGACATATTGTGAATCGAATTTTGTAGTCCTCTGACTATTGGAATAATAGGTACACGACAGCGTCGGATACGATTCGCCAGATAACACGGACGTGACTTTTCCCATTGGCTGTAAAAGAGCAACACAGTCTTCTATTATCAACCAGTCCTCTGCATTCAAGCTTGGTGGAGGTGACGTAAGCAGAGGTAATGTTGCAGATAGCCTATCTGCAACATTACCTCTGCTTACGTCACCTATCTGAGATAGGGGAACTTTGGTTCTTAACAATCTCTGCAACATATAAAAACTTGAATTCCACCTCGTTTGTACGTCTTGTTTTATTACATCTAAATTCATTTGGTTTTGCATTCCTCTCAGTGCATTGGACGATTTTATGCTCTGCTTAAAATGAGTAACTATGGCGCGACTTTTTGAAATGACCTCTAACACAGTCATTTTTTAAATGTGGGAATGCGTCATTTTCTGTTTGAATGCAGTCTTTGACGGCTAAAGGACATGTCCAGTTTCTGCCCTCTGGTAATTCTGGTATAGATAAATGTTCATGATTTAAGGTTTTTCAGTAAGATTTAAAAATTAAGATTTAAATTACTATGGATTAATTAATTCAGTATTACTTGCGTAACATAATTCTTAAAAAAACAGTACTCAATCGTAGCTTCCGCTTTGCCATTTTAAACGGGAAGTACTAAAAATGTTTTTGACGTTCCATTTTATCCCGTAATTATCTTTAAATAGTGTGAGCAATAATTATAAGCCGCTTATTTTAGATGAAAGAAATATATTAACGTATTTGCGTATATAATACGACAATATTACTAAAATATTTTAGTGTACACATCAAACGTGTTTTTCTTCGGATACCCACTTCCTAACATGAAGGTAAGTATTTATTACTTTTTTGACATGGCATTGACATGGCATTGACATTTATTTTTTGGTTGTCAATTCCACGTTGCGTGTATTCGTTCCTTGCTTACTATGCGATTATTTTCTGTTATGGATATTTTCTTTAAACGACCATTGCTATTCTACACGGAGTGACATCATCTAGACACGATGACTATTGCTATACTTATAGGATTCTGCTTTTCCTTTCGATTTGGATATTATGATGAGGTGCATCGCTGTGCTGCGGATTCGCAGACATATCGTGTCAAGGCTGGCGTTACCCCTGCAAGTGAGACTTTTTCGATGGTTATCAAATCAGGTTGGCCTCTATACTACGGCAGTCGTGTAAACCATGCAGGAAAGGCAGTACATTGAGCAGTTGTGTTATAATTTGAAAAATACAATGACGTCTTATTGTTCCAGCTCCCATTAGATGGATACGCAAGTGTCATGATTGTTATAATTTATTAAATACCAAAGCTGCTGACAATGAGAGATTACTAGGTTATACAATGGTCTGCCACGTCATGACGCTAGTATGGTATCTTGGCTGGGCAAGGCACCAAAATAACGTGCTAGCACCAGCTACATTTTTGGACAATGTTTTGGTGTCTCTAGAAGACGTTTATTTTTTTATCATTTAAGTTAAGAATGTATCTACAATAAAATAATTTGTTTTGCAATAAATACATACATTTTCTTTGACTGCCTAGACATTCGCCCATTGCTCCACCAGACATGTCCTTTATGGTGTGTGCAACACAGAAATCTTTCTTTTATTTTAAAAATCTTTTACAGCCTTTTTCATGCTCGAGGCATTGTCGGTCACAATAGTAGATAGGTGTTATGTATGTGTACCGAGCATAGGTAGGCGAGCGGGCTGCGTCCCGCCTCCCCGCGCCGGGGGCATGTTCGGAAATAAAGCAGTGTGCAACTTACTACCGAGCGAGGTTGACTTATTTCCCCAGTACCTACATACGTAACACGTGGCGACGAGCGGACTCACATTTTTATCGTTAAAATGTCTACGGGAGCGACGTATGGTGTTCTCACCAGCTTTGATCACCTGTCCCAAGAGTGGGACAGTTATAAATCGCGATTACAACAGTGGTTTATTGCTAACAACATAACCGCAGAAACGGACAAAGCGACAATCCGACGGAGGGCAATACTGTTGACGTCGTTATGCGAATCGACATTCAAACTCGCAAGGGACCTGGCGTTGCCGAACAAGGTGGAAGAACAGGAGTACGAGGTGATAGTGAAACTCCTCGACGATCACTTCACACCGAAAAGGTTCGGGTTTGCAGAAAAGTCGAATTTCTATGCTGCAACACAACGGCCAGGAGAAACGCACACTCAATGGGCGGCTAGGCTCAGAGGATTAGCCACTCACTGTGCTTTTAAGAACTTGGAGGAGGCCTTGCTGGATAGATTTATCATGGGCATGGCGGCAGGACGAGAGCGGGACAAATTGTTCGTGCAGGACCAGCGGGAGCTGACCCTCGCGAAGGCCATCGACTTGGCGGAGAGCGTGCGCTGCGCGCGCCTCGCCTCGTCGCAGGCAGCGCCAGGCGCCAGCGGCGCCGGCGCAGTGGGCCCGGACGGCGTCTTCGCCATATCCAAGAAGGAAAAGTGTAGTGTGTGTGGGTACAATAATCACAAGTCTGAGCAGTGCCGTTATAAAAATCTTAAGTGTAAAAAGTGCAATAATAAAGGACACCTACGTAAAATGTGTCCTAACGCGGGCAAAGTAAAGTACGTGGATGATGCTGCGGTCGTGGACGACGACGACGACGGTGAGTGTTTTTTTAATATACGATGCGTGCGCGGGAAACCAATGTCAGAGCGCGTGATGATCGGTGGTCTATCTTTGGAGTTCGAAATCGATAGTGGCTCAGCGGTGAGTGTAATATCAAAAGAAATCTATAATTCAAAGTTTAACGGATTGCCATTGTCAGACACCAACAAAAGATTGTACAGCTATACGGGGGAAAATATCAAAACAATAGGAGTCGTTTTATTGCCGGTATCATATCTCGGACGTACACATACACTGAATGTTTACGTGGTGAACGCAAGCGGCCCGCCGTTGCTCGGTCGCGATTTTATTCGAGAATTTGACTTGGAATTAGCGCCGGCACGATCAGCTGTGCAGGTACACGCCGTCACCCAAGGTACATCAATACGCGAGTGTAATATCGGTGAACGACTTACTAACATGTTTCCAAAAGTTTTCTCAGGCAATCTAGGAGCATTTAACAAATATAAAATAGATTTACATTTAAAAACCGATGCGAAGCCTATTTTTTTCAAAGCGAGACCAGTACCCTACGCACTCAAAGACAGAATAGACAAGGAACTAGACCGGTTATTGTCACTAGGGATCTTACAACCTGTCCAACACTCGGAGTACGCATCGCCCGTCGTGCCGGTTTTAAAAAAAGATGGCAGCATTAGACTTTGTGCCGACTACTCTATTACTATCAACAAACAGCTGATCATAGAACAGTACCCCTTGCCAACGGTGAACGATTTGTTAGCGAAATTGCATGGCGGCCTACAATTTAGTAAAATTGATCTATCCATGGCATATAATCAGTTTATTTTGAATGATGAGTCACAAAAAGTTACATGTATAAACACACACCGTGGGTTATTCAATTTTACACGATTAGTTTTCGGGTTGTCGAGCGCGCCCGCTATATTTCAACGCGCGATGGAATGCTTGCTCGCCGGAATAGAGGGTATTATCTTCCTTCTGGACGACATCCTTATCACGGGAGGAAACAAAGAACAGCACATGAAAAGGCTCTTTACGGTTTTACAACGGTTAGACGACGCCGAATTGACCGTACAGATGAGTAAATGCGAATTTTTTAAAGACGAGATCTCATACCTAGGGCACGTCATAGATAGGTACGGAGTAAGGAAGTCGCCCGATAAGGTAAAAGCTATTTTGCAAGCACCTACTCCGACAAACGTGTCACAGTTGCAGTCATTTATAGGTCTCACTAATTATTATCGGAACTTCGTGCCGGACGCGTCGTCCATACTTAGTCCATTGTATAATTTATTAAATAAAAACACTAAGTGGCAATGGACACACGAACATAATAAAGCGTTCGAAGAAATAAAAAACATTTTAGCATCAGACAAAACCTTAGCGCATTACAATCCGCAAGCTAAACTAATATTAACGGTAGACGCGTCACCAACAGGGTTAGGAGCTGTTCTATCTCAAAAAGGGGATGACGGGTTAGAAAGACCGATATCATACGCTTCGCGGACGCTATCAGCAGCGGAAAAAAATTACGCGCAAATTCAAAAAGAAGCCACCGCGATAATTTTTGGCGTAAAGCGTTATCATCAGTATCTGTATGGACGGGCGGAACCATTTGTATTAAGAACGGATCACAAACCATTATTAGCTATATTCGGGCCACATAAAGGCATCCCGGAGGTATCCGCTAATCGGCTACAAAGATATGCCATATTCCTAATGGCCTATAATTACTGCATTGAGTATATCAGTAGCAAACTTAATAGTGCGGACTATTTATCGCGGGCGTGTGACGACAAGATAACAAAAGCGCGGGACGACGAGCTTGTTGATAGTATGTGCGATCGCGCTAGCTACGTCAACTTTGTAGTGGAGGGAGACTTACCGGTGACAGTAAGCCATTTGCGTAGCGAGACGGAGCGCGGCGGCATTTTAACTATGGTCAAGCGTTATGTTTTAAACGGGTGGCCTAGAAAGGTGAATGACATAGGCTTAAAACCATTTTTCAATTGTCGAACGCAATTATCTTATGAAAGCGGTATCTTAATGCGTGGGCATAAGGTCGTAGTTCCCGCGACATTACAGGATAACATATGTAGGGAATTACATAGCTCACATTTCGGTGTGGTGAAAATGAAAGCGGAGGCTCGCAAGCGGTTGTGGTTCCCCGGCGTGGACGCCGCGCTGGAGCGAGTAGCGGGCGCCTGTGACGTGTGCTGCGCGCTGCGGCCCGCGCCGCCGCACGCCCCTCTCGCGCCTTGGCCGTTACCGCCACAACCTTTTTACCGGATACACGTAGACTTTTGTGGGCCAATTCACAATTACATGTTTTTAATAATTGTGGATGCATATAGCAAATGGGTCGAATGTTACGATGTATCGTCTACGTATAATTCAAAAGCCGTTATAAATAAACTATACGATTTAATGTCGAGATTCGGAATTCCGCATACGTTGGTGAGTGACAATGGCACATCCTTCACATCTTCGGAATTTAAGAATTTCTGTAAACTTAACGGCATTGAACACGTTTTGTCTCCTGTTTATCACCCGGCTAGCAACGGGCAAGCAGAAAGCATGGTAAAAGTGGTTAAAAAGGGACTTAAGGTTATATTACTGGAGGGTAGTAATAAAAAAACAATTAACGAAAAGATCGCAAAATTACTATTCGATTACAGGAACTCTAGAAATAGTACCACCGAAAAATCACCCGCGGAAATAGTATTTGGGCGCTCGTTGCGCTCACGGCTGGACTTATTGAATCCAAGCGCGCCGTCGCCCTCGTCCACAGACCTCACTAAAACCGTCGAACGAAATCAGTCCTTACAGGCTAAATATTATAGAGGGACACACAGAACAGACTTTAAAAATAATGAAAAAGTGTGGATTACAAAAAATACGGATAGTAAAAAATTCAGCTGGATACAAGGTATCATAAGGAAGAGAACAGGCACGGTAACGTATGCGGTATACATACCACAGCTACAATGCGAAGTCACCAGACACACAGACCAGATAAGGAGAAGGGTGAGCTCCACACCAGAGGACGAGCCAGACTGGGACCTAGACGCGATTCCTGATGTTGCGCCGCACCCTGCCACACAACCGGAGAGGGTGGCTCCGACGGGAGGAGAGGAAGGGCAGGAAGCGCGAACCATGGAGGAGGATACTCCGGCGACACCGCCACGAGCCACTGGCATTAATCAGCGGCGCCAAGAAATTAGCCCAATCTTCTCGACCCCAACAAACCAGGGGAGCAGTAGCTAAGGGGGAGGGATGTTATGTATGTGTACCGAGCATAGGTAGGCGAGCGGGCTGCGTCCCGCCTCCCCGCGCCGGGGGCATGTTCGGAAATAAAGCAGTGTGCAACTTACTACCGAGCGAGGTTGACTTATTTCCCCAGTACCTACATACGTAACAATAGGTAACATATTTTGTCGAAAACGTTCCATTCAGTTAAAATAGCTCGCAAAGCGTTTGCTATATTTAACGACGTATGCTGGTCGGCAAGTTCAGATGTTGATATAACAAGCGATTGTAATTTTGAACTTTGAATGAAATGAGCAGCAACACTAAGGCTGACCGCAGACTTAAGTTACGACAGTTTTAAGACAGACTATTGCTTTACAAAAAATATGAAGACGCGCAAACTTAAAACGAAGCGTCTCATAGACAATATTGTCTAATACCCACAAAAACTGCACAGCGACAAGTCTGACTAACGATTGTCGGCTTCCCTTTTGTATGTATGCGGGCGCGCACATCAACGAGAAAACAGTCGAACGACGTAACTCATCTCTTGTAGTATCGTCCAAGCGTTCAGAGAATAAACACGTTGCATCATGTTTACAGACAAACTCGTAGAAAAATTAATTGACGAGGTTGAAAAAGAGACCTGTCCTTTTTAATAAAATGTGTAAAGAATATTCTGATGCCAATTTAAAAAAAAGCAAATGGGACGAGGTTACAATGCAACTAGTCGGTATTGTAAGGTAGGGAGAAATGTCGGCTGAAGAAAAGACAAATGCATGTAACTATAGTAATTGCCTTTACATGTAACGTGATGCTGCTCTTTCCTCAGGACACCGATCACCTAATGATAACGTGATCAACTTTCATATAGTTAATTTAAAAATCACGCATTCAGAACAATGTTATAAATAAAAGAGGTAGATATTTCACTAGCGTTCGCAAATTGTTGCAGACAAATTCAGGCAATTGTCGTAATTTAAGTACTTCAAGCGCAATAGACATCTTGTATCATGCGTTCCGTACTATCTATCGCAGTCGTAACAACGCAAGGATATTTGAACGCTGCTTAGTATGAACGTAGCGTATCTTAATATATAAGTAATTTCATTCGTCTACCCTATTACAAATTGATATTTGTTGTATATTCAAGAGGTTTTTTTTTTAATTTTTGCACCCTATTTAAGGTTCATTTTCAAATAAAACAATAATTAGGAATTATATCTTTTTAATTATATCTTTAAAATAGATGTACATAAGAAAAAAAAATAAGCTTATAGCACTTAGTTTTTTTTTTATTTTCCAATAACTTAAAAGACTGAGTGTCGGTATATTTTTGTTATCTTATGCAGTCTGAATAATAAATCAACACAAAGTAATGAATATGAATCGTTTCCATCGAATCATTCTTTTATCATCAGCTATTGGAATCAATTTCTCCGCAAATATTAGTGGTCGTGCATTATCATGCATTAACTGAAATAAGGGACCGATTTGCACTTGTAGAAGAACGATGACGTCTGATACAATCGTCTCAGCATAAATTTGAGCGTTGAGGTTGCCTCTGATCCAAATCAACTCAGTTCTTCCGCCGATCCAAATACCCGCCCATACCATGATGGTTCCACCACTATAAGGATGGACTTCCTGGCAGGATTTTAATCGCTGTTGGCGTCCAGGGGTTCTCCAGTGTCGTATACGTCTTGTATCCGGTCTCATACCAAAACGAGACTCATCAGAAAAGCACACGAAACGCCATTGTTCTTCTGCCCAATTTCTGTGTTCAAGAGCCCATTGATATCGAATCCTACGATTGTGCATTGCCATAGGTGGTACCCGTAGCGGTCTTCGGGAATGAAGGTTCACTTCATGCAAGCGGTTTCTGACTGTTTGGTCGCTAATTAAGTTCCCTGAAGAGTGATGAAGCCTCACGGCTAACATCATGGCGGTTATTGTTGGAGCTCTTCGAGTTAAGATTTGAATGTATCGGTCTTGTCTCCGTGTGGTGCAGCGATACCGTCCTCCATGGCGCTCAGCCACGGTACCAGTGCTTCGGTAACGTGTCCAAAGTCGACTGATAATACTCTGACTTGTATTCAGAGCTAAAGCCACAGTACGTTGCCGGGAACCAGCTTCTATCATTCCCACGGCTCTGAGCATTTCTTCCCTGCTTAAATGACGTCGCCGCTCCATAATAACGTTGGTTTTAATCAGTAGTAGGGAAACAGTAGCACTAATAATGTCTTCAATGCGTTGTATGTTTTTATAGGGAAAATATTGACAGCTGATTTTCATCTTTTACTCGAATTTGATTCACAGTTCCTGATTCAAATTATGAAATGCACCAAAAAGGATCCATATAAATTTATAAAATCATAAATTTATTACAAAGCCACATCTCAATCTCAAGAAATCCGCATAAAAATGCTTGATCCCTAGACACTTTTGATGTGTGTATTTCACGTCTTCCCGTCAAAATATCACTCCTGTCACCTTCCTGAAGTAATACTCTTTTCCCTTTCAAATACCTTAAACTATGCTGACGGTGACTGGCAGCCTCGGACCTGTTGTACCCCACAACGGCTGATCAAGCTATACAAAACCAGTTTATGGATCTCTCATTGTACAGAAAATATATACAAAGCGAAGCTACGTTATACTGGAAATGTAAAGCTTGATGTGCCGCCGTGTGTACATGATACGTATACCTATAGTAAGGCGTGCCAAAGAGTATTTATAACCACTGGGATTACCTACCTTTTAAAAGACATTGCATGCTGTAATAACTGGGTAAGGAAATTAGAAATACTAATGCAATGTTGCCCTTTTACTTCCTCGAATTGGAATTACATTGACATAACCTACAAAAGTTCATCACTGAATTTCTATTATTCTCGGCCTTTTCGAACAAAAATTCTTGCACAAACTAGTTCAGAAGTTGAAGGCGAGTTAAACAAGATATTTTTCATTTTAAGACGCCAGTATTTTATCTCAGCTAAATTAATGTATGGGTGGCTGCCATTGTCCTTTACTGTCTACAGTTTCAACAGTTTTGACGCGACAACGTCATGGTCGTCATGGAAACAATATGTATATGTCAATGAATGAATTTGATATTGTATGTGTCAAACTAAAAAACTTTTGAATATTTTTTTTGTATTTAAAATAAATGGAATTAAGACCGGAGACTAGTTGCAATAAAGGGCAAAGAATTGAATATCGGTTGGAGGAGGATAAGGTGTGTACCTACTGTTACAGCTAAAATGTGTTCAATTCAAAGTAAGTTACGTTTTGTAAACATTCTCAATTTCTTATACCTACTTATGCTTCTAATCCTTAGATTTTTTGGAAGAATTGGTCAGGGAGAGGTCTTCAAAAAAAATAAAAACACTGACACAAGGGGCAGCCTGGCATGATTCACGAATTAGGTGCCTATCCAATTTACAATTTTAGGAAGAACTTCGTGTGCCTGTACAAAACTCATTGTAAGAAAAAAAACCGCCATAAGAATAATAATGACTGTTATTTTGATGCCGCTACTGATTTAATTATTGTAGTATAAATAAGATAATGAAGAGAAAGAATTATAACATTTGTATTTCAGGACAATAGGACTAGTAACATGGTGCTTCAATACAAATAGCAGAAACTGAAACGGCCTACAGAAGAGATGGCACAGATGGCAAATGAAAAGCAAACGTTTAAAAATGTTGTTCTGCTTGCACAAGTTTTAGAAGTCAAATTAAAGTATTGTGTAACCGTGAACAGGCAAGAGTTACACGCGCCAGCAACAGCATCACAGCGTCAGCATCAAGAGCGACATACATTCGTTGCACATAAATGAGTAATTAGTAAATTAATAAATTAGTCATCAAGCTGGAGTAGTTTGATTCATCTTCCATAATTCCTCTCACTATGGCCAAAACACCTTTAGCCATCATCAGTTCCATGAGTCTGTGGGACCGGCAATAGCAAAACTATTTCCTGTATAGATTGCACAACGTACACAAACCCCTATTCCTACCCAAATTCTGTCTGTTCCCGTAGGTCTCCCGTAGGTTTATAATCAGTAGGGTGTTAGGTAATCATAGGTACCAGGCTCAATTGTTACAAACTTAGCCACACTGTATGCATTTGGAATAACAGCCGTACTAAGCTGTAAGTCCCGGTGCGTAAAAGTATTATAAAAACAAACTAAACTGATATTTGTATACAAGCTTTTTATTAATGAACCACTCGCTAAATGTCTTCTCTTTTTCTTCTTCCTGTCGCGGGCACGGCTTTACTTTAGATCTTGTTGGCCCAAGACATTGCCACTTCCACGTTGTCGTCGGTGGCAGTGCAGCGGTCACTTTGACTGCATGTTTTGGGTGGGACACATAGGGCAGGATAGGAGGTGGAGCATGTTTTGCTACATAGCTTCACAACCACACCCTACTGGAGCATCTCCCTGCAGGGTGTAAACTTCCGTGGTCCACATGGAAGCATTGTTTCCACACCAAAGCAGCAGCGTCTTACAGTAATTGTTATTGCTATAATGTGCTTCTTCGTTATATTTTTCGTCGCTTCTATTTTGCATTGTAGGTATATAATAATAAACTAAATTGGTTAAACAGAAATGCAAAATAAATTAAATACAACTGCAGCTCCTCGAAGTACGATTGTTTACGAAACTGACTTTTCACAATGTTACATTTGTACGTCAAATGTGGTCAAATGTCATTTTTTTATTAATCAGTAGTGTAGAGTCGGCCATTTTTTCCTTAAAGTACCGTTATAGTAGGGGTCTGGGTTTCATAACTTTATAGTAGGTTTAAAGAACGTTTTGGTGCTAAAATGCGTTTATGAATAGCAATTTTCGATACCGGAAATATGAAATAACGTAAGGGACAAAACTAAGGTTTACAGGAGAGCAAAAATAAGATATTTTTTTACAAAAACTGACTATAACTTTTTAACTATATGTTTTATGTAAAAAGTGTCTAGGACAAAGTTTCTTAGATTTCTTCATTCTTTTAAGCTAAAATAGCAAACATTGATTAAAACCTATAGTTTTAAAGATAGCATGTCCCTTACGTTAAATAATAATGAATACGGGTGACATACGTTAACAAAATTTGAGATGTAAATTAACAGCATTGATGTAAGGGACATTATAGGAAATAAACAAATATTTTTTTTGATGTAAGGGACATTATAGGAAATAAACATTTAATGTTTTTCAAAGTAAAGGTCTCTTTAATGGTGTACTCTTTATTGCTTATGCAGTTAATACATTTTTAAAACAGAATTTAATACATTCAGGACCTACTGCGCCTATCAATATAGTTTAAACCTAGTTGCTGACATAAAAGGATAAAAAATAAACGAATAAAATAAATTAAAACTTTTATTTTTACTCACTAATCCTCTTTTATAAACGCAAATAACTCGCATAAATAATGCTAAGTACAACATAATTGCTCGATAAGCAAGAGGACTTTTTCTGGCTGATTCCATAAATGATGGCCACTGGAAAGGTCCAGAAACCATCAGTTTTTTAATCTCCCTTTTAATGATAACATGCATGCTGTCTATTCATCCTGCTTTAACTGCTTAACAAGTTGTAATTTTTACATGACCTACTTACCAATATTTTACCTATTGGAAGGTATGTTTTTATTAGGATTCGAATTATTCTATCTCAATCAATCAACTCAGCCTATTACAGTCCATTGCTGAACATAGACCAGGCTGCGTCACAACACCCTGTCCTCCGCCTTCGGCATCCAGTCCGTTCCAGCCACCTTTTTTAGGTCGTCCGTCCATCTAGCTGGGGGGCGTCCCACACTACGCTTGCCGATACGCGGTCTCCATTCAGGACTCGTCTGCTCCACCGGCCATCGGTCCTTCGATAAACATGGCCAGCCGACTGTGTGAATGGGGCTGGTGGGGTGGCAACTGTTTACTCTGCAAGCTATGTCGGTAACTCCGGTTCTTTTCCGGAAACTTTCAATCCTAATTTCATCTTTCAAAGAGACTCCGAGCATAGCTCGGTCCATAGCGCGCTGAGCGACCTTGAATTTGTGGACCAGCCCGACCGTCAGTGTCCACGTTTCGGCACCATATATCATGACGGGCAGAACGCACTGGTTGAAGATCATAGTCTTCAACACTGCGGGATAGGCGACGAGAAGACTTGACGGCTTCTTCTGTCGGCTTCTTTCTCAAAGTTGTGTCTACCGAGCTGGATTATTTTTGCCCTAGGTAGACATAATCCTTCACAACTTCGAGAAGCGACCCTTCGATGTAGATTGGACTCGGCAAGACGTGCGAATTGTACATGACTTTCGTCTTGTCCAAATTCATGCCGAGGCCAACCCACCGAGGAGCTACATTTAGGCTGTGCAGCATTTCGCAAATCGAAGATCTGAAATGTACTCGCCGTTCACGTTGATAGTCCAGTTCAATCCAGCGTCTTGAAGACGTCCTACAACGCATTTGTAAACAATTTAGGGGATATAATATCCCCCTGTCTCACCACTCTGAGCAGTTGGATGGGGCTGGTTTTCTGATCCTGGATCTGGACAGTCATCGTGGCAGTGTCATACAAACATTTCAACACTTCGATGTAGCGCCAGTCAATTCGACATCGTTACAGAGAGGCCATAACTGCCCATATTTCGATAAAGTCGAAGGCTTTCTCGTAGTCCACAAATGCCATACACAGCGTCTGATTGTACTCCTCGGTCTTCCGTTCAATTTGCAGAACAGTATGGATGTGGTTTACGGTGCTGAAGCCTTTTCGAAAACCGGCTTGTTCAGGCGGCTGGAAGTCGTCAAGTATTCTGGCGGGACGGTTTGTGACGACCCTCGAGAACGCTTGTATACGTGGCTCAGAAGCGAGATGGGTCTATAGTTCTTCAGCAAGGATTTAAGGTTTTATTCCATCTAAATAGACCAATTTTTTTAATTACTGAACTCCATTTATGACTAAACAATAATTTACCAAAAGTAGTAAGAAATAATTACCTGTTTATGTGATTCCTATAATGTTCATAAATTTTTGCCTGCGGGCTACAGAAGTGAAGATAACTTTTCATCACTCATGTTTAGAATCCAGATAAAACTTTTACTAGGTACTTGTAGTTAGATCAATGAAAATGATGATGTGTTACTTAAATGAAGATGTGTAATGTCACAAACAGTGTTACGAAATACTAAGTAAGGGTCACGACCGCGCAGGTAAAATCAAACACAAAATCCGTATTGCTATCTAACTCAGACATGTTGCACTGTTTTGCGTGTGACAGAGACGTATAATAATATTCGTTTAGTTAAGTTTTAGATGTAAAGGACAGGTCAATTATTTTCGATGCTGAAAAATTAACGTATGGGTCAATATGATTATGATAATTCGAGCCACAATTTAACGTAAGGGACATGGTATTTGCACCTACTCAGGGAACACTAATGTATAAGACCTGTTGTAAAATGTTCTCGATTTTTTTAAATGTAAAGACCAAATACTGTGAGTAAAGAGACTTACATTAGTTTTTATAAAAATATTAATTTAAAACGTCCAGTTTTTGTAAAAAAAATGGTCTAGACCTGCGGAAAATATGTAATGTAAGGGACATTTTTTTTTAGATATTGAGATTTTAAATATACCAATCGATAGAGCAAGAAATTACGAATCCAATGATATATATAACTCATTTTCGACAAAATGTCCCTTACGTTATTTCATATTTCCGGTATCGTTTTTGACATCGAGACTAGCAAGTCTTTAGATGTTCCATAACTTATTATGAATAAGACCGTTAGTATTTATGACAAAATAGATGTAAAAATGCAAATTTTAAATATATTTAAAGAAAAATGTGCCCCTCAACCAGAATTGCGCAAAATACATATAATAAACCAGAAAATAATACCTCCAAAGACGATGACCAATCCATGGCGTGGACCACCGCCAGCGACCTCGCCCGGGCCTTCTGAAGCACAACATACTATACCCCAAGAACAAATTCAGGGACCATCACAAGCGTATGTATATTCACCACCGCCAGCGACCTCGCCCGGGCCTTCTCAAGCACAACATACTATACTCCATGAACAAATTCAGGGACCATCACAAGCGTGTGTATATTCACCACCGCCAGCGACCTCGCCCGGGCCTTCTCAAGCACAACATACTATACTCCATGAACAAATTCAGGGACCATCACAAGCGTGTGTATATTCACCACCGCCAGCGACCTCGCCCGGGCCTTCTCAAGCACAACATACTATACTCCATGAACAAATTCAGGGACCATCACAAGCGTATGTATATTCACCACTGCCAGCGACCTCGCCCGGGCCATCTCAAACACAACAGGCATTACCAGAAGATCGGATGCAGCCAACTCCATCGCCGAGTACTTACGATATTAACGACTCTGTCCAAAGCTATTACTCTTAACTACTTTGTAGATGATTATGAATAGGTAACTACATTTGATTTTATAATAAAGGCTTGGAGCCTTTGCATCAACGTTTGGGTCCGCAATATTTGGCAAGTAAATTTGGAGTAAAAAAATTATATCTTTTATGAAATTCATACTTTTGTTGAAAATTTTGTGCGGTTAATTTTTCGTTTTTATTACTGGTAATTATCTGTGTTACTAATTAAGAATTAAAATGATTATGAAAGAAATGTGAAACTGATTAAACGTACTATGTACCTACTTTTAGTAAGTTAGTTTTACTTACCTCAACCTCACTGCTAGTCGCTCAGGAGCAGGTATAGCTTTGCGAAAAGGAGAATGGCAGAAGTTCATAGAACGCTGGCATTAAACTTTTTTAGTTTCCACAGAAATAAAAGTGGCATAGTTTGATAGGGAATATTATGAGCTTTTGTTAAAAAAATAAACAAAAAATAATAACAATGGGGTTAAAGAGAAATCTTAATTTTTGTAAAAGTGAGGTTAAGTGCATTAATGTTTGTACTTTAATAGGTTATTTTACCTCTATTACTATTTTAACGCATAAATGTTTATTGTATGCATAACATATTGCTAATTATGCTTTGTAATGACTTCAAAAATGATAAATAACTACTTGTTGAAGTTTGTTTAGTTCAATGATTTACCCACTGATCATAGACCTAATAACAGTTTCAAGTGTAGGTACTCGGTCAGTTTTAATTAAACTCAGTAGTCACAGAAAACTCAGGAGACTAGAGACTCACTTATCGGAATCTAAGCATATAATAGGAATAATAATAATCAATAAGAATAATAATAAAATAATAATCTAAGCATATAGGAAACGTCGAGGTCCAAGTCTAGCAACAGTCGTTCAGAAAGGTCTTCGAAATCCAAAAGCAAGCCAGGTCGTTGTAAAAATCCACGTAAAACTTTGGGCGCACAAATCATTCACACCAGCACAAAATAGTAGCGAGCGAGCGAATGTGACTTGTGAAGTTTTGTGTGTCATCTTAGTCTATCAAAAAGTACTCTGTGGTCATCTTCTAAAGAGTCATGTTTGTTTGGTTACCATGACAACACTGTCACATAGTATAACAAATCCAAAAAGCCTTGTTTCCGGCTGCTCAACTTACTCATATTTAACGAGATTTAATCCCAATTCTCAATAATAAAGTTAATCTGGCTATCAATACATAAAAATAAGCGCTTTTTTTTAAATAGCTTTGAATTCTGTACCTTTCCAAAATTACCAATGCCAAAAACTGCCATCTCCTTTGTGTCTTGATATGTAATGTATTCGGAACCACCCACAACAACCTACTGCATTTTTATCAATAATTACTCATCTACGACAGATGCCTACCATCTGCATGCCGCGCAAAAAAGTGTGGAAACTTTCGAGAGAAGAAGTTCGGTTGGTTTTCTCGGGCGTGTTGCAACTGCTTCAGACGTCAAAAGGTACTGCAGTGACAGAGAGGCGTTGATTAAAGCTAGAGGTATACCAAGCCAGCCTTTTATACATGCGTGACGCAATACAAAATTGTTATTCACAAAGGGTTGCAATACCAACTCTTTGATATCTGCTTCGCAATCAAATGCACTTATAACATCTATTGGGCTTTAGGTTGTGCATACTCCAAAGATGCTGCACCCTGCTGGATGTTTATACAGCGTACAATGTTCGAAATGACATCTAAATATGACACAGAAGGCATACCACTCCGCGAGTTGCTTAACAAGATGAATCAAGAATAATTATTGATTTAAAATCTCAATATTTTATAAAAATGGTGCCTTGTGCTTTGTGCGAAAACTTCTTTTCTGATTTTAGAAAGTTAAAAAAACATATGTCTTTTTATCATAAAACGGTTACATCTTATGCTTGTGCAAGTACAGGATGTTTGAGAACATTTCAATTACATATTTAATTCCTATCGGAGACATTATATTAAAAATCATTTGGTCTCATTTGAACAAATTAGTAGGGAAACTGTAGTCCAGGATTCCCCAAACGTAATCGTAAGCATTCCACAAAATGTCACTGCAGTAAATCCAAAGCAATAACCATTTATCTGGCCTTCCAGTAGATATGACATTGGCTCATTTAATTTCTGATCTTTATAGCAATCCACAAGTACCTTTGAATGTTGTAAATACTGTTTTCGATGGCGTAAAAAATATACATATTTGAAAGATCCGTATTACCGGTTTTGGATGAACGAGACAATGCTGATCTAAAACAAAGTATAGTTACAAGTTTTTCTGACCTTGACAGTGAATATAAAAGACTTAAATATTTTAAAGAATATGGGTCTTTAATAGAACCTGAAACGTACACAGTAGGAACCAGATATGACTATGTAAAAAATAGGGGTATAAGAGTATGTAAGGCCGTAGAATGTACGGCTCACTTTATTCAGTTAAGAGTTGTCTTGAAAAAGTTCTATTCTTTGCCAAATATTTTAAAAGAAACTACAGTTTCGGGATGATATAATAAAACATGATTTCAACCCAACCTATACATTTTATGCATGGTCCGTCCTGGAAATCACGACAGTCACAAACAACATGGAGAAAAATTGGTGATGCCTATTTTTTTACAAGTTGATGATTTCAAACCTTTAAATGCTTTGGGCAGTCACAATTCTATTCATAAACTAGGAGCCGCTTATGTTTCACTACCTTGTTTACCGCCCCGTTTCATGCCCCAGCTATCAAACATTTTTTTAGCATTACTTTATCATCGAGGAGCTGGCGAACAAAACCGGATTAGTCCACGAAAATAAATTTTACACGGTAGCTAAAAAACTAATATCAGTATATGAAGGAGACTAATAGTATTACATTGCATTAGGATATGTCGGTGGATTAGTTCTATTATTGCATGAGGTACCTATTTTTAATTTACTTCTATATTCTGGAACTTATTCAAGAAATAAAAATGGACTAAACCGGTTTTGTTTGAAAAAGGTGGACTTATCCGGTTGTGACTGCAAACGTGTGACAAGTTCGGTTTTGTTAGTATCGGACAAATCCGGTTTTGTATAAAAGAGGAATTTAAAATTAAAACAAAATTATAGATCTAAAAGGTTTATTGTATTTTTTTTTTCCAAAAAAAAATCAGATAACAACTTCCGTTAAATCTACTTCCAGACATTCGCAATTGTCAACGTCATCACGTTCACCTTCTTCATCAATCTCAATGGTATCTGTAGATCTAGACGCAGTCTGTATTATCTCTTTATACCATTCTATTTCTGGATGCTCAGCCCAGTCATCACCAAACTGCGTTACCAAAATACGCTCAACGTCTTTCTTCTTTTGAGGTTTAATCTCGTTTACTGAAGGCATTCTTCGAAGTAGTGATGGATGGTTTACTCCCTGCTTAAGAATGTTCGTATAAGGCACAGTATCTTCGTCATTGTTATAGTTATTTAAACTTTTAACACCGCACATAAAGTGCGTTAGTGAAGGCGTTGTATTACAAGCGCCTCTGCCACGGCCTCGTCTAGAACCACGACCACGACCACGACTTCGAGTTTGAGTAACTTCGGAGTCAACCTGGTTTTCTATTCGTTTTTTAATTATAACCCTTTTGGCATCACGAATACATTCCAGTTTTTTGTAATGAGTTTCCAGCCCTTTTATGTCGAATAAATTCCAATCCTCAGAGAGAACCTTGACTTTGCCATGCTTAGCATAAATTTCATGATATTCTTGGGGTCTGAGTAATAAAGGCTTTTTTCGTAAATCTTTCTCAACCCTGCCAAAGACTCGATCTGCAGGCAAATAACTGTGCCCTCGTACAGGAAAAGTCACTATAATTTTATCGAGATTAGAAGGCGCATGATTTTTGAGCCAAAAGATTAATGTATGTATTACGTGGGAATTTTTATTTTGCCCTCCGCATCCATCTGCAAAAAGACGTAAAACTTCTATCTCATTTAAGTCGAGATAGTCCAAGTGACTCAATAACGCTGATGATATTTCTGTAGATCCCCTTTTAGCCATATTCTCAGTCCACACGTAAAAATAAGGGTGTTGCGTATCAATGTCTGTAATACACAATGAGTAGAAACTGATTTGCCTCAGATAGAAGCTCTCTTGTATAGGGGTCTTTGGCAGAGGTTGCACTTGCTGCAGATCAAAACATAGGGACAGGGAATTTTCTGGTTTTCGTTTCATATGGCTAGTAAATGCCTTTGCTCTGATCTTATGGAAAGCATATTCTCCTTTTAGAGCAGCAATTTGGTTAGGATCCTTTTCTATTTTCAACTTGTTTTTGTACAATAAACAGGTGCTGCAGATATCCGACGCAGGAGATGAAAACCCAATGTTAAAATCCTTTTCAAATACCCGCCGAAACATTGTCTCATTTACTTTGAGATTTTCATCACTTACTGAGTTATTATAACCTTTCCATAACGTTCTAATATTTAATTCATACGACAAGTAGATTCTTTTCGACTTTTGTCTGTTGTAATGCGACTCTTTGGCCGGCAATGAAGCAATAAACTTATGAACACTTTCTTTTTTAGTCACCGAATTGCCACTCTTTCTATCTCCCCCTCTTCCATCACGAGGAATCTTACCTTCAAATAATGTCTTTGAGAGTAAATTAACCCGATGCTTACCTAATCCAAGTGCCTTTAAAAAAAACTTCTTACATACACGTACAACATGTTTAGAATCACGAAGTAGGTAGTAGGTAACAGAAAATTCATTCGGTCGTGGTGTGGTTGAGTTTTGTCTTTCTCTCTTTCTTTTGACAGGGTAAGGTGCAATAAAGCGTGATAAGTACGTATCTTGAGCATTTTTGCCAACATTTGAGTACAAATTTCTACGGTTACTTATTATTTCGTTAAGTGTTAGAGTTTTACATTTAAAGAGGTGGCATGCGTGGTCACACGGCGATTGAAAATCCAAAATAAGTGGATCCTTGTCAGAGTACCTAAAACAAGGTATTAAAACATACAGTATTCATCTAACTAATTCGAATTTTAACTAATTTGTAGGTTATGTAATTCTTTCGTACTTACTTTAAATGTTTATTGTTTTCTGAAGTACGTCCTCGTTTCTTTCTCTTACGACAACCATCGTTAATACTTTCCACTGTCACATTCTCGGCCATTTTTAACACTTAACTTAAATTGGAAATACAGAAACAAAACACCAACAATGATTACAAGTAACAGCTGATTTATTTTTTTAATCATATTTTAGTTGCCAGATTAATGACAGTGTTGCCAGTGAAATAAATACAACATTTTATTACTGCGTGTTTCGTTTTTGTTAGACATTTCCTGTTTTGATTGAAAATGTGTTGATGAAATAAATACATTACAGGACAAGTTCGCTTTAGAATGAAAAAATATATTTTTTTAAAATCTTTGTGTTGGATATTGGACTAGTCCGGTTTTGTATGAAAATTTAGTTTTTTAAGCCTTTTTTAGCCTACTTCTAGCCGGTTTTGGGTGAAAATATTAACAGGGATCGACGAAACTAGGTCAAGACATCACGATTCGAAAAAAAAACATCTTTTGAATAGTAGTGGACAAGTCCGGTTCTGTTCGCCAGCTCCATTTTATTCTTCAGATCGAGTGAATTCGGGAACCGCGTAATATTTCACCCTTTGATTGACGAATTTAACTTTTTGATTAATGAAGGTATATCTCCTGTGTTGAGCCATCCTATCAATATGTGCATATTGCATGGTTATTTTCCGCAAGAATTAAAAATAACCATTGTAAAACAGTTTT
The DNA here is from genome assembly GCA_947508005.1 of Amphipoea lucens. Classification (NCBI taxonomy): domain Eukaryota; kingdom Metazoa; phylum Arthropoda; class Insecta; order Lepidoptera; family Noctuidae; genus Amphipoea; species Amphipoea lucens. The sequence continues at coordinate 11,742,836 of OX382375.1, forward strand.
TCAAAAAAGATAGCAGAGAGAATATGTCCTGCTTTAGACCTATCGCTTTAGTACCAATTTTATCAAAAATATTTTAAAAAGCAATATATAATCAACTTACTTCATACTTTGAGAAAAATAGCTTATTTGTTGATAACCAAAAAGGTTTTAGAAAAAACAGATCAATTAACATGGCCATCTATGATTTCTTGCATATGATTAGCAGTAGAGTGGATAAAAGACTACCAACTCTAGCGCTTTATATGGACATGTCAAACGCTTTCGATTGCGTAGACCATAAAATACTGATAAATAAACTAAACGCATACGGAATCAGAGGAAATATATTAAATTTAATAGAATCTTATCTATCAAATAGAAAACAAATAACGACAATTAGTAGAATTTGTAAAAAAAACCAAACTCACATACAACGTGGCGCTACAATGGTGACATTAATTTAACACACGGGTAGGGCTAGTGCCCATTAATCATATAAATATTGATAAGTTAAAATAATTTGTAAACTGAAAAAATAAAATGTTTTCAAACAAACTAAATAATAAAAATGTAACTAAAATTGGGATCACCCTCTCTTGTTACTATTAGTTATTTACTGTCATCACGAAATATTGTAGCACATTTTCAGTTAACTGGATTGGGTTTTGTCGTGTAGGCGGTCGATCTGGGCGTTGAGACCTAGGATTACCTGTTTTCGCGGATGCGCTGAAGAGCTCCTACAATAGTGCGAGTATTAGCAGGGAATTGCCTTGTATCGCCATATCTCTCGCGATATGTCCTTATCGCAAGGGCGGCATTTTGATGACACTCTCCGTAAATTAGGATCATGTCCGCATACTCAGCTGCTGTATAGTTCGGATGTGTATTTGCCATCACGATCATAAGTTTACACAAGCACTAATAACACAAACGAAAGAAAAGCGTCTTTATCGCAGTACCATAATCTAATTACTATCCTATTTACACAAAAATAAATAAATAAAACAATAGGTAAGCGTCTTTTTCACGGAAACATTCACAAAATTATTAAACGACGTAATTTTGCGCGCACTAGTTAGAAAAAGTGTGTCAAGGACACAGGTTCGGCTAGCACTAGGAAATCAAAAAAAAAGAATTCGACTCGGTGGCGGCGGCGCGCGGGTGGAAGAGAGGACCGTTTAGTCCACTCTCGGCCCCTCGACCCCCAATAAATAACGTGTCCACTGGACCCCTAACTATAGTTTACTCACGACCCTTGGGGGTCGAGAGTGGATTTTATTTTCCAGCCAAGTTTTAGTTTCCTCTCGACCCCCAAAGTACAGTTACGATGATAAATCATCAGTCTACCCTATAGTTGCATACTATTTTACTAAAATACCCTAATATAATTATAATAAACTGGAAGGTTAGCATGCTATGCTAAATAGAAAATTAGCAAAAACCACGAACATTATACAATTTTTGAAAATTATAGAAGATGATTCCAATTATCAAAAACTTGTTAAGATGATATCTTCAACACAATCTAAACGACGATCAGACGATATTGGCAACGACAAACGTATTAGTTATATTCTGAATAAGTTTGTAACACCAGTTAGTCTTTGTTTAGAAAAATGAAGTCCGTTTATTTTTGCAGACAAAAAAAAGTAATTAAAAAAACTAAATTTATTTTTCACTTCTCATGCTCTAAAAGTTCGTCTTTGTGTCGTGCTTAGGCGACATAAAATCGCATATTTATTTCATTTTATATACAGGCTGAATTTTCCAAGTGGGCGTGGATGGCCAAATTCTAAACTATGAGGAATAGCGAAAGTACTCAAAGGAGTCGCGGGCTCGATTTTGATGAAAACTAAAACTGCATCATTGGATTTTTGAAAAGTCCATATTTCTAGCCAGGAATCGAACCTGTTGATTTTGAAAAAAAAAAGTTTACGAATGGTTCCATAAGACGGCAGTAGAAGAAATGGCCAAGGCAGGCATCGAAGAGGCAGAACATGCTAAAGAAATTGGCAGTGTCGACTGTAAAGGTACACCAATGATTGATGTAATAGCTGACGGGTGTTGGTCCAAAAGATCTTTCCGAAACAATTATTCAGCGTCATCAGGTGCAGCAGCAATAATCGGCGCATACACGGGTAAAATTTTATACCTTGGTGTAAAAAATAAATACTGCATAGTTTGTGCAAAAGCAGAAAATAAAAAAATTGAACCTGCAAATCACATATGCTATAAGAACTATTCTGGTAGCTCTTCCAGTATGGAGTCAACATCGCTTGTTGAAGGTTTTAATAGCTCTCTTGAAACTCACGGTCTAATATATGCTAGACTGATATCAGACGGTGATTCAAGTACTCATAAAAAAATATTAGAAAGCAATCCATATAAAACCTGCAAGGTTCAGAAAATTGAGTGCAGAAACCACCTTCTGAGAAATCTGTGCAACAAACTGAGAGCACTTACTAAAGATACTCATATTCCTATCCAATTCAGGAAACTTTTAACCGACTTCAAAATCATGAAGTTACGCAGATACACAGTGCGGGCTATAAAGCTAAGGAAACACGAAGACCTGACTGACAGTCAAAAAATGGTTAAACTTCGTGCAGATATTTTAAATGCATTAAACCATTCTTTTGGTAGTCACTCCGATTGCAATGACGCTATATGCCCAGAAACTGACAAAACCGACCGAAATACGGCACTCGATGTAGCTAACACAATTTTGTGGATGAAAATGACTCAAATTGTCTTGTTTTTAGCTGCAAACGCTAAAAGTCTTATTTATGACGTTGATAGCAATCTTGCTGAGACGTTCAATTCAGTGATTGCCAAATATGTGGGGGGGAAAAGAATAAATTACACACTGAAAAATTCATACCAGGAAAGGTGTTCCGCTTCACTGATTTCCTTTAACACCAAGCGACCAATAAACGCTATCCATAAATGCGTATTTAATAAACCTACTGGCAAATACACAAATGTATATGAGGCACAAAAAGCTAAAAGAAAAGTCTACAAAAGATCATTTCGAAAAAAATTCCGAAGGACTATGAATGATCCTGATTATGGACAGAAAGCTCAAAGACCAGATATGACCGATGAAGATTTTCAAATGACAAAAAAAGAATTTTTTAAACAAATGCAACTTTCTGACCAACAAAGAGAGGAACTACAGAGACAGACGATAGACCAAAGTTCCAGTCAAGAATGGTTGGAGAACAGAAAAATTAGGTTAACTGCGTCTATCTTTGGAAAAATATGCAAACGGAAAGAAGACATTAGCTGCGCTCGTTTAGTGAAAGCTATTGTGAAACCACAAAACTTGTCAAATATCCCATCCATCACATATGGTAGAGATAATGAACAAAGAGCATTAAACCAGTTATCTCTGCAGGAAAATGTCACAATTGCCCGTTGCGGTCTTTATATTCACAAGACATTCCAATATTTAGGAGCCAGTCCCGATGGTGTTTATAAAGACAAAGATGGAAAAACAGGACTGGTAGAAGTGAAATGCCCATTTTCTGCAAAAAATATGCTAGCTGAAGAGGCTATAAAAGCAAAAAAAATAAAATTTTGGAAATATAACACGAGGAAAAATACATTTGTAATTGACAAAAACCACGATTATTATTTCCAAATTCAGGGTCAATTAAACATTACGGAGATGGATATGTGCTTATTTGCCGTATGGACTGGAGATGAGTACTTGATGAAAGTCGAATACATAAAAAGAGACCCTACGTTCTGGCACGACAAAATGGTAGGCCCATTGTCTAAATTTTATTTGCATTGTCTGCTTCCTGAGCTAATTGATTCCCGCCTTAAACGCTCCATGTCAATAAAAGACCCGCCATATATCATTCAAGCTATTGAGAATAAAGTAAAAAGAAATAAGAAAGCGTCCACGTCTTCTGCTGCAGACGCTGCCGTTCAGGAAAAGTAATTCGTCACATAGAATTACGTATATTTTGCGAAACAAAGAAAGGAAAAAATAAACAATAATTTTGTGTTTAGTAACTACTTAGAGCATTATAATAAACTTGCTTTACATAAAAATATGGCGTATGTATTCTTTTAACCTTAAAAATAACGCTTCGTACTCACATTCATAGGCTCCCCTCACTATAGTTTTCTATGTCGGGGGGTTACAGAACACACAAAAACACGGATAGCTAACACCCAGACATCTATATTATCTATTCTCATACCGTAAAATTCAAATTATGAACTTCAAATCGAGTTTATATTGACATACTATAAGAACACAATACCGAAATTTAAAAACAGAATAATATTATAACACTTTTTTTTCTTACAAAATAATCTTTTAATAGTATATTATGTTTTAAGCTTTCGCGGTTTACAACTAAACTTATACTGTCACTTACGGGATATCTTCCGTGATTGTTCATTATTTTGAGCTCCCGAAATTTCGACGCTGTTGCAAGGGCCATGGTCGCGGGTTGACTGGAGAATGCGGGTGGATGGAAAATAAATTGTTAAGAGGAGACAAATCTGTCTACCCTCTTTCTTTGTCTTTTGTTACGCACACTACTGGAACTCGGCACTAACTCACGGCAAAACACACTCACAGTATCAGGAGGTTTTGTGGAGTCATTATTACGATGCCGGCTGCTACTTTTGTGCTTACTCAAAACTGGATTCCACGTACTTGACAATTTGAAGCCTCCTCCGAAATCCTCTCGATTGAAATTTTTGTGTTTTCTTATTTCCTTTGCTTTAATTTATTTTCCATCCACCCGCATTCTCCAGTCAACCCGCGATCATGGCGCTTGCAACAGCGTCGAAATATCGGGAGCTCAAAATAATGAACAATCACGGAAGATATCCCGTAAGTGACAGTATAAGTTTTGTATATTATGTGTTAAAGTTTTCTATTTTTTAAATTATCAGTGGTATACCTGGAAATTGCATACTGTTACAATTCCAACAAGCCCAAACACGGCTAGGATACATTGTCTTATTATGGAGTTCCGGTGCCTGTCTCTTGGCTTCATCATCAGATCTGATGGTAGAATGTTTCTTATTGAACGCAAATGCTTCACTTGTTGTAGAAAATACCAAAATCGCTCAACTTTTTCCTATGAAATTTGAAGAGTTCCCTCAACTTCGCCAAGATTCCATCATCAGATCCCGACTTGGTGACTATGGGACCATTAGGAAAGTATACCTTTTCCAACGAAAAAATAATTTTTCAAATTGGTTGACAAGGGACGGAATTATGACCGAACAAACATAAAAAAAACAAACATCCGAATTGAGAACCTCCTCCTTTTTTAGAAGTCGGTTAAAAACCGAGCCATGTTTAATACCCTTCATTATGCAACAGTTTCATAAACTAATATTGAATAATACTTAGTAGAGCAACTTTCCGACCGTGTCAAAATTATTAAATAATATTACGCTAGGTAGGATGAATGCGGGGACTGCGGGGAGTCCGGGTACAGACGCTCGGTGCACATGAGTAGACAAACGGAACAGAGACAAAGCTTCTTAAGAACGTGCAAAATTGTTACCTATTTTGGTAGGGTTGTCACAATAGGTTAAGACAAATTAAACAAAACATTTGTTAAATAGTTTTATTATTCAGTATGATAGAATACTTTACAAACTACTTTAATAATTTTTTTTTTTTTTGTAATTTTTGTTGTTAGTCATTTATTGTTTCTTTTAATGGTGTGGTAAATGCTTTGAGCTGAAACAAAAATAAAATGGCAATGTGAACCGAACACTATTATGCAAAAGACATAAGTAGGTATATTTTAAAGATTATATACCTATTTTTTAAATATTTATTTAATTTCAAGACAGACCGACTAGTAGCGAGAAATAAGTACGATGTAGGTATTAATAATAAGTTTCCATTAAAAATGCTTTTTAAACTCGTATTCAAACTTTCATGATCATGCTACTATGGCCGTTGAGGAGTTCCCTCGTGAGCAGACTATCCTGTCTGCAGCTGCAGTTTATGGTGAAGATCATGATTAGCAAGCAAAATTAAATTTAAGTAAAAAGTTTCAAGTCCGTGCTACTAACCGTTAAAGAGTTCCCTCGTAAGGAGACAATGCTGGTGCAGCAGCAGTTCATGATAAATATCGTGATGAATTATCAAAATTAAACTATCATACAAAATTTCGTGATCGTGCTACTAACTGTTGAAGAGTTCCCTAGTGAGGAGACAATCCTGGGTGCAGCGTCAGGTTATATCTTTTCAAAATTTCAGCTCAATCAGACATCGGGAAGTGGTTCAAATCTTACTTGCAATATTTAAACTTAACACACATACCTACAACATACCAACCCACCCACATACCTACAAATGTTTTGTAAAAACTTGTAATAATAATAAAAAGGTAAAAACACCGTGTACAACCCTCTTCTTATCAAAAAAGGATCATACAATAAAATATAGGTACTTGAAAAAGTAGTAATCAAATATTTTACTACAATATTGTACTCCTTGGGATAGTTAAAGTATGATATATCTTTATTTTTTTTTGTATTATTCATACACACAGTACAATAAACAACTATTATTAATAATAATATACCACGTTTTCACATTAAAATATTCAAACTTGCAACTAACAAAACAAACAACGTGCTTCGCACTGACCCTGAGATTGTCAACTGACTGTGCCAGCGTAAACCGGTTTTTTCCAGTCTCGCCGCGTACGCGACAAGCGGCCAGTGGTCACGCACACACGCCCCGCGTGCTTGTAGTAGTGCAACCGATTCGCGTGGTTGTTTGAAGCTTTGTATCTGTTCCGTTTGTCTAATCATGTGCTCGGTGCGTGGACTGGCCGAACGCGATTCTTATATTGTGCACTAGAAGACTAGGCCCTTAAATGGAAACAATATTAGTCACGCGCGGACATTATTTAGTGGAAAGACTTCATAGTGTTTGCAAATAATTTTTCGCGCGCGATGTCTTTCCAATACACAAATATTTAGTACACCGAAACGGTGAGAACTTTGGCACGGTGTAGTGAGAATGTGGCTCTAGCTTGCAGAACATTCAACCAAAGGTATGGTACCAGAGTAGACCGCAGGACTATGTTAGCTGCTACTCAGCGGCTTCGCTACCACGGAACGTTCCGTCCGAACACGGCCATCGACAGGGGAGCCAATGCGCGTACACGTACTCGTCTTCAAAACGAAATACTGGACTGTTTTGATGAGAATTCCCATGCCAGTACCCGAGAAGCAGCGCCAAGTTTTGAATGTAGTCATATGCATGTGTGGAGAACACTTCGTGGTGATAAAGAACATCCATTCCACCTATGCCAGGAGTTGACTTCGCACGATTACGCACCTCGCTTGCAGTTCAGCCGCTGGTTATTAGAAAATTGGCGGCGCAACATAAAGGATGACTCACGCTAGACCGTGTCGGGTCCGAGCCGAGTGTCGGCCGTAGCACGGTCAACTAATCCAAACTAATATTATTAATGCGAAAGTAACTCTGTCTGTCTGTCTGTCTTTTCTTCACGCCTAAACCGCTGAACCGATTTAGATGAAATTTGGTATAGAGATAGTTTGAGTCCCGGGAAAGGACATAGGATACTTTTTATCCCGATATTCCCACGGGATCGAGACTTGCGCGGGTGAAACCGCGGGGCGCAGCTTATTACATATATTTTGTATGAACACACTCACGTTATACCGCAACCGAGTGACGCCCGAGCAACGGTCAACGCTCGGAAACAACTCGGTCCCGCTTCGGCTCGGCCACGGCCCGTTGCATGAATACAGCGCCGCCGAGCTGCGCCCGAGCAGTCGGTAGTGATGCTATACAGTGCTCTGACGTTTTGTTCGTCGTCGGAAAATGAACAACGAACGTTTGATTGAGGCTGTGAGGAAGTATCCAGCATTATATGATATGAGCGATGGGAAATATATGGACTCCAATTATAAGTCTTCATTATGGGTCAAAATAAGCGAAGAAATCAAACAAACTGGTAAGCAGATACATTGTATTGTACTTTATTAATCAACCTTAGTAACTTATCTATTAACCATGCGCGACAAGTTGAGACTTGCGCTCAATGCCCGCTGCATAGACCGCTCAAAGCACTGTCTCAACTTGTCGCGCACAGATTATGAATTTTTAATGCGTTTATTTACGTTTTGAGTATCACATTATTTCGTTATTACGTTCAGAGACAAAATAATTTTTAAAGATTTCTCTAACCTCAAAACCATTATTAGAAGGCCTCCCAACATGAGCGAGCAATGGTCTTAACGAATTGTCTGTTGTAGCTGTTGAATCTTGCCTTAAATATCCAATGTCGTTTCTTTGTTGTAAAAAATTATGGAGTACACAAGTACTTAAAATAATGTAATCCACATTTTCTGGTTTAGATTTGATTCTTCTAGAATAAATTCTGAATTTTTGTGTCAATATGCCAAAGGCATTTTCAACTAGTCGTCTAGCCAGCGTTAATCTCTGATTGAAATATGCATTAGCACTATTTGTAGCGGCCTGATCACGTGGATATGGTCGCATTAAATAAGTTTTTAAAGGAAAGGCTTCATCGCCAACTATGACATACGGTGAAGTTATTGTGGTATTGGGCAAATGTTTTCCGATGGGTATATTTAGTGAATTGTTATTCAATCGTTGTCCCAAAGAACTATTTGCAAATATACCACAGTCGCTATTGCGGCCGTAGGACCCAACATCGATGAAAATAAAATTGTAATGAGCATCCACCAATGCCAACAATACAATGGAATACGTTTTCTTGTAATTGAAGTATACAGATCCACTGTTAGCTGGTGCTTCAATAGTAACGTGTTTTCCATCCAACGCCCCTATACAGTTTGAAAATTGCCATAGCCTTTGGAATTCATGAGCAATACTTTTCCATGTCTCTTCATTTGGCTGTGGCATTACTTCATTTATTAATCTGTTGGCTATAGCTCGACATGTTTCCTTTATGATTTGAACTACAGTTGAGTGACCAACCCGATAATTCAATGAAATCGTTTTAAACGAATCCCTGGTTGTCAAAAACCTGAAACACAAAAATATTGCATTATTATTATTTGTTACAGATGTGAAGTGCAAAAAAGATGGTCAGATATTAGAGATCAATTCAAAAGGTCACTAAACAATAGAAAAACAAAAAGTGGGCAAAGTTCTACCGTTATAAAGAAATATAAGTATGAGGAGATTCTACAATTTTTGCTACCCTACATTCAAGATCGTAAACCGAGATCCAACATCGATGACGACGACGCAGACACAAATGAATCGGAGATACAACAAGAGCAAGAGTCACAGGAGACAGGGACATACAATAATCAATCCATGCAAGAGATAAGAAACGAAGGAGACACAGACAGCGAACGAGGGGTTATAGGAGACAGGGCCACAGAAATACAAAGGATTGATCAATTTACAACACAACAGAGTGGTCAAAGTAGTAACCGTAGCAGTGCTAAGGTCAGTAAACGTCGTACAGTTCCACACAAACAATCCTCATCCGATACCTTGATGAAGTACATTCTTGAAAATAACGCAAAGAAGCAAAATGAATATAATAAATCACACCCTATAGATGATTTTTTCAATGGTCTGTCGAGTACAGTGAAAACATTTTCTCCATATTACCAACATGTCGCAAAGGGACGACTGTTTGCAGTTGTACAGGAACTGGAATTCGAACAGATGTATAATGAATCGACACCGTCGTCATCGGCCTCATCACCGATTCTGATTAATGAATCAACACCTTCGTCATCGGCCTCAACACCAATTATGTTACAATACACAGAAATTCCACCATCGGCATCGACCGTTTTGGATTCATCTCGTCAATCACAAGACTCAACTGGTACAGAGCAGCCATCGATATCTCCTACAGTCCAAGCTCCTGCTCCATTAGACGAAAATCTGCCATCAATATCTACAGAAAATTCTGCTGGAACTTATTTATCTCATTTTATATCTGATTAAAATTATTGTGATTGTAATAGTACAACAAATATATGTGTAAATTAAATTAATGAATTTTTCTTTGTAATAATATTAATGTAAATGATTTCTCTGCCTCTGACCGACTGTGCTACTGCCAGAAACCCAACCGTCTCTCCTTTTTAATGGGTAATGTATTTCGAGTGTATGTATGTATGCCTGTTTCTTTGTGGCCTCCTGTAGCCTAAACGGCTTGATGGATTTTGATGTATGAGGTATCGTTAGATTCGTCTTGATCACGGGATTATAATAGGATACATTTTATCCCGAAATTCTTACAGGAAAATAAAATAAAAAATAATTAAACCACAACCTAACTAAAAAGACCAAAATAAAAAACAATTATTAAAAAAAAAAAAACAAAAAACCCGACTGCGTACCCAAAGTAAACAAATATAGCAGTCAACTTCTGTTAATAGCAACTTTAACAGTCGGGGACCATTATTTTGTAAAGTTGAATAGGTCTACATTTTAAATAAACTTGTTTTTTTCTTTTCAGTTGTTTCAGTACGCCGTCGGGTTTTTTGTTTTTTTTTTTTAATAATTGATTTTTTTTAATGATAATGATACCTTGGATAATCACACACGGGCTTCTGACCCTAAACTAGGGAAAACTTGTATAAAATTACTTATATATATAGATACTATATAGACTTACAAAAAGTTTATAAAGATACATACCTGAGAGTAAGAGCTAATCGATGTTTGGATGAAATAGGAATCTGAAACTTTACTTATATTGAAAAGCCATACCTCTTTAGAGTTGCCAACTGATGCCAGAACTTTACTTAAAACTCCAGTAACAGTAATCACTCGTCTCGTTGAGCCTGGACAGTACTCACATATAGGTTTACAAAAACAATTGAGAAATATATGGGGTTATGTTACTGAATCTGTAAATGAGTTGTGTTTATTAATTAACATTGACGGTTTACCTTTGTTCAAAAGCAGTTCTACTGAGTTCTGGCCAATTTTAGGCTTGGTTTCTAATATACCTTCAATAAAGTCAATAGTCTTCCCTATTGGCGTTTATTGTGGCACAAAGAAGCCTTTTAGCTGCACTTCATTCCTACAGGAATTTGTGACTGAGGCAGTTCATTTGATTAACAATGGCTTAGATGTCAATGGAAAAAATATTAAAGTTATTGTCAAAGGTTTTGTTTGTGATGCTCCAGCAAAGGCTTTTCTATTAGCAATTAAGGGGCATACTGGATATTATTCATGCACAAAATGCAAACAATCTGGTGTATATATGCAAAATCGCATGACATTCCCTGAAATTGATGCACCCCCTAGAACCCATCAAGAGTTTCTAGAGATGCATGATGAGGATTTCCACAATTCAAGTAGCCCATTAACTGAAATCCCTGGAATAAATTTTATTAACAGTTTCCCACTAGATTATATGCATCTTGTATGTCTCGGAGTTGTGCGCACTCTTCTTTACTTGTGGATGTTTGGACCAGTACCATTAAAATTGCCTCGTCAAATTTTAAATTCAATCAGCACTGACCTTGTTTCTTTTGCTGGACATATACCGTCAGAATTTAACAGGAAACCTCGTTCTTTGGATGATGTTAGAAGATGGAAAGCAACTGAATTCCGTCAATTTCTTTTATACACAGGACCGGTAATACTTTTAAAGTTAAAGTCAAGTTATTTATCACATTATAATAACTTTCTTTCCCTAACTGTTGCAATGACTATATTGTTAAATCCTGAATATTGTTTTGAGTACAATGAGTATGCAAAAAATCTGCTGAAACACTTTGTTAAGACTTTTATGGAATTATATGGTCCACAATTCGCAACACATAATTTGCATGGCCTCACGCATATCAGTGATGATGTAGTTGAATTTGGTGCACTTGACTGCTGTTCAGCCTTTCCTTTTGAAAACTTTTTACAGGTTTTCAAAAGAAGTATCAGAAAAGGCGACAAACCCCTCCAACAAATTATAAAAAGGTTTGGGGAAATAGCAAACACAAACCATTGGTTTAAAAATGCATCACCATGTAATTCCAGCTTGCCATGTTTTGGCAAACCCCATTCAAGCGGTTTAATTATGCCAGGCTGTGATGTTTCCCAACAGTACATGTCTATTAAATTTAAATCATTTGAAATAACTACGACACACCCTAATTCTTGTTGCTTTTTGAATGATGGGACGGTTGTAATAGTGCGCAACATTATATTTTCAACAAATAAAAATAGCATGGTCATACTTTGCCAAGAATTTTTAGTGAAAGAAAACTTCTTTAGTGCACCCTTAATAGATAGTTCCCACATAGGTATTCATATAGTAAAACAATTGTCAAACCTATGTGAAAGACCGCTTACTGACATAAAGGGAAAGGTTGTGTTGCTTCCTTTCCAAAATAATAGCCATGTTGCTATAAAACTGGTCCATTTATAATACTTCATCTAAATCCTGCCTTACCTTGTCCCCCTATCCTGTATATAAAAAAACTCCATTCCTTTTTATTTTGTTTGCCATCATCAAGCAGGTACATAATTATTGTTTCGCAATTATTTTAAGCACTTCAGAAATTGTTTCCTGTTACGTAACTAAAGTATTTTTTCAGAATGCAGATAATGGAAGAAAACATTAGATTTGTTATTGTCACCTTTGTGGAGGAAAATAATGCTCCTGGCATTGTTGCTTCCAACTGGATAAAAGAAGATAGACATACTTGCTTTTATCCCAATGTACGCACTGAAGAAATGAAAGAAAAGCTTTTGCGGAAAATGGCTGCACCTGGCGATATGTGGCAACAATATAAAATAAAAATTCTTAAAGGATATGGTATGCAATTAATTCTTATTTGCAATAGGTATGTATACCTAATAATCTTTATTGTTGGCTGGTGCAAATAATTCAACTTTTTTTCCATTAGAAACTTATGGGGTTGCACGACTTCATTTAAGAAAAGCGGAAGAAACATCAAATTTAGATTCCGATGAAGAAGTAAAAAAGAGAAAAAGGAAAAGGAAAATAAATGTTTATCTACCAGAAGACTCTGCTGAAGATTCATCAGATGAACAAAACCATCAACCATCTACAAAAAAAAAACTTGATTTCACAAGATACCCATCTCCCCCGAAACCTAAAGCAGCAGAATCTTCAAACATTAATAAAATGGATGCCAACTCCATTGCGCGACGCCCACCCAGCCCAACTGTAATGTTTTCCAGCCCAACTGTAATGTTTTCCAGCCCAATTGCGTCATCGTCTCGTGCCCATCCATCTGTGGACAGTCCAGTTGTTCCCAGTCAACCAAAAATGTGTCCATCTGGTAATATAATTTTAATTTATTTACCCGCTTGGCGGCGCATCACCCCAAATGGGTGGAACAATTTTGACAGGCTTGGCGGCGCATCAACCCATATGGGGTGATAGTACTGTGTCGTCATATTATTGCTTATTCCCTTTAACCCACTGTGTTTTGGATCGGTTTTCTCTTTTCTATTTGAACGATCGAGAATATCTGCCTTAAAAAATGCAACACTGGCCGTCAAAAATGTATCTGTGGTTAAGAAATTATTTGTCAAAGTCAGTCTGTGAATTTGCGACGTCACACGTAACATCTGTTCCAGAAAAACTTTATGCCTGTAAATTAATATTTTTTTACTATGAGGTGTGTTTGTATTTTTTTTCGTATGAAGATAGAACCCTTCCACCAATAAAAGCCATAAAATATATATGGTATCGATTTACTTTTTGAAATAATAATGTTTAAAGTTCACATAATGTTTTTTTTTTTTTTTTCAACCATAGTCAATATTCCAACCAATAAATATAATAAATTAGAGACGAAATGTCAACAAACACTTAATACCACCCGAAAGGGACATTCATATGCTCTAATAAAAACATAACTTGAGATTACGCCGTCGCCAACTAGTAAACAAAAAAAATGTTTTGTTCAGTGCGGCCATCTGGCGCGTGGCGATACGTCATCGCGTGCGCCGCGGGGCGTTGGGGAATTTCGATGTTCCAGCGCCGCTGAGCCAGTGTTGCCGTTTGTACGGCAATTGCCGTTTCGTACGGCAATCAGGCTCTTTTAAGACGAATTTTACGGTATACGGCAGAGTGGTCATTGCCGTACGCTAAAATACGGCAATCAGGCCATCTAGCATGAAAACGAAATTAAATAAATTGTACAAAATTAAATTAAGATGAAACGTGATCAGCGTTTGCGTAAAAATGAACGCAACTCTACTTATTGTATTTATTGTCTTTGGTATTCGGGGAATGCCGAAGGGGAATTCCCTAATCCTATTCTATTTTGCCTTGCTCGCCGCTCGGCTCGTCACTACTTGTTAGTTCTTCGTATCAATTCAATTCGAAACAAGATAGAACTTAGTTTTTACTTTGAGTTTTCACAGTGCAGTGGTCGGTGATATTTAGAAAATGACCTCAGATTCAGAAGAAGATGCCACGGGTCCGTCAACACCTAAGAAATGTAAGAAAACCAAACACAGAGCCCAAAAGTATAGAAACCAATGGGAAACTGAAGGCGAGTTTAAAGATTGGATTCGCCCTGTTGAAAATAATACTTTTAAGGCATATTGTAAACTATGTGATGTGAAAATTTCTTGTGAAATTTCTACTTTAAAGAGACACATGTCCAACGCTGAGCATTCGCGGAAAATAAAAAATAAAAAGCTTGCCAAGCCGATTCCATCATTTTTCAAAAAAGCAGATGTTATTTGCCCTCATGAAAATTCTGTTGCTGAACTTGAATTAAAACTTTGTTCATTTATGGCTGAGCATAACGTTTCGTTTCAAACCATGGATCATTTAAGTGAAATAATAAAGAGTATACCCGATTCGAAAATTGCACCCGATATTAAATTGAAAAGAACAAAATGTACAGGAGTAATAAAAAACGTTATTGGGGAATGTCACAAAAGCGATTTACAAACTTTGTTAAAATCAACAAAATTCAGTGTGCTAGTGGACGAGTCGACTGACATTTCTTCAGTTAAAACAATGTGCATCGTAGTGCGTCTTTATGACCCTGAAACACAAAAAATTTCGAGCCTTCTATGGGAATTGCGACCTTTGTTTGAGAGGAACGATTTTGACGCTGCAAATCAAGGTGCAACTGGAGAAGCCATTTATAATTCGATTATCAGAAGCTTTCAGGACCGAAATGTTCCTACAGATAATATAATTGGATATGCATCAGACGGTGCTAGCGTTATGATGGGCCAGCACAACTCAGTAGCTAGTCGATTTATGTCAAACAATCCCGGCATAATCATTCTTAAATGCATCTGCCACTCATTACACCTGTGTGCAAGCGAAGCGTGTAAGAAATTGCCAAGGCGTTGTGAGGATCTAGCCCGGAACGTGTATGGATACTTTAAACACAGCTCAAAACGTCAATCTGAATTTGTCGAATTCCAGGTGTTCACTAATACTAAAGTGCACAAGCTACTGCACCCCTCCCAGACACGATGGCTCTCCTTATTAGCAGTTGTCAATCGATTACTGGAACAGTGGGAACCTTTAAAACTGTTTTTTACGAGAAAGTGGCTAGATGAGCGTATTGTGTCTGCAGAGCATACATTCAATGACTTGAATGATCCATTCATGAAGCTATATTTTATATTCTTGCAATGGGTGCTGCCTAAGTTCGTGAATCTAAACGAATATTTCCAAAAAAGCGGTGTCGCAATAACAGAATTAGATAGAAAAATGAGAGCAACTTATCAAGAGCTTCTGTTGTGTTATATGAAACGGGACTATGTTGTTACAAATGATATGAGCGCTATTGACCCGACTAAAGAAGAGCATTTTGTACGACCTGAAAGTATGTATTTTGGGGTACAACTGATGACTGAAATAGCTAACCAGAATATTCAATCAAGGCAAGACTTGATTTCAGATTTCCAAAAAAGAGCGAGAGATTTCCTTATAACCGGGTGTTGTCAAATAAGGAATAGATATGACTTTTCCGACGTATTACTGCAGAAGTTATCGATACTATCGCCAAAAAATGCTGTTTCGAATGCCCAAAGAATCACGGAGCCAACTCTGTTGCCCATGATGCTAAAGGTTCCTTGCATCATGAAAGGTAAAACAAATGAACAAAAACAGGCCATAGACGATGAATGGAGACTTCTACCGGAAACAGTTCTTCCCGAAGACTCCTTCCTTCATATGGACAAAATGTCACCTGATGAGTTTTGGAGCAAGATATTACATTTATCGGAACCGCAATTTCAGAATTTGGCGAAATTTGTTCTTGAAGTTCTCTCCTTGCCACATGCAAATGCCGATTCAGAAAGAATCTTCAGCGCTGTGAACTTAATTAAAACAAAACAAAGAAACCGCCTTTTAACGTCTACTATAAATGCAACATTATTAGCCAAACAGTGCATTTCCAGAAAACATACGAATTGTACGAGGTTCAAGCCAACTCCCGAAATGATAACGAAAATAAAAAAGCCGTCGGAATTTGAAAAAAATGCCACTGAAGAAGATGTCTTATTAGGTGATGTTGTGGATTTGATGGGAGGAGACGAGTGATTTCATGTCTATATTTTAATTTTTCATGTAAATAGTTAAATAAAAAAATGTACGGCAATTTTTGTTTCAATACGGCAATTTCATCTCTTGCGTACGGCAACCCTGCAAATGACCAGCGGCAACACTGCGCTGAGCGGCTAAGCAGTATTCAGGGGATGTTAATGATATTTTAATTTTAATATTTTTGTTACAGACTGTGCGACAAGCAAACAATTGGCAATCCAGCAAAGTCATCTCATCCAGATGGTGACTGATTTGTCGAAACAAGTGTCAGAAATTAATAGAAAAGTGGACCTGATTTTAGGGCGGCCGGAAGAGCCATTGACTCCACGAAGGCAAGATCCTTTTTCACTGCCACAGTTTTTAACAAACCTGCCAGTAAATGACGATGACAGTTTCTGTCATTTAAATGAACAAGTCAAAAATAGTGACAATAAACAGGCAATGGTAAGGGCAACATTTTATTAAATATACATATAAATCATATAATAATGTTTCATATTAATAGTCATCTCTATGTACCTACTATTTACCCATGAAGCACAGACTTAATTGCGTTAACTTACTTCAGTAGTTGCACAACTATCAATTATTGACTTTGTATTCTTTGAGCTTATTTAACAAAAAAAATAATCAAATTAAGATGCACCCAACATGTATTTATGTACAGACGCCAGCACATCAAGTTACTACAATCTGTCAGATTTCTTTAATTGATTTTCAACTTTATTGCTAGAGCATTAGGTTCAAAGTTGATTAGGAAAATTTGACAGATTGTAGTAACTTGATGTGCTGGCGTCTGTACCATTCTTAGGCCATTACCTACATAATACATATACAGTATTTCTTTTTTCAGATACAATTCTTGGCAGGTATTGGCGGTAAAAACCTCCGTTCTTTCGCCACAAACATGCTTAGAAGAATACTGCTGGATGAAGTAGCCGAGCAATATTCTCTGACGGGGAAAAAAATGAAAAACTCAAGCAAGAAATCATTTCTTGACACAGAAACTTGCAAATTAATATTTCGTAAGTACTATTGTAGTTCAGGTTTTTTTTTTATAATTGTTTTAATTCCTACATACCTAACCAACAGTCACATTACGAAACATGCCGCTTAAGGTCAATTATAGTACATTACTATAGCTGTTTTATTTATATTTTCAGAAATGTGTAAAAAAGTGCATGGAACTGCCACCGACGATATGCTGAAAGAGATAATCAGTGACTGGCTAAACCAAGCCAAAGTAAGATCGTCAAGAAGGTAAAATTACTCTCTTATAATAATAGTCTGTAGAGCGGGTGTGGATTAGTCTAGTGGGGCCTACTGGTACTGGGTTCGAACCCCGGCGCTGATACCAATGACTTATAAGTTGTAGCATACATTTATTTATTTCATAACAAGATGGCTCGTTCAGGGGTGACTAATTTATTGTATTTCAATGGTACCATATTTAATTTGAAAGTTAGTTTTGCAGGTGTTTATTGACTAACAGCCATTTTATTTCGTTGTTTCAGGGCCGAGAGACAAAACAACAACAACAAACATGATGAAGTCTAGTCTAAAAGTCCCGTCCTGTACTACTTTTTTTTATACGTATTTTTTTTCGACTTTATATGATTGTGTTTCTGTAACTGTTTACCCAGGCTGTATAAATAAATACCCTTTAAGTGCAATGGTGAAATAAACCCATTAAAGAAGAACGGTCATTTGTGACTCAGACCCGACACGAAAGAGACATATCTCAGTTTTTTTGTTATTTTAAATATAGCTAAAATATATATTTTTTATATTCCAAATCAATGGCTAACACCAAAATATTGCCTTGTGTTTTTGTTCAGGCGGTATACAATTTTCTTTTAATACCTATTTACCTATAAAATTCGTAATTGTATTTAGGTAATTCAATGACGATACAACAATTTAGAAAAAAACAACCGACTTAAAAAAAAAAATACTACAATGTGATAAATATCTCTAATTTCGGAAGTCAGTGTCGTTGATTCCGCATTTTCGTTTTTAGACACCGACTTCCGAAATTAAAGTTTTTTTTTTTCAAGTTGGTGGTTTTTTTGTAAAAAAAAAATATTTTTTACTTTTTAGTTGTACCAACCCCACACAAATCCAATTAACACTAGTGCATTGAAGAATTGAAGACACTGACTAGAAGAATCGTCCAAATTCGCATAGAAATGCCGGAGATGCAGTACATTTATGTATATATCTTCGTACATAATAATAACATAATGAACCTTCTATATACTAAAACCTTCCTGAAAGTATGTAGATTACATTAGTGAAAGAATTATTTAAATTGATTCATTAGTTTTTGAGAAAATCGCAGACATACAAACATACATACATATGGGTCGAACACAGAACGTCCTTTTTTGAAGTCGGTTAAAAAACGCACAGATCTCAACACAGAAAGCCAATTTTATTTTATATTTTTTTAATGACATCTCGCAGTTTAACTTTGAGGTTATCGTTTGCTTAACTGGGCATGCCTGTGGATGCCTCAATAAATTAAGCCTCCAGCTGTCTATTTTTGTATTTTTATCTAAATTGGCGTCATTTTAAATGGATATAATTGATATTCATTAAAAAAAAAAATATTTTAAAATATTTTGCCTTACCAAAATCAAATGGCAATGTATGGGTGATAGCCACTGATATTCAGAATAGTGTTAATTTATTTCTGTTATATTTAATATAACAAAATAACTGAGATGCGTTCCTTTTGTGTCGGGCCTGGGTAAATTTTCTATTGGACGTGACCCTTCTTCTTTTAATTTCAATTGTTTTCATTTCATACTTTAAATGCTGTCAAGTTTTTTGTTTCTTCATGAGGCCTACTCGCAAACGACGACACAATTTTTTTATTTTTGTCGTAGTGGTTCGCGTTCGCGAGTAAGCCTCCTGAAAAACACCAAAACTTATCCCTTTGTGGCATATTACTATGTATATCTGTCGTAGCAATAAACCATTGATTACAATGTATGCAACAAACAAGCAAGTACTTATGTGACAACATTGTAGGTAATTTGTCAAGACAAATAGTTGGCAAGTTTGCATTGGACACATATTATACAAGTTTGATGGGCGGAAACTAGAAATTTGATATAAGTTTGATATAAACTTGCTACAAGTATGTCCTTTGCCTCGTCAAACTTTGTGCAAGCTTTCACATTTGATAATTTAAAACTTCTGCAAGCCTGAAACAAGTTTAAATTGCTATCTGGGTAGAGAATCCCCAGCATAGGGGATCGTAGTGGAACGTTGAGTGCTTAGACTCAGTTCGTCGCCAGTTCTTGAGCCGTAAGTGTTAAAACTTGTATTCATAAGTCTTGTACCTTTTCTCCGTGATTTACATGTAATTATATATATATATGTTTTATCTTAGGTTCAATGTCGTCGTGCCGGCCCCCCTCGTCGACGCTATGGAGGAGGACCACGTCTTCCACCTTGCTGATGGACATCAGCTGTTCCAGCAGGTGGAAGACGTGGTAGAAGAAGTGGCGGCAGAGCAGAGCAAGCAGCAGCGGCGTCGTCCACGGCGCGGTGGTGCGGCGCAGCGCGGCGGTACTGCGAAGCGTAGCCAAGGAAGGCGGCGTGGAGACGTGGCCAGGTGCCAAGTGGTAGCCCCCAGTGGGTAAGAGGGGACAGATTGGTGCAGGTGCATGTAAATGATGATGTGTCTGAGGAATTGAGTGCAGATCATGCGTGTGGTGAACGCGAGGGAATCAGCGAGAGTGCGGGTCGTCAATAGAGCTAGAAGAGAAAGAGAATGTAAAAGAATAGCTTGAGGCGGATGACGGCGAGTTCGGCTCCTTTTTTGCTGCCGAAGAATCTTCTTACCATTTTGTATTTGAATTGTAGCTTTGGTTGCGGTCTCGGTCTCGACGCACAGTACATGCAGAAGAGACCGAGACACTTGTCGCAGTCTCCCGTCTCGGTCGCTTGTCCCTGTCGCGACGCGAACCGCCACCTGGTTCCACACATCGCATCGGTTTAACCGAAACGAGAAAAATCAATTTGGGATTGTCGGTGATGTTAGGTGTTAAACAGGCTGACATGATACTCGCTGCAGGAGCGACGTCAAATATCTTTTATTCGTCACAGCGTGTAGCTGAGGGGTTGACTGTCCCGAAAATAACGAAGGAGACCCTGAAGATAGAATTTCAATGCTAGAGCAAATAAATGATTCGATTGATTGATTGAGAGAATATTATCATACATCACACACTCATACACACATCACACACTCATCCACTCCCCCCATTACACGACTTCACAAGCGCTTACTCACACGCTATTGCTGCTGTTACACGATTTAGCCTTCTGAATTTTGTAAAAAATAATCTTGAACGGACGAATGGATGGCCCCTATAACACAGAATTTTCCTAGCATCGGGGTCATTATTCACAAAAATTGAGCACAAATGTATTATCATAATAATGTAACATGCATTGATTTCTTCTTTTTGCTAAATAAAAATTATTATATTGTTACAACAATAACAACTTTCAACTGTTCCTGCAACGTCTTTCGGTAAATTGTTTAATGTCGTCAGACAACTGATTATTATAGCTGTCATTGGGAATATCTAATATTTATGCTTTGCAAAGGAAGGATATTTTTTTATTAGTATTATTTTCTTATACAGGCTGAAATTGAATTCATGGGCATCCTTTTAAAGGGTCGTTGTGTGTATTATGAACAACTTTTACTATGGGACTAAATCTGAAATCGCGAAAAAATTCAGCTCTTCCTTACATTTTGACGCGTTATGCCACACCGCCACACACAAAGGATTGTTGGTCATGGACCCAGTAAGGAGGCATAATTTGGAGTGCCTCCAGCACGCGGTCCAACACAGTTTAAATGAAGACTATGAGATGGAGGGTTGGCATAATGACCCTAAGATGAATTTTCGCATGTTGTGTGCCGAAGTTGTGAAATAGTAAATGCCACACCGCCACACACAAAGGAAAGTTGTGAAATAGTAAAGGCCACAACGCCACACACCATGGATTGTTGGTCATGGACCCAGTAAGGAGGCATAATTTGGAGTGCCTCCAGCACGCGGTCCAACACAGTTTAAATGAAAACTATAAAATGCGAGGGTTGGAAAAATGACCCTAAGATGAACTTCCGCATGCTGTGTGCCAAAGTTGTGAAATAGTAAAGGCCACACCGCCACACACAAAGGAAAGTTATGAAATAGTACAGGCCGGATTGTTGGTCATGGACCCAGTAAGGAGGCATAGTTTGGAGTGCCTCCAGCACGCGATCCAACACAGTTTAAATGAAGACTATACTATGGGGGGTTGGCATAATGACCCTAAGATGAACTTCCGCATGTTGTGTGCCAAAGTTGTGAAATAGTAAAGGCCACACCGCCACACACAAAAGATTGTTGGTCATGGACCCAGTAAGGAGGCATAATTTGGAGTGCCTCCAGCACGCGGTCCAACACAGTTTAAATGAAGACTATAAGATGGAGGGTTGGCATAATGACACTAAGATGAACTTTCGCCTGTTGTGTGCCAAAGTTGTGAAATAGTAAAAGCCACACCGCCACACACAAAGGAAAGTTGTGAAATAGTAAAGGCCACATCGCCACACACAAAGGATTGTTGGTCATGGACCCAGTAAGGAGGCATAATTTGAAGTGCCTCCAGCACGCGGTCCAACACAGTTGACTATAAGATGGAGGGTTTGCATAATGACCCTAAGATGAACTTTCGCATGTTGTGTGCCAAAGTTGTGAAATAGTAAAGGCCACACCGCCACACACAAAGGATTGTTGGTCATGGACCCAGTAAGGAGGCATAATTTGGAGTGCCTCCAGCACGCGGTCCAACACAGTTTAAATGAAGACTATGAGATGGAGGGTTGGCATAATGACCCTAAGATGAATTTTCGCATGTTGTGTGCCAAACTTGTGAAATAGTAAAGGCCACACCGCCACACATAAAGGAAAGTTATGAAATAGTAAAGGCCACACCGCCACACACATAGGAAAGTTGAGAAATAGTAAAGGCCACACCGCCACACACAAATGATTGTTGGTCATGGACAAAGTAAGGAGGCATAATTTGGAGTGCCTCCAGCACGCGGTCCAACACAGTTTAAATGAAAACTATAAAATGCGAGGATTGGCAAAATGACCCTAAGATGAACTTCCGCATGCTGTGTGCCAGTTGTGAAATAGTAAAAGCCACACACAAAGGAAAGTTGTGAAATAGTAAATGCCACATCGCCACACACAAAGGATTTTTGGTCATGGACCCACTAAGGTGGCATAATTTGAAGTGCCTCCAGCACGCGGTCCAACACAGTTGACTATAAGATGGAGGGTTTGCATAATGAACCTAAGATGAACTTTCGCATATTGTGTGCCAAAGTTGTAAAATAGTTAAAGCCACACCACCACACACGAAGGAAAGTTGTGGAATAGTAAAGGCCACACCGCCACACACAAAGGAAAATTTACCTTAACCGATTCATGGCCAATGACTCAACAGTTGAGTCATTAAAAAACCTTTAGGAAGGCCGATGGCTCAATTGGTGAGTCAAACCAAAATTGTATAAAAACGGATATTAAAACAAAAAAATTTCACTTAAACTACCATTTTTCAGATCTCATTAAACATTTCCGTGAATATCAGACCTGGCCCTTCATTTTACAGAATATTTTTAATAGTCAGGTGTCATAAACCTTTTGTTAGCCGATAGCCGAGGTGGCCGATTTATGGCCAATGACTCAATAGTTGAGTCAAACGTGTGCCGACACGTTATGGGCCGAAATGTTATGGAGTCTACACACCAAACCCGCCGACCCGCCGACACAGCCCGGCGGCTTGGTGTCGGCGACTTTGCTTCAAGAATCATGTCGGCGACTCGTACCCGCGCGTGCAAGTCGGCGGCATGGCCGGCGACTTGCGTACGCGCACGCTCAGTTGCCCGCCGACACTCCAGCGATAGTGACGTGCTTGTGTTTTTTTTGCGATTTTCTGCAATAATGGAATGGGACGAAGAAACCACTCTAAAGTTAATAAATTTGTATCATATAAAGGAATTATTATGGAATCCAAAACACTTGGATCACAAATGTAGACCTAAACGTTTTGATGCACTAAATGAGATGGCAAACGAATTAAATACAAATGTCATAGAAATAGAACGGAAGATAAAAAATTTGACGAGCCAATATTATAGAGAAAAAAAAAAGACGATTGAATCAAAAAAGTCTGGAACCAGCGCAGATTCTGTTCATGAGAGCAAGTGGTTTGCCTTTAAATCTTTGAATTTCTTGCTCAATAAAAATAAACCTACTGGAACAATCGATACGGTATGTAACATTTCAGTGATGTTGTATTATTTTATTTCTAACCTAATTATTAGAGCACACAAGAATAATATGTAAGCTTGGCCCGAGAGAAGAGAGGCGCGCGGTAAATAAAGACATAGGTACTTATTTTATCTGCCTTTGTTGTTGCGCTGCCGCTATTGTTATTGCACCGAAATATTTCTAAACAAATTATTTCTTGGAATGGCATGTGCACAGATATAATAGTCATTGCAAATGTATTTTTTAAAAACTGACAACTCTTTTCTCAACAATCTTTTGATTTCGCCGAATTTCTATTAGATATAAACCGAGAGATTCCGTACCATTTTCTTTTTTTTTCTTTTTAGGTTGCAACAATTAGTATTAGGTATGATTTATGACCATTGTCTTTTTTTTCATATATTCCGAGCGGTGTACCTACTCGCGGGTAAAAGCTAGTGTATAATACATTTCATAAGTAAACTGTTGGTGATTCAAATAAAATATTATTTCAGGAGATAACAGCAACTGACAATAATGCCCAACATGCGGACAATGATGCTCAACATGGGGAAAACGATTCACCTCAAACGTCAAACATCATTCCCCAAGCGAATAAACGTTATAAACCTAATCCAAGTAATGAGATGGTGTCGGAAGCATTAAATTTAATGAGAACAGTCAGTCAACGGACAAATCAAAAAATAAAAGATGAGGACGATTTGTTTGGCGAATATATTGCGACACAACTTAGAAAATTTGATAAAACAACAAAGGCAATAATAAAACATCGGATTAACAATATCTTTTTTGAAACCGAAACTGGATATCGTTCAGACATGTTCGAAGCTTCGCCAAGACCTTCTACTTCCCATAGTCATCCAGGATATTATACAATGGATCAATGTGATGTAAATTCCTACTACTCATCATCCAACTCTGCCGTAACAAACCCTGTTTCACCGCCTCTTGGTGAACCTTCAACATCTTCAATTGAACCTTCGTTACGTGTGTCGCTTCAAGAGAGTGGTGATATTGAGAACATATTATCATCTATTGAGTCAGATAAATAGGTTTATTCCACAAATCCCCACCGTATGCACTCTGAGAATAACCCTATCACCTGATGCGAGATAACGTTATGTAGGCACAAGTATTTCGTCTTAATGTTGTTGTCATAGAATCGTCATAGTATACTCAAAATGCATAAAAACATCAGTGGGGATTTCGCGGTGGGGATTTATAGAATAACTCGGTAAATAAAACCACTTATAAATGAACAAAAACAAGTGATTTACGAAGTTTTTAATAAGTACAAATTATAATAAAAATACAAGTACTAATACAAGTATGAGTTTCATTTAAACTTACGAGTTAGTCATTGATCATTCTGCCATGGTAATCTCCCGAAATCGGAAAGAAAATATTGAACCAATTCTGTCCTTATAACCTCAGGAGATTGTGTCCTTGTAACCTCAAGGGAATGTGTATTGTCTTGTCTAGGCAAGTCAGCAAACAAATTATTTTCACGTGGTTCCCTGCGCCAATCTCTTGGATTGATTTCTCCCCTACTATTTTCAGTATCATATTCATTTTGTTGTATTATACCATGTCGTTTTACATAATTGAACAAATGAATACATGCCAATGTTACAATAGTAACTTTTTGTGGATTTAGCTGGATGGGTTTGTTAAATATCTTAAATTGTTTTGTTAACTGTCCAAATACGTTTTCAACTACTCTTCGACCTCGACACATGCGATAGTTGTACACTCTCTTGGGAGACCCTTTCGCATGATTACCATCATAAGGTTTTAAAATATTGGTTTGTAAAGGAAACGCATCGTCGCCCAAAAAAAAATAGGGTACTGGCATAATTCTTCCAGGTAGAGGTTTTTTATCTGGCAAATTTAAATCATTATTATATAACATTCTGCATAATGAAGAGTTAGCAAATACACCACCATCGGAAATGCGACCCTGGCACCCCACATTAGCGTATAAAAACTTATAATCTGCATCCACTAATGCAAACAGTACAATACTGAAATACATTTTATAATTAAAATAATCGCTTCCACTTCGTGCTGGACATTCAATTCTAATGTGCTTTCCATCCATAGATCCAACACAATTAGGTACATTCCATCTACTCAGATATCCATCTGCAACTTTTGTCCATTCGTTTGATGTTCGTGGAATCTGAAATCGGAAATGTGCTCGGTGATAGGATAGCCATTTGCCTACTTATATAGTAATTTTTCGGAACATAGTTTTTCTGGAAGATTAAAGAAAGTTAAACGCCCATATATGTACATACCTTCACATAATCCGAAAGTCCATCTACGATAGCTTGGCACACTTCTGGAATAATGTAGGAAATAAGTTGAGGAGATACTTTAAAGGTGTCACAAAGACTGTTGAATGAATCTCCCGTAGTCAGGTATTTTAATGTTAATGATAATCTGTCCGTTGGTGAAATTGCACTTCTGTAATTTGTATTTTTTTTAACTATTGTGGGTCCAACAATGCTTAGTAAATATTCAAAGGTCTTAAAATGTAAGGGTCTTTTTACAATCAAATCGTCTGTTCTTAAATCTTTTATTCTATCACTGTTACTGTAACGACTGCGACTCATTAAGCTTGGTCTAACCCAACACTGTCGTTTTCTCTTCAGGGACCCAGCTAAAATTATTCCACATGCTGCTATTATTAGATCAGCATCAGTATCCATGTTTATTGTAGGCTGCAAATTCGAGAAAAACAACACGTCACGTTCGTACACACTGCAATCACTAACTAAAAAAGTTGTACTAATTTCTTGCCGCCGACTAACTCACCGACACAGCCCCATGACACATGTTGGCGGGTTGGCGGGTTTGGGTCGCCGACACCAAGCCGCCGGGCTGTGTCGGCGGGTCGGCGGGTTTGGTGTGTAGACTCCTTTATGTGCACATGGGTGAAGTTAAATCTATCTACTTCGATTTTTATACATACTATCTGTATATTTTTATACAGGTATTTCTCTAATAAGATTATATTACAAACAGCCTAACAAATGACGCAAAAATACATTTAACATGGCAACATTACGCTGCACCACTAGCGCCACATGCGAATGCGTCTCCATCTTGCGGTAGCGTGTATTATGAACTATTATTAACTATTCTATTCGGCAAGAATGTGCAATGTTGCCAACTTAGTGCTTTCGGCACTAGATCTAGTGCATTTCTTGATGTTTTAGCGCTCAAAATTCCATAACTGTGCCTAGTGCCTCTAGCGCATTTTTAAAAGTCTGCAATTTATCACGCACGTTGGTAAAAACTATTAGTTTTTAATAATTAACAAGATATTGATTTTATTTATTTGGTGATCTTTTATTAAAATTAGCACAAACCTAGTGCATTTTAGGTTTTGTTTAGCGCATTTCTTACAATAGCAGTTGGCAACACTGAGAATGTGTCATTGTGTCTGTCACTGTCTGTCACTGGCGTTACTTTGTTGTGAAGATTTCCGCTACGGATATCACGTTTATCTAAAGTTCCTGATTTTTCTGACTAACCTGGCTGTGATTTTTGGATTTGTTATTGATTTCATATAATGTGACCTGGCTGCAATTCAAGGTTTTGTTATTGGATTTTTTTATTGTGACCTAGCTTCGATATATGGACTCTGTTATTTATATGTGACTTTGAACTGTAAGGTGTTGCATTACCTATTGTGATCCCGGTTACAAGGATTCCGAATTTCTGTAAGTATGTACATAATTACCATTACCATTTTGACTAGATACATATTTACTACTCGCAGAAGTTAACTTGACACATGGAAGGAATGTGGCCGCTCTCAATTTAATCAAATAATTAATTTTAACATTTAATTTTAGATTTTGCAATTATATGCTCATCTATATATATAAAAGAAAGTCGTGTTAGTTACTCCACTTATAACTCAAGAACGGCTGAACCGATTTAGCTGAAAATTGGCAGGGAGGTAGTTTAGAGCCAGGAGAAGGACATAGGATACTTTTTATCCCGTTCGACAGCATTCCCGTGTGACTTGACATGAAACGTCAGTCATTATAAAACGTGGTATAACAAAAAAGAATCAGACTTGGAATAACAAAACGCAAATGACAGCTATGTAATTGACGTATAATGACAGATATGTCATGACGTATGGATGACAATTTGATATTTGTAAGAAATCAATAATAAAACTATTTCTATTAAATAAATAATTAACAATTATAATGTAATGATAGTGCTACGATAATGATAGGAAAATTCAAAGGTGAGGAAGTTCTCATTCCGAGGATACCGATGATCCCAACCGATATGCCGTTTGAATTTAAAAGACTTCAATTTCCGATACGTCTTGCATTTGCCATGACCATCAACAAATCACAAGGCCAATCCTTAAAAGTTTGTGGTTTAAATCTAGAACATTCATGTTTTTCCCATGGTCAATTATACGTGGCATGTTCACGGGTCGGAAGACCATCTGCGTTGTTTGTTTTTGCGCCTGATAATAAATCAAAAAATGTCGTGTATCACAAGGTACTTAAATGAAGAGCAACCTATGTACTAAAATTAATAAATAATTATGAATGATTAATGTAGGTATTTAATTTTTTTTGTATTTTTTCCAATTAAAAAAAAAAACTGCTTATTTATTGCCTTTAAGGCGAAACAAAGTTCGCCGGGTCAGCTAGTAATGAATAAAAAGTACATTGTTTCGTTTCATAAACTTTTATTTTAGAATGCAACATTAAATAGGATAGGTAAAGGAATTGTCCCTATATTACCCGATTAACACATGATTTAAAATCAACTATAGTCCAATCAAATAAATAAAAATTAGTGTTTTTTTTTTTAATGTACCATATGTTTTTTTTTTGTTATGTAAATGAATATTATTTTTCAGAAATATGGATCAACCATCCACGTCCAGACAAACAATTGAAGACATGTTGGGTGCAATGACATCTCCAAGAGAATGCATAGCAGTACCCGGTGACTTTTCACTGACAGACCAAGACCTCTATGGTATTTTAGATGAAGGTACTTATCTAGAAATGCATGATGAATGGATAGACATCACCGAAGAAGAAGTTGTCACAACAGAAATTATAGACACTCAGCAAGCAGGTGTTGAATCCTCTTCAATTTGGATACCAGGCAATCCAACAGAAGTTAACACATTTTTATTTACCGGTAACCCTGGTATTAAACAAGCCATGTCAGGTACACAGCCTATTGATTATTTTAATATTTTATTTAATATGGATTTCTACACTCTTTTATTGACGTGTACAAATAGAAATGGAGATATTCTCAAAAGAAATGCCAGCGGTCCTTATGCAAGGTTTCGTAGATGGCAGCCAGTGACAATAGAGGAGTTTAAGGTGTTTCTAGGATTAGTCATGCTTATGGGTGTCATTAAATTGAATAGATTGACTGATTACTGGAAGAAACATTATCTTTTTGATTTAACGTTTTCCAAGTACATGTCAAGAAATAGATTTTGTATGATTTTGAGAGCACTTAATGTACAAACAGAAGCAGGAAACCTAAGCCTCAATAAAGTGAAAACATTAATCGAACTATTTAATAAAACGATGGAAAACTTATATTACCCTGCTAGAGAGATTGCAATAGATGAGTCGATGATTTTATGGACCGGTCGTTTAATTTTCCGTCAGTACCTTAAAAATAAAGTCCATAAGTATGGTATAAAATTATATATGTTAGCAGATAAGCACGGTATTTGCATGAAAATACGAGGGTGCGTTTTTAAGTTCGCGGAATGGGGGGGAGGGGATAATAATAGGTCATTATCGGGATGGCCACGACTTCAGCCACTCAATATTAGTATAAATACTAAGTTTTATCTTAATTGGATCATTAGTCTCTGAACTATCGTCAAGCAAACAACTCAATCGGGAAGAAAGTGTGAATTATGGAAAAAATCGAGTACCGTGCCGTAATAAAGTTCCTTACCAAGCAAGGAAAGTCAGTTCAAAATATACTGGAAGAGATGGAATCCGTTTACGGGGACTCTTGCCCGGGTAAAACCATGGTTTACAAGTGGCACAGTCTCTTTAAACAAGGCAGGACCTCACTTGAAGACGACCCTCGGCCCGGACGGTCGACCGAGGTGACTACTCCGGAAATCATTAAAAAAGTCGAAAAAATTATATTGGAAGATGCCAGACTAAAGAAGAAACAACTTGCAGAAATGGTTGGAGTATCGGATACGACAATTTTCAAAATTCTACATGATCATCTTGGCATGACAAAGGTCAGTGCAAGATGGGTGCCAAGAATGCTCACGCCGCCTCAAAAACAACGCCGCGTGGAGTGTTCTCGCACGTTTTTGGACCTCTGTAACGAAGATAAGGATGGACTTTTAAGTCGAATTGTTACTGGAGATGAAACTTGGGTTCATCATTATGAACCTGAGTCGAAACAGGACTCTGCAGTGGCACAAAAAAGGCACACCACCACCCAAGAAGTTTAAAGTGTCACAATCGGCTGGAAAAATCATGGCAACAGTGTTTTGGGATTCGGAAGGGATCCTGTTGATCGATTATAAAGATAAAGGCGTTTCTATAACCGGACAATACTACGCTTCCATCTTCGAGAGGTTAAAAGAAAGCATTAAAGAAAAAAGGAGGGGAAAATTAACCAAAGGTGTCCTTCTTCTACACGACAACGCGCCAGTTCACAAGAGCCGTGTTGCTTTGGCTGCCCTGCATAACGTGGGCTTCGATATATATTTTAGATCATCCACCCTACAGCCCAGACCTGGCTCCCAGTGATTACTACCTCTTTCCAAAACTCAAAAAAGAACTTCGTGGGAAGAAATTTTCTACTGATGAAGAAGTGAAGGACGCGGTTTCAGCCTATTTTTCGGACAAAGACAAAACATTTTTTTATGAAGGTATACATAAGCTAATTGAAAGATCTGAAAAATGTATAAGGGTAGCAGGTGAATATATTGAAAAAGAAAAATAATTTTGTATTTTTATTTACACTTCTTACCCTCCATTCCGCGAACTTAAAAACGCCCCCTCGTACATTTGTATGCTGGGTCTCAAGACCAAGTCGTGGGTGGAAGAGACCATGTAAAAAAAGTAATGCGTGTTTTAATGAGCAATTACGTTCATTAAGGCCACTCTTTATATGTGAATAATTATTATTCAAGTGTAGGTATGGCTGAAGAATTGTTAAATAAAAATACTTATTTAACTGGTACGTTACAATTTAATAGAAAAGGCAATCCTGCACAAGTCATGAATACCCGATTACAGCCAAATGAAGCATGCATTATGCACAATAGTAAAAATGTTACGATTACTAAATGGAAAGACAAGAGAGAAATTAGTTTTGTAAGTACAGAGCATACTAGTGAATATATACCAACCCAAAATAAATATGGAAATATTTCCTTTAAACCAAAAGTGCGAGTCAAATATAATAAATACATGAGAGCCATTGATAAACATGATCAACTGTTGAGTTACTATTGTGCTGAACATAAAACATTAAGGTGGTATAAAAAAGTTATCATTCATGTGATTCAAATTAACATAATTAATGGTTTTTTACTGTTTAATTTAGACAGAGAAACAAAGATTAGTTTGTATGATTTTAGGCTTCAAATTATAGAGTTTCTCTTGCCTAAGAAACCAAGCGTAGAAAGATGTTCTGTGCCAAGTAGGGTTCATGTGCCTGACCATTTGCCTAAAACAGGTGGAAAAAAAATTAGGAAGAGATGTAGACAGTGTTATAATACATCAAAAAAAAGAGTGCAAGTTTATTTTGGTTGCCCAGATTGCCCAGGCTTTCCTGGGTTATGTCTGGGGAATTGTTTTAGATCGTATCACAATTATTAAACTAATTAATATTTTCTTGGTTGATTTGTAATTAAACTAGTTATTCTTTGTTGATTAGTCATCACCATAATATGACTGCCATCAGAATATGATTATAATATACAAATTAATGTAAAAAATTTGTACCTACCTGATTTTTAAAAATATGAATCTTGTAATTAGTTATTCTTATTATATTATTATTAATAAATGTCTTGTTTAATATCTTTCTTTATTCTTTCCCTTCATATTGTCTAACAGTATTAATTAGTTTCTCATAACACTCTAAACGTTTGTCTGCTGGTACATTTCTCAACCTAAAAGCAAGCATTATGCCTAAATCATGCTCAAACTGAGCATAAATTGGAGGCAACTCATCTTGTGTATTCAATTCTGCTGTGAAATCCTTAGAGAATAATGCATTAAAATATTTTTTTGCTGCACAGCAAACATGTTCCGTTTTTTTTTTCTATAGAGACCTCATTATTCATTTTATTTTCATTCATATGAAAACTATTTTTTTTTTCTTTTAATATCTTCGTCTTCATCAGAGTCCAAAATTTCTTCAATGCTAGTATCTGAACTGTTGTTAGAAACTACATTGCAACTATTACGAGATTCAGTGAATGGACGCTTCTTTGGTATACTTTTTTGTAAAATCGATTGACTACAGCTTGGAAAACCTTGATTTTCCTTATCTTCATTTTGTTGATCATGGAAATCAGTAAACATTGCCTGGCTACATTCAGTAAAATCGTCGTAGTCCTGATTATCTACAAATAATATTAGGTCCTTACATATGAAATTGGCGTTTTTCGTACTGGCCACTTTAATCACGAATTTCTCCTCTTTGGTAAGGAATTCCAAATTCAAATTTGTACAGCTATTTACTCATGTATTTGTGCTTCGATGACCGTCATTCATTTGTTTTTTTTCTTCTGTTTTTTCTGTTTGCGTCACTCATTTTACAAAATGGAAAATTTAAAATATCGCATTATTTACGAGTACGAGTTCCGCCGTGGCACTAGTGCTGCGGAAACGACTCGAAGGGTGAATGATGTGTATGGCGGTCATGTTGCAAAAGAAAACACAGTTCGTTTTTGGTTCCAACGTTTTCGTTCTGGAAATTTCGACCTGCAGAACAAGCCCCGTGGACGGCCTGAGACCCAAGTTGATAATGGAGAATTGAAGGCTATTGTGGAAGCGGACCCATCGCAAACCACGTCCGAGTTAGCTGCAGGCTTCGATGTTAGTGATAAAACTGTTTTAATTCACTTGAAGCAAATTGGGAAGATTAAAAAGCTTGAAAGGTGAGTACCTCACGAATTGACTGAAGCAAACCGGCAAACGCGCGTCGACTGCTGCGTTACATTACTGAACCGGCACAACAATGAAGGTATTTTAAACCGAATCATTACCTGTGATGAAAAATGGATTCTTTACGATAATCGGAAGCGCTCAGCGCAATGGTTGGATCCTGGCCAGCCAGCCAAATCCTGCCCCAAGCGAAAATTAACCCCAAAAAAGTTACTTGTAAGCGTTTGGTGGACTAGTGCCGGTATTGTTCATTACAGTTTTCTCAAATCTGGCCAGACTATTACAGCTGATGTCTATTGTCAGCAATTACAAACCATGATGGAAAAGCTAGCGGCTAAACAACCAAGGCTGGTCAATGGCTCCACGCCACTGCTGCTTCACGACAACGCCAGACCACACACTGCGCAACAGACGGCTACCAAATTAGAAGAGCTTGAATTGGAATGTCTTAGACATCCTCCGTACTCCCCGGACCTTGCTCCAACAGATTACCATTTTTTTCGCAATTTGGATAACTTTTTGCAAGGGAAAAAATTCAACTCCGATGGGGCAGTCCAAATCGCCTTCAAAGATTTTATTGATTCCCGTCCGACTGGTTTTTTTAGTAAAGGGATCAATGAACTACCTATAAGATGGCAAAAGTGCATTGAAAACAATGGTTCATACTTTGATTAATTAAATATATTATATTAAAAAATATTCGACTTTTTGTTCCTTCCATACAAAACGCCAATTTCATATGTAAGGACCTAATATTACAATAATAAATAATGATTGAATACATGTAGGTAAGGTTACTAAAATGTTTACTACCTCTGCAATATTTCATTAAAATCAAAAAATACTACCTTGAAACGCCATATTCACTTTTAATATCCACAAATTCGAATAGGAGAACACAGTAACACGTTTCTGGTTGTCAGACTGGCTCGAATGATGGCGAAAAGCATTAAATCATTACAAGGAGCCAATGACTCATTAGTTGAGTCATCCTTCAGGGAGGCCGATGACTCAAATGGTGAGCCACCGACCAATGAATGGGGCCTGGCTGAAATGTTCACGAAAATGAAGGTGGCAATGAATCGCTTAAGCTACAATTTTTTCATATTCACCATTCGATAGAGCGAAAAATTCTGAACAAAACTGTATACTCAACTCATTTTGGGTATCAATTGAACCTACGGTCGACGTAAAGGAGGCATTAAAAGATACACAATGCTACGCAAAATTTTATTTTTCGACATCAATTCCCACTTATAAACGGCTAGCTAATAAGTCCCGCCACTGTGTATTTAATAGCTGCTTGAATATGGATCTACATAGGGTACTCTTGTTTTTAAAACTATTTTCATTGAGCACAACCTGTATGTACCCTCAAGTGCACGAGTATCCACAGCTCGCATGCATATAAACGAATGGCATGAATCTTACGAGTTTACCGAGGAGTAATTCAGTCCCGAACAATTAAAAGTAATGTTAGACTTAATGAAAGACGCATTTAACAACAAGGGTCAATTAGATTTTGACGAAATTAATTCGATTATACACGAGGAACCATATCTTCGCACAGGGCTAACCAATGAACAGTTTGCTTCTGTTATTAATGAGACGCCGCACTGTGAATCGTTCTATACAAGCTAGACGTCTGAAAGTCATTAATTATGCTTTTTTTGTAGTCTTAATGATTTCCAGATAACCAGGGACCTCAAAAACACTACCGTTAATGACCTGCCCCCACCCCTTTATCACTAACGAGGGTAGAAATATTTATAAGGTATGTAACATGAAAAAATAATTATATTTATATACAATTCTTGCGTCTCTGTGTTCTGATCGATTTTTTATGAGTTATAAGTGTCTGAGTGTGATAGAAAAAACGGAGAGTATTCATGAAGGTATGTATTTTTAATCATTTAATTTACAAATTTATAATCCATTTTGTTTCTGAGAAAAAAAAAAAAATACCTATTTCATACGTCAAAAAATTTCCTTATTCTTAAATTTAACAGAGAATCTAAAAGTGAGTATACTTTTGTAACACTACAAAACCTAGTTCATTTTAAAGCTACAACCCTCTTAATTCCTCAATCAGTTATTGTTTGACTTCGCACGAGTTTGCATCATATTATTTTTTTTTCATGTTTTAGGTCAAATAGTCTCTATTTCCCTTACTGATCTATTTGAAGTTTGGGGTTCTGTAAGCAAGCCGGAGCGAAATGAAAGGATTCTGCAGTTTGTAATATCTAAATCTACTGCCACAAGACATGAAGACTGCATTGTAAACCGACTGAAGTCGAAAATAAAACCTTGTTCGATGAAAATTGAGAAAAAATGGAAGTCAGCGGGATCCTGCAAAGAAAGGTGACTAAGCATTACATTATGTTACAGAATCGCTCACTATCGCGCCATTCAACGCTATTCGCGCTATATATTCCCGCCTCAGTTCAACCCGAGACAGCGTTGGGAATGCACGTGAGTGAATCATTCAGTACACTTCGTGACAATTTAATGGGAAAGTGAATAATATATTTTCTTCGTTGGTGTTTTTCTTTTTCATTAGGTATGACATCGTTGAAACGTGGTAAGCCGTATAATAGCCAAAGTGGTGAAATCATTTTTAATGTTTATCAATTTATGAGTAGAGAGGCCACAAAATCTAAAAATATAGTTTTTGGGAAAGATCACTTTCAAAACCTTCAAGAGCGAACTGCGAAGGCAAGAGGAGTGACTTTTCAAAACGGCTTATTTCGGGTTCCCAATTTTACTTATTTTTTTAATGCCAATCGGGACTTTATGTACACTCACATTATATGACGTGAAGTGTCCGGTTCTAAAGTACTTTAATCTCGAAGAAAAATGGCCATAGAAAATGCTTTCCGCAACAAAATAGCTTAATTCACGTTAATTCTCGGCCCTACTAAATTGTGATAGGAGTTTTTTCAAAATAGCTCATTTCTAGAACATTTTGTATGGAAATTTTGTTAATACGTATCAAAATGGCTTATTTCTAATCTGGTATCACAGGTTATTTTGGAGGGTTGAAAGATAGCTTTAATATCTGGAAGTGGATCCGCAAATATATTTTTATACATTGGCAACACTTTTTATTTGACTACGGCCAATTAAAAAAATATTAAACGTCATGTGTCACCTTGCTGTCAACTTCTCAATACTTTCATGTCAAGGCTGAGTGTCAAGGTGAAAAATATTTTCTTGTATCGTTGCTCGTTGGTGTTTTTGTTGCTAATCCGAATAATTCTGAGTAAATAACGGTGCATAATGGCAGATAAGACCGTGGAGGAGTTAAATTCAGGCACCAGAAAAAGGAAATCAGGACAAAACAGCCGAACAAGAAAATCGTAAGTAGTTTTCAGCAATGTATAAACGGCTCTCGTTTCAATTGTAATTTAATCCTACTAGATACCTATTTCTTAACAATTAAATTTATTATTGCTTCAGGTACATTGATAAGGATCCTTTGGGTTTAGAATTCAGGATTCCATGTCGGCACAAAGAGGGCAGTAAATATAAATGTAGTTCTTTCACTACGCGCCAAGTTCTAATAAACCGTAGTGCGTTTTATGCTAACACGTCCAAAATTGATCAGGATACCTATCTTTGTAGATTATTACATTCGTATGAACCACAGGATAAAACCAAACCATCAAAGAATATGAGAAAGAGAACTGTAAGCTGCAGTTACAACTTATTTTGTAAGAAAAATAAAATTAAACCTGTGTGTAAGAAAATGTTCATTGCAGTTTTTAGTGTCAATGAAAAAAGGCTTAATATAATCAATAGAACTACAGTCAGAGGAAACATTCCTAAAGAAAAGCGTGGTGGGGACCGTAAGTCATACAAATCTATTGATAAAAAGGAATCACTAAGGAATTTCATAAAATGTCTACCAGCAAGAGAAAGCCACCACAACAGACAAAAATCAAAAAGAATATATCTGTCTAGTGATTTAAACTGTAAGAAACTAATGGAGTTGTATAATTCTTCTGTTGCCTCAAACTTGCAAGTAAAAAAAACCATGTTTTATAAAATATTTTATGAAGAGTTTAATGTAGGATTTTCTGCGCCATCCTCTGATGCTTGCAATGTGTGTGTGCTGTGGGGAAATAGAATCAAAAATGTAAGAGACAGTGAAAAAAAGCAAAAATTAATGGTAGAACTTCGGGTACATAAGATAAGGGCCAAGGCATTTTATACCCACATGAAAGGTAATCCTCCAAACTCCATTTCACTTTTTTTTGATCTTCAACAAGTCCAAGCACTTCCAAAAACGCCTATTCAAGATGCCTTTTATTCTAGGCAAATAAGTCTTTATAATTTTTGTGTAGTACCTTTAAATTCAAAAGATCCTTGGTTTTATACTTGGGATGAAACTATTGCCAAGCGCGGGCCAACAGAAATAGGATCAGCTGTATATGATTATCTATCCTCCATGAACATTGACAATAATGTTGATACTATACGTTTATTTTGTGATGGCTGTGGACGCCAAAATAAAAATAATCATATCATACATTCACTAATGCAATGGCTTTACTCCAAATCACCTGCTCAAGTGAAGGAAATACATATATTTTTTCCAGTGCGGGGTCACAGTTTTTTGCCCGCCGATCGCGTTTTTGGACGACTGGAAAAGGAATTAAGAAAAATACCAGTGATCACCACCAAAGATGGTTACCATGATATCTTCAAAAACCATGGCAATGTAAGGTTATTAGGAAATGATTGGCAACTGCTTGAAATAAAGGATTTAAAGGAAAATTTTAAAAATGTGGAGGGATTACAAAAAATAAAAAGAGTCTGGATAAAAAAAACTGTTAAAAGACAGATGACTATCGGTTGTGAAATAAAAGCTTCCCAATATTATAGATTTGATGGAAATGATCCTTGGCAGACATTATTGAAACGGGGTAAACGTATTCCACTAACTATTGATGTTGCAGAATCTATTCCGCAGCCAGTTTCAGAAAAAAAGAAAAAAGATGTAATAAATTTACTTGAAAAACAATTTGGGGAAGAATGGACTGCCTTGCCTGAACTTCAATGGTACAAAACTATTTTGTTACATGAGACGGAGGAACCAGCTGAGGAACATGAATATGATTGTGTCTGCAATGAAGAGGATGTAGGAGAAGTCCGTGTGTGATTTTCAGATTTTAATAAAAGTTTTTAGAAAACAATTTTTTTTTGCTAGCCCATCCTTTTCAAAATGGCTTATTTCTAGGAGTGCCAAAACAAAATGGCTTATTTCTTAGGAGTGCTGAAACAAAACATCTTATTTCTTGGAGTTTGCGACTAAATGGCTTATTTCCTTAAATCATATGATAATAACTCATAATTTAGAGTATTAAAAAAAATATATACACTGTGAAACGATCTATTAACGTACCTAGATTATGTACATAGAAGTTTGTTACTAAAAATATTCATATATGAAAAGTTTTCGTATTTTTCTTGGTCCTGAAAAAAATGACCATACAGAAATAAGCCATTTTGAAAAGTCACTCCTCTAGGTGTGTCACGTAGAACAATAAGTGCTGTTTTGAAACAGCATGATAATGCCTCGACTTCGACTAGTTCAACTCATGTTTCGACTTGTAAAACTTTTACTTCGCCTAAAAAGTCCAGAAAAAAGTAAGAAAATCGAGCAAATTTAGATAATTTTGATTATGATGTCATTAGAATAATAATATTTTTTTTTTATAATAATTTTATTCATAAGTTCACATATAAATTACATAAAAGTTACATCATTACAAAGTTACATATTACTATTGTGAAGAAAATATTAAACTATGCCTAAAATAAATCTAGTGTATAACTTATATATATTGGTTAAAGGCCTAATGAATACAATAGCGACCTGCCTGATGTAGGTTTTTTCAAACCTGTGTTTCAGGCCATCACTTAACAACGCTGATTGCTTTAGTGCACTATTATGTTACTTTACATAGAGCTAGCACTGATACATAATAATTATATTTTTAAATAAAAATTGAGTTAACATAAATAAACTTATTGCAGTACTTCTAGCAATTTTTCCGTGTCTGAGTAATTAAATGTCGCTAAGTATTTACTCAACATTTCACTACATTTTTTACAATTTACACTATATATATTTAGAGACTTATTAATTTTATTATACAAGAACGGACCTAAAAATACATAAAATTTATTTATAAAAGTATGTCTACTTTGAGGCTTTATGCAAACTAAGTCTTTTCTTCTCTTATCTATAGGTATTGGGGTATAAGGAAGTTTTCTATGCTGGTGTAGTACTATATTCAATATAAATAGTTGACGCACGGTTAAAACATTACATGCCGTGTAAAGCTCGTGTGTGGGAAATCTAAATGGGCGAAAAGTGGCTACCTTAAGGATAGCTCTCTGCGCACGTTCTAATGGCAGTAGGATTGTTTTAGCAGCCCCACCCCATGAAGTTATACAATAAGTGAGAATGGATTGACACAAAGCTAGATAGACCTGTTTAATTAATTTGTAGTCCGATATATATCGTAAGTTCTTAAAAATGTATATTAATTTACGCATTCGAGTGCATAACAAATCAATGTGTTTACGGAAATTTAGATTTGTGTCAATCGTTACACCAAGATATTTCATATGATCGGTTTTTGCTAAAGTAGGACAATTACATGCATTGTCAGCAAACGTGCCGCACTTATGCGCATAAATGTTTATGTTAGTAGTTGGTAGGTTAGTATTTCTCATAGTAAATAACATGTATTTGGTTTTCTCTGCGTTTAGTGTTAGGAGATTTTCATATAGCCAATTAGACACTATATTAAAACCGTTCTGGGCTTGTTTATACACCTCATCTCGAAATTTGTCTGAAAACAATAGAGCTGTGTCATCTGCATAAGACATTATGACACCATTTGGGAGTTTTAAGCTGCACAGGTCGTTTATATATACTAGGAATAAAGTAGGACCCAAAATACTACCTTGTGGTATTCCGTAATTACTATTCCGAAGCTCAGAACTGACGTACTGACCAATTTTAACACATTGTACACGGTCACTAAGATAATCAGAAAGTAGTGAAAGCGTTGTTCCTCTTATTCCGAGTGTTTCAAGCTTGTCCAATAATAAAGGACAGGAAATTGTGTCAAAGGCCTTGGCGAGGTCTAGGAAGATCCCAATGGAGTGCATGCCCTTATCCAAATTAGTGGTTATATATTCAGTCATTTGATGTACTGCTTGGTTAGTAGATTTTTTGGGCCTAAAACCAAATTGTCTATCTGAAAGCAATTTGTTATCTTCTAAGTATTTCATTAATCTAATATTAATAATTTTCTCCAGGATCTTGGAGAGCCCTGTTAAAACGGAAATGGGTCTGTAGTTATTAAAACATTTTTTGTCACCAGATTTATATACAGGAGTTACCACTGCTTTTTTAAGCGCCTTAGGGAATATACCATTAGTTAAGCATAACTGAAAAATATGAGTTAGTGGCGGAGCAAGTAGGTATTTGAAATGTTTAAGTATGTTGTTTGATATGTCGTCCCACCCAACCGCGCAAACGTCCTTTAAGGCGATTATAGCCTCGAATGTCCTTGAGCGTTTGGGCGGAGCATAGGCGAACTCAGTGCCTCACCCCGCGCGCCCGCTTACCTCCCCAATGTCAAAGAGTGTCGTACTCGTACGTAGCGCATGCAGATGCGGCGGCGTGGGACGCATTTTGTCTTAGGCAGTTTTATGACGCTACCTACTGAGTGTAGATGGATCGAGAATACGTACAATATTTATGTTGTGAGTATGAATGCTATTGTACAGTAAAAATACTGCTTTCTTAGAGACAAATAAAAAATAATAATAATATCAATAAAAAACGTTCATTCAATATACAGTTCGTTTTTTCACGTATACAGATTATAAAAAAATACAATTACAAAAAAAAACTTATGACTAATACCGCTTTTAACAGTGGTAGTTTTTAGGGTTCCGTACCCAAAGGGTAAAAACGGGACCTTATTACTAAGACTCCTCTGTCTGTCTGTCTGTCTGTCACCGGGCTGTATCTCACGAACCGTGATTGCCAGAAGAATACCATTATTATAGTTTCAAACTCAAATGGGTCCCGCCTGCTTCCAACTTTTATTTAATTTAAAATGGGCTTGTTTTTAGCTTTTCAGTTAGTTTTAGCATAAGGTTGCAGTCGGGTTTTTTAAATTTTACTGCTTTTTAGTTTACAAATGTGAAAGATTTCGCAGACGATTTAGTTCTTGGTAGATGTTTTTTACGATTTGTCACTTTGAATTATAAGTTGTATATATTTTTGTAATCACATTTTAAAACCTTTTATTTTGATACCCCACTCGATAGGTTATGAGAAAAAAAAATTTTTGAAGAAATAATATTGCGCCAAAAATCCGCCATTTTGTATTTTTTATTTTGATATACCCAGTGTCACTCTCACAGTACATACAAATCTAACGACACCTCTCAAGCTAAAATCCATCGAGCCGTTCAGGCCGTAGAGCGTGCCAAACAATTATACATACATACATAATAATATGTGTTTTCACTTCTCATGCTCTAAAAGTCCGTCTTTATGATGTGCTTAGGCGACATAAAATCGCTTTTTATGTTCTAGTGCATAAAGTTTTTTTTTTTCTAAGACTAAAGTAATCAGGCCCAACAGCCACACGCACAATAGAACTTCGCAGATTAAAGTCGTGATTTATTTCATTTTCTTTAATTTATACTACTTCCGTGTTTTCTATCGTTAATTTAATAAAATCAGGTGAAATAGTTGTCATTTATTATTTAAAAAGGCAAAGAAACGTTTTCATTTTTTGGCAGTATGAAGTACCCAAGTCGAATGACAAATGTTGAAAATTAAAAAAAAAACTTTTAAAAAGTTTCTTGGCGGTATTATCTGTGGTGGCAGGAATTAGCTATGGATGCAACATTTTTGATTAATTATGTACTGTATACTTTATGTCTGTTTCATTTTCTCGCAATCGAAGTGTACCTAAAGCAGAGTGTATAACTCAGGCGTAAACGAGCCATTTTACCCCTCGACTTAACTATCCACTCTCGCCTGCGGCTCGGGTGGATATAAACGTCTCGGGGTAAACTAGCTTCTTTTATGCCTTAGTTGTACAATCTACTATTATGTATGTATAATTGTTTTTCGAGAGTATACAGGGTGAATTTTTCAAGTGGGCGTGGATGGCCAAATCTGAAACTATGAGGATTAGCGAAAAGTACTCAAAGGAGTCGCGGGCTCGATTTTGATGAAAACTAAAACTGCATCATTGGATTTTTGAAAAATCAATATTTCTAGCCAGGAATCGAACCTGTTGATTTTGAAAAAAAAAACACACTGTATTATTACACCATTTGATAGTGTCGCTAATAAGGATCGAATTCTGGGAAGTAATGACATACGGCAAACTAAAGGAAAGAGCTCATTTTTAACAAAATACTTTTTTTTTCTTATGTTAGGTACCTATACCTACCTCATCCATCATCATCTGCCTAGCCTTTTCCCAACTATGTTGGGGTCGGCTTCCATTCTAACCGGATGCAGCTGAATACCTCGGTATGTAAAGATGGTCACCCATCCACAGACCAACCGTGGCAAGCGTAGCTTAACCTGATGGATTGACCTGTGCAGCTGTTATTATTTAGCCGGGCCCGGGTTATGTTACCTACCTACTAAACCTTAACTGATTAATTGTTCAAAATGATGACCATTGTTTTCAATACATAACTGGATTCGACGTCTCAAGGATTGTACTGCATTCAGCATTACAATATTATTGATTCCATTAGAATATTTTCCAGAGATCGTAATAGAAATTTGAATTTCGAACATAATGTTGTGAAGGTGACTGCGCTGCGGGTGTGTTAATAAAAATATTGAGCATCATTTCGAACAAGGTACGTAATGTATGTATGAATACTCTAAAATAAGAAGCAGTTTATTAAAATTCAACATTTTCCTTAAGTTTGCCGTATGTCATTACTTCCCAAAATTTGATCCTTATTAGGGACACTATCGAATGGTGTAATAATACAGTATGTGTTTTTTTTTTCAAAATCGACAGGTTCGATTCCTGGCTAGAACAATTGAGTTTTCAAAAATCCAATGATGCAGTTTTAGTTTTCATCAAATCGACAGGTTCGATTCCTGGCTAGAACAATTGAGTTTTCAAAAATCCAATGATGCAGTTTTAGTTTTCATCAAAATCGAGCCCGCGACTCCTTTCAGTACTTTTCGCTATTCCTCATAGTTTAGAATTTGGCCATCCACGCCCACTTGGAAAATTCACCCTGTATATTATATACTCTCGAAAAACATAACCCTTCTTCTGGCTATCACGGTTCGTGAGATACAGCCTGGTGACAGACAGACAGACGGAGAGAGGAGTCTTAGTAATAAGGTCCCGTTTTTACCCTTTGGGTACGGAACCCTAAAAACTACCACTGTTAAGAGCGGTATTAGTCATAACTTAGTTTTAATTTTTTTTTGTAATTGTATTTTTTTATAAACTGTATACGTGAATAAACGAACTGTATACTGAATAAACGTGTTTTATTGATATTATTATATTAGTATTCAATAGACAATAATATAGCGTCCACTCGCAAACAAACTATCACTACTACTAATACTATCAACGTCCAAGCGTAAACGAACAGTCCGAGTGTACTATCTGCGCTATTTAGTCTTTGCCACAAAAATGCAGATCGGAGCGAGCCGACATGCGACACAACCTCCCCGTGCGAACGATCCAGCGAGACTGGCCGGGCGGCTGCTGCCCGCGCCCGTATAGGTAAAACCATGGTGTTATTGATTTTTTCC
Organism: Amphipoea lucens; assembly: GCA_947508005.1. Lineage (NCBI taxonomy): Eukaryota > Metazoa > Arthropoda > Insecta > Lepidoptera > Noctuidae > Amphipoea > Amphipoea lucens. Next base: position 11,786,748 of record OX382375.1, read on the forward strand.
CACTTAAATAATAATTATTAAAAAAAACAAACTTAATTTTTATAAACCATTAAATTTGCTATAATTTGGTGAAAGAATCATCAAAATCGCTTCAGGCGTTTGAAAGTAGAAAGAAAATTCTTGCGTAAAATAAGAGGATGGATATGATTTTTTGTTGTTAAAACTAACAGTAATATTAAAAAAATCAAACTTAAATTATATTTGTAAACATATGTCACATATCATATATTTTTTTAAATATATTTGGGCTATCCATTTGGGAGGAGTAGGCCTTCAAAGAGAGGTCTACTTTGCAGTTTGGCGTAACCATTCGCCTTAATCCAGAAATAATTGTTAGTACTTCATCGACATCCGTATCTAGTAAGACAAACGATTTGAGTGTGGGGAAAGTTTTAGGTTGGTTCTGAGAGAAAGAACTTCTAGATTGTATGTTCTTTTCTGCTAAAGTTTTGCCTACGTTAGAAAAATAGAAATTAACTTTATTTGTTGATTTGATTGGGTTGTTCTCTATTGTCAATAAGTCAAGTGGAGGTTCAGGTTGTTTTGTTCTAAATGTATTTGTTTTTATAAATTTCCAAATAAGTTTACTATTTTTGCCTGCTTTCTGCAGTTCTTTTCTATCATATTCATTTTTTATTTTTTTCAGAAGGTTGTTGCAGAAGTTTCTATATCTTTTATACGTAATAGAAAGAATTTCATTTCCAGGCTCAAGTTTGGACTTTATGTGAAGTTTGTCTCTATGCCTAATACATCGAACAAGTCCAGGTGTAATCCAAGGTTTAATACACTTATACTTCCTCGGCGTTATTTTAGCGACTGTGTGTTTTATTATTGCAGAGTGAAGTGAATTTATAAAATAATTAATAGAAATGTTTGCATCGGTGGAATTATAAACTGGGTCAAAATTAATATTACGTATTTCTTTTTCGAGGTGTGTCATGTTGACTTTAGTATAGCTACGTAAACATTTTTTTCTGGGTAAAGAAACTTGTAATGTTAGTAAAACTGCTTGATGATCAGTAAGCGAAGAGTTAGTAACAAAAGTTTTGGTTGGGTTAGTTGTTTTTATAATGAAATGATCTAAGCATGAACCGCTTTGATGCGTGGGATGGTAATGAGCTGGCAAGAGTCCGTGGAAGGAGCAGATATTAAGATAGTTATGTGCATGTATATCCATTTTCTCAGAAGCAATGTTGATATTGATGTCCCCCATCAGTATTATGTGTTTAAAAGTTGTAAGACTTTGTAACTGTACGTTTAGTGAATCTAAGAAATTTGCAACATTTTGAGAAGGAGGTCTGTATATAGCCATAATTACCGTGTCTGAATTAATTTTAATGAGTAAGCAATTACTATTTTGTAGCAAAGGTTCTTCTACAGTAGTACTTAAGTTATTGTTAACAAATACAACTAAACCATCATTCTGGTTGATTTTTCTGTTGGTTTTATGCGAAACATATCCGTCTAATGATGGTATAACAGCTGTTTGGTTTGTCAACCAACATTCTGTTAGGACGATAATGTCGCAACTTATACCCAGGTTCTGTAGCAATATTTCAAAGCCATTTATATTTCTATTTATGCTGCGAATGTTTTGTGTGAGTAGGGTCAGCGGTTTCTCTCCCAAGGGAAAGAGGTGTTTACACTCATCAACGTTACAATTTATAGCTTCAGACACAGAAAATTGATCTAGGTCACTTATCAATTGATCAGTCATGATAAATAAACAACTAAAATATGTAAACAAACAAAAAACTACTACTAGTGTGCTAAATAGATAGGTTAATAGATAGCGCTCTTAGGCGCCTTCATAATCTATGGAATGGATATAATTGTCCTCGGCATATTTTCGTGCTGGACAATTTACGTCACCAGTTTTATGATCACTTTTTCTCTTGAAACGTTTGCACGTCGCACAGTTGGGTGGACTGGATTTTGCGCTACATTCCTTAAAAGAGTGGCCAGTCTCTCCGCAGTGGTTGCACGTCGGGCTAGTTTCACGGCAGAACTTGGCCGCGTGACCGAACTGCTGGCAGTTGAAGCACCGTGTAACAATCGTGAAATCTCGTACTGGGCATGACGTCCAATTGATAAATATTCGTCCTTGATTCACTAGAATCTTCCTTATGCTAGCTGGCACTTCTAGTATGTAGTTGCAATTAGGGAGGTCTTTTTTCCCAGATTTATGGCTCAGTTTAATTTGTTCTTCAAAAGACTCACGAGTAGTATTGGTCAACTTATCTGAGAGGTTTTGTTCGTAGATGCAGTCAAAAACCTCCTTATCAGTCAGCGCTACCGGGACACCAATAACTGTGATTCTTGGGCGCCGTTTTGATGGTTCTTCAACCTTAAGGCCTGAAGAAACGAGTTTTTCTGAGCTTCTGAGCTTTTGAATGTCCTCTTTGGAGTCGGTACTGATAAGTACACCTCCATTTTTTACTTTTTTAAGACCACGAACATGTAGTTTAAGTTCCCCGGGCGAAATAATTTTCTGTACGAGAGACTTGGTATCGTCACTAGATTTGGTCTTGTCGCTGGGATATATGGCAACTGAGCTTAAATTTGCTGGGCGCACAAAGTTATCCGAACCTTTTTTGACCATATTAGCGTACGAAAAGGGTTCTGAAGGTTTTGAAATGCCTTCAACCACTTCTTTGAACTGTAGGAGAGAGTTCGCGATGTTCTGTTGTTGCTGTAAGTGCTGAATGGTACTATGGGCTTGAATGGTTTTTTGCTTTAGGGCTTGATATAAAACAGAAGGAAGGAAGATGTATGACTTTCATGTCACTGAAAAAAGGTTACCAACAATAAAATCATTGTTAAACAAATTAAAGGAAGACATAAACTTCATAGGCAGTCGAGAAACTGCGCAGAATATTGCATGAACTGGGTTTCAAATTCAAGAAAATAATAGATCTTTACTGGCCGAGAAAGATGAAGTAAGACTTCAGCGGATTAAGTATCTTCGATAGATACAAAAGTTTAGAAGTGAAGGTCGGGATATAGTTTATACTGATGAGACTTACATACACGCCACACATAAAAAGGAAAGTAGTTGGATGGATAGTTCTAAGAAAGGCTTAAAAAAACCGATATCAAAAGGTGAAAGATTAATTATTGTCCACGCTGGGAGCTCAAGAGGTTTTGTACCTGGCGCTCTCTTAGTTTATAAATCTTCTCAAAGTACTGGCGATTATCACCACGAGATTAATAAAGAAAATTACGAAAAATGGTTAAAACAACATCTCATTCCGAATCTACGACCTAACACTGCTGTGGTCGTAGATAACGCTTCTTACCATAACACAAAGATAGACAATGCACCGAATTCCAACTCTCTAAAAGCAATCATGCAATCATGGCTTGCATCTAAAAACATACCCTTTCCGTCAAATCTGCTGAAACCAGAATTGTATGAAATAATTAAACGCCACAAAGCAGAACACATTAAATACTCAATTGACCAAATAATGGCAGAACATGGTCATTCTGTTTTACGGTTACCTCCTTATCATCCAGATTTTCACCCAATCGAGAATATTTGGGCCAAAGTGAAAGGCCACGTTAGTTCTAAAAATGTCTCGATGAATCTAACGAAAGTCAAAGAACTATAAATGGAGAAATTCGAATCTATTGGCGTATCCGAATGGGAAAAAGTAGTCGATCACGCGATAAAATGCGAAAAAGAGCATATGCGACACGAGCATAGAACAGACGAATATTTTGATTTGATCAATTTATCATAAATTTAAATGAATCATCATCAGACAGCGGCGAATCGTTTAACGACTACAATGGAGCTATTGAGACTGAGGATATAAGTATGGATGTCGAAGGTGTACAACCATTCGAATAACAATAAACAATTTTAGTATTATCTACACCAGATATTCGTCCAAAGCCAATAAAAACATTATTGCCATAGTTTTTTTAAATTTAATATTACCTATTTCATTTATTGTATACCCTTAATTATAATGACTACAAAGTTATTAAAAAGACTAAACTGCATATGTATAATAATAACTTTTTATCAACAACTCTATGAACTAAATTGAAGGGTATATATACTACTCAAAACAAAATAAGAGCCACCGTGTATTTTGTGTATTCTAATAAATGTATTGGATTTGAGGATAGATAAGTAATTAAATTGAATTAGCTAGCTAATTTTTAATACACAAACCTTAAAATTAAATTTATTGATAGATAATAAAACATCTGATTAGGTTTTTTGTAAAAAATGCAATTTCAGCAAAAAAAGACATTTAACGAAAAAAGAGATTAAAACAAAAATGTCGAAAGCTTTTTTTCTGTTTTGCACTTCTTTAGTATCGTGTGTGTCCTCCTCTTTTTCGAACACATTCTTGAAGCCTGGAATCCACACTCTTCACCAGATGTCGCACTGTCTCTTCTGAAATTTGTTCCCAGCTTGAGTTTAGCACGTTAATGAGCTGTCGTTCATTATGTAAGGGTTGATTTGTGTCCCGGACACTTCTTTTAAACAAATCCCACATGTGTTCGATGGGGTTAAGATCCGACCTGTTGGCAGGCCACGGCAAGACACGTATACCAGCATCGTCTAGGGCTTTCCTAGTGGCTCTAGCTGTACGAGCGCGGGCATTGTCGTGCATTAATGTGAATCTTGCACCAATTCTTTGTGCAAATGGCATCACATGAGGTCTTATTATCACCTCAATTTGTCGCACAGCCGTTACCGTGCCTCCGCTGAGTATTGCGAGTTCGGTTCGACCTGATAGAGAGATTCCTCCCCATACCATGACATTGGGACCCCCAAATCTGTCACTTTCATGGATACAAACATCCGAAAATCGCTCACCTTCTCGTCTCCATACTCTAATACGACGATCATCACTAAAAAAAATCACTTTACACTCATCAGTGAACAATACTGAGTTCCATTCACTTATGTCCCAGTCCAGGTGCAGCCTTGCGAATGATAATGGGTTTGCACGGTGTACACTAGTCAATGGAATCCACACTACGCGTCTCCTAGAAAACGGCTGGTCTTCATGTAACCGATTTCTAATCATTTGGTCACTCACGCGGGTACCGGTCGCCTGGCGTAAGCGATTTTGTAAGGCGCGGGCGGTGACGACGCGCTCTCTTCGCGCAGTCAAGTGTATGTAGCGGTCTTCCTGCGGGGTGGTTGCTCGATTCCTGCCAGATACCCGTCTTCTGGTTACACTCCCAGTCTCTTGAAATCGATTCCAAGCATTCTGGATCGCTCGCGTTGCAAAGTCAAGCTGTAAAGCTACAGAACGCTGCGAATGTCCCTCTTGGATCAATGTGATGGCTCTAGTTGCGGTTTGCAGGTCCATATGTCTTCGGATCCTCGGCATAGCGCTTTCAAAATGTTTATCTACGTTGTAACTTAGCAAATGTAAGACTGTTCCTAAAAAAATCCTCAATTTAAATGACTTACGTATTCGTCTTAGAATAGGGTAAATTCAAGTGGTTACAAAAAAAAGTATCACTTTAAAAATTATGCAAGTGGTATCGTCACATTATGTTTGTTAATACTTCAGGATATACCAGACAAACGATTATATCGTTTAAGAACGCTTTAAAATAATTTAATCAGACCGGATGTTAAAATTAACAAGTGGCTCTTATTTTGTTTTGAGTAGTATATATTTGACGTGGCGTTAAACTGGCTTAATTCCCACACTCTAACCCTTAATACCTCCAAAACTAAATTTCTGACTTATTCTAAAAGCTCGGTCGCTCAACGAAAGACTCCGATTTTGATCAAAGCTCACACCGGTCATCCACAAATACAGGGTCATAACTGTCAATGCCCTCTTTTGACCTCTGTTGAAAGCATCAGATACCTGGGAATAGTCTTGGACAGGAATCTCAATTTCAAGACTCATATCGGTCTGCTAGCTGGACGAGTTCGCAAACTGATATACATCTTTAAAACTCTCCGGCATATTGTCAATCCCATTATAATACGTAATGTCTATTTCGCACTTTGCCTATCCATCGTAACATGTTGCATATCTTGTTGGGGCGGCGCAACTAAAACGGGTGGTCAAGCCGCTAGAAGTAGCACATAGGGCCATATTAAAAGTAGCCACTTTTCGTCCTATTCTCTTTCCAACTGATCAACTATACAATGACTGCAAAGTGCTAAATGTTCGGCAACACTTCATACTACAAACAGTCATTCTCCAACACCGCAACACCCCATACCGAATAATAGAAAATAAAAAACGTAGTAAACGTCGAAAGGATGGGATATGCACTCTGCCGCGCGTATGCTCAACTTTTGTCAAGAGTTTTATTTTCTTGGTCCGTTTCTATACAACAAAATAAAAGAAGAGTGTCAAATCTACGGACTACCGTATTACAAATGCAAAAAGATTGTACAATCATACCTCCAAAATAAGTCATATGACGAAACTGAACAGATCTTAACATAGGTGATGATTTTTGACAACTACACACTCACATACACACACACCACACACCCAATCACACACACACACCACATACCCCCACACATAAATATTTACCTTATTTTTAATCCTTTGTCAATATAAAAGGCCGGTTCGCCCGTCAGTTCAGGTAGCGATATCTTTTCTAGGAAACAAAAAGCCGGGCCGGCCGGGGCGGGGGCCGGGGGATGCGTGTGAGCATGTTTCTTTAGGGTACCTACGCACTATGCGGTTAGCCGGAATGCGGTCAGCCGTCCGGCTAACCGCAATCAAAAATATCTACAAGAAAGTAGTTTTTATCCGTACTGCGATGCCGGACGGTCCGTGCCGTTCTTCAGCCCATACGTAGATTTCTAGGAATTAGGCGGCCATAAGTCGAAATTCCAATAATCGACTAATGACCAACAATTTTTTTCCTGGAATAGTAGACTACCTGACGAACAATAGCCAACCCCACACACATCCCTAGACTGCGCGAGCGCGCTGCATTACTAGTCGAAACTTGATTGTCGCACCTACTGCACGTGAAAGTTCTTGACGCCCTTTTCGTATATCATTTTCTTCGGTGAATATTTTATGTGTCGTGTCATATTTGCTTGTTTAAGTGATGGATACCAATAATACAGGTAAGCCTTTATTAAATTAATATGAAATTGTATTAAATATATTGTCAATAAATGACTTAATGAGCCGTCAATAATACCCTTTTTTAGAAATGTGTTTTCTTTATTTTTCGATTTCAATCGAAAAAAAACTTTACTTCCACACCTTTCCGAGTTACATTTTTTATTTCATTATATAGTATAAAGTCTTATAAAGAAAACTGCTTAAAATCAGCTGCTAGTTTTTGCTAGTTTTAAAAATAAACGAGTTTGAAATTTTTTTGACAAAAATAGGAAAAAATCGGATTTTATGTTTTTGTGTTAATATTATTTTTTTATTGTTATAGGTTCACCTGGCTGCTCGGGGGTGAAAATGTTGACTCGTAAATACCTCTTCGATAAAATGAACGAACAACATTCATTATCAATAAATGAAAAAATTAAATATTTAGAAAATTATTTACTCGTGTGTTACGGGGACACAGAAGAACATAAAAATGTGATAAAAAAGAAGTTTTCGTATTTTAAATGTGATTTGATAAAGAGGTGGTCTCGGGCGCATAGAATACTTGAAAACTTTTTGGCGGCCAATCATTCTTGGTTGGAAGGAACATTTGAGATCCCCGTAGACACGCATCAAAGGCCAGGACGACCTACCAAATCTTTTACCGAATCTAGCGAAAGAACAAAGAGAAGAAAAACTGAAGGAGTCCGCGCATCTTACGACGAAAAATTAATTGTTCACGCGGCACAAGTAATTTTACAAACAGAAGGAAAAAGAAACGCGTCTACTGTTTTAAAAGACATTATAAATTCTTCTGCGTCTGCCAGTGATTGTAAAAACAGACATACAAAGTCTAAAGAAATAGAGCCCCTTACTCCTCTGCAAGCACTGACAATGTTTGTTGAAGCCGATTTGACCAGAAGACAGTATGAAATTATTCGAGCAACGAACAAAAGATTCTATCCACATTATGAATTATTATTGAAGGCCAAAGAAGATTGCTACCCACCCAAGGAGTCGTTACGAGTGACGTCTACCTGCGCAGAAGGAAACCTACAATCTTTGTTGGATCACACTGTAACCAGATTATCCCTCTTCTTAGAAGAAGTCTTACACACACTTGATGCCGTTGAAAGGAACTCGTTACTGTTAATCTGCAAATGGGGTTGTGACGGCTCTCAACAAGCCCAGTTTAAACAAAGACTCTCAAATGAAGATGAATCTGATGCTAACATTTTTATAAGCTCATTTGTGCCTCTACGAATTGTTTGTGGTGAGGATAAAAGTAAAATCGTGTGGCAAAATTCAACTCCATCTTCACCTAGATATTGCCGTCCAATAAGATTTAGATTCGTAAAAGAATCTACGGACATCACAAAAGAAGAAATCAATTATGTAAAGAATAGTGTAAACTCATTAAACTTGACGAAAGTTGACCTCAATGGAGAGAATTTTTTTTTTCAACATAGTTTTAAAATGACTATGGTTGACGGAAAGGTCTGCAATGCAGCTACAGACACCAAATCGACCAGCAGATGTTATATATGTGGAGCTACATCAAAAGATTTTAATGATTTAACAAAAAAAAATGATGTATGCCCTGAAGCTCTTGAATTTGGCCTTTCCGTATTACATGCAAGAATCCGGATATTCGAAAGTGTGCTGCATTTAGCGTATAAATTGCCCGTAAAAAAATATCGCGAGAGACGAACCGAAGCAGAAAAAAATCTAGAAAAGCAGAAGAAACTTGATATTCAGCAAAGATTTAGAGAGGAGACAGGTCTCTTAGTCGATATGCCAAAAAGTAACTTCGGAAACACAAACGATGGAAATACCAGCAGAAGATTCTTCGAGAACCCTGAATTGGCTGCAGAAATCACTGGGATAAGTTATGACTTGATTATTAGATTAAAAGTGATATTAGAAGCCATATCAAGCGGCCATAAGATTGACGTAGCAAAATATGATAAATACGCCATGGAAACTGCGAAACTATATGTTGAGTTATATGGGTGGCATCCTATGACTCCAACGATGCATAAGGTCTTAATTCATGAAGCTTCAATAATAGAAAATTCGTTGTTGCCGATAGGGCAACTTTCGGAAGAAGCTGCTGAGGCCCGCAATAAACATTTTAGGTCTTATCGCCTAAACTTTGCTCGCAAGTTTTCGAGGGAAGAATGCAACTTAGATATTTATCATAGGTTACTATTAACATCCGACCCATTTATTAGTTCCATGAGAAAGACCAAAAAAACCGTTTCAACATTATTTTTGCCTGAGACAATGCAGCTATTAATTCCTGCTGAGCCAAACCGACCAATGGAAATTGATGAAAGTGGTGAAAATTTAAATGTAGATGAATAAGTCTCCAATGTATGATTGATTATTTTTAGTGATTATCTATTTAGCTTATGTAACTTTAATATTGTATAACGAATGTAAAGATCCTTTTAATAATATAATATATTTACTTACTTATTAGAACAAAATAAACTTTGTTTTATTTAATAATACATACCTGTAAGTATTACTAAAACGTAGACAGCTGTCCCTCCTTGGGGAAAGCCGTGAGTATGTCATATGTATTTTCAATATAATATTAAAAAACACTTTGTAATCAACTACGATCTCGAATAAAATATTTTTTGATAAAAAATCACAAGTAGGTGCGCCTAACCACCGTGCACCAACAAATAATTTCGATAAGTTATTCCAAACACCGAATTCTTTTTATGTAACTATTTTGTAATATAAATATCACATAAAATAATTTTGGCCGCCTAAATCCTGAAGAACGATCTATGTGGGACGGTTGACCGCATTCCGGCTAACCGCATAGTGCGTAGGTACCCTTAGAATGTTTAGTGTTCTTTAGTGACTCGCTTCCTGCCTGTGAGTACGCGCGTGTTCTTTTTCTCGGTTTTACGACGACTTGTGATCAGTTTCTTTCCTTTGACCTACGCTTTGTTTTTCGGACTTGTGATAGATTGCCTACCTGTGACCAGTGCTGTGTGAATGGGACTTGATTCGGAATCGGACGGATTGGCTACAAAAGTGGACAGATGGCTGCTGCGAGGAGAGAATACACCCAACGAGAGTATGCAGAAATGCATTACCTGTATGGCTTTTGCGACGGTAATGCCCGGGCTGCTGCCAGGGAATATCGTCAACGCTACCCTAACCGTGATCGTTTTCCGGACTACAGGGTCTTTATGCGCGTACACAATTCGTACATGGAGGGAGTCTTACCCGGTCAGCATGCTCCGAGAGCAGGCAGACCAGTGGTGCAATTTGAAAATGAAGATGAAGTGCTGAGAGAATTAAGATTGGATCCTAGTATAAGTCTACGCCAAATATCCCGTAATCTCGGGATTCCAAGATCGACGGTGCAACGTGTCATTAACAGAAACAAATATCACGCCTACCACGTGCAAAGGGTGCAAGCTTTGCTGCCCGGTGACTATGAACCTAGAGTGCGGTTTTGCAGAGAGATGCTAAGATACCACAAAGAGGATCCGCAGTTCTCCAACAAGGTTTTATGGACGGATGAGTCAACTTTTAGTGGGAGTATTCAATATCCACATTCTACATTTTTACTCCAGAGTGTTCACTCTGGAGTAGAAATGTAGATTGTAGATTGTGGATTGGGGGTTCCCCCATATCATAAGAAATGATCGATTCCAGCATCTGTTTGGTATTAACATGTGGGCTGGTATAATTGGCTAGCAGATGGTGCTGCGTGAAATGCCAGCAAGGCTGAATGGTGCTCGGTATTTAAATTTTTTGCAAAATAATTTAAACCATATTCTTAACGGAGCTGAAGTTCCAGAAGAAAGAATAGCAGAAATGTGGCTGCAACATGATGGCGCCCCGCCTCACTACCCTGGAGCAGTTAGAGATCATTTGAACGAGCGCTTCCCAAACCGGTGGATTGGTCGAGGCGGACATATTGCGTGGCCACCCCGGTCGCCCGATTTAAATCCGTTAGATTTTTTTCTTTGGGGCTATTTTAAAGAAATAGTTCACCAAGGAGAGAACAATAGCGAACAAGAACTACGACAAAAGCTCGAATTTGCTAGGGTACAAGTTACTAACAACAGAGGTGCATTCCGTAGGTTACGTAGGAATTTTATTAGACGGTGCAGATTATGTATTATGGTCACAGGCAGGAATTTTGAGCATTTATTGTAAAATGTTTTGCTTAATAAAACAATTATTTCACAATCGTTGTTTTGTTTTTTCGTCCTAGAAAGATATTAGAGCCACTGATGGCCGTGTGTCATACCTTTTCAGAATCCCTATTAAATGCGCCAAAACTTGTAATACAGGGTCACTTTTCGGTAGAGTATTTTTTTTCACAGTGGGGTGCGAAGTATATAAAAAGTTATGATTTGAGAAAAAAAAATCGTAAAACTTAATTATCTTCAACACACCCAATAAGCAACCATAAATAGCATGTCTAACGCAAGGACTCATCAGTACCAATATAGTGAAAATTATGAAAAAGATACAGGATGTAGATTTTTTCGAATTTTAATAAGAATTAGTTAAAAAAAAGTCAATTTTCTCATAAAAACACAAAATAAATTATAACTCTGCAGTTGTTGACCTTAAGGACCTCCCGTAGAACAGGTTTTTGCAGCTGATGACCCCATCTAACCCCTAGTTGCGTTTGATCCACGACTTTTGGGCCACCCTGTATACACATTGACATTTATGAATTTTATATACAGTGTTACGGAAAGGGTATATCAATACAAACGGTTGAAGAGTGTATCTGGTCTAGAATCTCTGTACAAAAGGAGGATGGCGAATTTGGACCCACATTATTTATAAATTAACTAAGTGTCATTCACTTACAGGTTCATATTTACTATAATTAAGAGTTTGTAAGAGGATTATATAAAAAATATTGAGTCACTAGGTGATGGGAATTAAAAATTAGAAAAGATTTTTATTTACTTAAAAATAAGTCATCATGCAGTTATTAAACGCATCGTGTTTCATATTACAATCCAACCTACTCTTTCATTACCTACATGATTTACGTTCTTACATTTGTTGACGCTTGTCAATTTTTTTTTTAATCAAAGCTTGTAAAATATGAAAAAAATATACAAAAGTTAATATTAAAAATGCATTTACATTTTTTACACAAAAATATAGAATATTATAATTATTACTATTGTTTGTGATAACGTTAAATTATTACAATTAAAATTGATTGTGATAAATTATTACAATTATGTATTAAGTACCCGGATTATATTGTAATGCATTGTAAAACGGATGGTAATCCTGATCTATTACCATTTTCAGTTCCTGTAAATGTTCAAACTTACTCTCAGTACTTTTTAATGGAGTTCTATACAATCGTTTTGGAGATACCAGACCGTTTCTTTGGTTATTTCTTCGCTGTGGAAGTACGGACCACTCATCGACGTCTTAACCTATAAAATATGGATCCATCGTGGAAGATCTATGTATTTTGAGAATCAGAAGCAGACTGGTCCTCAGACCAGAGATGTCTGAAAGAAAAGTCCAAATAGGAAATGTTGTGTCTGACAACACAATGTCTGAAACAATGACTATACTCCATGGGCTTAGGTAGTTAAATAAAGGTAAACAAAAAAAAACACATGACTTAGTTAACTGACTAAACGTAATACCAGTCTATTCAGTTGTCATGCTATGTCACAGCTGAACTCTTCCATTTAGTAACATTATTAGTGAATTCTAACGTTGCTAAATTAGAGTATAAAGGTATGATTCCGATCTCGGCAGCACGCAGCAGTGCTGCCGCGGCAGTGCGGTCGCAACACTACTGGTCCTCATACATTTTCTATGGGTTTATATGAGATTACATTCCGAGCACAGCAGCAATGTCGCGCAGCATTGATGCGTGCTGCCGAGATCGGAATCATACCTTAACTGTAACGTAGCATTACAACTGAATAGACTGGTATTACGTTTAGTCGGCTAACTAAGTCATGAGTTTTTTTTTTAACTTTATTTAACCATGGAGCCTATGGAGTATAAGTAATAATGACGTGCATACTCAATAGATCTGTATTTTTATTACTTTTATGATTGTTTTTGAAAACTTTTCGCTTTTATTGTTTCAGTTAACCAACACTGACGAAATATGTGTGCCTTGCTATTTACGTGCACAGAGTGTTTGATAGCTCTCACAGAAATTCTGCCCCTGTTGCGCCTTCCACATCTAGTGTAGGAGGTAGTGCACAGCCTATATCTTCGCAACAGATGGAGCAAGTTGTAGAGGTTATTCCGTCGACATCTGGACAACCATTGGATGAAACATCTGCTGAACAAATATTGTCCACAACACAAGCAGCTGACACACCAGAAATTGAAGAGGTTGATCCTTCAATCACCAGACCTCCACTGCAGGTAACATCTGCTGAACAAATTGTGTTGCCTACATTAAGAAGAGCAGCTGATACAGCACGTCGTTGCTTGTTTTTGGAGTGTAATGACAGTGAAAAACGAAGTGTGCCTGATGGTCTGAGAAAACAGATTGTTAAGGATTTTAATTTCTATATACCCAGAAATGCCAGAATTTGCAATTTTCACTTAGGTGCCAATTTATTTCATGAATTGTATGCTAGTGAAAATGCTATATCAACATTTAGTGCTGCACATATAGAAGAAATTGTGTATTTACTAGCAGATGATTCAAAATTAGATTTTCTGAATCCTGAAAATATTGATGATCATCTTTTTAAGTACTGGTTTGGACGGACAAAAGATGAATATAATGAAATATTAATAGAAGTATCACGGTTAAACAACCATAAAATAAAAAGCGGTTTTAGTGCATTTCTGTGTAAAATGCGGACTGGAGATAGTGATGAAAGAATCTCAGCATTATTTCAAATACCCAGACGAACTCTTGAAGAATATATGCAGCAGGCACGAGAAATTATTTTCCTGGACTATGTGCCTAGACATTTGGGATGGGCACACAAGCCCAGGGAAGAATTTGTTGTGTTTTTTTGTGTTTATTTCATGTTATGTATTTTTGTGGTGTACAATAAAGTATATATAAATAAATAAATAATAATTCTTTGCTTGCTGATCATCTTTTTGGCAATCCTGAAGCGCTCACCGAAGAAAAACGTTTAATTGCAATTGCTGATGGCACATATTTAAGCACTCAGAAGAGTAGTAACTACTTATTCCAAAAAGAAACTTATTCCCTTCACAAATATTATAATTTGGTTAAACCATTTCTTATAGTTTGCTGCGATGGTTCCATCATTGAGGCAGTTGGTCCTTATCCAGCCACCAAAAATTATACTTCAATCATGAATGAGCTTATGTCAGAGCGAGGTGCCTTTACGGATTTGTTTAGGGAAGATGATGTTTTTATTTTAGACCGTGGGTTTAGAGACTGTGCAGACAACATGGCAGCCAAAGGTTTCTTGGTACATATGCCCGAAACAATTTCAACAGGGGAAAGGCAACTTTCGACTCTCCAAGCCAATATCACGAGATGTGTGACGATGAATAGATGGGTGGTTGAAGCTGTCAATGGAAGGTTCAGTAGGGATTTTAAAATATTCCGTGAAGATATTTTAAATAAAAGGTGCCCTCATATTATGCAAGATTTTTCAATTGCTGCTGCCTTATTGAACCATTTTGCTTTTCAATTCAGTGAACGAACAAATGTCCATGAGGTCATTCAGACAATAGAAGAAAAAATATTTGAAGACAATGAACTTGCTCAAATTGTTCAACATTATAATTTAAATATGAGACATACTATGTTCCAAAATGTTACACATTCAAATATAGAATTCCCTGAATTGACAACAGATGACCTAGAACTAATCGCTCTGAGTACATACCAAATAAAGCAAGCAAAATCATATGTCGGGGAGCACCGTAAAGCCCACGGATTGTATGCTTTAGAAGTTTGCCGGGACAACACACCTCTAGAAGGGATATTTAATAACAGCCAACCATTTATTATACGTGGCAGAATTAAAACTAGGCATATAGCAAGTAAGTCCTATTTTACATACATTGCAGTTGATAGAAGGCTGGAGGGGCGAAGTGCCATATTAGGATATTATTGCCACTGTCCCGTAGGGACACGGACAGTAGGCTGTTGTTCTCATATAATGAGCATATTGTGGTACATGGGTTATGCTAGACACCAAAACTATGTTGCTGCACCAGCTTCGTTCTTAGATAATCTTTTGTCTTTATTATAATCATCATCCTCCTGTTCTTATCCTATTTTTTATCACAACCTGTATTTTATAAACACAACGAAATAAAAGATTTTCTAAATACTTATGTATTGTTTTATTCAACAAACCTCGTGTTTAAAAAATCCAAGTTCTTAATAGTCTATAAAATCGACGTGGGATCCTGGGTTCGATTCCCAAGACAGACAAGGTGAAATTCTCAGTATCATCCCGAAGTCTGAATATGTGCTTGGTTAGTGACAGTTGGCTTACCCCCCTTTTATCAATCGATCATGTAAGTCTGGCAAAATGTGCGACCCGACTTTAGAAGGAATCTCAGTCCATTCCCCTCCATCTCATCTCATCTCATCTTAGTCCAGTCCCCTCCATCTGATATTCGTCCTTGGCTTCCAACGTTTACATATTATAAAAAGTCATATTTTGCATCAACAAGAGCGAGTAATACAATACTAAAAAAAATCTTGTAATTATAATATTGACTTCCACTGTTTATTGGAGCCTGTAGTATAATATGTTTACCGTCAATCGCACCCAGGCAATGAGGAAAATTCCACAAAGTATTGTATTCATTCGCCACTACCAACCATTCTTGCTGTGATTCTCGCATCTGAAACAATAAATGCTTATTTATTTACAGATACAAAATGAAGGTACTTCAAAAGAAAAACAAGACGACATTACAGCAACCCGACAACCACCAGCAAAGAAAAAAAAAGTAACTATAAATCCTGAAGAGATAATGGCGTCCACTTATGACTTATTAAAAAAGAAATCCGAACAAACTCAATCGATCACACAAAGGATGGATAAATGCGATTCGTTCGGAGTTTTTGTATCAAACAAGGTCCTACTATAATACAACCAGACCGTACGTGCAACACCACATATCAAATTCAAGAAACGAAAGATGAGAGTAGCTCTCATCTTTCGTTTCTTGAATACTCAGACCAATAAAAAAGTATAGACAGAACATTGCGCTCCAAAAGTGAGGCACGTAATATGAAGACGATTCGGCAATATGAAGACGGCCGCTCGGTAGTCTGCCGCTAGCAAACGAGTGCGCGTGACGTTGTTTTGTTCAAATAATAATTACGAAATTATGCCGTCATGTGTCATAAACTGCTGCAAGAACAACTCCTGTTTCCAAAAAAAGGCTTCTGGGATTACTTTTCACAAGTAACGTTTTTGTTGTGTAAATTAAACAAAATCGTAAAAATATCGGAAATAATTTCTCGGAACACGCCATTGTGTCGGTGTTGCAAGTTAAGAACATTATTTTTTCCCAAAAATAAGGGAAGTCATCATATTTTACGGACACATTACAACAAAGTGTTTTTTTATTTTATTATTGCCTACAGTACATTAGGTATGTTATTATGTATGACACGTAAGTACTTATAAAATATAATCAAATAATAGTTATGTTTGATATGATATTTTTAGGTTCCCAGCTGATAAAACATGGAAAGAAAACTGGATTAAAACTATACGGGATAACAGAAATGATAACGAGTGGCTCCCTTCAAAATTTAGTGTTGTTTGTTCGTCACATTTTGAAGAAGTTGATATGTACAAGGTGTCCAGAAAGGGTATCGGGTATTTGTTTTCGCGCCATATTCGAAACGGGTCGTCTAAAGGGTGCGGGGAGGGGTTCGTGGCGTCCGCCATTTTGTGGAGTTTTAGTCACGATGGAACAGTACTCGGGGACGCATCGCGCATTTTGCGTACGAGCGTATTATCGTAATGGTGATTCAATAGTGACTGCTCAACGTCTCTATCGTGCGGAATATCGTACACGACACGCGCCGAGTGACGATAGCATTAGGAAATGGATCAGGATGTTCGAGACTACAGGTGCGACAGTTAAAATTCAAAACTCTGGTCGTCCTCGTTCAGTTCGCGATGAAGAAACAATTGAAGAAGTTGAGGCGTCGGTTCGTCAAAATCCGTCTTTATCCATCCGAAAGCGAAGCCAAGCGTTGAACATCAAAAAATCGTCTTTACATTCGATTTTAAAGAAGGACTTACATCTAAAAGCCTATAAAATTCAGTTGGTTCAAGAATTGAAGGATACGGACTATGCTAATCGACTGAATTTTGCGAACGAAATGCTGCAGCGATTTAACAACTTTAACAACATACTGTTCAGTGACGAAGCAAATTTTCACCTGAATGGTCATGTTAATAAGCAGAATTGTCGGTACTGGGCAGTGGAGAATCCGAGACGAAAGCATGAACGACCCCTGCATAGCCCAAAGGTCGTTGTTTGGGCCGCTATGTCTGCTAAAGGCATAATTGGTCCTTATTTTCATGAAGATCAACGAGGCCGAGCAATTAATGTGAATAGTGACCGTTATTGCGATATGTTGCGAAATTTTTTGGTCCCAGAATTGCAAGAGTTTGCAGGTTTCAACTCAAGAACGTGGTTCCAGCAAGATGGGGCCACTTGCCATACCTCAAATAACTCAATGGAAGTTGTTAACGAATTATTCCCTAATAAAGTCATTTCGCGAAGGGGTAACATCAACTGGCCTCCCAGAAGCCCCGACCTTAGCCCGCTTGACTATTTTGCATGGGGATACCTTAAAAGTAAGGTTTATCAAAACAATCCGACGAATCTAACCCAGTTAAAGCAAAACATCAGGTCAGAAATGGCAGCAATATCGATAGCTATGTGTCAACGTGTTATCGCCAATCTTCGTTTCCGTTTAGAAGAGTGCCAGCAACGTAACGGTCATCATTTGGATAACATCATCTTTTCCAAATAATTCTCCAATTCATATGCTAATAATAAACAATAAACTTTTTTATTGCATACAAATAATTTTTGTTTCATTGAACTTACAAATACCCGATACCCTTTCTGGACACCTTGTATAACACCAAAGATGGTTACCGTCGAATAAAGAAAAACGCTACGCCAAAAAAGGTTGGTTATTTATTATTATTATTGTGGTTATTTTATTGTCGTAAATAAGACCTATAATTTATTTTAAAACACTGATATTGTATTTTTTAGATACACCTAGTCAATTTCGAGTGGTGTCAGGGAATAGAAGTGGCTGGTAGTTCTATTAATCCTAAATCTTCAACACTGGGACTTAATACAGAGGTTTGTGCCTACCAGAATTATCACCAGTATGTGTGATTTTATCTAAGATACTTAAATCTAAATAACTTTTTTTTTTGCAGCTCTGTCATATTGATGAGGAAGTTGACGCGGCTGGAAAAGCTGGCGATATATCAGATAAAGAAGATGTCTCAAACCATCAACCCGAAATCCGTGATTCCGAACTAGAGTCAATATTTGACACTCCCAAAAAAAAAACTAAGACAACAAGCTAGAAAGTATAAATTATGTTATCAAATTCATACACGCAAAATCAAAACACTAAATTAGAAAATTAAACGCCTTAAAAAGAAAAACGCGTCACTAAAAACAGTTCTAAAATATATAAAAGATAAAAATTATATAGACACTGATGTATTCAATATGCTCGGTGAAAACATTGTTGCAGCAGAAATATGTCATAACATAAACAAAAAGAATGAAGGAAAGAAAAAACTCAAATATTCCTCAGCAATGAAAAAATTTTGTCTCACACTAAACTTTTATTCACCAAAAGCTTATGAATACGTGCGACAAACCTTCCGAACTTGTCTACCACACACTAAAACATTAGCGAAATGGTACGCCCATATTAACGGTGAACCTGGTTTCACAGAAGAAGCTTTTTCAGCAGTAAAACAAAAGGCTGAAGCTTCAGAATACCGTCCTATATGTGCCCTTGTTTTTGATGAGATGGCTTTAAGACAGCAAAAGATATGGGACGGAAAAAAATATCATGGGTTAGTAGACATGGGGATTGGTACAACTTCAGATTCTGTTGCATTAGCATCTCAAGCTTTTGTGTTCCTACTAGTAGCCATAAATCAGCGTTGGAAAATCCCGTTAGGTTATTTTTTAACTAATAGTCTCAGTGGAACACAAAAAGCAAATTTAATCAAAATGTGCCTTATTAAATGTTTTGAAGTAGGAGTTGATGTAGTGTCAATAACTTTTGACGGGCATGCAACAAATTTTGCAGCCATGGAATTACTGGATTGTAATGTTAAAGATGTATCATTAATGAAGACCACATTTAAACATCCATCAAATGATACGGAAGTAGCCTGTTTCCTAGACCCGTGTCATGTAATGAAATTGGTCAGAAACCAATTGCAATCCAATTAACAATTCTTGGATATAAACGGCGATATTATAAAATGGGATTACTTGACTGAACTCAATACATTGCAAAACAGCGAAGGGCTTCATTTAGCTAACAAATTATCAAAGAAACATATTGAATACAAAAACCAAATAATAAAAGTAAAATTAGCCACACAATTATTGAGCAGAAGTGTTGCAACCGCTTTGAAAATATGCAGAGAAGACCTAAATCTCAATCAATTTAAGCAATCTAAGCCTACCGAACAGTTTATACAACTAATGAATGATTACTTTGATATTTACAATTCCAGAGGCATGAGAGAATATGGATACAAAAAACCAATTAATATCAGAAATAAAGATGATACATATATTCACTTTCCTCGATGACTTAAAAAAATATATTATAGATCTTAAATTGAAAATATGTACAAAACGAAGTGTCACGAAAGATGGTAAAAAAACGGTGTTATTTACTCGATTTTACAAGCCAATAATTGAAACAAAATGCAAATCTGGATTTTTGGGTATTTCAATAAACATTGAAAGCATTAAACATTTGGTTCAACATTTGATCGAAAATGAAAATCGATTGACTTTTTTACCCACTTACAAAATGAGTCAGGATCACCTAGAATTTTTTTTTGGGTCTATCAGGATGCATGGTGGCCACGATGATAACCCTAATGTCAAGCAATTCAAGGGTATATACAGGAAATTATTAACACACCTTGAATAAAGTGCTTAACAGGTAATTGTGTGCCACTGGAGAACATAGCCATACTGAATTGCTCTTCCGCCATATAAATTATCAATGCCACTTCAGCATCTTACCGCCATGAAGAGCATTATGAAGACCCCACTCTCAATTTCCTTAAACCAATTGAAAACGACGTTGGAAAGAACAATGTCAGATGTCCATAGTAACTTTGGCTCAATATTAATTTGTCATGGACAGTGAAAATTCTTACTTTTTTTTGTGTAGTTTAATGTCAAAAGCTTTTCTGTAATATCCACTTTTACATTGAACTTCTACAGAAGAAGTTATTCAGACATTTTAAATTGGAGGTTATTATTGCTCTATCACGCGTCTGATAGCATCTTCTCTTTCTGAACTGTTATTTAAGACGTGAGACTTTACACGATGCAATGAATGCCCGCAACCAATACAAAGATTTCGATGCACAATATTGATTCAGTTGGCGCATTGCTACTTGTTGGATTACTTGTTTGTTTAATTAATAACCAACAGTAATGACAAACAACACTGTCATTTGGAATCTAAAACCAACAAAATACGGTTGTGTTGCAAATTAACATTTAGCTTAGTTAAAACAGTTGACATTCTATTTAATAAAAATCGTACTTTACCTCAGAAAGTGAAGTCCATTGCCGTAACAATGAATGGACATCGTCAGATTCAACTAAATGCCGTTCCATCCGGAACACATTTATACCACAATTAATACAACGTATGTAGTTGATGGTACATTGTCACAAAATGTGTGGTATGAATATAACACAATAAGCCTATAACGCAAACGCAGATGAATTCGAGAAGGAAACAAACGTACACTTAGAAAAACACCGACAACAACAACATGTTTTAAATGGCGCGCGCGATTTTGACAGAACTGCAAAAACTTTTTTTTTTTAATTATTTTAATGGCGAACTGCTGGTTGCCAGTACAAGGCGATTAACTTATCGAATACAGATCAGGAAAATCGATATCTTGAATTTCGTTCTTATATTCTTTAAAAAATTATAATTGTATTTTAATAAACACGACGAACGTATTATTTAGATAAAAATAATAATAATAAAAGACAATTGTGAGGTGGTAAATAAAAACTAAAGAGTAAATCGCTTTAATTATTTAGAATAATCGATTACAGTGGCAGAACAGGTAACTACCTGACACTTTTTTATTTAAAAAAAAGTAAAACCTGGAATTCAAGAACATGATTAGTAAAATGATTACTTATTAAAATTATTTTCTTTTCGAATTCGAACAGTTCTCGAAAAGAAATAAATATTTTTTTAGTAGTTGGAATTTTATATTTAAATTGTTGTAGGTAAAAACTTCGTGTCCGTGTGAATTTAGTTTTAAAAGTTGTGTAAGCCGAAATCTGACATTGTTCTTTGGCCAGCTATTTAGATGTACCAGATATAAATGATTTTCGGAAGTATGTGTAGTTACACAGAACCATACCATACCAGTCTACCTCCAGTACCAGAACCATACCATACCAGTCACCTACCTTCAGTACCAGAACCATACCATACGTGTTTGACAATTAGCTAAAGAAACAAAGAAGAAGACCAATAAAGAAACCAATCCCTCAAAGAACCAGGATAGACTGCCCAAGACGGGGGTCATAATAAGCTCAAGCACACCCAAGAAAGATAGGAAATCCTCCAGTACAGTCCCCGCGGAGTTAATCATTCCTTCTACTTCTACCCAGGACAGCCAGTCAGGAAACTTCTTTTACTTCAATGACTCTCTGAAGAACTCACTACTCCCTCTAATGACAAAGAACCCGATGTCAATCGACCCGCAAGATCAAGGCCTTAGTTTAATCTCCAGCCACCAAGATGAAATTTCCAATCTTATCAATGCCGGGCTGCAGCCGGAGCCCAAAGCAAAACTTGAGCGACAAGAACACAACTTCAGCCTTGTAAAAACTGATGAAGTCGTACGCTTTGTGATTTTCGAAGACATTTCTCTTGCTAAATATAGCTTATATGAAGGAACCTTTCCCCTTCGCATTCTCACCTGTCTGAATGCGGGTTTACGGTTCGCCGTGAAGTATTCTTAATCTAACTTGATAGCGGGTGCAGAAATGGATGGTTTGTTCATAAGCCGATCATCTTAGCGCGTGCAGCCGAGTGCAAAAAAGTACGTGAAATTTTGCACGAACTCTTGTAGCGAGCGGCGAAGGCTATCAAAATGGATAAGAAACCTCAAGGGAAAACTGCTGAACTCCAGAAACGCGAGCGCGTATACTCTACTTTAAGTCTATACATGGACGCACACCAGAAACAGAAGCTATTCTTTACGAGAACTTACAATTTCGAAGGCTCCTCAGGAGAGGAATTCTTGGTCAAACTCTGGGAATTCACCTCTGGGGATCCTCACGCCACAGTCAACCGGCTCTTTTTCCTTTCGGGAACCGAACCTCACATTCCGCTTTTTCGGTCACGTTTACATTATGATCCGGCCACCAAATCGGTCCATCTCTCCCACATAACACACTCTGGCTCCAGAATAGAGCATACCAGCTACAACGGATCAGTCACCACGGTCACTCGCATCTCTCGGGGCACCTTCCAAGACGCTTCACAAAGAGCAAGCTCCATGAGGACAGAGCTCACGAAAGACCTTAGTGAATTCGGCCTCGTCATCGTGGAAAAAGAAAAGAAGAAGATCATTTGAACACGTCTTTGATTTAAGATACCTGCTCACCCCTAAATTGGTGACCCCGCCGAAAACTCAAGCCGCAATCCTAAGAGGAGTCAAGACGCCTACCTTCTGATACTCAAGCAAAATGTCAAAGGACGACCACATCGAGGATTTCTCCGATGCCCAGGGTGCCACAACGGTGAAGAGCGACATCGCCGCGATATCGCTGCCTGCGCGTTTGCCGTCATTTTACCGCCAAAATCCACGAATATGGTTCGCGCAATTCGAAACCGCCATCGCCGGAAGCAAGATCGGAGAAGATCAGAAATTTAACCTCGTCGTTCCACTGCTGGGCTACAGTGATTTGGAGCAGATTGGTGACATAATTCTGAATCCACCTGCCACGGGAAAATACAGCACACTGAAGAACAGGCTGATATCGACATACCAAGAGTCGGACCATACCAACTGCAAAAATTGCTCGCCGGGCTCGAACTCGGCGACCAGAAGCCTAGCCAACTACTGCGCAAGATGCGCGATTTGAGTGGCAAACTTATGTCAGACGAAGCGCTCAAGGTTATGTGGCTCAATCAGCTACCCACGCAAGTTCGCGCCGTGATCTCTGTGAACACAGAATCCGCGCTCGAAGTCCTGGCTGCGATGGCCGACAAAATGATGGAACACTTCGAACCAGCATCAGTGGCCGCAGTCTCCACAACAACCTCGCCAAGCTGCGGAAGTCATCACTCATCATCAGCCATCACGAATTTGCAAGTAGAATTGCTATCAAAGCAAATCGAGAAGTTATCAGTTGAAATCGCCGAGCTACGCACAAGCCAGCAACAACACGCGGCGCACGCCCGCCCCTCTCGCTCCCGTTCCCGCTATACATCGTGGTCGCGCCACCGCAGCACTTCGCGCCAAAACTCCCGCGGATCGAGTAAACCGGGCGACGCGGATTGGTTGTGCTACTATCATTACCGATTCGGTGACAAAGCACGCAAATGCGAATCACCTTGTTCTAAAATCAAGAAGGAAAACTAGAACATACATCGACTGTGGCGGAAGTCGATGTAAGCCAACGAAGTTACCGCCTCTGCATCATCGATATCAACAACCGAGAGAAGTTTCTCGTTGACACCGGAGCCGACATATCAGTTTTAGCAGCAAGAAACAAGAAATATTAGAAGCCGACAGACAGCACCTACAAATTATTCGCAGCAAACGGCACACAAATACGTACCTACGGAGAGCGTACACTCGAGCTCAACCTAGGTTTACGTAGAAGCTTTAAATGGACATTCGTCGTCGCCGACGTCAAGACATCGATACTGGGCGCAGATTTCCTAGTAAATCACAAACTACTAGTCGATTTACATCAACGGAAACTCATCGACCGCGTTACCGATCTCGCCGTGAACACCATAAGAATTCAAGCCACAGAAGAAGCCGTCTACTTAATCGACCGTAACCATGCATACCACGACATACTGAGGAAGTATCCAGATGTTCTGCGACCCGCATCACTCAAGACTTCTGCAAAACACGACGTGAAACACCACATAGAAACAACATGCCAACCTATTTACTCAAGGCCACGCCCACTTCCTCCGGACAAGTACAACGCAGCAAAAATAGAATTTGAGAAGATGATGGAGATGGGTATCTGTAAACCTTCTAAAAGCCCATGGGCCAGCCCATTACACGTCGTCAAGAAAAAAGATGGCTCATTACGTGTATGCGGCGATTACCGAAGACTTAACGCCGTGACTGTACCCGACCGCTACCCAATTCCGAGAATGCAAGACTTTACGTACCAACTACATGGGAAGAAAGTTTTTTCGAAACTCGACATGAAGATGGCCTATTATTCCATACCAATCAATGAAGAAGACGCTGCCAAGACCGCCATTATAACGCCATTCGGTCTCTTCGAGTTTACATGCATGCCGTTTGGCCTACGCAACTCGGGTCAAACATTCCAACGCTTCATGCACGAAGTACTGCGAGGACTTTCTTATCATTTGAACACGTCTTTGATTTAAGATACCTGCTCACCCCTAAATATGTAATCGGTTATATAGCTGGTGGGGTTGCTCATTACCTATCAAAAAAAATCAAATGCGAACCGTGTATGTCCCGACTTCTGTCTTCAGAAAAACATGACTTTCATAAATTAATAACATTGAGAGATAAAGGTGGTTTAAGTTTTCCTTCTTGTGATACATATAACATATTGTTGCGCGCCACAATTGATGGTGATATTAGCTACCACTAGCGCCATCTAGTATCGAGTAGCAGAACTAATAGTCGCGACCGTTCTAGAAACTTCGATGATAGAACTTTCCAGAACTATCGATGTCTGGTCAGCCGGGACCGATATGTACTCGAACATTCTAGATGTTTCTACGATAGAAGGTTCTGGAACTATCCGAGGCCTATATAAGACCGGTGTCGCCGCGTCCCGGGATCAGTATTGGATAAGCGATAACATCGAAGCGATCTTCAAGTGCGACTCTCAAGTGATCAGTAGTGCGATTGTGTTTTATAATTGTGTGTGTGTTAAAAGTTGTAATTGGTGTCTTTAATTAAAGTGTCTATTTTTGGTTTTTAAATCGGCAGTTTTTATTGTCACGAACCCCAAGCTCGTAACAATTGGTGTCAGAAGTGGGATTAAAATCATGCCGATTCTACCGAAGGACGACACGGAGGGTATCCGTACCCGGAGTCAACGCCAGCAAGAGACGGACCAGAGGCGATTCGGTGGAGCAACGCCACAGACGTCGGAGGGCCAACTACCGATCACAGAAGCCGGACCGTCCACAGCTGCTCCAGCATCATCAGCACCAGATTTTGCTGCTCTAATGATGATGCTGCAGGAACAGGCCCGCCGTCAAGAGGAACAGGCCCGCCGTCAGGAGGAACAGGCCCGCCGACAGGAGGAACAGGCTCGTCGGTTGGAAGAACAGCTCCAGCGGGACAAGGAAGAACAGGCCCGCCGACAGGAGGAACAGGCTCTTCGGTTGGAAGAACAGCTCCAGCGGGATAAAGAGGAGCAGGTGCGCCGCCAGGAAGAGCAGATGCTCCTTATGAAGGACCTTCACGCTGCCTTCGGGAAAGACATGAAGGAGGTGAAGGATAAGGTTGCCCAACATGAAAACCGCCTGTTGGAAGTTGAAACCCGAATCGACCAAGTGAAGGAAACCGTGATGGCTGACGTGAAGAAAACCGTAATGGCTGACGTAAAGAAAACGCTGGATTACCTTAAACTTGAGGATGGAATCGCAGCCCCCGTAGCTACAACACCTTCGCTACGTGGATTTAAAGTGCCACCGTTCGACGGAACTCCTTCCTGGTCGGCCTACAAAATTCAATTTGAAGCTGTCATGAAGGCGAACGGGTGGAATAAGAGTCAGGCCATGACTGCCCTCACCCTAGGCCTGCGCGATCAGGCCTTAACTGTGCTGGAAGCTCTTGGAAAAGAAGTGACTTACGAGCAGCTCCTTGAGGCATTGGAGGCTCGGTATGGCGACGCTCACCTGGAACACGTGTTTCGTGCGCAGCTCAAGGATCGCGTGCAACGCAATAATGAAAACCTGCAGCAGTGGGCCCTTGAAGTTGAGAAGCTGGTTCGGAAAGCATACCAGTCTGTACCTGCGCTTATTGATGGGAACCTGGTGCAGGTATTTATCGACGGCATCCGTGACCTTGAAGTTAGAGCTGCTGTGAGGCTCGGTCACCACGGGACCCTTAAGGACGCCTTGGCCCATGCACTGGAGGTGGAAGCTGTGCGGCAGGATCATTGTTCCCATCGCGTCAGGGAGGTTGCAGCGGCTACAGTTCGCGACCGCTACAAAGGATACAGCCCTAGGTGCTATGGCTGTGGGGAAAGGGGCCACCTTCGATCTAGTTGCCCTAAGCGAACTGAAGAAAGAGAAGACCGAGCTCCAGAGGGTAGTGCGGCTAACAGCACCGCCCAGCACCAGCAGCAGGGAAACGAGTAATAGCCAGGACTGCGGGGCGGGTGCTGGCTGATGCTCAAAGAGCCCCAAGGATTTCGATCACTCAAACCCATGACGGGAACAGCTTAATCATCAAGGGCGAAGTCAACGGAACGCCGTGTAAGCTGACCATAGATACTGGAGCCTCTCGTACGGTCGTCAGTTCCCAACTTATAAGTGGGTTCTTGGGGACTCCGCATACAACCGAGAACGCATTAATTTGGTAACAGCCACCGGTCAGCGTATACCCGTCCATGGAGAGAAGAAGATGGAGTTGAAGCTAGGCAACAGAATCTACCTGCATAATGTCATCGTGGCTGATATAATGGACGATTGCATCTTGGGCCTTGACTTTATGAGGAAGAATTATTGCGAGATTGACGTCAAGCAAGGTGTTTTGAAATGTGGACAAGAGGAACTTTTTATGGAAGGGGCATTACCAGGGAATGTGTACAGCCTTAAAAAGATTGTTCTTCCGCCGAGATCAGAAACGATTGTGCCGGTTAGTCTTCCTCGGAATCCTGGGCAAACTAATCGTTGTGTACTCGTGGAAAGGGTAGACAATAACCTTCCATGGAAAGTGGCACGAACTTTGGTCAGAGCCACCGACATCTCAGGGGTACGTGTGCTGAACCTTTGTGATCAGGAACAGATTATAGAAAAAGGCACACTTGTTGGTACTTGCGAGGAAGTGGATTGGTTGCGACGATGCCAATATCTATCGACTGGGACCCTCAGCAAGGATGTACAAACGAAAGTGTCCACACTTTTAGAAGACTGCCGCAGCGCTCTGTCCCAAAATGAAATGGTCAAGGCGAAGAAGATGTTACTCAAGTACGCCGATGTTTTCTCGCCAAATGATGCTGACATCGGGAAGACTGGCTTAGTTCAACACAAAATAAACACAGGAGAAGAGTTGCCTATCCGTCAGCGGCCAAGGAGATTGCCGGTAGCACGTGAAAAGGAAGTGGAAACCATGATTGAAGGAATGGTGAAGGATGGTGTTATTGAACCTTCATCTAGTCCATGGTGTTCACCTGTAGTGCTGGTAAGGAAGAAGGACGGCAGCATGCGGTTTTGTGTTGACTATCGTCGTCTAAACGACGTTACGAAGAAGGACAGCTATCCTTTGCCAAGAATTGATGACACGCTGGACATGCTTACTGGAGTAAAGTGGTTTAGCACGCTGGACCTGAAAAGTGGCTACTGGCAAGTTGAAATCGATCCCAAGGACAAGGAGAAAACTGCTTTCTCGACAGGAAAGGGTCTTTGGCAATTTAAAGTTATGCCGTTTGGATTGTGCAATGCTCCGGCAACGTTTGAAAGGTTGATGGAACTTGTACTAACCGGGTTAATTGGCGATGCCTGTCTGGTCTACTTGGATGACATCATCATCGTAGGCCGTACGTTTGAAGAACATCTTCAAAACCTGGAACGTGTGCTCATGAAGATCCAGAGTGCCAACCTCAAGTTAAGTCCGAAGAAGTGTTCACTATTCAAACGACAAGTTAGCTTTTTTGGGTATGTAGTGTCGGAAGAAGGTATCCGCACGGAACCTGAGAAAATCACCGCTGTCATGGATTGGCCAATGATGCTCGGGACGAGCATGTTTTAGGAGGGGGCAGTGTTGCGCGCCACAATTGATGGTGATATTAGCTACCACTAGCGCCATCTAGTATCGAGTAGCAGAACTAATAGTCGCGACCGTTCTAGAAACTTCGATGATAGAACTTTCCAGAACTATCGATGTCTGGTCAGCCGGGACCGATATGTACTCGAACATTCTAGATGTTTCTACGATAGAAGGTTCTGGAACTATCCGAGGCCTATATAAGACCGGTGTCGCCGCGTCCCGGGATCAGTATTGGATAAGCGATACAAGCGATAACATCGAAGCGATCTTCAAGTGCGACTCTCAAGTGATTAGTAGTGCGATTGTGTTTTATAATTGTGTGTGTGTTAAAAGTTGTAATTGGTGTCTTTAATTAAAGTGTCTATTTTTGGTTTTTAAATCGGCAGTTTTTATTGTCACGAACCCCAAGCTCGTAACAATATGTTGTACGTGTGAGTTGGTGATAAGGAAAATTGTTAAAGAAGGAATAACTATAACCTCAATAAACCAGCATAATTACGTACTATCACAAATTCTGAAAAGATTTATTGGTAATAAGGGTATATTTGCAAATTTAGAAGATGAACATAACGTGTATGGCATAGAGCACCAAACAAGTTTAATTAGGTCTGTGATTAGTAAGTACATAAATATAAGATTCCATCATATTGCGAAACAAGAAACTGCTTAAAAATTGTGATTCAAAACGTCAGACATATAAAAAGCTGACACAACATAAGGGGCATTAGTTATCTATATATACTTTTTTTATTTTTAGAGGCATTTAGTTCTTTTCAGTTCAAAGCCGCCCGGCCATGCGGTAATTGACCGGACCAAGCCCAACCGTCAACAGCGCGTAGTGATCCAAGCGCTCCTCAAAGAGATGTCGGCAAACCGTAGGGGCCCAGCAGGGCCGATGTCCGCTGACTAGGACCACGGAGAATTTCTGAAAAGGAACCCCGTAGTCCTAGAACGCAAAAGGCAACTGAAGGACACAGGTGTGGTTTTAGTTAATAAAAGTCTGACACGCCTCTCGCTCCGCCCAGTGCGGGAGAAGTCATTGGATGATTTCCACCCTTAAAAAAATAAAATGCGCAGTCTAACAAGTACGGCGCCATACGGTTACGCTGAATGTTACCTGAACCGATAGACGTTGGATATATATTATTATTATTACGAGTATTATATGTAAGTTTTGTGTGTGTTTTTAAAATTAATAATTTCACTTAATATGAAAATAAATGATTGTCATTAAACGAAATTATCTTTCATTTCATACAACCAAGATAAACACTATACTACCTACATAATAATAAAACTTAACCAAAGTAAGTATATCTCTCGCACTTGGGAGTCGCAGCGCAACGCTTGCAACATTTTTTCTTTAGCACACGTGTGCAAATCTACGATGTCATACACCAAGTTACGCACACAAAGCCAAAACCAGGCCTCACTTATTTCGTCGCTATTGTTTACGACGGCTCCGTCTAAGTATACTTTTTTATTGGTCTGAGCTTGAATAATACCTAAGTATGATTTTGTTGTTTTTTTTTTACAGAACATGCCTTACGAAATCGTTCAGACTATAGAAAGAGTTGTTGCCACTCTGTCAGTGATTCCTGCACTGTGGGAAACTAAGCGACTTTACGGTGGCCACCGAGAAGTACTAAATACCCCATGAAATTATTAAACGGAGAATTCAAGACCTGGACCAGGGTGGGGTACCCTAAAATGCACTTTAAAAAGAAACAACATTCGGATCAATGAAGATGCCAACAGTGAACTAACTTTCATGGAACAAAAACGGATACTGATAATCAGGTTAACGAGTATATGAGCTTTCCGGTAGTATGTACCTAAAACTTGCCAAGCAAAGAGAAACGAGGTTAACTTTGAAGCAATGTCAGAAAATTTGATAAGTTTTTTTCTTTTAGATGTTGATAGTTGATATTTATCACCCATAGGCTTTAAACAGTTTTTTTTAATTTCAGTTTTTATATCAATGCTTTGACGCAGGCATAAATGTTGCGGCTATTGTCTGTGATATGGACGGACTCAATTGACGAGCATTTAAAACTCTGTGTTCAATTGTACAGCATCCATATATAAATCTAAATAATAAGGAAATAGTTACATTTTTCGACCCACACCTACTTGAGTACTTCCGAAACTTGTTTATTAAATGTGACATTGACATGACTACACTCATTTCTTCTGATGGCTTAGTTGGAAAAGGTAAGATATAATGTATAAAAGAAAAAGAATTCTGTCTGAAATATTTTCTTGTTTCGTACTTTTTAGATCACTTTTATTTTTCAGTAGTGGCTTTTATAACGTAGTGACGTGCAATGGTGTTTTTTTTTTTACGTATCAATTGTAGATAATATGGAGTGGGACGATGAAAATGTAATAAACCTATATCGTTTTAGAGAAATGTTATGGAACCCAAAGCACATCGACCACAAAAAGCGACCAAAGCGTTACGACGCTCTCAACGAAATAGCTACCGAATTGTCTACCAATATTTCGGAAATAGAGAGAAAAATAAAAAAACATAACAAGCCACTATTTCCGGGAGAAAAAACGAGTAGATACTTCAAAAATGCCCGGTGCGGGCGCCGAAGATATTTACCATAGCAAATGGTTTGCTTACAAGTTATTAAACTTTCTATGCAATAAAAATAAGCCTACTGCAGTAATTGAACCAGTAAGTAATTATTTATGTTTATTAGTATGGATATTGTTTTTTTTAATATACATTGAAATGTATGTGAGATTTTAAGGGGAAGTACTAGTAGATGCAGTACCGGTTTCTTCTTAAGAACCGGGACTGGATTTTCGGTACTGGACTTAGAACCGGGATTTCCCGGGAAATTCGGTAGATTCGGTACTTACGTACAAATGTCGCTATTAATTTATTTTATGAAGGGCACGTGTGCGTGCACACTAAACATAATTATCTAAATCTGTTGAAAAATTAACAAATGTGGGTTGGTGTAGTTAATAAAACTATGTATTATTCGTAAATCTATAATTGACAATAATCATCAGAACACAATCACAACCGAATTTAAATGCTTTTTTGAGATCAAATTAGGAAAAATTATCAAATTGAACTTAAATTCGAGGTATATTTTGAATTAGAAATAAGCCTTTTTCGTCACGTAATCACTTTATTTTTTCCACTATAGAATAAGTATTTTACGTCACATAATCACTTTGTTCCTTCCACTATAAGTATCATTAAACAAACATTAGCAAAACAAAACTATAATGCTTTTTCGAGACCAAATAACATAAAAATATAAAATACAACAAAAGGAGATTGCTCAAAATCAAAACCGCTTTAAAGCAATAGAGTATGGCCTTCAAAATATAATCAAATTATAAAATAATTTATGAACTTTTCTGAGTTCACTTGATCGAAATCGTATGTGGGGTTGATGTAGTTAATAAGTTTGTGAGTGTATAGATAAGTATAGATGCTGAACATCCAGATTTGGTCTGTCCTTCTGCTGCAGAGGGCTTTAACCCTGTATTCAATTGTTTTGTCCAGGCACACCAGTTCTTCATCCTGCCATGGTGGCGGCAGGTGCTGTGGACGGTGCTGACCGCAGGCATGGTGGTCGTGGCCACAGTGGGTAACATCGCCATTATATACATAGAAACAAGAAAAAAACGTATGAAAAGATTTACTAATTACTTCCAAGGTAAGTACCGCACCGTATAATTACTTACGTCCTCATTAATAAATTAATCTTACATGGGGACTGCACTTGAATATCAAATTCACACTAATATTATACAGGCGAAAGTTTGTGAGTGTATAGATAAGTATAGATGCTGAACATCCAGATTTGGTCTGTCCTTCTGCTGCAGAGGGCTTTAACCCTGTATTTAATTGTTTTGTCCAGGCACACCAGTTCTTCATCCTGCCATGGTGGCGGCAGGTGCTGTGGACGGTGCTGACCGCAGGCATGGTGGTCGTGGCCACAGTGGGTAACATCGCCATTATATACATAGAAACAAGAAAAAAACGTATGAAAAGATTTACTAATTACTTCCAAGGTAAGTATCGCAACGTATAATTACTTACGTCCTCATTAATAAATTAATCTTACATGGGGACTGCACGTTTGTGTGTGTGTGTTTATATGTTTGTTACTTCTTCACGCTCAAATAGCTGGACCAATTTTGATAAAATTTTGTACGGAGGTAGCTGACGCTCTGGACTAACATATAGGCTACTTTTTATCCCGATATTCCCACGGGATCGACATTTACGCGGGTAAAACCGCGGGGCGCAGCTAGTACACAACCTGACGTAGAAGACTTTTCAGCAAAAAACAGGAGCAAGTGCGTTGATGTTCCACAACTGTCATATAATATCAAGGCAGAAGAAAGTCTACAGGTTTGTAACTATAGGTGCTTTTAAATTAAAGTTATGTGATTTCGGATTCACTTCTGAAATACCTAATTTCCATGTTTCACATGATATTTTCACAGATTTCTAATTGATTTGCCATGATTTCTGATAGATTATGCCCTCAGAGAGGTACCACACGATCGAAGTCGGTGGCTTTTTAAACTTTTTGTTGTTTATTTTTTTAATTATTTCAATAAATAATATTTTCCGAATAATAAGCAGAATGCTTCTTCAACAAAAATGCCTGAAGGTGGAGAACAAGTAATGATGGTAAGTTACAAATACAGGTGTTAAGAAAACTAGTGATGGGTCGTTGAAGGTTTTTCCGTCAACGAAACGTTAACGTTGAATTGCGTTTGTCAACTAGTTGATCAACTAGTTAAT
Source organism: Amphipoea lucens (assembly GCA_947508005.1). NCBI lineage: Eukaryota > Metazoa > Arthropoda > Insecta > Lepidoptera > Noctuidae > Amphipoea > Amphipoea lucens. Next base: position 11,820,098 of record OX382375.1, read on the forward strand.
TTCGTCAACGAGTTAACGTGTTACGAACGTCAACTTGCATGAACGATAAACGCCTTAACGCTTTTATTAACGTACGCTGTTAATTTACGAACAATTTGATGCAATTTACCGAATGAAATTGGATAACATTTTATGATGACTTTACCTACTACCTACCTAGGTTTCTAGATGATCTTCCCTTCATACTTTTTTCAAGCTTAGGACTGACTGATTAATTTGCTATAAAACACAAATTTCAGGCGTAGATAATTTAATGTCATCGTTTACTTTCTTTTAAAAATAATGATCAAATTACTAAATAAATATCAAATCTTTTATTCGTTATTTAGAGTTCAAATTATTGTCATGACTATCGCGTCGTAGCGGGAGTTTTGTAAATATAAATACAATTTACGTACGTTGAAAATAACAAAACGTTGAGTTCATATTCTCGTTTCGTTAAACGAGTTGAATTCATAAACGTCGTTGTCTCGTAACTCGTTGACGAATTCAACGAGTTGATTTGTTTATGGTCAACGTTAATCCCGTTGAAGAGACATCAACGTTGATTCAACTAGTTCGTTGATTCAACGCCCATCACTAAAGAAAACGCTCTGTTTTATAATTAGGTATGGTTTGAGGACTATTGTGTCTCTAGTTTGGGCAAATCGTATAATGTGTGGCGGAGGGAATCGTAAACTCGATAAATACCTACAGGAGCCGCTTTTAAAGCGTATAGAAGACTCCTTAAAATGGTGGCACGCTCGGAAGAACATATCAAGGGTGTCTCAGAATGTTTTTCGTTTTTGAATTGATCAATACGCGCCACCCGCATGTAGCAGGGGGAGGGGAGTGGTCTCAAATGCTTGGCCGGCTTGTTAAGTTTAGTAGCCATGAATCGTTTCACGGGACCGCAGCGCGCGTTTTGCGTGCGAGCGTTTTATAAAAACAACGATTCCTACACTATTGTTCGTCGTCTCTACTTGGCACATGTTTTAAGCTTGTTAAATTAAAATGTATCCTCATTTTAATTTAACAAGCTTAAAACATGTGCCAAGTGCCAATTTAATTAAGCATTGGGTGTGCAAGTTTGAAGAGACTGGGAATACAATGCCGGACAAATCGTCTGGGCGCAAAAGGACATCAAGAACGAGCATGAACGTCGACGGCGTTCGCCAGTCTGTTATGGACGACCCACGACAGTCGTTGAGATTGCGCGCAGCTTCTCTTAATTTGAACAAATCTACGGTTCATCGCATTATTTCGAAAGACTTACATTTTTCACCCCTATAAAATTGTTATTGTTCAAGAAATGTAGCCTGATGATCCTGATAAACGAGTCGAATTCTGCAGGACAATGAAAAACCTTTTTAGGAGTTTCAATAACATCTGGTTCTCCGACGAATCGAATTTTCACATCAACGGTCACGTGAATAAACAAAATTGCAGATACTGGGATTCCGAGAATCCGCTAGAACTGCATCAGAAGCCCTTGCACTCGCCAAAAGTTGTTGTTTGGGCTGCCATATCAAGTCAAGGAATTCGAACTCAGACCATTATGACTCATTAGCTGCTCTTCACGATTTATTCCCTGGAAGAGTATTAAGTCGCCGAAGAGACATCAAGTGGCCACCGAGGAGCCCTGATTTAACGCCTGCTGATTTTTTCCTATGGGGCTACCTAAAAAGTAAAGTTTACAATCCATTGCCACCCAACCTGAATGTTTTGAAGCAAAGAATCACTGAAGAAATCAACTCTATTCCAAGAGCGATACTCCAGCGAGTGATTGAAAATTTTAGCTCCAGGTTAAATGAGTGTGAACAAGTGAATGGTGCGCATTTGCAAACGGTTGTTTTTCGTAAATAAACTTCAAGAACTGCTCTTTAATAAAAAAATAAATAAAACGAGTTTTGATTGATATTGTTGTTTTTTATTTAACATCTAAAAACGAAAACCATTCTGAGACACCCTTTATTATATCCTCTGTTATTTAATTACGTTATGAAAAGGCACAATCTCGTAGCTACGTCAGTTTCTTGCGAGAGAATATTTTCGAAAGCAGGCTATACGTTGAATGAACGTAGAAGACGATTGACGACAAAAAAAGTGTCGCAACTCCTATTCAGTTGCAACTCTGACATTTGAATAAGTATGTGTAAAAAACGATATGTAAGGTAGGTTCGGGTAATAAGGCCTGTCGGGTAATAAGGCTTAAGCAATAAAAATACAGTTTAAAATTCTTTGAATCGCTCAAGGTCACAAACAGGTAGCTAACACTCAAAGATGGCACCTCAAACGTGTCGCGAGTCGCGAGCGCGACACGATGGCTTGCGCGATGTCGCCAGTAGGCATGTGACAATATACGTAAAAAATCGATTATTAATTAATAATAATTAAATTCTTTGATGCCCTATAATGATTGTTTATTTTTTCATATAATTGTACATATTATTATATGTAGTTTATATTTTAGCTTATATTATGTAATTATTAATTAATCGATTATTTTGCCTGGTAATAAAATCGATTAAAAAATAATCGAATTTTTAAAGAAAAATAATCGATTTTTATTAAAATAATAGATTTTTTTCCTTTTTTCCTTATGTGCATCAAGAGCTACGAGCTGTGCGAAGCTAGAACAGGTTATTTATTGACAATTGCCATTTATTCCGGAAAGAAAGGTACAAACTCGGTAAACCAAGCTATACATGGATTTACAGGAGCCTCAAGTAAGATCGTTATACAGCTAATGAATGAGTATATCTAGTAATGGATAATTTTTATAATAGTGTGACTTACTAGATTTCGAAAAGAGCAGTGTGGTACTGATGTACTTGGTACGCTAAAACGGCGGCGAAAAGACACTACTCCTGACATAAAAGCTCTAGTTGAACGACGTATAAAGAAGGATGAAATAGTCGCTCGACATTGCTCAAACATTACTGTCTTGTCGTGGAAGGATGTCAAATTAGATATCTACTTATCATAATGCTGATGCGGCACCAGGGCAGCGAGCAGGTGTAGCGTGCAATAAGCTGCTTACGGTCCATAGTTACAATAAGTACATGGGTGGGGACCACCCCACCCATTCTGTAAAAAAATTTAATGGTGTTCATAAAACCATTTAAAGGACCAGAAACTATCCATGTACTTGGTCGTTAGAAGCAATCAATGGCCGCCTTAAAAGGGATTTTAAAATGTTTCGGCACCGCACATTTAATCGCGACTTGCCACACATTTTTGACGATTTTAAAATAGCAGGTGCAATAATAAACTGCTTCCAACAGCCATTTGATGATAGTCAATACACGGAAGAGTTCATCGAAACTATTAACCGCAAAGTGCATAAACCAAATCTATTAGCAGATTTTGTAGAACAGAATAACCTGAATCAAAGAAGAGTGGCTTTCATAAGACTAAATGCAAACAGCGAAGAAGTAAGTGACTTCCCAAGTTTAACGTATGAAGATTTGATCATGCTATCCATTGGTACGTACCACCCCAGAATCGCACGCTCTTGAACATATAAACGAAACAGGTGTATATGATATTGACATATACAGACATCCAGAAAGAATTAATATTATAGAGCAGTGGTGGCCCAGTGGTATCAGCCGCGACTTACAAGTTGTAGGTCGTAGGTTCGAACCCCGACAGGCGCTTTACTTTGTGTAAATTATTTCATCACCACTGCTCTCAAAACGGTGAAGGAAAACATCGTGAGGAAACCGGCATGTCCTAGAACCAAAAATTCGAAGACATGTGACATCCACCAACCCGCACTGGGCCCGCGTGGTGGATTACGGCCCACTCCCTCTCACAGAGAGGAGGCCTGTGTCCCAGCAGTAGGAACGTTATAGGCTGATTATGTATGTATGTATGTATGATATACAAAATAACGTTCTGTTGAGATGCAGGATTCAATCACGGCATATCCGAAGAAAGGAGTACCACTCCTATGTGCTTTATAATAGATGAAATGATGGAAGGAATGCCGTGGTTGAATACTATTGTTCTTGTATACATGGGCGCAGGACATTGGGGGTATGCGCCCATGTTATGAGTGTAATATTTTATTTGGGCTGGATGCGGAACCAGCCCGAAGAAATGAACCACCATGGTTTTTTTAGCCATGTTTTAAAGGATTTAAAAAATTAATAAATGAATGTTGAGAAAATGACGTGACGAACTGTGAGTTATGCTCGCCATTTATTGTACATGTCCTGTTCGAATTCGTTGTAACGTTTACATACATACGTAATAAACAATGGAAAAATTTTTTTTGAAGTGTAAACTTCTTTAGCGGCGTTGCATACTTTTAGTGATGGGTAAAAAATGTCAAACTCGCGTCAGGACATCGCGTCAGGACACGTGACCGTCAGGAGAGATTTCCCCCCCCTCTCTTACTACGGCGGCGCCAACCGAAGTGAAGTGACACACGGACACAATGGATGGATAGATGGATAGATGGATGGTGATGGAAGTGGAAGTGGAAGTCGAAGTGGAAGTCGAAGTGGAAGTGGAAGCCGAAGTCGTAGTGGAAGTCGAAGTGGAAGTGGAAGCCGAAGTCGTAGTGGAAGTCGAAGTCGAAGTGGAAGTCGAAGTGGATGTCGAAGTGGAAGTCGAAGTCGAAGTCGAAGTGGAAGTCGAAGTGGAACTCGAAGTGGAAGTCGAAGTGGAAGTCGAAGTGGAAGTCGAAGTGGAAGTCAAAGTGGAAGTCAAAGTCGAAGTGGAAGTGGAAGTCGAAGTCAAAGTGGAAGTGGAAGCCGAAGTCGAAGTGGAAGCCGAAGTCGAAGTGGAAGCCGAAGTCGAAGTCGAAGTGGAAGTCGAAGTGGAAGTCGAAGTGGATGTCGAAGTGGAAGTCGAAGTGGAAGTCGAAGTGGAAGTCGAAGAGGAAGTCGAAGTGGAAGTCGAAGTGGAAGTCGAAGTGGAAGTCGAAGTGGAAGTCGAAGTGGAAGTCGAAGTGGAAGTCGAAGAGGAAGTCGAAGTGGATGTCGAAGTGGAAGTCGAAGTGGAAGTCGAAGTGGAAGTCGAAGAGGAAGTCGAAGTGGAAGTCGAAGTGGCAGTCGAAGTGGAAGTCGAAGTGGAAGTCTAAGTCGAAGTGGAAGTCGAAGTGGAAGTCAAAGTGGAAGTCGAAGTGGAAGTCGAAGTGGAAGTCGAAGTGGAAGTCGAAGTGGAAGTCGAAGTGGAAGTCGAAGTGGAAGTGGAAGTGGATGGATGGATGGATGGACAGCTGATGGCTCGACCGTCTGTGTAGTAGCCACACTGTTGTGTATTCGTAAAATTCGTGTATATAAAGTGTTTAAAATATGGAAATTGAACAAAGTGCATCTATTAATGAAAAAAGTGACGCAGAAATAGTGAAAAAAAAATGAGTTATATTAATTAAATTAATAATTGATTTATTTCAACGTTAATATTCAAGTTTTCACTTCTGCCGGCACTCCCGGAGTGCAACCCGTCTTTTTTTTTCTTTGTATCCTTATAATTCCCAGTCCACTCATTTTTTAAACTAAATCAAGCTCAAGCAAGAATAATATGATCATTCGTAGAGGTCGCTAGCTAACCACATATTGCAATCAACTTATTAAAATACATTGAAATGAGTAGATTATGTCAATAATAAATTACAATAAAATTAAACCGAATTGACTACAACTCTCAACTAAAAAAAAACAAGAATAAAAAAAATAAATAAAAACAATTATATGAACTCATATAACCCTGTCAGTAAGCTAATTCTGGAGAAAGAACATAAACATTGTCTTGAGTTAGTCAGGGCGACCATTTTTTGATTCATCATTTTTGATTCTTATCGTTTAAGTAGTCGTTGATGGAATATACTATGCTTTTGAACAAAGGTTGGATTAATAGGTTGATAATGGTTGGATAAATTTCAGTAGCTAAAACTGATTGCAAGCTGCTGTAATAAATGCAATTCAATTTGCTTTCATTGCAAGATAAAAGGGTTTAAGACTAGCTAATAAATTGAATGCTAGCCACGTTAATTTCTTTGGCAAAAAAATGAATGTAAAATTGGCAGCGCTAACATAGAGTTCGTCAGTAGCTGATGCCATTGATTTTTTAAGAGTTACAGGTAATGAAAAATTCCAGAACAGTCGGGCAACAACCGAATACATTAGAATAGTAATAGAGCTTTTGATGTATTAAATGCCAAATCTCCTTTAGGTGCAGGATTCAAGTCGCCATTGCGGCTTAGGAACAAAGATTTTTGGATGGGTATTTTAAAGGACCCCCGAGAATATTTGGAAACACTTAGTGTTGATAATCAAAACATTTTTTCACACCGGCGAAAAATGGCAGCTTTCGGCTTAATTGTCGATATGTTGCAGGTTTATGACGAAATCAGGTTTTTCATCAAAAACCTAGGCTTTTGATCAAGAACCGGAAGAAGACAAAATTATTACTTTATATTATCATAAACCTAAGAAAATCCAGTTTTTTTTATCAAAAACCTGAACTTGTTAAGGTTTATGATATAAGTTCTTGACGCGATCGAATGGAAGATTTCGATTAACAGGGATTTACCGCGGACCCCGTCGAGCTTCACCTGCACTTGCGTGCACCTCAGTTCCTCAGTCTCAAATCACTACGCAAGGGGCAACTCGTGAAATGTATGTAAAATTATTAGATAACAGTTTTCTTTTATTTCAAACTAGCTTCAGCCCGCGACTTCGTTCGCGTGAAACTTCTTGTTTCCCCCGAGCCACCCCGTCGTATCGCATCACTCGCTCGCGCTATCACTTAACGTTCTTTTTGACTTTTTTTTCTTTTTGCTCGGCTCCTAAGGGTCATAGCGTGATGTTAAATAGCCTATAGCCTTCTTCAAGAATTGGGCTATCAAATGCAAGAAGAATTTTTCAAATCCGACTAGCAGTTCCAGAGATTACCCTCTACATACAAACTTACAAACAAATTTTACCACTTTATAATATTAGTACAGATTATTTTTAACATTTCTTGATGCAACCTCAGTTAGTGGAGGACCAATATGGATTATGTGCTAAATGTCAAATCATATCAAATCAAATCATTTATTTTGTCAACATGGGTAGGAGTATAAATGTTATGTTTTGATAATGTTCTCCATGCTCTGTCGTCACATAGGCATGCAACACATAAATTACACCCAAAATACCATGCTGAATAACAATAAATACTTATTACAAAACTATTAAATTGGAAAATCTTTTTAACCATTTTTTTTTTACTTAACACACACACATCACACATTTTTTTAATTGTATTTAAAATTATAACAAATAAATAATTGTTTGTTGTCTCTTGTTTTATTTATCTAAAGAAATAGCAACCGACATTGTTTTTATCATAAAACTAATCCAGTCTAGGTTTTTGATCAATAAAACTGGATTTTCTCAGGTTTATGATAACATAAAGTAATAATTTTGTCTTCTCCCGGTTCTTGATCAATGGCCTAGGTTTTTGATCAAAAACCTGATTTTGTCATTGTTATATAGGAAACCTACAGAGGTGTTAATACAAAGACGGAATGATTCGCACTGTTGTAATCGACGCTTGCGCCTAGTATGTGTCGCAGCCACATCTACTTATGGCTATGTACATACATAACAGTCATAAACCTGCGACAGATACATATAGTACACAAAATTTTGCATTGGACCTTTTAGAACCAGAAAGGAATAATTTAAATTATTTCTTGCTATATAAATTTTCACAGGACCAATTAGAAATGTTTTTTTCATGTGTACGTGCGCTAGCGATGGGCGAATCGAGTTGACTGATTCGAATAACTCGAATCAGAGTCTAAACGAGTTGATTCGAATCGAGTTCATTCGCAACTCGAATCAACTCGCGTACTAACTCTCTGGGGCAAGTGAGCGCATAACGAATGCGAGTGACGCGAGTTATGCGAGTGAAAGACTTGCGAGTCACCGATTTGCCAGGCCAACTCGAAACCGTAACTCGACTCGACGAATATTCATTTTGTTTTGATTCGTAATTTCGTATTCGTATCGTTCGTTCGCGTCTCCCGCTGGTCGCCCCGCGCCCGTCGCCGTCGGTCGGTACACCTCGGATCGGTTCGGGCCGCCATCGCCACGTCGGCGCTCGAGTAAGGTGTGAGAGAGAAAGCAAGTATATTTAATGCATTAAAGTGAATAAGAGAATAAAACTGCCAATATTACTAGGAAAACTAGTGATGTGGCGACTGCACTACACTAGCGCACGTTAGGATTTGGTTTTTACCAAGTTTTGGTTTGGTTTTTTTTTTTCGCAATTAATACATCTTTCTAAGTTAGATTTCTACCGTTAAGAACAAATCTCGTATGGAAAAGTGTTGATGGTAGAAATCTAACTTAAAGAGATATATAAATGATTCTAATGACTATAATTCTGTAAATACATGTCTATTATAGTCGCAAATCATATTTTGATCAAGATACAACCTGACACTGACCTGAAAATTGCAAAAAACGTAAGAAAAATTGAATTTCGCGGGCTACAACTACCCATTCACCTTAAATCGCATAATTGTGTGTCAGCAATACAGCGCTGCGGTTCGCGAGCGCCCTTGCTAAAGAGTCGGCGACAAATACCTCGAAGTGCGGGGTGAGGTGCGGTATCTGATATGAGGGCAAGGAAGGGAGTGTCCTTTCTGTACGTAGTACTATTAAGTATTCTGTGCTCTTACTGATAAGGAGTATGATCGCATTTGCGAAAACAAACGCGGTTGTTGAACTATTTGAGTACCTACGTACTCGAGCGTCGAGGCACGACGGAGCGAGATACTTTCAAGTATTTTCTATCTGCATAGAAAACTGATCCATAACTTCATACAGATAAGAAATACAAACGCGTATTCAAAAGCCCCGTTGGAAGTAAAACTACTTGCATAGGAAATTGATCAATGACTTCGAATAAATAAGGAGCAAAATTGCGTTTACAAATAAATACTTGCAAACCATTAAGGTAGAAAAAACTTTTTAAGAAAAAAAAAACCGACTTCCAAAAAAAACTTTATAAAGTGAAAAATAACTTTAATTTCGGAAGTCGGTGTCTTTGGATATTTATTTTAGTTTTTTGCCACCGACTTCCGGAATTAAAGATATTTTTCACTTTGTAGTGTTTTTTTTAAAGTCGGTTTTTTTTTTCTTAAAAAGTTTTTATTTCTCGCTTTTTAGTGGGTCTGCTTATAATTTATCTAAGTTACAATAGCCTAGTGATCATCGCCTTTTACAAACAAAATATTGCTTTTCCCGATACAGGGAAGTTAATTGTTGAGGAGTTCTCCAGATCCACCATCAGCTCCGTATCACCATTCACATTGTGACGAGCATAAATTGTTTAGCAACCATATTAAAGTAATCGAATCGCAACCCGTGAAATACTTAGATATTATTGAGTAGTTCCGGTGGCCATCTGTGGTCTTCATCATCAGTTCCACATCACCAAATAGTGCTTTCCGAGAGCAAATGCACAAGTTACTATAAAAAATACCCAAATCGCTATAGGTGTGCCTATAATATTTGAAGAGTTCCTTCGATTTCTCCAGGATCCCATCATCAAATCCTGCCCTGATGTTTTTAGACTAGATGCTGATAATCCTGGCTGCAGCATCAGGCCAGACTTGTCAACATTGCATTGAACTTAAAATTTAGTCCTGTTTAAAATGAGCCCAAACACGACTACGGTGCTGTAATTTCAAGGTTGGTACTTTTTCTAATGCTCCTGGCTTCAGCATCAGGTCTTTATGTACTTCGGTGTTCCTCATTAACAGTACGTTTATCCACACATCGAGCCCTTTTCAATGAGCCTTAACACGATATATCTGCTGTTAGTTGTCGAGGAGTTAGGTACTCTGCAGACTATCCTGACTGCAGCATCAGGTCATGACTTGATGATCATGAGACCAAATGTGGCAAATGCCCTATCAAACATCAAAACAATTGACTAAAACAGTCCTTGCCTGTTCGAGGAACTTCTTACTGTTAAGGAGTTGTAACTTCCATCATCAGACCAGCTACCTGAGATGGTGACAACCATACGCAAATACACAAGATACTTCGTAAAATATGCGAAAAACAATAAGTGAGCCTATAAAATTTAAAGGTAGCCCTCGATTACTCTAAGATCCCATCATCAGATCCTAACTTGGTGACAGTGGGACCACCTCAAAACTATCTACTTTGGAACAAAAAAAGAATTTTGAAGATCCGTCGACAATTGGCGGAGTATTCGATGAACAAACATACAAAAAAAAAACATATAAACAGCCGAACATAGTACCTCCTCCTTTTTGTGAAGTCGGTAAAAAATACTTGCATACGAAATTGTTCCAAAAGGAGCATGATCGCATTTGCGAAAACTAACGCGGTTGAGTACCTACGTATTTGAGCGAGTAGCCGTATAAGATACACACATCAAAAGTGTCTAGGGATCAACATATATTTTTGCAATAACTTTTCTCCTGATTGATATTAATTAAAATTTTCTTTAAGGATTCATCAAATAAAGTGTTTTCGTTTGTCACAGTAACGATAAACCAAGTCACCTTTGCATTAATAAAGAAATTTGCCATTTTCCTAATAAAGGGATTTTTGACATTTGAACCACTAACACAAAAGTTCGAAAAAAAGACTGAAATAACAGTTTTCTTTAAAATTTTATTGGGCAACTTAAACAATTAATAATCCGTGTTTCTACCGCGAACACTAACAACACAAGAACATCGGTTTGGCATACTCAAAATGAGTTCATCCAAATCACGCTGTGGAATGGCCGCCCATGTTCGTTGCAACAACAAAAAAAGGTCTTCTTGCGACTGGATACCCTCCATATTCGGCAGAGCTCTTCTCTGTAGTATATCCCATGCATGCTCAATCGGGTTCAAGTCTGGCGACTGAGCAGGCCAGGGCAGGACATTGATGTTAGCTGCGGCGAGAGTCTGTCTTACAACTCTTGCGGTGTGCGGTCGTGCATTATCATGCATTAACTGAAATAAGGGCCCGATTTGCACTTGTAGAGGAACGATGACGTCTGATACAATCGTCTCAGCATAAATTTGAGCGTTGAGGTTGCCTCTGATCCAAATCAACTCAGTTCTTCCGCCGATCCAAATACCCGCCCATACCATGATGGTTCCACCACTATAAGGATGGACTTCCTGGCAGGATTTTAATCGCTGTTGGCGTCCAGGGGTTCTCCAGTGTCGTATACGTCTTGTATCCGGTCTCATACCAAAACGAGACTCATCAGAATAGCACACGAAACGCCATTGTTCTTCTGCCCAATTTCTGTGTTCAAGAGCCCATTGATATCGAATCCTACGATTGTGCATTGCTATAGGTGGTACCCGTAGCGGTTTCGGGAATGAAGGTTCACTTCATGCAAGCGGTTTCTGACTGTTTGGTCGCTAATTAAGTTCCCTGAAGAGTGATGAAGCCTCACGGCTAACATCATGGCGGTTATTGTTGGAGCTCTTCGAGTTAAGATTTGAATGTATCGGTCTTGTCTCCGTGTGGTGCAGCGATACCGTCCTCCATGGCGCTCAGCCACGGTACCAGTGCTTCGGTAACGTGTCCAAAGTCGACTGATAACACTCTGACTTGTATTCAGAGCTAAAGCCACAGTACGTTGCCGGGAACCAGCTTCTATCATTCCCACGGCTCTGAGCATTTCTTCCCTGCTTAAATGACGTCGCCGCTCCATAATAACGTTGGTTTTAATCAGTAGTAGGGAAACAGTAGCACTAATAATGTCTTCAATGCGTTGTATGTTTTTATAGGGAAAATATTGACAGCTGATTTTCATCTTTTACTCGAATTTGATTCACAGTTCCTGATTCAAATTATGAAATGCACCAAAAAGGATCCATATAAATTTATAAAATCATAAATTTATTACAAAGCCACATCTCAATCTCAAGAAATCCGCATAAAAATGCTTGATCCCTAGACACTTTTGATGTGTGTACTTAATAGTCTTGCAAGTATTTTGAGTCGGTACCCGGTGTGCGTACTTGGAAGCAAATACCTGGTGTAAAAACCCGGTCGCATATTTATGCGACCGGGACCGGGTTTTTACACCAGAGGTATTTCCAGCTATTTTTTACGTACCTTCCCTACTCGCGATCACACGTTTTCGTAACGCATTCGCCAGTTTACTCCCCAAGTCAAGCGCGCCTAAAGAAGTTTCACTTCAAAAATATATGACTTTGAATAATAGTGTAAAAGATGGTTATGTTGAGAAAATATAGGAAAACAAATAAAAGTATAATAGATGTTTATTGCTACTGACATTATGAAGTTGAATGATTCGGAATTATGAACATTAGAGACAGAGTAGTTAGGAATTGTGATTGTTAGGATGAAAAATGTTAGGAAGAACATTTTCGGATTTCCAATTATCGGAGTTGAAAATTTAGGTGAACTTTGGCGCACCCGGTCAAATACGGCTAACAAAGATGAGAATATGAAAAGTCCAAGTTTCGAAGAGGAGGACATTATAGAAGATTCTCAACCATTGTCACCAAGTTTACTATCCAACTTGCCGAAAAAAAGAAAGAAAACTGCTGAAAAGGCAATTCAGTGTGAAGAATGTTTCGTCAATTACAGAAGAACATCCGAATTCGAAATAGAAGTGAATGTCGATGCACTCCAACCTCCGAGATTTATCTGTGAAAGGCCTTCGGATATTAGAAACGAATATTTTGCTAGTTTGGTTGCATTTGAATTAGAAAAAAACTTTTTAACAAAAAAAAAACCGACTTCCAAAAAAACACTACAAAGGGAAAAATAACTTCAATTTCGGAAGTCGGTGTCTTTGGATCTGTATTTTAGTTTTTTGCCACCGACTTCCGAAATTGAAGTTATTTTTCCCTTTGTAGTGTTTTTTTGGAAGTCAGTTTTTTTTTTGTTAAAAAGTTTTTATTTCACGCTTTTTAGTGGGTCTGCTTATAATTTATTTCAGTTACAATAGCCTAGTGTCAACTTTCTCATCGCCTTTTACAAAATATTGCTTTTACCGATGCAGGGAAGTTAATTGTTGAAGAGTTGTCCTGGTCCACCATCAGCTCCATATCACCATTCACATTGTGACGAGCATAAATTGCTTAGCAACCATGTGAAAGTATCGAATCGCAACCCGTGCAATAGTACGCAGATATTATTGAGTAGTTCCGGTGGCCATCTGTGGTCTTCATCATCAGTTCCACTTCACCAAATGGTGCTTTCCGAGAGCAAATGCACGAGTGTTACTATAAATAATTTTGAAAGAATTTTCTTTTAACTCCAAGCCGTTGAGGAGTTGTACCTTCCATCATCAGTTCATCCACCTGAGATGATGATTATCAGATGCAAATACTTAAACAGCTTTAGAAAATATATGGAAATGGTACTATGTGCCTATAAAATTTGAAGGTTGCCCTCGATTTCCCTGGGATCCCATCATCAGATCCTGACCTGATGATCATGCAACCACTTGGGAAGTATACCCTTTCAAACAAAAGAAAAAATTTCCAAATCGGTCCAGGCGTCTTCGAGAAATCGGGGAACATACATAAAAAAAAAAAAGAAAGATTCCGACGAATTGAGAACCTCCTCCTTTTTTTGAAGTCGGTTAAAAAATAAGGCCTGAAGAAAGATCATATGTCTATGGGCAGATCATAAATACGATCAGGAGTTGCCGTGGCGAAAATGAATTTCCGTAACTTTCCGTATAACCTATTATAACAGATCCGTAATACAACAGTTTGCTATAAACGTGTTTATTTTATTTTATATATTATTATTATGTGTTTACCACATCCCTGAAATATCCGTATTTTCTTTGAAGCCATACGCCATTGACGCTTTCAAGCGACAAGTATTGACGTCAATTTCATTTTAGGGATGTGCTTTGTTCAATAAAAACTTTTTTCTGTGAAGTTTTAATTGTGTAAATAGTTTGGTAATTTGATTATATCATGTATGTAAGTTAATTAATGCTACTATTGTAACATTTATTTGATAAAGAACAATGTCAGATTTCGGCTCACACAACTTTTAAAACTAAATTCACACGGACACGAAGTTTTTACCTACAACAATTTAAATATAAAATTCCAACTTCTAAAAAAATATTTATTTCTTTTCGAGAACTGTTCGAAAACAAAATCATTTTAATAAGTAATCATTTTACTAATCATGTTATTGAATTCCAGGTTTTACTTTTTTTTAAATAAAAGTGTCAGGTAGTTACCTATTCTAGCACCTGTAATCGATTATTTTAAATAAATAAAGCTATTTACTCTTTAGTTTTTATTTACCACCTCACAATTGTCTTTTATTATTATTATTTTTTATCTAAATAATACGTTCGTCGTGTTTATTAAAATACATTTATAATTTTTTAAAGAATATTTGAACGAAATTTAAGAAATCGATTTTCCTGATCTGTATTCGATAACTTATTAAAAAAAAAAAAACTAGCAGTTCTGTCAAAATCGCGCGCGCCAGTTCAAACATGTTGTTGTTGTCGGTGTTTTTCTATGTGATTGTGTACGTTTTGTTCCTTCTCGAATTCATCTGCGTTTGCTTTATAGACTTATTGTGTTATATTCATACCACACTGTACAGGAACGGGAGGCAGGTGCTCTTCAATGATTGATTTATTGATTTGATTTCGGTTTATTTTAATTCGTCTTTTTACAAGCAGTGTGTATTAGGGAGTCATCATATTTTTGAACAATGAACCTATATAACATTAAATGGGAACAACGCGTGCCGTGATTGGTCGCCCATGTTGGCGAGTCCTCATTCGTAGATATAAAATGTGATGTCCCGGTGCGTCGATAGATGGCGTTAGTAGTCGCGCCAACATGCCGGCCGCCTTGGAAGCTCCAGCTTCCAATAAAATTATGTATCTACGTTGCCGCTTGATTGGAGACGCCGCAGGCTGCATTCATAGTGTCGTCCTCTGCTGACGATACAGGTAGAGGGCAGATTTTGGAGAACGCCCGTTGTACAGGCCCCGTAGCAGTCTGGATGGTGGCGACACGCGACACGCCGTCCTTTCCTGGGAAAATATGGGTAACTCTGCCCATACGCCATTTTAGAGGTGGTAAATTATCCTCCTTAATGACGACGAGCGTGTTTAAAGCTATGTCTTGACTATTTGTCTTCCACTTCGTCCTTATCTGAAGTTCAGCAACATACTCTTGTGACCAGCGTTTCCAGAAGTGCTGTTTTATTTGTTCCACTCTTTGAAACCGTGTCAAGCTGTGAGTCCGTGCTTCGGTGAGGTCTCTGCAGGCTGGTGCGGTGAGTGGCCGGCCGATGAGGAAATGAGCTGGGCTTAGTGGACGAAGGTCATGTGGATCTGAGGACATAGGAGTCATAGGACGGGAGTTCAGGACTGCCTCGATCTGTGCCAACACAGTGCTGAACTCCTCGTACGTCAAATTAGCGGTACCCACGACACGCTTAAGGTGGAACTTGCAGGATTTTACTCCTGCTTCCCATAATCCCCCGAAATGAGGAGCATAAGGGGGAATAAATTTAAATTCAATATTGTCAGTTGATAATGTATCAATTATTTGCTGTGAATTTTCTTCTAACATTTTATTAATTTCTTTCATGGCTCCAATGAAAGTTTTACCGTTGTCAGAGAAAATTTGAGCTGGTTTACCCCGTCGTGAGATAAACCTTTTAAGCGCTAGTATAAATTCTTGAGCAGCTAACGTACTGACAAGTTCTAGGTGAATGGCCCGAGTAACAAAACAAACGAATATGCAAATATAGCCCTTTTCGAGTTTGGCTCCCCTTCCTTTGCGATTTAGTACGGCTATGGGCCCAGCATAATCTACTCCACATCGAATGAATGGGAAACCAGGTTCTATTCGTTGAGACGGAAGATCGCCCATAATTGGCGTTAGGGTTTTACCTTTCATTCGAGTGCAGCGGACACATTGGTGGACAACCCTTCTGGCTAGGTTTCTACCCCCTAACGGCCACCAATTCTCACGTACGGTAGCCAATAACAACTGGGGA
Organism: Amphipoea lucens; assembly: GCA_947508005.1. Lineage (NCBI taxonomy): Eukaryota > Metazoa > Arthropoda > Insecta > Lepidoptera > Noctuidae > Amphipoea > Amphipoea lucens. Next base: position 11,836,105 of record OX382375.1, read on the forward strand.
CCAGCATGAAGAAGCTCTTTATGTTGATGTTGGAACAACAGCTGTGTGAAGATATGTTTACCAGATAAAAGTATCGGGTGCTTCTTCTCGTAATCAAAGTCAGGTGAGTTACTGAGACGGCCACCTACTCTAATTATATCCTTTTCATCTAGAAATATATTTAGTCTAGAAATCGAACCTGAAGTTTTCAATGGCAAGTTACGATTTAAATTATCATATTCCTTGGGAAACAATTCGCGTTGAGCGAGGCGCGCTAACGACTGTAATGAGTCATTCAATTCAACTACTGATAACGGCCCCTGTGTACGATCTTTCTTAGGTGTGCGTAAGTTGTGTATGTATCGCAACAGGTAAGCGCCGGCTCTCAACATACGCTGATAAGAACGAAACCTTTCAAAATTAATGACCTTGTTCTGTGTTACATCACAAACCATAACGGTTGTCGTTTGTGATTTCAGTTCTGGTAAGTCGGAGTGAGTAGTCGCAGATTGCTGTGACCATGACGACTCAGAGGTTTTTAAGAACTCAGGTCCGCTCCACCACAGATTACTGTCAATGAGTACATCAAGGCTAAGACCGCGCGAGACCAAATCCGCTGGGTTGTTTTTGGTGCCTACATGTAACCATAACGCGTTACTTGTTATTTCATTAATCTCGACTGTTCTATTTTGGACAAATGTCTTTAACGAATGTGGCGACATTCTTAACCAACCAAGGACAATAGTTGAGTCTGTCCAAAAGTAAACTTTGTGGAAATTAACACGCAAGGACTCGATAATTTTCCTATATAATCGTGCTCCTATTAAAGCCCCACACAACTCTAGTCGAGGTATACTGACGGGTTTAATTGGTGCAACTTTACTTTTCGCACATAACAATCTAATAGTCACGGGTGAGTCATCAGAGTAGGTGCGAACATAGGCGCACGCCCCATACGCACTCTGCGACGCGTCTGTGAATACGTGTAATTCTATGAACTTTGTATATGCACTCATAACATGACGCGGTATACGTAATTTATGTAAATATTGAAGTGTGTCAATAAATTTTTCCCAGGACAATGCAACATCACTGGGAACGGGATCGTCCCAATTTATCTTGCACAACCACAATTTTTGCATCAATATTTTAGCTACGACGACAACCGGCGTTAAAATGCCTAAAGGGTCGTATATTTGTGCAATTATCGACAACATGGTACGTTTACTTAGTATAGTCGGTCTAACTACTTGTGTGGTGAAATGAAGTTCATCACCTTTGTTATACCAACCCAATCCTAACGTCTTACTTTGGCAATGTTCACCTAATGATAATCCTCTAGATATTTCGTGATCACTGATGTCAACGTTAAACAACCACTTCCGCAAAGGTAAACAAGCCGAGTTTAGAGTATTTCTTAACTTTTCACAGATACCTAGTAACTTATTTAAATCGTTGTCACCGAGGATGACGTCATCAACGAAAAAATCATCCCGGATCACTCCCGAAACTTGATCATCCTTACATTCCAACGCGAGCTGACGCAAACATCTCATACTAAGGTATGGCGCAGACGCGGTGCCATAGGTAACTGTGTTAAGGCGATATACACATATTGGGTCCGACGGAAGTTTACGCCATAAGATCAATTGTAAATCTCGTTGGTCTGGTTGTACAAGAAAATTCCGAAACATTTTCTCAACGTCTGCACACCCGACGTATTTATATTGTCTAAAGCGTAGTAGTATGCTAAATATGTCATTCTGAAGTGGTGGACCAATATGTTGAATATCGTTCAACGACTTCCCGGACGACGTTGCTGCGCTTGCATCGAAAACAGTGCGCAGTTTAGTCGTACTGCTATTTTCATTAATAACGCCGTGATGCGGCAAAAAATAGTGAGGTGACTCATAAGTTTCAACGCGACTCATATGACCGAGTCTTTCATATTCTTCCATGAAATCTAAGTATTTTTCCCTAAATTGTGGCAAACGAGCGAATTTTCGTTCTAACGACAACAAACGTTTTTCAGCCGCTGTATAACTGTCTCCGAGTACCTCAGCTGATTCCTTTAAAGGAATGCGTACGGAAAACCTACCATCTTCCATACGTTTTGTCGTTTTAACAAAAATATCTTCGCACGCACGTTCGTCAGCACTAAGGACATTTTTAACGTTATTGTTTATCTCTTCGAGTTCCCAAAACATTTTCAACTGTGTGTCAATTGTTTGGGAGAAATTACATTGCACACCTTTAACTTGAAGCGTGTTATTATGTAAAGGTCCCGACACTATCCAACCCAACTTTGTGTTCTGTAAATAAGGTCCTTTATTCAACTTAATTTTGCCATCACACAATAATTCCCAGAACTTATCCGCGCCTATCAGTATATCGATATCTGACGGTGAGTGAAAGTTCGTATCCGCGAGTTGAATATTGTCAGGTATACACATATTATTTACATCGACACTAAATGTGGGTAACTTATTTGTAATGCATGGCAACACTAAACAATCAATGTTCATACAATACGAATTTACCCTTGAACGTATTTTTATTTTACAAATGTGGGTGGACTGCGAAATTGTTTGACCTACCCCAGCAACGTGATAAGTGGACTGTAACAACGGTGCATTTAATGTTTCACATAACGATTTCTTTATGAAACAATGTTGACTACCATTATCAAGCAGTACGCGCACAGTGTGATATTTGTTATTATAATCTGCTATATCCACTAACGCTGTGGACAGCAAAACGTTGGGTAATAACGAATATTCCTGAGTACTGTTTTGCGAATCTGAATGATTAGTCATAACGTGTAATGATGCCGAGACAGCGGAGACGTTAGCGGTGACCGGCTGTGCTGGCGCACTCGACCCGCTCACCTGTGATGCGCCGTCTACCTGCCTATCAACGTGAAGCAAACTGTTGTGTTTTCTATCACACAACCTACACTGCCTGAACTTGCATTCGTCAAGCGGGTGGGTTGTGCGTAAACAGTTGATACATAGCTTATGCATTTTAACTATATTATCCCTATCTTGGACAGACGAATTAAGAAACCTTGAACATGAATAAATCGCATGGTCACCACTACACATCGCACACATGTGGCTTTGCTTTGTCTTTGTGATCGTATTACCCTTTTTGTTATTGTTACTAACGTGCGTAGCAACATGAGTATGTGAATATTGCTTCTTAGATTGTGTTTGTTCGCTGCCTTTGTTCTCATGGGTTTTGTTATGATTCGCTTTAATCATTTCTAACACGTCGGCCCTGTCTTTAAGAAATTTAAGCAGGTCATCTAGTTTCAAGGCTGACCTTGATTCAATTAACGAACTAGCTGTACCTTTAAAATTTTCCCATTCGCGTTCAGTGGCCTGATCTAATTTGGAAACGACCATGAAAATGATTAAAGTGTCCCATGAATCCGTTGGTTCCCCTAACGTTTTAAGGGCACGCAAATTTCTCAAAACAATATCTATTAAATTCCTAATCTGGGAACCAGATTCTTTATTTAACGATGGAATTTTAAATAATGCCTTCACATGATTATGAACCAATAGCCGCGGATTATTAAATCTAGTCTCTAATAGCTCCCATGCGTGAGTATAGTTGTTAGCCGTAAATTCCAATGCACTTATAACGTGTGCCGCGTTACCGGACAGTGACGATTTTAAATAATGGAACTTTTGAACAGGATCTAAATCCTCGCGACCATGAATCATACTAACGTAAGAATTTTTAAACTCTAGCCAGCAATCGTAGGAACCGTCAAAGGAAGGTATTTTAATATCGGGTAATTTTATGCCTATCGGCCTACATGTTGAAACACTAGACTTGTCAGTTACTTCCTTATGCAATAAAAGTTTCGCAGAAGCTACAACACGATAAAATTGATCTTCAAAACGATCTCTCTCTTCCAGCTGTTTTGCAAGATCGAGATCTTCTACTACTTCCTCTTCAATTTTAGTCTGTATTTCACTATACATGTCTATCAAGGTCGAAATACTCTCTACACGTAACTTTAATTCTAATGACTGTTGATCACTCAAGGGTAAACTGAACTTTTTAACGTATTTTTCAAAGAGAGTTAATCTACCTTTTAAAACTCCTCGTTTCTTAATTAAATCTGACAATTTTGCCTCACTCATTTTGGGAATTAAGGAAATCAGGAGTACTTACAATTGCCAATTGCAGATGCGCGCGATCCACTGTGAGTGCCGTCGTGTAGATAGGTACCGCCACTTGAGCACTGAAACTGGAATAACAGCACAAAGTTAACACAAATCGAAGGATGAGATGGGGAAACGGACGGGAAGTTCAGACCTGCCACTCCTGTCGATGCCTTAACGTTGCAGTTCTTCGCTCGATACGTAAATCTTCTCTTCGTATTTTCATGCGGAGAATCTTCGAAGATTTCAAACTTTGACTCCTATTTCGGCTCGAAGGACCATTTTATGTACAGGAACGGGAGGCAGGTGCTCTTCAATGATTGATTTATTGATTTGATTTCGGTTTATTTTAATTCGTCTTTTTACAAGCAGTGTGTATTAGGGAGTCATCATATTTTTGAACAATGAACCTATATAACATTAAATGGGAACAACGCGTGCCGTGATTGGTCGCCCATGTTGGCGAGTCCTCATTCGTAGATATAAAATGTGATGTCCCGGTGCGTCGATAGATGGCGTTAGTAGTCGCGCCAACACACACATTTTGTGACAATGTACCATCAACTACGTTGTATTAATTGTGGTATAAATGTGTTATGGAACGGCATTTACTTGAATCTGACGATATCCATTCATTGTTACGGCAATGCACTTCACTTTCTGAGGTAAAGTACGATTTTTATTAATAGAATGTCAACTGTTTTAACTAAGCTAAATGTTAATTTGCAACACAACCGTATTTTGTTGGTTTTAGATTCCAAATGTCAGTGTTGTTTGTCATTACAGTTGGTTATTTATTAAACAAACAAGTAATCCAACAAGTAGCAATGCACCAACTGAATCAATTGTGCATCGAAATCTTTGTATTGGTTGCGGTCATAGATATCCGAGTTGCGGTCATTCATTGCATCGTGTAAAGTCTCACGCCTTAAATAACAGTTCAGAAAGAGAAGATGCTATCAGACGCGTGATAGAGCAACAATAACCTCCAATTTAAAATGTCTGAATAACTTCTTCTTTAGAAGTTCAGTGTAAAAGTGGATATTACAGAAAAGCTTTTCACATTAAACTACACAAAAAAACGTAAGAATTTTCACTGTCCATGACAAATTAATATTGAGCCAAAGTTACTATGGACATCTGACATTGTTCTTTAACACTTTTAAATGGAAAATCGATTGTAGTAGCAGTGATAAAGGTTTATCGATAGTTGTGAATACCCCATCACTAGCATTTGTAGGTATTTTAATAGGAAATAATTGGCTTGGCGTAGAGAGTATACTTCCTATGAGCTGCGCTTGGCGTTCAAAGGGTTAAGTATAAATCGGGTAAACAAATACCGTCGGAAGTGAACCGCGTAGGTACTCACATAACTCGCAATATCGACATAATATATGACCTATAATTTGGAATCTATGAATTATTTTTTTAAATGTTACGTAATCTAATACATTATGATGTAGGTACATACATAACAACGTATTGTATGTTCTAAGTTTATTATCTTTGTTTACGGAATGTACGATCTGTACCTACCTACTTGTGTTGCAGGTTTTTCAATGATATGACCTATTTGATTTTGTAGAGTAGGTACTTATTCGAATAAAAATTTCGCGAGACTAAGTAACTAAAATTCTAATCTTTCTGTCTTTAGTGTAGGTAATTTCTAAGGATGAAAACTATCACGTCTTCCTTTTTTTTTCGTCAAGTAGTCTCCCAACAATCTCTTTGGACAATTATATATTTATAGGTATAAAGTTAACATAAAATAAATTAATGATTTTATGTTATGATACCAGGATGCATTCCGATTTTCGACAATTAACTTCACGGTAATAAGCATTCGCATCCCGTCACTATTCCTGTCCTTCCTAATTTTTGTATTGCACATACATTGAATCTTGCTGTGAAAGATTGTATCAGTAACGACCAACCACAAAACGCACATTTAAAAAATGATGAAGTACTTCAGGTTATTTCAAAAAGTCGCGCCATTGTTACACATTTTAAGCAGAGCATAAAATCATCTAATACACTTAGGCTGGTTTTAGAGTCACGCTGACCGTCGGCGCTGACAGGCCAATATGTATGATTACTTATGAAGCGTTTTAGAATAACACCGACGAATCAGCGCTGAGCACTGTCAGCGCTGAGCCACACGCGCGCGTACGCGCCACGCGTCGGCGCCGCTGAGCACGCGGCGCCGACGCGCTTCGGACCTCACTTATCGTTACAGTGTTACATAAAACGCACGTGCCGACGGGGACAGACGGGCGCAACAATGAATCGCGATATTGATACTGGGCGTGTGATTGAAGAAGTTCGGCTGCGAAAATGTTTATGGGACGCCAGTGACATATTGTATAAAAATAAAGACGCACGATTGAAGGCCTGGAACGACATCGTAATCGCACTGTTTGAGGATGTGCAGGAAAATGAAAAAAAACGATTTGGGTAAGCAAGTGCGTTTAATATATTTTTGCATTCGTAGTTATGAATAACAATACTTACTTAACTTATAGTTTCATAAAAACACAAGAAATTTTAAACGATCAAAAAGTGAGGTTATGTCAGGGTTATGTTAAAATTTACATGCATCTTGCCAGGGAACTCTTCCGATGGGTGTCATAAAATATTGAGCAAACAATTCCCGTGTTACATTTCCGACCTATTTATGGGCTCATTATTATCTATATCAATCATGCCCTCTATTGTCAAAGAATCTTCCACCCTGTAGCCATCTCGAACTCGTATAAAGTTATGCAATATGCAGCATGCCTTTACAATATATGTGGAAACTTTAGCACTAACGGCCAAAGGAGTATGGAACACTCTGAATTTGTTAGACATTATGCCAAACGTGGATTCAATGTATCTTCTTGCACGACTTAATCGGTAGTTGAAAACTTTTTTTTTATGAGTCATGTTGCTTCGTACATATGGTTTCATTACGTGCTTCGATATACCAAACGCCCCATCGCCAATAATGAAATGGTTTACTGGATCATTTGTACCTGGTAAAGGCTTGGGACCTGGCAAATTCAAAGTGTTATTTTCTAGATTTCGAAATAAGGCGCTGTTCTTAAAAATAGATGAATCCGAGTTTTTCCCATGTGCACCAATGTTAACATATGTAAAGCAATAATCTGAATCACACATAGCCAGGAGAACTATGGAATAAAAATTCTTATAATTGTAGTACATCGATCCACCTCCCTCTGGATTTATAATTCTTATATGCTTCCCGTCGATTGCTCCGACACAATTAGGAAAGTTGGCATTGTGAAGAAATCCATTGACTATTTCTTGCCACATCTCTGAGCTTCTGGTTGGCAGACATTCGTCGTGAAGTGTATCCCAGATTAGTGAACATACTTCATTTAAAATACAACTAATAGTAGTTACTCCAAGCCTGAATGAATATTGCAGATCTGTAAATGTATTTCCCGTAGCCAAAAATCTGAAAAAAAAAGAAAAAATATTACTAAGTATTTGCTTTTATATTGTTACAGAAAAACTAATCCAGCAAAGGTGGAAGACTGCTAGGGATGCATTCTTTAGATGTAAAGCTTCTATGAAAAAAACTCCTTCAGGGAGCGCTGCAAAGAAGATAAAAAAATATGTGTATTATGATGAATTATCCTTTTTGAATCCAACCGATGTTAATATAGTTACGGAATCAATGCTAGATCACTCCGACAATTCATCTACCATTAATAATACGGAAGACACCTCTAATATGTCTACATTGGAGAATGCTGAAAACACGCAATCAGAACAAGAACAAGAGCAGGGATCGACGCAAATGCCTCGCATACCAAAAAGAAAGAAACGCCAACCCCTCCAAGAAAATAACAATTTTGAAAAAGAACTGTTAAATTTGCTAAGCAATCAAACGCCAGATATTAACAGTGATGACCTGGCCTTTTTTTCTTCTTTGGGCCCAGTTCTAAAAAGCTTTGATCTTGTACAAAAGTTGCAGTTTCGTTCTAAAGTGTTAGCAGTGGCAATGGATATTCAAAATATGTACCCAAGACCTAACAGTTCATCGACAAATGACACAACGGATAATGAGGCTCAAGGTAACTATGGCACTCAGCCAACATATGATGAAGAATATGTGCCACGAATGTACCACAGACCAAACAATGAGGCTCAGAGTAGCTATCGCACTCAGTCAAGCACTCAGTCAACATATGAAGAATATGTGCCACGGATGTACCTCAGACAAAATAATTCATCGACGAATGAAAGAATGGATAATGAGACTTATCGCACTCAGCCAACATATGAAGAATATGTGGCACAGTCTGTATCAAGATACGAAACACAAACACGCAACACTAATAATGATGGCAAATAATATGTGTCTGAATAATAATAATAAATGTCAAGGTACTAAATAAAAGTGTCAATTTAATTAAAATAAAACAAACAACTTGGTTTTTTTCTTACCTTAAAGTAACCATCAAACGTTCAGCTGGTGATATAGGTAAACGCCTGTAACTGCAACGTAGTAACTTATCATGTAGCTTTGCCAGTAACTCGTCGAAAGTTCGTGATGACATGCGAAAGTAGTTAAAGAATTTGATTTCGTCATCTCTTAACTGATTGAACAATGTAACAAAGGCCCCCACTAGCAATCTTTCAGAAATAAGTGGATGAACTTGAAGTCTTTTTCTTCGTTGTTGTTGAAGTCTTTTCTTTTTCCATAAAAAATACACGGCAGCAATTCGAACACTCATTTGATTGGGCATGTCTGTACTCCATGACGTTCAGCACGATACTAAAACGAGTTGCCGCAAACAGCTACGCGCTGAGAGCTACGCGCGTAGTCCTCAGCGCCGACGGTCAGCGTGACTCTAAAACCAGCCTTAGGCCCGAATTCCTCTGTCGCTGATGTCGGTCGCGCGTACGAATATACGTTGTGTTCTATGAAGCACCACACTGTGACGCTGACATCGGCGGCGCGCGAGTTGCTACGCGCCGCTGATGACGCGCGTCGGTCTCGCTGTTTTTTATATTTCTATGGTCTCGCTCGTCAGCGCCGCGTTCGTCGGTCGATTGACGCGCTATAGAACGCTATGAGCGTCCTCACTCTGTTCTCGACTGTCGGCACGCGCGCGTACAGTCGCCCGCCACCATGAACATTGATACCGAACGTGTGATTACCGAGGTAAGCCTACGTCCTGCATTGTGGGATTTATCGAATGAACTTTACAAAGATCGCGATGCCAGAGCAAAATTTTGGTTACAAGTTTATGAAGCACTTTTTCCCGAATTCAATAATAAGGGCGATGATAAAAAAAAGGAGATCGGTAAGTAAAAGATAATTGTGTTTATAATAATTTTAAAATAATCTATCTGTTATTATAATCTATGTGTTTAAAATAATCTAGTCTAATGGAATAACATGCTGTCAATTTCAGAACAAAGCATGGCATATTATAAACCTAACTGCATCGGATTTCCAGGAAATTGGTCCCGCTGTTTTGATATCAAAATGACGGGACCACTATTCAGTTACCATAAAGTATATTCTATTCTATTCTAAGATTAAGAACTGTATTACCTATGATGCACTTCAACTCGAATGTACTTTCGTGGAGCAACGCGGGGATCTTGCGGGGGGTTGGGCGATGCGATAGATAATTACGAGAGCAACTTGAAAATGTGATTTTTTGTTTGTTGAGATATCTTAACGATTTTGGTGTCAAATGAAAGGTCTAGGTCTAAAACCATTTAATCCGTTTGAATCATGTAAATTGGTTCACGTGTTTAGGAGATAATAATATTAGTACCTACCTAGGTATTAGTAAAAATATAAACAACCAGAATGTTTGATGATTTAGTTCTACGAAGTTTTTAATTAATGTCAGGATGATGATGAGATGACGAGTGTTGCACATTGTTTATGTTTATTAATTATTGGATGGTGATGAAAAATACACACAAACACTAATTGTAACTACACGTTTAATAATGTCCATACACAAAAGTTTTATGTAGAAACGACAATTTAAAACAAGAGACCACACGAATTACAATAAAATCAATCGTTGTCCGTTCCACGTCGTTGGCGGGAATGCGCAATTAGCGTGGGATGTGTAGATGCTATTTCTTAGTAAATATACTCGTTTTGCCATGGCAAAGAACCTTCCGGTGAAATAAAGTAGTTAGCGAATAAGTCTCTTAACCCATATGTGCTCACTGCCCCAATTTTAAAACGTTTCATATTTTAATTTTTTTAGCATTTCTTTATTTTTATAAACCACTAAATCCATATATATCACTATATTTACAATACTGGCAACACACGTAATAAAAAAAAAAGAAAGTTTTAACGCCATTTTATCTGTCATTTGAAGAGATATAACGTGTAATTATTGAAGGTTATGATGTCGCACAATAAACCGTAAGTTTTTATCAATTTATTTATTAGTAGATCTATGTAAAGTGGTTTATTTTGTTGTTTTATTTATGTTCAATGAGTTTTCCATCATAAATCAATTAGATTTTATGAAGCATAGATTCATCGAGCCATTATTTGTAACGCCCCATTATTGGGGCGTTGAGCGCGAGCTCCCACGTAAATTTCAAACTTCATGTATTTGGCATTATCGATTTATTTACAGTATTTACAACTGTTATGTTTACCTAATTGTATTGACATGTTATATTTATAACATATGTTTGGTTTTTTAGGTTGTCGTTAGCTCAGATAATTGATGTATTGGAGACTGAAGATGATATAATCGAAGCTACTGTCTACACATGCCCTCCTAGTAACCATATGTTGAGTGATGCTGATAGTGATGATGAAGATGCGCTTGTGGGAGATTTGGATCATCTAACAGGCAATCAACTTCGTGCTGAGGCGCAACTTCAATGCGTACGGAGGTCAGGAACAGGGTTACAGTCGGAAATAATGGGACAAGAAGATTCCAGCGAAGATGACGTGCCTCTGTCGGAAATTGCATCGACTTTCACAACGCATAAGCAAATAAGAAAAAAGAAGGTTACAGTAAAAAGAAAATGGAAGCAAGTAGATTTACGGGAACATCAAAGAAGAGAATGGAATCGGCCTGAGTTTTTAGAAACTAATATTAGGTCCTTACATATGAAATTGGCGTTTTTCGTACTGGCCACTTTAATCACGAATTTCTCCTCTTTGGTAAGGAATTCCAAATTCAAATTTGTACAGCTATTTACTCATGTATTTGTGCTTCGATGACCGTCATTCATTTGTTTTTTTTCTTCTGTTTTTTCTGTTTGCGTCACTCATTTTACAAAATGGAAAATTTAAAATATCGCATTATTTACGAGTACGAGTTCCGCCGTGGCACTAGTGCTGCGGAAACGACTCGAAGGGTGAATGATGTGTATGGCGGTCATGTTGCAAAAGAAAACACAGTTCGTTTTTGGTTCCAACGTTTTCGTTCTGGAAATTTCGACCTGCAGAACAAGCCCCGTGGACGGCCTGAGACCCAAGTTGATAATGGAGAATTGAAGGCTATTGTGGAAGCGGACCCATCGCAAACCACGTCCGAGTTAGCTGCAGGCTTCGATGTTAGTGATAAAACTGTTTTAATTCACTTGAAGCAAATTGGGAAGATTAAAAAGCTTGAAAGGTGGGTACCTCACGAATTGACTGAAGCAAACCGGCAAACGCGCGTCGACTGCTGCGTTACATTACTGAACCGGCACAACAATGAAGGTATTTTAAACCGAATCATTACCTGTGATGAAAAATGGATTCTTTACGATAATCGGAAGCGCTCAGCGCAATGGTTGGATCCTGGCCAGCCAGCCAAATCCTGCCCCAAGCGAAAATTAACCCCAAAAAAGTTACTTGTAAGCGTTTGGTGGACTAGTGCCGGTATTGTTCATTACAGTTTTCTCAAATCTGGCCAGACTATTACAGCTGATGTCTATTGTCAGCAATTACAAACCATGATGGAAAAGCTAGCGGCTAAACAACCAAGGTTGGTCAATCGCTCCACGCCACTGCTGCTTCACGACAACGCCAGACCACACACTGCGCAACAGACGGCTACCAAATTAGAAGAGCTTGAATTGGAATGTCTTAGACATCCTCCGTACTCCCCGGACCTTGCTCCAACAGATTACCATTTTTTTCGCAATTTGGATAACTTTTTGCAAGGGAAAAAATTCAACTCCGATGGGGCAGTCCAAATCGCCTTCAAAGATTTTATTGATTCCCGTCCGACTGGTTTTTTTAGTAAAGGGATCAATGAACTACCTATAAGATGGCAAAAGTGCATTGAAAACAATGGTTCATACTTTGATTAATTAAATATATTATATTAAAAAATATTCGACTTTTTGTTCCTTCCATACAAAACGCCAATTTCATATGTAAGGACCTAATATGTCGCCTGTGGCATGGTTTGAATTATTCTACGACCAAGAAATTATTGATTTGTTTGTTGAAAATTCGAAAAAGTATGCTATTTTTGAAGGAAAACAGTTTGACGTTACAGAAGAAGAGATCCGCCTTGTACTTGCAATATTTTTGCTGAGTGGTTATAACGTTCAGGCTAGAAATCGTATGTACTGGGATACCGGAGCTGATACTTACCATCCTGGCGTAGCTAATGCCATATCACGATCAAGATTTGAACAAATACTTCGATTTATGCATGTATGTGATAACGCAGCATTAGACGCCCACGACAAGTTTACTAAAGTGCGACCGTTATGGGATAAACTGAACCAAAAATGGATGAAGTATTGGCCTCAATACAATGAAGTTAGCATCGACGAATCAATGATTCCGTATTATGGCCATCATAGTACAAAACAGCATATTCACGGCAAACCGATACGTTTTGGATTCAAATGTTGGTGTATCAAGGGGCTAGCACGGGCAATACCAATCCTGATCTATGTGTAGGAGGATCTGTTGTTACAAACTTGGTTACCAAATTGCCTGCAGGTTTCAAAGTGCACGTTTATATAGATAATTTTTTTACGTCTTTTAGATTGCTTACAGCTTTGAAAGAATCTGGCCATCAAGGGACAGGTACAATACGAGCCAATCGTGTAGAAAATGCGCCGTTGAAGGCAGTGCCAATAATGAAAAAAGAAACACGCGGTTCCTTCCATCAAATGACAGATGAAAAATCAGGCGTGACTCTGATTCGCTACAATGATAACAGTGTAGTTACCGTGGCATCTACTTGTGAAGGTGTTGCGCCCTTAGGGTCTGCTCAGCGTTGGTCAAGTAGCGAAAAGAAGAAAGTGTCTGTTCAACAGCCTTTCTGTGTACAGATGTACAATAAATACATGGGCGGAGTGGATCGCCTTGATCAGAATATAGGCTGCTATCGTATCAGCATCAATAAAAAAAAATGGTAAGGTAAGTGCGTCTAATAAGGGCCAGTTCCAAATAAGGTCCATCTTTTCAAACTGCCCGCGTTTAATACTTAAACTAAAGCAAATACCGCGCGGCCCCTCCCCACTAACCAATCACCAAAGCGCACCTACGTTCATAGCATTTGCGCCGGCCATTTTGTCGTGTGTAACCTCATGGGCGGTCGACGTCACTCAGTTTATAAAATATTTTATTCAGTTTTGCATGATTTTGGTAATAAAACCCGGTCGTAATCAACCAACTGTGCAATAGCAAAGTAAAAATACTTTCAGAACTTGTATTGCTGGGGTAAGCTACAAAAATTATTGCTTTTTTTTCTCGATTTTGTTTGTTTTTCTCAGGACATATCTAAGTACCTAACAAGGTCCACTGTGTTGTCTCCAAATAAGGGCCGGTCCTTATTAGGTATGTACGAAGTTTTAAAATAAGCACGATCACTTACTTACTACTTATACTATACTATATATATATATATATTATTAATATTATAAAGCTGATAAGTTTGTTTGTGTGGTTGGTTTAACGTGCTAAACTCAGAAACTACTGGTTCGAATTAAAAAATATTTTTGTGTTGGAAAGTCCATTTATTGAGAAAGGCTATAGGCTATATAATATCACGCTACAACCAATAGGATAGGAGCCGAGCAGCGGGGGTAAAAAACGCGGGCAACAGCTAGCGACTTATACAGGGTGAAATTGAACACATGCGACAAATCGAAATGGGAGATTATACTCATCATTATGAACAACTTTTACTATGGGACCAAACCTGAAATCGCGAAAAAAAAAATCAGCTGTTCCCTACATTTTGGCGAGTTATGCGAACATAAATGTAGGGAACAGCTGATTTTTTTTTTCGCGATTTCAGTTTTGGTCCCATAGTAAAAGTTGTTCATAATGACGAGTACAATCCCCCATTTCGGTTTGTCGCATGTGTTCAAATTCACCCTGTATAAGTTGTAATTGCTAACGTACAAAATTGCTATTTTTAAATACATCTTTCGTTCCTGCTTCCTGCTTTAGACATACATATTGTACAAACATTAATGTAAGTCTAATTATTGTTTTTAGTAAAGACAAGAATGGAACTTTCCCAAAAAAGAAAACGAGGCTCAGGTTGGTCTCAATCTGACCTTCAGAATGCTCTAGATGATGTCAAAAACAACAGAATATCTCAGCGTGGAGCAGCCTTAAAATATAATATACCACGGCGAACATTAATAAATCACATCAAATCTGGGAGCGAGGTGAAGAGGATGGGAAGAAACACTGTTTTTACTGACACACAGGAGAAAGAATTGGTAGAAAGAATCAAGAAATTTTCAAATATAGGTATGCCTTTAACCCCAAAAATAATACGGAAGCAAGCATATTTATTTTGCGAAAGGAACAATATAAAAAATCCTTTTAGTGACAAAACCTCGACTGCGGGCAAGAAATGGCTTAATAATTTCCTCGCACGTAATAAAGGCATTTCTCAAAGAAAAGCACAATTTATGAACCCTGCGAGGGCTCAGAAACTAAATAAGCAAATAGTTGACAAACATTTCAAAGCCATTCGCGAAATATATGATGAGCTAAATATTGACCAAAACCCAGAACGATTATATAATGTCGACGAAAAGGGATGCCGATTAACGATACACAAGCAACAAAGAGTCTTGGCTGGAAAAGGTTCTCGAAGGGTTCACCTTATAGCACATGAACATGCAGAAAATGTCACTATAGCACCTTGCGTGAATGCAACTGGAAACTTCATTCCACCAATGATTGTTTTTAAAGGAAAAAGACTACGGGAAGAATTTTTGGAAAATTTACCAGCTGGTTCTTTGGTGAAAATGGCACCAAAAGGTTCCATGACCACAGAACTCTTCGTTGATTTTATTGAGCATTTGGCCAAACACAAATCTCCAGGAAAATGTTTGTTGATTTTCGATGGCGCGTCATCCCATCTGGACTACAAAATTGTCGATGCTGCAGAAAATCATGACATAGTTCTATACTGTTTGCCATCGAACACAACCCACGAGCTTCAACCGCTTGATAAATCAGTAAACAAGTCATTTGAGCATTTTTGGGATGAAGAGGTACTACTTTTTACTTACCAAAATCCACAAAAGAAACTCACCAAAGCACGTTTTAATAAAATCTTTACAAGAGTATGGACAAAATGCATGACCCACAACAATATTGTTAACGGATTTAGGGCAACTGGTCTGTACCCCTGGGATCCTAGTTCAATCCCAGAAGAAGCCTTTGCGCCATCTATGCTCACTGAACTAACTGCTGCGCAACTCTCTAATAAAGACAATTCTTTAACGGTACCAAATTCTCCTGAATCTGTAAATCTTTTAAATCATAGCTTCGACTCTAATATTACGTTTTGTGAAGAAGCTGGCTCTACAGCTCAGAATTCAGTAGCAACAATAAATCAACTCCAAAACAAAGCTGGGATTTTCCAGAAATTAGTTGACTATAGCTCTTCAATAGAATCTTTGGACTCGGTAGATAAAAATGTCCCTATTCGATATAGTACACCAGTTCCTGGTCCTTCGGGGTTACAAGTTCAACAGGTTCATCGTCCACCTACACTCTTATCTTCTCCATCAGATATATCCGATATTGAATACAACTCAATGATGCAAAACTGTCCAGCAAAACGTGTTAGAATATATACGTCTTCTTCTTCATCAGATGAAGAAAATAATAACCCCGCTCAAACACATTTTACGCCTAAAAAGCACCAGAATGATTCATTTGGCGATGACATGCCACTATCAGAACTTAAAAATGTAGATATTCAAGAGTCAAGTTTTAAAGACTTTCTTCCAACTCCCAATTATGCTCAAACTAAGACAAAGCCAAGACGAAAAGCTTTAAATTACGTCGGACAGAGAATAACCAAAGATTTATTTAATGACAAGCCAAACAATAACACAAAAAACTCTGCAAAACAGACCAAAAAGGACAACAACAATGGTAAAGAGCAAAAAGCAAAGGCAAGAAAAAAGTCATCTAAAGGTCCAAACACTAAACCAGATAAAATCAAAACTAAGCAGAAACATTATACAGAAGAAAATTCGGTACAAAGTAAAAAAAAGAAAAAAGTAATAAATAATAAAGAAAGCTGGTACTGCCCAGCTTGTAACATGGATACAATGCTAGCAATGCGGCAATGCAGAACATGTGACTTGTGGTATCACGAAGAATGCGTGGGTCTTACCAAAGATGATTTAGATATATTTTTTTGTCCTGATTGTAACTAATGTTAACTTAGTTTTCTTAATTTTCTTATTTTTACTTTGTTTCATCGGAATTGGTTATTGCTAGATGTTATTATTTGACCTTTATTCATTTTTAAAACTTATTTTCTACATTTTTATATATATTACAATTATTATTACCGTGTTGACTACACGGTTACTAACTGTCACGTTTTGCTTTATATTATTTGTCTGAAGTTGTTAGTTATTTTGATTTTTATGTTTGTTTCATGTTCTCCTAAAAGTTTAATTTCGTTTTTAGTTATTTGATGACAAATTATTATTGGATAAAAAGATGCCATTGTTTAATTTATATACATTTATTTTGATTATATTTATGTTGATTACTGAATATAATATAATATATATTAAATACACACTGCATAAATGTGCATCTTTATCTTTTAATCTTTAGGTGCAGTGATTGTCATATTTGTTATTTTCAAAGACCTAAAAAGGTCCTGATTATGATTGAAGAAGTGTAATACCTAATAAGGTCCAAGGACTAAGACTGAAAAAATTACTGATTAATAATATTTTGTGATTTGGTTTAAAAGAGTTAATAAAAATCTGCTAAAAACTATAATTTGTTTCATTTACAACTAGAAAATAGATTAGTTAATACTTATATTCATTTCCTAAGACTTTTTAAGGGCCACAATACTAATTTATATGAATTTACGTTTCCTTATTCGAATGCCACGAACCAATAGTAGTTTAAAGCCATTGCTATCTAAAGATATGGTGTTTCTGGTATAAAACGCCTAATATCTTGCAGTTAAATTATGGTCCTTATTATGAGCCCTAGTGCCCAATAAAGGCCATAAACAAGCTTTTAAAAAACTTTTTTTGTCAATAACTGGAAAAAGATACCTCGTTTTTATAAAATATTTTCTCTTCAAATAAAAACAGTTGATTTGATCATGATTTTATACAAATTAAAACGTTTCCCAAAATTGATTTATAAGGTTTTCCAAAAACCCGGCCCTTATTAGAAACAATTACCTTAGGTACTGGCAAATGCTGATGTGGCCTTTGAATGCCTCGATGAACAACGCATTTCAGTTGTACAGACTTTCACCGGCTGGGCAACAGAAGGGTGATCTTGATTTTTTGTCTTTCACCAGGTCTGGAGTCACGACGTATCTGGCAAAGTATGCTTCGGCCCGCTCCATAGGGCGCCCACTAAAGCCAGCTACACGCAAAAGGAGGATTCCAGATGATGTTCGTCTGGATGGGGTTGGTCACATTATTATTTCCAGTGATACTCAGATACGTTGTGGTCAATGCCATAAAAATACTACGAAAAAATGTCGAAAATGTAATGTCGGTTGCCATTCGAACTGTTTCGAGACTTTTCATTTGTAAAATCTCAATTGTATTTTCTATATTTCCTATGTTTTATGTTGTCAAATATAGATAAAATAAATAAATATTGAATATGATTCTATAAATTAGTAAAATAATTTACCTAACCCTCTAGTATAACCAAAACAGAACAATCTCTGAAAAAATATTTCGCGTGGCGAACCGTGCTCAGCGCCCCAAAAATGGGGCGGTCAATATTTCCAAAATCCTGCAATTATATTTCGTCGCTTCATTCTTCAGATACAAATAACCATGTAGTGCCTTTATTCTACAAGGCTCTATTCGCACGTTTAAAGAATCGACTTTTAGGCCTCCTACGCACTGGCGACCATGGTCGCCGCGACCTGGCCGCGGCGACCAGTGAATTCTGGACTTTTATAGCAATCGCTATATAGCCCCTACGCACTTAGCGGCCAGCGACCAGCGGCCACCGTTGGCCGCGGCGTCCAATTTGATGCCACGCGACCAGCGACCAATCGTGGCCGTCGAGAACATCACTTCTGTATTAAAATTCATCAGTGCTACCGCATCGGCCGCGGCGACCAGACGTGTAGCTAGCTACAGAGTGATTATTTTACAATGGCCAATTTCGACACGGAAAGGTTCATAATTGAAATTGAAAATAGAAGAGGTTTATGGGATTTAGAATCAAATGATTACTCCAATAAAGATGTTAAGCGGCAGTTGTGGCTTGAACTGGTCGATATATTTGGCGGTGAATCCATGGAAGATAAAGAAAAGGCAGAACTTGGTTAGTATTTTATTTTATTATGCCTAAGTAAATTAATAATGCGATGAACTACAATAAACGCAGCAGGTGCTGTAGTAGCATTCGACACGTATATGTGACATGAGTGTTTTTTTTTAAAGTTGTTCCGTTCATTCAAAATCTAAGAAATTTTAGCAAATAGGTAATTGTCAAAAGTATAACTATTTTATTTCTACTATTTTTCGCTTTGCACATGAGTTTTGACAATTATTTGCTAAAATTTCCCAGGTTTTCGTAATGATTGGAATAACTTTTTGAAAAGATTACTCATACCGCATGTGCGTTTGACGCCATTTTGTTTACGGCGCGCAATGGCGGCTCGCGGCGAGCAAGTGCCTCAACGCACAAACTGAGCAGCCGTCGTAGGTACGCACCCATATATTTACAAATTGTGCCAGGGCAAGCGACCATCGGTACTGAAGTAGTTTGCGAATATATCTCGATATTCGGTTGATGTTCTATTTGCTCTATTAGGTAAACATGCAGGTATTTCTAATAAAGCCTCTGGTACAGTTAACGTGTCCTTGAAATCATATCCGTCTCTTTCTCGCACAAAATTATGAAGCACACATAGAGCTTTTATAATCACAACTGCAAATTCTTTCTTGACGTTTAGGGGTCGGTGAAGAATCTGCCATTTATTGGCTAATATTCCAAATGTACATTCAATATAGCGGCGGGCACGGGATAGTCGATAATTAAAATTAGTCTTTACATTATTCAAGTTTCTCCCAGCATACGGTCGCATCATATGTTCCGATAGTGAAAACGCCTCATCACCCACTAAAACGAACGGCATTGATTGGCCATTTTCTTTGATGGGGTTATTGCTCAGAATATCGAGATCATTATTTAAAAGCCTATGATAAAATACAGAGTCTTTGTAAATTGACGAATCACTGCATTTGCCGTATGCTCCAATATCTACGTAAAGAAATTTATAATTTACATCACATATTGCAAGTAACACGATTGAAAAATAATTCTTGTAATTGTAATAAAGAGATCCCGAATGTTGTGGTTTGATAACTCTAATGTGCTTGCCGTCGATGGCTCCAATGCAATTAGGAAATTGGGCGTATTTTTGAAAACCTTCAGCCGTTTGAATCCACTTATCTCTGGTCAATTGTGGCATCACAATTGGTTTTAATATCTCCCATATTGCTTCACAAACATCAAATACTATTTCCGATACTGTAGGAAGCCCTATACGGTATTCATGACTTATATGAGATAAAGAACACCCAGTAGCCAAATACCTGAAAATAAAATTCACATTAATAAACATAATATTAGTTTTGTAATATGTAATACATTTATTTATTGATTTACAGGCATTACTCTCCAAAAAAGATGGAAAAACCTTAGAGACTGTTTCACAAGAGAGCTGCGCCGTCTTAAAGATGTCAAAAGTGGTTCTGCTGCAAAACGTAAATCACAATACACCTATTTCAACCAATTACTGTTTTTGAAATCAGTGCTGGACACAAACGCAACAGAAAATAGTCTCGAAGAGGCAAGTCAAGAAAATAAAAGTGCAAGATCTTCTGATCTTGAGACTCAACAGTCTGCATCAAAGTCGCTTAGAACAAAAAGGAAGAAAAAAATATCAAACGAAGAATCCGATACAGACCCTCTAATTTCAGTTCTGCATAAGACCATAGCGACTACACAGAATGATTCAAATTGTGACAGACTGTTTCTTTTATCCCTCCTCGAAAGATTTCAAACAATCCCTGCTGCAATGAAGACCAAAGCGAAAATGGAAATCATGGAAATTATAGAAAAATACCAACCGAACTGTACACCTACAACAGCGCGCATAAACTATTCAAGTAATTTCAATACTCTTAACGACCAAGAATATGACCCTAATCGACCGAGTTATTCAGGTTATTCTACTACCAACAGGATATCAGATGATTCAAATTACAGCGATAATCATACTCATTATTCTGATATTTCTCAAAATTCAGAAATGATAGACCTATTTCCCAATTTGAATGATTAATTGTTCACAATTGCCATTTTTTAAGTTATGAAAATACAAATAATTTGATTATCTACTTTAGTTTTTTAATATTTAAAAACATGTTATAAGCAAGCCCTTTTCCTCTCCTTTTCAAAGTCGTAAAATAGAATACTACTGAACAATAGTTCATAAATTTTTTAAAGTGGCAAAACCTTGGTCAATGAATTTTACAGGCTGTTGTGAAAAACACAACAGTGGTGGTTTAGGGCGATTCAGAAACGAGTCTTGTATAATTCAAATTTACAAAAAAATCCATTTAGCAGTTTAAGTAAAAAAAAGGCCCTATCACATTATTTTTATTTTTCCTGTACACAATACTCCATTCCGAAACACCCTTTAAAATATATCACGTATTTTTTAAACATTCTGTATTTAAAAAAGAAAAAGCTTACCTTATTGTTATTACTAATTTTTCTTCTGCTGGAATGCATTTCCGATAGTTGTTACCAGTTCCAGTAATTTTTGGTTTTATTGTATCCAGTAACAGGTTAAAAGTATTCGTTGACATTCTCATGTAATTAAAGAATCTCTTCTCATACATTTTTAAATCCAAAAAATAAGTATAATATAATCCTTTAGTCTTTCTCTCGCAAAGTAATGGATGCACCCAAAACTGTCTTTTACGTGAAATCTTCCGTTTTCGTTTTCGTAGTAAATACACAAGCACAGTTAGCGTGATTATCTTCTGCACGTCCACCTTGACACACCCTTGGAAGTCGACTGCAAATTTTTCGGCCGTCCACATGTCGCGCTTGCCTACGCAACGGCGACCATGGCCGCGGCGGCCTGGCCGCGTCTATGGTCGCCAGTGCGTAGGAGGCCTTAGTCGATGGTCATTTTTTTTTTTTTTTATCTGTCAACCTCACTAGCGTGGCGTGATGTTCGTGCTGTGAACTTCATTCCTTTTTTTTGCGAGGCATCGTTCGTACGTACCTTAGTGAATATTTCGTGCTCAGCAATCACCATTATAATGCCGAAAAGAAGAAATCAGGATAAAATTGAACGTTATCTACGTAAAATTCAAAAACTGGAAAATCAACAAAGAAAATATAAAAGAATTCGTCATCGGATGACTCCGATGAAAATTCAGGTTGGTAAATCGTTATTTATTAAGTGCATTAGTGAAAATATTTATGAGAAATATTTTCTCGATTACTTATAATAATACCTGGAGGTTGACCGTGTGTCATCACGAAGGTAACTTACTATACCTAGAGGTTAACCGCGTGTTAACACAAAGGTAATCCGTAATTGTTAAATGGACGATTACGTTAAAACAAATAAAATGCCTGGAGGTGGATCGTGTATCCTCACGAAGGTTATCAATTATATTACCGCCTTAGCATTGTAATATTACCTGAGAGATTAACCGCGTGTTAATACAAGGTAAAAAATAAAACCACCCTCAAATTTTTACTTTTATTTTTTATTGTTTTAGACGACACTCGTCGTAATGACGCCGATCCAGACCCCATTGGGTTAATAGATCAGACTGGCATGAGCGACATGTCACCCGATGAGGAAACCAAACCTGATGGCGAACAGGAACCAACTCCAGTACCGGAATTGGACCCTAATATTCTATCCGCCTTGGGTGAGACCACGGAAGAGACGCCAAAGTTTGGACCTAAAATTCATGAAAACCTATCGCGGCTTTGGCTACCTATTCTCCGAAAAGGGATGAATAAGGAGACAAAGGAGAGGCTTCACAAAGAGTACCTAATTCCAGAGAATTGCCCCTTATTACAAGCGCCTAAATTAAACCCAGAAATTTCGGCCGCAGTAAATGAAGGTACCCGTGTTCGTGACAAAAGAGTAGAAGTAGTACAGCAGCAATTAGGTCACGGAATAGCCGCTCTTAATAAAGGTTTAGACTTGCTTCTTGACGATGGCAAAGACAAAGTTCAGGCCATTAAATTTTTAAGCGACAGCTGTCGCTTGCTGTGCGATCTGCACTTCGTAGAAACAGAGGCGAGAAAGAAGTTCGTCACTCCGGGCCTAGATAAATCCTTTTTAAATATCACGCAAGATATCGATCGCGATGAAATGCTTTTTGGAAGCAGACTTTCGGAAAAAAATAAAGGCCACGAAAGTAATTGAAAAACAGGGCTTGCAAATCAAGAAGCCCGCACCGATTCCCAAAACGCCTTCTACTTCATCCTATCAACCAACAACTAACCGGCCGCGCTCCCAGGGAAACTGGGGAGGCCCTCCTCGCTTTCCGTCGAACAGGGGAGGGAGGGGAGGGCCAAGGAGGACTGCCCCAGCACCTCGCAAGCACCAGACAGGCGCAGCTCAACAGAAGTCATCTGTCCAGAGCAAACAGCGTGCGGCAGCTCAACAATAGAGGTACACGCTGGGAGAATCCAGCATTTTTATAATTGTTGGCTTAAGATAACTGGTAATCCATTAATTCTTAAGTGGATATCTGAAGGATATTCCATTCCATTTATAAAAAAAGTGAAACAAGTATCAGCCATACGTAATTTTGTATCTTCGAGCGACCAACCGCTTATGTTAGAAGCTATCAAAAAATTATTAGAGTTAGGTGCTATATCCCCATGTCATAGATCCAAAAACGATTTCGTTTCCAAAATATTTTTAACTCCTAAACCTAATGGAGGCAAAAGGTTTATTTTAAATTTAAAAGCCTTAAATAAGTTTGTTTCCACGGCACACTTTAAAATGGAGGACCATAGGACTGCAGCTAGACTTGTACCTAAAGATGGTTTCATGGCAAGTATTGACCTAAAGGAAGCATACCTTTTAGTCCCTATTTGCAAAGAACATCGTAAATACTTACGTTTCCATTTTGATCAAACATACGAGTTCAACGCAATGCCCTATGGTTTATCTGTTGCTCCTAGGGTTTTCACGAAGTTAATGAAGGAGGTTATTAACCATCTAAGACACAGGGGTTATACGTCGGTAATATATCTCAATGACATTTTTTGCATCGGTAATACTTTCGATGAATGTCGTGACAACGTTAATGAAACACTAACATTGCTCAAATGCTTGGGTTTTGTAATTAATTACGAAAAAAGTTGTCTTGAACCTCGACAAATTTGTAAGTTTTTAGGTTTTATATTTAATAGCGTCGATATGTCACTAGGCCTGCCAGATGACAAACGAACAGGGATTATGCAATTAGTCATTAAGTTCTCTTCTCTTCCTAAATGTTCCATTAGGGAACTATCACAGTTGATCGGAGTACTTACTGCAGCCTGTCCTGCAGTTAGATATGGTTGGTTATACACCAAAACGCTCGAACGTCAGAAATATTTAGCCCTTCAAAAGTATGGCGACTTTGAAGCAAAAATAAGACTGTCGGAAGTCATCTTACCTGACCTAGAATGGTGGAGACGGAACATCAACTTAACATACAACGCGTTGAGAAGAGATGAACAGTTCGATTTAGAAATCTACACGGACGCTTCTAGGACCGGCTGGGGTGCAGTCTGTAACGGTAATCGAGCAAACGGTGGTTGGAAAAATCAGGAATTATCATTCCACATTAATTACCTCGAACTGTTAGCGATTTTTCTAGGTTTGAAGTGCTTTGCAAGCTTGTATTCTAACTGTTCTATATTGCTGCGCGTGGATAATACAACTGCTATCAGCTATATTAACCGTATGGGAGGAGTTCGGTTCCCACATTTAAATGATCTAGCCAAAACAATTTGGCAATGGTGTGAGAAGCGAAATATATTTCTATTTGCATCGTACATTAATACTCATGACAATGTAGAAGCCGATGAAGAATCTCGGAAAATTAATGTAGACACAGAATGGGAAGTATCTGATTGGGCTTTCCAAACTATAGTTCTGACGTTAGGTGAACCTAAAATCGATCTATTCGCTTCCCGCACCAATGCCAAATGTAGCCAGTACATTTCATGGAGACCGGACCCTGATTCCATAACAGTTGACGCTTTTACAGTTAGCTGGCAATCAACTTTTTTCTACGCTTTTCCACCGTTTGCTTTAATCCTAAAATGTTTGAGAAAAATCATTGACGACTCAGCCACCGGTATCCTAGTCTTTCCTTATTGGCCTGGCCAATCTTGGTTTCCATTGCTGAAAAGAATGCTCATTTCAGATATTGTTTTCTTGGATCCTAATGAGAACCTTTTACATTCAAATTACAGATCTCCTCACCCGCTTCACAGCAGCCTTACACTGGGGGCCGCGACGCTCTCAGGGCAGCATTTACGAGACTGAATACCCCGGACGTAGCGCTAGACTTAATGCTAGGCTCCATCTCGGATAATACTATGAAACAATATTCCGTAACTTACAAATATTGGTGGCAATTTTGTCTTGTCACCAGAAAGGTTATGACTGATGAGTCATAACCTTTCTGGTGGATCTCTTTCGTAAGGGAGCATCATACGGTTCTATGAATAGCCATCGATCTGCCCTTTCATTACTCCTCGGGAATAACATTGGAGCAGACGAGAGAATAAAACGTCTACTCAAAGGTATTTATAGGCAAAAGCCATCTCGTCCCAAATATAATACCACTTGGGACCCAAAAGTAATACTGGACTACGTTTCCAAATGGTACCCCAATACCAATCTTGACCTTACTAAACTAACAAAAAAATTATCAATTTTATTAGCGTTATGTACTTCCCACCGAGTACAAACCTTCTCCCTTATTAGAGTGCAAAATATCAATAGATCCCCCACTGGTATAAAGATAAACATAACTGACATAATTAAGACTTCTGCAGCAAATCGAGAACAACCTGTTTTATATTTACCGTATTTCGTAGAAAACCCGAGGATATGCCCTGCAAAGACGCTCGATGATTACCTCGAGGTAACATCTGCTTCACGACCCGAAGGAACCGATAGTCTTTTGCTAACCGTTAAAAGACCGTATAAGAAAGCATCGTCACAAACTATCAGTAGATGGATCAAGCAGACCCTAGCGGAGAGCGGCGTCGACGTCACAGTATTCAGTGCGCACAGCACGCGCCACGCCTCCACCTCGGCGGCGGCCTCCGCTGGAGTCTGTGTTGACACCATCAGGAAGACGGCTGGCTGGGCTAGCTAGTCTCAGACGTTTGCTCGGTTCTATAACCGACCATTAATTGATGATGGAATTTTTGCTCGATCTGTCTGCGCCATCAGTAATTTAGATATAGAGTAATAAATTACTATAATATTATATAAGTTTAAAACTAATCAAAATACATTTAGGTATTTGTTGTTCTTTTCTGTTGTTCCAACAGATAATGATTACTTAATTTATAATTAAGAACAAATTTGTGTTATTAAAATTAAAGTTTTCTACTGATAGTAAAGTAAAGTTTTATTTACTAATCTGAGAATCTATCTCTAAACATCTACATGGTTATTTGTATCTGAAGAATGAAGCGACGAAATATAATATAAGATCAAACGAACTTCTTGAAGTGAAGTTCGATCATTATTATATGAGTCGCTTCATTCGAAGATACAAGGTCCTCGCCCACCCAAACCCATCGTAGAAAACTGATCTCTAAACAAGAATGAAGTTCACAGCACGAACATCACGCCACGCTAGTGAGGGTGACAGATAAAAAAAAAAAAAATGACCATCGACTAAAAGTCGATTCTTTAAACGTGCGAATAGAGCCTTGTAGAATAAAGGCACTACATGGTTATTTGTATCTTCGAATGAAGCGACTCATATAATAATGATCGAACTTCACTTCAAGAAGTTCGTTTGATCTTATATAATCATCGAAAATTTTTAAAAATCATGTTTCTTAGGTATGTTTTGGCCTATAATAGTATAAAAAAGTTGCTGGTTTGCGAAAAAAAAAAGTTGAGCATATATGGGTTAAAGTATCGCCTGTCCGATTCATAATGTTATAGCTGTTTAGAGGAACATTTTCTAAACCAACAATTGACATAGTATCAATAACATCATATCCATCACGAACTCTTATAAAGTTATGTAATACACAACATGCTTTGACTATTTTGATGCTGTTAATCAATGAAGTCCTCATAGGCCTGTGAAATACTTCAAATTTATTAGACATAATACCAAAAGTAGATTCTATGTAGCGTCTTGCCCTACTAAGACGGTAGTTGAATATTTTTTTCTTGTGAGTCATATTACTACGAGCGTATGGTCTTAAAATATGACGTGATATTCCAAACGTTGCATCCCCTACAATCATGTAAGGAAACGGTGTCCGGCTGTTATCCACTTGTCTTGGTTCTGGTAGGTTTATTTCGCCGCTTTGTAATTTTGCATACAAGTTACTGTCCCTAAATATTATTGAGTCAGAATCTGTTCCACAAGCACCCACATTAATATACTTAAAAAAACAGTAATTAGCGTCACACATAGCCAAAAGAACGATTGAATAATATTTTTTATAATTACTGAATAAACTTCCACTGAATGCAGGGCAAATAATACGGACGTGCTTGCCATCTATCGCTCCAACACAATTCGGAAAATTTGCTCGTGATTCGAAACCCTCAGCGATTCTCAGCCAATCTTCATGTGACGAAGGCAATCTTAAAGTTTCGTCGTGCAGAACATCCCAAATTTTTGTACACACTTCTGTAACGATTTTGCCAATAGTTGATTCTCCAAGCCGATAATGGTAATGTAGATCTATGTAGGTATTGCCGGTCGCAAGGAATCTGTAAAGTGTAATAATATGTATTAAATTTACTCCTTTTTCTTATTTTTTATTGTTTCAGAAAAAAATGTGCAGCAACGATGAAAGACTGCAAGAGGCATCTCTTGCAGTCTTCCATCGTTGCTGCACATTTTTTATACACATATATGCGTTGCAAAAATGTCTTAAAAAATACTCCCTTCGGATCAGGAGGAAGTAAAAAAAAGGTGTACATACATTTTGAAGATATGAAATGTCTTGATAAAAAACACCAAGCTAAAGTTGAGGACTCCATCGAAAGTAATCAGGCTACACCGAGCGCAATTAATCAGGATATCCCAAGCATATCTAATCACGAAGTGTCAAGTACGTCCAGTCAGGACATACCAAGGAGCACAGGACTTGAAGTAAATACAGAATTACAGAAAAGTGTTGCTCAAGAAAATTCTACAGACTCTAATTTTCGTAATAAACATTCTAATAAAAATCAGCGAAAAAGAAAACAGACGGACACTGATGAATTCGATAAAGAGATGCTAAAGATGTTCAAAGATAATGCAAAACTTTTTAAAAATGATGACATGAATTTTTTCATGTCTCTCCTGCCAATAACAGAAAAGTTTACAACGCATTAAAATCTGATTTTCCGTACATAAATGCTCAAAAAAGCAATGGAAATTAGTAATATGCACAATCCATATGAAATAACCAGTAGACCGAATTCTTCAGATTCTTATTTTTCTCAACAGTCTGAATCGATTTTACGCAATCAAGATCCGATCAACGTACATGAATATGAAACTTTCACTGATATGTCAAATACCGTTTCACAAGACAAGATCCGATCAACGTACGAACAGCTTCAGAGAAAAGGAAACCCCAAGACTTTAAAGATTATCGCCCGAGCGCGCTCGAGCCCGCCGTCGCTCGTCGCTCGAGCGATGGCG
Source organism: Amphipoea lucens (assembly GCA_947508005.1). Classification (NCBI taxonomy): domain Eukaryota; kingdom Metazoa; phylum Arthropoda; class Insecta; order Lepidoptera; family Noctuidae; genus Amphipoea; species Amphipoea lucens. Next base: position 11,864,673 of record OX382375.1, read on the forward strand.
GGCTCGAGCGCGCGCGCTCGGGCGCGTCACGTGGCTCTGGCCTCAAGCAGCTCCCTCCCCCGCTGCCGCGCGGCGCGGCGCATCCATCTCTGCCCGAGCATCCACCGATCCCACTCAAATATTATTTGCAAGTTTTTAAATAATTATAATATGGTATTTTTTCGACTTGTTGCCCGAACCGTATCCCAAGAATAACTTAACTTACAAAAAGACACTTTCCGTGCGATTGAGGATACGAACCCGCATCACCAGGCGCCAGCCGATCACATAGACCGCGCCTTATACCACTAGACTATTGAATCAGTTAGCCATCTTAACGAAAATTTGAATAGCTTTACTCCTTTTATCGAACAAGGTTGATAACGGTCTAATCTTCTAGATATTAAGGTTTAAATTTCAACTTCCACCACGTATTATAAATACTAACACCTTACCGTCTTGTTTTACAAAATGCAATTCGTAACTCCTCAATTTACTAAAAGATAAGGTTGAAATTTGCATAGATTTCTTGTTTGGTAAGTTTTTGAACAGTTGATTATATTAACCGATAGTATTGTTCGATTTATAACTTTTTGAAGGCTAGAATTAAATAAACTGACGACTGAGGGAAACTGACCAGTGATACGCGGACTCTAAAATTGTTGTTCTCTGGGAACAGGAACAAAGCATAAAGAACGAGATATGGCCATAACGGTAAGATTTACGTTATACACATATATGTATTTATTGTTGCAATCATGTTGCATTATTACTGACAAGTTGGATTTTTTTATGTATTCCTAATATTATTATTTTCGTTCCAGAGAAAAACAGTTCGTAGATGGATACAAAGGTATCATGCAACTGGTGATGTGAAATGTGATCGCCAAGGCCCTCGCTCAATAATTGTTTACACTAATGAATCGGGGCGACACCGTAATATTGTGGAAGTTCACTCAGTGACACCCTTCAAAACTACGCGTTCAAGTGTGACTTCAAGAAGTGATAGACAGTGACGGCCATCCTCTCCGTTATTAATAAGCAATTTACTCGGCAGATTTATTGTGTAACTGATCTGATAAAATTACATTGGAACGTATGAGCAAGTGTTAATAATTCCCAATATTTGTGGAATCATTAATTCGTAGTTAATCAAAAATAAACAACCTTTTTTATTATCAATCCAGATGCTTTTGTTTACAAGTAGTCTTGTAATGTGTGATGCACCATCTGACCTCACATATTTTTATAATTTCTAATGTTGTGTTAAATAAGGGTTATCAGAAAATGTGATAAAAGAGAAAGATGTATATTGCTATACTTTTATAGTTTAGCATGTTGGTTCTTCCTCTGTAATTCACAGGCACAAATGACAACATTTAATTTTTTAATCTTTTTTTCCGATAAGATCATACAAAGTATAAAAAATTAATGTTTTCACAACTTTAAATGAATAAATATTATTGTAGTTGTTTCTAGAAAAATCTATAAATGAACCGTTATCTAATGTTAAACATTCTAAACCTCACCCAGGGTATCTATTTTGTGTTTAGTTAATATTCTAAGTAAATAACCCCAATTTAACACACATAGAAAACTGTATATTCAACCGTGAAGTGGATTCCATGAAGTCCTAGAAATGTAATTAGAGAAATAAATGAATATTGTTTATGCAACATGCCTAGATTTTCTTACAAACCTCATACCTACTTCAACATTTGATTTCTTAAATAATAATTAACAAAAATCACATAATAACCTATAAAAGAAACAAAAAAAAACAAAAAAAGAACTTCTCGTCCGAGGATTTGAACTCGAGACCATCGAATTGTTAAGCCGCTGTCTTAACCACTAGACCAACACGCCATATACAATACGTTACAAAAAACTTAAATGGGTTTAATGTCATTACCAAAAGGGGTTCCTTTTCTTTGAAGCGGACTGTACATGAATATGAAACTTTCACTGATATGTCAAATACCGTTTCACAAGAATGTGTGATGTACGAAGTACGTCCTACTACTTCTTATACATTAAACTCCGGATCCCAAATTATTTCTCAAGGATACCAAACCATCCATGGCATTACTAGGAAAGCCAACGAGGACAAGTAAAATGTGTCCTCTAAATAAATAACAATTTTATTATTTTTTGCAAAAAATAATAAAAAACTAATACAAAAATGTATTGTTTTCGTACTTATTATTATGTTCCAATAATAGATTGATATTATGTAACTCACCTCAATGTAACAGCAAGTCGTTCCACTGGAGGTATAATTTCTCGATGCATGGAGCAGTGTTTCAGGTGATTTTCTATGATAACAGTTCATCAAAAGTTTTTACTTTCATTCTAAAATAATTAAAATTATAACGTTATGAATAAAACGCGTGACTCGTAAAACTTGAAGCTTTAATAGTAGTACAACGAAACACGCTATTCGACATACGTTACAATAAAATTACGACTATTACGAGGAACTTAAACTAGGGGCGCGGGCGCACACAAAGCGACACGGGTGACGCGCGCGCCGGATTATCCCTGACTGCCGGGCGCATGCGCGCGGGCGGGCCACAGAGGGTGGCGGGGTAGCGTACGACGGGGTGAAAGGGGTACCAGGGACGCATTCTTTACAGGGCCGCACTTAGGGCACGTTATACTCTCCCCCTTTTGACCAAGAGGCGAAGTCTCATTGGTCAAACTCCTAACAATAAATAGCAAACCTACGATTGGACTTTCCGAGGGCGACCTCTGCGGCGTTTCGGAACAATAGGCTCCGGACACTCACCACCTCTGTCATGGTATCTACGCAGATCCGACACGTGGTACTTACCCACAACTTCACCAGTCTTCTGCGAGGTAAGAGTATATGTAGTAGGACTTACCTTCTTAGAGACTACATACGGACCATCCTGTTTTGGAGTAAACTTGGAAGTAACACCTTTGGAAGCATTACTTAAAACATGTGTCTTCATAAGCACAAGATCACCTTCTTCGAAAAGATCCGAAGCACGGCGGCCAGAATCAGCTTGGTGCTTGCGAAGATCCTGCTGATGCTCGATGTTCTCCTTAGCTTGAGAGAGAGAATCGACAAGCTTCAAAAGGTACGGTGTGATCTGAGGGACCAGATTCTCAGCTTCGATGACTGCTCGTAAATCAGCCTGAACAGAGAGAGGAGAACGAAGCTCGCGACCAAATGTCAAGTAAGCTGGAGTGGAGCCGGTGGAAATGGTAAATGAACTATTTAGAGCAAATCGGACGAACGGTAAAACCTCAGGCCATTGCTTGTGATTGCCCTGTACAAGAATAGAAAGGTGAGCCTTCAAGTCCCGATTCCTTCTCTCTACCGGATTGGCTTCGGGATGATACAGTGGTATCAGATTCTGTTTCACCCCTAAGACAAACAGCGCCTTCTGCATTACATCAGCTACGAATTGAACTCCGTTGTCTGAGATCATTCGCCTAGGGAGTCCATACCTCATAAAAATCTCGCCCACTAAGGTTTTCGCACAGTTCTCGGCTGTGGCTTCGGTAAGGGCAAAAAGTTCGACCCACTTACTAGCCGTGTCCTCTACTATTAAAACCCACCTTTCGCCTTGTGGCCCTTTAGGTAGCGGTCCGAAGAGATCAACAGCGATGATCTCAAATCTCTGAGCAGGTACAGGAGTCTGAAGTAAGCCAGGTGGTTTCAGGTTTGAGGACTTGTACCGCTGACACTCCGTACAGGTCTTCAGGTAGTCGGTAATATACTTCCTCATGCCTGGGAAGTAAAACTGCTGAGATATGCGATGAAGAGTTTTCTGGATACCCCCATGAGCGGCGGTCAGCGAATCGTGACACTCGTACACAACTTTGCTTCGCAGGCTCTCCGGGACGACCAGCTGAGGCTCTTCAGCATCAGAATCCTCGACATACCTGTACAATACTCCCTGATTGATAAGGTATCCTCTATCCGACCAACGATGCGCTGACAATTCATCAGAACTTTCCAAGTCAGTGAGAATCTTAGCTACTTCTGGATCGGACAATTGAGCTTCACGGGTAGATGTGGCGTCCCATCGTGGAATGTCCACGGTAACCGGACAGACACCACACTCCGATGTACTATCTATAACTGGGCGGCTGAGTGTGTCGGCTACCACATTAGCCTTCCCAGGAGTGTACTCGATTTGTAAATCAAAAGACTGCAACTTCAATGCCCAACGAACAAGCCTACCAGTAGGCGATTTAAGCGTGAACAGCCACTTGAGGGGTTGATGATCACTCCTGACACATACCTGATGACCATCGATGTAGCCGCGGAATCTCTCCACTGCCCAGACAACGGCCAACGCCTCCCTCTCGGTGGTGGAGTAGTTCCGTTCTGCTGGCGTGAGGAGACGACTAGCGTACTCGATTGGTTGTTCATCTTGTGGTGACTCCCCCTGGAGTAAGGCTGCACCTAAAGCGAAATCGCTGGCGTCCGTTCTAAGGATGAAAGGTCTTGAGTAGTCTGGCTGGGTCAGAATGGGGGGTGAAGCTAAAAGAGACTTAAGCTGTATAAAAGCGCTAGCTTGATCCTTACCCCATTTCCAGGTCTGTGACTTCTTGGTTAGACGCGTAAGTGGTTCAGCCACCTTGGCGAACTCTGGGATAAACTTGCGGAACCATGAGCAAGTTTGGAGGAAGGTGCGAAGTTGCTGGAGAGTTGTCGGTTCCTTCATTTCTAAAACAGCACTTACCTTCTCTTCGTCTGGAGATATACCATCATGAGATATCACATGGCCAAGGTATTTGAGCCGGTCTCTGGCAAACACGCACTTCTCTCGGTTTGCTCGAAGCTTGAACATACGGAGACGCTCAAATACCGCACGCAGATCTGCTATATGGGACTCCAGGTCCTCCGAAATAACCAAAAGGTCGTCTAAATAACCTAAAATAGTCTTACCACCAAGTGTAGACCCTGATCTGAAACGGTCTATGAGCCTCTGAAACGTCGCTGGCGAATTCTTAAGGCCAAACGGCATACGTTTGAAGCGATAGGTACCAAAGGTCGTGACGAACGCAGTTTTGTCGCGATCGGCGGTACTTACCTGCCAGTAACCACTGCGAAGGTCTAGAGAACTCATTACACAACCCTTCTTGGTCGACTGTAAGAGCTCGTCAATACGCGGCATGGGGTACGCGTCCGTCTTAGTGACCGCGTTCAACTTTCGGTAGTCGACACAAAACCTATACGTACCATTACGTTTCGGTACCAAGACGCACGGTGCTGCCCAGGCGGATTCACACTCCTCGATCACGTCCTCCGCTAACATCTTCTCTAACTCGGCGTGCATGATTTCCTTCTTGGCAGGCGTAACGCGATACGGGGGCAAAGCAATAGGCGGATGGTCGCCGGTGTCTATGTGGTGTTCCGCAAATGGTGTCGGCTCTCCGACTAAATCAAAAATATCGGAGTACTCACATAAAAGATCCTCCAACGTCGACCTCTCCGACTCTGATAACATAGCGCCCTCATCCGTCCTCAGCACGTTCACGGAAGCACACTGAATGGGTTCGCGTTCGGATTCCCATGACAAAGTGTGAAGTGTACGAGGCTGATCCATTGTACGCCAATTCCAGTTGGAGAAATCGATAACCATCTTAGCTTTAGTAATAAAATCAATGCCTAACAGAGTATCGTTGTTAACGGCATCAGGTAAAATAATGAATTCAATAGGTATCGATAATGAAGCAAGTTGAACATTAACTATCGTCAGTAGCACATCACTATTCCTAACAATACCATCCGCAAGCTTCAATGACATCGTTTCGGCGCGAAAGTTTGAACCAATACGTTTTAGTAAGGAATAAAGTGAATAACTCGCAATACTACGACGCGCGGCGGTATCTAACAACGCGGTACCCTGATATCCCTGTACACACACGCGTACGATAGGCCGACCCTGCTTATTATTATCGTTAACAAAATCCGAACATAACTTCTTACTATCTATATACACAGAAGAAAACACATTTTCTGTCTTTAACATTTGAGTTACTATCTCCGGCGCCATCTTGTTTACCTTTAGGACAGTTAACTCTAATGTGACCTTTTTCACCACAATTATAGCAAGATGCGCCAGAGTTAGTAGAAAGAGATCGTTTACTTAGCTTATCACAAGAGTCCCGTACGTGTCCTCGCGCCTTACAATACACGCAGAACAACTTCTTATCACTGTTATCACTTTTGCTCACACACTGATCACTACGCGGCGATTGCGCTCGTTCACGAGCGGACTGCGCAGTAGGGGCGCGGGTGGCGCGTACCGGCGGCGGCGGCGTCGAACTCGATCCCGGAGCGACGTGTTGCTGCGCGCCCTCGCTGAGCGCGCGGGCAGGCCTCGTAGGTAAACACGACGACGACGGCGACGCGGAGTTCTCCGACAACGATTCCTCTATGCTGCGAGATTTTTCTATCAGGGATTCAATATTACTCACAGAGTCTCTTGGTAACCGCTTCCTGATTCTCTTGTGAAGTAGACCATATATCATGTCCAGTCTCGCTTCCTCTGGCAATTGATACGGTAGTTTCGCCAACAGAGATCGTATTCTTACGATATAAACGTCGGCGCGTTCCAACCCTTGCTCAGCAGCGAAAACATCTCTGTATAGTTTGTACGGTGGCCGTGGTATGCCATACATCGAACGCAGGCGCTTGACAGCCTCTGACCACGACGCAACTTCATGACGGATGCCACGCCACCAAACTGCTGCTTGTCCATGAAGTAACATGGGGAGTCCACGAAGTGCCATCTCATCGCTGACCGAAGCGCAATCCATAAACATCTCGACGGCGTCTATGAATGCCTCGACCGCCTCCGGATACTCCGATGAACCATCGAAGCGCGAGGTGCATTTGACGAGATTCCCAGAATGCGATGACGGTGACGGTGTGGTGCCGGAGTTCACACTGGGCGGCGTCCCTGAGTGCGATGTCAACAGAGACTCGACGAGCTTCCGGTTCGCCTCGGCCTGCGCCGAAGAGAAGGCGGCCAGGAGTGACGCTAACTGAGTTTCCGACATAAGCACTGGAGCTACAGGTGTCTCCGTCACAGTCACAGCTTCATCGTCCGAACTGGATTCGTTATTACGAACTTTACGCGGCGGCATTGTTCACTAAAGTCCCGTGCACTATCGAACAGTCTCGAACCTCGGCCAATACGTTGGGAGCCAGTATAACGTTATGAATAAAACGCGTGACTCGTAAAACTTGAAGCTTTAATAGTAGTACAACGAAACACGCTATTCGACATACGTTACAATAAAATTACGACTATTACGAGGAACTTAAACTAGGGGCGCGGGCGCACACAAAGCGACACGGGTGACGCGCGCGCCGGATTATCCCTGACTGCCGGGCGCATGCGCGCGGGCGGGCCACAGAGGGTGGCGGGGTAGCGTACGACGGGGTGAAAGGGGTACCAGGGACGCATTCTTTACAGGGCCGCACTTAGGGCACGTTATAAAATACTTTTCCTCGTCCTGACGTAGCTTTTCAAATAAAGTAGAAAATTCACCATTCGTCACCTTTTTTTTTTTTTTTTATGGATGGGAAATCATCAAATGACCCCTCCCGCTCTGGGTGGAGCGAAGGGAGTGTCAGACTCTTACTGACTAAAACCCATCCGTGTTCCTTCCTTAGCCCTTTATGTTCCGGGGTAGCGGTAACCCTTTCGGACAATCCCGCACCCCCGGCAGGCTTCGGCCCTGGCAGGCCCCTTCCTTTATGCTGACATCTCTTTGAGGCGCGCGTGGAACACGTACGCGCCGTCCGGCACGGGCCTGGTCCTGATCGGACGGTGAGCTACCCATTACTCTCCGTCCGCAGGCCCGCACCATTCGTCACCCTATCAGCAACAATTGGGTGAATGTGATATCTTTTTTTTTTTTTCTATATTGACGCCGTCTCCGCTTGCGTAAGTATGCTGCAGCAACTAAACAATTTATAAACGGGTTCATAATAATATCCCAAATTCAAACTCCGCTTCACAAATCCACAACAAATCCACTTGGAGACGCCTGTACCGTGGAGCGGTCAGTATCGCACTACGGATGTTTTCATTGGCGCTGATAGTCAGCGCGCTACGCGACTGACGGTACGCGTCCGACGTCAGCGACAGAGGAATCTGGGCCTTAGGGACATGCAGAGCCAGATGAACGTAGACGTTCTAAAACTAAAGCAAGATGTCCAAACACGATGGAATTCGACTTTCTTCATGTTTGAGAGACTATTGCGAGTAAAAATACCTTTGTCCGCAACATTATCCGTGCTGGATTCGCCGCCACCCAACTTGGACGCAGCAGATTGGCCAATATTGGAGGACTGCGTTACTATTCAGAAGCCTTTCGAAAAAATTACGACCATACTGTCTGCGGAGTCGTACCCAACGCTGTCGTCCGTAATACCATTAGTCCGTGGGTTGCAAAGCTCTCTAATGAAGAAGGCTCCAAATACTGAAGCAGAGAGACACTTACAACATGCATTGCTGGAAGTTGTAGACAGGCGACTAAGCGTGTATGAGACTAACCGGACTGCGGCAAAGGCAACTATATTAGACCCGCGCTTCAAGAAGGCGTTTGGCATCGAGAGCACAGCAGAAAATGCTGTCAAATATGTTCTTGAAGAATTGGTTTATAACTACCACATGCAACTGCAACCAATAAACCAAGAAGAATATAATTATCAGCAGAAGCCACCACCAAGAGCCACCACCAAGAGCCACCACGCATGAAGCCTCTTCAAGTGCATCTACAAGGAACGACGATGACATCTGGGAGCACTTTGATAAAAAAGTGAATGAAAGTGTAGCACATCAAACGCCAATATCGTCCGCATCAGTTCTTTTAAAACAATATTAACAATATTTAGATCTACCATATTTAGATCGGAAACCCTTGCAATTTTGGGAAAACCGGAAACAAGTATTTCCTGGTCTGTGCCAAATGGCATACAAATATTTGTGTATACCCGCGTCTTCTGTGCCTTCGGAACGACTTTTTTCAAAAGCCGGGTTCGTGACCGATCAACGAAGAAACCTACTTAAGCCAAAAAAAGTAGACCAAAGGAGACGTTCAATAAATTTATGGGGCTTGGTACTAAAATAATTGAAAATTTAAACAGCCTTCTGAGCTTTATGAGTTGAAAGAGGGTAATTATTTTGACGTCTTTGGGTATTTAATTTTTTTTTACAGCCACCCATTTTATTTAAACCAAGTGTTGAAAAATAAAATGCTTGCATCACTAACTACAAACATTATTTATATTTTAGTGTTGGCAGCCCTGTGGCAAATGACGTGACAATGACAATGTCAGCTAGCCCGGCTGACTGACATTGTCATTGTCATTTCTCATTGTCAATTATCATAGAAATAAGTGGCTATGTACATACTTATACTTTATAATTAAGAAGATTAATGCATTTGTTGACGTATTTTTCTACATATAAAAACACTCCGCCTCGCGGACTTGTACCAGTGGTTATGGTTTTTTTTATTTTAACGTCATTCTGACATTTACAGATTTGACCTTTTTTCGACACGTTTTGATATTGCATTGTCATGATAATCAATATTTTCTGTCTCAATTTCATGGAGCTGCAGCTAAAATTATTATAAAATCTCAAAGTATAGAAACAGAAACTTTAGCCACATTTAAAATAATTATATTCCATAGAAATGAATAAATAAAGGCTACGTGCGTTTCGTTGTACTGAAACATTTTTCACTTTTTTAAAAAAACGGGCGCCTGTAAAAATCATTTTTAACTATAATCGAGTAGCATAATAAATAAGCTTTCCAATAAGGTACATCACATTAGCGTTTAAAAATCTTCGGAATTTAGTACCACTTTTGACCTCTCCTTTTATTTTTGAACTCGTACTGTAAAAAGAGGAAGTACAAGTAGGAAGTACAAGTAATAAAAAAGACTTTTGTTTTATCTTGCAACCGTTTTTGGTGATTTTATGTATTGATCTAGGTATGTACGTACTGTAGTTTTAATCGATGACGATATAAATATTTTGTTTTGTTGCTTACGTATTTTTTTTTGTATGTAGATAGGTGTGAGAGCTAGATAAGGCTTGCTGAGATGTAAAAAAGTTATTTTGTATTTATTTGTTGCTTAATATACGCGTTATTTATTGTTTGGCGATTTTTGGGGTTGGGGCTTTAATTGCGTGCAGGCGGTGCCAGGCAAGCAGCCAGATGTAGTCAGTTGTCAAAGGTCTTTTGTTCTGTTTGAAAATATTTCTTTTTGTCTTTAGGTAGTGTACGCAAGAATAACGCTACGGTTATTATTTTAAGTTTCACAATCTAAGTACGAGATGGATTTGATTTGAGACGATGCAGGGCTTGCAGCAGCAATGCTAACAGCAAAAAATCGAAGATTCAATGCATACGATGCCAGGTAGCCCTCTGTATTGTTCCATGTTTTGCAAACTTCCACAAGCCGTAGTACGGCTCTGTCCAAATAATGGACACCATGTACCGTTTTATATATACGAGTATATACTTTTTTTTCCGAAATTTCAATAAAGTGCTCATATATGATGTATACCACTAAGTTTCATTTCTGTACCTTCTGCCGTTTCTTCTGCCTTATAAAGGGTTAAAATAATATGTACTTAGCGTTAAGGTAAATCGTGTGCCAAACCTAATATTTTTAAAGTCTTATTGTTACTAACCTAATAACCTAGGTACTATAGATTGACTAAGTCTGAATTAGACGATTTTTATTTAATTATACTTAGAATTTAAAGACTGCCAAACAAGTTCCAAAACAAAATATGTATTTTTTCCATAGTTTCCCAAATAGCCTTGTTTTATTTTTATTTAAATTTCATATTAAATACCATTAGATTACCATTAAATACCACCTACTTTAATATTCGCCATAACATTTTTTCTGTATCTAGTATCACTAGATAACAGGTGAGTTAAGTCAATGCAACGCACATTACATACAAACGCCAAAACGGGTGACTGACCATTCGTGACCCTTATTACAATGCATTTAAAGTGCACGAATAGTCAGTAACTGTGTTGGCGTGACTCGCTCGGCAAGGCAAGTGTAAAGTAAACTTGAATCAAGAATACGAATCGGTGAACTCGACTCGACTCGCCGATCCGTTTGACTGCACGCTGCTGCCGCGAACCGCGAAGCGCATTGCATCCGGTTGATACGAGTCGAGTCAACTCGAGTTATCCGAGTTGGAAAAAATTCGATTCGTAACATCGCTAACGTGCGCAAGGAGGCCGAAATAATAATCCTAATGCTTTACAGTTCAGGTACACTATGCGTAAGCTTCTTTATCCAACAGCGTTAAGCCAAGTATAAATGCTAACTGTACGGATGACGATTTCGAACTTTCCCCTGTTTTAGAATTCCGTAATCCTGAAAGGGATTTTCTTCAGACACATGATTCTGAACCCCATGAAGAGCAACAACTAGATGTCTTAATCAATTATATGGATAAAGTCAATTTGTAAGATTACAAAATGAATATCCTCTATTATTTAACCGGTCATTGCGCTAATAAATTATTAAATAAAATTTCATGTGAACATTGTCGCAATATACTAATTACTCCTAAACAGCGTTCGGATCATCCATATTTTATAGACGTTACATTTTTCGTCGTTTACCGTCTTTATTGATAGGGGTGGTTTAAAATATGCGTCAAGATTTGCTTTTGAGGTAATAAAGTGTGGTGAGAACGGCACCCGAGCAACTAGGAAGATTTATAGCTATAAAAATCGCTTCCACTTCTCTTCGGCGACTGTATTAGTACATATTTGCCATCCAGGGCGCCCAGGCAATGGGGAAAGTTCCATAAAGTGTCATATTGTTGTACTAAAACCAGCCATGCTAGTGGTGTTGTTGGCAAATAAAATACATATTCTTTAATACATACATACTTCTTGATCTTGACATACCTCTTTCGCTTCATCCACACTCATCAATCTCTTCATACATACTCGTCGGTTAGTATACTTTTATAAATTAACTACTATTTTTTATTATTTTTAGTTAAAACCTGATGATGCAAAAAAGGAGAAACGTAGTGCTACTACAGGCGATGATGGTTTAGACAACGATCCTCTTTTCGAGCAACCTAGAGGCGCGGGCAAAAAATGAAAACTAACATGGAACCCGAACAAATAATGGCTAATACTTATGAAATTTTAAAAAAAGAACAGACTAGTATCCGAAAAGAAGATGGATCAAAATTGCCCCACGTCCTATAACAAAGTGACATATCTCAAAAAAAAGATAAAAATGTATAAAAAAATATGGCATACTTCCTAAGTTCATTTTTTTACACCTTCATATGAAAAAATTGCTATAAAAATAGTTCAGGCGCTGTTATGAAAAATTCGTTCGTATGAGTATTTATGGACCGATTTTAATAATTCTTTTTTTGTTTGAAAGGGTACCCCCAAAGTAGTCCCACTGCCATAAAGTCAGGTCTCTGGTCTCCAGGATCCTGGAGAAATGAAAGTAAAATCTCAAAAATAAGCTCATTTTTGTACTTTACATTATTAGTTTTTCACTCTCTTATTGTTTCTTTTGACTTATTGCATTATGATGAGACAAACGCCAGTGGTAACGCGAGGGAGTGGTCGACAGAGGTTGTTTCACTTACATTAACACAAATGAGAGAGACGAATAACGATAGCGACGCAACGCGGCAAGCGAAGCTTAAGCAGTGTCCTACGTGAGCGACGAATACGACGCGACGCGATGCTGCGAACGCGATCAACTCAACGGTATACCCTGCTTGCGGCCTATGTGACAGTCTGCGGCGAGACGCGACGTAACGCGTACTTGTTTTGAGAGCGACCAGACGCGACACCACGAACTACATATGAACTTTCCGTCTGTTCCCGTTGTCCCCATTCGGAACTCAATAAAAATAATTAAAATGTATTCCCGTTGTCCCCATTGACGATTTCCTGTTAAAATTGTACTGTAATTCTTCATGATTCGAGAAGTAATGACCAAAATCACGTAGGACATTTGTCACGTGTAGCATCGCGTCGCATTACGTCACATCGTGTTGCGTCGCGTCGCGTCGTATTCGTCGCTCACGCAGGACACCGCGTAAGGAAATGCAAGTGAATAATGTTGTTTCGCTCGTTCTAATGCGAGTGACTGAGATGTATAGTGACGCCAAGGACATGAAAGGAACAATTAAATGGCGCTGTCAGTCCATCCTGCGCTTGCGTTGAGTGTGCTACTTCTTTGCGTTTTCTTTTCTGTGGATCTTGAGATTTTTTAACGACAAAGCTAACTTTTACCGGACCTGATAATTGCCTAGTGATTTGGTGTCTGTTGTTTAAATGGAAGATTTCTTTACTACAGTTGTTCTTGTATACATGGGCGCAGGACATTGGGGGTATGCGCCCATGTTATGAGTGTCATATTTTATTTGGGCTGGATGCGGTACCAGCCCGAAGAAATGAACCACCCGGCAGGTTTTTGAACCATGTTTTAAGGGATTTAGAAAATTAATAAATGAATGTTGAGAAAATGACGTGACGAACTGGGAGTTATGTTCGCCATTTATTGCACATGTCCTGTCTGAATTCGTTGTAACGTGTGTATAATAGATAATAAACAATAGAAAAATGTTTTTTTGTCTTTGTATCCTTAAATTCCCAGTCCACTCATTTTTAAACTATATCACCAAAAGCGCCTTTTTTAATTACACATAAAGAAACAATTTCAGTATTATTATATAGTATTCAAAGAAATATTTGAATTCTGTCTAATAATATAGTATAGTATACAAACATTCAAGCTCAAGCTTTTATTCTCACGTTTTCATAATCAGATGAATAAGGAGATAATCCTCAGTTGATCGTTGATTGAACAAAATAAATGTAATATATTAAAAACTACCTCAATAAAAAAAATGAGCTTATTTTTGAGATTTTACTTTTATTTCTCCGGGATCCTGGAGACCGGAGACCTGACTTTATGGCCGTGGGACTACCTTGGGGGTACCCTTTCAAACAAAAAAAGAATTTTTTAAATCGGTCCATAAATACTCATACGAACGAATTTTTCATAACAGCGCCTGAACTATTTTTAAAGCAATTTTTCCATATGAAGGTGTAAAAAAATGAATTTAGGGGGTATGCCATTTTTTTTTATACATTTTTATCTTTTTTTTGAGATACGTCACTTTGTTATAGGACGTGGGGTAATTTTGTAAGGAATGTGATCCGTCTTCTTTCACGAGATTTGGACGAGTGTGAGAGCTACGGAGCTTTCGTTGCAAATAAAATGAGATCATGCTCAAAAATTTTGTAAGAATGTCGTCGACAGATTTTGACCGACTCATTAATTTAATTGGACCATTAATGGAAAAGCAAGATACTCATTTAAGAAAAGCTATATCAGTAACAGAAACACTGGCTGTTACACTATTCCTTATTCTTAGGAATATTAATTAAATTCGTACCACCATTTTGGTTTCTTGTTTGGCACAAATTGGATATCCAATATCGTTTTGATCTTTTCTTCTTTTTCAAAAAACAATAACTTAGTAAAATAGATGAAGCACACACAACCTCTACGTCTGACATTATGATTCAAAATGGATGGAGCATTCTTGAGTCAAGAGTTCGAAACACACGTTACAAGTCAGTCTGTGTCGCCGTATTGCAACAAGATCGCCTAGAATGATACATTACAAACACACGGTACAAGTCAGTCTCCGCCTTAAGATGAACTTCCGCATGATGTAGCAGCAATTTTGCTGGTTAACGTGCCCGTTTAAATGGAAATGAGCCTCGTCGCTCAAAAAAATGGAACTCACCGTGCGAAAACGCTCCAATTTTTGTAAAACGATGTTGGAGCGTTTTCGCACGGTGAATTCCATTTTTCAAAAAATATTTTGCTACTAAGAAAGTCACTTTCTTTCAGTTCTTGAACAATTTGAATTTTAAAAGGATGGAACTTCATATCCTTTTTCAAAATTTTGTGAACAACGGCTCTTGGAAGTCCCAATGAGGCCGCCCTTTTCCGTATTGAAAGTCGTGGATTTTCATGTTACCTCCGTTCCACCAGTTCAATGTTATCGGGGGTCCTTAAAGATCGACTAGGCCCTGGCCTTGGGGTGTGTAAAGCCGAAGCACTTGCGCGGAACCTCTGCACCCAGGAACGAATTAAATTCACACTCGGTCCGTCACTTATCCGCCGAATACCGAAGCGTGAGCAAAATTGTCGACGAGCAATCACGTAAGAATCGTTACTCTTGAAAAAATGCCTCGATGGCGAATGCGCGATGCTCACCCGACCACTGCGGCAACGTGACTGAGAAATCCGAACAATCTGTGATTCTAATGACGCCACCCTCCCCCCGCACCGTTTATTACTTTTTGAAATAATCATATTTAAAAACATAAATCTGCCGCCAGACATCCTGTATTAGTATTTTGTCATATCACTAGATACTTTTAGTAAAAAGACGTAATAAACAAGAATATTCGACATCTACCGGGATTTCGTGATATCCCTAGGGATTTCGTGAAATCCCTGATATTCTCATTTCCCTGCGACATACATAATAATATTAACTGTATTTCGTGTTTCATCTGGTTTATTCGATTGCAAACATTTACGCCCGGTTTCTGAAACGTACGTCAAATAAAATCAGTTAGTTAACAGATTGTCAAAATTAACAATCTGTTAAACAACTACGGGTTTCTGAAAAGCCATTTACCGTAAAATTAGCGAATCAACTGTTAACGGGTGATTTATTTTTTGTCTAGCCACCCTTGCTAAAATCAGTCAACTTCATTCACTCATTTATGTTTTGTTTCTGTCTAGCGCATAGCTTTGTCTCTACATTTTGACACCAAATGTCAAATTCAACTTTACAGGTTATCTATTATTCTAAAATATTTTCGTGTTTATTGTTCTCTGATATTGTGGTCTGTTTCAACAAACAGACCACAATATCAGAGAACAAGAGAACACAGAGAGTGTGAACTTTTATACCGAGTTTTATAACAACTTATAAAACTCGGTATAAAAGTTCACACTCACCAAATTTCCGATAATATGTCACGAAAAAACTATACGGAGAGAGAAAAGAAACAGCTCTTAACAATAGTGGATAAGTAAGTACCTTTTGTTCAAATATAACATTCCAATCTATACAAATGTGTTTTTCTCAAACATGCTCGGAAGAGATCGTATTATGTTTGAAATTTGAACACGAAACACTTTCCAATTATATGAGTAAAATCATAATCAACCAGAGGGACCGGTTGGAGGCGGCCTGCATCCAGCGGCTTCCCACCACCTTCATGAGGTCATCTGTCCACCTTGTTGAATAAAAGAATATGGAGATAAATGGTAATTAAACAATTTTTTTAACACGCTGCTATTATTTCCTCGCATTACTTGAGAAAAGCACTATACCTGACTCAGCGGAAACAGATATTGCCTGAACTCGGCTAACTGCCAGCCTCGCTCTGCTCGGCTGTCAATCTCGTTTCGTCAGGCAGTGCCTTACTTTCCGCACCTCGGCAATAATGTACTATTAAATTTGTTTGAAATGGATAGCTTCTAAGGGCAATGCAACTTTTGCCATACATTGCTGGCATGTTTTTTTTTTCTTTTAGCCAAAAGTGAAACCTAGGCCATATGTTAGAGGATTGTATGAGAAATCAATAGCAAAAAGAACTAGGTCTACCAACCACAACCGTACCAAGTTAGAGAGTGTTTAGTAGATTGCTATTGTTTTTTTATCAGGCGTTACTTTTCATAATTAAATATACTCCGTGTGTAATATTTTAAGTTTCCCATTGTTAAATACTACTCGGCAACTCTAATGAATCATTCCGCGTCCCCCGCTTCGTACCAAGTTAGAGAGTGTTTTGAAAGAAATCGCGAATGTTCATGATGTAGAAAACCCGTTTCATTACTTTTTTTAAAGTGACGATGTCTTTATATTAGATAGGGGGTTTCGCGATGCAATTAACGATCTCAGGGCCATGAACTATCGCGCTTATACGCCGGTGACAAAAAATGCTGGTGCGACACAGCTGACAACGCAACAGGCGAATCAAACCCGAAAAGTAACACTATGTAGATGGGTCGTAGAAACTATAAACGGACGGTTAAAAAATCAGTTCCGTCAACTTAGATCTACCTTTTTTAATAGAGCAGCGAGTCACTTGTTCGACGAAGTAAAAATAGCCGGTGCATTACTAAATGCTTTTGGTAAACGACTCACTGACCATCCTTTAGTGGAGTCAATAATAACCAGAATAAACGAAACCCCCAATCAAAACTTTTTCAGCGATTATGTTATCCACAGGAGTCTTAATCAAATCAGAGCTGATTTTGTGCCAATGACTGCGAATGTTCCCGGCCTGGACAACTTTCCCGTACTCGACATGAACGACCTTATAATATTATATGCTCTGGGGACGTACCAAATAAGTCAGGCCAGAAGTTATTATGGCGAACATGTGAGGGGCGATGGTTCGTACCATATTGAACTGTACAGGGAGGACAGGTTAGATATTTCGGTTTTGGAAATATTCAACATCAACGTCATCAATCCGTGGCTGCTGCGTAGCCGTATCCAATCGCGACATAGACGACAGCGCATATACTTCGTCTATCTTTTGATTGAAGGGATTAATGATGGCGTAGCAGCAATAAAAAGGCATTACTGTTCGTGTATTTCTGGCAAGAGAACACTTGGTTGTTGTACTCACGTCATGTCTGTATTATGGTTCATGGCGTGGGGCAGACATCAACCAAACTTAAGTCTTCCAGCTCAATTTCTGGATTTTATATTAAGATTTTATATTTATATTATTATCTATATTTAATTAGTAGTTAAACGTTTTCACTGTGTAATAAACCCATAAGGTTCATGTGATTGTTTAATTATTGTGTTTGCTTAGTGGGCAGTGAAAGAAAGTGATATTATTATTGTTCTGTGATGATTGAAAAGATAAACAAAGGTTTTTGTAAAACCAGAAGTAATAGTTATTTAATAAATAGTTTCGGTTTTTATGGTTGTTTCATTTCTTTTTTTGTAAGAATATTCCATAGTACAATTTACAAAAGTAACCCAGTCCTATATTATAGTGGATACGCGTTGAATAGTGTTTCAATAGCGATCATCGCAATACACGCGTACCCACTAACGCGTATCTATTCGATTGAATTATCATTTTTTTTTTTCGTTTTAGTGATAACAAACTGCCAATGAGAAAAAAATATGGCAGTAACAACCAACTTGAATCTATTTTATCAATGGAAATATCAAAATATCACGTATGATTGTATTTTCTTGGAAAAATAAATCAACGCCTGACAAAAATATACTAGCAATACTTCAATATTGTATCTTCGTTCGGTTAGGGTATATGGACCTGGTTCTTTTTGCTATTGATTTCTCGTATTGTCCTTTATAGTATAACCAAGGTTTCATTTCTGGCCAAAGAAAGAAAGTAAAACATGCCAATAGTTTTCATACCCCTTTATAATCTATTTAGGTACAAAACAATAATAGAAAATAAGAGCACCAATGCAGTGACAATCGAAGAGAAAAATGAGGCATGGGAAAAAATTGCTCAAGAATATAACTCATCTGCTGAGAATCCACGAACAGCGAAGCATCTGAACACTGCTTATCAGAATTTAAAACGCCTAACAAGACAAAAAACAGCTGAAGATAATGTGTGTACCTAAATTTTTATTGACTATTACATACTATTATACTATACTTTTCATAGTTAACTTTAGATCTCTGTGCAAACAAATATTATTGAGCGAAGTCTTCTGTACATAACATCTCTGTGAAAGACTTCCAGTTTTCTTTTACATACTTGTCTATTAATATTATTTGTATCTAATATTGTAGAAACAGAATTATATGGAAAAAAAGCCAATGTGATTTAAAAAGCTTAAAAAAGGCTAAAGCTGAAGACAAGGTGTGTATAAAATTAGTAATGTTTATTAAATGGTATCAATTTGTCTGTTGGGGTCCTTTTCACAAAACCACAAAGATGCTGTAGCGATATGTAAAAATAATGAAAATGATGTTGCAGAGGAAACAAGTAAAATACCTAAACTGGATGTACAAGAGATTAAAGAAAAAAATGCGAACAGGAAAAGGATTTCAAGATCTAATAATGAGGTCGCCGAAAGAGAAAAACAGAGAAATAAAATGGCTATCAATTCTATAAGGAGTAATAAACGGAGGAAGCTAACGGAAAAGGAAAATAATAATTCTATTAGACGAAGCAAACGTTTAAATCCTGAGTACAGGCTAGTTGAACAAGAGCGCAATACTCAAGCTCATAAAGTTGCTCGATTTAATCCTGAATATAGGCAAGCTGAACAAGAGCGCAACACTGAGGCTCACCAAGTCGCACGACTCGACCCTGAATACAGGCAGGTGGAGCAAGAACGCGACACTCAGGCTCACCAAGTCGCACGACTCGACCCTGAATACAGGCAGGTGGAGCAAGAACGGGACACTCAGGCTCACCAAGTCGTACGACTCGACCCTGAATACAGGCAGGTGGAGCAAGAACGTGACAATCAGGCTCGGCGAAGTGTTCGAGAAAATGAAGAATACAGACAAATTGAACAAGCACGTGATACCTTAGCACGGCAGGAAATTCGATCAAATAATAAGGCATCCTGGGAAAAAACTGCTACAAAGTATTATAAAAACATCAAAGAAGGTTTTACTCATCCCTGTAATTGTTGTGGAAGATTGTGGCATATAAATTCAATAAGAAAACTGTCAAAACAAGGCATTACTAATAAGTTTGGCGAACAATTTGCTACAAACACATTCAAGTTACCAAACTTAGCTAGTGAAATATTTGGAGAATTTTGTAGTACCTGTGCAAAATATATCACTCAAGGCAATGTTCCACGATTAGCTATTGTGAATGGTTTAACTTTTCCAGATATTCCTGAGGTACTAAAACAACTAACGCCGATGGAAGAGAGGCTGGTAAGCCCTCTTCATGTGTTTTTAAAAATTGTTCGAAAAGGTCAAGGGCCAGGTTTTCAACACGGACTTGTAGGAAACGTTATAAATGTGCCCGTACAAATCAACAATATCGTTAGCGCACTACCTCGATCAACAAATGATGATAATGTAATTACTGTAGAATTACGACGAAAATTATGCTATAGGCATGGGCGTTAAGAACAAATTCGACCTGAATACGTTCGTAGAGCCGCACAGTACTTGGTGAATTGTGACTTGTTTAGGGAAAATGCAATCAATTTAAATGAATCTTGGGATGTTGAAGAAGTTGACGATAATATAGAGTGTACGTGTGATGGAGGTGTTGCAGAAGAAGGAGAGGAAGAAGAAACAGTTAATCCAGGAGGTACCGAGACTCTATTAGATGCCAATCAAGACGTAATAGTAATGACTCTTGGCGAAGGTCATGTCCCTATATCGTTACTATTTGATGAAAATTTAGAAGAATTGGCGTTTATTAAAGTTCATTGTGGGATTAAGCGTGACTTTAAAATTAAATTGAGTCATGCAGAAGTAATAAAATCGGAAATATCTAGATATGACCGTCGAGCTGTACGACCAGACTACCTACGAAAAAAAACCGTCAAAGGGGCACCTGTTCTGGCGTGTAATGTTTTGGATGCTAATTATATAGATAATTTAGTCCAACATGACGACGGATATCGTATTCTTCGGGGTGTAAGAAATTCTCCGTCTCATTGGGAGGCAGAGAAAAAGAAAGTCTTGGGAATGATAAGGCAATTCGGAGTGCCTTCGTTCTTTGTGACTCTGTCTGCTGCGGAGACCCAGTGGACTGAACTTCTGATAATACTGAAAGAAATTATCGATGGTGAAAAAATAACTGAATCTGATACTGAAAGACTCACATATGAAACGAAGGCGCGCTTAATTCAATCTGATCCGTTTATATGTGCTTCATATTTTGAAACCAAACTAAGAGAAATTAGCAAAACCTGGTCTTGTCCTGAAGGGCCTTTTGGTAAATACAGAATTAGCCATTTTTATTATAGAATTGAATTTCAGCACAGAGGTTCGCCCCATGCTCACATAATGTTATGGCTTGAAGAAGCACCGATTTTTATACCAGGAAATTCGGATACTGTTCAAAATGTAGTTAAATTTGTAGATGAAATTGTATCCTGTGATAGTAATGAGATTACAGATGATCTTCTTCGCCTTCAGACACGCAAACACACCCACACATGCAGACCTAAACCTGATAGACCATGTCGCTTCTATATTCCATTTTTTCCTATGGATTGTACCATAGTATTAGTGGAACTCCCAAAAGATGACGCTTGTTATAAAAGAGTCAAAGATTTAGCTAAGAATATACAATCAATCCTACAAAGTTTGCCAGAAGAAATAAAAACATTTGAAGAGTTTTTAGACGTTTGTAATGTTACATATGATGATTACATTTTAGCTATTAGAAGTACTTTGAAAAGGCCGAAAGTATTTTTGAAGCGATCTCCAAAAGATGTTTACATTAATTCGTTCTCCAAGAAAATCGTAGAGTTACATCAAGTAAACATGGATATTCAGTACATCTTAGATCCATTTGCTTGTGCAGTGTATATTGTAGATTATATAAATAAAGCTGATAAAGGAATGGCACGTTTGCTTCGAGATGCTATAGAAGAGGCTAAGAAAGGAAAGAGTAGTGTAAAGGAGTCTCTACGTAGTATTTCAAATGTATTCCTGAACGCCAGTGAAATTTCTGCGCAGGAGGCGATATATTGTATATCAGGTCTTCCATTGTCACGAGCTAGTGAAGCAGAAATATATTTGAATACTAGTTTGCCCCAAGAAAGAGTACATATTTTAAAGAGTATGCAAGAAATTAGAAACATGGATGAAGATTCATCTGACATTTTCCAAAATAGTTTCATCGATTATTACGCTAAGCGACCTGTTGCTTTAGAAGACATTAGTTTCCGTTTTCCGCCTGTATAATATTGCAAACAAGCTGCTTACAATTTATCCACTTACTAAAATTGAATGCAGGCGTCAGGTCTCTAAATGGCTCCTAACACTTACCTATGACGATACGGAAAAACTATTTTACAGTTACAGAGAAGTATAACACACATATACCACATACACACACACACATACACACACCAACCCAAAGCATCACAAATACAACTCGTATATCACACTCACATACACACACCCCCATACACACAATATAATACAACAAAGTCACAAACTTACCAAAACACCATTTCTTTTATTCTTATTTACAATTTTATTTTTATTTTGTTGTTAGCTGTAAGCGCTCCCTGCTAATGTTATTTGTGTAATTGGCTACTAAGGTCTCAGTATACATGGCGGGCGTGCTGCCGAACATCTTATATTCAGCCGAAACCTGGACCGTGTACCGCCGACACATCCGCATGCTGGACCGGTTTCACCTTCGATGTCTTAGGAGAATACTCAGAATCCGATGGTCGGACCGCGTGCGGAACACCGAAGTGCTGCGCAGGGCCAAAGTAGGTGGCATTGAGTCTTATCTCATGCGGCGACAACTTCGGTGGTGCGGACATGTGTCACGGATGGCGGAGCAGCGAGTGGCGAAGCGCATCTTTTATAGCGAACTTGAGGAGGGCAAGCGCAAGCATGGCGGACAACTCCTCAGATATAAAGATGTGCTAAAACGTCACTTTAGGAAATGTGACTTAGAGCCGTCTCGGTGGGAGCAGCAAGCCGCCCAAAGGATGGAGTGGAGGTCTTTGATAAAAAACAAAGTCCGAAATTTTGAATTCCAGCGGCACGTTGAGCTTGATGCAAAGCGTGACCAACTGAAAGCCCGACCACCTGCGGCGATCAGTTATAATTATATCGGTGGTGTGCTCACATGCCCGCATTGTGCGCGGATCTTTGCAAAAAAGATTGGATACATAAGCCACATGCGAGCACACGAACGGCAACTACAACGGAGCTGAAGCAATCGCCCTGGCCGAAATCGGTCGGATCGCATCATCATCATCATTTATGTCCTTAGTAGAGCTCTCTATAATATGTTCGAGATAAGGAGACCAGGAGACCCGTAGCACAGGTTTTACTTAGTATGGGCTCCTGTCTCCCATCTTCAAACTCTTATGAAATACATAGAAACTGTGTTCATTTTGAAACTTGTGGGAGAAAATAAATAAATTTATTATTATTTATTTATTATTATAGTTTAGCTTATTTTGCAGCCTATTTTGTTTATTCGAAACGTCGTCCACGTACATCAGTAACACAACCAAATAATAGTCCAGATAGTAACTGTTCCCAAAACCAAACAGATGAAATGATTGGTAACTGGTGGCCATTACAAAACTTTGACTTTGACTTGACTTCGACTTCTATTTTGACTTCGACTTTGACTTTGACTTCGACTCCGACTTCGACTCCGACTCCGACTTCCACTTTGACTTTGTCTCCGACTTTGACTTCGACTTCGACTTCCACTTCCACTTCCGCTTCCACTTCCACTTCCACTCCATCAAATCCATCCATCCATCCATTGTAGTGTGTCACTAAACTTGGTTCACTTCGGTTGGTGCCGCCGTAGAAAGAGAGGCGGGGGGGGGGAAATCTCTCCTGACGGTCACGTGTCCTGACGCGATGTCCTGACGCGAGTTTAACATTTTTTCCCCATACAAAAAGTGTGCAACGCCGCTAAAGAAGTTTTCACTTCAAAAATACATGATTAAATTTCAAATAAACGTTTACTTACTGCGTCGGCTCATCTTCTCCCTCCTCGATTGCCTGTTGCAATAATAATTCCGACTCGCTGTAAAAGATAACATTTTGGAAAGGATCTAAAATAGGTAACCAAATATAATAAGTAAATAAACCAAGTGAACCAAGTGAGACACGATAATGGATGGATGGATGGATGGATGGATGGATGGACGGACGGACGGACGGACGGACGGACGGACGGACGGACGGACGGACGGACGGACGGACGGACGGACGGACGGACGGACGGTGACGGTGACGGTGACGGTGTCGGTGACGGTGACGGTGACGGTGACGGTGTCGGTGACGGTGTCGGTAACGGTGACGGTGACGGTGACGGGGACGGTGACAGTGACGGTGACGGTGTCGGTGACGGTGTCGGTGACGGTGTCGGTGACGGTGACGGTGACGGTGACGGTGTCGGTGACGGTGACGGTGACGGTGACGGGGACGGTGACAGTGACGGTCACGGTGACGGTGTCGGTGACGGTGACGGTGTCGGTGACGGTGACGGTGACGTGACGGTGACGGTGTCGGTGACGGTGACGGTGACAGTGACGGTGACGGTGACGGTGTCGGTGACGGTGTCGCTGACGGTGACGGTGACGGTTACGGTGACGGTGACGGTGATGGTGTCGGTGACGGTGACGGTGATGGTGACGGTGACGGTGACGGTGACGGTGACGGTGACAGTGACGGTGACGGTGGCGGTGGCGGTTACGGTGACGGTGACGGTGACGGTGTCGGTGTCGGTGACGGTGACGGTTACGGTGACGGTGACGGTGATGGTGACGGTGACGGTGACGGTGACGGTGTCGGTGATGGTGACGGTGTCGGTGACGGTGTCGGTGTCGGTGACGGTGACGGTGACGGTGACGGTGTCGTTGACGGTGACGGGGACGGGGACGGTGATGGGGACGGTGACGTTGACGGTGATGGTGGACGTGGATGTGGATGGATGGATGGATAGCTGATGGCTCGACCGTCTGTGTAGTAGCCACACTGCTGTGTATTCGTAAAATTCGTGTATACAGGGTGTTACGGAAAGGGTATATCAATACAAACGGGTTGAAGAGTGTATCTGGTCTAGAATCTCTGTACAAAATTTCAGCTCAAAAGCATTAACTTTGAAAATGCTGAATATTTTTTTATTTCGACATCACGGCGCTGCACTGGCGCCCGGCGGCGTGATGTGCGTGTACTAGGCGCACAGACACACTACAGATAATGGATAATGACCCTCGTAGTGCGGTGACACGTTTTTTATGATTTCAATTTAATAAACTATCGAAATAAAAAATATTAAACATTTTCAAAGTTACTGCTTTTGAGCTGAAATTTTGTACAGAGATTCTAGACCAGATACACTCTTCAACCCGTTTGTATTGATATACCCTTTCCGTAACACCCTGTATAAAGTGTTTAAAATATGGAAATTGAACAAAGTGCATCGATTAATGAAAAAAGTGACGCAGAAATAGGTAGTGAAAAAAAATTAGTTATATTAATTCAATTCATAATTGATTTATTTCAACGTTAATATTCAAGTTTTCACTTCTGCCGGTACTCCCGGAGTGCAACCCGTCTTTTTTTCTTCTAGGCTTTTTGGTGTGGTCACCACACCAGCAGCAGGAGCTGCTGAAGCGGGGCCCTCTCAGCCACTTGTGTAAGTATTTGAAATTTAATTATTATTGGAAAGCAACACCATGTGTTTTTTTAATATTTTTTTTTTATCTTCAAGGCCGCCTGAAGTAAGTACAGCTTGGCCAAAAAGAGTAGAAATTAAAAAAATATGAACTAAATTTTTCTCCTCATGGCAACTCTAGAGAAATGTCAAACATCAGTCAAACTACCAAAATAAAAAAGGTGTCTTGTGATTTTCGGTAGATTAAACGTTTTACTCACTGAAATTGTTATTGAAAATGGGCAAGACCATAAAAAGCGGCGCCAGAGAAGTTATTTACAATGTTTTTAAAAGATGTTTGGCGGAATATCATGCCGGAAAACTTCTAACAGAATTGGATGATCTCTACAAACGAGTTGCTGATATGACAGGTATTTATTCACGCAAATTTTATGTAATATACATAGTTCACTATAAATAATACAGTTATCGTCCGTTAGCCCTTTAAAAATGCCACATCATCGACGTTTTTTACGAATTTAATGTAACTTTAGAGGTTATGTTTACATGGGGAAAGTACTTTGACAATTGACTTTGTATAGAACGACAGCATAATTTTGATCATCACGCACGTCATTCAAAATTAGTGTTTTATTTTGATTACAGGAAAATCAGAAAGTACTGTCCGACGCATAATTAACGAAGGCAATAAAAACGAAGGCAAATTTACAACACCAGCCAAGCATAGAAAAGGCCGTCCAAAAATAGAGTTAGATGACTTTAGTCTCTGTGCGATTCGTCAGAAAATTCAATTTTCTTACACCGTACAGAAAATAACACCAACTTTGCGAAAGTTGTTGGCTGTGGTAAAAGAAGAATTAGAATATGAAGGAGGCCGTGAGAAATTGAGGCAAATATTACATGGAATAGGTTTTTCATACAAAAAATGTTCTACAAATAGAGAAGCGCTAATAGAAAAACCAAATATAGCGGCTAAGAGAGAAAAATATTTGGAAATTATAAAACGAAATAGGGATTTGCCTGTGGAGCTACAAAAACAAATTGTTTACTTGGATGAAAGCTATATCCACAGTTCGTATAAATTAAGAAAGTGCTGGCAATCCATTAAAATCAAAGGCATAAAGCATGATGTTTCGAAAGGAAAACGGTGGATTATTGTCCATGCCGGAACTGCCAATGGGTTTGTACCCAATGCTTTACTAATATTTAATGGCACCAACAAAATGGAAGATTATCATTCAGAAATGAATTCTCAAAATTTTACCAAGTGGGTAACAGAAAAATTGATCCCAAACCTTAATGAAGCCTCAATAATTGTCATGGACAATGCGCCTTGTGTAAGTAAACTTTTATTTGAAATTTAATCATTATTTGAAGGCAATACCATGTGTTTCTTTTAATCGTTGATTTTTTTATTTTCAAGGTACTCGCCGGAATATCACAAAGCGCTCAAAAAAAAAGCAGCGCAGGAAAAGAAGTGGGAGGCAAAGCTGAACCCGGCACAGAGGAGCAAGCTCTACGCAGCGAGGAGGCAGCGGGAGATAAGTAAATTTGCCTGTCCCGACACTCTGCCTCCTCCTCCAAGTCCCGAAGGTAAGAAAAATATTTAGAAAAATAATAATTATGCTTTTCACAGTCACAAATGTTTAAATAATTTATATGTTTTTAGAAAACTGTCGCCTGAGCGTATGGTGCTGTGCCCTTTAGTGCCCGGGCACGCCAGCCATCCCGCCCCCGCGAATCCCGCAAAAGTGGGAGCTGCAGAAATCAAGTGTGTAAATTGTCTGCCTACATATTTTAATACTTTTCCAACCTAACATATTTTAATACTTTTCTATACAGCACTGGATGACACTGTGCCCTCGAGGGTTGAGGAGGAGCTGCCGGCTGCTGAGGACGTGGAGCTGCCGCCTCGTGAGGTCACGCCGGCTCCCCCGCAGTCAGTTTGAACTTAATCTCTATTGAAGAATTTGAAACATTCTTCAAAGGAAGCCGACTTAATATATTTTTTATTTCACAGGGAAATTCAGCCACTAATATTAACCCCGTCCACGGGGGTTATATTGGTGGGTGAAGGCCATGAGGTAGACGAGAATCTCATGGTATCTACGGAGTTTGAGTTGGTTTCATTGTCGCCGAGCACATCATCCTCTGCAGTGCGTTCTGGTGCCACACTGCAGCATTCGTCTCCAGGTCCTTCGACGTCTTCGGCAAGGCGAGGTATTTATTTGTTTATTTCTCCTTTGTGATGATAATCTGGTTGCATCATGGACCTAGGGGGTTCAAAGCAGCTGATAGTTAATATAGCTCATATTATTTGTTTCAGAACCCTTGATTTTCGAAAGTGGCCTGGATGATGAATGTCTGCAGTGGGAACGCTCTGCGGGTCTTCTGAATCCTGGCAGCGATGTCGAGGAGGAGGAAGATTGCCCGGACCCTCAATCACCTCGGAGGAGGCACGCTGGTGAGTTTGCTGTGGAAAACTTGCCAACCGCGCTCCACGAGGTCTTAGGGTCCATGGACAGACAGGATGATCTTGCTCTGCGACAGTCTTGCCAGGAGAACATGCTGGACTTCACTTGGTCTCACGAACCAGGCGTCTTTACGGGGGTGCGGGAAAGTTTTACCGGGCCAGCGGGACCGACTTTCCCCACTGTGGGTTGGTCGCCGTTCCAAATTTTTTCTAAAATTTGGGACGAAGACATCATTAATCTCACAGTCGCTGAGACTAATAAGTATGCGGCAGATCTTCTCTCTCATCCTTCGCTTCCTGCAATTTCTCGCATGAGGAGGTGGGTACCGATAACACCACAAGATTTGTGGACGTTTATCGGTATCATTATGCTGCAAAGCATCGTCCCACTCCCGGTAGAGGACTACTGTAGGCTTATTCATAAAGCTACGATACGGCTTGGTACCGTATCGAACGTCAATGTTATCGACGAAGTCCTATAATCGCTATTCACAAATCGGAAACCGTACAATTTTGACATTTCATATCATGCGGGGCTATCCCGCCGGCGGGGTTATCCCGTCGTTTGGCTGTAACTTTTATAAATAAAATGATTTATCATAGCGGCATCTATAGGCGGATAGCGAAAACTCTTTTTCGTAGATCGACATTTAGATGGCACTGCTAACGCGTAAACTGTTTGATCGACAGCCATGTTTGTTTAGGACGCCATTTTTGACAAGTTTAGTGAAAGTCGAGCTCCACGGATTTGGTTTCAAAAGTGAGTAAAATTTATCATTTTTTGGTGTTTGTAAAGTTAAATGACGATTTGAGAAACACGAAATTCCGTTGTGCTATTCAGTTTTACTCTGCGCTTTGTTTTTACTGAGTTATTTGATGCGGCATAATAGCCCCACAAATTCTAAGATGAGGGTTATTCCAACCAAAATGATATGTCGTAATAGCCCCACCATTTTAGTACGATATTGAAAAAAGTTAGTGATGTCCTAGTGTCGAAAAAATAACGATGAATGTTGATTTTTTTACTTATTTCGAGAGCACTGTAATGTGTTAACGAAATAAAGATTTTTCAATTTAACTTTTACTAGCAGAGTGGGGTGTGAAAAGCTGTCATGATGAATGTTGCAAAAAGTTGATAAAAATGACCAACGTAACCTACGTTTAAAAAATAATCGTTTAATACATTGCAATATCAGAATAGCAATTGTGGGCATAGCATCCACGGCAAATACGAAGTGTTAAGCTATGGTGGAGGCCTATGTCCAGCAGTGGACTGACAAAAGGTTGATGATATTCCAAAATTCGTTACGTTTGTACATTTAACTTGTATTGCACTTACGCTGCTTTTCATAATATTATGCCATAATTTTATTGTTGTAGATGGTCCGTCATTACAAGCGGAAAAGAGAAAAGACGTATTCGGAACTTACAATCCAAAAAGCTTTAGAAGATGTGCGAAGCAATAAAATGACCGCGTACGCAGCGGCGAAATATCATGATATACCTAGGTCAACACTTAACACGCGACTTAATTGTTTTCACGCTTCTGCGGGTCATCCGACGGTATTTTCATCTGAACTTGAAAAACGTATGGCTAATTGTCTTCATATAATGGAAAAAAAATTATTTCCTTTGACACGCAAGGAAGCTTCTTTATTAATTTCAGAATTTGTACGCCGAAACGGTATCAATTCTCCATTTAAAGGAGATTTGCCAGGAAGGGACTGGTTTTATGCGTTCAAGAAGCGTAATGGGCTTTCTATTAAAAAACCGCAAGCGGTTGAGATATCGCGGCGAAAGGCTAGCGATCCTTTTATAGTCTACGCGTACTTCGACTTATTAGAGAAAGTGGTGGAAGAGTTAGGCCTACAAAACAAGCCAAATAAAATTTATAACCTTGATGAAACTTCGATTTGCCAGGATCCACTAAAAGGAAAAATAATTGGAAAAAAAGGATTTCAGGCAACCAGAACTACTAGTGGACCTGGACGTAATAATACAACTATTCTTCTGGCAACGAATGCATGTGGCGTCATGCCCTGGTAACTTAGAACATTTTTATTTTATTGTGAAAAGTGCCATCTATCCGTAGTACATAGAACTTTTTACTGCAGTGTTACCACTTTTTTTGCTTGAAATATTTGGTACTTAACACTAATTGTTAATTTTGCTATTTTTCTTTAATTAGTTCAGTTGCACAAAAATTTATGCATTTACAACCGAGTATAATTGATTTTTTAAATATTTGATTATAATGTTGTATTATTTGTGATATTTTTACGATGATAGAATCTTAAGGTTAAGTTTATTGATACAAAACGTTAGCAACACTGGGTCTTAACGTCACAAGAAATTTTCACTGGTGTGTTTACATGCTCGTGCGCATTTTTCTTGTAATTTTTGGTGTTTTTGTGTTATCACGTTGAGTTTTTTAACATGCAACGAACATAAAAATACACTAAATAAGTATTTATTGAATAAAAGTGTTGTGTTCTTCATCATGAATTGGTGCAGAGAAGTCTGCAATGTCCTCAGTGGCAAGAGCTTTTATAATTTTACTAAAGCAGACGGTAATGATATGGACCGCATTATTCTACAGGCTCGAGAGCATTTTAATAAAAGAAAGGGTAAGAAACGAGACAGGCAAACTGGAGTAGCTGGAATGAATTCAATATCTTATTTTTGTATTATTACCCGACTGTTTATTTGGTTCTAGTAAATATTTAAACATGTATATTTTGATACTTTCGAAATATCAAATTTACTGATTTGACCGATTTGGATGAGGAATTATCTACTTTATTCTCTGTATTAAAATATTTAATCTCTTATTGCAAATCGGTCGAATCAGTACATTTGATATTTCGTGAACTAGCTTAATAAGAACACACATACACACAGAGCCTTACACACACACACGCATCTACACATATCTATACAATACATAGTATTGATATATTTCATCTAGTTCCCTGCTTTACGTTCAGATGTCGCTCTTCGCTAAGAAAAATCAAAGTGTCAGTTGCCAGTCTATCTCATATTATATATATCAGTCTATGTGTGGCGTTAAAGTACCGCCATTGATTATTTTTCAAGGCAAACATCTTTGGACTCAATGGCTCTACCCAAATGAAGATATAAAAACAGCTTATGCTGTTAGTGAAAAAGGATGGATGGAGACCACCATTTTCGAAAAATATATCCGAGAAGTATTTGTGCCTTCATTAAAAGGAGAAGCGCCTGTTATTCTTATATTTGATGGACATTCGACACATTTCGATTTAAGCGTTATTGAGTACGCAGCATCCGTTGGGATCACAATTATTAAACTTCCAGCTCACTCTTCTCACATTTTGCAACCTCTAGACTGCAGCGTTATGAAACCCTTTAAAGATAAATGGGAAGATGAAATTATAAAAAACTTTTTTACAAAAAAAACAACCGACTTCAAAAAAGAAACACTACAAAGTGAAAAATAACTTTAATTTCGGAAGTCGGTGTCGTTGGTTCCGCATTTTCGTTTTTTGACACCGACTTCCGGAATTAAAGTTATTTTTCACTTTGTAGTGTTTTTTTTTTTGAAGTCGGTTGTTTTTTTGTAAAAAAGTTTTTATTTTTCACTTTTTAGTCGTACTTACCCCACACAAATTCAATTAACACTAGTGCATTGAAGAATTAAAGACACGACTCGAAGAATCATTAAAATTCGCATAGAAATGTCGGAGATGCAGTACATTTATGCATATAACTTCGTACATAAGAATAATTACCTAATGTATTGTATACTAAAACCTTCCTGAAAGTATGTAGATTACACTAATGAAAGAATTATCAAAATCGGTTCAGTACTTTTTGAGATAATCGCGGACATACAAACATACATACATACGGGTCGAATACAGAACCTCCTTTTTTAAAGTCGGTTAAAAATGGCAGCGACTTCACATTGGGTCTAAGTTGCCGAAGCCAGAATTCGCACGCATAATAACAAAAATTTGGGACGAATTAAACCCAGTCGTAATTCAAAATGGATTTCGGAAAACCGGCGCGTACCCAGTAGATCGTAATGCCATACCAAAAGCATCATTCGAAAGCCTAAAACTTGAAAAATGAGAAGTCTTTAATGCCAATAATAAAGATCAGATGCTACTAATGAAAACTGCTGAGATTGATGCTGCCATTGCCAAATCGAGGATGATCTTGGTATGGTGTGCAGGCATACAGGACAGCGCGTAAGTCATCCTGCCATTCCCAAAAACTTACCTCCTCTTCCAGCGATAGTAGATTCAGCAAGCCCTATATTGATCGATTCATTATACCCTTCAAAACTGTTAAGAAGAAAAGTGAGGTTTTTTCATAACAATATGGAGATGTTATTTGATAGATTGGCAAGGAATAGATGGGAGTGGCACAACACTTCTGTTTCCAAATATTTACCTGCAGGAGTGAAGGCCAACATAGCGGCATGTGCTGTCAACTTCATCAAAATGGCTGTTGCAACTCCCGATTACAACAAGCTACTCATCTGCTTTTGGCACTGCTTTGCATCAGAGTATGTAGGTTCCTATTCCCCAACTATGGTTTTTCTCTACAATGATGTGGACACGATTTCTCTCAAGGCAGATGAGGGAATAATACAAATGTCATACTCAGGTAATCTCATCATTTATGGCAAGGAGTTAATAGCCTAAATCTGCCCATAAAAGCTACACTACCGCAAGTAGCGTACCGAGCTTATAAAAATTATCATTAGAAACGATCAATGATTTTGAAACGATCCAGGGACCAAAAACAAATACTCAAAAACAAAAGAAACTGGAACGAAAACAACATAATAAGGAAATGAACGAGCAAAAATTGACAACTCAAGTAAATACGTCTCGCAGAACAGAGTATAATAACAATAAACAACCTGGAGATTCATGGATCGTGAGAAAAGAACAATCTGATATGTTAAAGATATATACTAAAAAAACACAGGCGCTAGCTGTACCGCAAGACCAAAATTGTGATCAGCTGGCCAATAATATAAGCTCGGACTTTCAAAAACAGGATACTAGTTTCCCTATGAAAAAACCTGCCTCATATAAACTACCTATACCCAAAAGATTCAATGAAACCCAAGAGCGGACGACATTAAAAGTATTAAACGAAATAATAATAAAGCCTCAGACAAAAACAGAAGAAATCGTATCATTTGAATCACTACTACTAAAAACAATTGCCAAAAATGATCCCATAGTAAGTCGTAAAAAACGTGTGCCTAACAGTAACGCCGAAGTTTTAACTTATAAAAGTGCACTGGACCGACTCAAAAAAGAAGAAAAAGAAAACAAAATTAAAAACAAAGGTAAAAGAATAACGAAAAAAGAAAAGCCAACGAAACAAAATACAACAGGGAAAATTCAGAAGAAACAGAAATACCAAAAGACCAAAGTTCAAAAAGCAGACATACATAAGGGACAGAGAAAATTGAAAACACAACAAATAAAAAAACGAAAAAGGAGTGAAAGTGACAGTAACAGTTCAGGATCTTATAAATCAGTTTGTGACTCCGATGATAACGAAACTGCGGATATCTTTTTTTACAACCTTTTGGAAAATAATCAACCCGAGGATGACGAATATTACAAAAGTGAAATCCAAACTCTTAAAGGTCACTCGGCAAAAGATGAAGATCAGTCAGATCAAGAAAACAATTCACTTGAAATATGTCATGATTGGATACAGTTTCCTAGCACTGTGATAACCCCTACACTTCAATCCCATGAAGCCGAACCTGTTCCAACTACATCCAGTGAACCACCAAAACATGACCCTACTCCAGAACCAGGAAAGTTCATTTTAGCTAATTTCAGTTCCCTCAGGGGTAAAAAAACATATAAGTATGTCTGCCGCATAGAAGATATTGTAAGTGACGAAAAACTCGTAGTATTAGAATTAAAATCCAAAAGGAAACAGAAGAATGTATTTCGCTTACTTAACAATGATTATTCTATCATAGAAAGCACTGATATTGTACAATATCTTCCTGATCCAGAACTTATTAACGACAAGGACTATGTATTTCCTTGTAAGATTGAGATTTTAGAACAGTGTGTGTAAACTTACACGCATTGTTCTAAAATGTCAATCTTTAAAAGCGCAAACGGGGCATCAACCACAGCCACCGGTGGCTGCCACTGCCAATAATCACTGCCGACACTGCTGTAGCGAGTGGCCGCCACCGGCCACACGTGTGCGGCGAGTTTCAACAAAATGTAGGAAAAAGCGTGTGAACTGCTTGTCGCTGGCTGCCGCTTGGTGGCCCGTTTGCGCCGAACCTTATAGTTATGACTAACTAGCAGACTTTTAGGTGGTTAAGATAGAAGTTATGTTTGTGTTTGTTTTACTTACTCAGTTTAAGACCTTGAATAGGCAAACTAAAACAGATTGAACTACATATATTTTTAAACCTGTTGTGCCATATTTATTACTTACTGCAATAATAGATACCTACTTACCAACCTATGTTCTCATATTAAACCTAAAAATATAATTAGCTTAAAGACTGACTGTAAATAAGTCACTGTGCCATGGCTGTGTTAGTTACCTTATTAACTTTAAGATGTTTGTTCATGTTCATTTCATGTCTCATAAAATATATATAACTGTTATTTCATTATTAACCATTTTAAATTCAAATTCAGCATATTTTTTAAACTACGTAATTTAAGATAGAAGCTAAAAAAATTAAGACTGTTTAGAAATTCATTAGTTACCTAAGTTAATTGTGAAGACCACTTGATTTGCCTCATTATTTTGATAATGAATATAGTATTTTGATACCTATATTATTATTTATTTATTAAAACTTTATGCACAAGTAAAAAAAAAATAATACTGTACAAAGGCGGACTTAATGCCTGAGGCATTTTCTACCAGCCAGCCAGCCAGCTTATCTTTTATTACTATACTATCTTATATATTACCAATCACCGTTAGGTACACTTACTACTAGAATAAAACATTTATCGTTATCTTAACAATTTCAAACAGATTAAAATTTGTCGAATGTTCGGCACATCACTAGCATGTATGGAGGCTCGGCGTAATAGCCCCACAATTTTTAAAAAATGATTTTGAAGGAATTTAGATCCTCCTAGCAAGCGCAAAACACACAGGGGACGGGTGCGGGTCGGGCGCGGGGCGAGCGCGGCTCTATTCTGTATAATTATATGGACAACAACACATGGAACGCGTGCGCGGGTCGGGCGCGGGTCGGGTGACGCGCAGGAGCCGCGGCCGTCGCCCGCCACTACATACCGCGCGCGAGGGGAGCGGGCTAGGCGTCGTTGTGTTCGTCGTAATACACGCATTCTCCGATAGGTTCTCACATGGGACGCGTGCGCGGGTCGTGTGCAGCGCGTGTCGTGAACTGGTTGTAAATAATTACAGTTTTACTATGGATCTAAACGAAAAAATTATAGAATGTGTTCGTAAACACAAATAACCCTAACCAATGGGGTCCCTAGACGATCAAAATTGCTTGACAAGCACGTTAAATTAACGTGCTTGTCAAGCAATTTTGACCGTCTAGAACGAAGCTTGATGTGCTTGACAAGCAAACTCGATGCTTGATGAAGCTTGATGAAAAATTATATTTTTGCAATGCTTGTCAAGCATGCTTGATCGTTTAGAACATGCTTGTCAAGCAACACATTCAGTGTACTACGGAACGTTATGGAGAGACCACGCGACACGAACAGCGCCGGCGCCAGCGGTGATGATGGCGGCAGCGGCGCAATTAGTGATCGTGATTTTATTTTACTTTGTTGTTGATATCATTATACAAAGATGCGACGATATTGTGGGACATTAAGGCTCGGGACTATAAAGACAAAAATAAAAAGAATATGGCTCTCATGAATATGGTGGATATTTTAAAAAGATATAAGAGTAATTTCAGCATTGAGGAATTGAAGAAAAAAATTAATTTGTTACGAACATATTTTAATCGAGAACATACAAAATATAAAAATTCTATTAAGTCTGGAATGGGAGCAAGTGAAGTTTATAGCCCAAAATTGTTTTATTACAACGACTTAATGTTCATAGCAGACGGAACGGAAATCTCGCCAACAATCAGTTCGGAAGGATCACAAGTAAGTTCCCCTTCTTATCATGTTACACTATTATGTACTACGCAGTATTCAAGCAT
Organism: Amphipoea lucens; assembly: GCA_947508005.1. Taxonomy (NCBI): domain Eukaryota; kingdom Metazoa; phylum Arthropoda; class Insecta; order Lepidoptera; family Noctuidae; genus Amphipoea; species Amphipoea lucens. The sequence goes on from OX382375.1 coordinate 11,900,774, forward strand.
CTATTTTGCCATGGAACTGCTCCTGTTGTATTAAAATATTCGCAAAACTCATCTCGGACTGCTTTGGCTTCAATAGTAGGATTTCCCCTTAACCTTGGTGTAGGGATCAACTCTTGTGATTCTGTTCTCCACGAGCCTGGCCTAATTTCTCCTGTATTAATATTTTCAAAATCAACGTCATTATTTCGAATGTATTTTTCTGACTTTGACAGATAATTATGCAAGTGACAACATGCTAAAACTATTTTACTGACTTTTTGTGGATCTAAATTAACAGATCGCTTAAATATCTTAAAACGTGATGATAAAATCCCGAAGGCATTCTCCACAACGTTGCGGGCACGTGATAATCGATAGTTAAAAATTCTGCGTTCATTGTTTAAAACAGTTTTATTGTAGGGCTTCATGAAATTGGGAGTTAATTGAAATGCTTCATCGCCTATTAAAACGTATGGCTTTTTTTTATTTGTTGATGGTAACTCTGACTGTTCAGGTAGATTCAAACAATTGTCACTGCTGGTGAATTTTGACCAAAATTCTGTATTTTTTAAAACACCTCCGTCAGATATTCTGCCATTTGCTCCAACATCCACCATTATAAACTCGTATTTAGCATTTACAATAGCCATTAAAACAATACTATGTGTTTGTTTATAATTAAAATAGTATGATCCGGAGTTATAAGGTTTCTGTATTCGAACATGTTTTCCATCCACAGCCCCGATCACATTAGGGAAATTCCATCGAGTTTCAAATTCCTTTGCAATCTTTTTCCATCCTTCTGAAGATCTGGGTACCTTTAAATAAAAAATATGTTTCAGAAAATGCCACCACCAACCACATCAAGGAAGAAAAAAAAAGAAGATAGTTGTGAAACATCAGAATTATTTTCTGCTGCTACTTCCTATTTCAAGAATCGTACTGAAGATGACGCTGATGTCATCGCAAAAGGTGCAGATCAACGCCGATATGCTGAGAAGATAATTAACGATGTTTTATTTGAAGGAGAAATGGGCACATTAACTAGACATGGTGTTACTTTTTTACAAAATCCTTTGCCTAGTCCACTTTCATCTCAATCGCCAATGTTCAGATATAACTCACCTAGTTCCAACCATTCTTATATTTCCGAGGAATCTCCCGCTCCCATTCAATCACCTCTGCCATATCAATCACCATCTCATCAATCTCACAATATTCAGCAATTTCCCGCTCCCATTCAATCACCTCTGCCATATCAATCACCATCTCATCAATCTCACAATATTCAGCAATCTCCCGCTCCCATTCAATCACCTCTGCCATATCAACCACCATCTCATCAATCTCACAATATTCAGCAATCTCCCGCTCCCATTCAATCACCTCTGCCCTATCAGTCGCCCTCTACTCAGTCCTACAATGTCCAACAATCTTCCGCTTCCAATAAAATTCAATTCCTTTCTAATCAGTCCAATATATTGGAGGAATACAACAACGAAGATACAACAGCAGCCGAATTTCTTAGAACATATTCATCTTTTTAATAAAATTCCTTAATACTTTTGTTAATTAAGATAACTACCTAAATAAAGTGTTAATTTCTACTTATCGCAATGTTTTCTTTTAATTTCTCTATGATAGCCTCACAAGTTTCCATTATTATACCTTCTAATGTGTAAGGAGCAACAGCACAAGTAAATTTTAAATCTTCCAAATCCATGCCAGTAGCCAAGAATCTTAAAGTCACAGATAATCGCTGACTAGCTGGAATCGCCTGTCGCATGTTAGAGTCCTGTTTTTCAATGTTTGGCCTAACCATTTCCAATAATGTCTCAAATGCTTCATTATCCATCCTCAAAAAATTTTTGAAATCATTGGGCTCCGTCACTTGTAGAATCTTTTGCAAATGCTCATGGGTAAATCTATCTCTTAACAAATACCACTGCTTAGACCATCGTCTTGTTCGTTTCTTTTTTGTTTTCTTCAACAAAGCAATTGTGAGAGCAAGAAAAGCCATATCTGCATCTAGAGACATTCTACTACTTTGCGAATGTTTCTGTTTTAAGCGCAAGTTCAACACTGGGTCACTCTATCCGACAAAATGATGCGAATGCTTGACAATAATGTTTTTTGATGTCGTGACCTCGTCAAGCATGCTTGTCAAGCACGTAAATGCTTGTCAAGCAATTTTGATCGTCTAGGGACCCCAATAGAATGTGTTCGTAAACACAAATGTTTATACGAACCAAGTGACAAAAACTATAAAAATGCCGTATTAAAAGGAAGAATTTGGCAGCAGATTGCAGAACAATTAAACGCAAACAGTAAGTGTTGTATTTTTTAATTATTATTAAAATAATTTACAAATTTTTCTCTAATTTGAAAAGCTTCATTTGTCGAGCGTCTATTTGTCGGATTAATCGATGCTAATCCTCTTGAAGTAACCGCCACCATGTCTTGCGATAATTCTATTTCATTATTTCCCCGCTTCACAATTATGTAGTTATGCAAACAAGTAGTGGCTTTAACCACATCTATTGCAGTTTCGACTGTACATTCCATCGGTCTTCTAAATAATCGCCATTTGTGTGTTAGAATCCCAAAAGCGTTCTCGACAACGCGCCTTGCACGGCATAGTCTATAATTAAAGTTCGTTTTTTGTGCATCGTGCAGCGCTGTGGCCCTTGGAAAGGGTCTCATTAAATAGGTTTTAAGTCCAAATCCTTCATCACCTATTAATACATGAGGAACATGATCATCTGTACCTGATAGTGATTTTGAAGGCAATAACATGTTATCGCGTATATATTCCTGGTAAAATCTTGAATTTTCAAAAATTGTACTGTCGCTATGGCGACCATAACTTCCGATATCAACCATGATAAACTTATAATATGGGTCTACTATGGCCAGTAGGACTATTGAAAATATATTCTTGTAACAAAAATAGTTCGAGCCACTGTTACCGGGACATTTAATATTAACATGTTTACCGTCAATACTTCCAACACAGTTCGGAAAATTCCATATTTCTCTATAACCTACTTCCGATTGCCTCCAAGTATGTTCTGATGGTGCAGGCATGTACACTGGTTGCAGTGTTTCCCACATAGCTTTACATACTTCTTTAATTATATTTGAAACTGTACTGCATCCAAGTCGATAAGAAAACGCAATAGTTTGATACGAATCGCCGGTCGTTAGGTACCTGAAATAATAATAATAATAATTTATTTTTCTAATTTTTAGGTGATACAATAAAGAGAAAATGGAAAAGTATGAGGGATGGATATATGAAATATAAGAAACAAGTAAAAGCAACTACAGGGAGCGAAAGGAAAACAATAACCTTCATGTGGGCTATGCAACTTTCATTTTTGGACAGTGGTATTAGTGCCAGAGAAACCGCATCTAATGTTTGTGAAAGGAGCCAAAACCAAACGTCAACGAATTCTGGTACTCCGTCTTCTTTTGCTCCAAGGTCGATGTCGTCTACAAATTCCGAATATTTTTGGTCGTCCACACCAGAGACATCTTCGAATGAACTATCGACTACTCCTGTACCGCGCACTCAGTCGCCTACACCAAGGATGTCTCCAAATCTAGTATCGACTTCACCTTTACCGCGTACTCGGTCGCCAACACCAGGTTCGAACCTAGTATCGACTAAAATATTGAACCAACCATTGCGACGAACTGAAACAACGCGTGGTGGGAAAAGGATTGCAGAGTCAGATGTCGACGACATGATCCGAAGATATCTAAATAACAAAAAAGAAAAACCTAGTAATGTTCACGATGGTGTTGACTACTTGTTTTTAAGTTACGCAGAAACATTTAAAAAATTATCTAAGCAGAAACAAGCGTTGCTTAAAGTTGATCAAGCTAAATTGTTTTCTGAAGCAGAGCTGAGCGATATACCAGAATTTGTAAATTCACCAGCTTATTCTACTTTATCCTCGATCCCGGAAAATACAAATTCAGACTCTACAACTTTCTATTCCGTTAATGAACAGTTAACTAATGACTTGACGAATGCGTTTTCAAATATTTCCACTCAATCAGATAATGCACAATGTACAAATATTCTATCCTCAATTCCGGAAAATACAAATTCAGATACCACAACTTTTACTAATATGCCACAAGATTTGACAAATAGGAATGCTTTTACAAGTATTGATGACACGAATGTTTCCACTGAATCTGATAATGCACAATGTACATTGTATGTATTTAAGTAACGGACAACACTGTATTCCACGTTAATTTGATTATTCTAGGTATACTTAAATAATTAAACATTTTCCAATTTTTGCAACTTGTCTACTAAATCTGATAACTATTGTACTCTGGCTACCCCTCCAATGGGAATTACAGGCGTGAGCTGTGTGTGATTTTGTTTTTTAATAAATAAATAATATATAACTACTTAATTAATAAAACTTACTTACCTTAAACATACTGCGAGTTTTTCTTTGGTAGATATGGCTGACCTCCAATTTGTATCGAGTTTGAATATTCTTGTACGCAGTTTATCGTGCAACTCTTCAAAACTTGCTTTTGACATGTGAAAATAATTGTAAAACCGATCCTCATATGTTTCCAATTCTTTACACAGGCGATGGTATTCTCCATATTCTAGCCTTTTTTTTATTAATTTCATGAATCCATATCCGTTTCCGTTTTCTAATTCTTCTTTTCAAAATAAGTAGAAATAGTAACTCATCGTCCGTGTCCGAATCCGCCGACATTTTCAATCACACTGCATCGGCCAACCCGCCTCGCTGCCGCCGACCCGCCGCCGCCGCCGCCACCGACCCGCGCCCGCGCTATGTATGAAGACAATGAATAGCGCGTCTCATGCGACGGAACACGATCCGACCCGCACCCGTTCTCTGTGTGTTTTGCGCTTTAATGTAAAGCTTAGAATAGTATGTATTCCGCCGTGAATTTTATGAGCAAGTTAGTATTTTCTAAATAGATTCATAGATGGCAGAGATAAAATCAAACGTCGGAAAAGCCCCTCTGCGGGGTTTTCCCGCCGCTTTCCAGTTTTTTTCATAAAATACCTTGGTTGTAACATAAAATATTGATTTTCTATAGAAGTAATACAGCGTAATCATTAACAAATAAATGATTTTTATGATGCATTTACTAATTTGTTGTTATTGCTTGCTGTAGCAAAATCACAACTTTTTGAATTTCGCAAGTCACTTTAGGCGGAATAGCCCCGCAAGACCTTACGGTATGAACACATCAATTCTTCCGACAGATATTTGCTGTCGGAAACGTTATCGAAACGAGGAATTATTGTTTATTAAAAAGTAATTAGCAGTTAAAGGTATAGTTTTGACCGCTGCATATCCAAGTATATTTATATAATTTTAAGTGGTTACATACGTATCTACGTAACACTTAAACTCGTTCTAGACTTTTTTTAATTATTTGGTAGATGGAGTACGTGATTTTAAGATCTAGAGACGATCGTCGTGCCGCAGAACAACAGAGGCAGGAGACATGATCTCTTGATCGGACCCTAAGGGACGCGGCGGATCCGTTTGCCGATCCGCGCTTCCAGTCTGTATACAGGCTAACACCGGACATGGCACATAGCCTTATTAGGGAAATAAAGCCCTACTTTTATAACACGCACTCATCAGCCGCAATTCCAATAGAATTAAAAGTAAGTACGTAAGCAAAATTACCTCTTAAGTAATACTTGCCATCATCAAAACATCACTCTCGAGAAGAGTTACGAAGAGGTGGTTTAATACACCCACTACTACTTACTATTGCCATCAACCAGGCACACATTCAAATAGGTACTATTCTAACCTTTTATGCTATCCTTTAATTGGTACTACTTAAGTGTGATAGAGAGGATCTAGGTAAACCTTCAATAATTAACAATAGGTACCTAGCAGCTTTTATTCATAAGACATGCTTACACTCTTTTGTTTTAGGTGATAGCTGCCCTACACTTTTATGGCCAAGGGAGTTATCAGAAAGCAGATAGATGGAAGGGATAACTTCATTAGCATGAGTCAGGCATCTGTTTCAAGAGCCATAACAGAGACCACTATGGCACTAAACACTCCTCAAGTACTTTGCAAGTGGATTCAATTCCCTTGTGAAATCAATGAAAGGCAACAAATTGTGCATAAGTAAGATTTATTTAAATCAAATTTTTTATTTCACATAAACATACATTTGGCACTTATGAAATGTCTGAAAAACCAAATGACAAGATTGCCATTACAACTGTAACAAATCTGAATTACTAACCTATAAATAGTTGAAATTAGAATTGTAGGTTTATAGGTAATGTAAAATAATGAAAAGATTATGTCAAGGAAGTATGTAAAAAAATAAAATAAACATCGTAATTTTCGTAAAACAACGTCTTTTATAATATTATGATTAACAAAATCAACAGCAAAATAGGAAATTTGTATTTTAAAATATCACATTATTCTAATGTAAAAAATCACAACAATCACAGATTTGTTTCATTATTACTAAAGACACCATACAAAACCATTTACTTATGATAACTATTTATCTCTAAGAGTTAAATAGATAAAAAATCTGTTTTGAAACTAATAACAAAACATTTTTCTTATCTAGAAGGTTAGGTACTACAATTAGTAACAAAATAATATTATAATTAACAAAATCACAGCTAAATAGGAACTTTCTATTTTAAAATATTACATTATTCTAATGTAAATAATCACATTAATCACAGATTTGTTTCATTATTAATCTAAAGACATAATACAAAATCGTTTACTTATGATAACTGTTTAAGGGGCCAGCGTAACATGCGTAGTTAATACCGCACGCTTAATAATAAACTGGAATATGTCAAAAATTGAGGATTCCCACTTTTGTTAGTAAAACGAACTAACTCCGATTGAAGAATCTATAGGTAAAATCCCGCCATGCGAAACGAACTAAAATGGCCGATTTTTAGATCACTTCGCTCTTTTCTACAAAAGCACGCGACAAAGCATTTCATGCGATAGAGAATCATTCAGTAATGCGGCGACAGTGATGTCGTTGTTTTGCGACTACGGTGAAGTAAAGTGAAATAATGCGGTTTATTTTCAAACGCATGTGAGACTATTCTACTTCATATTTTTTTCTAAACTAGCATGTTTTCGTTTTGATTCACTTTAGTTGAAAACGGTGTTAAATACAGCATGTACTATTTAGACTTGTTGCAGTTTTTCATTAAATCATAATTGTATAGATAAGAAAGATTGCGTATTAGTGCGTTTTAGTATAAATTTTTAACTTTTATTCGAGAAGCAATTCATTTTATATCACTTTATTACCAAAACTATCGGTAGATTTAAATAATACTTGTGTTTATTTCGGTTTACGTTTTAAATGATCCTGAAGTCTAAAAGCGCTCTAGTAATTGCTGCAGTTTATTACAAAATGTCCTTTCAATTTATTTTATCCATTAGTAAAAAGTATTAAATTTCTAGTTCCATACTTTTAATCCTGAAGATGACGATGTAGTCGTCTGCAAAATATAGGAAGCAGCGGTGCCTAAAACTTCTTATGATGAGTAATAATGCTGGACGTACTTATACGGATAATTATTGTAAGCCAGTCGAAATAAAAGTAAGTAAATAACGTCCTGTTTACGTAGTTACAAGTGCAGTACCCCGACTCTTAAGCAAATGAATAAACGTAACTATCGCGTTTGCGTTCAGATTTTTATTTTCACCCTTATAATTATTCTTACCATTATGATGTATCAGTCAAATTTTAATTCCTGCAGTCTTCAGATGATGTGCTCAAGTACCGGCGGCCCAATAGATGGATCTCTAAGTCCTTGAAAAGCGACCTTCGCCGCTTCAATACAGACCGTATTGAGGAAGCGATAAAGCAGAATATAGGCTCCAAGGTGTTTGCTAGAGATCTTTCTATTGGGCAGAGCCAGCTTACGAAACTAAAGACCGATGATGGCAGGATCGTATTCGCCAAACCTGAACTGTTGAGAGAGATCGAGAGGTTCTATGGACAGTTATACACGTCAACAAGTAACCCCGTTACAAATCTGGCAACGACCCAAGAGTCAGATTGACCCGGCACTATACCGAAGACATCCCGGACGTCAGCCTGTACGAGATTAGGATGGTTCTGAAGCAGCTCAAAAACAACAAGGCGCCGAATGATGACGGAATTACGGCCGAACTCCTGAAAGCCGGCGGAAAGCCCGTTCTTAAGGCCCTTCAGAAGCTGTTTGGTTCCGTCATACTCGAGGGTAAAACATCACAGGCATGAAACAGAGGCGTGGTGATACTTTTCTTTAAGAAGGGCGACAATATCCTTCTTAAGAATTATAGGACCATCTCACTTCTGAGCCATGTCTACAAGCTGTTTTCAAGAGTCATCACGAACTGTCTCGCGCGCAAGATTGTCGACTTCCAGCCTCCCGAACAAGCCGGATTCCGTAAAGGCTTTAGCACAGTAGATCACATAAGGTCCGGCCGCTTTTTTCCCAAAGATGTAATAAATAATAATAATAATATTCCACAACTATCACACAACGCCATCTAGTCCCAAGCTAAGCAGAGCTTGTGTTATGGGTACTAGACAACTGATAAACATACTTATATATCAGGGGTACAGAAACAAAACTGGTTATGTCCTAAGAAAAAAAATCACAGTAGGTATATAAAAAAAAAACGTACGGTCTATCATTTGTATTCCCAACGCTTTATACCCACATACTAAATTTAAAACGTTATTTTTACGTTTTATAAAATTAGTGGACACAACCAGTTTTGATTCTATACCCCTGATATATCTAAATACATACATATTATAGATAAATTACACCAAGACACAGAACAAATGATCGTGCTCATCACACAAACATTTGTCCTGGGTGGGAATCGAACCCACGACCTCCGGCATAGCAGTCAGGGTCACTAACCACTAGACCATCAGGCCTGTCAAGTAATGTTTAGTAATGTTAAGTAATGTTTGTTATCGTCTAGTTAGACGAAAACAAATATTACTTAAAATAAAATGTTCTTGTATATCGATTTTATTCAATTTCGAGCGGCCATTGTTGTTTACATCTTTGGCAAATTTAGCGCGGCCGGACCTTACATACGCTGCGACAGGTTATATACAGGAGACCGAAGAGTATAACCTGCCTCTTTGCTTAGCGTTTGTGGACTACGAAAAAGCCTTTGATTCGATCGAGACATGGGCTGTACTGCAGTCTCTTCAACGGTGCCAGATCGACTATGGTGCTGAAGTGTCTGTACGAAAATGCCACTATGTCAGTTCGACTCCAGAACCAGACCCCGAAACCTATCCCTCTACAGCGAGGTGTGAGACAGGGAGACGTTATCTCTCCGAAACTGTTCACCGCTGCTCTAGAGGATGTCTTCAAGGTTCTGGACTGGAAAGGGGCTGGCATTAACATCAATGGCGAGTACATAACTCACCTTCGGTTTGCCGATGATGTCGTAGTCATGGCTGAGACTATGGAGGACCTCAGTACAATACTCGATGACCTCAGTAGAGAATCCCAAAGAGTGGGTCTGAAAATGAACATGGACCAAACGAAGGTCATGTCAAATGCCCATGTAACACCAACTCTCATGAAGATCGGAGACGCTACACTCGAAGTCATGGACGAGTATATTTACCTAGGACAAACTGTCCAGTTAGGTAGGACCAACATCGAGAAAGAGGTCAATCTTCGAATCCGACTCGGCTGGGCAGCGTTCGGGAAGCTACGCAATATCTTCTCGTCTCACATACCGCAGCATATCAAGACGAGTCTTTGACCAGTGCGTGTTGCCAGTGCGTGTTGCCAGTGATGACATATGGCACTGAAACGTGGTCGCTCACAATGGGCCTTATTAGAAGGCTGAAAGTCACCCAAAGGGCAATAGAGAGGGCTATGCTTGGAGTTTCCCTGCGTAATCGAATAAGAAATGAAGAGATCCGCAGGAGAACCAAGATAACCGATATAGCCCGAAGAATTACCAATCTTAAGTGGCAGTGGGCAGGGAACATTGCTCGCAGAACAGATGGCCGATGGGGCCGAAAGGTTCTGGAGTAGCGACCGCGTACCGGACGACGCACAGACGAGTATTTCATCTAAATATCCGATCAAAAGTCGAAAAGTCGAAATTTGTAATATTGCTTTACAACTATTGTATCGTGAGAGCCCGATAGCTATTACGTCACTTAACGGCGAATTTGGCCATGCACCGCCCCTCCACCAACCGTAGCAGCAGTCGGAACCCAGTCGTTGCGTGAATCGTATGTCTTTGTTCTCGGCACTGCAGTTAAAACGTGATCTTTAAATTGCATTTAATCTGTTTGGTGAAATTGTGTGATAACCATTATGGATATTTTGGAAGAAGGTATGTCGTTGCTTTATAAAAGCATGTTTATTTTGAAATTACACTTTATTTAAGTGACATTTTGCACCTTAAATGTAGGTACTCCATAAAAATGCAACTTTTATTTTGAAAACTCTGTAATTAAAAGTGTTTTTGTTTATGAGTTAAATCCAGTTAACTTATGATTTTGGATGACATATACACTCGCGAGCAAAAGTATGGAATCACTTACTTGGAATTGATTCCTCGCGATCTTGAGTACTTAATTACTAGTTAAGAATAATAAAAATGGTACCATTTTAAAGGTTAAACTGTTAACTTTAAATTGATACCAAATTCATTTAAATTACACCAGTATTTAAAGAGCTATCCCGGATTGAGTGAAGGAGTTAGGAAAACATAAGGATAATGGAAAAATAATAAATGAAGAAAACAACAAAAATTAATTAATAAAAAATTATTTGGCCTTAAAATTAAGTTTCAATATTTTGTGTTCCCTCCCCTCGCCCTTATAACTGCTCGAAGACGGTTCTTCATTGACCTAATCAGCTTCTGAATCGATTCTTGCGGGATACCTTCCCACTCCTCTATCAAAGCCGATTTCAGCTCATTCACACTTGAAGGAGCAGGATTTCTGGAATGAACCCTCTTCTACAGTTCATCCCACACGTGCTCAATGGGATTTAAGTCCGGGCTGAGCGCTAGCCAGTCCAATGTGGCGATACCGACTTTTTCGAGGTATTCAGTTGTGGCACGGGAAGTGTGACAACGAGCGATATCGTGCATAAGGAGGAAGTCATCACCGATATATCCCGCATAAGGAACGACATGTTCCAGTAGAATATCGGAAATGTAGCGGTTTGAAGTTAGACCGCCTCCTCGTCCCCTGCCAGGCACGAAAACAAGCTCCGTTTTACCGTCGAAGGAAATGCCGACCCACATCATACAAGAACCGCCCCCATAAGCCAATGTGTCAGCGAAACAGCACTGCGCAAATCGCTCCCCAGGCCGCCTGTAGACCCGACCCCTTCGGTCGCTGCCGTGCAAACACATTCTGCATTCGTCGGAGAACAGGACTCGCCTTCATTGCTCAACCTCCCAAACAAGATAGGAGCGAGCAAATTGAAGGCGTGCTTGTCGGTGACCTGCCGTCAGTTTCGGGCCTGTGGCAGGCCTTTTTGGAGTCAAATTAGCTTGCTTAAGTCTTCGACGAACTGTCCACTCGCTGGCAGCTACCCCACGAACATTTCGGAGCTCCTGTTGGACGTCGACATCAGTCAAATGTCGATTTCGGAGAGAGGTTGAGACAATAAAACGGTCATCCCTCCCCGATGTGCACCGGCGCCGTCCAGATCTTGGTCTCGGGATAAAGCCACCAGTCTCCCGAAAGCGTTTATAAACTTTAGAAACACAGGACTGACTTATGTGGAGCTGACGTGCGACAACCCGCTGGCTGAGCCCTTGTTACAATAGGGCGACGATTTGTGCTGCTTATGTAAGTGTAGTATCCATTGTCTTCCGAGTTCAAGGGTCAAAAGTAGCGGAGATGTGTACCTGTCAACGTGTGAAAGCCGACTGATAAAGAAAATCCGATAACACGTGCTTTTATAGGGGGTCAATAGGCCGCAACTCGCGACGTATCAAACAATTGAAACATGTCTTTTTCCTTACTTCTTCACGTAATCCGGGATAGCTTCTTAAATAATGGCGTGATTTGAATGAATTTGGTATTAATTTAAAGTTAACAGTTAAACCTTTAAAATGGTATCATTTTTATTATTCTTAACTAGTTGTTAAGTACTCAAGATTGCGCGGAATCAATTCCAAGCAAGTGATTCCATACTTTTGCTCGCGAGTGTAGTTTCGTTATTCTTGATAAGGATTTTAAAGGAAAATGACCCGCATATACACGCCATTTTTTTTAAATTACACTCACCGGCACGGAAACTTGGCCACTCGTGATTTTGCTGATTATTTGCATAAAAAAAATTTGCATTTGCATTTATGACAATAAATTAAGGGTAAGTGGCTTTAATACGTGTCTCTTATGCTTTAAGAACTTAGAAATTAAAAGATTACCTCACCAATAAATCAGTTTTTAAAATCACGCACTTTCACTGAAATTAGGAATTTTTCACTATAAATTTAAAAACACTACAAAATAAAAACTAAGGTCTTTTTTGTTATTGTCTATACGTTTTAATATCGGGTGTTTCCTCCTCTAGCCCTGATAACTGTCTGCATTCGATCTGGCATACTTTGGATGATGATTCGGACATCAACTTGCAGTATACTGCGCCAAGCGGCCAGCGCTGCAGTTCGGAGCTGATTTAGAGTTTCCGGCGGGTTGGAGCTGGACTTTATCTTTCTTTTGAGCATGTCCCAGATATGCTCAATTGGGTTTAAGTCTGGGCTACGAGCTGGCCATTGCAATTTTTGTATGCCAACCTCTTCCAGATATTCTTTAACGCAATGTGCAACGTGTGGGCGTGCATTATCGTGCATTAGGAGGAATTGGTCGTGTCCAATGAACCCCGAATATGGCATTACGTGTTCCTGAAGAACTTCCTCGATGTATCGAACAGCTGTTAGCCGATTATCGACGATAACCAACTCTGTACGTGCATCGGAACTTATACCTCCCCATACCATTATTGAGCCTCCATGGAAACTCACTGTTTGAGTGGTAGTAATGGGTAAAAACCGCTCTCCTCTTCTTCGCCACACTCGTTCTCGACCATCTGGAGAACGTAAAGCTATTCGACACTCGTCTGTGAACAGTACTCTAGCCCATTGCTCGTGGGTCCAGTTAATGTGTTCTCGTGCGAAGTGAAGTCGAGCTACTCGGTGCTCTCTGAGAAGTTCTGGACCTCGTGCTGGTCTACAAGCTTTTAAATTGACTTCCTCTATTCGTCTTCTCACCGTACGCTCACTAACATTAACGCCTCTCACAATTTGAAGCCGCTGGCGTATCTCAACAGCGGTCAGGTAGCGGTTTCTCAAAATCTCCAGGACAATAAAGCGGTCGTCTCGGGCCGATGTGCACCTTACGCCTCCACTGCCTGGCCTGTGGGTGTACTGGCCTGTCTCCTGGTATCTTTTAAGGGCATACTGCATTGATGACCGTGGTACGTTAAGAGCAATAGCAACTTCACGCTGTGTCAGCCCTTGGTTAATTAACGCAACGGCTTGTGAAACCTGTGCTGGTGTTAGAGGCATTTTTATTGCTTTTAAAGCACCTTTACTTATTGAATTAAAAGCATAAAATCACAATAATTCAAAAACCGAACAGTAAACTTTTCACAACACACAAATTTAAAATGTGAACTTAGAGCTCATTCACACGAAGACGAATCGTGATTTTTCACGAATCGTGTTTTTTCACGATTCGTTATTTTTTTTGACGGGAGCAATGCTTTTTATATACCCATGTTCACACGCTTCACGAATCGTGAAAAAAGACGTAGACGGATACGTCGGTCACTACGGTCATTAGAATGACGATTCGTTAAAAATCTCGAATCGTGATTGGCGCTCGCGCCCCGCGCGCCTGCCTGCTCCGCCCGCCTGTCTGCCCCACCCGCCGCGCGCCCGCTCAATTCAGTACATTCCTTTGACTTGTTAAGACGTGTAGCGCTGCGCTTCAATAAAATCATGTCGAAAAAAGAAAAAGAAAAATTGTATGACCAACAAATAAATCGCGAAGTTTTGATTGCTGCAATCAAAGACAGGCCAGTTTTATGGAATAAATTTTTGGAAATTTATAAGGACAAAACCGCTAAAACAGCAGCATGGCGGGAAATATGCATAATTTTGAAAGAAGATTTTGAAGAAATGGATCAAAAGGACCGACAGTTGTTTGGTAAGTTTTTATTGAGAAAATTTTAAATACAAATCTATACTGCCTATATTTTGTTGTCTTGCCATGGTACTGATCCAGTTTCTAATAGAAAGTAGGTCATAAATTCATTTCTCATTGAATTGCCAGTTCCGACACTCGGTGATACTTCCTGGGGTAGTAAATTTTCAAAATTAAATTCTTTTTCTAATTCAATTCCCTCCTTTTTTATAATCAAATTGTGGAGGACAGTACAAGCTTTCACTACTGAAATAGCTGTTTCTCGTTTAAGGTCTATGGGTCTATGTAAAATTCTCCACTTATTTGCTAGAATGCCAAACGCACATTCCACGTATCTTCTCGCTCTGGTTAAACGATAATTAAATATTCGTTTACCTCTGTCAAGATGCGTTCCACCAAAAGGTCTTAATAAATGTGTGTGTAAACCAAATCCCTCGTCGCCAATAATTACGTAAGGAACTTGAACTTCTGATTCTGTAAATAAAGGCCTTGGTTCGGGTATATTCAAACGGCCTTCTGTCAACATTTTCCAAAAACTTGACTCTTTAAATATTGATGAGTCGCATTCTTTTCCATAGGAACCTACACTGACGTAAACGAATCGATAATCTGAATCTACGACTGCTAATAACACTATTGAAAAGAAATCTTTGTAGTTCATATATACTGAACCACTATTTGACGGCTTTCGAAGCCTAATATGCTTCCCGTCAACTGCTCCAAGGCAGTGAGGGAAATTGGCCTTTTCATTAAATCCACTTGCTATCTTTAACCACTCTTCTTCCTTATTAGGAAGTGGCATAAATTCTTCATATAAATTATTCCATATACTTTGCGTCACTTCTACTACGATGGTGGAAATGGTTGATTTGCCAATTCGATAACTAAAATGAAGATCTTCATAGGAAAGTCCTGACGCCAAATACCTAAAAAAATATTTCATTAAAACCAAATTAGTGGGATGAAGAAGTCGTATTTTCATTCAGAATAAGCGTTCCCACTAGGCACCCAAACGATTTCATATGTTTGACTGGCTGCCTAGTGGGATAGATTAGTCTAAATGAAAATACAACTTCTTCAAGCGCTTCTTCAATTATACAAATTCAGCTTACTAAGCATCCTCTTTTTACGAAAGCAAAAACCGTTATAAAACGTATGGGGCGTAGCCCGTACAAAACAACCACAGATCAGGTCCCTGTATATTTTATTTATGTATAATAATTCATAAATACACAGACGGACAGCGAACGGCGTTTGTGAATAGATATTCGCCCGACAACAGACCGCTCGTCTTGTCGTGACGTGTTTCGAAACCGTGTCCTTATTATTACAGTTGTTTTCTAGTATATATATATTCATCTGTGGTTGTTTTGTAATATTGGGAATAATGCGATGTAAATAAAAATCTTCTTATAAAACCGTTCATACAGTTTTATGAATTATTGTTTCAGGAAGTTCAGTGATGAAAAGGTGGACACAATTGAGAGACACTTGGAGGAAATCATTAGATGAAAACAAAGAAACAAAAAAATCTGGGTCTGGTACAAAATCTAAGCCCTACAAATATAATCAAGAGATGAGCTTTTTGAAGCCAATTATTAAGCCAGGTGAAACATATGACAATAATCCAAATACAAGAGATGAAGCCTAAAGAGAAAATGCAGATCAACAAGAAAATCAGAAAGAGAAACACTTAGAATCATCATCAAAAAAGAAAAGAATGGATAGTGGCAGCGTATTGGATGATAAAATGATGAAACTTGTTGATCATCAATTAAACACAATTGGAAGTGATGACCGTAACATGAATTTTTTTAAGGGGGTTCTGCCATCCCTTCAGCATTTTGATGATGATCAAATACTGGAATTCCAATCTGGGGTCATTAACCTAATACAGAGTATTAAAACTGGACGAAACTATTCGAATTGGCATGAAAATTATTACAATTCACATCATCACAACTATAATAGTGGTGGTTATTATACTAAGCCTCAAGAATCACCGGGAGGAACGTCTAATAATAATAATACTCGGCCTCTTCCTGAAAGTTCATCGATAGTAAATGCAGAAGTGTCTGCAGAAACGCCCACCCCTCTACAACCTGGAACATCGCTGATCCATCGCGATGATCCAAGTGCATCACCGGCACTATCTACAGCTCTAAGTCAATTAAGTGATTATCTGGATCTATCAAATTTCTAAAAACATGTTCTAAATTATCATAAATATAACCAATAAATAAGAATAATAAATAATATAATTAGTTTTTCTTGCCTTATAGTTATCGCCAACTTTTCTTCAGGGCTAATGGCCTTTCTCATACATGTATCCTGTTTTCTCAAATCCGTATCCAACCTTTGGAGAAGGAAGTCAAAGGTATCTTTAGACATTCTAAAATAAGTGTAAAATTTGGTATCATCTTCTCGTAACGAGCTCATCAAAGTATAAAAATCCCCAACACTTTGTCTTTGCCTTAAAATTGGATGCACCCAGTGTATTCTTCTTGTTTTTCTTTTTTTAGATCGACGATAATACCAGTACAAAATTAAAGTATTCACGTCCATTGTCTTTGGTAGTTTACTCTCAACTGAACACAATCACGAAACAACATGTGAACATCAATTCGGATATTTTGACGAATCGTGAAAAAACACGATTCCGTATTCAATGTGAACATCTATCCGTCAAGGCGAATCGTGTTTTATACCGAATCGTCAAAGACGTATCCCGTGTGAATGCGCCCTTAGTCGCTCAAATGACCCGATTCAACTGTAAATTAAAAGTTTCGTCGTGGTGCACTTAAACATAATGGATTACCCTCTTGAACTAAAAGTAAACATTTTTTTGACATACCTGCATAACAAACATTCATCAGAAACACATAAAACTTTTGCTATAGCGAGATAAGCGCTTGGCCAAGATTCCGTGCCGCTGAGTGTATTTTTTTACGAAATTAGTCTAGATCAGCTTTTATAAAACAGTGTTTTTTTATTTTTCTATTCCAGAATCTCCAATGACATCGATGAATATGACTAGAAAATCGCTCTATGAAGTCATAAAAGAATGTTCAGACAGAAAAATTGACCAAAAGTTGTGTTTTTAGAAAATCGTCTTAAAATAATCACGAAATGCCCTGAAAATAAACAAGGTTCGTTGAGAAGTGCCTTAAAATCATTTAAGTATCAATTTAAACAAAAATGGACAGCCGCCAGTAACAAGGAAGAACGCTTCTTAACAAAAAATGAACAATGGCTAAATACTTTTATTACACTGCCTGCGTGGACAACAAAAAAGGCCGGCCGACCAACTAAAGAATTCAAGGAATTGAGCGATCAAGCAAAGAGGCGCAAAACAAAGGATTTGAGGGAACAAATACCCTTTGAAGAGTTAACCTATGCAGCCCAAATGAGTCAACGTGCTGTAGGACATGGTGACGCGGCTAAAGTTATGAAAGATATGACTTTAACGCCGACAAGAGCCAAAAAGTACAGAACACGTTATAATTCAACACAAAATGTGGTAGTCAAAAAGCATACACCATCACAAGCATTGGCTATTTTCGTGGAAGCTGATTTGACGAGAAAACAATACGAAGTTATTCATGCTGCAAACAAAAACGTTTATCCGTGTTATTCACTTGTTAAAAAAGCCAAGAAAGACTGTTATCCGCGTGAAGAGTCGATGAGAGTTACAGAAACAAGTGCTGAAATTAACTTGCAGGATCTTCTGGATCATACATCTGCACGGTTATGTATGTACTTAGATGAAGTACTCGAAAGTATAAATGAAGAAGAAATAAGCTCTTTACGAGCTATTATCAAAATGGGGTTGTGATGGTTCACAACAACAACAATTTAAACAAAAATTTGGTAACAGTACAGACAGTGATTCTTCGATATTTCAGAGTTCATTTGTGCCCTTACGACTGATTTGCAATATTGGTGACCAAAAGAAGATAATTTGGCAAAACCCAGTACCTTCTTCTGCAAGATACTGCCGACCCATACGAATCCGTTTTGTTCACGAAACAAAAGACATCACAAATGAAGAAATCTCCTACATAGAGAACCAAATCAAAACCTTGAAAAAAAGTGAAATACCAAGGACAAATGGTAGTATATTTAAAATAAAGCACACATTAGCCTTTACCATGATTGATGCAAAGGTTTGCAATGCTGCAACAAACACGCTATCGACTATGAGGTGCTATACACCCTGAAATTTAATTGGTTGTTTTCCCGCGGCAGAACGACTTGCCTTAAGAAGTACTTTCGAAGTAAAGAGTTAAAGTAAATAAATAACGATGTTTCTGTTTTAAAATAATTAAAAAAATATTCATCAACTCGAAAAAGTGAGTAACAATAGTAACTCTAGACGTAACTTGTAGGTACTAGGTACTACTCGTGTCACCACCTACGAAGAAAACCGATGCACAAAATAATGTCAAACCAAAATAAACTCTCGCACGTTGTGATAAGGCATAAAATGTTTGCACGGAACAATACAAAAAATCACCGCGATACCGACAAAGAAAAGACCGATTTAGAAATGTTCAAAGTAAAATTAGCTCTCGCGTGTAGTGATACGGCATAAACTAGCCTGCGCGCAACAATTTCAAACGAAGCCGCCGGCGCCTATTTTACCCGTGCGGCACGCGCGGCTGTGACCCTGACCTACTTAGTTTTCCCGCGAATGTCGTACGCGCAGCACGCGCCATCACTGTAAACTGCAATGGATCGACATTACTATTACAGCAATGTGGAGTACGTCGCTATGGTGCAGCTGTATGCTAGGGCTGATTATGACTCCCATGCTGCCCGGCGACTTTACGCAGAGCGGCAAAACTTGGAGTCGCTCCGTCTTCGCGGGGTTCTGAACCCCCAAGTCCCATCTCCACGGATGATCGTAGCGGCGACACAGCGGCTACTAGATCATGGACAGTTCCATGCACCGGCACATGCACAGGGCAGAGGTCGACCAGCCGTTATTTTGCCAGCGCTCGACGAGGAAATCATCGAGTACTTCGAACGGGATCCGCGTCGAAGTACGCGCCAGGCCGAGGCTAGGTTTGGCGTAAGCCAGTACCACGTCTGGAAACTACTCAACTCTGAAGGACAGCATCCTTATCATTTTCGCGGTGTTCACGCTCTCCACGAAAATGACCCCCAGAACAGAATTGCGTTTTGTCAGTGGTTGATCGCCAACCAAGATAAGAACATTTTGTGGACGGATGAATCAACTTTTACGCGAGTTGGTATTTTCAACCAGCGTAACGAACATTTTTGGGCAATAAATAACCCACACGTTATTCGCGAGTGTGCGCATCAAGTGCGTTTTAGTGTCAATGTGTGGGCCGGCCATAATGAATGGCCACCTCATAGGGCCACATTTCGTGGC
Organism: Amphipoea lucens; assembly: GCA_947508005.1. NCBI lineage: Eukaryota > Metazoa > Arthropoda > Insecta > Lepidoptera > Noctuidae > Amphipoea > Amphipoea lucens. The sequence goes on from OX382375.1 coordinate 11,920,404, forward strand.
AGGACACTTAACAGGTGGAACCTACCTGGAAATGCTACGAAATGTTATCCCGGACCTATTAGACGACCTTCCGCTAGCGGTGCCCGTGGACAACCTTTATTTTCAGCAAGACGGGTGCCCGGCTCATTATCACCGCGCCGTGCGAGAGCACTTGAACTCGGTGTTTCCCCAGCGCTGGATCGGACGCGGCAGACCAGTGCCTTCGCCACCAAGAAGCCCGGACTTAACTCCGTTAGACTTTTACTTGTGGTCTGAGCTCAAACGCCTAGTGTATCGTGAGGAACACGAAAGTCGCGAAGCGTTAGTAGCTGCGATAGTGGACACTTTTGATATCGTACGTCGTGACGGAGACACCTTGTTTAAATTAAAAGAGAACCAATTAAAACGTGCGCGATTGTGTGTACAACGGAATGGCTTACACTTCGAACAATTACTCCGTTACCGGGAAGTGTAACCAACTCGTACTTTTGTAAGTAGTAGTTTAGCTGATTAAAATTATTGTAAATAAGTTGATTCAAATTTTGTAAATACGCCTCAAATACTTTTTTAAGTATCTAATTCAGAAAATTCGTTTTTTTGGTTAATTTTTCTTAGTTTTCTTTTTTAATTTAATTTTGTGTTCAATAAATTGCAGATAAAAAAGTATTTATGACGGTCCTAAGCCCGTAAAAGTATGAAGGGAAAATTTGAATAACATGTTGGATAACAGCTAATTGAAAAGCACGTGGGTCAATGGCCTCGCGGCCTTTAATAGTAACACTAGACGTAACATGTATTGTAGGTAATACTGGCGTTGCACGCGCCGCAGCCCTCAAAGGAAAGCGATGCATAAATGGTCAAACCAAAATAAGCTCTCGCACGTGGTGATACGGCATAAAAGTTTGCACGCAAAACAAACAAACGAGCCACAAGCCGACAAAGCAAAGACCGATTTATTAAAGGTTTAAAGTAAAATAAGCTCTCGCGTGTAATTATACGGCATAATCTAGCCCGCGCGTAACATGTTCAAACGGAGCCGCCTTCGAACCTAATCCTTTCGACGGTGACCTAGCACCCGGGTCAACGGCCTGCTGTCGTTCTGCCGTAGATATCGGGAGGTACAGGGTGTCCGGTGGCAATTTTCACATTTGAAAGTTTTGTTACTTAAGAACGCGAATAGCTAGAGGGGCGCGAGGTGGGGGGTTAGCTTCGTCAGCGTCGTGAGTTTTTTAGTCGCCATGCCGCGTTGGTCAGGAGAGGAGCGTGCTTTCGTGATCGAGGCATTCTTAACAAGCAATTTTTCGCTAATTGCGGCGCAGCGAAAATTCCGTAATCATTTTAATCTTCCACGAATAAGTGATGTGCCTTCAAAAACTTTAATTCGTTATTGGGTAGCAAGATTTCGTGCTTCAGGCTCAGCTGTAAACACACGTCACCAAGGTCCAGTTGCATCTGTATCGACCGAAGAAAACATTCGACGTGTGAGTGATTCAGTTTTGCAAAATCCACGGATGTCACTAAGAGCACGTTCGGCAGCTTTAGGGATCGCTAGATCAACATTGCACGAAATAATGAAAAAGAAGCTCAAGTTCCATCCGTATAAAATTCAAATAACGCAAAAACTCAATGAAAATGATTACCAAGCAAGATTATCTTATGCCGAACGGATGTTAACAACTTTTTCTACGGAAACACGACTGCGGAACGTTTTTTACAGTGATGAAGCACATTTTCATTTAGGAGGTTATGTAAACAAACAAAATTTCCGTTACTGGAGTACAGAGAATCCAAAAGAATTGCATCAAGAACCATTGCATATGGATAAGGTAACAGTTTGGTGCGCTATATCGGGGAAAGGAATTATTGGTCCTTATTTTTTTGAGGACAATCGTGGTCGGGCAATAACCGTTAATTCAGAAAGATATTGTGAGATGATCAACAGTTTTTTAAGAGAAGAACTACGCAACAGTTCTATTGCTAACAGAAACAGCTGGTTTCAACAAGATGGCGCAACTGCTCATACAGCACGAGTGTCCATGAATGTTGTAAGGGAATTGTTCCCAGGAAAAATTATCTCTCGGCACGGTGACATCCCCTGGCCAGCACGATCGCCCGATTTGAGCCCATGTGACTTTTTTTTATGGGGCTACTTAAAGAGCATCGTTTACCGAAACCAGCCGACCACCACTGCTCAACTGAAAGAAAATATCCGGACCGAAGTTTCGAGGATTTCCAGCGATCTCTGCAAACGTGTTTTTGAAAATATGCGTGTGAGATGGGAGAAGTGCTTGCGTCAAGAAGGCCGACATTTAGAAAACGTTATTTTTAAAAAATGAAACTCACATTAATGTACCGTAAATAATAATAAAAATAATTCAGGAAACTTTTGTATTTATTTTATTATCAACCTTTGAAATGTGAAAATTGCCACCGGACACCCTGTATAGTACCTATTGGTTCGTGATCGCTTTCGAGTTTAGTTTTTCACAATGTTAAATATGCCAGTTTTTGTTTCTAATATTTTATATAACTATGAAACGATTGTATTACATAGACAAAACCATTTCGCTGCGGGAAAACGACCATTTAAATTTCACGGTGTATATGTGGGCAAACATCAAAAGACTTAAAACTTATTAAAAAAAACATAGAGAATCCTGATAGTCTTAAATTTGGGCTGTCGAGTGTCGACACTACATGCCAGAATTCGATTTTTTGAATCACTTCTTCATTTATCATATAAAATACCTATAAAAAAATGGCAGGCAAGAACATAAAAATATAGTAGCAGAAAGAAAGAAAAAAATTCAAGAGGCTTTTAAAGAGGAAATGGGGCTGCTAGTGGATATTCCGAAGGCAGGGTTTGGGAACACCAATGATGGGAACACTGCAAGGAGGTTTTTCTCAAATCCCGAAACTTCTTCCCGCATTACTGGGATTGACATCAATGTAATAAAAAAATGCAGTGTCATATTGGAGACTTTGTCAAGTGGGCTCAAAATTGATACGCAGAAAGAAAACTTTGCTGAACAAACTGCAAAGCTATATGTAGATTTGTATGAGTGGCACCTTTAAGACATGGCGCCACAGTAATTGATCACGCTATTCTGCCTATTGGCCAGTTGTCGGAAGAGGCGGCTGAGGCCAGAAACAAACACTTCCGCATGTATAGGCAGAACTTTTCCAGAAAGTTTTCGCGCGAAGACTGTAACAATGATGTGCTAAACAGACTTCTGCTAACTTCGGATCCTTTTTTGAGCAGTACCAGGCAAAGGCAACGAAAAAAAAGTAAGCCATTTTCCGTTGAAGCATTAGAACTCTTGCTCCCGGAGACATCGTACGTCTCGTCTACAGAGTTTGACAATGAGGAGGACGATGGATCTAGTGAAGGTGATTCTGATTAGAAGATTTGTGATGTAAAAACTTTTTATTTAAACTTCATGTACAGTAGTGGTACAAAGGCGGACTTAATGCAACAAGGAATTCATTACCAGTCAACCATTCTCTACTTAATGTAAAATTGTACATGTGTCTGATGTTTTAAATACAAAATTATCACATTAAACTGCTTTTTATTTTATAAAAATCACAAAATAATTTTGATCGACTTTTTAAGTCAAATACTCGTCTGTGCGACGTAGCGTTGGAAGCCTCCCACAAGGTGGACCGACGTTCTTCTTGTGAAGGCCGCAGGAACCCGTTGGATGCGAGAAGCACAAAACCGGTCGAAGTGGAGGTGCTTGGGAGAGGCCTATGTCCAGCAGTGGACGTCTTTCGGGTGAAATGATGATGATGATGCCAGTTTGTACAACTCAATTCTTTAACTTTTTTATACGCAGCTTTTTCTTAGTATTTTTCATAATTATAATATTTTGAGTAGCAACAACTTTACGAGACTGATTTAGACTAATAGGTAAAACCTACTTACTCGTAGTTCTGTTGATTCTAATTATTCGTTATAACTAATGTTGGTAGATGTACCAAGTACAAGTAGGTATAAGAGAAGTTTTAGCATAATTTCTCTTAAGCATTTTGTGATGACTATGAAACATTAACTTACTATTTTGTGATTGTTTAAAAATTACGTTAATTACTAATTACAAATTAATTATTGTAAGTTCCTATTACGACTGATTATTATAACTACTGTTGTTATTAGGTTAAGAAAGCAGTTACGATAAAACTTAAAACTGTTATTTTACATTAACAAAATAAATATAAAGGCGTTTTGCGAAATATTTCTGTATTTTTATTTCCGTTTTACTTTTAAAGTGTAATAAGTATTATACATCTAAAAAACTTATGCTAGTTGGAGTAAAACTAAGTAAGTGCCGCAACAAGGTCAAAAATCAGGCAAAAAAGATCAAGGCACTGCAAAATCTAATGACGAATCCTCAGTTTTTGAAAACACTCGACGAATTACCTAGCACATCAAAAATTTTGACATTATTACAGTTCAGAGAGCATAAAAAAGGTAACAAAGGCCGTCGTTTCAATTTAAAGGAAAAAATTATTGCTTTGTCCTTCCTGAAACAGAGCCCAAAAGGGTACAGATTTCTTAGGAAAATATTTATTTTACCATCTCGCCAAACTCTCCTGAAGTTGATTAATATGGCAGATATAAATCCAGGAATCAACAAAAATATGATACAGCAGCTAAAGAAAGCAACTGAAACAATGAAGGTAGAACATAAAATATGTATTGTCCTGTTTGACGAAATGTCACTCAAACCCAATGTGACATACAATGAACGAAAGGACCAAGTTTGTGGGTTTGTCACAAATGGCCTGGAGACACAACCTGATTATGCAGATCATGCGCAGGTGTTTATGGTACGAGGCTTACTCAAAAACTATAAGCAACCTGTTGCCTACACTTTTTCACAAGCTGCAACAAAGGGGCCTGAACTTGCGAAGCAGTTAAAAACTGTAATTACGGAGTTACAAAATGCAGGTCTCATTGTAGTAGCAACTGTGTGTGACCAAGGCACAAATAATGTAAGCTGTGTGAAACAACTTCTGCAAGAGACAAGGGTTAACTTATTGAGAAAGGGAGAAGAGGAGATACGAGACAACATCTTTATTATAAATGAACAAGAAATCATACCATTGTATGACCCACCCCATTTAATAAAATGCATCCGAAATAATTTGCTTACAAAAGATTTAAAATATAAAAAAAAACGGGGAAGTAAAATTGGCAAAATGGGCTCATGTCATGGCCTTACACAAAGAAAACCCAGGGTATAAAGGAATCCGATTGGTGCCCAAATTGACAGATACCCACTGTGACCCAAGCAAAATTCCCCGTATGAAAGTAAAAAATGCTACTCAAGTTTTCAGCCAAACTGTAGCATCAAATATGGGCTACCTAGCAGGTAAATTTCATCAGTCTTCACAATTCAATATTGTCTTCACTAGTTATTTTCTGACGATTACAATGAAATACAAATATTAAATACTTACTAGACATAAAACATTATTTAACAAACTATATTTTTTCACAGATAAGGGTATACTTACTGCAGAAGCCAAAGACACTGCAGACATTTTATTGTTCTTTGACAAGCTTTTTGACTCCATGAACGGAAGCTTTGGAAAACAAAAGAAATACGGCAAACCTCACCTAGGACCTGGGACGCCTACTTCTATCCATCATAAAACATGGAAGGAGTGTAAAGTAATGATGAAAAACATGAAATTTATTAATATCAAAACATCGAACGATGAATACGTTCCCACAATTAACAATTGGGTATGGACACTAGACGGATTTGAATTATTATTAAAAAAAATAGAAACAAAATATGGTGTAACATCAGTTTGGTTGCGGCATCTGAATCAAGACCCAATAGAAAACTTTTTTGGGTCCATAAGGAGCCACGGATGCCGCAACGTGAACCCTACACCAGAGCGATTCGAAGCAGCATTCACCACTTTACTGGTCAACAGTCTCTCTAGTGTCCATGCTCCTGGAGCTAACTGTGAAAGTGACAATTGTGAAACTTTACATGAAGTACTCATCACAAGCGGGGGCATCAAAGAGCAAACAAATTGCGAACTTACTAATATTCCCGATATAACATTCACACCCCTTGAAGAAAAAAATGACCCACGTGTAATAGGGGGTCTTCAATATGTTAGTGGATATTTCGTGAAAAGCGCAAAAAAGAAAGTATTTAAGGGGTGTGTTGATTATAAAAACGATCTAATGTCAAATAGTGAGCATGAATATTTAAAATATCGGGAATACGCAAATAAAAAATGGCTTTGCAGTCCCAGCGACTCCCTCTTAAATTGTATCTCAAATCTGCAGGATATAAATTATATAATATTAAAAGATAATTTAAATAAGAAAAATTTAAGAGAATTAATAAAAACTATGATTTTTATAGCTGTAGATTTTTCCTTTATAAAATGCCCAACACACAATGAAAAGTTAACAGATTTTTTAATAAAAATATCCTGCAGATTTTTTATTTACAACTACTGTAAAGACATAAATAATATATTAATAAATAAGAGGGAGTGTGATGATGATACGGATTCGTATAAAGTTAAAGCTAAGAAACTAAGTAAGAAATGTTTTAAAAGAAAGAAATAAATAATTAAATCGAATATCATTCTTTTGTTATTTAATAATGTGAATTACTTTTTCGCTTTTTTTAACATAACTGCAAGCGATTATGTAATTCACAGTCATGGGTCATGTACCCTAAACCTGCCTAAACCATAAAAATCAATAAAAATATTCAAGTACCTAGTAGAATATGTAGGTATGTACGTAGCTATACTTATGCTGGCATTAGTTCCAAAACCTGCGTCCAGATGGCGACATTTGACGTTTCTCACTTTTGTCGCAGAGTTGTACCTCTATCCCATATACAGGGTTACTGGTAACTCGACGTATTCCTTGCAGGACATCATAGTAGGGTTAAAATGCAACAAATTAAGCCACCAAATGTTCTACCGAAGTTCAGTAGTTTTTGAGTTAGTAAGGGTTTTAGATTTTTTGTGAAAAATCCCAGATTAAATTATTTGAAGCCAATTTGAAAATTATTCACGGGGCGGCTGTACTGAAATTGGAGTTATTATCATAGTTGACGCCGTAGCGGATCGTTTTTAATAATTAAAAGTTCAAAATGACTAAAACAATGGTGAAGATCACTAATCAAACATTTTTTTTTTTGTAATTTTTGCTATTACTTCATACAAAGTGTTGTCTTAGCACAAAAAAAAATACTACACCAGAGCCCTGATTCACAACGATACGACAGGCTATCGTATCGAAAACCTGACATTTCGATAACCTGATTTGACTTCCCCTCAACAGCAAATAGCTGTTGGAAGAATAGCGGGCGTCTATTTGATTTAAACTGACAAAATTTTCGGGTTTTGGACTTGTGAACAGCATTAAGAAGACTCCTACGATAACAATGATTATTGTTCGATACGATACGGAAGCATATCGAGTTTTTGTGAATAAGGGGGCAGGTGTACAAATTATTAGTAAAATATGCTTGTCTTATCAGCTATCCAAAAAGGTATGATTGTCAATACTTTTGCGTGTGTGACAGGGAAAGATAGAAGTTTTATGGGGAGCAGGTAAAATTGCGAGACGGTCGACCTATTGTTCTAAATTCGTATTATTCGTAGTTTTTACCTGCGTTTGAATTCCAAACACTCGGCAAGCTTTATGATTGGTCACTATTGTTCCCTCGGTACGAGACAGGGTGCGACTTCACAAAATCTGGTCGTCAGCGTTAGTTAGTTACAACTCTACGTTGCGCAAGTTCGTGTTTTGTTATCTGGCTATATCCCTGACTGTTGCCCCATATCTTGCTCTTGTGTTGTGCCGTGCGTTCATAAGTGCTGACTATGGCTGCATATTCTAATCAAGAATACGCTGACATATTGTACTGTTACGGACTTTGTGACGGTAACGCTGCTGAGGCGCGAAGATCATATCAACTGCGCTTTCCAAACCGCCGACTCCCCCACGTTAGTGTCTTCGGATCGACTTATCGGCGATTATCTGAAACTGGCAGTGTTCAAAGAAGCAGGCAAATTGACACTGGTCGTTCTCGGAGATACACGGCTGAGGACGAGGAGCTGATTCTTCAACGTTTTATTGACGACCCCAACATATCTACAAACATCGTAGCGCGTGAGCTTGGTATGTCACAGTGGAAAGTCTGGTCTGTAGTTCACTTGTCAGGCCGACATCCATACCACTACCAACCCGTGCAGTCATTAGAAGAGGGAGATCCGCAGAGACGGCTTGAATTTTGTCGTTTCATGCTAAATGCCGATGCCGAAAGTGAAAACTTTTTGAAAAACATTCTGTGGACCGATGAGTCATGTTTTGACCGTGATGGTATCACAAATTACCACAATTTACATTACTGGGCACCGAAGGGAGAAGGAAACCCTAAGAAACTGAAACCAACCGCATCGCAGCGTAAGTTCTCGCTTAATGTTTGGATGGGTATTATCGACGATAAGTTAATAGGCCCACATATTTTACCCCGAACATTAAATGGGGAACTTTATGAAGATTTCCTAAGAAATCATTTAGCAGCACTGCTCACGGATGTACCCGAAGAAAGAAGGGCAAACATGATATACCAACATGACGGATGTCCAGCCCACTTCCGCATCACAATTCGAAAATTGCTGGATGAAAACTACCCAAACCGATGGATTGGGCGCGGTGGGCCGATTCCGTGGCCTGCACGAAGCCCTGATCTGACGCCGCTAGACTTTTACGTCTGGGGTCATATGAAAGACCTAGTTTACAGGGAGAGAATAACAGATGCGGTGGACCAGATGAGTACCACAATCACATCAAGAATCACAAAAACCGAAGTGAGGAAGCGAATAAGAGCATGTATTCGAAACCGAGGGCAGCACTTCGAACAAGACGTGTGAAATACATGTTATTAAAGACCACAAATTGATATTGATTAAAAATAATAATAATTTTCACGAAATTGTTTAATTTGATTTTCCGAATAAACACCTTCTTGTACTAAATCAAAAACGATTTTCATAATGCAGTCCAAGACTTTGTATTAACTTTCATACCTTTTTGGATAGCTGATAAGACAAGGATATTTTACTAATAATTTGTACACCTGGTGTAGTATTTTTTTTTGTGCTAAGACAACACTTTGTATGAAGTAATAGCAAAAATTACAAAAAAAAAATGTTTGATTAGTGATCTTCACCAAAGTTTTAGTCATTTTGAACTTTTAATTATTAAAAACGATCCGCTACGGCGTCAACTATGATAATAACTCCAATTTCAGTACAGCCGCCCCGTGAATAATTTTCAAATTGGCTTCAAATAATTTAATCTGGGATTTTTCACAAAAAATCTAAAACCCTTACTAACTCAAAAACTACTGAACTTCGGTAGAACATTTGGTGGCTTAATTTGTTGCATTTTAACCCTACTATGATGTCCTGCAAGGAATACGTCGAGTTACCAGTAACCCTGTATATATAAAGTACTCTGTGGTAGCAGCTGGCATCAACGTGCGCGCGGGATTTCAACTAACTTCGTGGCGCGACGTGCGGTATTTATAGTTCAAGCAAAATCGACCCGCTGACCTGCGATTGGCCAGAATATATTTGTGTAGTTCTGCTGTCATACATGTAAGTGAAAAGCGAAATTGTATATAAATACCAGCTCCTAAAATATACGTTATTCAATCCGAATAGTCTTTCCTAGTCTTTCCTTTATCCTGACAACTGGTAAAAGATAAAGGAACTCGGGCTACTACCACCTACCGTACCCTTACCTTCCTTACCCAGGCCATTCCTCCCCTGGCCGCCCCTCCCCTTTTCCCTATTAATGAAGAACCTGAACAGTCTGAACTTGTACAGTACCACAACTATCAGGCCATGCACCAACGACTTTACGCAAATTATACACAGAGCACCCGACCTCAAATACCAGTTCGAAGGCCTTATCAATTGTTCGCGTCTCGCGCCTCAACCCAACTCACTGCCGAAGCTCTCCTATGGTGCACAGCACTCCACCGAGTTTGGTACGTATTGGATCAGCACCTCGTACCTAAAACCGCTCTTCGAGTTCTTCGAGTCTTCTTCAACTCTACTCGAGTTACTCGGAGCACTTACCGAATCAGCAGGCACGTCATCGGCCAGAGACACCAGCTGATTCACTGCTAGAGCACCAACAGTGTCAGCTGTGGCCCTTAGATACCTTCGTATCCTCAGATCTACAGGAGAAAGATGTCTCAGATTGCGACGTGTGGTTTAGTGTAGAGTCAGTGGCTGATTCAGCAGCAGTCAGCGCGTCAGTATCCTCCACTCCCGTCACCCATTCGCTACAGACAAACTGCACGAGCTACAGCTACGACAACAACAACAACCACTTCATCATCAGAGATAAGAACTCTTCTTATTCTTCATATATCACCATTCGTTAGATATTGCGATTACCATCACATCGCATAAGGATGGTGAAAACTTGGAACCCAGCTACATTGATCGTAGTAGGGATTGGAACACTTTTTAGCGATCTATTTCGTTCTGCTCCATTTTAAACTGATTATTTTAGTGACTGCACTACCAGCTGATGATGACCCGAGAAAAAAAAACATCAATTTGTTTTTTGTTTTGACATTTTTAGATATCGATACACAGAATCCAAATGGGCCAGGAATTACACACAGAATCCAAATGGGCCAGGAATTTCTACTCATGCACGATAATGCTCCTTCCCATATGGCGCGGCTGGTGTCGGCCGCTCTCCCGAGACCACGATATTCTAGTTTTGGATTGGCCTGCACAGTCACCCGATTTAAATCCTATCGAGCATGCCTGGGACATGTACACTATTTTTATATAACGTGCGAAGAAACCGAACAATAAACATCATCTATTTGCGTGAGCGCCTTCTAGAACTTCATATTCACCATAATCATAACCGCGAACATTGTGAGTGAATGCAGTGTTTTCGGGAAGAAGAATCAATTCTGACTGGATTTATGGGGTTTATTAAAGCGTTTTAAAAAATGTTTTGATTATTGGATTATTCTTTGGCGTAAGTGTATCGTTTCAGAAGGAGCATACTTTGAAGGCGATAAAATTTTGGATGAACTGACATTTCGATCTTGTCCCGGTAGTTTTGTGACAGAGTAGTAGTTGCATACGAGATTGAGTAACGCCATTAATAAAAGCTGATGTTTCAAGTGAGGCAGGCATGCGCTTGACGTAAGATGAATTCAAAGTTGAAGATGAAAGAGCACGACTATTGTATATTATCATAGTTGCTGTAGGAAGGTAGCTGTAAGTTAGTACAAAATTAATGTTTACGAATTTTATGATGAAATATTAATTTTTCAGCAAAACTATAGGAATAGAGGAACTCAGGCTACTACCACCTACCGTACCCTTACCTACCTTACCCAGGCCATCCCTCCCCTTTTCCCTATGAATGAAGAACCTGGACAGTCTGAACTTGTACAGTACCACAGCTATCAGGCCATGCATCAACGACTTTACGCAAATTATACACAGAGCACCCGACCTCAAATACCAGTTAGAAGGCCTTATCAATTGTTCGCGTCCCGCGCCTCAACCCAACTCACTGCCCGAAGCTCTCCTATGGTGCACAGCACTCCACCGAGTTTGGTACGTATTGGATCAGCACCTCGTACCCAAAACCGCTCTTCGGCGGCGCCTTTACCGTTCGTCCCAGAAAGGCCATTAGACCTCAGAGTGCCTTAAAGGCACCCAAGACCTTTCAATCATACCCTAATGCCTATATCGCAGCGTTTACCTGTCAAAGCCCGACAGGTGGAGCCTCGCCCTTCAGTCGGCTCAACGCCTTGCACCCACACCGCTACTTCGACCACACCCACTGTGGTCTACTTCTCTTTGACGCTCATAACTCAGTGCAATACTGAGGAGCCATCCCGAACCGAGCAACGCGTAGAACTCTACTCGAGTGGCTCGGAGCACTTACCGAATCAGCAAGCACGTCATCAACCAGGGACACCAGCTGATTCACTGCTAGAGCACCAACAGTGTCAGCTGTGGCCCTTAGATACCTTCGTATCCTCAGATCTACAGGAGAAAGATGTCTCAGATTGCGATGTGTGGTTTGATGTAGAGTCGGTGGCTGATTCAGCAGCAGTCAGCGCGTCAGTATCCTCCACTCCCGTCACCCATTCGCTACCCACAATAGTTATCGCGCCTACTTCTTCTGGAACTCCACGAACTACAGCTACGACAACAACAACAACCACTTCATCATCAGAGGTACGAACTCTTCTTATTCTTCTTGTATCACCATTCGTTAGATATTGCGATTACCATCATATCGTATAGGGATAGTGAAAAATTGGACCCCAGCAACATTGATCGTAGTAGGGATTGGAACACTTTTTAGCGATCTAATTCGTTCTGCTCCATTTTAAACTGATTATTTTAGTGTCCGTTTCGACTGCTCGGCCACTATGTCGTAGAAAAAAAAAACTTATGTCAGCATTTCGAAGGAATTTGTAAAAGATGAACAGTGAAAACCGCAAATTCGAAGAGTCAATAATCAGAAAGTTATGTGGGTTTAACCGTGGCCGCGCAGTCCGCATGAATTCAACTGCGCGGCCACCAGTTCTCTTAAACGGAGCGTTGTAAAAGTCTAATTCCTTTTGCTAATCACTGACAGGATTTCGAAGAAAATGTAGATCATAAAAATAATGCCCTACTGTCTGTAGTTCACGACCTACATCACTCCAAAGTTTGGCCGCGCAGTCCGCACAAAGCGAAACGCGCGGCCACGAGTTTTTTTTAATAGACCTTACACGGAGCTTAGTAGAAGTCCCATTCTTTTTGCTAATTACTGACACCATTTCGAAGAATATGTAGACAGTATAAATAAATCCTATAATTAAGAACTACAAGACCTACAGAACTTAAAACCTATAATCGAAGGAAAAAATAGGGTGACCAAGATTTATAGTGTGTGAATCCAGGCTTTTTTCCATTTCAATATCATAGTATAAATATATCATCACTACACAATATACAAAGTCGCTTTTTCTGTCCCTCCCTATATCCCTATGTATAGATTTTAATGCGGTTTTTTTAATAGATAGTGATAGAAGAGGAAGGTTTATATGTATAATAATAAAATCCATTAAATAGGGGCTGTTATTTTTGATGTTTCTAACGTGATGTACAACGTTCGAAGTACTTCGCCCGCGCGTATTTAAACGTTTTTATAAACCTGTTCAGTAGTAGTTGCGCAAACACACACACACATTATTACAAACTTTCACGTTTATAATATTAGTAGGAAGTAGGATGCCTCAAAAAAAAGTATAGGGTAAAATAAAAGCTAGCTCGCAAAAGACAGATTTTTCATACTTTACATTTTAATTTTTTATTTATCGTGATATTTTGAAAAATGTACACTATATCTATATAAATTATAGCACATGTGTTATTCTGACATGTAAGCTATTTTACTGCAAAGTTTCAGAAAAATCCGTTCAGTAGTTGTTGCGTGAGAGCAACAAACACACACACACACACACACACACACATTATTACAACCTTTCACGTTTATAATATTAGTTAAATTATTAAATTATATGAAACATCTGTCCTGTCTGCGAATGAAAGGAATGCCAAAAATATAATATCTTCCTAAAGTGTTTATTTATAAAACTTAATTATTTTATAATGATGACGTTTACCTATTGCAGTAGTCCATGCGTTTCATATCCAAGATGTAAGCTGTTTTAAATAACTTCCTAAAAAAGTCACTGTGCGCTTGCGTTGGTATGTTTTCATTCGAGAGTATAGGTAAGCACCTACCCAGTTGCGTCTGTAGCGACTCCCAAAATGGCTACAATATCAGCGGGGAGGGGTCCCGCCCTGCCCCGCGGAGCTTGACTCTGTATAGTGTTTTTATTCAGTCTCGGTTGTTACAGAGTGCGCCCGTGTTTATCAGTGCAGTGTTAGATAGTTCATAGTTATTTCATAGGATTGTATTGTGACTATACTAATTGTCTTTAATACTGTTGCTTTTATCACACAAGGAAGTTTTATCAATCAAGCGGTAAGTACTTATTCAAAACATTAATAAAATGTAATGTATTGGAACATGCGTGTAATTCCAAATTCTTTATTGCATGCCTACAGTTTAAGGTGGGTATTGTTAAATTGAAAGTTGAATACAGTGGATAATATGTTAAATTTAATGCAACATTATAACCATTATCATAAAAAAATGTTTTACCTATTCGGTAGGTCAATTCTAAGCCCTCGAAATACATTGCCAAAAGGATTGAAACTCATATGAATTCGATATTATATTAAAGGAATAAACAAATAGATACCAAATATAAAACTTCCTAGGAAATGTTCGTCCGCGGCAGACTTCCACTAAAGCGGCAAACTCGCGTCAAAGCTCGCGTTGTTACCGTAGCTGGCCGGAGGACCACTTCTTACCACTAATACATCGCATTTTTTTTCAGAACGATGGGTAGAAAAGGACGTAAACTGAGAGTCAACGAAGACAAGCTAAAAAAAATATTTATAAAATATTCCACAGACTGCATAAACACAAAAATTAAATATAATGATCCTATATTTCATACTATCTCAGAAGAAATAAATCACGATATGTCACCGCTTGCGTTGTACTCGTGGCTAAAGAGAAATTACAATAAAGTTTTTGATATAAGTACGACGACAGAAAGTTCTTTATCTTCTCCATCGTGTCGGAGCACGACATCTTCAACGACAAAAAGTGAAATTAATGATAAGCATACAAATCAATTTTCTTTCTTACTAGATGAGCATGAGTGGAAAAAAGTAGAACCAATTTCTGTTCGTTATATAAGACGAGATCTAAAAACTACATCGACACACAAGAAATACAAAACATTGCCTAAGTTCAAGTGGAGCAATCTACTCAAAGAAAAAATATGGCAGTACTCGAGACGACCTTGCACGTGGACTTTCAAGAATAAATTAATTGACTCAGAAGATAATGTGAAAATAAAAGGGAAATGCACACAATGCAGCTGCACTGTAGAAATATGTAGCGAAAAGTTAACAGACAAAACAGCAACTATAAAATGTACAATTTTTAATACAGATAACTTAGTTCCGCATAATCCAAAACTGAAATCTAAGATGTCACCATACAAAAGAAATCAACTTGCAAAGAAATTACAGTACAAATCTGCCACAGTAATTCATAAAGAAATAGCTTCAAAAGTTATTAAGTATAAAGATAATGCAATCCCTCCCATACTTCCTACAATGAACGCTCTTCGGAAAATAAAGCACGAGAAGAGACAAAGTAATCGTTTGCATGCCAATCCCATTTTAAGCCTACTTATGATGTCAATGTTGCCAAGTTTTAAAAATTTGATTCGCGAAATAAAACTTGTCCCGAATTTTTACATGTATTATTGGTCTGAAGAACAAAATCAATTCTACAAAGATTTTTTAGAAAAAAATCCACAGGAAGTAACTATCACTATAGACGCCACGGGATCTTTCTTTCACCCAATAAAACTTCCTGATGGATCAACATTAACTAAGCGACTCTTTCTATACGTTTGTATGCTAACTTCAAAAACGATAAAATCTCAAGCGATATTTCAAATGATAGCGGACACTCATACTGCAGATTCCATATCATCCTGGTTAAAAATATGGTATAAGGAAATACATACCGCTCCTAACGAAGTTGTAACTGACGACTCGTCTGCTTTGATTGCTGCAAATGTAGATGCTTTTACAACATCTATAACAGTGAAAAACTATCTGAGACAATCATTCTTAGTGTTGAGAAAACTTAGTGTAAACTTACCAGAAGTTTTTCTTAGGTTAGACACCAGCCATTTTATTAAAAATGTTTACAATTTACCTTGTTTTCAAAACGTGGATACTCCAATTAAAATGTTTTTTATTCGATGTATTTTATTGATAAAAAGATCTGAAAGTTTTGATGAAGTCAAAATGATAGTTTCAAATATGGTCAAAATATGCACTTACAAATACTATAACACTACTAATAAAGCTTGGGACTTAGCAATGCAAAATATGAAGGAGAGATTATTCGCTACGGAAGATCCGGTCCCCGAATATGGCGGTGAAAGAGAAACTTTCTATCACGATACCTTAATAATTGAGGAAGATAATATAATGTATTGGTTTGATGAGATCGTTGAGCAACAAAAAAGCTTATTTCAGACGCCGACTGAAACACGCAACAAATATTATCTGCCCCACCTAACATCAACTTTGAGAAGATTGCTAATCAAGCTTCCATTGTGGAGTAACGTAATGTGTCCTTTGTATGATACACAAAATAAGTCGCCTACATCCTCCTCAGTAGAGAGTTACTTCAAAACACTAAAGCATTTGTTATTTGAGACTCGTACTCACAAATATAATATTGATGAGTTTTTGAATATTCATTACAATTTTCTGCAAGGAGAAACCAAAGTTAGTTTGAAGAGTCTGAATGATATTCCACACAATATTAGTTCTAAATCCCGAAAACGAAAGTTAAAGCGAGTTAAAAGCATTAGCATAAAGAAAAGAATAAAAAATGCTGCCGTGACATTCACTTCCGACTCGATATTTGCTGAGGAGCCCTCGTATACCGAAAATTGGAAGGGTGAGGGATATGAAACTCATAAAATAACATCTACTTCAATCTTATTTTTAAAAAATGGAAATGTAATCGAATCTAAACAAAATGTTTTAAACACCTGCGCGTTTGATTCTGTGTTTTTTATGCTGGCACATGGATACCAAACAAACAATTATATTCGCGAAGTCTTCAACTCTTGTGAAAATAGTTTAATTCGTGATTTTATTAATATATTAGCCCAAAATCAAAATGAAAAGGAAGCATATAAGCTAAGAGAAAACATTGTTTCACTCTATTACCAAAAAAAAAACAATTATTACGAATGTAATTGTAATATGGCTTTTGTGTTTGAGCATATACTTTTTGATTTCTTGTTTAGTGCAGAAAGAAGTAAAAAATGTATTACGCCTTTTTGTAATGAGAAAAATGTAACAAGATTCATTGTGTTTCTTTCTCTCAATTTCGATATTATTAACATGTTTGGTATCAGAAGCTTAGAAGACGCCATCGTTATCGATAATTTAGAATTAAAACATTGTTTAGAATGCAATAACAAAAGCATTAAATACGAATACAAATTAAATAATATTATTTTATTTGATTTAAATGGTACTCAAAACATTATACTTAATGAAATACCACGTTATATAAAAATAACGGAACGTAAAACATTCAAGTTGATAGGTGCGTTAGAGTATGTTCTTCCATGTGTTGGCAATATCGGTCATTACAAGTGTCATTGCTTAAGGTGAATGCGTAGTTGTAGCCCGCGAAATTCAATTTTTCTTACGTTTTTTGCAATTTTCAGGTCAGTGTCAGGTTGTATCTTGATCAAAATATGATTCGCGACAATAACAGGTACGTATTTACAGAATTATAATAATTAGAATCATTAATACATCTTTCTAAGTTAGATTTCTACCGTTAAGAACAAATCTCGTATGGAAAAGTGTTTATGGTAGAAATCTAACTGAAAGAGATATATTAAAGATTCTAATGACTATGATTCTGTAAATACATGTCTATTATAGTCGCGAATCATATTTGGATCAAGATACAATCTGGCACTGATCTGCAAATTGCAAAAAACGTAAGAAAATTTAAATTTCGCGGTCTACCATGTCACATTCACCTTAATCGACGACCAATGGTTATGTTATGACGACAACCGAAACAAAACTCATGAAAGTTCAGTGCAGCCCATAACACTGCACAATTTAACTTATGGTCTTATTGGTAGTTAAGTTACATGATAATAGGTGAGAATTTTGCTCTAAAGTGGAGCTAAAATTAGATTTTTATTATATAGAGACTTGTTAAATGTTAGATAATAGTAGGCTTATATCGAAATTCACTGTGATTTACATGGTATAGGAATATTTTGTGATTTTATCGTAGTAAGTTTTGCTATAACGATTATAGTATGACTGATTTGTTTGTAATAAAAATATTATGATGTTAATCGATACAAAAACGTAGGTCGTTATTTCTTGATTAAATTGTAATTGTAAGTACAATAACAAATTAAACTGTGATTGGTAGGTAGTTATGCATGCTGTATCGACCCCTAATATTATAAGTTCGTGTTAGTTGTTACGCGCCTTGGGCGGCCGGAGCTGACACAGCATTCGCGGTAGCGCCGGGATGTTATGGCTAGACGCCCGGCGACACACATCCGTAGAGATAAGAACCTAGGCTAAGAACAATGTATTAGATTGAGTAAGCGCGCCATTTTAGTCTTGAATAAAACATCATCGCGACAAGACTCCTGTCGTTTCCTTTTAAAAAACCTTCGGCAGTGCCTCCGGGAGTTAACTGGCGCAGCCGGTAGGATATCCGCTGTCTAAACGCTGTGTTCGAGTACACAAAAATCGGTCTCGCGCGCGGCTTCGGGTATCCTCGAACCAAATAAATAAGTTACCACGTCTGGCGCCGAAGGTTCCTGTCCACGGCACGAGCAGCTCTACGGGAAGGCATGGGATCGAGCAGACTGTAAGTAGACCTTTTTACTATCCTGTCTCGTCCTTGTTATTTCCTGTGTTGCTCCTGTAGGACTTATTACGTAACTTCCAAACTAAAATCGTTGAAAGTTATTTGACTTCTGCACAAAATTGGCAGGCCTATTTTTAAGTATAATTTTATAAAATAAAGTGTTTAAGTAAACTAATCTGATTAAATTGTTGATTAAAATGCCGGATCAAATTGGGGGAGCTGTCCAAATGATCCCTAAAGATATTTTAAGTTTAATTCCTAAGTTTGATGGTGACACAAATATATTAAATTTGTTTATAAAGAAAAGTGAATATATTTTAAGAAATTTTAACGGCCCTAATAATGCTGTTCAGACAACTTATAATTTCCATGCTATAACTAGTAGATTGTGTGGCAGAGCAGCGGCTCTATTAAGTGAAAAAGAGGATATAAGCACATGGGACCAACTAAAATTTATTTTTATTCAACATTTTGGTGACCCCAGATCAGAGGACTGCGTGGCTATTGAGCTAGAAAATTTAAAAATTAAATCTAATGAAGCTTATCTGGAATTCTGTAACAGAATTCAGCAAATACGCAGCACTCTGATCTCCAAGGTCAATTTACTCGCTAGTGAGGAAATGAAAGCAGCAAAAATGGTGATTTACAATAACTTGTCTCTTAACGTGTTTTTATATAATCTGCCAGAGGATTTAATTAGAATCGTAAGACTCAAAAATTGTACAAGCTTAGAAAGTGCACTTAGCGTCGTCATGGAAGAGGTCAATTTTCAATTTCAGTATAACGCAAAAAATAAAAGTAATACAAAAACAGCCCAGCCTCTTCCGAATACTAACCTTCAGGGTTTTAAATTCCAGCCTCCAATTAAACCTAATGTTCCAGCTGTAAATAATTTCGGTTATCCGGTTAACCAAAATTTTAAGTTTGGAGTTCCGCATCCGCCCCAAAATAATTTTAGGTCGGGTTTTAATAACAACTCTAGATTTGGTATACCAAACCAAACGTATCCCAAACCGGGTATGCAACAGCCTCGAGGCTATACACCAGTGTACATCTCAGGCGGCCCGCCGAACCAGAACAATTTTAAATTCGGTAACGGACCTCAACAAGGATTTAGACCTCAACTTAATAACGCACAGAATAGACCCAATTTTAATCCACCAAACCCGCAATTCAAATTCGGTATACCGCCGCAATATCAACCACAACGTAATTTACCCCAGCCACAAGACGCTGATGTATCTATGCGCACTGTCCGTCCCCTTAGAAATAATATGATTACAAATAACCCCGATGATGAGAATACGCTTTACTTTTATAATAATAATAATGAAACGCCTGTAGTCCAAGACCTGGATTTCCAACCTGACTACGTAAACTGTGAAAATAATATACACCTTACTGATAGTTACGAACACACCGCCTATGACAATAATTTCTACTTCGAAAATGTGGAGCCTGTTTCCAACGAGACTACAAACCAAGAAGAATACGTAAATTTTCCTATGATAGCCTCGGGAAACGACCGACCGAGGTAATCAATTTAAATTGCAATAGTATAAATCGATTACCACACATCTATATTCCGGAAATTAATGCCCGCCTAATGATTGATACTGGAAGTACAAGAAGCTTTATTAGCCCAGGAAAAGCCGATCAATACTTTTCTGCCTATAAATATTACGAACCATTCGAAGTTATTAGTACACATGCACGTAGCTCACACGACCAAGTTATATACATACCCTTATTGAAAACCTTCAAAAGCTTCCTCAAACACAAGTTCTATGTTTACGATGTCGATAGCCGATACGACGGATTAATAGGTTCGGATCTATTAAAAATGTTAGATGCAACAATAGACATGAAGACGCAAATTTTAAAAACACGAGATACAGAAATACCTATAGTATACAGCCTCACATGTGAAATCACTTTAGACCCTCGAACTGAAACAATAGTAAAAGTACCAACTGATCTAAATAACGGTGATGCAATCATTGACTTTAAAAATTTCGGTAATGACGTACGTATGCCTAGCGCTATAGTCACATGCATAGATTATTCTGCGACAACCGTTATTCAAAATGCTTCACAAAATAGCGTGACTATTACGTTTACTAAGCCTCTGACTACAACTAAACTTAATGACACTAATACCTGTGAAATAAACGTAACATCGGATGAGTTACTGAATAACTATGAAGTTGATGAATTACTGAAACAAAACTTAGCTAAATTACGATTAGATCACACTAACTTAGAAGAACGCGAGGCTATAGAAAAACTTTGTTTTGAATATAGAGATATATTTTATTGCGAACATCTTCCCTTAACATTCACAAACCAAGTAAAGCACCAAATCCGGACTACAAACGAAGAGCCTATTTTTATTAGACCTTACCGACATCCACCGTCACAAAACGCTGAAATACAAAAACAAGTTGATAAATTATTACATGATAATGTAATTCAAGAATCATTTTCGCCATGGAGTGCCCCCGTGCACCTAGTCCCAAAAAAGGTGGATGCTTCGGGTGAGCGTAAATTCAGAATGGTTGTAGACTATCGACGTTTAAATGACAAAACGACCGACGACAAGTACCCCTTACCGAATATTAATGACTTGTTTGACAAACTAGGAAAGTCATCTTACTTTAGTACACTAGACCTCGCTAGTGGTTATCACCAGATAGAGATAGAGAAACAAGACAGACACAAAACCGCGTTTACAACCCCGTCAGGACACTTTGAGTTTACCCGCATGCCATTTGGGCTTAAAACCGCACCTGCAACTTTTCAACGCGCAATGGATAACGTGCTAAGAGGTTTGCAAGGTATCCATTGCCTCGTTTATTTGGACGATATAATAATATATTCGAATAGTTTACAAGAACACATTGAAAAGTTAAGAAAGATATTCGACCGCCTTAGACAAAACAACCTCAAAGTGACACTAGACAAATGTGAGTTTCTGAGAAAGGAGGTACTTTACTTGGGACACAAGATTACTGAACATGGCCTAGAACCTAACGATGACAAAATCAGAGCAGTACTTAACCGTTCAAGTCCAGACGTCATTATGACGTAACATCAAAAAAACTCCTGTCAAATTCCAGATGTCACCCGCTCAGCGCGTGATTTATTACCCTGCTCACAAAAAATGGTCTACTGATGCTTATATGGGCTCAAGCCACTTAATGTAAACTGTTTTGGGTTCTTGAATAAACAGACCATAATATAAAATGCAAACAATACTCGTATTACGAGTATTGTATTTATAAACAAATGACGTCATCAGAAAATAGGTTGAAAGTGTGTTCGTTCCCGTATTATGTCGATTTCTGATAAAACTACTATATGAATTTACACGAAACTTTGCAAGTTACATTATGAATAGACAAGTAATCTAACAACAGCGTTTTTTTGAAAGTCCTACCTTACATTTTAATAATATTGAAACTCAAATTTCAGTGCGCCGAGCCGTTCAATTCTTATTACAACGCAATGACTGTAATCGCCCAATCCTAGTCATATTGAGTTGTTTCTAATTAAAAAAGTGTTACTAGGATACTACACAAACCTTTATTAACTGATAACTACCTATATCTTGTAAAAATATACCACTATAATTATAAAATCATAAGATTTTCTTGAAGTACTTACGTAAAATTTTGTTTGACCAAAAAAAAAGATTATTGATTGATTGTGATGTTATTTCGTGCAAATATTATCTACAATATTATCTACAAGGACGTATAATATGTTATAAACGAATATTCATCCACTTACGTCGATTTTACACAAAAACTATTAAAATAAACAACATAGCATCATAACAAAACAACACACACTGCAGCTGCCATTAAGAATCGTAAAGTCTATTTTTTACTTTTTTTTTCAAATATTGCCAACCCATATTTTTCGTTTTGAATCATTTAGTCGATTAGTTTATCTACCGGACCATAGACTCAAACTGTTGCACAGGATATTAGACCGTATTTAACAGTAATAATAGAGGTTGAAGCCGCGTGAATCGGGTGGTGACAAATGGAGACGGTGGTGCCTGACGGGTGCGCGCCGGTATGTGACAAATGGAGACGCTGGGGACTTAACGGTTAACTTCCCCCTTCCCCGCACACCCACCGAAATCAAAAGTTTCCTTGGCCTGGTTGGCTATTATCGAAAATTTATAAAGGATTTTTCTAAAATCACACAACCTCTTACTTCATGCCTGAAAAAGAAAAATAAAATAGAAATTACTCAACCATATATCGATGCTTTCCAAAGGTGCAAAGAACTACTAGTCAACGCTCCTATACTACAATTCCCTGATTTTTCAAAGCCTTTTATCCTAACTACAGACGCGTCAAATTACGCCGTAGGTGCTGTCCTTTCACAAGGAATTATTGGGAATGAAAAACCCATTGCATACGCCAGCAGGACATTAAATGAGGCGGAAACACGGTATAGTACTGTAGAAAAGGAATTGCTAGCCATAGTGTGGGCAGCAAAACACTTCCGTCCATACTTGTACGGACGCAAATTCACAATATACACCGATCACCGACCGTTAGCGTGGCTTAATTCAATCAAAGAGCCGAATAGTAAGCTAACTAGGTGGAAACTAAGGTTAGCCGAATTTGATTTCGATATAAAATACAAGCAAGGTAGTCAGAATAGCAACGCAGACGCCCTGTCTCGGATAAAATTAAATGTACTTACCAATCAAGATAATAACACATCCTTACAGGGTAACGTAGGTGATACTGAAAGACCTGATAGTCCAATATCAATATCGGACTCTTCAGAAACATTGACTGCCCCGTCACCTTCAGACATTATGTCATCTTACCCAGTCCGAGCATCTTCCTCCAGCACCCTCACAGCAGACTCATTACCTGAAACAATACACTCAGCACAAGATATCGATACAAACGGCATCCCTATCCTATATGAAGCTGTAGACACGAAGCCCCATCAAGTTCTTGTCTTTACCTGGAACAGAAATCAATTATCAGTAAAAGATTTATCACGTGATAAACAAAAAATTTTCGAGATACACTTACCTGTAGATAATCCACACTTAGTAAAACAATTCCTTCTAGAATACATACAACCTAAAATAAAATATTTCTTTTATTTTGAGGATCAAATACACCGTAACCAGTTTACAGACGCTGTTATTAAACTGTTTAAAAAAGATACTGTTAAAATTTACGAATGCACAAAAAGAATTATATATGTAGAGGACGAAGACGAACAACGTTCAGTCGTACTTACCTACCATCAAGGTAAAACCAGCCATCGCGGTATCAAGGAAACTCTCATGAAAATAAAGCGAAACTACTTTTGGAAAAATATGGACGTAACTGTCGCCACGGTAATAAATTCATGTGAAACCTGTAAAAAACTAAAATACGATCGTAAACCCTTGAAACCAGTATTACAGTTAACACAAACACAAACAAAACCCTTTGCTGAAATATTCATAGATCTTTTCTCAGTAGAAGGGAAATACTTTTTGACGATAATAGACGCTTTTAGTAAATTAGGACAGGCTTTCATACTCTCAAACCGATCCACTCCCGAAGTAGTCCGTGCATTAATTAAATTTTTCTCGTTCTATGGCGTACCAAACCGGATAAGTGCCGATCCTGGAACCGAATTCAACAATACCTTGCTTAAAGAAACACTTCAATTTTATAAAATCGATCTACACATAGGTACAGCACATAACCCTAATTCTATGGGTTTAATAGAACGCTTCCACTCAACCATCTTAGAAATATATCGTATCGCAAAATATGAGCGCCTAATTACTGATGCTGCCGACGTAATGACGTACGCGATTATGTCCTACAATCAAACTATACATTCGACAACAGGTCTTACGCCCTTTGAAGTTGTTTTTGGACACACCGATTCGAATAGCACCTTCGCAGTAAACTTTAATAAACAATATACGCAACAATTAGTTAACGATCACATGAAGCGAACTAAGTATCTCTACCAATACTTAACGGATAAAATAATAGCAAACAAAGAAAAGGTCAAAGAAAAGCGTGGTGGTGAAACATCGTTCGATATACAAGAAGGAGACACCGTATTCATAAAAGGAGTGAACATTAGACGAAGTAAAGACAAACCTCGTTTTCAAAAAGCACAAGTATCAGGCGAAATCGTTAGGAACATTTGCCCTGTTAAAATAAATAATCGTGACACAAAAGTGACACTTAAGGACATTAAACGACCTCCACAGGTTCCTCCTCGTGCTCCTGGCCCTGACCTCCAGGATACACACCCTTCAACTTCAAAGGATAGATAAGAACCCTGGCGTATTGATTCTGAAACAAGGTCAAGCTAGCGTAAGTTACAATAAGTGGACTATTATTAAGATTTTAGATTTAAGTTCGATTCACGAGGATTTAGAATTTAATATTAAAAGGTATGTAAACTTTAATGAATATATACAGAAACATTTGGGAAATGAAACCTCGAATTATCAGCTGTTTGATGCAAAACTCCAAACGGATTACGTTATGAACAGTAGCATAGAAAAATTTAAGCAGTTAGCCCCATCGATGAGGATTAAACGTGGAATTCTAAACCCTCTAGGATCTATTATTAAGATTATTACCGGTAACCTAGACAATGACGACGCTAGCAGATATGATAATATGATTGATAATATAAAAACACGTCAGGATGCATTAGCAAACAAGGTAACGCTAATAACTGAAATTTCCAAAGCTTTAGTTAAAATAACGAACTCTACTAAAAATAATTTCATTCAAATTGAAGAAGAAATTTGGGAAGTGACAAAATTAATTAATCAGACTAGCATTAACATTGCCATACATAACTTTGTAAATATCTATAATCTATTTTTACACAATTTCCAACTATTGTACAGCCGACTGAATGAGATTGAAATTTCTGTCACATTCAGTAAATTAAAAATATTACACCAGTCTCTGATAAAGTCTGACGAATTGTTCAAATCATTAAAATTCATAGAAAAATCTAATAAACTTATGTACCGAGTAAGCT
Organism: Amphipoea lucens; assembly: GCA_947508005.1. Classification (NCBI taxonomy): domain Eukaryota; kingdom Metazoa; phylum Arthropoda; class Insecta; order Lepidoptera; family Noctuidae; genus Amphipoea; species Amphipoea lucens. The sequence goes on from OX382375.1 coordinate 11,946,082, forward strand.
ATGATAACTTAGTTAAACTGGAACAGTGTATTGAAATAAAAGCTTATTCGAAGAGAAGTCAAATAACGTTCATATTAGAAATACCTTTAATTAAAGATGAAATATATACTTACTACAGAGCAATCCCCATACCTATTACCAATCATTTTAACCAGACCACAATCATTATTCCCAAATACCCCTACCTCTTAGTAAAAGGGTCCGAAATAGTCTCGCTCTCCCAGCCTTGCAACGAACTCTACGAGGCGAAGTTCCTGTGCTACGAGGACGAGTCCCAGCTGCCAATGGAAGACACCTGCATAACCGCATTAATGGGATTCTCCCATAACACAAGCTCCTGTTATCCTGTACCAGTTGAAATTCACACTCTTAAAATACAACCTGTGGGGAAAAGGCGTTGGATTATCTATAGTAGAGCCAAAAGTATACTATCAGAAATCTGCAATAACGAGATAACAAAAGAAGAAATAAAAGGTACTTACTCTCTTACCTTGGATGGACACTGCGATGTCAAGATTGGTAGAGTTACCCTAAAATCTAATCATACTACAAGTAATATCGGCTCTTCGAAACTACCAATTGTCAATCTCCCTGATGTAACACCCATCGAGCCACATCTGCAAAGCAAGCCTATCAATTTGGAGACTAGTGATTTAACAAATCTGCAACACCTAAATAACTTATTGGAAGTTAGTAAAAGTGAAGTGAAAATCGACAGTGAAAAGCCAATTAACGTGAAAAGTGTTAGCGTCGGCACTCTAGTGTTATATTTTATTATAGTTTTAAGCATTTCTGTATTCATAGCTTGTAAGTACAAAAAAACCTTAAAAGAACGTTTATCCCGAAATGATCGGAGTGACAATAATCATCCCAATGATAATCATCCCTCCGATAATTTCGAACTTATGGGGGGAGGAGTTATGCATGCTGTATCGACCCCTAATATTATAAGTTCGTGTTAGTTGTTACGCGCCTTGGGCGGCCGGAGCTGACACAGCATTCGCGGTAGCGCCGGGATGTTATGGCTAGACGCCCGGCGACACACATCCGTAGAGATAAGAACCTAGGCTAAGAACAATGTATTAGATTGAGTAAGCGCGCCATTTTAGTCTTGAATAAAACATCATCGCGACAAGACTCCTGTCGTTTCCTTTTAAAAAACCTTCGGCAGTGCCTCCGGGAGTTAACTAGGTAGGTGTAAGTTGTATAATTTTAAGTTTTAGAAATGTTGTTGTTATCGTAAGTCAGATTTTGTTTTTAAATTCTGATTGCAATATGAAAACGAACTGTGATTGTTGAATTAGGTGATTTAAAGTATACTTTAATAAAACTTTATCTACTTACAAACTTACCCCCTTATTCATAAAACTTATCAAACCTATTTTAGTTAAAATGGGGTTTGTCTCTTTCTTACACACAGAAATGACAACGTCACAGATAAAGACAAACGTTCTATAAACCTATTTTAGCTAAAATAGAGATAAAATAGGATTATGAATAAGGGGGTTATAATTTTATGTTATATAGGTACATGATGTTGCTCTCGTATATCTAGTGTAGTTTTTAAATAAGCTACTTTTTTTAGCTTATATAGTTATGATCTTAATCGTTACAACAACGAAAATAAGCAATTATTTTTTAAATTGTAATTATAAATATGAAAACGAATTGTGATTTTTAAATTATGTGATTTATAGTTTATAGTAATATTATGTTTTATCTATTACTTAAGAAATAGAAATATAAATCAATCGATGACATTTTTTTCTTTATATCCTTTTAATTAGCTTCTCTACTCAATTTCAAACCAAAAGACTAAAACTATTTGCATGTTACGATAAAAAGTATAGAAATATACGTGACAATGAAAACGTCTTATATGGGAATATCTCGTCAGCGCATCGTAAATCATGGTCACCCTTCTTTTAACTCTAGTTACAGGGTATAAGTTCTGTAACTCGCGATTTTCAAACATTAGAACTTCATTCATGATGTTTACAAATTCTTCGAAATCGTATCAGTGATTAGCAAAAAGAAAGACACCTGTACCAAGCTCCGTTTAAGCTCCACTTTAAGAAACACGTGGCCGCGCGGTTCGCCATTACGTGAGTGTTGTGGAACGAGAAGTCCAAACTTTAGAGCTATATTTTTACAATGTATTTTTTCTTCGAAATCCTATCAGTGATTAGCAAAAAAACTTAGACTTTTACAACGCTCCGTTTAAGAGAACTGGTGGCCGCGCGGTTCGCTTTGTGCGGACTGCGCGGCCAAACTTTGGAGTGATGTAGGTCGTGAACTACAGACAGTAGGGCATTATTTTTATGATCTACATTTTCTTCGAAATCCTGTCAGTGATTAGCAAAAGGAATTAGACTTTTACAACGCTCCGTTTAAGAGAACTGGTGGCCGCGCAGTTGAATTCATGCGGACTGCGCGGCCACGGTTAAACCCACATAACTTTCTGATTATTGACTCTTCGAATTTGCGGTTTTCACTGTTCATCTTTTACAAATTCCTTCGAAATGCTGACATAAGTTTTTTTTTTCTACGACATAGTGGCCGAGCAGTCGAAACGGACACATTATTTTAGTGACTGCACTACCAGCTGATAATGACCCGAGAAAAAAAAACATCAATTTGTTTTTTGTTTTGACATTTTTAGATATCGATACACAGAATACAAATGGGCCAGGAATTACACACAGAATCCAAATGGGCCAGAAATTTCTACTCATGCACGATAATGCTCCTTCCCATATGGCGCGGCTGGTGTCGGCCGCTCTCCCGAGACCACGATATTCTAGTTTTGGATTGGCCTGCACAGTCACCCGAGTCGCGGGTGACCCGACTTAAATCCTATCGAGCATGCCTGGGACATGTACACTATTTTTATATAACGTGCGAAGAAACCGAACAATAAACATCATACATTTGCGTGAGCGCCTTCTAGAACTTCATATTCACCATAATCATATCACCGCGAACATTGTGAGTGAATGCAGTGTTTTCGGGAAGAAGAATCAATTCTGACTGGATTTATGGGGTTTATCAAAGCGTTTTAAAAAATGTTTGGATTATTGGATTATTCTTTGGCGTAAGTGTATCGTTTCAGAAGGAGCATACTTTTAAAGGCGATAAAATTTTGGATGAACTGACATTTCGATCTTTTCCCGGTAGTTTTGTGACAGAGTAGTAGTTGCATACGAGATTGCGTAACGCCATCAATAAAAGCTGATGTTCCAAGTGAGGCAGGCATGCGCTTGACATAAGATGAATTCAAAGTTGAAGATGAAAGAGCACGACTATTGTATATCATAGTTGCTGTAGGTTAGTACAAAATTAATGTTTACGAATCTTATGATGAAATATTAATTTTTCGGCAAAACTATAAGAATAGAGGAACTCGGGCTACTACCACCTACCGTACCCTTACCTACCTTACCCAGGCCATCCCTCCCCTTTTCCCTATTAATGAAGAACCTGGACAGTCTGAACTTGTACAGTACCACAACTATCAGGCCATGCATCAACGACTTTACGCAAATTATACACAGAGCACCCGACCTCAAATACCAGTTAGAAGGCCTTATCAATTGTTCGCGTCCCGCGCCTCAACCCAACTCACTGCCCGAAGCTCTCCTACGGTGCACAGCACTCCACCGAGTTTGGTACGTATTGGATCAGCACCTGGTACCCAAAACCGCTCTTCGGCGGCGCCTTTACCGTTCGTCCCAGAAAGGCCATTAGACCTCAGAGTGCCTTAAAGGCACCCAAGACCTTTCAATCATACCCTAATGCCTATATCGCAGCGTTTACCTGTCAAAGCCCGACAGGTGGAGCCTCGCCCTTCAGTCGGCTCAACGCCCCGCACCCACACCGCTACTTCGACCACACCCACTGTGGTCTACTTCTCTTCGACGCTCATAACTCAGTGCAATACTGAGGAGCCATCCCGAACCGAGCAACGCGTAGAACTCTACTCGAGTTGCTCGGAGCACTTACCGAATCAGCAAGCACGTCATCGGCCAGAGACACCAGCTGATTCACTGCTAGAGCACCAACAGTGACAGCTGTGGCCCTTAGATACCTTCGTATCCTCAGATCTACAGGAGAAATGTCTCAGATTGCGATGTGTGGTTTGGTGTAGAGTCAGTGGCTGATTCAGCAGCAGTCAGCGCGTCAGTATCCTCCACTCCCGTCACCCATTCGCCACCCACAATAGTTATCGCGCCTACTTCTTCTGGAACTCCACGAACTACAGCTACGACAACAACAACAACCACTTTATCATAAGAGATAAGAACTTCTTATTCTTCTTGTATCACCATTCGTTAGATATTGCGATTACCATCACATCGCATAAGGATGGTGAAAACTTGGAACCCAGCAACATTGATCGTAGTAGGGATTGGAACACTTTTTAGCGATATATTTCGTTCTGCTCCATTTTAAACTGATTATTTTAGTGACTGCACTACCAGCTGATGATAACCCGAGCAAAAAAAAACATCAATTTGTTTTTGTTTTGACATTTTCAGATATCGATACACAGAATACAAATGGGCCAGGAATTACACACAGATCTAAATGGGCCAGCAATTTCTACTCATGCACGATAATGCTCCTTCCCATACGGCGCGGCTGGTGTCGGCCGCTCTCCGAGACCACGATATTCTAGTTTTGGATTGGCCTGCACAGTCACCCGACTTAAATCCTATCGAGCATGCCTGGGACATGTACACAATTTTTTTATAACGTGGGAAGAAACCGAGCAATAAACAACATATATTTGCGTGAGCGCCTTCTAGAACTTCATATTCATATCACCGCGAACATTAATTTGTGAGTGAGTGCAGTGTTTTCGGGAAGAAGAATCAATTCTTGGGCCCAAGAAAACCAGAAAAAACCGCATGCAGCAGCCATCAGAAGGTCGAGGCAAGGTCAGTCCTAGATTCCTTCATAATCCAAATCTTACGAATTGCTCCTCCACGTCCACGCATAGTATAAAACCCGCAGAATAATAGGTATTTGTCAACGCCGCGAGCCGCAAATTTAGTTATAACACTAACGATCTTAACCACCAAGGATTGCGCAAGAACTGACGTATACCCAGTGGCGTGCGTTTCATAAAGACAGAAAGACACTGCCTACCCTAGTTCTGATATTATTTTATCAATAAACAAAATAACATAAAAATCTTCTAATCTAATATTATTTTATCAATAAACAAAACAACATAAAAATCTTAAATCATAAATCAGCTCCACCTATCGAGTGCCGGTGTTATCATTAAGATCGATACAGTTTAAAGGGTCGTTCAAGTAATTTCGCATCATCGATTCGCGCTGCACTAGCGCCACCTCGCCTTTGCCACGGCAAAGACACAAACTATTCGTCTCTGAATGTTTTGTATGTGTGCTCCGTGGTAAGTCGTGGTCATGCGTATTTTTATGTGTGTGCGTTCCTATAGCTACGTGGGCTTTGCTGACACACAATGACAAAAATCACGCACACAACTGCATGAAAACCCAGTGTATTTTTCTAGAGTCTATTAGTTACAAAAACCGCAATGTCCATAAAAAATGAAAATGACTTTATTATGGTACAAAAATCTATAGATAAAATAAATCATTTTTATATTAGTCATAAGAACCTAATTCCGCATAGTCCAATAGAAAACGGCTGTGAAACTGTAGAGTTTGTTACAAAATCAGCATTGTCCGTTCCTGTTTGTATCAAATAACGCATAGTCCATCGCCACCAATCACGTCACGTCTGTCAATATGGCGAATTCTTGTGTGCAGTCGTAAATTTTCTCTTAGTTTATTTTAGTTTTCTCGTGTTAAAATTGATTAATTCGGCATAACTGTATTAAAATATTTGACATGGAGTGTTACCCTGAAGTTGTTGATAATAAACAGGCACGGAAACGACGAGTGAATGCTGTAAATTGGGAAAAGAATCGTGCCAAGGAACAACGGTGAGTATACTATGGCGATTATGTCTTGATACTTTTTACCTACTTAGGGAAAAATTTATTACAAACTTTTTATTTAAAACAATTCATATTCATAATTCATTTTTTTTTATTTCATTTCATTTCACTCCATCTCACTTTCATAATGTTCCTCCATTAATGTATCCCTTTATTTCTGCTTTCATCCTACATAGCAGTTAGGTAGTATAGTGGAACCAACATGTGCTTTAGTGGGTTATTTTGCTCGCACCGCAACTATAAGAATGATTGCACCGGAATGTCCGACCACTGTTTATAACTACAAGTCCAAATAACAAGGATTTTTTTTTTCAGGTATGCAGCAAAGCATTTGCCTGTTAAGCCGACTTGTGAACATAAATCCAAAATCTTACAATGCTCTGAAATTCCGCTGCAAGATGTACGTAAATTCCATGAGTCCTTTTATCGATTGAAAGGCAAATTGACACAAGACTCATTTATATTGAAACATGTGCAAGGTATAAAAACACAACTTCGCCGTCCTAGATTTGAATCTCGAAATAATTATAAATATCTGCAGTATACTCTATATATACGCCTTTCAGCGTAAATATAGAGTATACTGCAGATCGCAACTTAAAATGATGCAAGTTTGCCAAAAAGCATTCCTTCAGATTCTGCAAATCAAGAGATACCGCATAGAAAATGTATTAAAGAATTATTACTTACATGGAAATTTTCCTAAAGAAAAACGCGGAGGTGACCACAAGTCCCACAAATACCAGGACAAAAAAGAAAATGTCATTAAATTTATAAAGACATTTAAGTGTTCTGAAGCTCATTATTGTCGTGGCAATACGAGACGTATGTATGTGCCTTCAGAGTTGAGTATTAATAAAATGGCCAAAATGTACAACGATCAAGCACCAGAAATCCTCAAAGTGAAAAAGATGTATTTTCGATCCGTTTTTAATCACTGTTTTAATTTGGGCTTTGGGAGTCCTCGGGTTGACGTGTGCTCAACTTGTCTTCAGATTGACGAAAAAATAAAAACTGCGCAAAATGATAGTGACAAAGCTACGCTGATGGCTGAGAAAACAGTACACAAACGTCGAGCTAAAGAATTTTTCAAAATGTTAAAAGAAGACAACCGTAAAATAAAGATTCTTAGTTTCGACTGCCAGAAAAACATGCCACTGCCGAAAATACCAGACCAGAGTACCTACTATTCCCGTCAACTGTACTTTTACAATTTCACTATTGTGGAAGGTAACTCCAAATCAGCATTAACAAAAGAAAATGTGTTCAGTTATTGCTGAACAGAGGATGAATTTGCAAAAGATGCAAACCTCATAATATCTTCAGTTTACCATCGGCTTTGCTGTACAGTTTTTCCACCAGAATGTAATCAAGTTCGACTTATGGCCGACGGGTGTTCCGGTCAAAACGAGAATTCTATGCTTATAGCAATGCTCTCACATTGGCTTACAAAAGATGCACCAGCTCAAATACATCTGGTTGAAGTAGTCTTCCCAGTAGTGGGACACTCATTTCTTCCGCCGGACAGAGTATTCGCTCGTATTGAAAAGGAATTACGGAAAATTGAAAATATAATCACACCAAAAGAATACTTTGATGTAGTCGAAAAACATTCTACCGCCATAAACGTTGCTACTACGGTTCAAGTACGCAACTGGAAAACCGTCGTTAAAGATTTATTTTTGATAACTACTAAATGGCATATACCTTTTTCTAAATGCAAAAGGTTTTATTTGAAAAGAGCCAGTAGAAGCAATGACATGGTTGGCGTTAGAGGAGAACTATACTACAAAAGTGATGCAGGCCAATATAAAAGCGTTTGCAAAAAAGGAAAAAACACAGCTATGATTTCTCCAACCGCTGTTCCACAGGGCGCACAAATAAAACCGCTAAAATATAGGGATGTTAATAAATTGTTAACTACTCATTTCGGGGACAAATGGCGCGATTTGGAGATTTTGGAGTACTACAATAAAGTACTACCATCATCACATGAAATACCAACTGAAGATATGGTTGACGACATCGATTCTCCTGAAGAGGTACTATGTGAAGAACAAGAAGAGTCTCCATTACTTTCAATTTAATATAAGTTTTGTTAATAAAGTTCTTATAAAACAAGCATAGTTTTATTTAACATTATAGACGTCCGCGTGGACGTTCGAAAAATCCCTATGGTACCAGAATAGAAAATATGATATCCACGCTATCTTGATATGGTGTCAGATTTAATTCAAATTCGTTCAGCTGTTTTTGCGTGATTGAGTAACAAACATACAAACTTTCACTATATTAGAGGCCTACTGTTACCTGTCATGTACTTTAATGGTATTTCAATTAAAAAGTATCAATATGGTTCAATCATTCTAGGCCAAGATAGGTATGTTTCAAAGCCAACAAAGTCCATGTTGTTTTTGCAACAAAAACCGCAAAGTCCTGCCGAGTGTTACAAAGTCAGCAATGTCCATAATGTTTTCCTGATTATTGTTCTAGTTCGTAAAGATTTTTCATGATTAAGTTTAGTAATTGATTAAATACATTATTTTTCATCAAACTACTATAGTTTCCAATATAACCACAGGCGCCCATAATGCGTACTACGAAAATAATTAATTACTCACAATTTCATAAAACGGACATTGTGGTTTTTGTAAATAATAGACTCTTCTTTAAAGCTAATACGAAAAATTACGATCCGTACCGAACATTTCCGACGAAAGTTTGCTATGCAATGCAAATATTTTAAGAAGTAACATTGTTTCATTGAATTTTATATATTTAGATGGCCATCATTTTTTTGTCGTATTAAATTTCCCTTTTTACTACGTAATTTCAATAGTCAATAGTAGCCATATTGTTTGATGTGTGTTGTGTTTGTGACTTACGCTATCGGATATTTAGGATTTTAACATTGTTATTAGAGTGAAAAATGGATAATATTGTCTGTGAAAGTTGTTCAGATGGTGTGTGTATTGAGAAAATAAAATATGATGCGTTTTCAAAACTATCTTTCAGTGAAAAAAAACAAGTTATCGAGATAGGTCGTCCAACACCGGATTTGCAATTAATACAAACTAAAGGTAAAGTCAATCGTAAATTCAATACAAAACAATATGATTCATATCATTGGCTGACAGGTTGCATACACAGTAATCGGTTATTTTGTTTCGTTTGTCTACTATTTTCAAATAATAAAACCGTCTGGAACGACATCGGTTACGCTGATATTCATAATTTTCCTACCGCCGCGAGAAAACATGAACAATCTGAAAAACACTTAGAATCTTCCCTTAAATATCACACCTTTGGAAAAAATCGTATAGAGACGCGTTTAAACTCTCAGATACAAATCGACATCGATAGACATAACGCGAAAGTCGATCGGAACCGTAATATTTTTCAGCGACTTATTGACATTGTTTGCTTTTTGGGGAAACAAGAGCTCGCTTTTCGTGGACATGACGAATCTGCTTCGTCAGTGAATAAGGGCAATTATTTAGAAATGGTCGACGTGCTCGCGAAATACGACGGAGTGTTGGAAAACCATTTACAAAATTGCACTAGCTCATTTACGGGTTTATCAAATCGTATTCAAAATGACCTAATCTCTAGTGTAGCGTGTGTAATGATCGAAACAATAAAACAACAAATCGCTTCCACTGATTTTGTAGCTGTGATGGTCGATGAAACACCAGACGTAACTGGCAAAGAGCAACTAGTACTGGTTTTAAGGTATTTTCATAAGTCAGAAGTTTTTGATCGGTTTATAAAATATATTGACATAAGTTCCGACCGTACCGCGAAAACTTTAAGTGCCATCATACTGCAGATTTTATCAGAATTTAACTGTTTGTCGAAATTAGTAGCTCAGACATATGACGGTGCAGCTGTCCTGTCATCTGAACGGAACGGCGTTCAGTCGCTGGTTCGCCAGCAATGTCCTCTTGCTGAATACGTTTGGTGTTCCGCCCATGTCCTTAATTTGGTACTTTCCAAATCGTGCGAACGTATCCCGGAAACTAAACGTTTTTTTCAATCTCATAAAAACATTAGCCAATTTCTTTAATAATAGTACCAAAAGGCAAAATCACTATAATAAAATGGCTGATATGAAAAAATTGCCTCGCGTTGCTGACACTCGATGGACTTACAATTCGCGTACTGTAAATGTAATTTTCAATTCTTCTTTACATTTAATTGATTTATTTGAGGATATGGCTGAAAACGAAGACTCTTGGGATGGCGAGACATTAAGTCAAGTTTCGTATTTGTTACACAATTTAAAAGACTTTCAATTCCAGTTTTTACTTCATGTGTTTAACGAAATATTCGCAGAAACTGATGTGCTTTACGAAATTATGCAAAAAAAGACATCAGATGTGACTTATTGCATTAAAAAAATTAGGGACTTTGAATCGTTTTTGGAATCATTCAGATCTAGGTTTGAATTAATTTTTGAAGGCGTAAAAATAATCACAGGGCCGCCAAAACGAAAACGTAATGTTGTGGACGCGAAAACCAATTTTAAGCGTATTTTTATTGAAATTATAGACAATATATCCATCGAATGTCGCGACCGATATAAAAATCTGAAAGAGTTAAAATTTTTTGGACTACTTTCATGCGAAAATTTCAATAAATATAATGACAATTTTCCGGTTGAATTAGTATCGCAATTCGTAAATGTTTATAAATTATACGACTTTAACTTAGACCGCCTTATCAATGAGCTCAAATGTGTTTATAATTCTGCCGAATTCAAAAACCTTAGTAGTTACAAAATTATAGAACATTTTTACGAAAATAACATAAATACAGTTTTTCCCGAAGTACTGCGTTTGGCAAAATTAATTGTTTCAGTTCCCGCGAGCAGTGCTTCAACAGAAAGGTCATTCTCGTCGCTAAAACGTATACACACCTACTTAAGAAATACACAAGGCCAGCAACGACTTACAGATCTTTCCACGATTTCAATAGAAAAAAACCTTCTTACGGAAATAAAACGCCTTCCCAACTTTTACGATTCCATATTGCAGATATTCTTACAGAAAGATAGGCGTGTAGATTTAATATACAAATAAAACAATCCTATATACTTAGTATACTCACACCACCATCTTTTCAATGATTTTATTTAAATTTTGCAAATCACACAAACATTACAAAACACCAAACAAACGCGCCGAAAGGCCACTTCGAATATCCGTAAATTGATATGTCTATAAAATCAGTCAATCTATGGATATTTGAGTTGGCATTTGGCAATTACCTACATCATTAATCGACATGACGACGAACCAAAACCAACGTGTAGTATTTTTGGTGAGTAAAATTTTCTGCCTACCCTGTCTTAAAACTGTGTGCACGCCACTGCGTATACCCACACATGCGATGCCACAAATCTGCCCGGACTATGACATGGTTTCGGGGAAATAACACAGAACTTCTTGACTGGCCTGCCCAGTCTCCAGATCTGAACCCCATAGAAAGAATAATCCAATAATCAAAACATTTTTTTAAAACGCTTTAATAAACCCCATGTATTGATTATTGGATTATTCTTTGGCGAAAGTGTATCGTTTCAGAAGGAGCATACTTAGAAGGCGATAAAATTTTGGATTTTATCTGACTACGGTGAAGCCCAAAAGGAGGGTTTTGTGTAGCCAGTATAATATTTTTATGTATGTCCATTCCTATCTTCCCTCGTAACTATTAAACGGCTGGACCGGTTTCGGTAAATTATGCATCGTTACATTCCTCTTGATAACGCAAGTGTCCATAATATCTAAACCTAAACTTACAATACTATAGACGAAGCATGTGTGAGTGTGGGACCCATTGAGTGCTTAATAAAAATTATACGAATGGATTTTGTTTTTATAATATTACTTTTTTATGATTGTTTTTATTTTAGGTACACTCCAAAAGAGCCACCAAATTTAAGACTTCCATGTGACCACCACACCAAAGCATACAGGTGCACTTCATTGAGTCATGTTGATATAATAGCATTTAATAAAGCTTTCTACAAAAAAACCGGACAAAATGTATCAGGATAATTTTATAATTAATCATACGAAAGTTACTACTACTCAGCGACATTGGCCAGTAAATCAATGTGGGAATAAAAAAGAAATGGCGGTAACGTACTTTGCACCACGACGACGACACAATGTCCTGATTCCAATATGAAAACGCACCTTTATCTCTATTTTAGCTTTAAAGAATGGAAGAGTGACAGGTGTGATTAATCGACATTTCAAAGCCTGGGTGAATCTGCACAAGAGAATAGAGGAGGCCGGCGTAAAACTCAAAAATATGCACCTAAGAAAGAAGCTGTCAAAGACTTTATCAAAAAGCTTAGAAGCCCTTAGAAATACATTATTGTAGAAGTAAAATAAAAAGTAGACAGTATTTGTCATCGGAGCTCAGCATTAGTAAACTTTACAAAATGTTTATCACAGAAACCGCGGATGAACATAAAGATATTAAGGCATCTTACTTCAGAGAAATTTTTAAAACCGAATTTAACATAGGTTTTGGATCCCCTCGCACAGACATGTGCTCCACTTGCATAGTTTTACAAGAACGACTTAAACATGACAAAACCAATGAGGTAAAAAAATCAATTTATGATTGAGAGTAGAATTCACAAATTGAGAGCCAAAGCGTTTTATGGTTTATTAAAAGACAGCACCGAAAATATTTTAATTCTAAGTTTTGACTGCCAAAAGAACCAATTCATTTTCATTTATTCATTTTAGCCACCAGACAAGAGTTTTCGCAAAAATTGAAATTTTCACCCGTCTTTAAACCGTGTATTACTTAGGAATTGATATAAAAGTTTACGACTGGAAACGATCAGCATCAAGTCTTAAAAACTACAATCAATATACAATTTTCAATAAAAACATCGAAAAGATTTTTTCTTAAAAGGACTCTTGAAAAACAAAATGTGTATATTCGAGCGGGAGTCTTACCAGTAAAATACTTTAAATAAGTATCAAAATATCTGCAAAGGAAAAAATGTGATTAAATTATATTATGTTGATGTTAAACAAGAAAAATTAAATGAGGTGAAGAAATTATTAATCACACATTTTGGAGAGAAGTGGGATGAAATCTTAGATTTAAATTATTATAAAGAAGTCCTGTCAAGACCTAAATCATCTACTACTCATGAACAGGTTGTTGAAGACTGTGATTTCTCTGAAGAATTACCAGCTATAGTTGTATAAGAAATTTAAAAATATAATAGCTTTGATTATATACTTGTATAGTGATGATGAATGTAGGTTTTTCAAATAAGGCAAGATTGATTTCAAAGTACTAAATTGTTTATATTTATTGTTACTACCCAACCAACCCAAAATATTGAGAACCCCTGACATAATATTGTTTTAGCATCAAAATCAGTAAGTAATATCCATGGTAATAAGAATCAAAGATGGTCAAATCAAACTACATCAATAACAAAACTAGTCAAATCCATAGCTTGGTTTCAAAATAGGTCAAATCCAAAATAATATCCTGATTATTTTGATTTTTTAGGTTTGTGGTCATGAATGTTTCTTTTTTAATCAGAAATACTAACCTAAGTGAAGCCATATGCATTCAAACTCTATACACAGCTTGTGCAGGGAGATCAGAACGAAAAGTCGTTGATTCCCATAAATACTCCTGAATGGATTTGACCACTCGTTTCTAAACAACACACCATCCAAAGCGTCACAACAGCATACATCATGACGGCATACAAAAGTTCACTTTTCTCAGTTTGGCATATAATGGATTTGACTGCTATTGAAAATTACCTCCTGAATTTTGCATCAAATAATTAATTAATTCATTGTTTCAAACAATTGACTAATTATAATTGCAAAGTTTTACAAGTGCAATTAATGAATTGTTAATTGTGTTATCTTGCAATAACAATGAATTATATAAGTTGTTAGTTGCAACTAAATCTGGCAACTTGATTGTTAGTTGTTAATTGTTTTCACAATTAATTTTTGCCCCACACTGGGGAGAGCCAGCTCTCGGATGACTTGGACCTTTATCTACAACCTACCATTTGGTTCTTTATTTGGCATAAGATGCTCTGTTTTATTATTTGAATAAACAACAATACAATTACATTCATAATATTGAATAATTTCTTGCACAAGTCTTACTAAGTATCTAAAAATAGGAACCGTCAGTGGCCTGCCAAATATGTCTAAATCATCCATTTGGCCCAACTGTTCAAAAAGTTGATTAGCTTTGGCCTAGACTAGATTAATGAAAATATTGGTTCTCGACAATGCAGTTTCATGTTGCAATATATGCAATATACTTTAATAAAATAAAACAAAGATATAAAAAATACATATCTCAGGTTGGTGGCTGTTGCAGTAGTGACTGTGTCATGTGCATTCCAAAATGGCTTCAGCAGTTATCAAACCAAATTAAATACATAAAGTCTCATTGTATGACCCAACATATTAAACAGATGCAACAACAATATTTTCTTCTTTTAGAAAGTGCCTAAACTAAGACACGAAGAGACAGAACAAAAGACCGAAAGGAGCTTTTAGTAGAATTATTAACATAACCAAATACAGCAAGTTTTTGAAAACATTTAAAACAATAAACAAATACATTGGAACAACAACACTCACTCTCTGGCGTAGTATGTATAGATTTCATGAAATGTGATCTTTCCAAGAAATGTCTGGACTTCAAAAGACGGTCAGTGGGTCGTCTTAGAGCCGCCCCTAAGACGACCTACTGACTGTCTTTTATTATCTGTAGAGAATGATCTTGGCCCCGCGGCCAAGATCATTCTCTGATTTTGACATTGTACTTTTTCTTAGTAGTAGACAGCACTTTAAAAAACAATATTTTACCTGTATGTACACCACCTTCCTTGACCAAAGACAACCAAAATGTGTATAAATTATTCTTACTAACAACAGCAGTTTCTTTCCACATGAACAACAACAAAATCTACCTTTTTACCATTTCCTTTTCGAACTAGCAAGAGGCAACAGGTACCTCGTTTTAAGAATCTACAGAACACAATCTACTGCTAAGTCAACCGTTATTCAAGACAAGTCTTGTATGCTAGTAAAACTTCACACTCGCCGTTGAACAAGAACAAACGCGGCACAAGAAGCGTTTCGACAGAAATACATTTGAATAAAAGCATGTCGTTTCACTGGAAGAACGTTTTAGCACAATGAATGGGACTAGATTCTCTTCTCGACAAAAAACACGTATAACATATAATATGACACAACGGTGATTGACTAGTTAAATGACTTTTAAAGTTTAAAAATCATGGAGAATAGTAATAACTTCTATTCTCCATGCTTTATGTTTCAGCTCTCTCAGATAAATCAATAATAGCACAAAATTATTATAAAAAAGCCGATGAACGGCGACGGCACACCACACAGCAGAGCAACGAAAATTTTAGCGACAATAAATCAATAAAACCAACCATCAGTGTGACCAGATTAAATTTTACAAAAAAACCGAAGCTCGATCGAACTGCGGACGCGATGGGTTGACCGGTTAAGTTGTGCTCCACAAGATAAACGCATTAATTAATACAATCAATAAACGCATAAAAGTGGCCACTATTATCCGTTTTAGTGATTATAATAAAACTAAACAATGTAAGACTACCGTTTGTAATAATATTAACGTATAATCTTGTAGAGCACAACTTTAACGTGCTTATTTTCTGCATTTTCATTCTAAAATAAAAGAAATAACCAAAAATATCGATGAGGGCGCCACTGTGCGGTCGGCGCATGGTCGGCGCCCTCTTAAATTAATCTGTGAAAATATGCGCTCGCATGCAGCATTCGACACTGGTATACATAACAGAGATTTACTGTATATATTCTTGTATTTTAATGTACTCTATTTATATTACGACGAACACGTACAATATAATCTTAGGGAAAATCCCGAATTATTGAAACTTTCAATAATTCGGGAATTTCCCTAAGTTTCAATTTGAAAGTTTGAAAGCAAACCTTCAATGTTTAAGCCAAGTGCAGAACAGAAAATCAATTTTTGACTAGATGATTCGATACTACATATTTGTAATTCTAGGGGGCCCACCTGTCATGTCCTATCTGTAACTTACTGATCTTTGCTCCAAATTAAATATAGACTAAATCCGGAAATTCCCCTAACCATCAATGTACGCAGTTTTTTTTAAATAATTTTATGACATGGCTATGGTATTGCCATATCTTTATTCCAAAATATACCCAAAAATACTGGCTTCCGCCAATATACCTTTAAAAATACTGACTCTTGGAAAACTTACTAAAATATACTCAAAAAGTATTAAAATACTGAATCTGGTCACACTGAAAACCGTGCCATTTGGATGACTTGCTCTCTCAGTCGCAGTCAAAGGGGTTAGGGCACTGACCTCTATTATTACCACAATAGAGGTCAGTGGGTTAGGGGGAGGAAAGGGATGGGAAAGAAAAGGGAGGTTACCACAGACAATTCACGTTATTTCTTGAACCATAGACTAACACTAAATTAATCTTTTACGGCACGACCTCGCCGCTATCAGCGGCAGCTTAGCACGGGGCGGTGAGCGGTAAAAACAAATATACCAAAATGTATGAACCATGCCACGACGCACCGTTCACAGCGTCGACTCTAGACAAACGAAACCCCGCCGCTTGCCGCGCCGCTCGCCGCTAAGCAAAAAGGCTGCTGCCGCTGCTGGCTGGCTGCCTTTCGCCACAGACTTAGTCTAAGGAAAAACACGGACTACGTTTGTATATACCCCAAAAAAAAAATTAATGTCTTTGTATATACCAATGACTTAAAATATATAGTATGTACATACTAATCCCTTTTTTTAGATCATAAATACAGTATACAATCTAACACTAAAACATTATTTTTTTATTTTATTATTATAAGTCTATGCATTGACCAATTTCACCACAGATAAATTATACGTCGTGGATAGTTCATTCTCTATCTACGTTTTTGTACCGCTATTACTAGCCGTATGGAATTAGTATATACCACAATATTTCTATTTGACGAGTTCCACCCATAGACAAACACGACTATTGGTGGCTATTAGACGCTCAAGCTGACTGACAACATTTGATTGATCTTTGATCACGGACTGAAACAAGACTGAAGCGATGCCTAGACGATCAGTCACGAATATCTTCAGTCAAGAGTCAAAAATCTGGCAAGTAAACATGGATATTAAAGAAATATTCACAATTACAATGCGCGCCACGAAATATGAGTTTTGACCCCGCCTCCCGCGCTCTTTCTGCCACCCCTATGACGACCGGTCCCGTCACGCGTTCAGACCTCATACCGCTAAAGAGACCTAAAATCGTGCACTGCGCAAGTCAAACCACGTGGTGCGTCAAGTCTCATCTTTCGTGGCGCTAAATACGAGGATACCTTTTTATACAAAACCTTATCAGGAGATTGGCAATTTGGCACAAATCACTTCATCTTTACCACATTCAAATGTTGATGTGGAACGTGTCTTCAGTTCCATGAGCTAGATAAAAACAAAACTCGCAATAAAATGGAACTAATAACTCTCCTTCTGGCGCAGTCGGGTAAAAACAATAACGTCAATTTTACATACAAGATGGAGATGAGGGTTTAAAAACCTGTTGTCATCACCAATATTATATCCCGTGAGGTAATAAAAAAGAGTGGATGTAATAAACACTAAATACTCCTTCAAATTAGGAACTAACCACCGCAACCCTCAACTTTCACAGCCGCAGGTATTGAAGAAACAGATTCCTCTGAGGATGATTTTTTTTATTAATCATGTGAGGGGCTTGTGGCTAAGTAACTTCAGCCGCACGGGTCGATCAATCAGGTGAAGCTACGCTTGCCGCGGTTGGTCCTTGGATGGGTGACCATCTTTACATACCAAGACCCCTCCGTGCCTCGGAAAGCACGTTAAGCCGTTGGTCTTGGCTGTCATTCGTGGATCTTTGACAGTCGTTACGGGTCGTCAGAAGCCTGAAAGTCTGACAACCAGTCTTACCAAGGGGTATCGTATTACCCAGTAACTGGGTTATGGACGTCAGATAGGCAGTCACTCCATGTAAAATACTGGTACTCAGCTGCATCCGGTTAGACTGGAAGCCGACCCCAACATACCTGGGAAAAGGCTAGGCAGATGATGAATCATGTAATCTATTATTACAAGGTACGAGTACTTACCTAAAAATGTTTCGTTTTTCAGTGAATTTTATTGGTTTTCTTAAAGCTCTTTCTAGCCCTTTTTACAGCAATTCTATGTTTCACCTTTGTAAGTAGACCGTCTTCAAAAAGTAAGGTGGCGACACTGGTCAGTAGTGAGTGTCAACCCAACTGACGGACATGTACCCATGGTCATGAATAAAGAGTTAAAAAAAAAGTGAGTGCCAATCAACAACAACTGATCAAATCATGAAATCATACTCTACACGGAAGACGAGGCGGTATGGTCGAAAGACTATAGCCTGCCCATATGGCAAATTAAAAAAAAAAATGAAATCATAACTGTCAAAGTGTCAACTGTCAATGTGTCGTTCTCTTAATAGATAGATTTATCGAATTTTCTTGTTACTTTTACCTTGCACCTTTAGCTTCGATTATTTCGGAATAATTATGCTGTGTGCAAACGTTAACAAACGCTTAAACTTGTGAATGCAACATCCTTTGATTTATACACTATTGGATCGCCAGCAAATTTGCTTGAAATCCCATCTACACAGGACAAGCAAAGCGCCGGCCTTTTCTATCAGTGGTCTCGAACGTCTAAAGGCCGAATCGGTAGAGTTGCCCACAAATATTGGTAGATTCGTGCCCGAAATCGGTAGTCAAAAAAAATGTCTATTGAAGATTACATTTATTAACATATAAAATAACTTTGTTAATCATTAAGAACATAATCATCTTCCATCGCTTTCCATCAGGCGTTATCGAGGTCAAGAGCGGGTCCATTCAGCAATAAAAAAAAGTTTATTGACAGTATAGTGCTTGTAAAGAGTGTTGTGTGAGTTGTGTTTCTGAGCGTCTTTCCCAGATGTAATACCGTAAACGCGGGTTACTTTAGCTACTTTTTTAATCTTTGTTTAGAAATTATTTTATAGTAGGGATTATGGTGAATTTCTTAGCATTTTAATGTATTTGGTTCATAGGTGTGGATAGTAGTTAATAAGTAACAATGCTAATTTCCCCAATTTGTATGTGTAATTTTTTTTAGTTTTGAGCCAATGTTGTTCTTTGAAGGGGGTTAGTTTGTCCTGCAGATTTTATTGACCCAAAAACGATATTCATGATAGCATTGAGCCAATGCCCTTTACAATAATAGATAATAGAAATACCAATGTTGTACCAAAAAATCTGAGTTTAATTTTCAGAAAAAAAAAAGGTTTTTTGTAATATAACAAAATATGTTAACAAAAATTAAGAAATGCTTCAATATAATTTTAAGAAATAACGTAGGATAAATCAACAGTCTAAAACTAATCATAACAGTCTTAAAATTGAGAATCATTGTTTTCTTATCTTACTACAAAAATTATAAAGTTATTATTTAATATAGGAATGATTGTTATTCTTGGAACTTAGCCATCTAATTCAGGAACAGAAAAACATCCTTTCTTTTCAATTTTGGGAATATTTATCTTGCAAATAATATCCTTCCAACTATAGAGTCGTTCGTCTTTAATAACAGGCCACCGCCAGAATAATTTGCCTCTTTTCATACAGCTCACAAGGGCTCCCTCTTCGCTTACGAGTGCGGTAATCTGGCCAAGATATTTTTGTGAGTTCCATGTAACCAGAACATGGTCTCCTTTCATAAGATTGAGCCTAATCTTGTCTTGGATATCTGTAGCTATCAATCGGTTCTTCGATGGCACTTCAAGCTGAATGGGTTCAGACAACTCTGGAACTTGAGGGGAAATCCAGTCTTGAGAAGATGCAGCGTTTTTTAGCTCAATGTATTGTTCAATCTGAGTAGAAGGTGAGCATCAGTCATCTGAAGCATGGCATGGGCAATTCTTGAAACTGAATAACAGGTGATTTCCGTAAGTTTACTGTACGAAAACCATTTGTGGTAACAACATTTTGTGATGTTGACGGTTCTTCATCAACATCCATCATTATTGTTGCAAGTGGAACGTCATCTTCTTCATCGTCCCATGGCATCACGTGATCTTCGGTGGAAGATGCAAGACTTATCCTTGAGTCACTGCGACTTGTTGAGGAATCAGAGCTCTGTTGTGGTCGTCTACTTTTTTATTTTTTGTTTTGGGTTGTTGCTGACCTGATGGGCCTGCTTCTTCAAGATCAGTAGCAGAGATTGACTTTCCGGGTGCAACATTCAGTTTCTTTTTTTTTTTACAGTTGTCTTTTCAGGACATATATCAGCTTGATGGTTGTATTAACTTTTGCATAAATGAGTCAGCGATAAGTTCTGCATGAACAATCCGATCCTGTCGTGGTAGTCGGCTCAGAGGCTGCTCTTTATCTACAGGATATATTCCAGTCTTCTTAAAACCAGAAATCAGATTTTCTTTGGTGTTATAGCGAGCGTGCTTAGGACCATTTGTAGTCCAAGTTGACCAAAGATGTTCAGCTTTATAAATGATATGAGGTGGGATATCTTGCCCAGCAGCATTGCCACAAAACATTACTGTGAAACTGACTTTGGTGGCATTAATTATTGCAACAGGATATTTAGTTCCACGCCTACATATAATTTTCTTCCTTCCAGGGTCATCGCTAATGCTAGTCTCATCATAATTATATATATTTTCTGGGGATACATTCTCTAATTCACCGCTAATGTTTTCAATAAATTCAGTTATAACCTCTTCTGAAACTTGAACTCTAACTCTTTTGATGTTGTTTGCTAGACGATTATTTATTTATTTATTTATTTATATTTATATATACTTTATTGTACACCACAAAAATACATAACATGAAATAAACACATTAAACACTACAAAATATACAATGGGCGGCCTTATCGCATTCTGCGATCTCTTCCAGGCAACCTTGGTATGGACAGTGATTTCCCTCGACATAAAATGGGGCTGTCGTTGGTGCAAATATTATGCATACAATACAATAAAATAGATACACAGATAAATACATATCCAAAATTATAGATACTTAAATATATACATACTAAATAATTATAAGCACTGAAAATAAAATAAGACGGTAGATGATAGCAGTTAGGACAAAATCACAACAACAAGTAGTGTTCCTTTACAAGTCTTTTGAACACGTGTAACGACTGCGCGCGTTTTATTTCAACTGGCAATTAGATAGGGTTCTATGTCTTGTGAGGAAACTACGGATCCAATCTCTGCCAGGGACATTATTTTTGAATTGTGGCGCATTTCTACCTTGTGCCACGAGATAGTCTGTTATTACCATTTTTAAGTCAAATTCGGTCACAGGAAAGCCAAATTCGGAAAGGGCTGTTACATGTGCGACAAACGACTTTTCCTCAGTTTCTGTAAATACTGTTGGTCGGCCTGGTTTATTAGTAAAATTAGTTAAGGTCAGGTGGGGTAAGTGAAACATACTTTACTTTTAATTTTACATAAACAGCTCTAGCACAGTAATATGATTCGTATTTATAATAACGATTGATGCGAACTACTCTTCCTTTAATCGGTCATCTATGATACGAGTTCCAAGCTCTATAGTCGTTCTTAAATCGATAAAATCATCGAATTTAAGCAGCCATAATATGTATAATATTAAGCCTACGAAACTAATAAAAGGGCTGAAATGACGTGTCAAAATGCTTTTATCTAATATGAGTTGTATTTCGTCCGAATAAGGTTTGATTTAGGATATACACTTAAAAAAATGAATTTGGGGTAAGTGAAACGTAGTCACTGTGGTCAGGGGTACTAAACCAGTGCAAAAATCGAACAAAAATTAACAACTAAAATAAAATTGCGAAAAGATTATAAAACATATCAATGTGTTTATTTAGGTACTTATTTAACAAATTCAAGTTTTCTTACT
This sequence comes from Amphipoea lucens, assembly GCA_947508005.1. Taxonomy (NCBI): domain Eukaryota; kingdom Metazoa; phylum Arthropoda; class Insecta; order Lepidoptera; family Noctuidae; genus Amphipoea; species Amphipoea lucens. Next base: position 11,968,136 of record OX382375.1, read on the forward strand.
TAATTCACTTATAATTATGTAAGTAGTATGTAGTAGATTTATTTGAGATTTGTCGTCTAAAATAAATCAACAATTAAACTCAACAATAAAAATATTCAGTCGTAAATGTTTAAAAAAATTGTAGTCTCATCATAAACAGAACAACAAAGAAACTAACGCAAAGATAAAAAACACTCTTTTGTTTATGTTCAGTCTCAATCTAAGTCTAATAAAAAATACTCTTCTTTCTAAATTCAGGCTCAATCTAAGCCTGGATAAAAAAAAAATCATACATTACAAAAAAATATGAGATCATAAAATAATGTTAACTAGTTTGTATCAAGCACAGTGTTTTTGGTTATAGATTCAGTCATAGCCTTGCTCTTTGGTAATTGTAACCCTATGTTAAATGCAATCGAAAAAACTAATAACATAACAAAAAAGACTACAATCATCTAAAAATTAAATAAAAATAAAAAATAAAACATTAATGTTAGTATTCTGAGCCATTTCTAAACCCCCTAATTAATGTTATTGAATATTATAGGTTTTGAATAACATTTTAAATATAATTTGTCCTCTTCGTCCTGTAATGGGCTTAGGAAGTCTTTCAACAATATCCTCTGTATGACGAATTTCTGATATGTCATCAATGGTTGGGAAAGTAAACACTGTTTGCCCTTCTATAATCGACACCGTTTTTCTCACTTATTTTATTACTGGATAACCGTTACCGTTCCTATGCAGTACTACGCCAACAAAGTGCTTCACCGATTTTTTCGTAGAAAATTTTACTAAAACCCATTCCCCATTATCTAGGCTTATGTCTTTATTTTGTTTATCACTATCATTTTCTTTATCATCGAAAAGGTCCGGACAATATTCTCCATAATCGACATTACTTTCATCATCCAGATTGATTTCTGTTTCGCTCTCACTGGATGTGGATAGTTTCCGTACCTTTTTGTCATTTTTCTTTATAAGTTTTTTAGAATTTTCAATATTAGGAACGTTGTCTTTCTTGGATTTCTTTAATTGTTCATTGGCTTGTCTTTTTTCTTCCTTTTCTTTTGCTTTTTGTTCCTTTATCCTTACTTTTTGCTCTTTTTCAGCGTCAATAATTTTATCTAAGGTTAAGTCTTCATTTTCTATATCATCTAAAAGGTCCTTACAATATTCTCCATAATCGACATCACTTTCATCATCCAGATTGATTTCTACTTCGCTCTCACTGGATGTAGATAGTTTCCGTACCTTTTTGACATTTTTCTTTATAAGTTTTTTTGCATTTTTTATTTTTGTAACATTGTTCTTGTTTTCCTTGGATTTCTTTAACTGTTCATTGGCTTTTCTTTTTTCTTCCTTTTCTTTCGCTTTTTGTTCCTTTATCCTTGCTTTTTGCCCTTTTTCAGCTTCTATGATTTTACACCTTTTGTATACTTCGTCGTTTGTAATTAATTCGGCACCTGTAGCTATCTTCACCTTTTTTCTTTTGTTTACAGTCCCACCTTTTACAGATTTCAGAAGCAGATCTTCAAATGAAACTTCACGTCACTATCCTGTTATCAAGAATTTGGACTCTTGAATTACGTGTATCACTACAAGTTGTATGTAAGCTTGTGGTAGGTGCAATCTCTGGTTTGTTTATCAATGATATATCATGATGCCTAGAAATTGGTACACAATTTTCTAATGACAAATAAAGCTCATTATTTACCACAGATGATTCTATACTCGTTTGTTCGTTCTCCAAGAAGCGGTTATTTTTAAGGTGATCTTGTCTTTGAGGTACCGACTTAATCTTATGTTCGGTTAAATTTCGGTGAAAAGTCGAGGTTGGTGGTTCGCTGCACTTCCATTTGCTACCAACTGCAAAATTTTCCTGTAATGCACTTTGTGTGTCAATTGGTTGAAGTATCGACAATTCATGAATATTGTAACTTGGCTGTAATGCGCCAACATCTGTACTAGATATCACTTTATTGATGCTAACCAATACTATTTTTTGTAAGAGTTCGGGTTGGTTAGCAGTATGATCACAAAATCCATTCCGTTGCTGGAGGTCAAGGTTTACGTCATTGTCATTATGACATAAATCAGGACATGTGTCGTGAGTTGTTGTATAGGCTCGATATTGTTCTCTAGAAAACGCTGAGTCAACAACTTCGTCACGTTCCTCAGACGTCGTTGTTGTTGATTTCCAAGCCCGCAACAGAACCTGATTGAATTTCTCTGGTGGCACTGCATTTTTGTTAAGTGGATAAATACCTGCTTTTCTAAATCCTGCCGAGCATACACTGGGTTCTAATGCAGCCCATATTTGACCAATCATCTTAGAAAAATCCTTTTTTGGTAAGACTTTCCCTATATTTTGTCTTTGCCATTTCACCAAGAGAGCGTCCCATTTATCCTTAAATGATTTATTAACAGACAGATCCAGTGGTTGGAGAACATCGCTAGTATGCGGTGGGATTTTAAGTATGGTTATTCCAGCGGCACGAGCTTTCTCTATTATGTTTATGCCCACATGCGTACTGTGGCCGTCGTATATTAATAAAATCGGTCGTTTGTGGCCAACGGTTGGTAGAAAAACTTTATCAAAAAATGTTTCAAATACTGTGGATTCCATCCAACCATTAGAAGTTGCCGCATATACGGTCCCTGGGTATGCTTCCTGAGACGTCCACTCGTCCCAGACGTTTTTGCCTTTGTATATGATAAGGGGAGGAATTTTTTCACCTTGCGCGTTGCAACCTAACAGGACGGTCGTGTTGTCCTTCCCGGGTGACGAAATTGTACGTGTGGACGTGAAGCCCTTAAGACCCACCACCTTTGACTTACTAGGATCCTTACTGAAACTTGTTTCGTCCAAGTTATATATATGAGCAGGTTTATTCTGTAAATTTAATTCGTTAATAGTTTCCTCTAGTAAGTCAAAGTATGGATATATAACATCAGGTCTACACGCATTTTGTCTGGCATATTCTACTGGCTGGGGTTTTTTGACCGATAGTCCATGCCTTTTCTTGAACCCCAGAAACCAATCTTCGCCTGGCATTCCGCTATTGAAAGGGTTGGCAACACAATTTTTATTCACATATTCACCAACTACTTCCAGGAGTTCTTTCCTAGTTAGTCCAAACCCATATTTTTCCATAATATGGATATTTTTAGCCAACGACTTTTCTACTTCATGTGATAAAACCGTACTCCTGCCCAAGGTATTGGATTTAAAACCTCTGCGTTCATAAATGCGGTTAACTATCGTTGATCTTGGAATGTTTCGAAGCAGTGTACGCAGACATAGTTCCATTTTTGACTGCTAGTATTGCATTTTGCAGTTTTTCATCAGAGTAAGCAGCTTTATTAGTTTTCCGAATGTAATTTCGAGGCATGTTTTACAAGACCTGGAAAAAAAATCCGATTATAACATAAATAAATTAAATTAACTTCTCCGTTAAGCTAACAACTCTAATAATAATAGTTTATCAAAAAACTCTCATAAAAAGTTTAAAAGTTTTGTTTGTACACGTTGATTAATTGCTGTCTGTTAATATATTTTTTTTAATTGATGGCTCTACGGAATAATATTAGAGGTCCTCGAACGGTTTTTTGATTTTTGTCGGTTTTTTCGGGATTCTTGCAAAATCTGCCTGCAATTTTAATGAAAAGTAAACAAGTACCTCGTAGTTCGACTAAAAAACTGATAAATGTTTGGTCAAAATCAGTGTCTCCAACAACGCCGTAATTACGGTAAACCTACCGTAATTTGAACATATCTACCACCTACCGTAGACATGTTCAATTCTACCGTAATTTCGTCTTTAAGAGTGGCGCCTTAAAAATGATATACCCAATCTAACATACAGTTTATTTTTATTTGAAACAATGTTTGAAAATGACAACACTGATACAGTGTTGTCATTCCCTGGGGTGCGAGCGCATTTTCAGCCACATTACTGACTTGAAAACGAAAAAAAGGAACCAATTGTCTACAAAAACTATTGCTGGAAATTTATTTACGCAGCAACTCATTAAGAGAACAGGAAAAAACTGCGTAGATTTCCATCCTACTGATAAAATGATTAAAAGTATTAATGTTTCTATGTACAAAAAGGCTGAAACGCCTGAAATTTAATGTTTGATTGTGAAATAAAGTTACCGTAAATTTACCGTATTTTTCATTTTTAATCCCGTAATTTTTCGCCAAATACCGTATTTTTAGACTTGCAACACCGTAATTTTGACAAATAGAGTTGGAGACACTGGTCAAAATCTAATTGGTTAGGTTACCTTCTGAACGAAATGCAAAGACGATAAACAATAAATTAAGTACCTAGTAAAACTAAACATTTTACGTGAGATTACCAAAAAAAATGTTTGTAAACTCTGGCACGGGGGAAGTGGGCCATATGTTTCACTTACCCCGGCCATCACTGTTTCACTTTCCCCAATCAGTACTTTTCGAGGTTAGAATTTATACAACTTATAATTCAATTGCCCGCACGTTTAAGCTAGAAATATCTATTAGAACATGTAATCTATAGTTTGAATACGTTCCTTACCCATAAAAATCTTCAAAAACACTTTTAAATTTCTTGACACCAGCGAAAAGATTAGGCACGTCCAACTCGTGTTTTCAAGTTTCAAAGATGTCAGATTTCTTTTTTTTTAATAACCTTATAGAACGATCGTAGCGACATCTGTGCTAGAGCATTGAAACCTGTTCGTCGATCCTGTTTTATCGACCGATCACTTTTAGAACTTAACTCTATAGTTTATTATATAGGGTTGGGTGTTTCACTTGCCCCTTCGTTTCACTTGCCCCACCTGACCTTAATTTATTTTTTATAGTGCTCCAGGGAATTCCGTACTGCTCCGAAGCAGCACGTTGGGTAAGGAGTTTGGACCTCACAGTATTCAAACATTCTTCTAATTGAGCCTCCGTGTAGTCAATATATCGACGGCTGCCAGGCTTCCGCTGATATTTTGACGGCATAGTGATGGCTGAAAGTCAAAGAATACCATTATTTTATCGAAATGAAATCAGGTTCGGTATATGGCTAAGGTTTCGGGTTACTTTGGCTCATGAGCCAAAGTTACCCAAAAGTACGAGACAAAGTAAAGACACAATTTAGATTTAGATTTAGATTTTAGTACTAAGGATCGTAAAAAAAGTATAATTTTTACAGTTACTTTACTTGCTAACACATTTCTGACACAAACAATTTCATATAATAAAGGAAACTTACCGAAACTCGCGGTAACACCACACCCCGGACACTCCATACAACGTTCGCAAAGTAATTACCTACTACTACTACATTAAAAAATGACGTTTGTATACGTATGAACGTGTGCGTGAGGTACTTGTGTTTGCGAGCGCTCTTGTAAAGTTTTTAACATAAAAAAATTATAGGAACCTAAATATACTCTTTTTTAAAATGTCAATGTAAAAAACAATTGAATCGGCTCAGTTTTCGAGGAGAAAAAAGGGGAATACGAAACGTCGATCTCGTCAAAAATTTTTGAGATAATTTCGGTCTGAGCTGCAAAGAACTGCGACGAATTCGCCGAAGTGCCGGGTGAGGTGCGGTAACTGATGTTAGTGCGGGGAAGGGAGTGGCCTTTCTGTACGTAGTACTTTAAGTATTCTGCGGTAACACTACAAAGTTGGCAGCTGTAAAATATGCACGTTTTATTGCTGGTAATTCCGAATTCAACTGACAGGTTGAAACTTGCTTGAAGTTTGCTTGACCAATCAGAAACAGTTACCTCTATTGCCATCTAGTATTTGTGACTCGAACTAGACCGTTTGCTGTCATTTTACCGACAGGCGGGAAGTTCAAACTTTTTACACACTGCATGATTGCGACCCTCGTGTGTGCCGGGAAAGATAAACATATTAACAACGAGGTTGTTAAACGTGGAATGTGGACTCAGCAATCATTGTGCCGATAGTCGTGACAGCCTCTGGCTTAATAGCCAAAAACGTTGACTAGCACCTGAGGAGGCTCTCGTTGGGCAGCTGGATCAAGGACTTGATTCAGAAAGCGGAACTTCTCGACACGACCCACATTATTAGGAGGTTCTTCTCTCCAGAGCCCTGATTGCCGATAGCTTGGACCTGTTCCCGATAACGGTGGGCTACAACTTTTTTATATTTTTAAATGTTTTTATGTTCTAATATTTATAAATATAATTTGTATAAACATGCATAGTGAAATAAAGGAGTTAAAATAATAATTAATGAGAATAAATAACGTTCTATTCTTTTATTTTATTCTATTTAATAAAACAATTTAACTTCCTTAAATATCTTTTTTTTCCAAGTGAATTCCGACTTGCTGTCTTAGGATTAATTAAACTACTCTATGAGGTCAACAAATACCGACATATTTCATAATGCTACATTTAACTTTGTCTCTGGGTACGGTCTTCCCAAAAACAATTTTACTTCCTTAAATATCTTTTTTCTCCAAGTGAATTCAAACATGCTGTCTTAGGGTTAATTAAACTACTACATGGGGTCAACAAATACCGACATAGTTCATATTGCTACAATTAACTTTGTCTCTGGGTACGGTCTTCTCAAAAACAATTTAACTTCCTTAAATATCTTTTTTCTCCAAGTGAATTCAGACATGCTGTCTTAGGATTAATTAAACTACTCCATGAGGTCAACATATACCGACATAGCTCATAATGCTACAATTAACCTTGTCTCTGGGTACCGCCTTCTCAAAACCAATTTAACTTCCTTAAATATCTTTTTTCTCCAAGTGAATTCAGACATGCTGTCTTAGGATTAATTAAACTACTCCATGAGATCAACAAATACCGACATAGTCCATAATGCTACAATTAACTTTGTCTCTGGGTACGGTCTTACTCGTTCTCCTTTAAATATTAAAGAAAAAGTTTTATTTCTAAAATGAAATTTTGTATTTCTGTATTACTTACAAATGCAAGAATCATAAACTTATGACATAAATTACGAATACGAATTATTATAGTAAAAAACAGTTATTATAAAAATGGCATTATCAGTCTTCATTAAATAAATAAAAAACTAAGCTCTGTGTCGTTGTTTAGCGAACAAAAATTAGAAATTATAGAAAAAAAAACCAATAACAAGTTTACATATAAAAATCTTGGTTTAACATAGAAATTAAAAAAAAAATTTAGAAATAGGTGCTATATTTTAAAAAGTGAGTATTTTTGATCTGATATCGTCCTAAACGACTTATTTTTCTATATAGGGTGTTAAAAAATTAACTGCAGGAATTTCGTGTACGTACTCGGTATCAAAAACCATTTTCTTTTTCAAAAAATAAATTTTTTTCAAGCATTTTTTTTCTCCTAACGGTCACGTGTCCTGACGCGATGTCCTGACGCGCGCTTAACATTTTTTACCCATTACAAAAAAGTGTGCAACGCCGCTAAAGAAGTTTTCACTTCAAAAAAGTATTTTATTAGAGTAAACTTTAAGACATTTTTAAATAGGCGGCCCTGAAAAAGGCTTTTGGCTTTTGTCTACTCGCTGTCTGCCTTTTCATCGGATGAGTGCGTCCTTTCAGGCGCTTCAGGAGCTTTCAATAATTGTAAAATTTCTGGCGCCAAAGTACCCGATTTTCTCTTAGGCAATGGTCTGATGCTGGATATTAATGGATCGGAGGAGATGAGCAGAGCATGTAGCAGGTCTTTAATAGTCTGCTTCCTTCTAATTTTTCTCTTGCTATGCTCTCTATAATAGCGGCAGTCTTTGTGTCTAGACTCCAGAGTTTCTTCGCTAAGCTGACCTATAGGAAGCATAAGGGATCCGATGACATCAGCTCCGTGAATTAATATTTTATGTACACTAGAAGGCATTTTGTACCATTGGTACTTGATGACGAAGAGTCTAGCCGTGTCAAGTGAATACTCCTTATAGGCCTCTGGATTTACATCGTACGAGCACGAAAGCGCTTTGAGTATAACAGAGAATATTGTAATGAGATCTTTGTCGACCCGTTATCTCAGCTGCGAGAGTAGGGTCTTCAAAGAATGTTCGCGCAGTATTCCCATCATTGGTTGAGCCACTACCTTGCTTTACTATATCGACAAGGAGCCCAGTTCGACGACGATATTCTTCTATAATGGTGCGCTTTATTTCTTCCACTGCTTCTTTGATGTTTTTAGACACGCGCCATGTTTTGTGTTCCTTCCTATACGATATGTGGAGCACGCACTCAAACAGTCGAATATGGGCGTGTAATGTTGACAACCCATATGCATACAAATCTTTGTTGCATGGCCTCTGAATGACCGCATCAATGTCATTCATATGTGAAGAATATGGAGGGACGTGGTCAGCAGGAGTGAAATCAAACGACATCGACTTGGTAGCACAGCGTATAATCGCAGACTAGCGCGCCTTGACAATCATAACAGTATTATGTTTTTAACCGACTTCAAAAAAAGGAGGAGGTTCTGTTCCTACCCACTATACTAATTATTAACACATACATCACAATATGATTAGGTGTTGCTTTGCATATGTTGCAAGTCTGGGAAGATTTATTGTTAGAGAGTGCATTGGCGGCTTTTCCATCTAGCATTGTCTCTATTAAAATGTGCTCAATGTTGACCGTTCGATCCCCGATTTCTATTTGCGTAGGGTTCAGAGCAGCTATTTGTCTGTTGATGTAATCGTCTTCATCTTTTAGAACCATGTGACTTTCCTTCAACATCTGGTAACGTATCGGGCGGCGGAAGCGAGTGGAGGAAGATCTCGGGTTTTGCCAAAGAATTGTCTCACTTTCCTCTCTCTTCATCACTAGCTGTAGTGGAACTAGTGATGTGAGTAAGATATCTGCATCTGACGCTGCCGCATCTTCTGTAAACCGCTGCTTATATTATTCTGACTGGCTGCTGCTTCCGTCAAATCCCCACTTTGATTTAAGGTAGAGTTTGCTGTTTCCATCATCGATCACTACACCTGCTATTACATCTAGCTGAACTTTAACTAGTCTTTGTGCTGCATGCACACTCTGCAGCTTAACTTCGCCTTTCATCTCAGTTATTATTATGTCGTTCGGGTAACACTCTTTTCGTGCTGTCAGAACCCTATCATATGATGGGTATATATCACACCCTCTCTCTTTAGCTCCTCTGCGAATCTGTTTATACTGGTCCACGCTCAGTTTGGAATTTATCAGAGCTAATGCTTCATCTGGAGTATATGGACGTATAAATTTTGGCGTTAGTTTCCTTCTTTTAATCATCCGAAGTGATTTAGGTGACGACACAGTTACTGCCTTTATAACGGTGGCCATATTCCGCTTACCAATTTTTGTGAATTTTGTTTGAGTGGCACGGGCAAGCTCTTCCGGAGAATGGCCCGCCACCAACATCTTCGTCCGCTTTTTCTTTGCTAATGCACTTAAACCAACAAAATCCATCTTTTGAGTTACAGCAGATCGAGCAGGTGTACATTCAGGTTGTCCGGCATCTTGATTTTGTGAACGATCTGGTGAACGAAAAAATTACATTATTCAAAAGTCGAGGCGAGTCGAATATTGAAACTAGATTCGTTCGAGAGCTAAATAAATACTCGATTTTCACAAAAAAACATGGATGGCTGGAATTGGCTGGGAAAAAGTTGAGAGTCTATTGAACGTTTAAACTTTTTGCAAATTTCGTTATTTTTTTCAGTTCACATTTTATTTATCATAATACGAATTTATGTATGATTAACAAATTGGTGTATATCTTACCTGTGGATGTGGAACACATGATGAAGCAAAAATTTTATTTAAAAACTCAAAAACTGTTGTAAGAACCAGAACGTAAACACGTGCGATAAGTAGCGGCTAACAAAAGCGACTGACCGGTATTGTTATCGCGTGGGATTGGAGCAGTGCTGAGCGGTGAACATTTCTCGGAATCGGCAAATTCCTCGGACTCTGATCGTTTTTAACTTTTACCGCTTAGACTATGATCAGTAATAATAACTTTTATGTAAAAAAATAAAACGTGATTTATCGTGACTATACGTTTATATTCTTTTTATGCCCAGTGACAGGCAAGCTTAGTATCTTACGAACTAGATGGCGTTATTAACCTCAAAGCAGTTTTAGGGTGACTGATAGTTCTTTCCCTGTGCTCTTCAATCGTTTGTTCTTAAAATCTATGACACAGTAACGGTCTTCTTTAAGATCTATTAAACAACAGTTATGTCTTTACAATAATTCAGTGTTAAGGTTGACTAATAAAAAAAAAAGTTACGAGGACTCAAAAAATCAGCTTAATATGCAAAAAAAACTTAGACATAATCTCTTATACAATAAAATATAGTCATAATAACGAGTACCACAACAACTAAGCAGCTCTAACGAAATGTAACTAAGTAGCTACTTTGAATGTTACAAGTTATTGTGTAGCCTCACCCATCATGCAAAGTATATATTCACATTCATCTTTTTCATACTGATCGTACATAGCAAAATCACAATTATAACACCAAAAATTAACATTTTCAAGCAGTAACTTTTTTCTTAATTTTTTAAAAATTGGTCATTATACCTGTTTGAAGCGTTAAGTGGTATTGCTTATGCGTATTTCGTGAAGTTATCTATTATTGTTAAGGAGGTTATGCCTCCACTGCTGTATAGGTCCATGAACATGTGTTCCATTGGTCTATGTGGTGTGTCAGTTAAAGATAGAGGTAATTTTAAGGGATTGCGTTCATATTTGCTTTTAAGGCTGCTGTCGCATTTGTTAATGAATTTTTGTATTGAAGCTAACATATTAGGCCAGTGATAATTTCTGTGTATGTGTTTATAAGTTTCTTGGATACCTCTATGTATAGTAGTGTAGCGCGTCGAACATGTTTGCGCAAGCCCGCACCGACGGCTTCTATGCACTTGTGCGCAAAAAAACGGCGTCGCTTCTGAGGAGAGTGAGGGGTAGTCATAACAGCATCCTGAAAACTGTAGCCGAGAGCTTCGGCTCTCCGATTATACAACAGTTTGTGCGGAGGTTGATTTTTACTAACACCAGGCAATAAGTTTTTTTTTTAAAGTTTATTTTATAATAAAGTTTATATTATAGACCCGCGTTCCGGCCTTCCGCGGATCTTCCTAGCCGTAAGGCCGTGTCGGTTTCGTCTCGTGCGCGATCGGCGCGGTTCTGTACGACCGCCGTTCAACGGTCAGCTCAGAACTGGCACGGACAAGGGGAATCCGACTGTCTAATTAAAACAAAGCATTGCGATGGCCCTCGCGGGTGTTGACGCAATGTGATTTCTGCCCAGTGCTCTGAATGTCAACGTGAAGAAATTCAAGCAAGCGCGGGTAAACGGCGGGAGTAATTATGACTCTCTTAAATTCACTAAAGACGAAGGCAACTGATCGAGCTAAAATAGCCAAATGCCTCGTCATCTAATTAGTGACGCGCATGAATGGATTAACGAGATTCCCACTGTCCCTATCTACTTTCTAGCGAAACCACAGCCAAGGGAACGGGCTTGGGAGAATCAGCGGGGAAAGAAGACCCTGTTGAGCTTGACTCTAGTCTGGTATTGTAAGGAGACATGAGAGGTGTAGCATAAGTGGGAGATCGTTCGCGCGATCGTCGCTGAAAAACCACTACTTTCATTGTTTCATTACTTACTCGGTTGGGCGGAAGTGGTGCGCGGTCGATAATATCGGCGGGCGCACGGTGTTTCGTTCCAAGCGTGCAGAGTCGATGCTGTCCGTTTAACGCGTGCATCACGGCTCCGAAGGTCCGAATTTACCTCAGTTCGATGTCGGGGCTCGGGATAGTCTGTAGACGACTTCCGTTCCTGGCGGGGTGTTGTGCTCGGTAGAGCAGCGTCGTGCTGCGATCTGTTGAGACTCAGCCCTACGCCAGGTGATTCGTCCGAGGACGATGATCGACGGCGATCTGTATTATTGCTCTTTGTGACGTACGATGTGTGCACTCGTCTTACGTTATATAAAAGCTATAATCATAAAGAGCTTTGGGTCGCACTCTCAGTTAGCATCCGTACTCTGGGTTTAACTGTCGATGCCACACATGAATTAAGCTTTTCTGCCCCTATTAATGCATTAACAAGCCATCTTAAAGCTACTTGTTTTTGTATTTTCGATTTTGTTCATACAGAGACGTCTTTACGATACTGCCCTATCTAACTTATATCTAATTGTACCTGCAGGATACATTATACTAGGCAAATTATTTTTGTGTTTTCGATTTTGTTGCTACAGGGTCGTCATTGCGATACTGCCCTACTTAAATACTAACACTAACATTATTTCTAATATTCACCATACATATATGGTATTGGTGGGGTGGCGAATTTTACGACGCCATCATCAATCACCTTATATTTTGGCGGTGTCATGACGGGTACTATAAACACAATTAACTTAGTAACTAAACACGTTCTAGAACCTAAAATTTTGCTACATATTATATACACTAGTGATGCAACAGACAATTGTGGTGTTGCAAACGATAACAAAAAGATCAAAAAATTGAACCAGAATGATATTCTGCGTATTACGGTCCTGCCGCTCGAAGTTGAAACGTCCACTGATATGGATCTGTCTATATTCTCCTTTAATGAAGAAATATAGCCACATACACTAATGGTAGACAATTCAAAGTCGAGTTTAGTGATCATCAATGCCAATAACGGAAATAAGTAACAAACTTCTACATTTGTTTCTAAACCGTCGGTTGCCATTGCTGATCTCACGGCTACGAACAGTAATAGTAGTATCCACAGTAAAATCCTTATGTCGCCTCTTGTCAACATTATTGCTATCACAAGTGCTATTACTACCGCTATTTTAACCATATTACCTACCGTAGATATTATTTTGTTGACTACAGATCTTAATGACGACGTCATCCAAGACATGGCTTCGAACGGGGTGCTGCCGCGAATTGTGGTGTTATCATAGAATGTCTCCCATGTCAATTCTATTCTATTCTATAGTTTTTCCTTCATGATATTTCCTTATTATGTCTGTTTGTTCAGAAATATTTTCTATTAACGTGACTCTATTCATGCATCGGATTAGTTTTGGTCCACCGTTGCTGAATATTGATTTGTATACTTCGCAAAATAGTGGATAATATTCCTCGTGGTGGAAAAAACAGTGAAAAACTTTATCCGCAATTGTGTGTTCTTTTAGGAATTGTATAATTTGTTCTTTCGTGTTATTGATCGGTATCCACACGTCTTTGATTATTGTTTTGCCTTTGGATCTATCGTCTACTCTGTGAGTATCTCCGGTTGTATTTCTGATGTGAAATTGTTTTAATTGTCTATCGATTACACCGTCTATTTCTGGAATTTTCTCTGTAGTTGTTTCTGTTTGACTACTGCCTATGACTGGGTCTGTTTCTGTTTGGGTACTGTCTAGGATCTGGTGTGTTTTTGTTGTTTGATCCTGACTTTCTTGTGATCGGTCTACGATATCAGGAGTAGTGGGTATGCCTAATAGCGTTCGAATATCCACGTCTGTTAGGTCTACTTTGTCATTTGATGTACTTGGTTGAGGGTTTTCGCTAACTTCATATTGCACCTCGTAATTGTATTCTGCTAATCTTAGGCGCCAACGTGTGAGTTTAGAGTTTGGGTCTATAATAGACATTATCCATGTAAGCGGCCGATGGTCTGTGTAAATAAATAGTAAATCGTTTACCATATAGGTAAGGGCGGAAATATTTAATCGCCCATACTATGCTTAAAAGTTCTTTCTCTATAGTGGAATATCTTTGTTCTGTGTCTGATAGTGTAAGTGAAGCGTATGCTATTGGTTTATCAGAACCTATTTGTCCTTGTGATAATACTGCGCCTATTGCTACGTCTGATGCATCCGTAGTTAGAATGAATGGTTTTTCAAAGTCCGGATATTGAAGTATTGGTTCATTAATAAGTACTTCTTTGCATTTTTCGAATGCTTCAGTGTACTCTGGTGTGAGAAATATTTTACTGGCCTTTTTTAAGCATTTTGTTAGTGGTTTTGTCAATTTGGCGAAGTCCTGGATAAACTTCCAATAGTAGCCTACTAGTCCTAAGAAGGATTTGATTTCTTTCTGTGTTTATGGTAGAGGGATTTTTTTACGGCTGCAATCTTATCTTCATTCGGCTGAAGGCCTTTGTCTGTTAACGTATGTCCTAGAAACTTGACTTGTTTCTGTAGGAATTCTGATTTGTTTAGTTGGATTTTAAGGTTGTGTGCCCTTAATCTGTCAAATACTTGTTTACATTTATCTAGGTGTTCCTGTAAAGATTTGGAATAAATAATCACGTCGTCTAAATATGTTAATACGTTGTCTAATCCTCTTAGTACTGAGTCCATTAGTCTTTGGAATGTACTTGGTGCATTCTTTAAACCGAATGGCATTCTGAGAAATTTTTAATGTCCTCGATCTATAGAAAATGCAGTTTTTTCGACGTCCTCTGGTTGCATCTCTACTTGATGGTAGCCCGAAGCTAAATCTATTGTAGTGAAATATTGGGCACGTCCTAACTTATCTAGGATATCATCTATATTAGGTAGAGGGTATTTATCCTCTATGGTCTTATCATTTAGTTTCCTATAGTCTATAACTAGCCTAAATTTTTGTTCTCCTGAAGCATCAGCTTTCTTCGGGACTATGTGTACTGGACATGACCACGGAGAATTACTTTCCTGTATTATATTGTTTTCGAGGAGTTGTTTAATTTGTTTTTTAATTTCCTCTTTTTGTTTCGGTGCCTGTCTATAATTACGTACGAAAATAGGTTTACTGTCGGTTAACCTCAGTTGGTGTTTAATTTCGTGTGTAAATGTTAATGGAATATCTTCGCAATCTTTCTAGATTCTGTTTCTGCAATTTGTCGTAAGGTTTTTGTGACACTACCCTTAAGGGGGTTGCCAAAGATAGGTATGTAGGGGGTTATAAATAATAAGAGCTCGAGGATTAGATACACTTATTATTTATTGCCTAAACTTCCGTGGGCATCACAAGACTTGAATACAGAGGGTAGTAATGGGGTAGGAACACTGGCCTGAACCGTCTCCCGGTGATGATGGTCCTGTCTTCGACTTTGCCGCAACTGTCGGTTCCAGTTCCAGGTTCGGTATAAGTTGATAATTTCAGCGTAGGGTAGATGTGAGTCACTCTGCAGCAGAGGATCTTCGCAAAGTGTCTTCCTTAACACCGGAACCACGCCGCGATAAAAAGATTGAAGGGTAGACTAGAATCCTGGAAATCCAGACAGAAACGGAAGCGTAAGCAAGAAAATAAAAACCCGAAATATGAAGAATTTGATGATAGAAATGTCATAAAATATAAAATGTGGGTTTCCGAAAGGCAACAAATCCAAGATTTAAAGACTAAAAAGCCCCGACTGGTAACTAAATGTTTGAAAAAAAAACATTTGAAGTACATCTAAAACAGCTCATAACACATTTGCAGAAAGATTTACAGAAATTATTAGATCACCAGCAATATTGTTCACCAATATAAAGGCATGAACGATTTGAAGTCACATCTACAAGGTGATGAAGTTCTGATCCACGTAGATTTCAGCGAAAATTATTGCACTAAGTACGCAGAAGAAATACAGGCCTTTCATTTCGGTGGATCTCGAACAGAACTGAGCCTGCATACGGTTCAGGCTCAGAATGTCCCTTTCCCAAAATGTCCCTCGGTAGTTTACCTACGAAATTCCATTATTTCTTTTTGCACAATCTCCGAGAACATAACCTATTCACCTGCAGCCATTTGGACACATCTGCGACCAATTTTCAAGACTCTTCCACGTGGCATCAAACAAGTGCATTTCCTGAGCGATGGCCCTGTAACGCAGTATCGTAATAAAACTATTTTTTTTATAATGGCAACCAAACTCTCTGAAGAAATTCCAGATATTGAAAACTTTACATGGAACTACACCGAAAGTGGCCATGGAAAAGGTGCACCGGATGGTATCGGAGCAACGTGCAAAAGAACAGCTGATTTTGTTGCTAATTCTGGAGGCGACATCAACAATATTGATCAGTTTGTTAAAGTAATCCAAGAGCGATGTCTTGGCATCACATGTATCGCAATCGACGGTAAAGACATTCAGGCAATGGTCGATAAAATTGAAAAGGAATCGGCCGATCAGAAGGGTTTTGAAGGCACTTTAAATGTGGATCAGGTCGCAGGTTTTTATTTCAGGTCCATCCTTTCCAAGAATGTAAATGTAAAACACTAACAATAAAAAGTCTCAGCTGCTTTTGCAACAGCGGCTCTTGTGAGCATTATAAGATTGGCAGTATCAACTTTGCTCTAAAACCTAGATGGACAATAGAAGAAGTGTTTACAGAATCCGAACCGGAAGATCTTGAATCTGCTGAAACTGAATTGACACCTACACCAAACAAGACCCCTCAAAGATAGGGTGATAAAAAAAAAAAAAAATAAATAAATAAAAAAAAAAAGAAAAATGTAGAATACCGTTATGCTGCCGTAATTAATGAAATTAAATATATTATATTAAAAAATATTCGACTTTTTGTTCCTTCCATACAAAACGCCAATTTCATATGTAAGGACCTAATATATGATATTTCAACTGAGATCTCCAATCAAATCCTAAGGATTTTTCTAATTCTAATAAGGCACATAATAAAGTTTAACCACATTAAAAAAATGAACTTATATTTAAAAAAAATGAGCTCGTAAACGTCAACTTGAGTAGAAAATTGATAAAATATTCTCTTTCCCTTTACAATCAGGTCAGGATTATCCAACTTTTGGATAACTTGATTAAATGACGTCTGAAATGTCCTTATCATCTATTCTAAAGGTCTGCACTTTATGGTCACAAATTTTGAGGAAAGTAATACGTAAGTCGTTTTTACCGTCATCAATCTAAAAAATCTAAGGATTAGAAGCAAAAGCAAGCATAAGTATAAGAAATTGAGAATGTTTACAAAACATAACTTACTTTGAACACATTTTAGCTGTAACAGTAGGTACACACCTTATCCTCCTCCAACCAATATTCAATTTTTTGCCCTTTATTGCAACTAGTCTCCGATCTTAATTTCATTTATTTTAAATACAAAAAAAGTATTCAAAAGTTTTTTAGTTTGACACATACAATATCAAATTCATTCATTGACATATTCATATTGTTTCCATAACGACCATGACGTTGTCGCGTCAAAACTGTTGAAACTGTAGACAATAAATTAGTTCTTCATACGTAATAATGTCTATGGACACAAATATTCGGTTCGTAGACAGACATTCTCGTATGCCGATTTAATGTGTTGGCCAATTTGTTGGATGACTTTATTATAATGGCAACATTTAGAAGTTGTAGGACATTCTAGTTATAGAACGTTTATGAAGCGTTTATGAATACAAAATTTTATCGAATGTTTTAAAGGCCTATTGAGCATTTTAACTAATGAATGGTTTAAACCTTCAATAGGCTTTTTTTATGAATAAGACCGAAAGTGTTTAAAATATGGAAATTGAACAAAGTGCATCTATTAATGAAAAAAGTGACGCAGAAATATTGAAAAAAAAATGAGTAATATTAATTAAATTAATAATTCATTTATTTCAACGTTAATATTCAAGTTTTCACTTCTGCCGGCACTCCCGGAGTGCAACCCGTCTTTTTTTTTATTAAAGAATATGTATTAAATTTTGCGTTAAAAATAGAATAAAGTGCTCCAAGGCACTTTAAATGTTGACTGTAGCATTCGGCGAGTCCACTTCTCAAAAAAGTGTTTATAAGTGGTACAAGCGCTTTACAGAAGGCCGAGAAGATGTTGATGACGATGAGCGTCCTGGAGTTGCGACCACGTCAACAAGCGAAGAAAACATCGAAACAGTGAAAAAAATTGTATTGGAAAATCGTCGAATCACTATTAGGGAATTTGCAGAGGATGTTGGCATATCAATCGGCTCATGTCATGCAATATTTTCTAATGTTTTGAGCATGAAACGTGTGGCAGCGAAGTTTGTTCCGAAATTGCTTAATTTTGAGCAAAAGCAACGTCTCATTAGTATCGCTCAGGAGTTGTTGAATGACGTCAACGACGTTCCAGGTTTGCTCAAAAGTGTCATAACTGGTGACAAAACGTGAGTATATGGTTATGACGTCGAAATACCAATGAAAGGAAAGCGTTTTGCCACAATTGATGAGATAAAGTCAGAATCGAAGAACGAGCTGATGGCCATACCGAAAAGCGCATTTCAGAAGTGTTTCAAGGATTAGAACAAGCGCTGGCATAAGTGCATTATATCTGAGGGGGATTACTTCAAAACGGATATTGATGAATAAATAAATACTTAAAAAAAAAAAACAAAATTCACCTTTTCTTTTGAACAGACCTCGTATTTGTTAGCGGTTTGGGCGACAACCGAATCCGACGAAGCGCGGACAGTCGCTCCCACACCGCCCTACCGGTTTATTTTATCCCTTTTTTTTTGTAAATAATACTGCTCTGAATCTTGAATACATTTCTGTATTTTTTAGGAAAACTATTGTTGAACTTTATTGACTAATGATCACTGAATTAGTTATACAGAGATGTGTTATCTTTGGCAAGGGCCGGGCTTTAAATTAATGAATTGGTGAAAGTACTACCATTAACCTACCGTTTACTCGTGCTCAACACCGCCCCGCGCCGCTCGTCTGCTGGCCCGTTGCTCTTTCTTTCATCGTGAAAGGTTTCATCATCGTTTAGGTAAACCGACCTCACAAACCCTGTAACCAGACAATACAAGTAAAAAATACAACTTCCCGACCCTTGCCAATGTATAGGCACTGAATTAAAATTTAGCTTAAAGTGACAACCCAGAGACAGTAGGCAATTATATCGCGGATTGGGCCGGAGGCCTCCTTCACTAGCATGACTGCTTCGCAGAAGGAGGTGACTGCCTCCCACTCCCTCTCGCCCCGGACCATGGCTTGAACCAGGGCCGGACGCGAGAGGTCACCGCCGCTGCCGATCGCCTCTACGAGGGCACGGTGGTGCTCCGCCCAAGCGGGGCAGACCTCCACTATATCCTCTGGGCGATCCTCGCAATGGTGACACCCGGGCGTCTCCTCTCGCCTGATGATGTGCAGGAACCTCCCGAAACATCCGTGTCCGGTGAGGACCTGCGTCAGGCGGCGTATTTCCTTTTCCGTGTACAATAGGAGGCAGTACTGCCTCGAGACACGCACGGGTTTGTTGCGCTAATTCTCTTTCCAAACTCGTGTTCAATTCCAGGCACGAGTCCTTCAACCGCGCACGGGTTTTGTAATTAGCATACGCGCAATTGAACGCCACAAATCCGTGTTTATTTTGGGGCATTAGATGTGAAAGATGAGCAAGAAAACTCGGGTTTTTAATTTATTTTTTACTACGGCAAAATTGTGTCACGCACGCACGCACGCACCGTGATCAACATACTTACACAAGAAAAAAATACAATCAATTTATTTTTGTAAAATCAGTGTCTTTTAGCAGGAGGCTCATTATCATTAATATTTGATGCAATATCATGAACACGCTTTCTTTTCTTTGTTGTTTCTGACTTGGCTGGACGTCCTGATTGAATTCTTACACTGCATGGTAGACCTCTTTCTTTGCGGCGAGCGATTGATGTTGGTTGTACAAGAATTTTTTGAGATCTTCTTCGGACAGTTTTTTCAACAATCTATATATATAAAAATGAAACCCGTTTTCCGTTGTCACGACATAACATGAAAACGGCTGGACCGATTTCGATGAAATTTGGTATAGAGATAGTTTGAGTCCCGGGAAAGGACATAGGATAGTTTTTATCCCGATATTCCCACGGGATCGACATTTACGCGGGTGAAACCGCGGGGCGCAGCTAGTAAATGATATAATACTTGACGGAGTTTGCAGCTTCGATAAATTAGATCCAAACTTAGTAAGAATGTTTGTATATGCAGCATTTGAATCCTTTTCTAAGATATCAGTAATTCTTTGCCACTGAGCTTTAATATTCTGAACAGCATCATCAAAGCATTTATTATCGATGGTTACACGGTTTTCAGATCGATTTATTGGAAGTTCAAAAGTGTTTGGTACTTCATAATTTAGTGTAATAGAATCAGTTTGGCTCTTTTCATTATTTGTGCTTGATTCACCCGTAATATTTTCAAAGAATGACGGTGAAAACTCGTCACCCAGAGCAAATTCTGCAAATTGTTGACGATCAGTCATTTAAATGTAATGATGTCGTAAGTACACTCCCATGTTTTCTCTCTACAGCACAGAGATGTTTACAAAATCGGCCCCCAGCTCCAAACGGGCAGTCACATGTTGCCATTTCACAGTCAACAACATACAGATCAGTCTTCTCTTTCACGAAGTAAGTATTGTCATCCATGTGTACAATATCTTTAATACTGTTACTTGCTTGGCAGAATTTTTCATATGCTAACGTAAGATTTCTCGCTCTCCCATTTGCAAAATTAATCAACCTTTTCTTGTGGTACGATTCAAAGGTATTCGCGATAAAGTCCACTAACGCGCACATATTGAACACTTTACAGCGCTGCAGTACTAAGTCTTTAAAAATTCTTATTGAAGATTCACAGTAATTGTTTGTGTTGTTTCCTTGTGTTAGAATATCAGAGCGATATACTAAACACCAGTGGCATGCACACAGTTTTAAGACAGGGTAGGCAGAAAATTTTACTCACCAAAAATACTACACGTTGGTTTTGGTTCGTCGTCATGTCGATTAATGATGTAAGTAATTGCCAAATGCCAACTCAAATATCCATAGATTGACTGATTTTATAGACATATCAATTTACGGATATTCGAAGTGGCCTTTCGGCGCGTTTGTTTGGTGTTTTGTAATGTTTGTGTGATTTGCAAAATTTAAATAAAATCATTGAAAAAATGGTGGTGTGAGTATACTAAGTATATAGGATTGTTTTATTTGTATATTAAATCTACACGCCTATCTTTCTGTAAGAATATCTGCAATATGGAATCGTAAAAGTTGGGAAGGCGTTTTATTTCCGTAAGAAGGTTTTTTTCTATTGAAATCGTGGAAAGATCTGTAAGTCGTTGCTGGCCTTGTGTATTTCTTAAGTAGGTGTGTATACGTTTTAGCGACGAGAATGACCTTTCTGTTGAAGCACTGCTCGCGGGAACTGTAACAATTAATTTTGCCAAACGCAGTACTTCGGGAAGAACTGTATTTATGTTATTTTCGTAAAAATGTTCTATAATTTTGTAAATACTAAGGTTTTTGAATTCGGCAGATTTATAAACACATTTGAGCTCATTGATAAGGCGGTCTAAGTTAAAGTCGTATAATTTATAAACATTTACGAATTGCGATACTAATTCAACCGGAAAATTGTCATTATATTTATTGAAATTTTCGCATGAAAGTAGTCCAAAAAATTTTAACTCTTTCAGATTTTTATATCGGTCGCGACATTCGATGGATATATTGTCTATAATTTCAATAAAAATACGCTTAAAATTGGTTTTCGCGTCCACAACATTACGTTTTCGTTTTGGCGGCCCTGTGATTATTTTTACGCCTTCAAAAATTAATTCAAACCTAGATCTGAATGATTCCAAAAACGATTCAAAGTCCCTAATTTTTTTAATGCAATAAGTCACATCTGATGTCTTTTTTTGCATAATTTCGTAAAGCACATCAGTTTCTGCGAATATTTCGTTAAACACATGAAGTAAAAACTGGAATTGAAAGTCTTTTAAATTGTGTAACAAATACGAAACTTGACTTAATGTCTCGCCATCCCAAGAGTCTTCGTTTTCAGCCATATCCTCAAATAAATCAATTAAATGTAAAGAAGAATTGAAAATTACATTTACAGTACGCGAATTGTAAGTCCATCGAGTGTCAGCAACGCGAGGCAATTTTTTCATATCAGCCATTTTATCATAGTGATTTTGCCTTTTGGTACTATTATTAAAGAAATTGGCTAATGTTTTTATGAGATTGAAAAAACGTTTAGTTTCCGGGATACGTTCGCACGATTTGGAAAGTACCAAATTAAGGACATGGGCGGAACACCAAACGTATTCAGCAAGAGGACATTGCTGGCGAACCAGCGACTGAACGCCGCCGCCGTTCCGTTCAGATGACAGGACAGCTGCACCGTCATATGTCTGAGCTACTAATTTCGACAAACAGTTAAATTCTGATAAAATCTGCAGTATGATGGCACTTAAAGTTTTCGCGGTACGGTCGGAACTTACGTCAATATATTTTATAAACCGATCAAAAACTTCTGACTTATGAAAATACCTTAAAACCAGTACTAGTTGCTCTTTGCCACTTACGTCTGGTGTTTCATCGACCATCACAGCTACAAAATCAGTGGAAGCGATTTGTTGTTTTATTGTTTCGATCATTACACACGCTACACTAGAGATTAGGTCATTTTGAATACGATTTGATAAACCCGTAAATGAGCTAGTGCAATTTTGTAAATGGTTTTCCAACACTCCGTCGTATTTCGCGAGCACGTCGACCATTTCTAAATAATTGCCCTTATTCACTGACGAAGCAGATTCGTCATGTCCACGAAAAGCGAGCTCTTGTTTCCCCAAAAAGCAAACAATGTCAATAAGTCGCTGAAAAATATTACGGTTCCGATCGACTTTCGCGTTATGTCTATCGATGTCGATTTGTATCTGAGAGTTTAAACGCGTCTCTATACGATTTTTTCCAAAGGTGTGATATTTAAGGGAAGATTCTAAGTGTTTTTCAGATTGTTCATGTTTTCTCGCGGCGGTAGGAAAATTATGAATATCAGCGTAACCGATGTCGTTCCAGACGGTTTTATTATTTGAAAATAGTAGACAAACGAAACAAAATAACCGATTACTGTGTATGCAACCTGTCAGCCAATGATATGAATCATATTGTTTTGTATTGAATTTACGATTGACTTTACCTTTAGTTTGTATTAATTGCAAATCCGGTGTTGGACGACCTATCTCGATAACTTGTTTTTTTTCATTGAAAGATAGTTTTGAAAACGCATCATATTTTATTTTCTCAATACACACACCATCTGAACAACTTTCACAGACAATATTATCCATTTTTCACTCTAATAACAATGTTAAAATCCTAAATATCTGATAGCGTAAGTCACAAACACAACACACATCAAACAATATGGCTACTATTGACTATTGAAATTACGTAGTAAAAAGGGAAATTTAATACGACAAAAAAATGATGGCCATCTAAATATATAAAATTCAATGAAACAATGTTACTTCTTAAAATATTTGCATTGCATAGCAAACTTTCGTCGGAAATGTTCGGTACGGATCGTAATTTTTAGTATTAGCTTTAAAGAATAACTAGAAAAAGACACTGGCTTTTCATGCAGTTGTGTGCGTGATTTTTGTCATTGTGTGTCAGCAAAGCCCACGTAGCTATAGGAACGCACACACATAAAAATACGCATGACCACGACTTACCACGGAGCACACATACAAAACATTCAGAGACGAATAGTTTGTGTCTTTGCCGTGGCAAAGGCGAGGTGGCGCTAGTGCAGCGCGAATCGATGATGCGAAATTACTTGAACGACCCTTTAAACTGTATCGATCTTAATGATAACACCGGCACTCGATAGGTGGAGCTGATTTATGATTTAAGATTTTTATGTTGTTTTGTTTATTGATAAAATAATATTAGATTAGAAGATTTTTATGTTATTTTGTTTATTGATAAAATAATATCAGAACTAGGGTAGGCAGTGTCTTTCTGTCTTTATGAAACGCACGCCACTGCTAAACACCACTCCTCACGCCGTCTCCATAAATTTGTTAAATGTTTTTCAAGCTTCTTATTTTTCTTAACTTTCTCCTCCTTTGATAAATCCGACATTCTAATTTCCGCTTCTTGTATTGTATTGGCATACATCACAGTACGAAATGTCTTCATAACTGATTGCCGATCTTCTTTAATAACGTCATGTTCACTTTGCCACAGCCAACGCCAAAGAGCTTGATTTACATGAAATATGCAAAGAAGTAATCTGCTGTTTGGAAGCACTGTTCGTAAGGCATTCCTTTCTGCGCTGCTGTCATCAGTCATGACGATTTTTGGTTGAAAAGCCTTCTGGCATGTATCCTCTAAATTTTTTTTTGCAGATTGGAAACAATGTGTATAATTTTCTTGAGATTGACTTGTGTGCAAAATTACAACAATATGTAAAGCACCAATTTTTGTTGCAGCAAATATAAATGTAACACAGGCGTTTGTTTGATCACAGGATCCACTTGTATCAATAAACACCATTTCATCAGCTAAACCAGCCATAAACACTCTTTGCGTAATAGGTGTTATTATAACACACACAGTTGGTTCTTCTTCGATAAATAACCCTACGTTTATTTTGGACAACTCAATCTTCTTTCGTTTTAATACTTCAATCATATCACCGATGTCTCGCGTCCCGTAGGTTCGAAGGCGCCATTGTTCATACAGATGAGTAACTTGGCGGTCGCATGGATTTTTTTGCGCATTAGCTAAAGTTATGTAAGCATTTTTTTCACATTCCTCAATGATAGCTATTTCGTGATACAATTTTGCTGCTGCAGCTGTCATCCCACCTTCAAAATACGATTCAAATTGCTTTATCGTGTCTTCGGAACAACGCAGTAGGCTTAATGCTTGGGCGACTTGACTCGGTGGGAATGATAATAGTTTATATCTATTAGAACATTCAATCCCCGTTTCATTAGTGGTGAGTTTTTTAGCGTACTCTTAGTAACTTTAAGAAATTTTATCCCAATGCTTGCTTTACAATTATAGTTTCTCGTCACACCTTTCTTTTTATCTTTGGTTTTGTTCCTTTCCGAAAGATGACAAAATAAATACTTTTCTGAAATCATATCGTATCTGCTGCGAATATCGTCTCAACATAATCCAATTTGTTTGAGTTGACACCGAAAATTTTTCAATAAAATAACCACACTTTTTGTCGTAATCACCTTCACAAGGTATTATAGAGCATCGAATTTTACATTGGTAATTGCCATCGTCTCCATCATAGTTTACCACTTCAAAGTTATTGTCCACAATACCACTAAGTATGTTCTTTATTAATTCCATTTTAACAAAAAACACATAAGCATAACCTCAAAATGTTCTAATGGTATAAAAACAGTTTCCTTTGTATTTATCACGAACACAAGATAAAATGTTAATTGTCCACAATATTAGCAAAATATCTTTTAATAGTTCCTTATTGTAGTATTTAATTATATTTATGAAAACGGCGTCACTGCGATTAAACAAACGAACACTACTGGCCGGCGAAGTAGCAAGAGGCGAGCGGAGTGAAGTTTACGCGCAAACTTCACGTCATGGCGTTCCATTCATCGCCTTGAACACGTGTTCAGAAGAACAGTTTGCGTTGCAAACCCGTGCGCGGTTGAAGGACTCGTGCCTGGAATTGAACACTAGTTTGGAAAGGGAATTCGCGCAACAAACCCGTGCGTGTTTCAAGGCAGTACTGCCTCCTATTGCACACGGAAAAGGAAATACGCCGTCAGGCGATAGGTGAGGACGCCGTGACGCCTCTCTAGCCACTCCTCAAAGAGGGGTCTTATCGCCACTATCGTGGTGTGCCCTGCGCTGGGTTGCGAAAGTCGCTACTTCTATGCCACCATGAGGTCGCGCTGGAGGTCCGCCCGCTCCGCCGCTACTTGCCGCGGAAGCGGAGTTTCCCCCCCCCCGGCGTAGTGCCTCTGCGCGCCACTCATACAGGAGCATATAGTCGAAGTCTGATTCGAGGAATTCAATGTCACCAAAGGAATCGTCACTGTCACCATCACTGTCACTGCCATCGCTTACGTTAATAATAAACGGTTCTATAAACTCTTCTCTAGTATTCTGTCTTTTTTTTTACTCATTTTCAACACTAACAACATGGTTTGTACATTTTTTCCACGAAATAGTAGAAAATGATTCTGTAATTAGTTTTTCCATTTCTTTAGCTGGTACTCCTATATTTTTGCTGGCGATCCTGCGTTTAGATAAAGTCCATATCATCTCAATCGGGTTCAGATCACAATGATATGGAGGTAGTTTTAAAACTTCATGCCCATGTTGTTTAAGAAGCTCTTCTGCTTCATTCTGGGACACCCCAGAATCCCTGGTAAATGAGAACAAACCCACACGGGTTTGTTCTCATTTGACAGGCAAAGGAGCTCAGCCTTTGAGTAACAGTCTTCATATGGAATTCTATTAATTGCCAACCAGTTTTGAATTTCAATTTTTCGGTTTTGAATCGAGGGTTGTCTGTTGATTTGTGTTCTCTCCACCCCTTCATTAGCCGGGTCCACACCGGACGATCCATCGATCCCGCGATCCGCGATCCAGGATCGCGGAGCGTGGATCGTGGATCGTGTTAGGCCGATCCACTCTTGGAAACTTGCGATCCCAAATATGCGCTCCAAGCGATCCTAAGGCGATCCGTGATTCAGCCAGTCTAACTCTTGTACGATATGGAGTCACACGTACAACGGCGGCGTCTTGCCGTTGCAGCAGTAACTTTTATTTTGCTTAAATGCTTGCGCAAAAAATCACAAAAAAGAAAACGACGGTTTTGGGTGAAACAAATTTACAAAAATCGCTTGGAATCTGGGACTCAGCTGTACGCAGAGTTAGTGTCAGATAAAGTTGAACACAATTTTGCAAGAATGAATGCTAATCAATTTGAGATATTGTGTTCATTATTAAATAACAAGCTAAGAAAGAATGATACAAATTATAGAGATGCCATTACTGTGAAGGAAAGATTATTACTAACATTGAGATTTTTAGCAACTGGAGATTCGTACGTCAGTTTGCAGTATCTGTTCCGCATTTCCAAACAGTCTATATCGATAATTATTCCTGAAGTTTGTGAAGCCATCATTGACCTGTTAAATGATTATGTAAAGGTAAGTAAAACCATACTTTATTACTCAATAAAAAAGTAGTGTATTACAATCATAATTTAAAGAAGTAACATGTTTACAATTATTAATTATTTTTTGAAAACATGATATAGGTAGGTACTTATTTAATTCGGTGGTGACTGTGGAAGTGAATAATCCTGAGGTTTCAGAAACTGGGACTGCGATGAATTGGAGGCTAGATGAGCAGACGGTGATGTCTGTGGAATTGGAGCTGGATAATTTTGAGGTTGTAGAGACTGGGACTGTGATGAAGTGGATGCTATTGGTGTGCCAGGATATGAATTAGTGTAATATCCATAATTGCTATCCCCATATCTTCCTGTGTCAGCTTGAAAAATAACTTGGCATATAGCATTTTTGACATTAACTAATGTTACTGCATCATATTTCCGCAATTCAGTAGATATATACTGCCCGAAAGCAATGTAAGAATCAGTTTCCGGTTGTGGTGGCTGAGCACATTGTTGCAGAAGTTGGAAAGCCTCTGAAAGAGTTTCATCTGATATGTCATCTGCATTATTAGAAGTAGTTTTCTTTCTTTTTTTTGTTGTTTGGACACTGGATTGTGCATTCTGATCATTCTGCTCTCTACTCTGATCTGTGTGGTGGTTGGCTCTCTCCGGTTGTGTGTCACTAGTAATGTTACTGTTCTCGTTTTCGCTCACTGTAGTATTAACTTCAAGTTCCCCTTCAGTCGTATCAGATTCTACCTGTAACAACAATTATTATTACTATTTACTGCTTATTCTTATTTTCAGCTTTATATTATAATTAAGATCTCCTTTATTTTCAGGTGCCGTCAACTAAAGAAGAATGGCGTACAGTTTCTCAGCAATTCGAGAATAAGTGGAATTTCCCACACGTGATAGGAGCGATGGACGGCAAACACGTCGCTATACAATCGCCTTTTAATAGTGGCAACGACTTTGATAATTACAAATTATTTCCTAGTATTGTTCTTTTTGCATTAGTAGATGCAATTTATAGGTTCCTGTATGTGAATGTTGGGACTAAAGGCAGAATATCAGATGGAGGCGTGTTCAAAAGCACAAATTTATATAAAAAACTTGAAAAAAAAGAGCTAAATATTCCTCCACCGGAGATATTGCAAGTTCCCTATAAAATTGAGGTACCCTATTATATACTAGGTGATAAAGCTTTTCAGCTTAATGATTATACTATGAAACCATACGATGGTACACGGGAAAGGGGTTCTTGTGAAAGAATTTTCAACTACCGACTGTCAAGAGCACGTAGAGTAGTTGAAAACGCGTTTGGAGTACTTAGTTCTGTCTACAGAGTCCTGCGTAAACCTATGCTTTTGGAACCAGAAACTGCGACTAAAGTCGTGCTGGCAACGGTTCATCTATATAACTACTTACGCAGTAATCCTAACTTTATATCGCCAGGAACGTTTGATACAGTACAGGAGAATGGAGATGTAATACCTGGAAGCTGGCGAAATGAACCGCCATCACAATCGCTACAACCGATGGCCGTCGTACCAAGAAGAGCAACAGAAAATGCCACTACAATACGGTCCCACTTAGCAAGACACTTTGTTACAAACCATACAATAGTTTGGCAAAATGAATATCAGTAAACTAATAGCTCACATGTTCCAATGTATCGCGTGTGGTTCCGGGTTCATTTTTATCCGCCATAAAGTCGAAGTCATCATACGCAAACCACTTTGATTTATATGTATCTTGAGCACCTGAAATAAACAAGTTACTCATTAAAATAACCACGTGCCACGTTACTCATTAAAATAACCACTTACTAATAAAGGACATAGTAAATTGTTATTATTAATTTTATCCTATTATATAAACATGTTATAAGACTAAACAATATAATTAATTAAATCTAAATAAAACACAAATACGAAACAAAGAAATCTAAAAAAAATACCCGTTATTTTACTAATAACCCACAACAGACCTTAAGAAGATGGATCTGAAACAAACAATATTTCCATTATTACAATAGAATAAAACTAAAAGACCTTAAATATGTGGATAGAACTTGGAAGGATTAAATAAATAAATTACAAAACTGATGAGAAAACCACTGCACATTGCAATAATTACTGTGTCCAAAGTTACCGATAGTTAAAAAAAAAAAAAACAATATGACGCTTACTCAGAGATAAGTAGTTGCGCATTGTCTCTGCCATGCTGGATATACTTTGTGCCATGCTGGACATACTCTCTGCCATGCTGGTTAAAGCAGCAGAAGTATTTAATTGCCCTGTGGCCGTTATTTCTTCTGTTCTCGCCCGCATCTCTTCAATGCGGGCTATGGTTGCCCTGGCCTCATCAAGAGCTGCCATGTTACCTACAATAATATAATAATTAAAGATATTAAGTATAAAAATCTGAATTTGTAAGTTACAGTAACATAAATTGGATTCCAATTGGCAGTTTTCTGTTAAAATAAATGATACTTACTCTGATGAACACTACGGGGGCGGGCAGCACCTCTGCGCGGGCGAGCTTGCCGCGGCTGTCGGTTTCTAGATCTTCCTGAAAATTTAAACAAAACGTAAAAATCTATAATATTTATAAAAACAACATATTAAATATAGTGTTATTGTTTCGTTTTGGTCTGAGTGGATGTGAGAGTGTTGCACGCCATAGTACCTGCACTGCACGTTGGTTATTTATTAGTGACACAAGGGTCTTCAAGTGGAAGGACCCATATGAACGCTTTTTGTGCATTGGAGTTTTTTCTATGTCAAACAGCTATGATCTGTGAGTAGGTAATAAATTTAACTTTGAGTTAAGATTTTTTAAATGTTTATTTCTATTTTAGGAAATAAAAAGTGATTGTAGCAAAAATTGAGCAAATCTTGAGCACTTCTGCCAGCAGTCCTATTTATGTTTTCAACAGCCGATGAGCACGTAAGCAGGGGGAAATTATCAAGTGGTATACAATTTCCCGAGAGAGAAGAACGCAGTTCTAAGTGTCCTAACACTTTTCTATAAATTCCTTGGAATTGACGGACATTTGGGTTATTATTATATCCGCCCTGCCGACGAATTATACCGAAAAATAGTTCAAGATGATCTTGGCTAAGCCTATACATTGAAATATATTTTAGCGAGCCAGCTTCAACTAACGTTGAGTATAAGTATTTTAGGCTTTCCATACATATTAAAAATCCAATAAAACCAGTTTTACACGCAGATTGAATAATGTTTTTTTTTGTAATGTTCATTGTAACTCTACGTCTTATTATTCTTCTATTTTTGTTTAGAAATTTTAATGAACAAATATAATCTTTCATTTCATTCAAAAATTCAAAAATCTCTTCTTTATTTTCTGAACATAGTGGTTTCTTAAAACCAAACCGTTCACGTTTCCGTGAATTCATTATATCGAAAAGATGGTTAAATTTTTCAATAAATTGAGCTGTAGCTTCAGTGTTTAGAAACCGTGTTGAAGAAAGCAATTGTTCACATAGTCTTAATGCGTCTGCTACACTACGACTGAGGAGCTGGGTAGCGAGCTTTACTTTCATAGTTTGATTACGGAAGTCGATATGTTTGGGTGTTAATTTATTTGCAAAAGTAAGCGTTTCACTGCTTTGTAGTTTTAATAAATTAACAAGAAATTCCCACTTTACTTCCCGATTCTCATTGTCAAAAAACATTCTTTTGGACTCGGAATGTGTTTCTAACAAGTTTCACCATGTGACATGGATCTAAAAATACAGCAACATTCATGTCACATGATGGGTGTTTGAAGGTTGTTTTTAAATTTTCGACATTATTCAGATTACAACCTAATAGATTAGCAGCATTAACATTAGACGGACAGCCGTCAAACGTTAATGCAACTACATGAACGCCTACCTCCCAGCATTTGGATAAACAAATTTTTATTAAGTTTGACTTAGTCTCAGCTGTGAGTCCGTCAACAAAAAAATATCCGACAGGAAGCTTCCAATTTTCGTCTAGACACACAAGCATCATCACAAATGCTTGTGAAGCTACCCTGTCGATATCTAAGCCTCCAGTTCCATAATTTACCAAACCTAAAGTTTTCCTACCATTCCAAACGGTTTGTTGTCGAATAGCCATTTCGTCTACGACTAATGTGCAATAAATATGTTTCTGGGTACTGGATTTTTTATTTTTAAGAACCTCAAACGCTTCAGCTGTAAATCCTGGCTCTGCATTTAAGTTCTCATACCATTTCCCTAGAGTTCGAGGGTGAGGCAATGCGTTTTCAAAAACATTTCTCACGTATTTGTATCCCGCCGGAGAGTAAAAGTTTAGAGTCAGGGCAAACTTTCTTAAAGGTGGGCTGAATTTCATCCTTATATTTTTTCTGCGCTTCTTTTGCTTACTAATTCTTGCAAACAAATCAGCTGCTTCCGCTTTTACACACAATTCTTGAAATTGGTCTTCAGGAACATTAAGGTCTTTCTTCAGTTTAATCATTGTCTCCTTTAGTGATTTACATCGTTCCTCGAGTCTTTTGTTTTTTCTCTTCAAATTTTTATTTTCTTTCATAAGTTTCTTTTTATCAAATGATATTTTTCTAACTTTTGATTTTAAAAATGCTTTACGAGGCGTATCGAAAATTGACTCCATGTCAGAAACATTTATGTTTTGCAGCGAGTTTGGCGAGTCGGATTTTAAGTTATTATGATCATAGCTCATAGCCTCCTAAAACAAAAACATTAATTTGAATGCATCCTTAGTACGTTATATACAAATATTTTATGGTGGTCTTGTCAAAAACAATTTTTTATGTTAACTTAACAAAATAAACTCACAGTACCTGAAAATATGGTACAGCTCCTGCTGATATCCTTCTTAACCCTTTGCTGGTTGTATATACATCTTCTAATTTGAAATGTGCTGAGCACAATCGACTATGTACAGTAGGTGTCCAATCAGGTTCCTGTCTTTGTTTTCGGACAACAACAAGCCACTTTTGTTTCCTTAATTCGTCCTTAGGAAACCTGAATAATAAAGAGTATTAAGTACAACCATTATGTATTTAAGTATAAATAATAATTATGATAACATGATGATAACAAGCCTTGAAATCATAACCGTTTGCTTTGCCATAGTCGAGTAATAACTATAAAATATAGTGATTCTGCACTAAAAACTATAATCTTTCGTTGGGTAAAAAAAATAGATTGCGTTAAAAAAAATAAGTATTGAGTAAAATACAATTATAAGCAAATATTAATTAAATCGACGTGCATTTAAATAACCACTTTCACACAAAAATATAAAATAATAATAGAATAACAAAAACATAATAAAATAATCATGTTTTAAGAAATTTGTGTTGCTAACCTTACAGAACTCGCACATGGCGTGCGGATCGTGTCTCTCCCGCTTGCTTGTATTATCTATCTCGCTCTCACAAACATGGCGAAGCAAACTTTAAAATATTATTGTATTTGCTAGCTAAATAACGTTTTTGACTGTACTTACGAGTGGTAAGTGATCCCATGTGTCTTATTGTTCTTCCTTGTATTATTAAAACACTGTTTAGCTACACAAGAAGTCATTTTGATGCGGATTTGTTAAAAAGATCTGAAATTATTGAGTTGTGTGATTGTCGGCCGTTCCGTGCGTCTAAGACTACTTGACGTGTGCGACTGAGTGCCAACTACGGGCAATCACTTAGTTGGTCAGGACCACGCGCTGTGACAAGTCCCGTATCTTCCTCCTTTTAATACATCAATGTGTGTAAGCAAAAAACAAAACGTGTAATAAATGTGGTAAATTTTTAGAATTTAACTGTCATAATCAACAATAATATCTAGTCACCTCAATCTGAATCTCTGGATCTTGACGGACTCCAGTATCAGTACATCTCTACCTAAAAGGGCAGCCACTCTTTCCTCTAGAGGAGTTAGTACAGGCGCCCTGCTCGGTCCACCCCCTGTAGCCCTAAAACCTAAATTTATTTCTGTGACTTTGGCCCGCACTCGACATTTGTAGTCATTCCAAAACTGAAAGAGATAGAAAATTGTTGTTGTTGTCTTAGAATAGAATAGAATATTTATTTATTTGCTTAGAATGTAGCTTTATAACAATAAGATGGATGAATGGTTTACAGGATCCTTGTACCTTCTGCCATATTGACATGCAAACATTAATTGGGTATACTTATTTTAGAAAATACATGGATATTCCTTATTAATAATTGTTGAAGTGTTATGACTAACTTTAACAACAACAAAATAAAAAATCAAAACTTTCATAAAAATAAGACATACCTATTTAAAAAGTTAAAAATCTTTATCAGTTAAGAAGTTGGTTACGGAGTAATAGCACTTTTCTAATAGCAGTGAGATAAGTTTCTTTTTAAATATTTGTGAAGGTTGCTCTTTAATAAAGTTTGGGATTTTGTTATATATTACTGGTGCCATATCAAAAATACTTTTTTTTTAATAAAGCAGTTCTATAACCACCTGTGTACTATAAGTTTTGGTACTGTGATCACAAAGTAATAGTTCAATGCCGAGTTTCATTTAAGTTGTGAATAAATGTGGATTGGATTTAACAAATAACAATATATTGTCTTGTCACATTACTTTTCCTAATGATTAGATTATAAATTAATATCAACTTGAAAACATACCTTCGACCAATCCTTAGGTGTCCTTGTTACGCCTTCTGCATTTAAAATTTCAGCGCACTGTTGCCATAAGCGGGCTGACATGGCTCGTCCTTCTTTAGAACGCACTTGTCCAATGGCAAAATTTTTGTGTCCTTCCATAAAAACCACCAGAAGTTCGATCTGTCTCAGTGACGTAGTTTTTCGT
Organism: Amphipoea lucens; assembly: GCA_947508005.1. Taxonomy (NCBI): domain Eukaryota; kingdom Metazoa; phylum Arthropoda; class Insecta; order Lepidoptera; family Noctuidae; genus Amphipoea; species Amphipoea lucens. The sequence continues at coordinate 12,001,916 of OX382375.1, forward strand.
CCTTCCATTATGCCTGAAAATATTAACGTATTAATAGACGAACGGTTGCAGCGAAACTAAATCTTTAGCCAGAAAATGGAACGCACCAATCTGCAAGTTGTCACATAATTTAAGTTTTTTATTATATTGGGTTGGTAAGAAAATACTGAAACACTTTCAGGTGCTCTTGAATTTATTAATTATTTATTTAATGTTACATGTTTAATAAACAATATAATCACCCTCCGACCCTCCGTATCTACTACCTTTGCCCATCTTTGTGGTAGTGACTCAATAGCTTTTGCCCAGAAGTGTGGAGACTGAGATTGAAAGAATTTCTCTATGTCACTTTTTAGATTGTCATATGATTTGAATTTTTTTCTACGTAAATACTGTTTCAATGACCGCAATAAATGGTAGTCAGACCACAGTAAATATACAGTAAAACATCTTCATACAAACGTGCCGCTCTCGGTTTGAATGTGTGCGTGCGCGCCGCGCGCCATGTCGGCACGCGATTTCACGCACACGCTAGCATAATATATGAGGGAATAAGGTGGTGGCAGTGCGGGCTGTGCAGCGCGACTGTGAGCACGCGCGTACGCTTCATGACCGCTTGCGTTCGTCAACTCTCGCCGGCGTTATCATAGCTATGCTTACAAAAATGCGTTTTGCGGAAATGACAATCAAATAGAATTTTTTAATAAAATGTTAATACTTTTTCAAACATTAAAGTTATATAATCCAAAAAACGGTAGCGACGTTACGAAAACAGTCAAGTTTATTGATGGTTTTCAAATTACTATCAAATCTATATTACAGTTGTTTGATGATCTTAAACAAGAAGGGTTTGAATATTTATTGACAAGACGCCTTAATCAAGATGTTATTGAAAATTTTTTTGGAAAAATTCGGTCAAAAAACGGGATGACTACAGAGCCAACCAGTAGGCAATTCATATCTGCATATAGAAAGATTTATTTTACAAATATTACAAAGCCTCCAATAGATGGTAATTGTTCTGAAGATATCACAGAATTTTTGATTAGTTTGAAAAATCACAAACATTTCGAACCAAGTGCCTCAGTAATCGACAAACATCTGACCAGTAGCAATCAAACACAAGGAAATGAAAATATTTTGTCGGAAATCTTACGTTCTGACTATGTACCAATACAACATGAGCTACCGGAAAAAAATGCATTTTTTTATGTTTGTGGCGCTTTGCTAAAAAAATGTGTTGATGACCACAAGAACTGCGATTTTTTAAATAATTACGTCGACGTTAATCAACGAGCGTGTAATTTAAGTGTAGAATCTGGATACACCCATTACAGGAATTACGGCAAAGATCGAACTTAACTCATGATCCCACCTGATGATTTTGTCGATAATGTAGAAAGGATGGAGCAGGTGTTTCGCAAAGCGTTCGAAAAGGACCACATCAACATTAAAATTGGCCGGTCAATTTACGATCAACTGAATGATATAGAATTTAAGATGCCCTGTCCATGCTTTCCCAAAAGCTTTTTACAAAAACTTTACATAAGAATGAGAATTTACTTTACATTAACAAATAATAATAAAGCGCTCCGGACGTGCAGAAACAGGAGAAAAATTTTCTCGGTATCAAATTTGTAACTTAGTGTTGTGCGTGTTATTAGGGTCCAGAAATGATATGCTTTGGTTTATACTGAATACTATGGAAGTTTAATAAATGTTCACAATTACACGGTTATATTATATTATTATTACAGTAAATAGGACGTGGCTGGGCGGAGGTAAGTAAGCGACTGGCGAGCCTGGCTCTGACGTTTCTTTACGATATCAAAAATGCGAATCAGCAAATCGCCTCGCTAGTGTCGCTACATCACACCCCCCCTTTCTCCAAAAATTTTATTAACTTAAATACAAATTTTTCATATACACTGGTTTTTACTTGTACGACATCACTTACACAATTCAATATGTCGCGTAATATTCCTTACACGCTATCTTAATCTTTAAATACGCAAAATCCTGATACATTTGCGGTCTCCAGTTGTCTGGGCCGTCTTTATAAGATATATATAAACATCAAAATATTTAAGGGTAGCTGTCATAACGTCCGCTCTGCAATATTTAATAAACACCACTAGGGGCCGGCAGCTTCCGTTATGACAGCGCCAGTCTAATAAATACGAATAATCACAATAGGTAGCCACATAAGCTTTACCTTGAAACGATACCAGCACTGATGCAACCGTAAATAGTTTACAATAACAAATACATTGTTCGCTTGTTACGTCACCGAACACTTACTGAATAACACACAAAATAACCTAGATGATTCTTGCACAATTCACTTTTCGCACACTATTTACGCGTAACCTGCAACGGTTGCCGGATTACCCGTGTTTCCGGGCATTGCCGCTGCCCCAGTCAGTGACGTCACCTCCTGTCTCAGCCATCCTCTCAGTTGGCCCATGCAGCCCCTTTTTATAGCGTAACATAGCATAATTCCCAATGTTACCGCGATAATGATTAGTATTATTCCAAAATAATTCAGTTTGTGTTCTAATTGTTGTCCAGCTGCTACCTGGGCTTGGGCTATTGATATATATTCCTTATGTTGTGATTGACACATGTCTATAATTCTGTATGCTCTTTGCTTGTATGGACTACTGTATTTAGTGAATTGTACAAGGTGTTCTTACAGTTGCGATATAGATACTTAAACTAATTTTGCTAGTTGAGCAAAAATCGCACGGGCTTCTTGACCACTCGGCCCGAGCGCGTGGTCATAGCCATAGGCGGTAGCGAGTTTTGCTCAACCTGCTGTTTCGGTAATACCTCACTGTTGCTATTATTTCCTAAACTTTCTGGTATCGTATCTTCGTTAATAATATACGCTGGTTTTAATCTGTCGATGGACACGGTTGATTGACGATCGCCTATTTGTATGTCAAATGTCTTTTCGTTTCTGCTAATAACTTGGTGTGGGCCACTATACGGCGGTGTCAATGGCTTTCTTACCATGTCGTTCCTAATAAATACATGTGTACAGGTGCTCAAATCCTTATGAACGAATATTTTTCGCGAACCGCTATCCGCTCGTGACTGTGGCCGCATGTTGTTTATAATATTCCTAAGCTTGCTTACAAATGTCGGTAAAAGTCCAATTTGCGTTTTTTCTGCCTCGTGATAAAAGTCGCCAGGTAAACGCAACGTGTGTCCTAAAACCAATTCTGCTGAACTTACATTTTGATCGCTTTTGCAGACTGCACGAAGTCCCAACAATACCGTAGGTAATTCGTCAACCCATGATCTATTTTCTAATAGCCTAGCCTTTATTGCTGCCTTAAGTGAGCGATGCATTCTTTCTACCATACCATTCCCCTGTGGGTGGTATGCTGTCGTACGTATTTTCTTTATACCTAACATATTCATCAAACTGCTGAAAATCTCGCTCTCGAACTGTCTACCTTGATCGCTGGTTAAAGTTTTTGGACACCCAAATCTACATATCCATCCTTCATAGACCGCCTTAGCTACCGTGTCAGCAGTAATGTCTGAGACTGGAAATGCCTCCGGCCACCGTGTAAATCTGTCTATGATGGTGACGCAGTATCGATAACCTTCTTGTGTAGTCGGTAGTGGCCCTACTATGTCAACGTGTATGTGTTCGAATCGTTCTGTTATCGGAAATGTACCTAATTTTGAAACTGTGTGTCTGTGTACCTTTGCTTTCTGACATTGAATACACGCTCTCGCCCATGTGGCGATGTCCTTATTCATGTCCGGCCAAAAATAACGTGTTGTGATCATCCTTCGCGTGGCCCTAACACCTGGATGGCTTATGTTATGGATTTTGTCGAAAACTGTTTTTCTAAACTGTAATGGGATGTATGGCCTTACTTGGTTTTTTATTATATTACAATAGATTTTTCTTTTACATAATGGTGATTGAATCTGTTCTAGAACAATGTTGCCTCGCGAATTTGCTAACATGTGCGACATTTGAGGGTCTGTTTCCTGTGCTCGCGCGATTTCGTCGTAATCGATGTTTGTGTTACAAACTATGGACTCTACCCGTGATAGCGCGTCAGCAACCGCATTCTTGGCGCCGGTGACGTATTGTATGTCGCTCGTGAATTCGCTGATGTACAATAACTGCCGTGTGCGCATGGATGTTTCTCGATCCGTACCTATTTTAGTAAACGCGTATGTTAAAGGCCTATGATCGGTATAGATGGTTAATTCCCGACCTTCTACCATGTTCCTGAAATGAACAATTGCCAAATAAACTGCTGTTAGCTCGCGATCGTATGTGCTGTATTTTTGTTGTGCCGCTGATAGCCGTTTTGAAAAATATCCTAGCGGTTTCCACTTTCCGTTTGTTTCTTGTTGTAACACCGCGCCCACGCAAGTGTTCGATGCATCACACATTAATGCTAATTTGCCTGATTCGCCCGGGTATGCTAGTGTAATGGCGCTTTTTAGGCTTGCCTTACACTGCTCAAACGCAGCCAATGCTGTATCGGTCCACTCTATTTTCGACTTGTCCTTCTTTTTGGCTCCGTGCAAATATTTATTTAACTCCGCCTGGCTTTCGGCCGCCCCTTTTAAATGTGACCTATAAAAATTTACCATACCCAGAAACCGTCGCAATTGTTCGATCGTTTCCGGCCGCGGATAATTTTGTATAGCCTCAACCTTATTCTGTAGTGGCTTAATTCCGTCCCTATTTACGCTGTAGCCTAAAAATTCTATTTCGGTTTTTCCTAAATCACATTTCGCTAAATTGATTGTTATTCCGTACTGCTCGAACCTACTGAAAATTAGTTTTAAGTGTTTTTTGAAAAGTCGTTCGTTGGTGCTAGCTATGACAAGGTCATCGATATAATTGAATAAATATGAGCTTTCTTGGCCGTCCTTGAGATATTCTATGTTTTGCAACACTGTGTTATTCATAAATCTTTGGAACGTTTGCGCTGCGTTTCGCAAACCAAACGTCATTCGCGGAAATTCGAATAGCCCGAACGGAGTAATGATTGCCGTCTTTTCGATATCTTGCGGTGCTACACTAATATTATGGTAGGCCCTGTTTATGTCTATTTTCCCGAAAATTGTCTTACCTGCTAAACCATATGTGAAATCCTGCAGTCTTGGTATGGGGTACCTGTCTGGCTTCGTGATCGCGTTGAGTGCACGATAGTCACCACAGGGTCTGATCTGTCCGTCCTTCTTTGGCACGACGTGTAGAGCGCTCGCCCAAGGACTGCTGGATGGTCTGCAAATACCTAACTCTTGCATTAACTTAAACTCCTCCTGTACTAATTTATATCTATGCGGTGGTAATGGCCTAGCGCGCGTGAAAACTGGTGGGCCTGTTGTCTCTATATGGTGGTAAACATTGTGACTAGATGGCTCTGTGTAAGATACTGGTTTTGTTATGCCCGGGAATTCTTTTAGTATTTCTCGGTATGGGTTATCTAACTGTATGCTTGAAACCGACGGTTCCGTATACTTTACGACGGATGCTTCCCTACTTATTTTAGTACAACCGTCAATCAACCGCTTTTTATGTAAATCTACTATAAGTTGGTGCGCCTCTAGGAAATCTGCCCCTAATATAGGTTGTTTTACATCACAAATAATGAATGTCCATTTAAAACTCCTTCTTAAACCTAAGTTAAGCTCTATGTTAGTTACCCCATAAGTTTTTATTTCAGTGTTATTCGCCGCGAACAGCTTATACGAACACTCACGTTTAACCTTGGTGGCTCTCACTCTTCCCACTGGTATCACTGATACGTTAGCTCCTGTGTCCACTAGATATACAATACCGCTTCTTAAATCTCGCACGCAGAGCCGGTGGTTTCCCGCGGTACAATCTCCCACCGATGATGACTGCACCGCCTCTAGTTTCCCGCGCCCTGCTGCTTCCTGGACCAATTGCACGGTGACTCGCACGTTCGCGCGTTTTCCCGGTAACGAAAATGGTGTCTGCATAGCCAATCCGAGGAACTAGGTGTGCGTCGCGGCCTCGACTGACTTCTGGGCCTGTAGCCCCTCGGCTGCCAACGCCGCCCCCTCTGATCTTGTAATGAATTTCCGTCTCGTTTCCTTATGCCATCTATTTCTCCGCGTAACTCCTTCATTTCCACCGTTAATGCGCTGAGCTGCTTCACCAACTCCGTTTTCGTGTCGCCTGTCACCTCCGATGTGCTCGGTGATATTGACGCAACCTCACCGGTACCTATGTTCTCCATGACTCTGTCTGCCGTTGCTGCAAGGTCCTCAAGCTTCGTGTCTCTGGTCACTGCCAGGACCGCCCGCACGCCCGGGGGTAATCGGTTCAGCCACAACCTTTTTAGTGGCTCGTCTGTCACGTTGCAATTCTTAGCTAGGGCCGCCATCGCTCTACATAGCTGCGATGGTTTCTGTGTTCCCAGGTCCGTCTCTCCCATTAGCCTCTGGAATTGCTTGTCCGCACTCTCTTCATAAATCGCCAATAAACGTTTTTTCAATGCTGCGTACTTGCCTGACTCTGCCGGGGCTTCGATTATATCGGTAACTTGCCGCACTGTGTCTTGGGTCAACCTGGCGATTGCTATGTCGAACAACTGCGCGTCTCCCAGCTTTTGTGGTGCCAATATAGCCTCGAACTGACAGAACCATGATTTGGGCAAATCTGTCCAAAAATCTGGTATCCTTGTCTGCACCGATACCGCTGCCACTCCGGGTGTCGTTGAAGTCATCGTGACCAAGTTAGAGTCTATTCACCGTTACTTGCACACACGCAGTTTCTTAACACGCCCTTGCCACGCCGTCACTGAGTCGCTTACGTCGCAAAAAACAAAACACTAAACTATTTCCTCAAACGTTCGGGGTCACCACTTGTTGTGCGTGTTATTAGGGTCCAGAAATGATATGCTTTGGTTTATACTGAATACTATGGAAGTTTAATAAATGTTCACAATTACACGGTTATATTATATTATTATTACAGTAAATAGGACGTGGCTGGGCGGAGGTAAGTAAGCGACTGGCGAGCCTGGCTCTGACGTTTCTTTACGATATCAAAAATGCGAATCAGCAAATCGCCTCGCTAGTGTCGCTACATTAGTATTATAAATGTTATGTGAATAAAGGCTTTTTATTTTTACTAAATTTATAAATTGGTAAAATATTCAATCATAATATGCTTTTTATTTCATAAATTTAGATCAAGTGCTGCTTGTTCGAAAATATTAACTAAAAGTAAAAGTGACAACCCTGGGGATCAACGCAAGAGTAGGCTAATAACTCGGTGGGCGGCCTTAGATAACTTACTGTATATTATATTTACTGTGGTCAGACGGAGCAAGGTCAGGAGAGCACGGAGGAAGCGGCACTGTTTCCCAGCCAAGTTCCTTTAATTGATGACGAGCAACGGAAGCGACGTGCGGTCGCGCATTATCGTGGAGAAGGTGACCCTCGACTCGTCTTCGGCGTTTTTCCCGGATCGCAGCAGTGAGCTGGCGTAGCTGAGAGGCGTAAACATCCCCGGTGATAGTGTCATTGTTATGCAACATGTCCCACCAAAGGATTCCACGAGAATCAAAAAAGCAACACAGTAGAGACTTCCGACAATAGGGATTGCGTTATGGCTGGACTGGCGGTTCTTGTCCACGGGGAAGCCAGAAGCCGCGTCGCGTATCGTTTTCATAAAGAACGTAGCTTTCATCTCCCGTCACTAAAGTTGTTAAAAACTCTTTACGTTGTGAACGAAGTAGAAGAGATTGGCATATCGCAACTCGGACTTCTCTTGTAGCAATAGTCAATACGTGGGGGATCCACCGCGACAGAACTTTTCTGTAGTTGAGTGCGTGAAGACGGTTCTCAATCGTAACGTGAGAGCAGCCGATTTCTTTGGCCAATTCACGAGTGGTTACATTTGGGTTTATCTGCAATTTCTCTAGTAGTACGAAGCGGATGGCCGACCGGTGTGCTCCTTGTCCTCACAACTTGTATCTCCAGAGGCAAAGCGCTTAAACCAACGACTCACGGTTACATGACTAGTAGTCCCCAGGCCCAATGCATGGTTAATGTTATCCGCTGCTTCACGCGTCGAATGACTTTGTTTAAACTCGTAGAAGTAGAGTGCTCGAAGATACTTGTTGTCCATCTCGAATAATATTGCGCAACAATTTCGCGTGCCGCACTTATTTACTCTTCTGCGTATTCCTTCGAGAGTATTCTACATAGTGCTAGAAGTACTTACCTACTGTAGAAAAAAAAATATTATAAACGGAATAGATAAATAATTAAAAAAGTGTTTCATTATTTTCTTACCAACCCAATACTTAGCCCATAAATACTTAGCTATTTCAAGTGTGATTTGGGTCGTGTGACTGAAACCCTCAAGTGGGTCGTAAATATTTCCATTGATATAATACAAAACAAAAATAACGGTGTATGATGCGATTTCTGTCTTGATAAATAAAAAAGTAATAATATAATGAAATAAATACTCACAGTAAATAAATCATTTTGATGAACTTGCAACAAAAGTTTTTGCTTCCCGCTGCACTGTTGTTTACATTGGATTATCTTTGACTTTGACATAACAAAAACGTTTCGTTTCATATCTTCGGCTTGCAAGAGAATTAAAACTAAACGTTTTTCTAAATTTTGTATTATTTAACCAGCTAAATTTCCATTATTGCATCAATAAAATATAAAGTAATAAAGTTTGAATAATTTGTTTTATTAAAAAATACTTTTGAGGCACCTCTATCCATTTAGTAACATTAATATTTTATACTGTGGTATCATTAAAACATACTAATCGTCATGCTGGTATCACAAGATAACGTTCCTAGCACGTTCTAGGTTCCCGCTCCTATTCAGTTGCGATTACGCTCCCGGTGAAACGTAGCAAATAGTAGAATGACTTTTTAGGTAACGACCGCTCGGTGATAGGAATTGTACCGCTGCGTTGTCGCGATAGGATAGGTAACTTTGCAAATTAGTAGAATCGGCCCCCTGATGCATGCGTCATGTTCGTGAACGGGCGCCGTCAGTAGGGACTGGTCATCTCTTTGCTGCCATGGCTTATTTTAATTTATTATTTGAATTGTTGTTTTTTCTCATCTTTTCATTATGGACGCTTTTAACGTTCTGCATCGTTCTCACATGTATAATTTTTAACATGAATGATGTAACCAAGACTTTGTAACCACATTATTTTGATTTAAAAGAGTGTCCATGGAGTTTCTTGCCCGTTCTTCTCCATAGGTACCTACGCTTTGGAATGGGCAACTAGCTTCACTTTTTCTGACTGACTGACTTCTTGACAATTCAAAAGTGCCTGTAAATGGTTTAATTGAAATAAATGCTTTGAGTTTGACTTCTTATGCTGGGATGCTGTCAAGTTAATTTTTTCCAAAATACTTCTACTGCATTTAACGTCCACACCCAACCCTCTATAGATGGCGGTTTTGAACGACATCCAATTAACTCCAATGATTGGAAAAACAATTTCATCTCCTTAAATAATTTCAGGTGTGGTGTTTTTTCAGTTAAGTTTGTTGAATACTGTTTGCCTCTTCTCCAGTCTGGAGTGTCGCTGTTAAGGCAATCAAAAACCTTATCCATGTTTGCCACAAGATTGGCTGTGACGGAAGCTTCCATCGTTAGTTCACCTGAAAGATATATTAATTTAATTTTATAACTATACAACTGAGCATTAAATGTTTGTTCTCTCCATCACAATTTTGATTAGAGATAATAGAGCTAGTTAAGATGAGATTTAATTAATCATCTTAGTTACATTTTGTATATAATAATAAATTCTTTAATTTAAAAAAATGTGCCAGCTATGTTACATACATGAACATTAATTTACAACATAAGTTAGTTTTAACACAAAGAAAAACAAAAGGCACATTTTTTAATATATTATGCAAAAAATTAAATAAAAATGACCTTAAATTACAAATTCCAATCATCAAATATGTGTGATGTGTGAAGGTGTGTTGTGAGAGGGGGTAGGTGTGTGTTTGTGGAGTGTGAAGTGTATGTAAAAAGTTGAGGTGTTTGTGTTGGACTGTGATTGAGTAGGACAGAATTTAAGGTTTTCTATTTCTTCATACTTTTTTTTTCAACCACGCTTTCAGTGCGATTTTACATTGCATTGGTATGGGCTGGCGCATACCGTACAATGCTCTTAAAAAAACCCCTGGGTTTTTTTAGCATTGTCCTGTAATGGTAAAGATATTATGTAGATTAGGGATTAGATTACCTTGATTGCAATACATTCCTGCTGCAACAGAGTGGCTCAAAACTTGAGCAGCTAATTTAACTCTCATTTTTTGTTTCGTATTTGTGGTTAAATGTTCTTGCCGCAAAGAAGGAGCAAACACAAAGTCGGATTCACATTGTCCAGCTCATAAAATTCCTTAATATGGATCCACTTAGCAATGCCTGTAAGTGAAAATAAAATACATAATTTCGATAGAATTCATAACTTTTCAAACAATCTCAAAGTTTTTATTTAACAATATTGCTATTCATACCTTCACCTGTTGAATGTTTCGTGTCATACTTCATGAACAAATTTCTAAAACATTTTAGTAGATGCGGTGGATCGAACATTGACGTAATCAAGTGATCATAAACTTCAAAGCAGGGGTCTGTGAAGTTCAGGCGGGAGGAGACGCCCGGGTGTCACCACTGCGAGGATCGCCCAGAGGACACGGTGGAGCATACGGTGGAGGTCTGCCCCGCATGGGCGGAGCACCGCCGTGCCCTCGTAGAGGCGATCGACAGCGGCGGCGACCTCTCGCGTCCGGCCCTGGTTCAAGCCATGGTCCGGGGCGAGAGGGAGTGGGAGGCGGTCACCTTCTTCTGCGAAGCAGTCATGCTAGCGAAGGAGGTGGCGGAACGGCTGAGGGAGAGAGCCTCACACCCCAGCCGCCGCGGGAGACGCTCCGGGCGTCGGGAGCCGCGTGACGACTCCCGGCCACCGTAGGCGCGGGCCTGCGGACGGAGAGTAATGGGTAGCTCACCGTCCGATCAGGACCAGGCCCGTGCCGGACGGCGCGTACGTGTTCCACGCGCGCCTCAAAGAGATGTCAGCATAAAGGAAGGGGCCTGCCAGGGCCGAAGCCTGCCGGGGGTGCGGGATTGTCCGAAAGGGTTACCGCTACCCCGGAACATAAAGGGCTAAGGAAGGAACACGGATTGGTTTTAGTCAGTAAGAGTCTGACACTCCCTTCCGCTCCACCCAGAGCGGGAGGGGTCATTTGATGATTTCCCATCCATAAAAAAAAGGGGTCTGTGAAGTGGCCCCCAATATCCCCAAAGCTCTTCTGTTAACTCCATCCATGTCACAGACAGGTGCAGATATATTTAATCCTGCATCAAAACAATTAAATAAAACCTGAAAAAGTGAAACAAGTTGTTGAATAAAATATAATAATTATTAATGTTTTTGAAAATAAAGAGTTTGCATTTTCTATTATTTTTTAAATTACCTCTTTAATGAGTACAGCAAGTCTATCTGCAGTCGCAGAAGAACCAGAAAGATAAAAAGCAATTGGTTGCTTGAGCTTCTTCCTAATGCCACAAATCATAAAAACTAAAGCATATGTTGCTACTTGTGGCGATCTTCCTTGATTGGCATGATTTTGAAAACCTTCAATTCTACGATATCATCTTGACTATGAAAACCTCTTTAATGAGTACAGCAAGTCTATCTGCAGTCGCAGAAGAACCAGAAAGATAAAAAGCAATTGGTTGCTTGAGCTTCTTCCTATTGCCACAAATCATAAAAACTAAAGCATATGTTGCTACTTGTGGCGATCTTCCTTGATTGGCATGATTTTGAAAACCTTCAATTCTACGAGTATCATCTTTATTATTATATTTAAGATTTTTTCGTATTGACATCTCATCAAACATCAAAATAAATTCATTGTCTTTGGGTGGTAAAGTTCGTAATTTTTTTTTTTTTCAAAACTTCAAAGATCTTTTTATTTATTTATACACACATAAGGGAAATTGTGTAAGCAATATTTTCAAGGTGCTTGGTGCTGGCAAGCAGAATAATCTTCTCAGCAAATTATAGCATGTAGGTGATCTTTTGAAAATCAAGGAAAAAATAAAAAAAATAAAAGGAGTTGAAAATGTAAAACCGTCTGCTTCCAACTTTTATTTAATTTAAAATGGGCTTGTTTTCAGCTTTCAGTTTTTTTTTACTTAAGTTTTTTCTTACCGCAGTCGGGTTTTTTAGTTTTTTAAATAACTTTTTTTATTTTTAGCTTTTTAGTTTACAAATACAGGGTGGGCCATAAGGGTGTTGGCGGTTTAAATATTCGATTTAAAAAAAACTACGAAACATAACACAAATATATTTGTATTGTTAAAAAGTAGAAGCATAGGAATTTTTAAGACTTAAAAATAATGTTGTCCAAATGGCTTCCCTCGGCTGCTTGGCACTCTTGGAACCGAAGTCGCAAATTTTGGAAAACTCGTTGAAAAGTTGTTCTCGGTATTTTGTTACTTTCCTGAATAATATTCCTCTTCAGCTGCTCTAAATTGGTCGGATTATTCTCGTAAACTACCGATTTGAGGTAGCCCCATAGAAAATAATCGCATGGAGAGAGATCGGGGCTACGTGGGGGCCATTCAATATCCCCCCTTTTCGAGATGAGTTTTCCGAGAAAAACATTTTTCAGCAGCTCTATGGATACCCTAGCCGTATGACATGTGGCCCCATCCTGTTGAAACCACCTCCTCGAGGTATTGCCTTGAAGTTCTTGCAAAGCTGGCACCAAAAAGTCTGTTATCATGTTGCAATAATTGTTAGCTCTAACCGTCATCGCTTGCCCTCTTTCGTCCTCAAAAAAGTATGGCCCAATAATGACGGTTGACGTTATCCCAGCCCACACGACAAGCTTAGGGCTGTGAAGTGGACGTTCATGCAAGCGTCGGGGATTAGTCTCGGACCAGAACCGACAATTTTGCTTGTTCACATGGCCATTAAGGTGAAAATTAGCCTCATCACTAAAAATCACGTTGTTGAAATTGTTGAATCGCTCGAGCATCAAATTGACAAAGTTAAGTCGGTTATTGGCATCATTGGGTTTTAATTCTTGGACTATCTGAATCTTATAAGCCTTCAAATGCAGATCACGTTTCAAAATTGTCGCAAAGTTGTTCTTTTGACGTCCAAAGACTGACTTCTCTTACGTGTTGACTGTTGCGGATTTCGCTGAACTGAAACACGAACACGCTCCACAATGTCGGCTGATCTTGCAGAAACTGGGCGACCACGAGCCGTAATTGGTACTGTTGAGCCGGTTGTTTCAAACATTCTGATCCATTTTCGTAACACATTGGCGCTTGGAACTTCACTTAAATCGCGTAAATCGTGTTCATGCCGATACAAACGTCGTGCAGTAATCACGGATTTATTGTTTTCGTAATACGCTCGGACACAAAATGCACGCTGCACTCCCGTGTACGGCTCCATGGCGACTAAATTTCCAGGAAGCGGTGCAGCGAACAACATATCCCCCCGCCACCCCGCGCCGCGCGTTACCGAGAAATTGAACAATTAAATCGCCAACACTGATATGGCCCACCCTGTATAAAAGAAATTTATTCTTTTTATTTCGTTTTTTACGTTTTGTCACTTCGCATTACTTTTATAATCATGTAAGTTGTATATATTTTTGTAATCACCTTTTAAAACCCTTTATTTTGATACCCTACTCGATGATATTAGAAGAAAAAAAATAGAACTCCACAATATGGCACCCCAAATCCGCCATTTTACTTTGTTTTTGATTTTCATGTCTTTAGTGACACTTGCCGGACTAAGAGGAATCGATTGACGTGTGAATCATTAAAATCGGCCCAGGCGTTTGGTCTGTATAGTGCTTCAAAGGAACATACATAGGCTGATAAACACATTACCACTCCTTTGCGTCGCGCAGTCGGGTAAAAAAGGCAAATGTTGTATTGTAAGGAAAAGGTACGGGTACACACTCCAGTTTTTCATTTGTCGTCACCAACACCAATACCATCACTTGCCACCACCAGTTTTCGTTGAGTTACGGACTTAATACATGGATGTCTTCGTAATAAATGTGTGGTGTGAGTTTCACATTTGTATTATATCTTTGTTTATATTATTTTCGCAGATATAATGTGTTACTGTTTGTTTGTCCCAAATAAATAAATAAATAAAAAAATAAATAAATGGTTGCGTAAGTTTGTTGTATTTCCGCATTTTTTGACTTTGATATGACAATACTTGCATTTTTTTTAGCGATAAGTGAGAACGCCGTGACGCTTCTCTAGCCACTCCTCAAAGAGGGGATCCCTTCTTTTCGCATAATGTTCTTTGTCCTAATATACTTCGGCATAACGATTTTGGCACAATTTGTTTTGGCATAATAATACTTCGGCATAATTTTTTTAGGCATACATTTTATGTTGGCATAATCATCTTAAAGACTAATTTGTTTTAGCATAAATTTGATTCGCATAACGTTAGTAGGCCTAATGACTATTAGCATAACGTTAGTAGGCCTAATGACTATTAGCATAATAATATTTAGGCATACAATTAATATAATTTATACATAACATTATGTAACTTAAACGATTTTTTAATCGCGAGATAACTTTTATCTGAAGAATATATTAGATGTTTTGACAGTTTTTGTATAAAAAAATATGTCAATCAGTTAACTTCTATTATGAGAAATAAATAAGGCGGTTATTCCTCAGATAGAAGTTAACTGATTGAAACGGGAACACCCAAATACTCCGAAATATTTTATTCCGAATTTCGATGTTCCGATTTTCAAAAGTCCGAATTTCATAATACCTAAGAATCATAATGTCTATTATTAAAAATCACGAAATTTATTTTACCGAAAGTCATTAATGCGACTTGTTTGTTTTCCGATTTTCATATATTCGAAGAATCAAATGCTCGATGGGTTCGCGGTCCGAAAAACGACATTCCGATTTTCAATACTCCGAATTATTTCCGTTACCGTTACCGCACCCGAACTCAACGAACGCAATAGACGACGTAGGATGCAAGAGCGAGCGAAGGGCACCCCGAGGTTCGGTTTGGTTAGGTTACTTTAAACCCTTTACACAGAAATAGGGGCCCCGCGAAGCGGGGCTCCGTCGACATAGGATGCAAGAACGAGCGAAGGGCACCCCGAGGTTCGGTTTGGTTAGGTTACTTTAAACCCTTTACTCAGAAATAGGGGCTCCGCGAAGCGGCGCTCCGTCGACATAGGATGCAACAGCGAGCGCTTGAATGCTGCATGCTGCATGCTTGCTTGCATGCTTGCTTGTTTGCTGCATGCTTGCTTGCATGCTTGCTTGCATGCTGTATGCTTGCTTGCTTCATGCTTCCTACAGCGAAAAAATAAAAATATTTTTTAATATCATTATGCGTAAATAAATTTATGCTTTAGGATATTATGCTTAAAAAAGTTATGCTTTAGAACTTTATGCTTAATAAATTTATGCTTTACAATATTATGCTTAATCATTATTATGGTTAGAGAAATTATGCTTAAAAAAATTATGCGTAAGCTGTTATGCGTAATTATATTATGCGAAAATATAATTATGCCAAACAAAATTATGCTAAGTTATATTAGGTCTTAAAATTTTATGCAAATGGATAGGGAACCCTCAAAGAGGGATCTTATCGCCACTATCGTGGCGTGCCCTGCGCTGGGTTTCGAAAGTCGCTCTTTCCATGCCACCATGAGATCGCGCCGGAGGTCCGTCCAGAATGCAAGGCGCAAATGAAAAAAATCCTGTACAAAGTCATACTCAAGATTGATAAAAGCAGCATGATAAATGAAAGTCATTGTGAACGTGCAGCTGGAAGTGGCTTGCAAGGACACTGTAAACATATTTTTGTAGTCCTCCATTGGGTAGAGGATATAGTGCGTACAAAGACTATTATTATGCAGAAAGTATGCACAGAAAAACTAATGATGTTCAAACAACCGAAAAGACTTTTCTACGATTCTCCAAGGCAGTCCCATAATTTATCTAGTAAGCACAAAAAACAAAGAAGTGTTATTTATTGCCCAATTAATGAGTCGGACATAATAGAAAATTATGAAGATTATGTAAAAAATTTAGCAATAGGATTTGAGACTATCCTATGTCCTTTCCCTTTTTTTTGAGACTATGTCCTTTCCCGGGACTCAAACTATCTCGATACCAAATTTCATCTAAATCCGTTCAGTGGTTTAGGCGTGAAAAGGTGACATACAGACAGCCAGACAGTTATTTTTGAATTTATATTATTAAGTAGGGATGGATGTTTAAGGCCGCAATCCCACTGGCGTTTTACGAGCGTTGACGTCAACGTCGCGTCTGCGCGGCGTCGACGCTGCGCAGACGCGACGTTGACGTCACTGGCGTTTTACGAGTGTCGGCGTCTCTCGAACGTCTGCGCAGCGTCAACGTTGCGTAGACGCGACGTTGCCGTCGCGTCTGCGCATGACAAGCATTAACAGAACAATATACAAAAAGTTACGAATCATAGTCGATGTCCGATTCGAAGAATTCAATGTCACCAAAGGAATCGTCACTGTCACCATCACTCTCACTGTCATCGCTTACGTTAACAATAAACGGTTCTATAAATTCATTCTCTAGTGTTGTCTTTTTTTATACTCATTTTCAACACGAACAAGATGGTCCGTACATTCCCTTATTTGGAGAAATACTAAAAAATGATTGTGTAATTAGTTTTTCCATTTCTTTAGCTGGTACTCTTGTATTTTTGCTGGCGATCCTGCGTTTAGCTAAACTCCATATCATCTTAATCGGGTTCAGATCACAATGATATGGAGGGAGTTTTAAAACTTCGTGGCCATATTGTTTAAGAAGCTCTTCTGCTTCATACTGGGTGTGGGTTTGTTCTCATTTACCAGACAAAGGAGCTCAGCCTTTGAGTAACAGTCTTCATATGGAATTCTATTAATTGCCAACCAGTTTTGAATTTCAATTTTTCGGTTTTGAATCGAGAGTAACTTGTTGATTTGTGTTCCCTCCACCACTTCATTGGGCATTCTTGTCTAGTAATAATCTTATCATCTAGGTAGCGTTACACCTCAACAATAGCTCGTGATTGGTTTGTTCCATCAGGTTGTATGGTTTTCATTTTATTATCCAAGTCTAGCCATATGGACTTTGTTGGCAAAGATACAGGTTGGGTTTAAATCAAATTTATATTTTTATTGTTACTTTTTTTGTTAAGCTTTTGAACTACAACAGCAATCATTCTTTTTTAACCTCATCTGCTACGTTTTGAACATCAAAATATAATTTGAATCTAGCTATGCCGATTGGTTCTCTGTCGGCTAAAGAGGCGAGCATTATATGTTCCGATGACTCCGGGACGCTTCTTTGCGATAAGGCCCCCCTGATAAAATCTCTGCAGCCAGGGTAAGATGGTTTTGAATGTTGCCGTTGCTGGAATGATCAAAAACTATATTGTAACTGTCTGATTTAAAAGTAATTATTACCGATATTAATAAGTTTTTAAACAAGGGGAACCAAGGCTGCGTAGGCCATAAAGGTACTATTACGATGCCTTTTGACAAGCGGAGGTTTAGGGCACGACTACCAACATGGCAAAAAAAAAAATTCTACACTTATCTCTCAAAATACAGTGCTATGTGGTGAATCCTGGGTGATACTACTGACGGCCGCGAACGTTTGTCGATAAGCAAAACAAGTGTGAGTAGGCATAAGATAATGTAACAATGTCCAAGATTAATATTTACGTAGTCTATTAGCGGCGCTGTCATAATGAATACTGTGGGCCCCAAGGGGTGTTATTTTTATTGCAGAGTAGGTCGTTATGACAGCTACCCTTAACGTATTATCTCATACTCGTTTGCAATAATGTGAAGTCGGGACCTTGAAAAACAGGTGCCCGCAAACAAGGTTACACATAGTACATAGTTATAGTAGAACTTAAACAGTCTTATTAATAAACACAGACTAGAGCAAGAATAACTTTACTCCTAAGCTCAAGTTAAGAGTAATCAAATTCAGTATTAATAAACATGGAGCAAGGAAGGAGTAAGCTAATCTGAATCTACTCTCGTCGTAAAAGTTAATCCTTCGCGCTACCTAGTTTAAGGAGTGAGTAAGCATAGAACAAATGTGTATTTGACATTTGACGGCATTCATAACCTACAAACCTCAGTTGAGTTTACTTCATTTTTGCTGCTTTGCGCGCGTTAATGTTTTGTTGTTGAATGTGTTGTTTGGTTAGCGAAAAGATGGATATTGATTATTTTATTGAGGATTTGAGGGAGCTAGATGATATTACTGAGGTTGAAAACCTCATGCCATTGATGAGGAGCGTAAAACATTATAAAATACGTAGAAATCCCCTGAAAGTACTTCAAGAAGGTGAATTAAAAAAAAGTACAGGTTTTCTAAACATACTGCTGTAATGATAATTGATATGGTGAAAAATAATCTATCTGGTAATGCAAGAGGTGGCTTTATACCACCTCACTTTAAAGTATTGGCTGCAATTAGAACATGGGCCCGTGGAGAGGTAAAACTGATTCTTTATGTTTTATTTTGTATATTATTTTCTAATCATTGTAATCCAATCTCTAGTCATTTGCTAGTCATATAATAAATTCTTATATTCTTTTTATAAATCAGTTAATTTTTATGTTAACAGATTCAAGACGATGCAGGAGATCTTGGTGGCATGAGCCAGCCAACAATATCACTAATTTGCAAACAAGTAGCCTTAGCAATAGTGGCCCATAGAGCACATTGGATTAAGATGCCTCAAAGTGAAGTGGATCAAAATGAAGTTATTGCTGGATTTTATGCACTGTGTGGATTTCGGCAAGTAATAGGAGCCATTGATTGCAGTCATGTAAGAATACCAAAGGTTGGTGGAGATGTAGCACAATATTACATAAACAGGAAGGGATACAGTTCCATTAATGTGCAAGTGAGTTATTTAGTATAGTAATAACTACTATTATTGCTATACTAGTCTTTCTTTGAAACAATTTCAATAATTGTCATCAATCTTATGTATTTTTGATACATTGTTTCAGGCAGTATCAAATGCAAACTTAGAAATAATGGACATAGTGGCACATTGGCGAGGCAGTACACATGACTCGAGAATATTTAACGAATGTAGATTGAAGCAAAGATTTGAACAATTGGAATTTAAAGGAAGACTTTTAGGTGATGCAGGTTATGCTTGTAGTCCTTATTTATTTACTCCGGTCCTTAATCCAAATACTCAAAAGGAGGAAATGTATAACCGAGCACACATAAGAACCCGTAACACTGTAGAGAGATGTTTCGGAGTGTGGAAGCAAAGGTTTCGGTGTCTACTGCGGGGATTTACAACAAAATTGAACAATACAAAGCTGTACATTGTTGCATTGGCAGTTTTGCATAATATTGCAATGCACAGACAAGATTTTTATGAAGAAGAAGAAGACGGTGATGATGAAGTTCCAGTGAGATGGGTAATAAGCAGTACTCGCACAGGCAATGCTGCCCGTGCAGCATTTATCAATGAGAATTTTTAAAGAATTTTTAGTTTGAACTCTATTTCTGTACATAAATAAAAAACATTTAGGTTGACAAAAAGTTTTATTTATAGAACTTAAAAAAATATTTATCTATGAAGCCTCACGTGCTTTCCTTATTTCCAACATTTCTCGTTCCAGCATTGCTGCTTTTAATTTTTCTTGATTTATTTCTTTTTCAAGTATTGCTGCATTTAATTTTTCTTTATTTATTTCCATTTTAATTTTGTGTTCTTCTTCAGCCATTTCCATTCGCCTCAGATGTTCGTCATCTTTTAAAAGTTTACTATGGCTTAACATGCGGCTCACATATTCTTCTTGGTCCTTTCTGGGTTTTGAACTATTACCCACAATGTTGTTCATAATAAGTTTCCGTTTGGGCGCCTTCTTTGCTTGATTTATTCCGATACTTTTTGTTTTTGGCGTTTCCGTGGTTGTATCATCTTCAGAGATCTTAATAGGCAATGAGTTCACACATTTTTCCATAGGAATGGCTGTGCTTTTATTATTTTGAAAGACCTGTAATTTTAAACAAAATGATAATGAACACCATGGTATGTATAAACTATAGGTACATAAATATACTAATAGATATAAAGGTTGACTGGTAGAGAATGCCTTGTGGCATTAAGTCCGCCTATGTACCACTCTTGTACATGAAGTTTAAATAAATAAATATAAGCTCACCGCTGAAGGAGTACATTTCTCAAAATCCACTTGAATATCAACATCTTCAATAGCTTCTATGGGCATGTTGGCTAGCTGCTGATTTTCTTTATTAGTGTTTACATCACCTATCACCATTCCATCGGAATCATAAATATTAAAATCTCGCAGTAATTCTGCGGGATTTAATAAATCTTTAATTTCTATTAAAGAGTTATCTGGAGTTGCTGGCCTTGCACCTCCACCAGTTTTGTTTACTTCTTTTGTAAACGTGCTGCATACTTTTCTTGCATTTATTTTCATTGTCTTCCACTGGATTTTCAGCTGGCTAAGCTCTCTTGGTCGACTATTTAACTCATTAAACTTTTTGTGGAATTCTTCCCAAGCTTTGGTTTTATTTGTATTTGTGTCTAGGCTTTTATTTTCTATTATATGCGCGTAATCTTTCAAGACTGTCCTGAATAATTGCTGGAATAACAAGAAAATATTAAAAATAATCAGAGAACCGCAAATAAATAAAATAACACGCAACATGCGTGGTCTTTTCAAAATCAACATGAGAATTACCTTTTCTTCTTCATCCCAGTTTATGGAACGATTGCGCTTTTGGCTCATTTTTTTACTGTATCAAGTTTAGGTTTTCGGATTAATTTAATTATCTTCGGACACACAAAATTAACTTTTTAAAAGACCTTTTGTTATTAAAACGGCACAGACGAAAAGTCAATGATTATGTCAATTTGACAGACAACTTCACGAGACGTCTAAGTATCATTCTTTGTTCATTCAATAGCTCACTCTTTTTACTTTTAAATTGACTGGGTTGCCATAGCATTCACACTAATATCGGTGTAAGGAATGTATTGTTACTATAAGGTTACTCCATGTTTATTAATATCAGTCTTAGTGCTTTGTTAATACTCCGTTACACTGGGATTAACTAGTCCAAGTGTAACGTAAGATGATCTTTGGAATAGATGATTTTTATTAATAAGACTGAAAGAGTGGGACATAACAAAGAAACAACTGTAAGCAAAATAATTTATTATATCAACAATAAAGTTCCCAGTACATATGTATAAGCATAGATCTAAGTGGCAACTACATTTAAGAAAATGTGAAATTTTTTTCAAATTTTGGGGGGATGTAGTGTAGGGACACAATGTAAGCGTGAAAGGCAGAACGCTAGATAAGCATAAATGCACGCGAGCGGGACGAATGAACGGCGGGGCAGTTACTGCGTACTGCTCCGAGTGGAAGGTTGTCTTAACGGGACTTTGGGGAAAAAACGTGGTCATTCGTAAACTACGAGCGGCGAGTTTGATTCCGTGATCCCATAACCTTCCACAGCCAGACGAGGCAGTACCCAACTAGGGTTCCGCGTCCTCATACAGCCGGACATAACATACCCGGCAGGAGTACCCCTAAATGTTAATATTATGTACTGATAGTGTTGCATACATGTTGTCTGCGGGCCGAAAATTTTTTTTTTTTACCCCAATTTAAACATGTCACCTGTTTGGCACACGCTCTTCATCGCGTATCAAAACAGATACGGTTAGAGTACCATGATGTAGATATCTAATATTCAATGTGAAAAAAATATTTATAAAAGGCCCTCTCAGAATAAAAGTATTGAAAGATACGTATCCTAACTTACCTCTTCCCCCACAATCAGTGATAACTAGATGGGGCACTTGGCTCGAAGCTGCATCGTATTATGCAAAATATTATGAAGAAATAATAAACGTTATTTCTAGATTAAACAGCTCTGATTCAATGGCAATACGTAATGCGAAAAATATTCTGGAAAAGGAAAATCTACATAATCAATTAGTATATATAGAAAATCATTATACGATTATTTTATTTTCATTAAAAGAGTTGCAGAAACAAAATTTAGCATTAAGAGACTCGTTTTTGGCTTTTGATCAAGTCAGAGCTGCTTTAAATGAATGTAATTCTGATAGAAAAAAAACAAAATTGAAAAAGTTATGGATAGGAATCCTGACATTGACATCCTCAGAGAATATGAAGGAAAATTATCGTAAAATGATGTTAATGTCATATAAATTCGCTTCACTAACATCAACAGATGACGAACGCTCGTTTTCCACATATAAATGGGTGTTAGATGTAAAAAGAAATAGATTAAAATGAGATAATTTAGAAAAAATAATGGTGATTTATTTTAACTCTGGTCATACGCAGTCTTCTAGTGAAGCTGAAGACGAACCAGACCAATGACATTTTTTGTTTAAATAAGTGAATTATTGTTGAAGCGTATTGATTGTTTTAGTTAAGATTTTATTGTAAATACAAATTGTTCTATTTGATAATGTTTTGATTTTCTGAGTAACAAATAATTTGTATGTTAATATGTTTTTCTACAACTTCAGAATAAAAATGCTTAAATGATTGTTGATTCTTGAATAAGAAATTGTTACGTAAAAAATTATATGTGGTTTAATGAATCAAGTTTATCTATTTATTATACTATCCTTGCCCGTCCTTCTTATATTTACCCGTCAGAAAGAAAGTGTAATCTTTCATTAGTCCCGAAGGCGAGAATAGTTTTTTATGGTTTGACTACTTAAAAACCAAATCCCGGGGACTCGGGGAATATCCATATGGGTCAATGTCAACAAAGTGCATTTTTTTTCAATTTTGGTGGCGAAATTTTTTCTTCAGTTTTCGTGAAAAATAAGGACCTGGTATAAGAATAGAGAGTCCAAGCTAGAAGGATCGTCCAGAGGTCTAAGAATATCTCAATAACTTTTTGAGATATTTTAGATCAAAGTTTAGTGTGGCCACCAAAATTGAAAATCGCCCACCAAAATCGAAAGTGCCCACCAAAATTGAAAATCAGTGGCACCAAAATTGGATTTTTCTTTCACAAACCTCGATCTTACTAATAAAGCTCAATATAACTAATCTCACAAATTAGACTCTGGAATTATCAATAACTTTCATCGGTTAATAAAACTCTCTTAATAATAACTTTCATCGGCTAATTGTTAAAAAATATTTATTATTATTTATCTGATAAACTCATAATGATAATTATGAGTTTATGACACAACAACACGAAAACATTAAAATATCAGATGCGTCGCAGCCTAAGCGACAAATCAAAAAAGGAGAAAAACCGATAAAGGGTGCTCAACCTGCCCTGACTGCGGTACGTAGCTCTTTGCCAAGAGCCAGCCAAGTTGATGACGAGGGTTTCACGAAAGTAGAAAGGAAGAAAAAGAAGCCCTTTTCTCGTAACCTGTGTGGCACCGCACCGAGTGGACCCAACATGTTGCTGCGCCCTGCTGTGCGTACGATTGTCTGAAATCCTTTTACCTGCTGTATTTTGGCAATATAGGAACCACCGTCAATATGGGATCACTATTGGAGCAGATCTTAGTCCGATCTCCAAGTTTCACATCTGAAACGGAAAATCTGGTCATATTTAAACCTGGCGGGACCATTGCTCCTACCACATACACTCCTTCACCCAATCTAGAGGTGCGTTTTCAAGAATTCATGAAGGAAAAAGTCACCCCAACAGTCGACAGACAAGGAGTCGACAACATACCTCCACCTGTGGAGCCTGCAACAGCAAAATTGACTGGGTTTGATGATCAAGGACCCCCATTTTCAGAACAAACAGACCAAAATCAGGTTCCTGAGCATCCTGCCATATTAGAGCAAGATTTGATAAACTTTAAAGTCAATGTTCAAAAAGCTTTTTCCACAGTCCTAAAACCCCGTGGAGCCCCAAACAACAACTCTGGAACTCCCTCCACCTCAACATCAGGAAACACATCAAAAGATCCACCCGAATCTGGAACAACTCCTCCCAATACCATCGAGGAGGCTGCTAGCAACAACATTCAAAATACAGATCTTACTGTAGCAGAGGCCCTGAGAGCATTACATCTGACAGCAACTTATTTAACACTTGTCATGCTCAGAAGGATCACCAAAAGAGATGTTGACTTGATCGCAGCATTTGAGAAGCACAACATTCATCGGCACTATACCGATATGGTCCCATCACCACTGGGAGTTGCACTACCTCCACCTGCGTATGCCTTCAACTCGGCCATGGCTGGGGCAGTGTCTGTGTCCACAGAAGCAGGCCGTCACATTGGCACAATCCTACTATACTTGATGAGGACATGTACAGCTTCAAACGCAGATGCCCCAGTAGGTTTCCTAGCTCAGGAGAGGATTGGACTGGAGGCCATATTAAAAGCTACATGTATGACTCATATAGCAGGTGCTGGAATACCACTTGCCACCCTATTCGTGACAGTAAAAAGTCTCTACAACAAGTCAGCATGGGACACCATACACTGGCTTTCATTTTCAGAGCTACAGCACAGCATCAAAGCCATAATAGCAGTGAGGCTCGCTCAGCACAAAATTGTATCTGAGAAAGAAGATTCTGTCAAGCTTTTCCCTTACTGCCGCTTAGTTCACCAAAACTATCATCCCAACCTTAGCTATAGGGGGAATGAAGAGCTTTGCTATTTTATGGCCTGTTTAATTGACTTGAGATACACTCCCGCTGCAGGAACAGGCGGAGCCAAGATGGCGATGTAGACATACAAGCTCAACAATGAGCTAAAAAGAGACATAGAAAGCGCGGCAAAAGAAATGTATACAGAAACCGCCAAATTCTCTCAGACCCCATTATTCGCCAGTCAAAGACATGTCCCAACGACCCGGACAAACCTGGGCCCCTCCAGAAGACCAAGGAGAAAATGCACAGGAGGATGAACTCAACGACTCCGGAAACAGCATCACCAGATGGTGATAGAATGATTTAGATTTAGATTATGACGCAGCTCTACCTTTCGCGTCTGCATCACTCCACGACAACTGAGGACGTAGTGCAGTATTTGAAGGTGAAGACAAACTGGACTCTGAGGGTCGAAAGGTTGGAATCGCGCCACACATCAACTTTAAGTCATTCGTGGTACGAGTTCCAACCCAACATCTACAGACCTTCCTGAAAGAGGACTTTTGGCCGAAAGGTGTCGTATATCGACGTTTCCGAGGACGGTTACGCGACACCACGCAGCGAAACACGACGCCGACAACGTTACGTGTACAGTCACAGCTTTAAGGTTTTTTAATATGTATTCGTTTATTATAGCATAAGATTATTTTGTGTATTTTATCAATGGGCCTCAGCTGCCTGATAATAAAATGATTATTATTATTATATTATTACTAATCTTTTTATTGTAAACAAAATTACTTGTCAACAACTACCCATTTCCCAAACAAAACTAAGAAATAAAACATAATTAACAAAAAACATGATTAAAAAAAATACAAAATACAATATTAAATCCAAGGTGGAGACATAGGTAGTGAAATAGCAAATTTAAATATCATCATACAAACTAACTTAAAACCAGAAATAATACTTTTTCTTTTAGAATTTCAATAAGTTTCCTAAAAACAATATTATTATATTTTTGACTTACCAAACAACCCTTTATCTTTAGTACTAAACAACCAAATAACCAAGCTGAATTTTAATAACTATTCTTGCAAATAAAATGCAAAATATAAAAAATAACGACGACGGATAAACTCTAAAATATGGTACATTCTGAGTCAGATGAATTAATAACATCTAAGGCTGATGGTTTTTCAGCAGTTGGTGCAGAATCACCAGATTATTCGAACTTGGAAAACACATCACTATTAATATTGTCAAAAAAAGACTGCGAAGGAACAGCTGCTTCATCCAAATCGGTTCCAATCTGCTTCGTATATTTCGATAAAAATGTTGTATTTGACAACTTAGAACGTTGTTGCTGAGAACGAGATGTTCTAGTAGTTAATAATTGAGATGCTTGGTCTTTGTAAATTACTAAATTCCATTTTTTCAGATCCTTTGAATCTATGAACTGTCACGGGATGTTTGCCATGCAAAATAGTCTGCTGAGATATAATATGGATGTCTTGTACTGAAGACATACCCCCTTATTCATAATCCTATTTTATCTCTATTTTAGCTAAAATAGGTTTATAGAACGTTTGTCTTTATCTGTCACGTTGACATTTCTGTGTGTAAGAAAGAGACAAACCCCATTTTAACTAAAATAGGTTTGATAAGTATTATGAATAAGGGGGTGAATGTTTACAGAGTGACGCACTCTATCGGTTCATGATTTAATGGTATTGGTAGTCTGAGCCTGAGCTAAACCTTCTTCGCTAACTGTGCGTTGAATTTTACCATCCATGTGTTCATTGAATGGTAAGTTGTAAAATCCTAAGTGCTTACCATGAAGGCATTCGGTGGAATTGTTAGGCTCTGTGCAAGACAGAGAACGGTGCGCCAATCGGTGCTTGAAACATTTGGTCCAAATAACTTCGTGTACCTTCATAGTTCCAGAAAAAGGTTTTAACTGTCTAGGAATAAGCCAGTCCTTTTCAGTGATTTCGTAGTCTTCCACGCGTTCAATTTTGACTGACTTTGTATTGGCTTTCAGACTTTGAATGAGACTATTAATGTCCGTAATGTCATTGGGAACTATATTTTCTATCACCAAAATTTATATTTGTCATCAAGTTGTATCACCTAATAAATAGATCTATCGCCACGAAATATTTGTATCACCTAATAAATAGATCTATCGCCACGAAATATTTGTATCACCTAATAAATAGATCTATCGCCACGAAATATTTTCGTTCTCAGATAGCGGGGCTCCGTCGACATAGGATGCAAGAACGAGCGAAGGGCACCCCGAGGTTCGGTTTGGTTAGGTTACTTTAAACCCTTTACACAGAAATAGGGGCCCCGCGAAGCGGGGCTCCGTCGACATAGGATGCAAGAGCTTGCATTGTTTGGTGACTTCATTTTGGTGACAGATCTACTATTTGGAGGACAAACCCTATTATTTAAGAAACACAAAACTAATTAAATTGGTGATAGCTTAAATGATACCCAATGTCATTTCCGAATGCTA
The DNA here is from genome assembly GCA_947508005.1 of Amphipoea lucens. Taxonomy (NCBI): domain Eukaryota; kingdom Metazoa; phylum Arthropoda; class Insecta; order Lepidoptera; family Noctuidae; genus Amphipoea; species Amphipoea lucens. Next base: position 12,029,160 of record OX382375.1, read on the forward strand.
CTAACTGGTCTGCAGTTCTCTTTAAAACACCGCCAACTCCGTCAGGTGCACCCTTACCATGACCACATTCGCAGTAATGCCATACACGTCAGATTTGGACAATAGGAACAGAACTGGGACATTATATAGAGTATTTTTTTATTTCTATATTGTGCAGAAGGTGAATCTGAAACAATGTGTAAGGCGGATATCTCAGGAAGTATTTTGTCAATTTCAGATAGTATCGGAATCATGTGAGCCCACACTGCGGAGGTGTCGTGTCGTAAAGAAGAACTGATTGTGCAGAATGCCTGTGACTTGAGTGTTTGGTCTTGTGAGCAGTGGTAATATATCACTCCGGTGTGCAGCGTCAACTGCTGTCTACTTGCACCAAAATGGACCGACTGAATTTCAGATCCATACTTCGTCGAACAGTTTTCACTGTAATCAATGTGTACTAGGCATTCTGAATAACCGAGGTTATGTTTTATTTTATTTACTGCATCTGCTTGATTCTTTTTTTTATTAGCCAGCCTCTCGACGTTATATGGTAGCTGAATATGAGACGAATGGTTTCATCCCAACAAGGCGTTTTGCCGATGAGTTCGGCACATCAGTACGCACCGTTCGCCGCATACTCTATGCACAAGGTCTTCATCACCGAACGCCAGCTAAAAAATCGTTTTTAACGCAACGGCATAAAGAGGAGAGGTTCAGTTTTGCCCAGGAATATTTGGATTTTGATTGGGAGACGAATTGTATTCACCGACGAAAAATCTTTTAAATCGTGCCAAAAAGGGAGGCTGCATTTGTGGCGTAATAATAACACGCGTTGGTCTGAAGGTAATGTCAGACCAAATACGGAGTCAGGCAGAATCAGTGTGAATATGTGGGGGCGGATAAGTGCTCAAGGGCCCGATGAATTAAATTTTATATCGACGCGAGCCAACAGTGTCAACTATGTGGAAGTGTTGAACGATATAATGTTGCCTACGGTGCGTAATATCTACCCCGCAGAAGACTTAAACGAGATAAGTTTTGTTCAAGACAATTGTCCTATTCACCGTGCCAGTATTGTTCGCGAATGGTTTAGCAATCATCCGGAAATTAAAGTTATTCCTTGGCCGGCTCGGTCCCCTGACTTAAACCCCATAGGAAATATATGCGGTTTAATGGTGCAAAGATGGGAACCTCGGGACGAGAGATGCCCTAAGCTTCTCAAATCCCATTGCATGCAGTTATGGGATAGTTTGCGCGGCACGAATATCTGTGCAAATATTGTGGCGTCTATGCGTCGACGTCTCATTAGCTGTATCGAGGCTAACGGAGGTCACACGAAATATTAAAAATCATAGGTAGGGTAATTTTGTGTCAGGGGACATAGTGGCCGTAATTTTAACAAATTAGTATTTATATTATTGCAATAGGGGAAGGGTGTATAAGATGGGGACGCTAAGGTCAAACAGTAAAAATACGGAGTATTTAAAGTTGCATATTTATTATTAATTAGTGGCACATACATTATTATATTAAATTATATTTGGCACACATTTTGGTAAGTTTGGGAATCAGGTAAATTAAAAAAAAATAACATAACAAAAAATGGGAAATACACCATCTTACCCCACATATGAGGCAAGACAAGGACATCAAATGGGGGCAAGACGGGGTGAAAAGGAATAAACACCGTCTTGCCTTCACTTGCGTCTAAACTCCAGAAGTTTTAATTTGCTTTCCCTGTCTACTCCTCCTCCCAGGCAAAGCAAATCAAAACTTCTTCTGGGTCGTCATCATCCACACCAGCACACGCAGTGTGTGCCCAACGGCCACACCGCTGACACCCCACCCAATTTTCCGAAGACTTTAAATAGGTATTGTTTTCGTCAAGGCAATAGATACAAATAGTATCCTCTTGTGTCTTCTTTCCTTTGCCCTTACCCTTTTCTTTCGATTTTTAGCCGCCATTTTTTTTTTTTTATTAATTACCGCGGACTTGGTGGTCCGCGCCCTTGTTTACATTCTTTATTTGTTTACAGAATTTTATTGCTTATGTTAGGGAACAGTTACAAAACTCCCACATCGGACACATCCTTACAATTATTGGCTTACATAACTAAGTTAAAATCTACGTGAGTCCATCCTACATTTTTTTTTTTTTATACACTCAGCGGCAGAAAAAGTGGCCCAAAATGAAAAGATGTTCAATTTTTTTTAATAATAAAATATGGTTGTAATTTTTATTACACGTAATACGTTAACGGTTTATAACGTAAGTTTAGTTAAAATTAAGACTTTAAAGTTAAAGTTTTAGTAACAATTTGGGAAAACAGTAAAAATAAAGCTTTTAAGAGAATTTTTATTCAAAATTTTCTCAAAATTTCTTGGAATTACAACAAAAAATCACTTAAATTAATACCGATTATTACCCCCTCTTGCTTCGATGACGGCTTGCATGCGTTCTGGCATGCTTTGCAGTATGTTTTTTATGTCTACTTGAGGAATTTCCTCCTACGCTCTGACTAGAGCCACCTTTAGCTCACGGAGTGGCTCTGCCGGGTTTGGCAGTGCTCGGAACCTTCTTTTAAGCATGTTCTATAGGATTCATGTCTGAGCTACGAGCCTGCCAAGGCAGTTTTTGAATACCGAGATCAGCTAAGTAAAACTCAACAATGCCAGCAGTATAAGCTCTTGCATTATCCTGCATAAGCAGAAAATCTTCTCGACCAATAAAGTCCACAAAAGGCACAACATGATCTTGGAGGATTTCTTCAATGTACCCGACTGCTGTTAGGCGCTGATCCACGATCACAAGCTCCGTACGCGCTTCGGAACACACACCTCCCTACACCATGACAGACCCGCCTTGGTAATTTACTGTCTGGCGTGTCGTGATGGGAAGGAAATGTTCTCCACGGCGCCTATACACTCTGTCACGACCATCTAGTGCTCTTAAGGCTACTCTGCACTCATCAGTAAACAAGACCTTGCTCCATTGACCCAAAGTCCAATTCACGCGTTCACGGGCAAATCTTAAGCGTGCAACTTGATGGTGTCTCTCATGTTCTGGCCTTCGTGCTGGCCTCCTGGCACGTAAATCACGGTCCTCCATCCTTCACCTTATGGTCCGCTCACTAACAATGATACCACGTACCGCTTGAAGCCACCAGCTGATTTCAACAGCGGTAAGGAAGCGATTTTTCAATACTTCCAGTATAAAAATCGGTCATCGCGGGCAGAAGTACACCTTACTCTGCCACTACCTGGCCGCCGTGTATAGAGTCCAGTCTCACGATACTTCTTAAGTGCAAATCGTAGGGTGGTACGCGGCACATTAAGAGTTGCAGCTACCTCACGTTGAGTTCGTCCTTGGTCGGTTAACAAGACCGCCTGAGCAACTTGAGCAGCAGTAAGTGGCATCTTCTAATTTTTTCTGGAATCAAAATAAACCCGTAATCAATAAAAAATCAATAAAAAACAATTTTACAGACCCATGAATAAAAAAAAGAATTTTAACTTACCTCTCGGATTAACGTTCAAAACAGTTCTGGCGTAAGTTTTTATACAGGGTCAATTCAAAAACAAGTTAATTTCAAATTACCCACTTAAATAAAGTAAACGGGTCACTTGAAACCTATCGTCATCAAAACATCTCATAAATAACACTTAGTTTGTTTACAAGCTTCCTTTATGCACTTGGGCCACTTTTTCTGCCGCTGAGTGTATATAGACACATGCAAATATATAAACTATTTTGTCAGGCATTACTTTAAGTTTATGTTACAGTTATTTGGTTTCTTAATTAATTGGTTACTTAATCTATTTATTTGTTGTACATTACATTACAGTTTATTAGTATGTATTCTTATTTTAATGTTACACTTTTAATATCTATTGTTATATATTTTACAGTTTGTACTTACAAAGTAAATTTTATACACTCACAGGCACAATTAACCGCCCACCTTGTATTTCTTTCAAATTGCAGAAATCTTCAAATTTAGACCACATTTAATAAAAGGTACGTTGAAAGCGGTGTTTAAGGTATAAAAAAAAACCAAAAAATAAAAAAAAGGCGTGTAGTAAAGGATTCATACCAAAAATCGATTTCGTGAAAATCTTTGAGGAAAATTTAACAATTTTAATATTGATAAAAGTCGTCCAATAAAAAATAAAAAAAAACAATTAATAATGGGTGTTACCTCCTCGGGCTCTAATGACTTCTTGGAGCCGGTTTGGCAACCCATCCATTACATCTTGGATATCTGACTGGGGGATATTGTGCCACTCCTCTACCACAGCCGTCTTGAGCTCTCCTAGGGTCGTAGGGGATGGTACTCTTGCTCGGACACGTCTTTTGAGGTTGTCCCAAATGTGCTCAATTGGGTTAAGATCGGGACTGCGCGCTGGCCATGGTAAAGTTTGAATCCCGACATCATTGAGGTACTCAGTCACGGATCTTGCGGTATGGCAACGTGCATTGTCATGCATTAATCTAAAGTTGTCACCAATGAATGGTGCGAAAGGCATGACATGGTCTTGAACAACTTCCTCCACGTATCTTTGAGCGTTCACGCTGCCTCTATCGAACACAACAAGATCGGTACGAGCCTCGTAAGAGATACCTCCCCAAACCATTACGGACCCTCCCTGATAACCCACTGTTTCGGTTATAGCGCATTGATCGAACCTTTCGTTTGGGCGCCTGTAGACACGCTGACGTCCATCTGGACCTCTTAAGGCTATTCTGCTCTCATCTGAGAACAGTACGTCCTTCCATTCCTCCACAGTCCAGTCAGCATATTCTCGCGCAAAGGCAAGTCTAGCTCTACGGTGTTGTGGGAGCAGTTGTGGGGCGCGAGCTGGACGAAACGCCCTCAGATTTCTTTCTGCCAGTCTTCTAATCGTACGTTCACTCACACTGACATTTCTCACCTCAAAAAGACGCGTACGAGCTTCAGTAGCGGTGCAAAAGCGATTTCTCAGCACGTTGTTGACAACGAAACGGTCATCTCGGGTTGAGGTGCATCGATGTCGGCCTTGACCTGGCCTGCGGGTGTATAAGCCTGTCTCCCGAAATCGTCTGATGGCATCCCGTACCGTGGTTCGAGGTACAGCGAGTATACGAGCGATGCGACGTTGGCTGTACCCAGCGTCAGCTAAAGCCACTGCCCTAGCTACACCAGTTGCATCGAGTAGCATTTTTTAGAGTCACAAACAATAAGCGAACACTAAAAACTCAAATTAAACAATATTCACACACTATGGCAGAAAAGAACATGAATTGTTAACACGGTAACGCAACGGCAACAATGTCAAACAACGACTAAATTCCAAAAACCCTTCGGTGACACAAATTTACTAAACGAAATAAGGGTATAAGTGTTCAGTTAATTGCTAAAGTACCCACTTGATAAAAAATAAAACAGCGGATAAGCCATAGTTAACATAAACAAACAGGGTGACGAATGATAGAGGTGGGCGGTTAATTGTGCCTGTGAGTGTATATAGGTTCTACACATTTACTACTTATTTTAAGTTTATACATTTTAATTTCCTAGTTTTACAAAATTTTAATTATTTTACGGGTATTGCAGTATTGGTTAGGGTTTGTTAGTTTTAGATTGGATTGGGTTGTGGGTTTGTTAGGTGGTGTTTAGGTGGTTAGTTGAGGTTTGCTGACCAGGGACTTCGCTAGCCTGAGCAAAGCTTCCACAACTGCGTCTCGGTGCTGCATGGCCATCTTCAGGTTGTAATCGATGACCATTTTAGTCGGCGCACCCATCGCTCTCTTTGCGAAACGGGCCGTGGCGTCGTCGGCGTCGTCGGTGTAGTAGACGCAACTGACTGTGTGTCTCGACACCGCCACTACCGCGTGGGAGATGCTTTCGTGGATTTTGAGCCTCCTGGACTTTGTGTTGATGATGATTACGCTGTCGTAGGTCAACCCCTGAGCCTCGTGTATGGTTAACGTGCGCGACCCTTCACCGAAGCCGTATCCCTGGCTTATAAGAGAAGTTTTCTCCCCTTGCGTGTGAACCAGGAATAGGGTGTTTTGTGCGGTGCTCGGTATTTGCGCTCCCGTAAAACCTTTCACCTTCAGGGAGTGGACCTGCGACAGCGACGACTTGGAGGAGTATATACCGGAGTATATCTCGCTCAGTGCAAACGCCACGTCCATCGGATTGCGGTGCGTACAAAGCAACTCCTGGGTGATGCCAGCCACCGAGTCTGGACGGGTATACCTTAACTCAAAAAGGTTCTGTCTGTCCAAAAATGGAAGCTGGTTCACGTCTCCGATGAGGACAATCTCGCTTGCTCCGGACAACTTTACTGCCATAACTATGGCCCCAAAATGGTTCATTAGAGCTTCGTCTACCGTAAGACGGTAGCACTTCTCTTGCTGTCGGAACCCGTTGGCTAAGATTGAGGCCATAGTGCGCACCTTTGTCTTCACTCGGTCTCCTAAGCGGTGCGCAAGCTTCTCTCTGAGATCTTTGGCAGCTTCGGTTGTCGTAGTAGCTATGACGTCCTTCCCCTCATCGAAGTGCTTGACCACCCAAGTTGTCTTTCCACACCCCGGAACCCCATTTACCCACCTGATATTGGGTACCGCCCAATTTTCCTGCGATACCGGAACATCTGAGTTCCCTAAAATGGTCTGAGCCATTTCAAGGATCTTGTCGTCCGGCATGATTTTGGTACATTTGGCGGTAACCACTATCGGATCGTCGTCCGGTACGTTGAACTTGAGTTCGCCCGAGCGCTCCGTCTCCTCTGCGTCCAGGGCCACAAATCCGCTCCTCGCGCTATAGGCTACCATGTACGACCCCGTCATTTCACCTTTGATGACTTGAGATGTGACGTTGTCGTACACCGCTGCCTCTGATTCCTTGAGTAGTACCCTTAGCAGTCCTTCTGTGTCTCTATGGTAGGTCTGCAGGATCTTCTTGCATGTCGCGAGATTGACCTCTCTGGAAGTAAGATTGAAGACGTAAGATTGTGGCAAACTCCTCGAACAGGAGAATTGGTTCCAGTGGGATATGAACATGAAGCTACAGGCGAAGAAGCGACGTGTAGCTCAAGGGCTGTGTCTGGACGCTGGGGGTCTAGCTGAGAAGTTGAAACGCGAGAGCTAATTGTAGTACGAGTAGGCGTACAGTATTGTGATGAAGTTATCACATTAGTCACAGAAGTTGTTTGCAAAGGAGTGGATGGAGCATTATTTTCAGATGCGTATTGAATCTCCCCTTCATTAGTCTGCACAGGTCGGGCTTGATTGGATGGGCGGTGTTCAATATCTAAGGGTAGGTTAGCGTCATTATGTGTTACTGAAGTATTTTCATTTAATAGCATGTTGGTCGTTTCAGCAGGAAGAAAATCTACATCTGTAAAATTGTATTGATTATAAGGCCAAATACCACATTTTTTAAAGCCATTCAATGCTGTGGTCATTGTAGCTGCTTGTAAATATGCTTGACCAAATATTTCACTAATTTGAAACATAGTCAACACGCGTCCTGGGTGAGATCGTAACCAGTTTGTAGCAGCATGATCATAATAAGTACTCAAGGGTCTCATGAATGCAACGTCCAAAGGTTGTACAGTGTGGAGGAAAACAGAGTATAACAACTCCATTTTGACGAGCTAGGTCGATAACTTCAATATTTTGTGTATGACTAACATGACCATCCAGAAGCAGCAATACTTTATTGTCAGGAGTAGCTCCTGAAAATTGAATAAATTGCTTGAACCATATCGTAAATATCTCAGTATTTATCCATCCTCGTGGATTGCATGCTGCTGTCGTTCTAGGTGGTGCATGATCCAATAATTCAGGCTTCATTCTTTGTCTCGGGAAAATCATGAGTGGAGGCATATATGTTCCAGCTGCATTAAAACAAATTTCAACTGTGATGGTCTGGCCTCTTTCTGCGGATGACAAGGAGCCAACTTGTTTCCTTCCCTTCATAGCCAATATTTTGCTCTTAGTTTTCGAAACAACTGATATGCCTGTTTCGTCGCAGTTGAATATTTTGTCCGGGGTTAGTTTATGTTTATCATATATCTCGCCAAGTAACTGATAAAACTTTCCAACGGCGACTCTATTGAATGCCATTGCACGCGCTGCGGAAGTTGCCTCTGGTTTACGGATAGATAAATCTGGATGACGATTAAGGAAACCTTTGAGCCAGGTCACACCTGCCATTTTTTTTCAACATTAAAATTGTGTCGTTTATTATTCTCACAGCCAATTCGTATGCCATGCGTCGGAGATCAAGAGTCGTTAAGCCGAAAAGCCGTTCTTCCATGTGTTTCAAATATGAAACAATCTCCAGCTCTTCTTTCATATTAAATACCTTCTTAATGGGCCCCAATGGCACTCCAAATGTTATTTCGGCCCCTTTCTTTACTTTGTTCACGTATCGCTCCAAAGTAGTCTGTGGCACACCGTAATTCGTAGCAGCTTTCCTAAATCCAAATTTTTTCGCTAAAACATCCTCTACGGCCTTTTTCATAGCTTCTTTAGACCACTCCCCTCTATTTGTCTTTCTTTTATAATTACGTACCATTCTGTTTATTACCTGAAAAGATAAACAAACAAAAATGCAATTACCCAACAAGCATTAAAAAGCATAAACCTTTACAGTTTCATGAGGCAGTACCCCGTCATGCCTTAAACATTTTGCCCCGACCATCACATTGCAAACAAAAAATAAAAAAACGCGTCAACATATAAGTACCAAGCCATAAATCACACGATGCTCAATAGAATCTTAAACGTGTATACAAAATACCAATAAACACACACTAATACTTACAATTTTATGTCAATATAACGCACGCTGAGAACGAAAGTGACCGATTTCAAAATTTTGGTTAAATGAGTTAAGTATACAGAATTACTTAAAAAAGTATATTCTATCATAATTATATTAGAAAACTGGCCAATAAAGGTAATAAAAGGATAGAGGTAATTACCTCTATCCTTTTCTTACCTTTATTGGCCAGTTTACTTAACTCATTCAACCAAAATTTTGAAATCGGTCACTTTCGTTCTCAGCGTACGATAAGTAGTCTTGAAATAATATATCGCGACAACACGAAAACACGTTTCGACCTGCAGCTCCGATACGCGTGCACTCTTACTCACTTTCGTTACCGCACTAATGGCCACTTGCAAATGGCGTCCTAACAGCGGTTGCGCTACGTTAGTGTAGTTTCTAGTTTGCCGTAAGTGTGCGTGTCCCCGTTATACCCCGCGTCCCCGTCTTATACACTGTTCCCCTATTGAGGTTAAGTTTCAATCCTCTTTTATTGAGACGCACCATATGGATTACGAAAATATTTTATAGGATTTCCAAAACGACGTAGAAGATTTAAATAATTTTGAAACGCGCCGTGGGGAAGTAGAAGAACGAAGACCAACAAAGCTCGTTTAAATCCGCTACGAGAATGATTACCTATTACATATTCTTCATTCCGAGTACACATGATGAAAGGATTTATAGGCCTTTTCCTGTTTACTCCAATTATTAGACATTATTATTTTCATTGCTACCATCGCAAACACAATGATATAAACATAATAAATTATTTTATTCATATTCAAATTATGAGATCATTCACAAAAATACGACATGCTATCGTATCGAAAACCTGACATTTCGATAACCTGACTTGACTTCCTCTCAACAGCAAATAGCTGTTGGAAGAATAGCGGGCGTCTATTTGATTTAAACTGACAAAATTTTCGGGTTTTGGACTTGTGAACAGCATTGAGAAGACTCCTACGATAACAATGATTAATGTTCGATACGATACGGAAGCATATCGAGTATTTGTGAATAAGGGGGCAGATCGACAGATAACAAATCGTAGTTTTGACAAGTTTATTCTAAAAATTCCGTTTTTCAGTCAACTATTTTTTTTATAATCTGTGCCGAACGCATCATTTCACCTCTATTTCGTTTATTTAATAATCACCTGCTAACTAGCGTTTATAAATAAAGAAAAGTTAAGCATTGATTAAGAGCTAACTAGATGCTTAGCTAAACAGTAGCTAATCAGTGATTAGCGAGGTTTTATAAATAACACTAACCCCCTTATTCATAATCCTATTTTATCTCTATTTTAGCTAAAATAGGTTTATAGAACGTTTGTCTTTATCTGTCACGTTGACATTTCTGTGTGTAAGAAAGAGACAAACCCCATTTTAACTAAAATAGGTTTGATAAGTTTTATGAATAAGGGGGTAAATATCTATGTATATGTAACCTAAAATGTGTTTTTTAACATTCAATACTATAATAATAACATAAGTGTAAAGGATTTCTTTTGTATAAAAAATATTAGAACGTTACCATATCATTTGTTTAATTTATTATCATATTATAATAATAAATTACCTTTATTGTAATATCTATTTGTTTCAAAGTAATTTACTAAAATAAATTACTAAAACATACAAATAATAATAATTATATAAAACATAAAAAAAAACTGGCCCAACTAAGATTCGAACCCACATCTATCCCAATCAAATTAGCGAGTGCAGCCTCGTTACCGATCTAGCTAATGATAACTTATATTCACTTGTTGAAATTTTGCATTACTATGAAAAAAAGAATAAGACTGCGATAAAAAAACAAGTTACTGATATTGTCATCCTTGTCTAGCATTGACCACATCTATGACTACTCGTAGCGCGATGCTACACGACATATTAATTTGTTAGCGTTGGAACATCACTCACACGGATAAATATGCGTATGTGTGTATAGGCGCCGCAGCCCGTATAGCGCAGGCAATAAAGGTCATTGCGGTGTAGGTGGACTTCTGGCCGTTGACTGTACCTCGGTACATAATTGGGCCGAAAACTGAACACCTCCTTTACAATAATTTACATACCTAATCATCACAGACATCTCAGTTTTGTTTTTTACTCATTTAAGTATTTTTTTAAATGTTACCACATAATAAATCATCTACATTCAGTAGATGCATGGAATGGTGCACCTGTTGGCCTTGCTGCCGAACTTCTGGTGGTACCAACAAACTCCGGGTGAAGATCGCGACCTGTTGTTCTGGCCGCGTGATCACGATTGTGACCTTGAGTAAGCTGTGAGCGCTTCAACCGATCTTGTGAGTGCTTCGACACGTAAGGTTAGTTCAGCTACTCTTGCAGATAGGCCCTGTACAGCATGAACAACCATTGGTATAGATACTTCTACAATTCTGTCGGCTATATCTGCTGCTTTTTCAAGCGGTAGGTCTGCTTGTGCGGCCAGGATGGCCTGTACATTGCTCGGAAGGCGACGAATCCACAGTTGCCAAGCTGCGGAGGCGACGGAGAAATTGGGACGGTTTCCTGTCCCCAATATCCAGATGTCTACGTACCCTGTCTTCTCTGGAAGCGGAGAGACGTTTTATGAGTTCAGTTTTTAATACTCGTAGCATCCATCTTTGGGCGGATTCTCAATATGTCCGCTACCTCACCTGCCACTCTGCTGTCCGGCATCGCCACTATGTGGCTATATTTAGTTCGCTCTTGGGTTATTCGAGCGATTTCAAACTGCGCCTCGGCTTGGCCAAACCAGACGGAGGGTCTGTCCGTCCAAAAGGGTGGCAACTTTACTGTTGTGCGTCTGTCTTGACTGGGAAGGGAGTTCCAAGAAACAAAACCGGAAATGGATTGACGACAGACCGAACTGAACCCTAATTACGACCGGAAGTGAAGCTAAGTGGAGTCTTAAGAACGAATGAATGAGTTGAATGAATGGATGAGTTAAATGAACGAATGAGTTTATAAGAACTAGATTGAAGTCAAACTGCAATCAAACCCCCAATGATGAATCGATAAACCTTGCGTGACAAGTTATTGTAATGTGTTGTAGTCTTTTTTTTTGATGGCTTGCTAACTAAAACTACTTAACAAAACGGATGTTAACCAAAAATAACCGCACTATAAAATTAAATGTTCTCGTAAAAGTACCTATTGGATCGCTGTTGGAATAAAAAAATTATAATTATTCAGTGAACTGTTATGGTTAGGTACCTAGCACGAAATAAACACAAGATTACAATTTTTAAAGGTAAATAGGTAGGCAATAACTTCTAACTAAATATTAATACAATAAAATAAAGAAAATTGGTAATTAGGTAGGTATACACGTAACGTAATGTTTATGCAAATAAATGTTCGTTCACTGTCGAATGTTTGAAATAAAATTCGAAGTAACAATTAACCGTTGATTGTTATACCAATATTCAAACAGCGAGGCAATTGCGTAATACATTATTATCAATCGGAATCGGTTTCATTTTGACAGTTCAACAACATTCATTGCGTAATTTACGTGTTGAGCAGACAAATGTTACAAACTCATGAAGCAATGGATTAGCAATTTGCTTCAAAATGATTCAGATTCCGATTGATAGTGTGATGCAATTAGGGTGCAGGATTACTATTTTATTCGGCACATGGGTTTGTCTCAACTTATTACAGAGTATATTGTAATTAATTGTATCAAAAGTTCGGCTGAGATCTAAAAACATGCGTAGGTATACCTTTGTATTTCTATTTTCTATTGATGTACCTATTTATGGATAGTATTTTTTAGAGCAAAGATATCTAGGTCAGTGGAAAGGCCTCGACGAAACCCAAACTGTGCGTCATTAAGCGGAATGTTCGTTTCATTTAGGTGTTTCGTAATGCGACTTTCGATTTTTTTTTATAATATGGTTGCTAGTGACATTTGGGCGGTAATTAGACAGACTGGACACATCCCCGGTTCTGTTTTTACTATGGGTACAAAACGGTGGTCTTCATGAAGTCTTGAGGTAAGTAACTGTGGTCAATACAAGACTTTAATAAGAACGCAATTACACTAGTATCAAATAGCAAAGCCGGTGCAAACAAAACGTGTTCTACACTGAGCCCATCGTGACCCGGGGACTTGCCACGTTTCATACCTTTAACACACTGAAATACATCCTCAGCTGTGACACTCAGTTCAGCGGATGACGTCACCTCTGACCTCCGCAGCGCTCGCCGCCTGCGGCGACGCGCGCCGGGTCCCCGTCCCCGCGCCACCGTGGGCCGAGCGCGGCACATTTGAACAGCTGACTGAGCTGACAGTTGAGTAGTCCACTTGCAAACCACGTTATGTTAATGAAACACTTATTTGAGAAAACTAATAAAAATGATTATCCTTATAATTAAGTTATATAGATGCATTAATTTGCGTATTACTAGAGTATAGGATCATATCAAACTCATTTATGTTAAGAAATGAAATCACTGTTCATCAATAATCATTTAATTAACATTTTAAAATTAAACATAGACATTTTTGCAGAAGTACTCTAAACATAGACAGTTTTGCAGTTGTATTCAATCGACATAGGTAGTTTTGAAACAGTTTCTTAAATACACTTCTATCTACTTTCTCTTACGAACTTACAATTTTTATTTTTTTATTACACTCTTATGTCTATTTCTTCACCCATTAAAGTTTCTTCACTATCAGTTTCTTCTACAGTAGTTTGATTTTGTTCTTCTTGAAGAAAACTGTAAAAGCGCAGATGGTCGTAAGAAGCCCAATCTTCACCGAAATGTTTTATGAGAAGATTTCGTACATCATTTAACTTTGCTCTTTTTACAGGAACTCCAACATTCATTAAAACGGGTTCAATATTTTGGAATGACTTGCCTCTTTTACAAATGTTCCCATAATTTATTAAGTCGGATACATAATTAGGTTCCCCTTTAATTGCAATTCTATTATTTTGATCTTTTCTTAAAAAGAATCTTTTAGAGGCATTAAATTGAAAGTGCCAAGATCCTGGTAACTTTAATACGGTTTTAACGCTCGATTTCCAATCATAAAAATGAAAGTCGCTTCCAAGTCTAAAAACCGTTCCATACTTTTTAAATATATCTAAATACGTCTGGGGCTCCACAATGACTTCCAAAGGTCGTATCTCTCTTTCGATATTGCCGAATACGCGATCAGGGGGCAAAAATGAGTGCCCTAATACTGGGAATATTACTGTAATTTTCTTGATGTGACGTGGAGCTTTTGTTTTTAGCCAATATGCCAACATTCCCAAAACGATTAAGTTTTTATTTTGCCCCCCGCAACCATCGCAGAATAATTTTATATGACTAACAGTTTCTTCAATATTGGTATTCATTAAACGATGAAATACTGCCGAAGCAATTTGATTAGACCCTTTCATGGCCTCGGTTTCCAGCCACGCGTAAATAAATTTGTTTGAACTGCCTTGAGGCCCACGAGATGGTCCTTGGCATATTGTTAAGTTGTACAAACTACTTGAGAATAAAAGTGATCATTACTTTGGCATGAGGTACCCAGGCAGGGAAAACTAGGCCAGTCACATGAGTTCAAATACTTAACGGGTTCCAATTTTTCAATTTTATTGTGACTTGCAAACGTTAATTCATAAGTTTTTTGTTTTTCATAACAAAGAAGCGCATATATCAGAGGTGCAACAATAACATTATTTGCTGTGCTGCCGACTTCACCGTGAATTGACATATGAATGAAAGGACCTGAACATGCGTCGAACGTACCATCAATAAAAAATTCAGTTATATTACAAGCGGTTTCTCTCGCTTCCGTTGAGCAAAAGATGAGAATCCGTGAATTCTCATACAGATAATCAGCTAACAGCAACTGTTCAAAAACATTAGGTACTTGAACATCGCAATGATTTTTAACAACTAGTTTTTTCACGCCCAGTTATTTATTTCTAGCGTTATGAAGTCCTTGCGGGAACATCAGTTGCACTTCCCGATTGTTTCAATTCATAAACAACTTCTTCGTAAAGTTGTGGCATGGGGCGATCAGAGTTCTCTGCTTTCGTTTTAAGGACGCTGTGCACTATGATATCCCTATCATTCGAGGTTTGTTTTGATTAACATAAGTGTGCTTTTTTCTTTATAGTTACAATATCCTGCAAAAATTATGAAGATTTGTATGTGTCTCGATTTTTAGAAAATAGTATGAGGGTTTGTGCAGTCACGTCATACTCTTTGAAAGAGTCATTGCAGATCGCCTCGTCGGGCGGCTGGTGCGGGTAGGGCCGGATCTGGCGGAGGGCCAGTTTGGTTTCCGCAGGGGGCGCTCTACGGTGGACGCCATCATGCGCGAACGAGCGCTCACGACGGGGGATGCTGTTGCCCGGGGTGGGCTCGTCTTGGCGGTGTATCTAGACATTCCCAATGCCTTCAATACTCTGCCCTGGAGTTGCATCAGGGAGGCACTCCGGTATCACCGGATGCCGACCTACCTCTGTCGCCTGGTCCGACCAGGCTTTTTTTTATGTCAGCACATTTTGAATCAGCGAACACATCTTTGCATAATTCTGTCAGATGGTCTATTTGGGAAATTGCACTGTGTTCCGTTATAAATAAAGCTAGCTTACCTTCGGCTTTTTGGGTACGTCTATTCGCTTTAGGAGCTGGAGTAAAACATATTTGCTGAATTTTGAAATCGCGTCACATTTTTGTTTGTGTTTTTTTGTATAGGCTTGTTTCCTTACATCATTTAATTTTGCAAAAATTTCACTGTGACAAAACGAGCAAAAGGCTTTAGTTGGATCAGTCATAACAGGTTTTAACCACATTTTGAACTCTTCTTGTTGTTCCCATGGTCTATACTTTTGAGCATAAGCCTTCTTTTTTAAAGGAATTTCCATATCCACAATTGTTAGATTCTTTTAAAAATTACGACAATTGAAAAAACTCACTATCCACACTGAAAAACAGGTTTGTTCTGCGAAAACGTAACATAGAAACAGATTCCTTCCTTTCTCTAAACGGTGGTGATGAATGAACGAAATGAAAGAGAAAGAAACGGCAACATCTAATGCATCGTTTGATAGAGTGAGAGGCATCAAACTGATTATAACTCAAGATCGAACGTCATTCTGGTAGGTGATTTCGGTGTATTCCTGTTCGTCCCACCGACTTCGTCCCCGTCGTGGGACGAACGGGAATTTACAAAAATAATATTAAATATGTTCCCGATCGTCCCATTCAGGATTTTAGAGGGACGAATGGGAATATGTTCTTAGATTAGTGCCATTCGTCCCACTAAATAATTTTGTGCGTAAAATGTTTAATCATTGTTTCGTAGTTTACTTTCAAAGGAGAATGGGCAAATATTTATAAATATGTATGAAGCCTGGTACTCGGCCCAATAGCTATAATATACTATGTATCATTGGAAATGTCTTTTTACAAGGATTAATGATAACTGAGTCGCTTGTCTTCATTTGCATTTCCATGAAAACGGAGTTATTTTGTGTTAAGTATTTTTTTTTTGTTTGATTACGTTAAGATAATGGTGATTTTATACAGGGTGTTACAGAAAGGGTATATCAATACAAACGGGTTGAAGAGTGTATCTGGTCTAGAATCTCTGTACAAAATTTCAGCTCAAAAGCAGTAACTTTGAAAATGCTAAATATTTTTTTATTTCGATAGTTTATTAAATTGAAATCATAACAAACGTGTCACCGCACTACGAGGGTCATTATCCATTATCTGTAGTCTGTCTGTGCGCCTAGTACACGCACATCACGCCACCGCGCGCCAGTGCAGCGCCGATGTCGAAATAAAAAAAAAATTAAGCATTTTCAAAGTTAATGCTTTTGAGCTGAAATTTTGTACAGAGGTTCTAGACCAGATACACTCTTCAACCCGTTTGTATTGATATACCCTTTCTGTAACACCCTGTATAGTTGTCTTGTATAGAATCACGTGTGTTTTGCTTAATAAGTACTAAAATGAATAAACACTCAGGAATAAAAAGAAAAAAAATAACAAAAGTAAGAAACGTTATTTTTTTAAATTATTATCAATAATGACATTGCTGAGGAACGCTGCAGGAGCAGTGAAGCCTTCATGTCTGGCATATTCTAGATACCACACGATTGAAACTATATGAGCACAAGTGCCGACTGTTCGTCGTACGGTCAAACACGTGCAGTAATGATTGCATATAATGTTATGGATATTGGTTTCGTTTTCATTACCATTGTTTTTTTATCAATAAATAACAATAATAAGTTCTTGACCGTACGTGATGCGACTGTATGCGTCCGCGTAAAAAACAAGCATCTTCTTTTATGTCATATTCATTTAAATACTGGAGTGCGCTTTTGATAAATGCTCGTTGCAGTAGGGTCAGGCTAGCTTCAGTTGATAGGTGCCCAAAGAAAGTAAAATAATCTGTTCTTCCGTCAGTAGTGGGAAGTCCTGCATTCCGTGACTTTCTATTCTTTCAAAATCCGCTCTTCGGCTATTCAACGTTTTCTTTCTACATGATCATAAAGTAGATTCAGGGAACCTATTTTTTCTCTGATTATGTTTAGGAAGGCCTCTGAGTGAATTTTGTCATCGATGGGTATGTGGAAGTTATTTAACAAAGCTGCGGCGATTTTAAAGTCAATGAATATTTTTGGTAACCTTTAACCCTAATAGTATACACATAAGGTCAACTTTTAAGTACTGAGTACCATTCTTGGTGTTCGGTATTTAATATGTTAAAACATGCTGATGGTATCTAGCACGATGTAGGCCTCGCCGACACATCACACAGTTGCGATGTTCTTCCATAACGATGATCCAAAACGATAAGCACAACAATAGTCCTCAACACTAGCCAAGATAAACGTTTATAGCGGGTAACAATGTCCAAAAGAGGCGCCGGGGTCAGTGATGAAAACGGTAGTAACACAATACATTTCTCATTTTAAATAATGTTGTTTAACATTTTTATTTTTCGTATCTTCAATCATGATAGGTATATAATATTATCGTATTTGCAATTATGATATCAACTAAAACTGGAACTTTGGGGATTCCCGTGGTTTTCGGACAAAGATTTGGGACAAGTCACCATAGTAGCGACTAGAATCAATTCTATTTTAAGATAATTTTTGACGTTCAAAAGTGCCTTTTATGTGCCTATTTGAAATAAATGCTTTGACTTTGACTTTGAGTAAATATTTTTCCTGATGAAAAGACCTATCCAATGACACCACAATGATTGCTATTGGAGCGAGTACCAAAATGCCCATTCTCCTTTATTTTTGTAAATTCCCGTTCGTCTCACGACGGGAACCTCTCGCCATCAAATGTAAATGCTTGGCGAGTTTAGAATTAAATAACACCTCTGTATTACACTTATCATTAAATAAAAACAAAAAAAAAAGTCGGTAGGACGAACGGGAATACATGAAAATAATTAATAAATTATTCCCGTTCGTCCCATCAATAAAATTAGTGGGACGATCGGGAAAAAAAATAACGAATTCTCGTTCGTCCCACGAGGGGGCGAAGTCGATGGGACGAACGGGAATACACCGTGATTTCCCGAAAAACCAATAGCAATATTCGTAGTGTTGCTAGTATCTACATATACATTTAATAGGAATAATATCAATAAAATCGATGCCTTAGTTCACAATTGCACTAACTACAAAATTTTCAATTTTTAATTATTTAATGCCAAATACACTAAATTTCTCATGCTCTTTCGTTTCCGCTCATCGAAATACCGTTATTCCGTCTCTTTCTACCAAAAACGTGGGTCACAGTTGTATTAATTGAGTTCTATTCATGTTCCATGAATGTGGTATTATACTAATGGCCTTTATGATCTCTCAGTTCACGCAATTCAATATTCAAGGTGTTTCTCATTTCACTCATAAATTCATTCATAACAGAACGCATCTCATCGCGTATCATAACCCTGTATATCGGAGCGCGATTCACTATCGAGCATTCTAGTAACAGATGCTTGCACAAAGTCCGGCTTGTTTAGGATCTTACGACGTGTTACATTAAATGTTATATCAGCCAAGCCTGTTGGCGTCGAAGGGCGAACGGGATCATTACATTTGGGCTGTTTATTACCGCAACTGAGGCATATCCACTTCTGGCTTGCATCGAGGAACTCCTTTCCTTCTTCAGATGAGATATCGAGGCATAAGTAATGATATTTTTCCTTGCAGCGCTGGCATTCTAAGTAATCCTTTTCTGTCAGTTCATTACAAACAGCACATACACTCATGCTTATTCAGTGCACGCGCACTGCCGCGGTGATGACAAGGACGAAAAATAACAACTGTCTCTTATCGCAGGGGAGGTGCGGCCAGTCCCCGCGCAAGCTGCTAGCACTCGCACCGGAGTTTTTTTTCCACAATATGTAATTTCTATAACACTGAAATATGTGACTTATTTGTTTAAACAACGGTACTAATTAGCGTAACCGAACAATAGGTTTTTAGTTAATGAAGATAATAAATAGCGACACGTCTCCTTCCTACAGCGAATAGGATTATACTACCAATATAATCCTATTCGCTGTAGGATAACTATATGATTCATGACAATCGTGTGATTCGATTCGCGTCAGTTTGTACCACTGCTTAACAGGATAAAGGACATGTCCAGTTTCTGCCCTCTGGTAATTCTGGTATAGATAAATGTTCATGATTTAAGGGTTTTCAATAAGATTTAAAAATTTAGGTTTAACCGTATAGTTCGGTAGCGCCCCCTTTAGGACCCGAACACACAAACCTCCGCCGGCTCGGTAATGACCCCTTTAGGACCCAAGAATTACGACATACGACACCCTACATTGATTATGTAAATATTTATTAAGCTACGCATCAAATTCTATGAATGTGCGTTAATTAAGAGAGTTGGATAAAAAACTCATATGTTAACGCCATTAAATATTTCATATTTAGCGCTCAAGCTTATTACCTTACCTTTATAAAATTCAAGTCTGTAAATGCGATAATCGCCATTTTGTTGACAGTGGTGGTCGAGGCTAAAAAACATAAAAATTGGGGATTTCGAACATCCAAACTCCACCACAGGGGCAGTAAATAATACATAATTTAATTATTTGATGAATTCATCCATTGTTCAAGTTAAAATAAGTAGTGGTAATGAAGTATTTTGATATCTAATGTTGAAGTTTCGCGCCAATAGTGCGTGTTTACATTTTTACTTTTCACAAATATCACACACACACAAGTAGATAAGATTTAAAATGTGACAAATATTATTGTAAATGTTATTAACAACACGAAAATGCCCAAATCTTAACGTAATATTGAAACACAGGTCGAATAACACGTATTATTCATTACCACTACTCAATTTGTGTTCAAAATCGCCGTCCATGATTGTTTTTTTTATCGTAATGATGTACGAAAGCGATTATGCAAAACGATTTTTTTTTTAATTTCGATTGACTCGGGTAATTAATATGTCGAATATCGGAAATCGATACTCAGAAATTAAAATAAAATTATTTTAAGCATTAAATACAATAAGCATTGTTTATAATAATGATTTATGCTTTTCTAATGTAATTTTAATAGTTTTTTGGACATTCAATTGAACTGAGTCAATAACACTCGAGGACCTTAGACCATAGTCATTTATTGAATTTCGCGCCGAATTGTTTCTATATTTGAATTTTTCTTCGAATGCGCTCGTCGTATAAAATTATTTTTATTTATTTTACAATTAAGTATTTATTTTTGATACTTTTCTAATAGTTTGCTACAGAATGCCCAGTATACATTTTTTAGGTAGGCTGAGCAGAAGTTTGGGAATGATGATAAATTAATTGTATAAATTGCGTATTCCGCAATCAATTTACATTTTAATATGTGTTGTTAGTTTTATGAGCTTGGTAGTTTTTGTTTCTATTAGTTTACTTGAGTAATAGTAATTGTTTGTTTTTGTGGTAGTTTCCCAACGAAATTTAAAAAAAACTTTCCATGTTTATGTCGGACCACGCACAATGAAAGGTTCCGTTAGGGTTGAATATTCACGCATGCACAATGTACATCATCATTAATTTGATTCACTGCAAAAATAAGTTTGTTTTTCATAAACCCATCATTCATAAGGTACCTACTCAAAAATTAAAGTGCCAGCCAGAAAAGAAAAGTCCTACTGTTTTCTTATGGGGAATAACATCTTGAGCATTTCTTACTATTGAGATTTAAAATGCCAAAAATCTTATTTTTAACCGACTTCTTATAACAAGTGTTTTAAGCATAACATTTAAAAATACCAACTTTAAATTGAATATAACGTCCCGAACATATTTTGACTGTGACCAAATGTAAGTATGTACGCAGTATAGAATGAGAGATTTGCTATATTATTTGAAAACCAGACGTCTGATAGGATCTCTTGGAATCTAGAATAATCACAGAACTATATTTTGTAGTTTTTATTTTTATTTTAGGCTGTGGTTTCAGATATATTGTTTCTATTTAATAGAATAATAAATATTTTTTTTAGTTATTAAAAAATATGTTTGTGACCCTCACGACAAACCCTTTCATTTGATATATCACACGGTACTTACAGTAAGCAAAGCTTTTTCATTTCTCATACTCGGAAAGTAGTATTTGTTTGATCCGAATAGCGGGTGGAAGACGTTGCTTCCCACCTTAAGGCGGGAAAGACTCATAGTAATTGCTTCCCTCTCTAGGTCGGGAATGAATTTAAAAATAGAACTAAATTGGTTAAGTAGTCAGCTACGAAATTTTTACATAATTAAGAAAAATGTTGCGGTCTTGTGAGTGTATAAACAGCCAGTGTGAAAAAAATACCTATCAAGCGGGACGGCCCGCGGCAGTGACGCGGTGTGTTCCATATTTAAAATAGCACACAAATTGTTCTAATATTTCAATTAATTTTAAATAGGTACCTATTATTCATGTTATTATTATCAATAAATCCTCCAAAGTCCTTGAACGGTTAATCCACAATCAATTAAGCACTTTCCTCTCTAAAAATAATCTCCTCAACCCCTTCCAGTCTGGCTTCCGTCCTGGTCATAGCACCACCACAGCGCTTCTGAATATTACGGATGATATAAGGTCAGCCATGGAAAACAGTAATCTAACGGTTTTAGCTTTGCTAGATTTCAGTAATGCTTTTAATACTGTTGATTTTGATGTTTTGCTTGGCATTCTTTGTTCTCTTAACATATCTCCATCGGTAATTGACTGGTTTCGTAGTTACCTGTACGGTCGCCGGCAACGTATTTGCATCGGAGAGACCTTGTCTTCCTGGAGTAATACTTCTGCCGGTGTACCTCAGGGTGGCGTTCTATCCCCTTTACTTTTCGCAGTTTTTATTAACTCAATCTCTGACGGACTAATTTCTTCCTACCATCTTTATGCAGATGATTTACAAATATACTCGCGAGCTTCTCTTGGAAATCTGTCCGAGGCTATCTTAACGATTAATCGTGATTTGGCCCGTATATGCAACTGGAGCGAGAGATATGGACTTATGGTCAACCCCAAAAAGACGCAGGTTGTAGTGGTGGGCAGTTCTAGGACGGTCTCAAGAATCGACTGGACGACTCTTCCCCAAGTTTCTTTTGACAACTCAGTGGTTCCCTTTAGTGACAAAGTTAAAAACTTGGGGATATTTATTGATAAGGAATTCTCTTGGACTGCCCAGCTACAGGAAGTTAGCCGCAAGCTATTTGCATCCGCTGCGTCCTTGAAGAGATTGCGTAATTTTCTACCAACTGCCACTAAGATTGCGCTTGCACAATCACTTCTTCTACCCATCCTTGACTATGCTGATGCCAGCTATCTTGATCTTACCCAAGACCAACTCGATAAACTTGAGCGGCTTCAAAATTTTTGTATAAGGTTCATATTCGGTCTGCGCAAATATGACCACGTTTCCGAATTTCGTGTGAAGCTCAAGTGGTTACCAATTCGCCTTCGTCGGAATGCTCATATTCTTTCCCTTTTGTACAATGTTCTCTTTTCCCCTTCCACCCCTCTCTATCTCAAGAAACGTTTTCAGTTTCTTTGTGACTCCCATACGAAATTGTTAAGGTCATCAGATAACTTAAAGCTCAAAATGCCAACGCATTCCACAACTTTCCTTGATAAATCCTTTACTGTCCAGGCCGCTCGTTTGTGGAATGCGTTGCCAGTTGAAATAAAACGCGCGCAGTCGTTACACGTGTTCAAAAGACTTGTAAAGGAACACTACTTGTCGTTGTGATTTTGTCCTAACTGCTATCATCTACTGTCTTATTTTATTTTCGGTGCTTATAATTATGTATATATTTAAGTATCTATAATTTTGGATATGTATTTATCTGTGTATCTATTTTATTGTATTGTATGCATAATATTTGCACCAACAACAGCCCCATTTTATGTCCAGGGAAATCACTGTCCATTCCAAGGTTGCCTGGAAGAGATCGCAGAAAGCGATAAGGCCGCCCATTGTATATTTGTGTTTTTTTGTGTTTATTTCATGTTATGTATTTTTGTGGTGTACAATAAAGTATATATAAATAAATAAATAAATAAATAAATATTTTAGAAAGACCACTATTTTTTACTTTCCTTATATTCGAAATGAAAAGTAGAGTGTTTAACACGGGTGAAAGTCATCAATTCCTACTCGGACTATAGTCTAAATACCTCGTATGGGAATAGATTCCTTTCGACCCTTTTATAACAATCTACTATTTACCCGACTGCGCTAGAAGGAGGGTTATGTATTTACTGTGAGAGTGACACTGGGCATATCAAAATAAAAAAAAACAAAATGGCGGATTTTTGGCGCCATATTATGCCTTCAATTTTTTTTTTTTCTCAATACCTATCGAGTGGGGTCTCAAAATAAAGGGTTTTAAAAGGTGATTACAAAAATATATACAACTTATATGGTTAAAAGTAATTCAAAGTGACAAATCGTAAAAAACACGTATCAAGAACTAAATCGTCTGCGAAACACATCTTTCACATTTGTAAACTAAAAAGCTGGAAATAAAAAAAGTAATTAGAAAAATTAAAAAAACTCGACTGCATCCTTGTACTAAAACTAACTGAAAAGCTAAAAACAAGCCCATTTTAAATTAAATAAAATTTGGAAGCAGGCGGGACGCATTTGAGTTTGAAACTATAATAATGGTATTTTTTTTATCTAATGTGACCCCAAAAAGTGACCCCATATTCATAATTAATTTATTCATGTTACACGTCCGTATTTGAGTCACAGAAATTTATATGTGTACCAAATTTCAACTTAATCGGTCCAGTAGATTCGAAACAAATCGATTGTAACAAACCTATAGACAGACACACGAGTGATCCTACAAGGGTTCCGTTTTTTCATTCGGACGTAGGAAACCATAAAAAGTTACACCCCTATCCACACTGTACGTGTTTGTACTTATTAAAATGATTATATTTCAAAAACTATTAATTAATGATAAAATATACCAAAGAGTTTTTATTCAGTCTCTACAATTTTTTTATTTTTTTTTTTAAATACCGATTATCGATTAGGCTTTATGACATTTTTGAATCGGAATAAGAAAATTGGGTGGATGGTCAGCACTAAGAGGTGTCACGTCGCAACACAATTTTTAGTAATTTTTATTAAGATTTGATCATGTTTTTTATGTAGTTTATGTATGAAAAATGGTAAAAGTAAGAATGCAGAGAGAATGACAATATCTTTATTTTTCCCTTTTGCATATTTTCATCAAGAGATTAGATGGTTTATGTACATATTTTCAGCGATTTTGAGGTGTCTACCTTTTGGATAGGTGTAGTAATATCTATTTTATACAACTTTCACAGTAGAATGACGCGGTTTTACCGACCTCAGCATATAGTTAAAGATATTTGCCACAAACTTATTTTACAAAATAGGCGCGGTAACACAGTTTTCTTAATTAATTCGAATGCTGAAAGTTAAAGTAAATTTCTGATTATCATGACGTAATTCGCAACACCCCGTCGAGTCAGCTGGTGTGTCATATGTCAAAATTTTGTCGAGCAGAGAGGTTAAATTGGATACGGGATCTAAAGAATTAATGATTTGTGGTGGCTGTCATTCGTGGATCTTTGACAGTCGTTACGGGTCGTCAGAAGCCCGAAAGTCTGACAACCAGTCTCATCAAGGGGTATCGTATTACTTACCCAGTAACTGGGTTGTGGAGTTCGGATAAGCAGTCGCTCCATGTAAAATACTAGTATTCAGCTGCATTAGGTTAGACTGGAATTCGACCCCAACATAGTTGGGAAAAGGCTAGGCAGATGATGATCTAAAGAGTTAAATTATTAATGATCATTTAATGATCTGACCAAGATTATGACTGTACTTAAACAAACAGTTTTATTTTATTTTTATTACTGAATGGGCCACGGAACATTTTTTCTGTTCCGTGGAATGGGCCCACTCTTGACCTCGATCACGCCTGATGGAAAGCGATGGATGAGGTTTATGATGGAACGAGCGTGCCCAGAAGATACCTAAGGCACTGGAACTCCCACGCATCGACGAAACACAGCAGGCTGCTTGACGCCGGACTCCGGTGGGAGGGTGGTCGCAAACCAGGCGGGCGTTAGCCCTACCACCGCAAGGGAAGAATTGGCCAGTCAAATAAGGTGTTGGGTGTGACTGTTCAAGATGCGCTGAGTGCTCGGTTCTGTGTGTTTGTTTCTTTGTTCTCAGGGTAGTCAGATAGGAAACATCGAACTCATCTAAACATGAGATAGTTTTGTGTTGTAGTTGTGTGTGTGTGTGTGTGTGTGGTGTGTTTTTTTTTAACCTATTCACAGAAATAAATACCATTTCAATGGCGATTTATAAAAGCTGGATATGTTTATTTCCAACCTTTTATTTATGTTTCTATTCAACATAAATAAGTAGGTAAACCTATCGTACCTTTGCCATAAAACAAACAAAATGAACTGCGATGCATTTCCTCTAATTAGTCAACCAATACATCGGAGCTTCACTAGAAACAGGATATTCAGATAAACTCAAAAAAAAAAGGAATCTCTTTTGCGATATTCGTTGCAATATCATTCATTTTTGAAGCTAGAGTACGCTTCATTCCCGTTTAGAGCGGATCCGACGGGCTCGCCACATGCCGGGGTAAATCACACAAATGGGGCCAGCCGGCTACCAGATGCACCCCTAAATAAAACACCCCACTTTAAAATAAACCTTATCACCCCCGAACAAGGTGGATTTTGTAATGGATGATTGAACCCCGGGCTTGTTGAAAAAAAAAAGGTGGTCTTGAATGACTCTGACGGTCTTTCCCCGGCATTTTGTCGACAGTTCGGGTGCGATTGAAAGCTCCGTGTGCCGTGTGTGTTTTTTCTTGTAATTTAAAAGGTGTAATCGTAAGGTTTGCGCAAGATATCGCTGAGGGGCGCCGGTGGCAAGGTGCTCTTTTTTTCTTTGGAACCCCCCGGCTGTGACGACAAGTGAGTCATTCAATAACATATGTTTTAGTTAGCAGGTTTCCCTTCGTTCATCATACGTATTGTTCGACAAAATTGTTCCGTAAGTCACAAAGCGTTGTTTCTAAACTACTTTTCATTTAAACTCTCCTTTGTGAATTATTGGAATTTCTGTTACAAGTGCGCTTATTACCGATGTCATATCCTCATTTTCAGTGCCCGTGTCATATCCTCATTTATGTCGAAATTAATCGTTGTGCGAAATTCTACTTTGAGTTAAAGAGTTTATAGTTCAATTCTGAAACTTGCGTGTTTATTATGAAAGTACAAATATGAATTTTGAACATTTCTCCATTGCCGGCAGTATGCGTTCAGTCATGAGCGAAAAATTATCTTTTGATGCAAAAGTACGTCGAGGCAAGGGTAAATACACACTTGATCGCTCATGTTTACGTAGCTCAGTTGACTGAATGTATTTATTCCAGGAATTGGACTGTTTATGGACTGTATTTCGAAAGAGATATGAGTAAATTGAAAATTCCGATTCTGGATTTCTATAGCGGGATTGATTCGTACGTGCAGACATCACCTATCCTATGGTATGTTCTAAATGTATCTGATGAAAATGTAAACAAATGGGGCAGAAAACGTACCTGTGCAGGCCATCTTGTAATGCGACATACGAATTGATTATTTGATTTGATTACTTGAATATATATACTTAAAACCCGAAGTTCTAATTCTAAATCACATTAGAGATGTTTTTATATTTGAAAATTGACGTTAACTTTATAACCTCAATTTTAGTCGATGATTTTTCAATTATAAGTAATTGAAAAAAACTTTTACAAAAAAAAAAAAAACAACCGACTTCAAAAAAAACACTACAAAGTGATAAATAACTTTAATTTCGGAAGTCGGTGTCGTTGGTTCAGCATTTTCGTTTTTTGACACCGACTTCCGAAATTAAAGTTATTTATCACTTTGTAGTGTTTTTTTTGAAGTCGGTTGTTTTTTTTTTTTTTGTAAAAGTTTTTATTTTTCACTTTTTAGTTGTACCTACCCCACAAATAAGTAAACAAAAAAATCGTTAATGTAGAAAATGTAGATAAATTTTTAGATTTTTGTTGATTTTTCAAAAACCGTTTGTCCGATTTCGATAAAATTTTCATGGAACCATTTGAGAAGTATACCCTTTCCAGCAAAAAAAGAATTTTTCAAATCGGTTGGCAAGCGACGGAGTTATGCGCGAACAAACATAAAAAAAAAAAAAACAAAAAACATACAAACATTCGAATTGTGAACCTCCTCCTTTTTTAGAAGTCGGTTAAAAATCATCGACTAAAATTGAGGTAAGCCTATAATTTGATAAAGTTATTCGAACAATATTTGTTGTAATAAATGTTGAGATATAAATAAATAATAATAAATCTTTATTGAAAATAAAATATGTAGTGTTACAAAACATATTAAGCCTCTGAAACCCAACATAATAAAAAACAACCAATACAAAGCACCAATAACCAATATAAAGTTGCAACCTTCTAAATACAAATTAATGCGTTCCTGATACCTTATAGTAAAGTGATTGCGTAAGAATTGAATCTGAACAGGGTTTGTTTACATTTTCACCAGATAATTTTGGAACAGACTATAGTAAGCATTGAATTTTAATAACAGTGCTGTATCGTCAGTTTAACATGAATTTTCGTGTAAAGGCTGATTTAGACAGGGTAAGTAAATGACTCCAAACTCGAGACAAGTCAGTGCTGACCCGATATTTACCTAGTGTAAATTGAATTTGGAGTCAGTGGTTTGCACTGACTTGTCTCGAGTTTGGAGTCAGTTACTTCCCCTGTCTAAATGAGCCTTAATCTTCGTTATTTTCACTTACTCAAGAGTTGACACATCGTTCTTATCTTGACACGCAAATGCGTATGTGAGTGCTATTGACATTCTAAGACGATTGATAGTACGTATCGATGTATTCTCACCTTCTCAAGCTGATTAGGAGCATGCTTGGATAATTTTGAAGTTGGTGTAGGTACAGTCGGGGAATGAAAATATTAAGCCGCTTTAGGTCAATTTTTATTACATCGGTAAAGGCAAAGATTTCATACTTTGGTTGTAGCATAATCATAATCAGTCTATAATGTTCCCACTGCTGGGACACAGGCCTCCCCCTGTGAGAGGGAGTGGGCTGTAGGTACCTGTAATCCACCACGCGGGCCCAGTGCGGGTTGGTAGATGTCACATGTCTTCGAAGTTTTTGGCTCTAGGACATGCCGGATGTTTTCCTTCACCGTTTTGAGATCAACTTTGGTTGTAGGACGCATAATAAACATAGCGGTCTCCGCGCTTATTGAATGTGACACAACATATCAGTATTATGTATAAGATACAAATAAAAGTCCTCCAGACCGAATTTCGGCCATGGCGATCAATCTTAGAGAAGCCTTCGGCGCGGGAGATAATTATTATAGTGCACCAGACGTCGCTATCGCTAACTGACGTATCTGACATTTTGGACTAAGCCGACCTAACTATAGTAATTTGATACATTTTCCAAGTCGAATCTGATATCTGATCATGTATTCCGAACAAAATAAAAACGAAGATCTCACGAAGTGACGTATCTGTCAAAATATTTATTATTAAAACAATATTAACACGATGACATTAGTAGTAATACTGTACTGTAAAATATACTTTGAATGAGTTATGTCACTTAGATTAGCGACGAAGTGTGTCCGCAGACACAGGTGCACTCTCTCTTCCCTCGCTCTCATTATTCGATGTGACGGCAATCCGACACAACCGGAGAGAGATCAGGTGCCAGGCCAACGGCTTAACGTGCTTTCCGAGGCACGGGGGTATCACACCGCTAGCCTCCAAACTCCGGGCTGTTATTAAGAAGTTCCCAATGGAAAATCGAATAACACTTTCGTGCCGGACTCGGGAATCGAACCATTATAGTAACAGACGGTACTTTCTTTAATTAGCAATTCCTTCTGTAATGTTACTGTGAATGACAAGTCTGAGCTGTCCACTGCAATTGACACGACATTGCAAATTATAGGCTCCACAGTGCAGCGGTCTTGTTCACATGATCGATCGCATTTTTTCTGTAAGCACTAGGTAGTTTTCATGACCCAAGTGTACATAAGAAAGTATGTATCGCAGCCCTTTGTCTTGCAATGGATAGTACCTAGAAAGTTGACTACGGTACATAACAACAGTCGCGCGGGTCGATCGATCAGGTTAAGCTACGCTTGACGCGGTTGGTCCGTGGACCTTCTGTACATAAACAAGACCCCTCCATCTCCATGCCACGGAAAACCGTTGATTCCGGCTGTCATTCGTGGATTTTTGACAGTCGTTACGGGTCGTCAGAAGCCCGAAAGTCTGACAACCAAGGGGCATCACCAAACCCAGTGACTGGGTTGTGTAAGCCAGGACCGTGTGTCACTAACGGGATGCAGCAGAATACCAGCGTCAGGTATTGTACCTGGCATATGCTGAGCTGGACTCCCATTTGGTGCAACCATGATACACAACGCCCAGTAGTGATGGACCGTTATAAATTTCATATGATGTGTCTATGGGTCAATTTATAATCTTTTTTTTTTCACCTTTTTTGATGTTTTTTTTTTAATGCCTGTATTGTCTTTTGTTGCACTGAATAAACGTTTTATCTATCTATCTATCAGATAGGCAGTCCCTCCATAAAAAATACTGGTATTCAGCTGCATCTGGTTATATTGGAAGCCGCCCCCAACATAGTTGGGAAAAGGCTAGGCAGATGATAAGAAGAAAGGTGGTTAAAGACACATTGCGCTGCAAAATCCGTCAGGCTGTTTAGACTACATATACATCCAACTGAAAAGCGTAGTTTAACATCTAAAGGGTTAAATTAAAGTAGCTATCGAAACTCCACAAACGTGATAGGAATCGATATTTAAACAAGATAAAACAAAAAAAAAAATGGATTTAACCCGGATTAACACAGTATACTTTTATACCGGTAATACGTTTCCGTGGAATAATTTCCGACCTCCACGCGGGCTAAGCCGCGGGCAAAACTTAGTAATTCAATTACACAATCACGTTAAAACAGGGTGGCACGGACACGGATGCGCAAACTGTAACCATGAATTCAGTATATGATTCTGAAACTTCCTGCGTTGAATTTTATGTCGGTTATTAAAAAAACCAGTCAATTGCGAGTCGGACTCACTCACCGGTTTCCGTACAAATTTGTAACTATGTAACTACTACGGTTCTCGGATTTTTTCTTTTACTTGTGCTACATGACATTCCTTCTTGCCAAATTTCATGATTCTAGGTCAACGGGAAGTACCCTATAGGTTTTGATTCACTTGCGAGTGTCAAAATATGCGGCATAAAAGGAGCATAAACCCCCGAATATATTGATTGCTTTGACTTAGAATTATTTTTTAATGCTTCAAGAGATTGCAGCCTTGAGTATTTGATATTAATTTCAACTTGATAACTCCACGCGTTCCTGTGAAAAAGGGTCTTGATATACAGAAAGACAGACGGACAAAGAAGTGATCTTATTAGGGTTTCGTTTTTCCTTTTGAGGTACGAAACCTTAAAAAAATAACTGTAGAGAAATATTGTTTTTTTTTTGATAACCGACGAAAATGTTTGTTAGAGGATCTAGAATTATGTGCTGAATCCGTGGTTACATATATGGTGTATATACTAATGATGTCTAAAAGTTTTTATGAGAAAATAGAACCCAGTTATGAACAATCTACGTCTACATTCTCTACCTACCACGTTATCAAAGGCGCCCAGGGAAACAGGATTTCCTAATAGACGCTATACATAGGTCGACCGTACGCTCTGTGGCTTAAACCCAAACAAAGTAGCCTATACACGAATAGGTAGACACGCTCGACCGCGTAGCAAGAGGGACGGAGGAAAACGTCGTCACTGCAAGCGACAGGCGGTTACCTACACAGTTATGTGTCCCTGGTACTTTGACGACGTATTTCCCTATTAAATACTGAAGTTTTCGTCGCCTGTGGGGTTGGCTCGCAACTACTAATAGGTAGTGTAACTTTATAATGAAAGAGGTATCTACCACCAAATCTCTGGGAAATGAAAAATATTAAATAGGTACTCATAGATTTGATCTTTGAGTTCTGTCATATTGGCCAATACAAATACGATGAAACGCTTAAAATTCTGCTTTTCCTTGCGTAGAACTACCTGCTTCTGATTTGTTTTGTTTAATGAAAAGTGCTATTAGTTATAATGTTAGTTTTAAGATACACTACGCGTACGTACAGACGCCAGCACATCAACCTACTACAATCTGTCAAATTTCTTTAATGGATTCTCAACTTTATCACTAATACATAAGGTTCAAAGTTGATTGGGAAAATGTGACAGTTTCGGGTAGGTTGATGTGCTGGCGTCTGTACAATCAAGATACAATATTGTTAAAACCTATAAATGTTTTCTCAGTGAATTTGTAATTCTTTTGAGAAAATAAATATCTATAACCCAAAAAAAGTAACAAATAAACTCCCAAAGGATTCATGAAAAGCTCCCTAATTATGAACCCTCTTGGGGGTGGATGCTGCCAAAAATTTAGGAGTTATTTTCATGCAAATGAAGTCGTGAAAAACAGCTAGCATTCTATAGAATTTCAATGATTAAGCTTTGCAATAACACGTAAACAAACAAAATATGTTGTCAAGAGAGCAGCTCTTTGTTTTCACAGGTAAATGGTTCGAGCACAGAGTTCGATAAAATACTCAATTATCCATTTGACGATCGCAACTGCGAAGTAAATCGAATTAATTTGCTGTTTTAAAAATGTTCTGTGCTGTGAAACCTAATTACTTATTGCAAAGTGTACCTGCAGCCGAGCATATGTCCTTCTGTAGGCCGTTCCTAGAAACAGGGAAGCGGTCAAAATTATTATTGACTAGCCGCGCCCCGCGGTTTCACCCGCATAAGTCTCAATCCCGTGGGAATATCGGGATAAAAAATATCCTATGTCCTTCCCCGGGACTCAAACTATCTCTATACCAAATTTCATCTAAATCGGTTCCGCGGTTTAGGTGTGAAAAGGTAATATACAGACAGACAGACAGACAGAGTTACTTTCGAATTTATAATATTATAGTATGGATTAGCACGCTTTCCCATCAGACTGGTGATAAAGACAATTTCCGTATTTATAAACGTTCAAAATCTAGTCGTAATCTCACTTCAGCAACAATCAGTGTCAATGTCAAAAGTCCATACTTTTGACAAGTTTTGACACTGATTGAATTTACCCATGTAAATTAGAGGTATTTTTGTCAGATTGGGACAGACTAGAGAGCGCGCAAGACAAGTCTGCCCGCGACGTTTGACTTCAAGATTATATCCCTGCTAGCACTTAAGGTGAACACGGACTTGGCCGCACCGCACGCGCCGCAGTCGCCGCATTCGAATTCTTCATATGAAGTTCTATGCAATCTCGCACACTAACCCGCGCCGCAGTCGCTGCAGTACCTGAAGCGGCCGAACTCCCCAAGCCGCAGCTGATGACGTCACCAACGCCGGCCCGCCGGCATCGGACGCTGCGGCCGGCGCGGCGCGGGAGTCGTCATTCGCATTCATCTTACTTAAATTAGAAACTAGATGAAAGAAACCCAGTGCGATGCGTGCGGCAACAGGAACGAATGCGGTGACTGCGGAGCGGACAGGTGTGCGAGGCTAATAACAAAAGCGATGACTGCGGCGACTGCGATGCGTGGGTTGCGGCCAAGTCTGCGTTCACCTTTAATCACTTAGGCGTAATGATGGAAATTATTTACTTTGGAAAATTCGGAACACAGAACACTCTCTTGACACCTGAAATAAACGTCCAGATAGCGGCAAACGATTATTTCCGATTTCGGCCGCGCGCAGACATGTTTTGCGCGCACTCTATTCTAGAGTGTACGCGAGCGAACGTTCGGGAATCGCTTGCTTGACATTAACTTGGCTTGGCTGGATTAACGCTTGTTAAACAATGGTCGCTATTTAATTATTTTAAAAGAATCAATATAGGGTTGTGTTCGAAGAATAATGTATCAGTTTTCGCATATGTAATAATTTTACACATTATCTATACTTCTATACTAATATTATAAATAGGTAAAGTTTGTGAGTACCAGTCGGATTTGAAAATAGTAGATTGTACAACTAAGGCATAAAAGAAGCTATTTTACCCCGAGACGTTTATATCCACCCGAGCCGCAGGCGAGGGTGGATAGTTAAGTCGAGGGGTAAAATGGCTCGTTTATGCCTGAGTTCTACACTCTGCTTTTCACTTCAATTGCGAGAAAATGAAACAGGCATAAAGTATACAGTACATAATTAATCAAAAATGTTGCATCCATAGCTAATTCCCGCCACCACAGATACCTAATACCGCCACGAAACTTTTTAAAAGTTTTTTTTTTTAATTTTCAACATTAGTCATTCGACTTGGGTACTTCATACTGCCTAAAAATGAAAACGTTTCTTTGCCTTTTTAAATAATAAATGACAACTATTTTACCTGATTTTATTAAATTAACGATAGAAAACACAGAAGTGGTATAAATTAAAGAAAATGAAATAAATCACGACTTTAATCTGCGAAGTTTTATTGTGCGTGTGGCTGTTGGGCCTGATTACTTTAGTCTTAGAAAAAAATTTTACTTTATGCACTAGAACATAAAAAGCGATTTTATGTCGCCTAAGAACAACATAAAGACGGACTTTTAGAGCATGAGAAGTGAAAATTTCTTTTTACATTTGATAGCCCAATTCTTGAGGAATGCCATAGGATATTTAACATCACGCTATGTCTCTTAGGGGGCGAGCGAAAAAGTGATAGCACGGGCAAGTGATGCGATGCGACGGGGTGGGTCTGGGGAACAAGAAATTTCACGCGGACGAAGTCGCAAGCTAGTCAGAAATAAAACCAGCAGGGTCATTGCGTAACACCCTGACAATTGCAATAAGTACCTTTAATTTTGTCAATTCGACAGCATCATTACGTTTAAGCTTCAATTTATTAATAATCATAATTGGCACAACACCCTGACAATTGCAATAAGTACCTTTAATTTTGTCAATTCGACAGCAGCATTACGTTTAAGCTTCAATTTATTAATAATCATAATTGGCACAAGAATAGATTTTATGGTGACCCCCAAACTAGGTAATGGCCTGTATCTTGGGGGTCACGATATTTCGACGAAGTTTTTAAACATAATATGAAGCAATTTCATTCAAAATCCTTCGGATTGTGAAAGAAAATGTGTGACGAAATTGGGGTGCTGATTTCAGTCTACGTTGCATCAACATAGTTGTATTTGATTTCCCAAGAAACATTTAAGTATGACATGACTTCAGGGCTTGGTTTTAACCTAACCTAAAGCACCGCTGGGGTGCCAGCTGTTTTAAAACCCAATGGTTTGGCACGCGACGATGGTAAGAGGCCAGACGGGATGACCATAATGCCTTGGAAGGTAGGTAGGCCTTTGGTGTGGGATGCAACGTGTGTCGACACCCTTGCGCCATCCCATCTTCCAAGCACGGTAAGCTGTGCTGGGGCGGCTGCTGCAGGTGCGGAAAACTTTAAAACGGCGCAAATACTCCGATCTCTTTAAAACTTACATATTTGAGCCGTTTGGGGTTGAAACATTAGGGCCATGGGGCCCGAGAGACCACTTAGTATTTCGAGACATCACCAAGCGGTTGGTCGACTCTTCACCTGACCAGAGGGCTGGCCTATTTTTTGGCCAAAGAATCAGCATTGCCATACAACGTGGCAATGCTGCCAGCCTTTTGGGCGCGTTTCCTGTTGACAGTGATGCGGACGAATTTTTTGATGCCCTTTGATTGTTTGAACCTTATATTTTTAATTGTTTCTTTATTTTTATTCTTTGTTCTCTCATATAGAAGCGACAAGGATAATGTACCCAGGATTTGAAATATTTTGATTTAAAAGAGTGTCCTTGGGGTGGC
The DNA here is from genome assembly GCA_947508005.1 of Amphipoea lucens. Lineage (NCBI taxonomy): Eukaryota > Metazoa > Arthropoda > Insecta > Lepidoptera > Noctuidae > Amphipoea > Amphipoea lucens. The sequence continues at coordinate 12,064,485 of OX382375.1, forward strand.
TTGTCCGTTCTTCTCCATAGAGATCTACGTTTTGGAATGGGCAACTAGCTTCAACTTCTGACTAGCTGACCAACTCTTTGTCAATTCAAAATTGCCTCTAGATGGTCTTATTGAAATAAATGCTTTCAGTTTGAGTTTAGTACCTTAAGGACCGATACTAGTTCAGATTGCGAAAATTGCCTTAGCATTAACGGCTGTAGTTCCAACAGTTCTGCAGTTTTCACTTTGAAATTAATATACGATAAAGATGAGGACTACTGCGAGGTGTCATCGGTTGCGAAAACACGATTGCATACAATTTTCTCGATACAAAGAAGTCTCAAAGTTACCTCTAAACCGCAAAATAAAAGGAGAATATTCAATGAAAATTTTCAAATTAGGCCATGAAAATTTGCAAGCTAATCAAACTATGCATAAAGCAGGTGTCATAGGTTCGTTTTTATTTTTTTAATCGTTAAATTTAACGTAAAAAGATAAGATCCGAAATATCCAGCTTTATAACCACTCATACCTTGAACCGCTCTGCCGCCCGGCCCCCGACAGGACCCCGATTCAGTACTTGTCAGTACCGCTTCGGCTATCAGACGGGGAACCCGTGTCACTTTGCTTGCGCTCAAAAGACCCGATTGACAACGTTTTATGTTCTGAAGAAATTATGTAATAAAGTAAAATGAAATATAGATGTAAAATATAAGGCCATTTTTTTTTTTTTTTTTCCAAATTTTGTAGTTTTCATTCATAAAATAATTTTTGAAATGGTTTAAAATCGTAATCTCATGTCAATGTCAAAACATTGTCAAAAATTTAGGGAGGTTAACCGTATAGTTCGGTAGCGCCCCCTTTAGGACCCGAACACACAAACCTCCGCCGGCTCGGTAATGACCCCTTTAGGACCCAAGAATTACGACATACGACACCCTACTTTGATTATGTAAATATTTATTAAGCTACGCATCAAATCCTATGAATGTGCGTTAATTAAGAGAGTTGGATAAAAAACTCATATGTTAACGCCATTAAATATTTCATATTTAGCGCTCAAGCTTATTACCTTACCTTTATAAAATTCAAGTCTGTAAATGCGATAATCGCCATTTTGTTGACAGTGGTGGTCGAGGCTAAAAAACATAAAAATTGGGGATTTCGAACATCCAAACTCCACCACAGGGGCAGTAAATAATACATAATTTAATTATTTGACGAATTCATCCATTGTTCAAGTTAAAATAAGTAGTGGTAATGAAGTATTTTGATATCTAATGTCGAAGTTTCGCGCCAATAGTGCGTGTTTACATTTTTACTTTTCACAAATATCACACACACACAAGTAGATAAGATTTAAAATGTGACAAATATTATTGTAAATGTTATTAACAACACGAAAATGCCCAAATCTTAACGTAATATTGAAACACAGGTCGAATAACACGTATTATTCATTACCACTACTCAATTTGTGTTCAAAATCGCCGTCCATGATTGTTTTTTTTATCGTAATGATGTACAAAAGCGATTATGCAAAACGATTTTTTTTTTAAATTTCGATTGACTCGGGTAATTAATATGTCGAATATCGGAAATCGATACTCAGAAATTGAAATAAAATTATTTGAAGCATTAAATACAATAAGCATTGTTTACAATAATGATTTATGCTTTTCTAATGTAATTTTAATAGTTTTTTGGACATTCAATTGAACTGAGTCAATAACACTCGAGGACCTTAGACCATAGTCATTTATTGAATTTCGCGCCGAATTGTTTCTATATTTGAATTTATCTTCGAATGCGCTCGTCGTATAAAATTATTTTTATTTATTTTACAATTAAGTATTTATTTTTGATACTTTTCTAATAGTTTGCTACAGAATGCCCAGTATACATTTTTTAGGTAGGCTGAGCAGAAGTTTGGGAATGATGATAAATTAATTGTAGATATAAATTGCGTATTCCGCAATCACTTTACATTTTAATATGTGTTGTTAGTTTTATGAGCTTGGTAGTTTTTGTTTCTATTAGTTTACTTGAGTAATAGTAATTGTTTGTTTTTGTGGTAGTTTCCCAACGAAATTTAAAAAAAACTTTCCATGTTTATGTCGGACCACGCACAATGAAAGGTTCCGTTAGGGTTGAATATTCACGCATGCACAATGTACATCATCATTAATTTGATTCACTGCAAAAATAAGTTTGTTTTTCATAAACCCATCATTCATAAGGTACCTACTCAAAAATTAAAGTGCCAGCCAGAAAAGAAAAGTCCTACTGTTTTCTTATGGGGAATAACATCTTGAGCATTTCTTACTATTGAGATTTAAAATGCCAAAAATCCTATTTTTAACCGACTTCTTATAACAAGTGTTTTAAGCATAACATTTAAAAATACCAACTTTAAATTGAATATAACGTCCCGAACATATTTTGACTGTGACCAAATGTAAGTATGTACGCAGTATAGAATGAGAGATTTGCTATATTATTTGAAGACCAGACGTCTGATAGGATCTCTTGGAATCTAGAATAATCACAGAACTATATTTTGTAGTTTTTTTTTTTATTTTAGGCTGTGGTTTCAGATATATTGTTTCTATTTAATAGAATAATAAATATTTTTTTTTTGGTTATTAAAAAATATGTTTGTGACCCTCACGACAAACCTTTTCATTTGATATGTCACACGGTACTTACAGTAAGCAAAGCTTTTTCATTTCTCATACTCGGAAAGTAGTATTTGTTTGATCCGAATAGCGGGTGGAAGACGTTGCTTCCCACCTTAAGGCGGGAAAGACTCATAGTAATTGCTTCCCTCTCTAGGTCGGGAATGAATTTAAAAATAGAACTAAATTGGTTAAGTAGTCAGCTACGAAATTTTTACATAATTAAGAAAAATGTTGCGGTCTTGTGAGTGTATAAACAGCCAGTGTAAAAAAATACCTATCAAGCGGGACGGCCCGCGGCAGTGACGCGGTGTGTTCCATATTTAAAATAGCACACAAATTGTTCTAATATTTCAATTAATTTTAAATAGGTACCTATTATTCATGTTATTATTATCAATAAATATTTTAGAAAGACCACTATTTTTTACTTTCCTTATATTCGAAATGAAAAGTAGAGTGTTTAACACGAGTGAAAGTCATCAATTCCTACTCGGACTATAGTCTAAATACCTCGTATGGGAATAGATTCCTTTCGACCCTTGTATAACAATCTACTATTTACCCGACTGCGCCAGAAGGAGGGTTATGTATTTACTGTGAGAGTGACACTGGGCATATCAAAATAAAAAAAAAAACAAAATGGCGGATTTTTGGCGCCATATTATGCCTTCAATAATTTTTTTTTTATCGATACCTATCGAGTGGGGTATCAAAATAAAGGGTTTTAAAAGGCGATTACAAAAATATATACAACTTATAAGGTTAAAAGTAATTCAAAGTGACAAATCGTAAAAAACACGTATCAAGAACTAAATCGTCTGCGAAACACATCTTTCACATTTGTAAACTAAAAAGCTGGAAATAAAAAAAAGTAATTAGAAAAATTAAAAAAACCCGACTGCATCCTTGTACTAAAACTAACTGAAAAGCTAAAAACAAGCCCATTTTAAATTAAATAAAATTTGGAAGCAGGCGGGACCCATTTGAGTTTGAAACTATAATAATGGTATTTTTTTTATCTAATGTGACCCCAAAAAGTGACCCCATATTCATAATTAATTTATTCATGTTACACGTCCGTATTTGAGTCACAGAAATTTATATGTGTACCAAATTTCAACTTAATCGGTCTAGTAGATTCGAAACAAATCGATTGTAACAAACCTATAGACAGACACACGAGTGATCCTACAAGGGTTCCGTTTTTTCATTCGGACGTAGGAAACCATAAAAAGTTACACCCCTATCCACACTGTACGTGTTTATACTTATTAAAATGATTATATTTCAAAAAACTATTAATTAATGATAAAATATACCAAAGAGTTTTTATTCAGTCTCTACAATTTTTTAATTTTTTTTTTAAATACTGGTTATCGATTAGGCTTTATGACATGTTTGAATCGGAATAAGAAAATTGGGTGGATGGTCAGCACTAAGAGGTGTCACGTCGCAACACAATTTTTAGTAATTTTTATCAAGATTTGATCATGTTTTTTATGTAGTTTATGTATGAAAAATGGTAAAAGTAAGAATGCAGAGAGAATGACAATATCTTTATTTTTCCCTTTTGCATATTTTCATCAAGAGATTAGATGGTTTATGTACATATTTTCAGCGATTTTGAGGTGTCTACCTTTTGGATAGGTGTAGTAATATCTATTTTATACAACTTTCACAGTAGAATGACGCGGTTTTACCGACCTCAGCATATAGTTAAAGATATTTGCCACAAACTTATTTTACAAAATAGGCGCGGTAACACAGTTTTCTTAATAAATTCGAATGCTGAAAGTTAAAGTAAATTTCTGATTATCATGACGTAATTCGCAACACCCCGTCGAGTCAGCTGGTATGTCATATGTCAAAATTTTGTCGAGCAGAGAGGTTAAATTACTATGGATTAATTAAAAAAAGTACTAAATCATAGCTTCCGCTTTGCCATTTTAAACGGGAAGTACTAAAAATGTTTTTGACGTTCCATTTTATCCCGTATTTATCTTTAAATAGTGTGAGCAATAATTATAAGCCACTTATTTTAGATGAAAGGAATATATTAACGTATTTGCGTATGTAATACGACAATATTACTAAAATATTTTAGTGTACATATCAAACGTGTTTTTCTTCGGATACCCACTTCCTAACATGAAGGTAAGTATTTATTACTTTTTTGACATGGCATTGACATTTATTTTTTGGTTGTCAATTCCAAGTTGCGTGTATGCGTTCCTTGCTTACTATGCGATTATTTTCTATACCATGCTGTTATGGATATTTTCTTTAAACGACCATTGCTATTCTACACGGAGTGACATCATCTAGACACGATGACTATTGCTATACTTATAGGATTCTGCTTTTCCTTTCGATTTGAATATTATGATGAGGTGGATCGCTGTGCTGCGGATTCGCAGACATATCGTGTCAAGGCTGGCGTTACCCCTGCAAGTGAGACTTGCTCGATGGTTATCAAACAGGTAGGCCTCTATACTACGGCAGCTGCGTAAACCATGCAGGAAAGGCAGTACATTGAGCAGTTGTGTTATAATTTGAAAAATACAATGACGTCTTATTGTTCCAGCTCCCATTAGATGGATACGCAAGTGTCACGATTGTTATAATTTATTAAATACCAAAGCTGCTGACAATGAGAGATTACTAGGTCATACAATAGTCTGCCACGTCATGACGCTAGTATGGTTTCTTGGCTGGGCAAGGCATCAAAATAACGTGCTAGCACCAGCTACATTTTTGGACAATGTTTTGGTGTCTCTAGAAGACGTTTAATTTTTTTATCATTTTATTTAAGAATGTATCTACAATAAATTAATTTGTTTTGCAATAAATACATACATAGTTTTATTTATTATAATCCCAATTCAGTATCAAAAAGTAGCAACATATTAATAATATTATGGGTACTGAAGATAGAAACCAAAATACGGAATTAAAGATGATGCCATTATAATATTATAATATTGTGACAAACAATAGGTGCTTAACATTTTTGTTACACAAATAGAAATATCCAAAAAACTGTAGAATATGATCTCAGACCAACAAAATGTTTCATTAACCTTACAAAGACATACCACCAATTAGTACCTGTATTCGCTCACAGATGTCATTATACTAAACAAAGTTAAGAAAAATCCCCTAGCGTATAATCCTTATTTTGACCAGTTTACGCAAGATCCTGACTCCTGAAACTTATTAATTAATAAACTATAAAATACGACGATTATAATAATATAACAGTCATTACTGAACATTTTCTTTGACTGCCTAGACATTCGCCCATTGCTCCACCAGACATGTCCTTTGGGGATGCCGAATGTACGCAAAGTATCGAATCATACGATTTTTCATCGATGCATGGCTATTGTTTTGTTCTTAACACTAACTTTGTTTACCGCTCTTCTTTTCATGTGTGATGTGGTGGTGAATGATATATTGCATGTTTTGCTATAAGGTCTTGCGGGGCTATTCCGCCTAAAAAAAGTGACTTGCGAAATTCAAAAAGTTGTGATTTTGCTACAGCAAGCAATAACAACAAATTAGTAAATGCATCGTAAAAAGCATTTATTTGTTAATGATTACGCTGTATTACTTCTATAGAAAATTAATATTTTATGTTACAACCAAGATATTTTATGAAAAAAAACTGGAAAGCGGCGGGAAAACCCCGCAGAGGGGCTTTTCCGACGTTTGATTTTATCTCTGCCATCTATGAATCTATTTAGAAAATACTAACTTGCTCATAAAATTCACGGCGGAATACATACTATTCTAAGCTTTACATTAAGCTAGGAGGATCTAAATTCCTTCGAAATCATTTTAAAAACATTGTGGGGCTATTACGCCGAGCCTCCATACATGCTAGTGATGTGCCGAACATTCGACAAATTTTAATCTGTTTGAAATTGTTAAGACAACGATAAATGTTTTATTCTAGTAGTAAGTGTACCTAACGGTGATTGGTAATATATAAGATAGTATAGTATAGTAATAAAAGATAATAATATAGGTATTAAAATACTATATTTATTATCAAAATAATGAGGCAAATCAAGTGGTCTTCACAATTAACTTAGGTAACTAATGAATTTCTAAACAGTCTTAATTTTTATAGCTTCTATCTTAAATTACGTAGTTTAAAAAATTGCTGAATTTGAATTTAAAATGGTTAATAACGAAATAACAGTTATATATATTTTATGAGACATGAAATGAACATGAACAAACATCTTAAAATTAATAAGGTAACTAACACAGCCATGGCACAGTGACTTATTTACAGTCAGTCTTTAAGCTAATTATATTTTTAGGTTTAATATGAGAACATAGGTTGGTAAGTAGGTATCTTTTATTGCAGTAAGTAATAAATATGGCACAATAGGTTTAAAAAATATATGTACACACATCAAAAGTGTCTAGGGATCAACATATATTTTTGCAATAACTTTTCTCCTGATTGATATTAATTAAAATTTTCTTTAAGGATTCATCAAATAAAGTGTTTTCGTTTGTCACAGTAACGATAAACCAAGTCACCTTTGCATTAATAAAGAAATTTGCCATTTTCCTAATAAAGGGATTTTTGACTTTTGAACCACTAACACAAAAGTTCGAAAAAAAGACTGAAATAACAGTTTTCTTTAAAATTTTATTGGGTAACTTAAACAATTAATAATCCGTGTTTCTACCGCGAACACTAACAACACAAGAACATCGGTTTGGCATACTCATGAGTTCATCCAAATCACGCTGTGGAATGGCCGCCCATGTTCGTTGCAACAACAAAAAAAGGTCTTCTTGCGACTGGATACCCTCCATATTCGGCAGAGCTCTTCTCTGTAGCATATCCCATGCATGCTCAATCGGGTTCAAGTCTGGCGACTGAGCAGGCCAGGGCAGGACATTGATGTTAGCTGCGGCGAGAGTCTGTCTTACAACTCTTGCGGTGTGCGGTCGTGCATTATCATGCATTAACTGAAATAAGGGACCGATTTGCACTTGTAGAGGAACGATGACGTCTGATACAATCGTCTCAGCATAAATTTGAGCGTTGAGGTTGCCTCTGATCCAAATCAACTCAGTTCTTCCGCCGATCCAAATACCCGCCCATACCATGATGGTTCCACCACTATAAGGATGGACTTCCTGGCAGGATTTTAATCGCTGTTGGCGTCCAGGGGTTCTCCAGTGTCGTATACGTCTTGTATCCGGTCTCATACCAAAACGAGACTCATCAGAAAAGCACACGAAACGCCATTGTTCTTCTGCCCAATTTCTGTGTTCAAGAGCCCATTGATATCGAATCCTACGATTGTGCATTGCTATAGGTGGTACCCGTAGCGGTCTTCGGGAATGAAGGTTCACTTCATGCAAGCGGTTTCTGACTGTTTGGTCGCTAATTAAGTTCCCTGAAGAGTGATGAAGCCTCACGGCTAACATCATGGCGGTTATTGTTGGAGCTCTTCGAGTTAAGATTTGAATGTATCGGTCTTGTCTCCGTGTGGTGCAGCGATACCGTCCTCCATGGCGCTCAGCCACGGTACCAGTGCTTCGGTAACGTGTCCAAAGTCGACTGATAACACTCTGACTTGTATTCAGAGCTAAAGCCACAGTACGTTGCCGGGAACCAGCTTCTATCATTCCCACGGCTCTGAGCATTTCTTCCCTGCTTAAATGACGTCGCCGCTCCATAATAACGTTGGTTTTAATCAGTAGTAGGGAAACAGTAGCACTAATAATGTCTTCAATGCGTTGTATGTTTTTATAGGGAAAATATTGACAGCTGATTTTCATCTTTTACTCGAATTTGATTCACAGTTCCTGATTCAAATTATGAAATGCACCAAAAAGGATCCATATAAATTTATAAAATCATAAATTTATTACAAAGCCACATCTCAATCTCAAGAAATCCGCATAAAAATGCTTGATCCCTAGACACTTTTGATGTGTGTAGTTCAATCTGTTTTAGTTTGCCTATTCAAGGTCTTAAACTGAGTAAGTAAAACAAACACAAACATAACTTCTATCTTAACCACCTAAAAGTCTGCTACTCGTAGTTAGTCATAACTATAAGGTTCGGCGCAAACGGGCCACCAAGCGGCAGCCAGCGACAAGCAGTTCACACGCTTTTTCCTACATTTTGTTGAAACTCGCCGCACACGTGTGGCCGGTGGCGGCCACTCGCTACAGCAGTGTCGGCAGTGATTATTGGCAGTGGCAGCCACCGGTGGCTGTGGTTGATGCCCCGTTTGCGCTTTTAAAGATTGACATTTTAGAACAATGTGTGTAAGTTTACACACACTGTTCTAAAATCTCAATCTTACAAGGAAATACATAGTCCTTGTCGTTAATAAGTTCTGGATCAGGAAGATATTGTACAATATCAGTGTTTTCTATGATAGAATAATCATTGTTAAGTATGCGAAATACATTCTTCTGTTTCCCTTTGGATTTTAATCCTAATACTACGAGTTTTTCGTCACTTACAATATCTTCTATGCGGCAGACATACTTATATGTTTTTTTACCCCTGAGGGAACTGAATTTAGCTAAAATGAACTTTCCTGGTTCTGGAGTAGGGTCATGTTTTGGTGGTTCACTGGATGTAGTTGGAACAGGTTCGGCTTCATGGGATTGAAGTGTAGGGGTTATCACAGTGCTAAGAAACTGTATCCAATCATGACATATTTCAAGTGAATTGTTTTCCTGATCTGACTGATCTTCATCTTTTGCCGACTGACCTTTAAGAGTTCGGATTTCACTTTTGTAATATTCGTCATCCTCGGGTTGATTATTTTCCAAAAGGTTGTTAAAAAAGATTTCCGCAGTTTCGTTATCATCGGAGTCACAAACTGACTTATAAGATCCTGAACTGTTACTGTCACTTTCACTTCATTTTCGTTTTTTTATTTGTTGTGTTTTCAATTTTCCCTGTCCCTTAATATGTATGTCTGCTTTTTGGACTTTGGTCTTTTGGTATTTCTGTTTCTTCTGAATTTTCCCTGTTGTATTTTGTTTCGTTGGCTTTTCTTTTTTCGTTATTCTTTTACCTTTGTTTTTAATTTGTTTTCTTTTTCTTCTTTTTCTTTTTTGAGTCGGTCCAGTGCACTTTTATAAGTTAAAACTTCGGCGTTACTGTTAGGCACACGTTTTTTACGACTTACTATGGGATCATTTTTGGCAATTGTTTTTAGTAGTAGTGATTCAAATGATACGATTTCTTCAATTTTTGTCTGGCTTTATTATTATTTCGTTTAATACTTTTAATGTCGTCCGCTCTTGGGTTTCATTGAATCTTTTGGTATACCCAAAAGATAGTTTATATGATAAAGATAGTTTATATGATATAGTGGTAGTTTATATGAGGCAGGTTTTTTCATAGGGAAACTAGTATCCTGTTTTTGAAAGTCCGAGCTTATATTATTGGCCAGCTGATCACAATTTTGGTCTTGCGGTACAGCTAGCGCCTGTGTTTTTTTAGTATATATCTTTAACATATCAGATTGTTCTTTTCTCACGATCCATGAATCTCCAGGTTGTTTATTGTTATTATACTCTGTTCTGCGAGACGTATTTACTTGGGTTGTCAATTTTTGCTCGTTCATTTCCTTATTATGTTGTTTTAGTTCCAGTTTCTTTTGTTTTTGAGTATTTGTTTTTGGTCCCTGGATCGTTTCAAAATCATTGATCGTTTCTAATGATAATTTTAATAAGCTCGGTACGCTACTTGCGGTAGTGTAGCTTTTATGGGCAGATTTGGCAATGGTAGCATCAATCTCAGCAGTTTTCATTAGTAGCATCTGATCTTTATTATTAGCATTAAAGACTTCCCATTTTTCAAGTTTTTGGCTTTCGAATGATGCTTTTGGTATGGCATTACGATCTACTGGGTACGCGCCGGTTTTCCGAAATCCATTTTGAATTACGACTGGGTTTAATTCGTCCCAAATTTTTGTTATTATGCGTGCGAATTCTGGCTTCGGCAACTTAGACCCAATATGAAGTCGCTGCCATTTTATAATTTCATCTTCCCATTTATCTTTAAAGGGTTTCATAACGCTGCAGTCTAGAGGTTGCAAAATGTGAGAAGAGTGAGCTGGAAGTTTAATAATTGTGATCCCAACGGATGCTGCGTACTCAATAACGCTTAAATCGACATGTGTCGAATGTCCATCAAATATAAGAATAACAGGCGCTTCTCCTTTTAATGAAGGCACAAATACATCTCGGATATATTTTTCGAAAATGGTGGTCTCCATCCATCCTTTTTCACTAACAGCATAAGCTGTTTTTATATCTTCATTTGGGTAGAGCCATTGAGTCCAAAGATGTTTGCCTTGAAAAATAATCAATGGCGGTACTTTAACGCCACATGCATTCGTTGCCAGAAGAATAGTTGTATTATTACGTCCAGGTCCACTAGTAGTTCTGGTTGCCTAAAATCCTTTTTTTCCAATTATTTTTCCTTTTAGTGGATCCTGGCAAATCGAAGTTTCATCAAGGTTATAAATTTTATTTGGCTTGTTTTGTAGGCCTAACTCTTCCACCACTTTCTCTAATAAGTCGAAGTACGCGTAGACTATAAAAGGATCGCTAGCCTTTCGCCGCGATATCTCAACCGCTTGCGGTTTTTTAATAGAAAGCCCATTACGTTTCTTGAACGCATAAAACCAGTCCCTTCCTGGCAAATCTCCTTTAAATAGAGTATTGATACCGTTTCGGCGTACAAATTCTGAAATTAATAAAGAAGCTTCCTTGCGTGTCAAAGGAAAGATTTTTTTTCCATTATATGAAGACAATTAGCCATACGTTTTTCAAGTTCAGATGAAAATACCGTCGTATGACCCGCAGAGGCGTGAAAACAATTAAGTCGCGTGTTAAGTGTTGACCTAGGTATATCATGATATTTCGCCGCTGCGTTCGCGGTCATTTTATTGCTTCGCACATCTTCTAAAGCTTTTTGGATTGTAAGTTCCGAATACGTTTTTTCTCTTTTCCGCTTGTAATGACGGACCATCTACAACAATAAAATTATGGCATGATAATATGAAAAGCAGCGTAAGTGCAATACAAGTTAAATGTACAAACGTAACGAATTTTGGAATATCATCAACCTTTTGTCAGTCCACTGCTGGACATAGGCCTCCACCATGGCTTAACACTTCGTATTTGCCGTGGATGCTATGCCCACAATTGCTATTCTGATATTGCAATGTATTAAACGATTTTTTTTAAACGTAGGTTACGTTGGTCATTTTTATCAACTTTTTGCAACATTCATCATGACAGCGTTTCTAAAAAAAAAAAAAAATCTTTATTTCGTTAACACATTACAGTGCTCTCGAAATAAGTAAAAAAATCAACATTCATCGTTATTTTTTCGACACTAGGACATCACTAACTTTTTTCAATATCGTACTAAAATGGTGGGGCTATTACGACATATCATTTTGGTTGGAATAACCCCCATCTTAGAATTTGTGGGGCTATTATGCCGCATCAAATCACTCAGTAAAAACAAAGCGCAGAGTAAAACTGAATAGCACAACGGAATTTCGTGTTTCTCAAATCGTCATTTAACTTTACAAACACCAAAAAATGATAAATTTTACTCACTTTTGAAACCAAATCCGTGGAGCTTGACTTTCACTAAACTTGTCAAAAATGGCGTCCTAAACAAACATGGCTGTCGATCAAACAGTTTACGCGTTAGCAGTGCCATCTAAATGTCGATCTACGAAAAAGAGTTTTCGCTATCCGCCTAATGCCGCTATGATAAATCATTTTATTTATAAAAGTTACAGCCAAACGACGGGATAACCCCGCCAGCGGGATAGGCATGACTAATAACAAAATTAACATACATATCTGAAGATAATGGACAGGTTTTTGACTGCTAAAGCATTGACTTCTAAAAAAAAAAGAACGATAGAGAAAATATCGATAGCTCAGCAGTAGATCAGGAACCCCCTGAAAAAAAAAGAAGCAAGTTTATCATTTTTCAACGAAAATTGGCTTGCAGACATTGCATTCCAAAAGTGGATCTCAAAAAGGGAACAAAAAAACGGCTCAATCACGGCCTTTTGTACAATTTGCAATTGCAATATACTAAACCATAAGCCTGCTCTTATAAAGCATCAAAATACTACAAAACATAAACAAAACGTTAACGCTATTAGTAGAACTACATCCATAAACGAAGCTTTTAAACCAAAAAAAGAAGACGAGTTAAAGAAAAGAGCTGAAGTCAAATTATGTGCTTTTCTCGCCGAACATAATTTGCCACTGTTGTTATCAGACGATTTAATTCCTTTTTTGGCCAACACATTCCCTGATTCAGCAATAATAAAATCGGTTAACTTAGGAAGAACCAAAGCAACAAATATCACAAAAACCGTACTTGGTCCAATACTGTCAGAAGAACTGGTATCAAAACTAAAAAAAACAACATTTAGTATTATCATGGATGAGACTACAGACATAAGTGTTAAAAAGCAATGTGCACTAGCAGTGATATTTTTTGACGAGGATGAATACTTAGTTTGTACTAAATTTCTAGACATATACGAAGTTACTTCTGGAAAAGCCGAAGACCTCACAATAGCATTATTGAATTCATAATCATAAAATTTATTTGTGGAACATAGGTATACAACTTTAAATACAGCATTAATAATTTTATTATAACTCTTTATCGTTTAAAAACTCGTCTATTGTATAGTAGCATTTGTCAAGAAGAAGTTTCTGCAGTACGATTTTAAATTTTGACAGAGGCATTGTCTTTATGGAATTAGGAATGTTATTATATATTCCAAAAAAACTTTTGTACATCAAAGCAGTCTTACATTTTATGTTACATAATTGATTTTTGTACTGAGCACGCAATTCAGTTTTCTTGACTGCTGATAATTTAATAAATAAATGCGGGTTTCTTTTTACAAAAAGTGCAGTTTCTAATATGAATAGTGACGGAAATGTTAAGTTTTAATGATTTGAAGTAAGGCATACAACTGTCTGTGGTTTGTAGACCGCACATAGACCTAATGCAACGCTTTTGCATCCTGAATACGGTCTCTCTATCAGTTGATTGTCCCCAAAAAATAACACCGTATCGGAGAATTGAACCTACTAAACCGTGATACGCTGTCAATAATGTTTCAATATTTACTTTTTTTGATAATTGGAACAGTGCGTATGCGGATTTACTTATGCGCTTACATATATCTTCTACATGGAGTTTCCAAGTGAGTTTATTGTCGATAGTTATACCTAGAAATTTACTACTAGTGACCTCTTCTATCAAACAGTTGTTGTAGGTAACGGAAATCGTGGGGTTTGCACGACGTTGATAGAAATGCATTATTTTAGTTTTACTTAAATTTATTCTTAAGATTATTTTTATCAAGCCACTTTATAATTTCACCTACAGCGCCATTGATTTCATTTTGGTAGTCAGTCGGATTAGTACACTCAATAATTGCTGTGCTATCATCAGCAAAGAGAACCATTTTGTGTGTTATTGCTCTTGGGAGATCGTTAATGTATATTAAAAACAATAACGATCCCACTACATTGCCTTGAGGCACACCATATTTTACATGTCTATATTCTGATGTGTATACAGATTCTATCTTACTGATTGGGCATATTCTAGTGATTTCTGTACAATGCAATCTGTCACTGAGGTATGATTCTAAGAGTTTGAGGATATTTCCTCTTATTCCATAGCCGTGCAATTTTCGAAGTAGAATGTTATGATCAACAAAATCAAATGCTCTTGTCATGTCAGTGTAGATAGCACATATTGGATTCCTTTTATCTATGGAAGTCATAATATTAGATAATAAGTCAAAAAATGCCATATTGACTGAAATGTTTTTTCGAAACCCTTTTTGTTCAGTGCAGAATAGTTAATTTTTTTCAAAGTAGTCATACACAGCATTATACAGGGTGACTGGAAATTAGTGGCGGAGCCGTTAAGGGGAGGTAGTCTAGGGTTTTTCCGACAGATATCACTATGAGACCTACCGTCCTTACTTAACCCTTTCCAAGATATTCCTACTTAAAGAGATAGTAATAAATCCAAAAAAAAAGTGATTTTGGCCTACTTTTTTTGTTTTGCAACAAAGATATTCTAAATAAGTAATATTAATTGTAAAATTTCCGCTACTGTCATTATTTTATGCAAAAACTGCTAAACAAAAAGTAGGAATATCTTGGAAAGGGTTAAGTAAGGACGGTAGGTCTCATAGTGATATCTGTCGGAATAACCCTAGACTACCTCCCCTTAACGGCTCCGCCACTAATTTCCAGTCACCCTGTATATTACTTTCTCTATTATTTTTGAAAATATCGGAATTTTGGCAATTGGTCTGTAATTTTTTACATCTGTTTTATTATTCCGTTTAAAAACGGGTTTTATAATAACTTTTTTAGGTCATTTGGTAATGTTCCATCAGTAATGCAGTTTTTAATAATGTGCGCTAGAGGCGGTGCAATTATTTCCTTGACATATTTAATAACTTTTGTTGATACGCCATCGTAGCCGACAGTATTAGTGTTTTTAAGTCATTATAATATATAATATAATATTCCGCAACTATCACACAACGCCATCTAGTCCCAAGCTAAGCAGAGCTTGTGTTATGGGTACTAGACAACTGATAAACATACTTATATATTTCTAAATACATACATATTATAGATAAATTACACCCAGACACCGAACAAATGATCGTGCTCATCACACAAACATTTGTCCTGGGTGGGAATCGAACCCACGACCTCCGGCATAGCAGTCAGGGTCACTAACCACTAGACCATCAGGCCTGTCAGATTAATTACTTTTATTATGTCGATGTAAGTAACTGGTTGCATAAATAATGAATGAGATGTCAGATTTTCAAAATTATTATTATTGATATTATCTGTATGAATATTATTTTCAATTGCGTCAATGAAGTAATTATTAAATTCATTTGCTATGTCAATTGGATGCGTAAAAGTCAAATTATCTCTTTTTAATAATAATACTGATTCATGGGGAAAATTGATTTTAGTTTTGTTAATTATTTGCCAAGCAGCTTTAGACTTGCTTTGGGAAGTCTTTACAAAATGATTATTTTGGGCTATCTGTGTTAGTCGCTTGAAAATAAACAGATACCGTTAAAAAACTTCGTTGGCTTTGCCTCTGACACCACGAATAGTATGGTTGGGACACATAATTCCGTTTTTACCCACTTAAAAAAAAAAGTACCACATATTGCTTGTGTAAAGTGTAGCTGCCATATTATGATCCAGTTAGTAGCTTCTAAAGCTTGTCTCAAGCTTCCGAGATTTGTGGAAGATTTTTTATGAAATGTTGGATCTCATTTTAGCCGCAGTTCTCTAAGGCAAGAGAAACTTAGAGAATTACAAATGTTTTTTAAGGTTGATGTCCATAAAATTTTGAGTCCTTCAATTACAAGATGGTTATCTCTACAGGCTTTCGTCAATAGAATATTAGAACAGTACGATGTACTCTCTGAGTACTTTAGACTCGAAGTTTTCGAAGATCCAAGTAAAATCACGGAGGATATAATAGGCGTACTTGATAATAAACTCACGAAAATTTACCTAGAATTCATGTCTTACGTCCTAGATCTATTCAACGATTTCAACCGCCTGTTCCAATCTGAAAAACCATTACTCCTTAAAACCTGAAATCCAAAAATTGATAAAAACAATAGCCAGCAACTACATGCAATTCAATTACTGTAAAACTACCGATGCCTACCGAATAGAATACGCTAATCCAGGATATTTTTTGCCCCTTGAGAAAATATATTTAGGGGTAGCTGCACAATCATCAATTGAAGAATTATCAAAAGAAATTCCTGAACCGAAAACCGAAATCACTGACTTCAAAAGAACCTGTTTAATGTTTTACATAGAATCAATAAAACAAATAACACAACGCTACAATTTTTCTGATCCACTTTACGGCATTATAGAATTCATTGAACCAAGCGTAGCTCAAAAATTTGAAATTAAAGATTTATCTAGCGTGATGATCAGATTCCCAAACATAAAAGATGATGTTGATGTTGTGGAGCTACAAAAGGAATGGAAGAAGCATGCTTTTCTTGACCACAATCAATTAGATTTATCTCTAAATGTGGAGGAATATTGGGGAAAAGTTTTGAAACTGCATGATTTAACTGGTACTCCAATGTTTCCCAATTTAAAAGAAAGTTATTGGGCTTGTACTTGTATTGCCTTTTTCGAATGCTTGCGTAGAACGAATTTTTAGCCAACTGAAATTAATAAAATGTGAAAACAGGAACAGGCTAAACACTGAAACCATTTCTGCTTTGATGGCTATTAAAGCAAATATTAACAATGCAAAAAATATTGAACGAGCGGTTACGTGTGGGCAGTAATAAATCGGAATTTGTCGGTGAGAAATCTCATTCTAAGCAATTCTATAAACAATGAGGTGGTAAAGTAGTTTTCGAGATATAGCGGTGTGACGGACGGACAGACGGACGAAGTCGCACCATAAGGGTTCCTTTTTACCTTATGGATGAACCGGATGATACGGGCTTCTGTCAGCAGATCGACGGAGCCCCGCTATGCGGGGCTCCTATTTCTGCCTGCAGGGTTTAAAGGAACCTAACCAACCGAACCTCGGGGTGCCCCTGACGTCGACTGTCTAGGGTTAGGGTTTCTGTCAGCAGGTCGATGGTTCATCCATCGGTTGTCACCGCTCGCTATGATCTGCCGAACTATTTATCGAACCGCTCATTCCATCATTTTTACCGCTCATTCAGTTATTGGACTGCTCAATTATTTTTAGAATTGACATTGTATGATAAAATAACCGACTAATTGATTTTTTATTACTGTCCATGTTTTACTGTCGCAATAATTAATCAACCGCCATTGAATTAAATAACTGCTAAACATGTTTTTCAACTGATCATAATAACATCTCGAATATTTAAATAACAGCTCAAAAAATTAGTTCCCTTATAATATGATTGAGCAGCTTTTTTTGTAATATCCTCACCTTCGTAGGTGATTTTGGCTTCTGATATTCTATTGATAGACCTGCACCATTTATGGATGTGTACACAAAACATTTTTTTTAATTTGGAGCGATGTGTTTCACAATCCATAAAAGTAAAACTGGTGAATAAATCAATGAAGGTTTTTATTCTTTCTTAGATGTTCTTTTTGTGGCAATCATTATTTAAAAATGCAACAGTTACTTCTTGTATTTCCTGAAAACAAGCTACTAGGCAGTCGGAGGGATAGCAAAGCCACATCTTATTTTGGCAATATTCTCTGGCACGTGTGTACCTGTACATTTCATTGTCTGAATTGCCTAGTAGCTTGCTTTTACAATTTTTGCAACCTTTGACGTCTTTTTGTAGACACTTCGTCAAGGCCCACCCACAGATTGATCAGCCCCTGAATCAGAAATGTTTCTAGTATTTTGCATAACGTTCAGAGGCTGATCAATTACAATATTTTGGGATTGTAAGGGAGCAATAGATTTTTTTTTATTTTTGAGGAAAAAGGAGAGGGATTGTAGACACTTATTCGAATCCTCTTCACAATTGGAATTTACAGAATGGTTTGTGCTGAAATTATTTAATAACAAAGTTTTAAATGCTCCCTCAAATCCCACACAGTTTGGCATAATATTTCGAGCACCTAAACTTCGAGCACTTCCAAAGAAATTTTCGAGTGGGTCTTGGTTAAAATTGCGTGTCAGCATTGCGTCAAAGGAACATTTTTTTGATAATAATTGCCAAATTGATTTAAAACCTTCGAATCAAGTTATTCAAAGTTGGTACAGACTTTTTAATTTTCTCCTCATCACTTTTTGTCACCATAAATTTGGCGGTTTTTAACATTTTTAATGCATCCTGCCATAACATGTGATGAGGAGAATTTCGCTTTACAGCAGCTCTGTATATTTTACCATTTGGCGGCGTAAAAGATGACGCATTAAATGAATCAAATAATTTATCAATTAATAATAAAAATGGTATTAGATCCCGACATTCTGAGGGACAATCTCCTCTTACAATTACATTGTCCGTTGCAACTACCATACTGTAACTTAATACTTGAGCCGCATTTTTCACCCTCATTTTTTTATTTTGCCGGGATCTATGAGTTCATTGGTCAAGTTGGGTAGCATACGCAACTCTCCATGCGACTTGTCGGCTTCAAAAATCCGCTGAAAGTATTCCCACTTTACTATTTTTACCACATTTTCGTGCATATAATGCATTTCTTTATTTAATACATTATTTCTAATGCCTTTTATCAAGTGGGAAACATCAAACAGCGGGATTATTTCATGACTAACTTCTGCCCGCGACTTCGTCCGCGTGAAATTCGTACTTTCCTCTAAAAGTTTCGAAAATGTATGTTGGTATGATTTTTATAATTAATTTAGATAAATAAGTATTCGGGCCAATTTTTAAGTTTATAGAACAAAAGAATCAGATTTTGCAAATAAACTGTATCCCCGCTTTTCACCCCCACAGGGGTGGAATTTTGAAAAATCGTTTAAGATGTGTTCGTAACTTGACTCAAAGTTTATTTATACCAATTTTCCCAAATACAAAATTGAATTAGCCTAAATACAAAATTTGAAGACCCTAACTTTTAAACTGACGGACTTTCATACACAACTTCATCCCCCTTTTTAACCCTTTGGGGGTGGAATTATCAAAAACGCTAAGACACGTATAAATTAATTTTTAGTCGTCAGCCTAAACACAAAAGGAGAAACCCAAACTCCATAGAAACGTGGGCCTGGCGTTACAGGGCTGAAATTTGGCCATAAATTAGGGCATTTAGTAATGTCTCACGAGCCCAATTTTCACGTCTCCCAGCAATGGCCAAATTAATTAAATCAGACAATGTTTACATTTTAGATTATTTTTCATTATTTGAGTTATTTATGTAAATTAAAATGATATTTTCGAGGCTTGGTTTCCTACGTAAATCTGGAAGGCCCATGTGCTGTGCTGCAGCGTACTTATCACGGTGAGGCCGAGCCCAACCAAGATGCCATATTATGCTCATAGTGTGGGCACAGCAACCAACCGTTCCTTTGCCAACGATACAGGTGCAATAATATTGTATTATAAGCATCCCTTCCGCTTAGAGAGCTGTCGACTAATATGTATATGAAATACATCCTACTACTAATATGGCTGGATTTTATTCTTCCTCTTAACATCCAGTTTGAGTCCGATGTAGATAGCTCTTGCTGTTGGTCACCGTCCACTTCCCTACACACTTCTATGACATATGAGCCATTTTCTCTCACGTGCTCCCCATAGTAAGAACGGGCCTGTTTAACTTGGTAAGTGCCCAAGGAGACAAGAATTAGCTCGCTGTATGTTAATTCAGGAAACTCTATAACATTATCTCTTTCTACATCTATTGCTTGGAACTGCGCCCTCCGTCGATTTATATTGTTGATAATCAAGCGAGGGTCAGTCAGAAGGCAATCAATTTCGTAGTCCAGTATTCGATCAAAGGCCTTATGAAATAATAAATCACGCGAAATACGGAAAACACATTCACTTGCGCAAAAATACGAAAAGCGAATGCCAATAATGACATTGACAAATATGACAATTGACAGACGTTGACAGTAGCAGAGCAGTGCATTCCGTGGTGCCGATTTTATCGATAATATAATTTATTTCTTTGATTTTTTGATGGTGGTTACGTTAAAAACCAATTAGATTCCAGATTTTTATTTTACATTTATTTTAATACAATCACACTAACACAATGGAGTATTATTTAATTATTTGTAACAGTATCGATTTACACTACATCGATCATATTCGTAGGGTACGCTCTATAGATATAATGACAGCGTTTGTGAAGTTAGTGACATAATTATAATGAAATAAGTGTTGTAACAGTTTACAAAGCTTGCTTAGAACAAAAAAAAAGACGGGTTGCACTCTGGGAGTGCCGGCAGAAGTGAAAACTTGAATATTAACGTTGAAATAAATCAATTATTAATTGAATTAATATAACTAATTTTTTTTCACTATTTCTGCGTCCCTTTTTTCATTAATAGATGCACTTTGTTCAATTTCCATATTTTAAACACTTTATATACACGAATGTTAAGTACGAATACACAGCAGTGTGTCCACGTCCACGTCCACTTCCACTTCCATTTCCACTTCCACTTCGACTTCCAATTCGACTTCCACTTCGACTTCCACTTCGACTTCCATTTCCACTTCCATCCATCCATCCATCCATTGTCGTGTGTCACTAAACTTGGTTCACTTCGGTTGGCGCCGCCGTAGAAAGAGAGGGGGGGAAAATCTCTCCTGACGGTCACGTGTCCTGGCGCGATGTCCTGACGCGAGTTTAACATTTTTTACCCATTACAAAAAGTGTGCAACGCCGCTAAAGAAGTTTTTACTTCAAAAAATTGAAATCTACTTATTTTCTACACTTGGCCATTGCTAATGAGGCTAAGATTTAAATGGGTTAGTCAAGCAAAATAAAAGATTTTTTTGGTACATATCTGATTCGTGTAACAGCTAGGCCCAAAACTGGGTTTCTCCTTTGAAGATCCTAACTTTAAAACTGACGGACTTTCATACAAACTTTCATCCCCTATTTAACTCCCTTAGGGGTTGAATTTCAAAAAATCCTTCCTTATTCCTTGTCTACATTATAAAGGGAACCATTGTGTAAAATTTCAGCTTTCTAGGTCCAAGGGTTTGGGCTGGGCGTTGATGAGTCAGTCAGTCAGGCCTTTTGTTTTTATTTATATAGATAGATAGATACTTTTCCGAGATAAAAAATACCCAGTGTGGTGCCCAGGATATTAAAGAATAATTATACCAAGTTTCATCGTAACCGAACCGGTAGTTTTTGCGTGATGCCTGAACAAACAGACAGACAAAAATTTTTTTAATCACATTTTTGGGTTCGGTGTCGGTCTAGTAACACCCCCTGCCATTTTTTTTTTTAATATTTTCAATGTTCAGAATTTTCACTTCTACAGATTTATTATAAGTATAGATTGTTAATATTAATTGTGTCCTTTCGCCATTCTTTTCCTGCTTGGAAATATGCAGTTTTGGCTTAGGAGATTAAGCTATTTATTGTGCTTACATTTGCCGAGCTTTGGTCGCAGACAGTTGCGATTATCTTTAAACCAGTAGCTTGTACGTTAGCTACAACGTCTACTAAAATTTCTTTAAGTTTTGATGTTTTTAAGGTTTGCGTAAAGTAGTATTGTCCGTAAGGAATGAGGAGCCACATCAGATTTTTAAAATCTGATCTCACCATTATTTAGCAGCAATGTAGCTGATTTTGCAGCACGAATTCTTGATTTAGTAGCAAAATATATCAATATATATCAGCTATATCTATATATATAAAAATGAAACCCGTTTTACGTTGTCACGACATAACATGAAAACGGCTAGACCGATTTCGATGAAATTTGGTATAGAGATAGTTTGAGTCCCGGGAAAGGACATAGGATAGTTTTTATCCCGATATTCCCACGGGATCGACATTTACGCGGGTGAAACCGCGGGGCGCAGCTAGTTCAATATAAAAGTGGCTCCTCAATCTAAACGTCTGAATTGAGGAGCCACCTGGAACTCGGTAAGTGATAGATGAATATTTTTGAAAATTTTGTATCATTTAGTAGCAATTGTGCATATTACCGTCTAAAAATTTAGCTTCTGTAGCGCTAAAATGAAAGAAAATACAAGACTTTGTAGCGGTATCTACAACGCCACATGCGAACAACGCGTCATACTGACGTCACGCAAATCCTGCATCGCGGAAGCAGTTTACCACGTAACTAGCATATATACAACAGCCCGACATGACTCATTGGGCAGTTGCCCGCCAGGCACAACACCCGTCTGGTCGGAGGATCCTCCCTTTTCTATAGAGTATGAGTGGACTTTACACCCTGTTCCTCATACCTCTATACTGGTGACCCCGAACATGAACGTCAGCGCAGCCTTCGTGCACCTACGTCAGCGTGACGTCATCATCACTCCCGCAAGCTTTAGAGCGGCGAGTCATCCAGCCAGCCAGCACCCACGGCTTCAACGGGTATCCTGACCACTAGCATGCAGCGACCGCGCATACCTGGTCATCACCCTCAGCCTCATCAGCAACCTTGGCACAGCACAATGCACTTGCGGCCGGTCTACAAGCAGAGCCCTTCTCTCCTGGTCGACGCCAGCAGTCAGCCTCAACCCGGCGCTTTACTACATCCGACGCACTGGAGCATAACGCAGCGCCACCCCGACTCACTGGGGACATCTTCGCAGACAGTTCCGACTCACCGTGAACTATGCGGCAACCGGTTCCGACTCACTGGAACCTCAGCTGGCTTGGCAAGCATCGCAAGATACAAGACTCAGCCCACTATCGACCTCCGGTCTCC
Organism: Amphipoea lucens; assembly: GCA_947508005.1. NCBI lineage: Eukaryota > Metazoa > Arthropoda > Insecta > Lepidoptera > Noctuidae > Amphipoea > Amphipoea lucens. Next base: position 12,087,633 of record OX382375.1, read on the forward strand.
GGGGGGGAGTGATGTAGCGGTATCTACAACGCCACATGCGAACAACGCGTCATACTGACGTCACGCAAATCCTGCATCGCGCAAGCAGAGTTTACCACGCAACTAGCATATGTACAACAGCCCGACATGACTCATTGGGCAGTTGCCCGCCAGGCACAACACCCGTCTGGTCGGAGGTTCCTCCCTTTTCTATAGAGTATGAGTGGACTTTACACCCTGTTCCTCATACCTCTATAACTTTTAGTACGGCTCCTCAATCTACACTCAAGAGGTGAATTTCTATTAGATGTGAGCTATCAATTAATATATTCGACATAATGATCATTTAGCAGGTGTTTGTTGTGTTTGTTTTTGCAGTATAGGAATAAAATAGTAAAACAGAGTAAATTTTGTAGTTGAACGCATTTTCTTTGGCTCCTCAATCCTGACGTTCTAATTATATATGTTTGACTGTAGCCACCTGAGATCTCAACGGAATCTAAAGCCAGAGGTACTAACATTTAGCAGAAATGTCTGCTATATACAGGGTGAATTTTACAAGTGGGCGTGGATGGCCAAATCCGAAACTATGATGACTAGCGAAAAGTACTCAAAGGAGTCGCGGGCTCGATTTTGATGAAAACTAAAACTGTATCATTGGATTTTTGAAAAATCAATATTTCTAGCCAGGAATCGAACTTGTTGATTTTGAAAAAAAAAACACACTGTATTATTACACCATTCGATAGTGTCGCTAATAAGAATCGAATTCTGGGAAGTAATGACATACGGCAAACTAAAGGAAAGAGCTCATTTTTAACAAAATAATTTTGTTTTCTTATGTTACCTACCTCATCATCATCTGCCTAGCCTTTTCCCAACTATGTTGGGGTCGGCTTCCATTCTAACCGGATGCAGCTGAATACCTCGGTATGTAAAGATGGTCACCCATCCACAGACCAACCGCGGCAAGCGTAGCTTAACCTGATGGATTGACCTGTGCGGCTGTTATTATTTAGCCGGGCCCCGGGTTATGTTACCTACCTACTAAACCTTAACTGATTAATTGTTCAAAATGATGACCATTGTTTTCAATACATAGCTGGATTCGACGTCTCAAGGATTGTACTGCATTCAGCATTACAATATTATTGATTCCATTAGAATATTTTCCAAAGATCGTAATGGAAATTTGAATTTAGACCCTAATGTTGTGAAGGTGACTGCGCTGCGGGTGTGCGGGTGTAAAAATATTGAGCATCATTTCGAACAAGGTACGTAATGTAGGTATGAATACTCTAAAATAAGAATAAGTTTATTAAAATTCAACGTTTTCCTTAAGTTTGCCGTATATCATTACTTCCCAGAATTTGATCCTTATAAGGGACACTATCGAATGGTGTAATAATACAGTATGTGTTTTTTTTTTCAAAATCAACAGGTTCGATTCCTGGCTAGAAATATTGATTTTTCAAAAATCCAATGATGCTATTTTAGTTTTCATCAAAATCGAGCCCGCGACTCCTTTGAGTACTTTTCACTATTCCTCATGGTTTAGAATTTGGCCATCCACGCCCACTTGGAAAATTCACCCTGTATATCTGCACAGTTCAGCATTGTATATAATATATTTTGGATTCTGAAAAAACAATACTTAACTATTTTCTTGTAAATTCAGTGTGTTCGGCACAAATATACAGGGTTATTTGAAAAACACCTACAACCTCTTAAGAGGTCATTGTACTCATCATTATAAACAACTTTTACTATGAGACCAAACCTGAAATCGCGAAAAAAAAATCAGCTGTTCCCTACATTTATGTTCGTAGAACTCGTCAAAATGTATGGAACAACTGATTTTTTTTTTCGCGATTTCAGGTTTGGTCCCATAGTAAAAGTTGTTCATAATGATGAGTACAATGACCTCTTAAGAGGTTTTTGGTGTTTTTCCAATAACCCTGTATATAATTGTCTGTCTTGCTCATTAAAGTAGTTCAGAATAAATCCTCATACAGTAAAGACGTGTTGTAATTTTCTAAGAAGCCCTACAATCAATATTGAACCTTAATCACTGCAACATATGGTTCCCCTATCTTCCTAGCTAACTCCCCCTCCTCTCCTTTAAGGTATCTTGCGAGTACTATTGGTTCATATGTGCCGGACCCCCTAGGTTTAAACTGATCATAGAGAATCTTGAAGGCACATGGATCGTAAGGGATGAACCACTCTGTCCTAGGTGGTGAACATGCTGTATCTTTAAGGAGCTCCTTCTCATCAATTTCTAGTGCTAACTCATGGTTCTTCTTTAACTGGACATAGCTCCAATCACTTAGAGGAATCATTGGTTTTTCCTTAGAGGTTGGTAACCTCGAATCAGTTAGACATAGGCTTAACTGCTGACTTATATGTCCTACTACTCTATGATAAGGGTAGTGCCCCCTCTTCTTGAAAAATGAAAACATGTAGGTCTGACGGAATTTCCATAGAGTCTTTACAGCTAATGTTTCATCTACCTCAACTCGTTTCTTCGAGTTTTCCCTCAACTTTGCAATTCCATCTATAGGATTCCGTATTGGATGCCCATAATTCTTACATAGGTTTGAGAAAAATAAAGATAAATGTGCGGCCTGATCTCTATCACGCGATAAAGAGTGAGTTGTGACAAAATCTACCCACCTGTCAGCATCGTATTGGTCCATAATTTCATATGTCTCTTTAAGTAGTGTATCTCTGAGTGTACTAAAACCCATGTCGTTTACCTCATCAGACACAATATACCCAATGGCAAATGCATCCCAATTCTTCATTATTTCAAAGAATCTAAGGCGATATTTTTCCCTCAAGTAAATAAGGAAAGAGTGAAGATTGTGATAAAAATTAAAAAGACCTGGGATTTTTTCTTCATACTCCTTGATATCGATGTATATCACACTAATATTATAAAGGCGAAAGTTTGTGAGTGTGTGTGTTTATATGTTTGTTACTTCTTCACGCCTAAACCACTGAACCGATTTAGATGAAATTTGGTATAGAGATAGTTTGAGTCCGGAAAAAGGACATAGGATAGTTTTTATTCCGATATTCCCACGGGATCGACATTTACGCGGGTGAAACCGCGGGGCGCAGCTAGTTTGGATATAAAAGCGTGATTGAATATTATCCATTACACACATAGTCATCGTAGTGGGAAACAGGTACTCACGACCTTGGTATTTTATTATTGTCAGTTCTTTCTCAATGAGGAGGTCATTCAACACCTTATAAAAATTCCCCATTAGGTGTTCTTTTTCAGTCAGTTCAGTTTTAATCCATTCGACTCTTTTCTTTTTCTTGAAAGCTATTTGGTGTTGTGAACGGGATATTATTAATTTTAGATTATCTATCTTTTCGGAAATTTGCATGTCAACACCATAATATGCTTTGTGGTGTACAGTTAAGTTCACCAAGAACAACAAATAAATGCTGTTTTTTTACAATCACAATGTGTTTTCAAACGATCCACTGAAAAACACGCTTCATTTACATTTGTAAAAAATTTTTTCGTATTACAAAGTCCACTGGCATACCAAGCATATTGTATCATTTCATGAAATATTGGCGCTGATAATTGGTGATGAACAATTGAGTGAATTTTCAAGCAATCTAGAGCATTACCGCTTACGCCACAGTACGTTCAAACGGTATACAACATCTTTACATGCATTTTTCTCAGCTTCTACTGGGCATTGGACGGAAATATTTTACAGTGGTAGTACCCACATGGTATACTACCACTACACGAAAATTCGTTAAAATCCGTTTCCCCAAGGTCGTGCCGTCCCCTTGTTAGTTTTTAACGAAGCGCTAAAACTTATCGAAGACAAAATTTTTGCGATGGTCGGGAAACTGCTGTCCGATTTCAATATGCCTACCCCACAAAGAACGGGAGAGCTGTCCACTGATTTGGTCAGAGAGCTTGGTTATGATACTGTCACCTTGGGGGCTCAAGTCGCTCAAACAGAACCCCTATTACTACCGGAGCAAAGGCAAATTTTTAAACTAATAACATACCGCGTAGCTAGCGGACAAGGGGGTCTTTTTTTCTTGGACGCACCAGGGGGCACAGGCAAAACTTTCCTAATGAACTTGCTGCTGGCACAGTTGCGCAAACAGCCAGCGCAATCACGCTGGCTGTTGCGTCCTCCGGAATAGCCGCAACCTTGCTGAGTGGTGGCAGAACCGCACACTCAGTGTTCAAGCTCCCGCTGAACCTTGCAAGTGAAGAAACGCCCACTTGCAATATCAGCAAAAGCAGTAGTCGCGGCGCTCTATTGCAATGGTGCAAATTGATCGTGTGGGACGAATGTACGATGTCACACAAGCGAGCGATTGAAGCACTGGATCGCAGCTTGCAAGATATTCGGGGCAATCGAATGTTGATGGGTGGAGTGGTCGTCTTGCTCGCAGGTGATTTTCGGCAGACGCTGCCAGTTATTGAGCGGGGTACCGCGGCAGACGAGATAAACGCGTGCCTCAAAGCATCGCCGTTATGGGGTAAGGTGGAGCGGTTACAGCTGAAGACTAATATGAGGGTCCAGCTCTTCAGTGATCAGGAGTCCGGACTCTTCGCAGAAACACTCCTCGAGGTCGGCGAAGGTCGCGTGCCGACGGACGCTAATGGCCAAATAACTTTTGACAGCCGATTTTGCAATGTTGTAAGCTCGGAAGATAACCTTATTAATGAGGTATTTCCGAGCTTACAACAAAACTTGGCTAACGAGGAGTGGTTGTGCGAAAGAGCTATCATGGCGCCCAAAAACGAATTGGTGGGAAAAATTAATAAAAAAATAATAGAGCAAGTTCCAGGTGAGGTGAAGACCTACATGTCAATAGATACAGTGATGACAACTGACGACGCAACTACATACCCTGTAGAGTTCCTAAATTCCCTCGATCTGTCAGGGGTGCCCTCCCACAAGTTGGAACTCAAGGTTGGTGTGCCTGTCATACTGATGCGTAACCTGGACGCGCCCAGATTGTGTAACGGCACCAGGTTACGCGTCACAGAACTGAGACGGCACATCGTGCAAGCCACCATCCTCACGGGAGGGGCCAAAGGGGAGACTGTATTGATACCCCGAATCCCCATAATACCCACCAACTTGCCATTCCAGTTCAAGCGCTTGCAATTTCCTCTGAAGGTGGCTTTCTCCATTACAATAAATAAAAGTCAGGGGCAAACTCTAAAAGTAGCCGGCATCCACCTGGGCGGGGTGCCCAGGTGGATGCCGGCTACTTTTAGAGTTTGCCCTGCTTCTCCCACGGGCAGCTCTATGTGGGTTGCTCGCGTGTGTCGAGAGCCAGACATCTTTTTATTTACGCAGAAAACAATAATTCCCGTAATGTTGTTTACCGGGATGTACTGCAGTAAAACGATTTCCGACCCGATTGACCCGAGACAAAAATCAATTAAATAAAAAACCAGCTCTCCCGTTCATAGTCCTCAATTAGTTTAGTTTTCGTAAATTGCCAAACATACTGATCAGTCCGATGCTCTTTATAATTTTTGGCTCAAAAAATGTGAATATTTTACACGTCGGTTAAATAATACACGTTTTAGTGTATCTTATAAACCGCGGGTAACACCGCGGGGCGCAGCTAGTCCCAGATATAAATGAGGGTTTTCCCTCAATGCAATCCCTTTTAACTGGTGCTTCAACTACAACTGAGAACCTCTCCCGAAATTGTACTTCTCCTTGTGTCCCATTCCTATTATACTCAATAGAGGCCGGAAATATCATGAGGAGGAAGAGGTTACTTAAACCAACTATTGATAAAATGAGGCTTCCAGTTTTATTAAATTCTCCCTCTATTTTTGGCGGTCTTCCACTATCAAACCTCTACCAACATTGTCAAAGGGGATGTCCAGATCCGCTCACTATATGGATTAAAGTATGGCAGATAATCAGGAGTGATTACAATGAAGTACTTCAATTACTTATAAGAATTATGCCATGTATTGAAAAGTCACCAATGGATCCAATTAGACTTGTAGAGGATATATGTCTATCAGCAAAAGCTGCGGTTGACCATCTTTAGGCGATTTTCGTTTGCATGTCCGTTCTACTGAGTGAGAAGTGATCCCGCCCTTTCTGTTAAAGTTGACCAATAACAGTTCATTGCTCAGCAGAAATGAAGTCCCTGTAATCTCTAGCGAATCGGACCCGAGCTGCTTTATGAGCTTCAGTGAGGATAATTTTTTTCGCTGGTTTCCTCTTCCTTATACCGGCACGCCGTAGACCATTCCTGACTGTTTGCTCTGTGCAGTCGAACTCCTCTGCAAATACGCGAGTTGGAGTGAAAGGATGCTGCTCATATACCGAGACCATCCGCTGCACACGTTCCTGTGTGAGTATGGTCGGTTGCGGCATACGTGGCATCCTTTCTAAACTCCCCTCACTGTCAAATCGGCGAAGCCATAATTTCACCGTATTTCGCTGAAATGAAAAAAAAAACATTTTATAGCTCGATGTTTGAGGAATCTAATCTAAGAGTATTCATACAAAAAGTTAACACAAACTGAAAAAATTATAAGTAGTTCATTTCATAATTACTGGATATAAAAATATTAACCATTAATTTACTTTTACAAGGACAAATGGACCGTTCATAAAAGCTTTGTTGTGTTATTCACGCAGCTAGAAGTAGAGGAGCAAGGGGGGGGGGGGGAGGACCCTTTCTAAAACTTGTGAAGTGCATAAATAATATTAGATATTTTTTTAAATGAAATAATTAATAATAAATAATACTCACCGACATATTCAATTCTCTCGATATTTCAGATATATTTAAGCCAGAATCCCTTAAATTAATTATACTACTCCGTTCCACAACTGACAAATTTCTGTTTTGGCTCATACTAATGACTTACTTTCTCACTCAAAATAAAAAAAGACCTTGTTTGCGTAAGACTCACAAGTTGCAACTGAAGTAAAAAAATTATGAAAACAACTGACTTAACCTCGCAAGTCATAAAATTGGGTATACAAAAGGTGGCCACTTAGTAAAAAATTGACCTTTCTCTGTCATTGGTCAAATAGAAAAGGGGCGGATCGCCCTGTGGTCATCTCATGCAAGCAAAAATTTTTCTTAAATGGTCAACCGTAGCTTTTGCTGATAGTACAGCCTCAATATTTCTAGTTTACCGAACTTTGAGAGAAGAGCTCGGGAAATAGTAGAGGAGTTTTTGCCCAGCTACATCACTAATCCACATGTTGTTCAGTTGTTGGGAGCATCTAGAGAGGATCTTGAGGGGCTATGCTCAATACTGATTACAATGAATCCTTACATTACTAACTTGGCACATGAAATACTTAGAAATTCAAATGAGGGAGTTCACCTACAATTAATTGGAAGTTTCACTAATCTACAGACAATCAACAGAATGATAAATGAGCAACCTGGTGATCAGGAAACAATATTCCAGGCCGGACTTATGAAGGACAAGGAGGCAATACAGGCACTTGAGAGACGATTTGAGAGTAAAAATCGATCTATTAAAGAACCCCATGTAATAGCAGACTTGATTGAACTAGACAACTGCTCATTCTCAATTGCAAGCAAAGCAAGAGAGATAACATGGGGGTTTCCAATTACAGATATAACAAGCCCTGTACCCTGTGAACAAATTTCCATACAAGGCTATGACCAATCAAATGAGACTGAGAGATCAGAAGGCCAATTGTACCAATTAATGTGCAATGTGAAAAACACGAGACTGGAATGCGATGACACTGTGAATAGACCAAAAAATGGTATTCTGCTAACCTTAAAATTCGGTTTGTTCACATTCCGGTCGCAATATCATAGCAGTCTAGTCTCATAGCGGTCAACTTTGTTCTCGTTTACAAAATTAAACATATTTTCATGTTGGTTCAATGTACGCAGACGCTATTGTGATACTTAGTGATACTTTAATTTTTAGCAGCCTTATTTTCTGATTTTTTTAATGTATTTATTAGTTTGCTTGATTAAGTGCATACTCATAGTATTTTCATTTCTTGTTTGTTATTATATATCTTTGAAAATACAAAATCATTAAAATAAATAATCGGCTAGAAAGTTAACATGGAACGTATTCGTAAACGCTACGCGCAAGCGCGACGCAAATGATTAAAGATGTCAAAAAGAGACGTCATTATATTTTTACTAATGTCAAACTATAATTCAATTTATTTTTGTCTGAAATTATTCTATAAAGATTTATTACATTTTATTTATAGCTATATTGATTTTCTCGACTATTGTACCTAACAGTCGCAGTATTTTTCAATACGTATGTCAGAATGGTGTCAATTGCGTCAAAATCAGAGTTGCCATTTGGCGAATATTTTCCCGACATGCGGGTAAAAACAGTTATTAGATGTGTGATACTACGGTTATAGCTATTTAAGGACTGAATAATAAATAATATTATATTTGTATTAAATTGATACACGTCCGATCCGATAGGCAGATCGTACTTCAGTCAGAAAAGGCACTTATGCTGTTTTCGATTTTATTGTCCATCCGACTGTCTGAAGGTAGGTATTTTCGCCCTTATTTTCTATCTGCTCCTTTAAGAGACCGAGCAAGCGAGCGAGTTGAGTTGTTAGGCCACACGCTCGAACTAGGAGAAGCTAGAACAACTGAATTTATAAATAAACTGACAAAGAATCGGACGTTTATAGAGTGACGTACCTATCCGATTCAATAATCGACGATCGGTAACCAAATCAGGTTGGGATAAATTTGAGTGAGTTTAAATCGCATGTTAAGGAATGAGAATGACTAAAACTAGAACCTTTTCTTCGGTTATTGTACACCGTTTTTTTTTTTGGTTAAGGGAACAAGTTTCTTTTATTTTTCAATTATTTTGGGGTTAGGGATCATGGCCTACCTACCCACTTCTTTGGTTTGGTTTTAGAGTTATGACGGAACAGATGAAGTTCTTTGGTTTACCATAGTAAAAAAGTGAGCATTATCATGGTTGTGGGTAATAGACGATTATTTACTAGCAACTCTGTCATATCCGCGCAAAAGCACAGAGCGCGAAAGTGTAAAAAAACACAGAACTTTTTCTGCTAGGCTGACTTTCATTTTATTATGGCCCGCCAAATTACGCCTCGCCAATTGGAGCTCCTCCTAGATTTTCTGGAGGAGCACCAGTCATTGGCGTTGTTGGGCAAAGTGAGAGGCAGGGAGGGCAACGCCCTGTCGAAGAGGCTGTGGAGACAGTGCGCCGGAATGCTGATGCCGGTGGAGGGTCCAAATCTGGGCCGGAGTGGAAGAAGGTAAGTAACTTATTGTATCCACTAGCTGTTCGCATGAGAGTCGGAAAACAACAAGTAAGGTAGGGGAAGGTGGTTTGAGATGGCATAGATTTTGAAAAGTTTGATTTTTAGGAAACTCGTAACCCAATAAAAATAAATAGCATTTTTTTTTATTAAAAAGTGGTTTATTATCATCATAAAAACAATCAACAAAACGAAATAAAACAATTTTTTCTTTGGATAATAATTAAATATAAAAATGTTTTGAAAATCCATCTCACCCAACCCCTGTAGGTAAGATGGCATACACCAAACTGAAGGCGCTAATTTATTTGCAAACATCGCAGGTTACATTTTTAGCCGTTTTTGGTAACCCAATGCATTCTGCGTGGCACCACTGGCGACAGACTTGACATTGAAGCCACCATTCCCTGGAGCGAGAATGATTCCAGGGCTCATTGCAGTATATGCAGGACGGGTCTTCATCGTCTGATGCTACCGGTTCTTCCTCATCACTGGAAACTGCCAACACGATTCTTTTCTTAACTTGTCGGGCAGATTTTCTCATATTGGCTGCTTCTTTTTCAGCAACGACAGCTTTTAGTAATGCTATGTCAGATGATGCATTTAACATCCCGAATTTACCTTTCTTATGAACAGATCGTTTTATTTGTGAAGATTTAGGCAAAGGTGAAATATCTGCTATTGTTAAACTTGACTGAATTTGATCGTGGGAGGTCGTAGGCACTGAAAGCCCTGCCATAGTGTCGTCATTTAATTGAGGTACTGGAGGCTCTTCCTCAGTTTGATCGTTCGGGCAGGAGGTCTGGGCATCTAAAGGTGGTGCCTCGCCGTGGTTGTTCAGCTGGAGATCCTGAGACTCCTGATTTCTGGCATTGTCTGGCAAGATAGGTACAGAAGAATCTCCAAGATCATTGTCAGTGACATCTGCAGGCGCAAACATCCACTCTGGGAAAACATTCTCATTCAGGGGGTAAATGCCAGTTGCAGCAAATCCATTTTGACCATTGCTAACCGTAGCTGCTCGAAGATAAGCTTGCTTGAACAGCTCAGCCACCTGGAAATGTGTAACTGTTCGTCCTTGATGGTTCCTCAACCAAATATGCAGCTCTTGATTGTAGAATGTGTTAAGTGGGCCGAAGAAGCTAACGTCAAGAGGTTGCATTTTATGTGTGCAATGTGGGGGGAAACAGAATAGGATGATTCCGTTATCTTTTGCATACGTCAATACGTCCAAGTTTTTGTGACTGGAGTGTTCATCTAAAAGTAACAGAATCTTGGCTTCTTTTGACGGCTTTGCGTATTTAGCAAAATGCTGCAACCATTTAAGGAATACCTCCCCATTCATCCATCCTTTTTCTTGGGCAAATCCAACAGCGCCGGTAGGAGCGTGGTCCAAAAGTTCTGCTTTCATATTTTTGCGAGAGAAAATGAATGCTGGAGGTATGAAGCTTCCCAGGGCATTAACGCAGCAAACCGTAGTATAATGTTGGCCTCTTTCAGCACTGGTTAATACCCCAACTTGTTTTCTACCTTTTGTCGCAAAGACTTTCGGGTTTTGTGATGGCACTGTGCTAAACTCGGATTCATCAACATTCCAAATTTGATGGGGTTCAAAGTTGTGCAATTCCATTACATCAACCATCAATTTAAAAAATGTTTTTACCTGAACTTTGTTGAATCCCCGAGCTCTGGCTGCCGATGTGGCTACGGGTATTCGAAGTGATATGGACGGATTTCGTTTCCTAAAGCCTCGCAGCCAGTCCAAACCTGCCATTTCATTTTCCGAAGAAAATCTATGGGGAAGTTTCTTAGCAACAGCTACTTGATAAGCAAGTTTTCTCAAATCAGTCCTTGTCATTCCAAAAAAACGCACCTGCAGCTCTTGTAAATGCGCAACAATTTGTCTTTCGAGTTCAGAATTAAATGTAGTTTTATGACCACCTAAATACCCTTTAGACGTTTCTCCTTTTTCTGCTCGACGTCGGAGCGTAGTAGCAGGAACGTGGTATGCCTTTGCTGCCATCTGCCAACCCATTCTCTGGCTACGAACGGCTGCGATTGCGTCTCTCATATTTGTTTCATCCCAACTTTGCCTTGTCGTTTTACGAATGTATGGCGCCATTTCTAAAACAAACAGGTATGTAGGTACATATTTTTACTAATCACCTATTGTTAAATATATCTTACAAAAAAATAGACGACCCATTATGTTTTATTACCAAAATAAAATTATCTCAACATTCAGCATCACCTACTGGGTGAGATGGCATACACATTGGGTGAGATGGTATGTTACACCCTATGCCATCTCACCCGGTAGGTACATAAACTAGAAAATAAATTAAATTTATTTTGTTTGACAAGCTACGTAATTTTGCTTATTGCTACATATTTTTTACACTCTAAAAGAAAACATTGATAGTTACCTGTTAGCTAATGTAGAACACCTGTAATCATGATAGACGTCAGCAAAAATAAAATTTTACGAGAGCAATTTTTTATCAAAACCGACGTAATGTCCACGTAATGACCAGTTGGGTTGGGCAGCATTTGGAAAACTCCGTCAAGTCTTCTCGTCGCCTATCCCGCAGTGTTTGAAGACTAAGGTCTTCAACCAGTGCGTCCTGCCCGTCATGACATACGGTGCTGAAACGTGGACACTGACAGTCGGGCTGGTCCACAAATTCAAGGTCGCTCAGCGCGCTATGGAGCGAGCTATGCTCGGAGTCTCTTTGAAGGATAAAATCAGGAATGAAATTATCCGGAAAAGAACCGGAGTTACCGACATAGCTTGCAGAGTAAGCAAACTGAAGTGGCAGTGGGCTGGCCATGTCTGTCGATGGACTGATGGCCGGTGGAGCAGGCGAGTCCTGGAGTGGAGACCGCGTACCGGCAAGCGCAGTGTAGGACGCCCCCCCGCTAGATGGACAGACGACCTAAAGAAGGTTGCTGGGGTCGACTGGATGCGGAAAGCGGAGGACAGGGTGCTGTGGCGCAGTCTGGGAGAGGCCTATGTCCAGCAGTGGACTGCGATAGGCTGAGTTGATTGACGTAATGACCGCGTCGATTGATGTCGCGCACTGGCGGGCGGCTTGTCGCGACGAGTGTCCGTTAGGGATGCACGGGTGCATGTGGGGGCGCCACTGGACTACAAATGGCAAAGATATTGAGACTATGCCATCTCAGCCGCTATGCTGTCTCAGACCACCTTCCCTTAGGTACCTACATCATTTATTTTGTTTGCAATACTACAACCAGTACAAAAGCCGGACAAAGGCAAAGCTGAGGGCGATAAAGGAGGGCCGAACAAGGACTGGTGGTGGGCCAGCACCCGAAATTTCTCAGCATCGTGGATGGATGCAGTTCGCCTTTACCAGTTAGGCAGAACCCACTGGATGCTCTGGTAATAACTGTTGATAAGTTATAGGTAGATTTTTTGATGGTTTTCACATATTGAACATCATTTTGCCTGCACTCGTTTTTATTAAATGTATGATTTATTTGACTAATCTTTCGAGCCGGCAACTGATGGTAGTGGTGGACTGGGTGGGCAGGACTTAATTATTGTGCCGCAGGATGCCAACCTGCCTACTGCGAGACAGATCGACATAGAGTGAGTTTACAGTGAAGTTTAACATCACAAAACTAAAACAATAAGTAGGTACACACAGCTTCAGAGAAAAGGAACCCCCCAAGACTTTAAAGATTATCGCCCGAGCGCGCTCGAGCCCGCCGTCCTTCGTCGCTCGAGCGATGGCGGGCTCGAGCGCGCGCGCTCGGGCGCGTCACGTGGCTCTGGCCTCAAGCAGCTCCCTCCCCCGCTGCCGCGCGGCGCGGCGCATCCATCTCTGCCCGAGCATCCACCGATCCCACTCAAATATTATTTGCAAGTTTTTAAATAATTATAATATGGTATTTTTTCGGCTTGTTGCCCGAACCGTATCCCAAGAATAACTTAACGTACAAAAAGACACTTTCCGTACGATTGAGGATACGAACCCGCATCACCAGGCGCCAGCCGATCACATAGACCGCGCCTTATACCACTAGACTATTGAATCAGTTAGCCATCTTAACGAAAATTTGAATAGCTTTACTCCTTTTATCAAACAAGGTTGATAACGGTCTAATCTTCTAGATATTAAGGTTTAAATTTCAACTTCCACCACGTATTATAAATACTAACACCTTACCGTCTTGTTTTACAAAATGCAATTCGTAACTCCTCAATTTACTAAAAGATAAGGTTGAATTTTGCATAGATTTCTTGTTTGGTTGAATAGAATGTGCCTGATTCCGATTGTTGCACTACCTACCGTAATTTTACTTCAGAAACTTAACTAGCTGTATGAACTGCGAGTTAAGGTTGAATTTAGAATACTTCTTCGCCTTATTTACTAAACTGTGATTGAGGGTATAATTACTTTTCAAATCGTTTCGTTTTCGTGTCGATCCGCTTGTGCGTAATTATCTTCGTCGAAATATTATCCAATTTATTAAGTGTTTGAACAGTTGATTATATTAACCGATAGTATTAATAATAATAATAATAATAATATACCCGCAGGGCAGCATGTGGCGAGCTGTTGGGCAGTAGCGACCCCACGGACCCTATCTCCCGGGAGAAGTCTTGTTCCTCACCTCTGGCTTGCCTTTATTGGCCGGCTGGAGTGAACAATGACGAGGAACAGAGCTCCCACCTCATTCTTGCCTTTATTGGCCGGCTTGAGTGGAGATTCGCAAGAGCAAACGTGCTCGGAGGAAGGAAGTATTTCAGTAAGATGCTGGTAGGGATCTTGACCGTACTTCCGGGATTGTCCTGATAGCCGTGGAATACCTCTCCACTCCTCATAAGCACTTCAGGACATGTTGCCCCCTTGTCGCTACGATACTATGTGCTAGCGACCGTTTCCGGGGGCCCATTATTGAGTGTGCAAGTCACCCCCTGCTATTTTATCCGTGTATATATAAAACATTGATTAGGCAGGGGTCATAGTTCTTCCATAGTTATTTATTGGTAACCAGTCCACTTTAGCCACCCAAACCCATAGTCCAACTTTTTATTTTTCCATATCCTGCAATAGTCCTACACCAACCGGGGGTTGTCCTTGGGTGCACTTGCATAGTGCATACAGGGATAATCGTCGGTTGGTGCCACATTTCATTGAAATTTCCTAAGGGGCCTCTGCGGGTTGGCTTCGGCCCCTCGTACGCCTTCCAAAGGACCGGGACCGCATGGTCCCGAGATATGTTAAATTGAACCATAATAATATCGTTTATTTATAAAAGAGGATACATTTGCCCTGAAAAGCTTAACAATTAAAATAGCGCACAGTTGCTAATTTGCCTGAACTAGGTTGGACCTGTGCTTCAGGCTAGAAAGCGCATAAATTCTTAATGTAATAAATTAACAATGAGTAGGTATAACGTAAAAACTAAATTAAAACTTAGGTACTTAACTAAAAGTAAATAAAATAGCATGTTAGCAGTTCTATTTGCAGACAATAAGTAGGTCTTCTGTCTGTGCATAGTCGATGGTTAATAAATAATTAAGTATAATTTTTTTACAGCTATAGTAATTTAGTTTATAGATACTTAGTTTTCTATTTAATCTATTGTACAGGAACGGGCCTAAGAAAGTTAAAAATCTTTCTACAAAGACATGTTTTGAGGTTGCGTTAGATATGCATACTAAATCATTCCGTCTCTTGTTAGTGTTGTCGGCAAGCATGGTGTGCTGTTTTAATACTAAGTGCATAATGAAAAGCTGGCGAACAGTTAGAACATTGCAGGATTTATACAGCAGATCTGTGGGAAAAAAGAAGGGATGGAAGTTTGCTACCTTTAAAACTGCTCTCTGAGCTCTTTCAAGAGGAAGCAAGTTAGTTTTTGGTGCGCCACCCCAAGAAGTGATACAGTATTGAATTATAGATTGACATAGGGCCAAATATACTTGTGTGATTAATTTTGAATCTGCTAATGTTCGCAATTTTTTAAAAACAAATATTAGTTTGCGCACTCTTTTAACTAGGCTTTCAATATGTTTTTTAAAAGAGAGTGTGTCGTCCAATATTACCCCCAGGTATTTTATGTTGCTTGTTTTGCGGATAAAAGGACAATTACACATGGTGATTGTACGGTTTCCACATTGATGGGCATATAGATAGGGGTTAGTAATGTTAAGTTGAGGCTTGCGCATGGAGAAGTGAATATATTTGGTATTGTTCGATTAATAACTTTTTGAAGGCTAGAATTAAATAAACTGACGACTGAGGGAAACTGACCAGTGATACGCGGACTCTAAAATTGTTGTTCTCTGGGAACAGGAACAAAGCATAAAGAACGAGATATGGCCATAACGGTAAGATTTACGTTATACACATATATGTATTTATTGTTGCAATCATGTTGCATTATTACTGACAAGTTGGATTTTTTTATGTATTCCTAATATTATTATTTTCGTTCCAGAGAAAAACAGTTCGTAGATGGATACAAAGGTATCATGCAACTGGTGATGTGAAATGTGATCGCCAAGGCCCTCGCTCAATAATTGTTTACACTAATGAATCGGGGCGACACCGTAATATTGTGGAAGTTCACTCAGTGACACCCTTCAAAACTACGCGTTCAAGTGTGACTTCAAGAAGTGATAGACAGTGACGGCCATCCTCTCCGTTATTAATAAGCAATTTACTCGGCAGATTTATTGTGTAACTGATCTGATAAAATTACATTGGAACGTATGAGCAAGTGTTAATAATTCCCAATATTTGTGGAATCATTAATTCGTAGTTAATCAAAAATAAACAACCTTTATTATTATCAATCCAGATGCTTTTGTTTACAAGTAGTCTTGTAATGTGTGATGCACCATCTGACCTCACATATTTTTATAATTTCTAATGTTGTGTTAAATAAGGGTTATCAGAAAATGTGATAAAAGAGAAAGATGTATATTGCTATACTTTTATAGTTTAGCATGTTGGTTCTTCCTCTGTAATTCACAGGCACAAATGACAACATTTAATTTTTTAATCTTTTTTTCCGATAAGATCATACAAAGTATAAAAAATTAATGTTTTCACAACTTTAAATGAATAAATATTATTGTAGTTGTTTCTAGAAAAATCTATAAATGAACCGTTATCTAATGTTAAACATTCTAAACCTCACCCAGGGTATCTATTTTGTGTTTAGTTAATATTCTAAGTAAATAACCCCAATTTAACACACATAGAAAACTGTATATTCAACCGTGAAGTGGATTCCATGAAGTCCTAGAAATGTAATTAGAGAAATAAATGAATATTGTTTATGCAACATGCCTAGATTTTCTTACAAACCTCATACCTACTTCAACATTTGATTTCTTAAATAATAATTAACAAAAATCACATAATAACCTATAAAAGAAACAAAAAAAAACAAAAAAAGAACTTCTCGTCCGAGGATTTGAACTCGAGACCATCGAATTGTTAAGCCGCTGTCTTAACCACTAGACCAACACGCCATATACAATACGTTACAAAAAACTTAAATGGGTTTAATGTCATTCCCAAAAGGGGTTCCCTTAATTTGAAGCGGACTGTACTTACCTACTATAATGATGTATTTATAATGAAAACCATTACTTTTTAGATATTTAGAAGTTGTTTCCGACGCTGCCAGCTGTTCTGAGTAAGTTAACCCAAGAACTTAAATGTATTATTATTACCTACATAGTTCATGATTAGGTATACTTATCTAAAACGATCGCTGTCTTTTTACTGTAGAAATGAAGGAGCTGGGCAAAGCCGGGAACCAGTAAGGTGAACAGTTTTTATTTGTCTTACACAAATTATTCAAAATCAAATATTAAGTATAAGTAGGTATAGGTAATAAACATTTTTAGGGACTGAAACCCCAGCTGTTCTAGTTCAAGATTATGACTAAAACGATCTGTCTTTTTTCTGTAGAAATGGAGTAGCTGAGAAAAGTCAGGAACGAGTAAGGTGAACAGTTTTTATTTAAGTCTTACACAAATTATTAAAATCATCACAAAATCAAATAATAATATAGGCTTAATAAACATTTTTAGGGCCCGACACCCTCCGAAGCGTCGCCGTCGTGCTCGTCGCTCGTCTTCCCCCAAAGGTTAAGAAATACCTTTTTATTACAAGCTTTATACCTAATAACTTGCTTCTTTTAAATTACATCATCATCATTTCAACCGAAAGACGTCAACTGCTGGACATAGGCCTCCCCTAAGCACCACTTCTTTTAAATACTTAATACACTTACTACTTACTTCACTTTTTTGTTGATTGGTTGACTATTGATAATAATGCAACTGTTAATTACTGGTTTTAGGTGACAAAGAATTTGAAGGGGCCCAACAGCGGCTATTGAAGATAGAGGAGTCTCGAATAGAGGTCGACAGGGAGTTGGCTCGAGCTTTGAACAGGCATGCCTCTGCTATGGAGGAAATAGCAGGGGCTGCAAACCGTTTTGTCGGCCTTTATGAGGAGACTCTTCGGCGGCGACGACGTACCGCAAGTGTAAGTATATAAGCGAATAATAATTATTCAGACAATCATCTCGCAACAGGATTTTTTATAAAAAATTGTTTGTTTTAGAATTCAAGCATCAGCAGCATTCAAATTGCCGAGTAAGTAGTACCGGCCAAGGTACCAAGGTATGTAAATGTAATTTGTAATTAGAATTGTTGAACTGTCACATCACTAGTTAGGATTTTTCAGCAAGCATATTCGTTCTGAATATGCTCTGATGAAAAAGCCTCTGTGCTTCCCCTACCATTTGTTGTTTTGTAAATAAAACGCCGACTTTAAAATAAAACAAAATCTTATTTAATAATAATAATATGTGTAATATGTGCAAAATGAAAAACTAAATTGTGTTTTCTTTCAGGGCTTTGTTGACGCTGCCGCGCCGTGCTCCACGCAAGCGATGCGCCACGAGCCAATTTGTTTTTTACTTTTGTTAATTACTTATTAAACAATGTTAATTATACTCAATCTTATTTATTAAACAATACCTATAAGAGGCTCGAGGCTAAGTAACAGCCACATGGGTCCATCGATCAAAGTTAAGCTACGCATGTCACGCGCAGTTCGTCCGTGGATAGGTATCATCTGAATCCAACTACTCGCACTTAGCTGAATCCAACTGGACGCCGACCTCAACATAGTTGGTAACCAAAGAAAACATACATAAACTCACGCCATTTTCCCATGGGGTAAGCAGAAACTAAAGACAGATCCTTGCACACACTTTTTTCTTCGGCCACGTTCATACAGTCATACACGCACACTGGCAGTTAGAATACTTACGGCATGTATTTCATCCATCCACTAATAAATAATTCTCTCATTTTGATTTCCAAAAAATACTAATCGATAAGTCAATATGCTCACTGGTCATCTTCTTCGGATGATGTACCCTATCTTATTAGCGAACTTGGATGTAGTGGTTGGTCACCGAGTCACCGTTCTAACCTAACCCATTTGGTCGAGGTGCCCAAAAACTTTAACAGCAAAGACAGTTTTTAAAAAGATTAAAAAATAAAATAAGATAAATATATGAAGTAAAAACACGACCATCAGTAGATTGATTTAATTCCTGTTGGCCCACAAGCATTGGACCAGGCTCTGTTGCACGGTCCTGCCTTGCGCCAAAGCTTGGTTGACACGGCGCGCGGGCTCGGAGATAGCCGTCCGACTCCACGTGGTGTTGTTGTACATGTAGCCGCTGCTCGTCTTCGCGCTCACGTGCCGAAAGTTCCGGTACATTAAGCCTTGACCGATTGGCCAAGTTGTGCAGCACACAGAAAGCATTTACAATTCTTGCGGCCATGTCGGGCCGATAGTGTAGTTGCCGCGCAACCAAGAGACACCTGCGTAAAATTGATCCATAAATATTTGTATGCACACAATGATTGTCATTTAACCATTTCTATACTGACTAACCTAAATCTAGCCTTCAGAAAACCTATGGTCCGTTCCACTACGTTTCTCGTCCTAACATGTTTACTGTAGAACCAGTGTTCCGGGTTACCCTCTTCGGTGTTAAGAAGGGGAGTGATTAAGTGCCTCCTGAGTGGATACCCACTATCACCTGTAAGAATTAAATTTTTTATAAAGGCTAACAGCTTGTTTTTACCGACATTAAAAAAAAAGGAGGTTATCATTTCGACACGTATGTATGTAATATTATTGGAACTGCATTATATTCACATATGATAATAATCCATTAGGACTTCCAAACAAATATGTACCTATACAAAATTTTATAGATGTATGTATCTATGTTTGTTCACGCATTTCTCCGCAACTATTAATCGGATCGTGCCAATTTTTTATTGGCTTACATGTACTTCAACTTAGGGAACAGTGCAAGTTTCATCAAAATCGATTCAGTAATTTTCAAGATATGGACGTGTAAGTGTGACGGCCTGGCTTATTGATACGAGCTACGTACGGGTGTAGTGTCAAAGGGAAAACATCTCAAAACGTTGGTCAAATTCTAGAGCAATATTTACAACCAAACTATTACCTACTTATTACAAACAAATGTTCCAGTACGAAATAAAAAAGTAATTTATAAAAATTAAATCGACTTCAAAAACAAATTAACTTAAAATTATGAAACACATAACTTTAATTTCGGAAGTCGATGGCAAAAAACTAAAACTAAAATACAGATCGCAAGACACCGACTTCCGAAATTAAAGTTTTTTCATAATTTTGAGTTCATTTCTTTTTGAAGTCTATTTAAATTACAATTATAAGTAATTGTATTTAGATACCTAAGGGTCAACTCACACCGAAAGAGCGGCGAAGGGCAGCGAAGCGCGGAGTCACGGAGTCCCGTGACTTCTCGAGCATTCCAGCGACTTCTCGAGCAGTCGCGGGAATCCGGGCGCCTTCCCGAGCCCACCCGCGATGAATTCATGGGTCGCTCTCCTATGCGCAGTTCAATTTCAACAAAACTCGAGGAAACTTGTGTTTAAGCAGTGAAAATGTATTTTGGATTTAATTATTATTGCACATATAATTGAAGAAGAAGAGGAAGAGGCCGAAGAGATAAGGAGGGAAAGATTTAAAAGAAAAAGAAACTTTTGGGTGCACGACCTGTGGAAGAAAAGACGTCTGTTTGGCCAATTTCAAACATTTTGCACAAATTTACATCTGTATCCTAGCATTCATTATGACTATTATAAAATGAACTATGACAAAGAAGAACGGTCATTTGTGACTCAGACCCGACACGAAAGAGACATATCTCAGTTTTTTTGTTATTTTAAATATAGCTAAAATGTATATTTTTTATATTCCAAATCAATGGCTAACACCAAAATATTGCCTTGTGTTTTTGTTCAGGCGATATACAATTTTCTTTTAATACCTGTTTACCTTCAAAATTCGTAATTGTATGTAATTCAATGACGATACAACAATTTAGAAAAAAACAACCGACTTAAAAAAAAAACCACTACAAAGTGATAAATAACTTTAATTTCGGAAGTCGGTGTCGTTGGTTCCGCATTTTCGTTTTTAGACACCGACTTCCGAAATTAAAGTTATGTATCACTGTAGTCTTTTTTTTTTTCAAGTGACTGTTTTTTTTGTAAAAACGTTTTTATATTTTACTTTTTAGTTGCACCTACCCCACACAAACCCAATTAACGCTAGTGCATTGAAGAAAAAGACACTGACTAGAAGAATCGTCGAAATGCCGGAGATGCAGTACATTTATGCATATAACTCCGAACATAAGAATAATTACCTAATGCATTAATACTTATACTGAAACCTTCCTGAAAGTACATTACATTAGTAAGTAGATTACATTAGTGAAAGAATTATCAAAATTGATTCATTAGTTTTTGAGAAAATCGCGGACATACAAACATACATACATACGGGTCGAATACAGAACCTCCTTTTTTGAAGTCGGTTAAAAACGCACAGATCTCAACACAGAAAGCCAATTTTATTTTATATTTTTTTAATGACATCTCGCAGTTTAACTTTGAGGTTATTGTCTGCTTAACCGGGCTTGCCTGTGGATGCTTCAATAAATTAAGGCCTCCAGCTGTCTATTTTTGTATTTTTATCTAAATTGGCGTCATTTTAAATGGATATTAATTGCTATTCATTAAAAAAAAATATTTTAAAACATTTTGCCTTACCAAAATCAAATGGCAATATATGGGTGATAGCCACTGATATTCAGAATAGTGTTAATTTATTTCTGTTATATTTATTATAACAATATAACTGAGATGCGTTTCTTTTGTGTCGGGCCTGGGTAAATTTTCTATGGGACGTGACCCTTCTTCTTTGAAAGTTTATTGGAAATTCTCAGACCACATATTCAAAAACAAAATACCAATTATAGATTGGCTATTTCCGCTGAAGAAAGACTGTCAGTCTGCCTCAGGTGAGTAAATAAATAAAAAATATATGGTTCAATTGTATTGTTATTTATTGTTCAAATACACTATTCTAACAAAAAATATTTTGAAAGAAAATTTAGGTAACAGTTTTTTAATAGTCAAATGTCGTATCGATATCGGTTTCGTAATCCTCTTCGCACAATACAGAATCAGAGGATCTTTGTTGTGATTTCGATATAGCGTGTGGTATATAAGGCGACGGAGGTGGGTCGAGTGAACTAGATCTGGAAGTTAAGTTTGAATAAATCGGAAGTGGGGAGTTTGTCTCTTAGATATTTTCTGTGTTCGTTTCTTGATAACTTTTTGACGGTATTTTAGATGGTTTGTATGAAAAAGGTGTAATAGATTTTTGTTCTGCAGCCGGTATTATTGATGGTGTGTATGAAAAGGATGTGGTTGGAATGTTTGTTTCATTGTAATTTTCTGTCACAGATCTAGGACTGATACTGGTTGTTTCCAATGGATACTTTGAAGAAGATGGCATGGTTGTATTATTTTCTGTGGCAGATAAGTTGAATTCATCTGTATCTCGTGTCATGTTACCACCGGTGTCATCGGCAAGTCTTATTTCCGTTTCATTTATAAGGCGGAAAATTTCGCCCTTTAATTTGGCTTGAATATTTTTAGGCATTGTTTTCACAGTTCGGCCCATGGTTATGAAAAAACTAATGGTTGGGTCATCTTCTATTTGCTTTCCTTCAATATATTGTTTGAACAATAAATTTGACATTTTGAGAGGCTGTTCGTTGGATGAAGAGGTCCGGTTTGATAGCTGCGACTGTGGCCGTGGCGACGCTGATAACTGCGACTGTGGCCGTGGTGACGGTCTTTGTGACATAGACTGATATTCACCATCTGTGGTAATATCTGAATCTTCTGGCGAACTCGTTAAATTTGAAATTTGTTTCCTGCTTTTTATGAAGGGTTTTATGAATTCTAATTCTTTTTAAAATTTTAATGGGCGTCCTACTGTTCTAGCTGACCCACTTCTACTCTCTCTTAATGAAATGCCCTTTCTATAACTATCTCGTAATTTCTTCCAAGACTTTTGGCAATCCTCCACTGAAAATGGCAGTAATATAATTATTAATATAACAATCTTGTTATGTTTTTATGGTTTTTAATTTTTTATGATGGAACATAATAATCTACACTCACCGGCACGGACACTTGGCCACTCGTGATTTTGCCGATTATTTGCATAAAAAAATTTGCATTTGCATTTATGACAATAAATTAAGGGTAAGTGGCTTTAATACGTGTCTCTTATGCTTTAAGAACTTAGAAATTAAAAGATTACCTCACCAATAAATCAGTTTTTAAAATCACGCACTTTCACTGAAATTAGGAATTTTTCACTATAAATTTAAAAACACTATAAAATAAAAAATAAGGTCTTTTTCGTTGTTGTCTATACGTTTTAATATCGGGTGTTTCCTCCTCTAGCCCTGATAACTGCCTGCATTCGATCTGGCATACTTTGGATGATGTTTCGGACATCAACTTGCAGTATACTGCGCCAAGCGGCCAGCGCTGCAGTTCGGAGCTGGTTTAGAGTTTCCGGCGGGTTGAAGCTGGACTTTATCTTTCTTTTGAGCATGTCCCAGATATGCTCAATTAGGTTTAAGTCTGGGCTACGAGCTGGCCATTGCAATTTTTGTATGCCACCCTCTTCCAGATATTCTTCAACGCAATGTGCAACGTGTGGGCGTGCATTATCGTGCATTAGGAGGAATTGGTCGTGTCCAATGAACCCCGAATATGGCATTACGTATTCCTGAAGAACTTCCTCGATGTATCGAACAGCTGTTAGCCGATTATCGACGATAACCAACTCTGTACGTGCGTCGGAACTTATACCTCCCCATACCATTATTGAGCCTCCATGGAAACTCACTGTTTGAGTGGTAGTAATGGGTAAAAACTGCTCTCCTCTTCTTCGCCACACTCGTTCTCGACCATCTAGAGAACGTAAAGCTATTCGACACTCGTCTGTGAACAGTACTCTAGCCCATTGCTCGTGGGTCCAGTTAACGTGTTCTCGTGCGACGTGAAGTCGAGCTACTCGGTGCTGTCTGAGAAGTTCTGGACCTCGTGCTGTCTACAAGCTTTTAAATTGACTTCCTCCATTCGTCTTCTCACCGTACGCTCACTAACATTAACGCCTTTCACAATTTGAAGCCGCTGGCGTATCTCAACAGCTGTCAGGTAGCGGTTTCTCAAAATCTCCAGGACAATAAAGCGGTCGTCTCGGGCCGATGTGCACCTTACGCCTCCACTGCCTGGCCTGCGGGTGTACTGGCCTGTCTCCTGGTATCTTTTAAGGGCATACTGCATTGATGACCGTGGTACGTTAAGAGCAATAGCAACTTCACGCTGTGTCAGCCCTTGGTTAATTAACGCAACGGCTTGTGAAACCTGTGCTGGTGTTAGAGGCATTTTTATTGCTTTTAAAGCACCTTTACTTATTGAATTAAAAGCATAAAATCACAATAATTCAAAAACCGTACAGTAAACTTTTCAAAACACACAAATTTAAAACGTGAACTTAGTCGCTCAAATGACCCGATTCAACTGTAAATTAAAAGTTTCGTCGTGGTGCACTTAAACATAATGGTTTACCCTCTTGAACTAAAAGTAAACATTTTTTGACATACCTGCACAACAAACATTCATCAGAAACACTTAAAACTTTTGCTATCGCGAGTTAAGCGCTTGGCCAAGATTCCGTGCCGCTGAGTGTAGATATTAATATATACACATGGACAGAAGTAGACAAACTACCGGGGCTGTTACTCTTGATTTGTGAATATGTGTAACTATAACTGGTGATAATAATTATACATATTTTGTTTCAGATTTTTAACTACTGCTATCAGTTTCAAAGCGCTAGCTCACGAGTATCGAATGGGATATAGTACTGTACTTCTAATTGTTCACGAAACTTGCTCCGCGATATGGAAGTGTTTACGGCCGCGTGTTATGCCTAAACCGACAGCTGAGCTATGGACCAAAGTAGCAAAAGAATTTGAAACGCAATGGAATTTTCCTAACTGTATAGGAGCCATAGATGGCAAACATGTAAGAACACCTTAAGAGATAAGAGCACCTTGGAACAGCGGCAGTCAATTTTATAACTACAAAAAATTTTTCAGTGTAGTTTTGTTAGCCATAGCTGATGCAAATTACCGATTCGTTGTAGTCGATATTGGAGCATACGGTCGCAATAGTGATAGTGGCATTTTAAGCAGCTCCAGATTAAGACAATCATTGAATAATAAGGGGAGTCCCCCGAATACCGGACACTTAAGGTTTTTAAAGAAAAAGAGTATAAAATAATCATTTTTTATTAAGTTGCTTCTTATTTAAAACAACTTAGTCATGTTAAGCATTAAACTAAATCAACATAAACGATTATTAATTACTAATTAAGCACTAAAAGGAACTATTAATTGAACATAGTTTTTGGTATCATTGAAATTTGGCACACAGTACCGGACAAGTTTAATTTCAAACCCCTATGATCGGACAACATCTAAAACTTAAACTTATAAATTCTTCTTATTACTAAATAATCAGTCATGAATACGTGAAACATTCTAAACTACTTATTCATCATAAACATTGAAATAAAACAGACAAATAAACATAAACATTGACAATCCAAGGATTTTAAGAGAAATTAAAATAATTTGCAATGATCACAAATATACGCATCTGAACACTCGGGGATATCAGCACAGGCCTCATGTGCCCAACCCTTACACAAGCCGCATTGGATCCAGTCTTCATCATAGTCTTCACGACACACAACACAGGAATATTTCACTTGCTTATCTTCAATTGCTTGTTTAGCTTTTGTTTTCTTTATTTTAGTTTTGTCATTTGTCTTTTTTCCCTTCCTGCTGATTTCTTCTTTCTTCTTTTTTTCTCTTTCCTTCTCTTGTAATTGTTGTTTATACGGCGAATCAGTTAAAATTTCACTTTTTTCTGCACGACGTTTTCTAGCTTGTGCTCTTCTTGAGGCAGCATCTGGTAATGGTGAAATATTTAGAATGGTTTTCCTTACATTAGTGACGTCTAATAATGGAGAACTAGGCTTTTTATTAAGACTTTCCGCTAGTAGACCTGATTTTCGGCTGGTAGAAGGTTGAGGTGATCTTGGAATGCTAATTTCCTTAGCTGAATCTTGTGTATTTGACTGCAAAACAAGTGGTGATGTAATGGTGCAATCAGTAGCTTTGTCGTTTACTGGAACATCTTCTGAGTGAACTTCTTGTGTGGTTTCCAGCTGTGGAACGGTGGTTGAAAGAGTATCAACATTGGCTGCAACATTAGTTGTTTCTGCGTCATTTGCTGCTTCATTGTCAAGAGCAATATTAGTTATATCGCTGGGCATATAATCCAGGTCTGTGAATATGTTTTTGTCGAAAGGATGAATTCCTGTACATCTAAATCCTGCCTCTGCTATTTCATAGCGGGCAACTTTCTTAAACGCATCTGCTACAAGACCGGCAATGTCATACTCAGTTAATCTGGCACCAGCATTAGCTCGCATCCACATACCACAGCGCTCATTGTAAGCATTTTTGAAAGGTTTCATGAAAGAACGATCTAATGGTTGCAGCTTGTGTGTTGTGTGCGGTGGGGTGCTGAGCAAGAATATGTAATTGTCTCTGCAGAAGTTGATGACGTCTAAAGTCTTGTGGCTGCTATGCCCGTCTAGCACTAGTAGAATAGGCGATTCTTTTGCCGGTCTAGTAAATTTCACAAAATGTGACAACCACTTTAAAAATATTTCGTTGTTCATCCATCCTTTAGGCTGAGCTACAGCGTCACTTTCCGGTGGCGCATTAATCATTAAACGGTCATTTATTCTTTGCCGAGGAAATATGAAAAAGGGGGGAATAAACTGTCCTGTGGCACTCATACAACACATTATAGTTACATTTTTTCCTCTTTCTGCTGACGTCAATTTCCCCACTTGCCGTATGTTTTTCTTTGCCATAACTTTTTCATGTTTCTGGACTGTGGTGACTCCCGTTTCGTCACAGTTATAAATATTTGATGGGCGGAAATTATATTCATCCATGAGTTTTTCTAAATTTGCGAAGAAAATGTCAACTTGGTGTTTATTAAAGCCAACAGCACGCATTAAGCTTGTGGATTCTGCAGTTCTTAGACTTATATCTGGATGTCTCTTTATGAAGTCATCATAAAAATGTTTGCCTGCCATTCTTTTTTCGTTGTTAAAACGATGCGGTAATTTAAGTTTCTCAGCTAAATCATAAGCAAGCTTTAAAAATTCTTTTTTAGACAATGGCATGCAACGGTCAGCTAAGTCTTTGATATGACTTTCTAACAAGTCCTCGTACTCATCCGAAAACGTTTTCTTAAATCTTCCCATGACAGGTTTGAATACAGCCTCCTTACCTTCTTTCAATAATTTCACTTTATCAAACAAAGTGCTTTTAGGTACACTAAACCGCTCCGACGCTTCCCTTATGGTCATATTTTGATTCATCACCTTGTCGACCGCTAATTTCAGATTTTCTGACTCCCATTTGCCCTTTTTTTTCTTCTCCATTATGTCAAATAACCTGCAAAGATAAATAATAGCGATAGTAAGGTTATAAAGCAAAGCCAGGCACTCTATTTCGTCAAAATAAATTTGTCCGGTAGTAGGGGATCTTTAAATGTCCGAACTTAGGGGTTAAACGTACCATAATAAAATTTCGATAATAATTAAATTTGTTATAACATCCAGTCCCAAAGTAATATTAATTTAAGTATACTCACCAATTAATAAATGGAAGCTAACACACACAATATATTCGCACTAATAAGTGATTTACAACGTGAGAAATGTTACTCGATGCAGCGGTCTCGTGCGGACAATACGTAACGTGTGATCTGTACGCCGCGTCGGACGAAATGGCGGCCGCCCGCGCCGTCGGGGAGTTACAACCGTCAAGGCCATTATGTACTCAAGCGAAACATCGAGCGAGAGCGCGAAAACCTGTTTGTACGGGTTTTGTCCGGTACTATGTGCTGTCCGGCGCTATAAATGTTTGCCAGGTACGACAGAAGCATTGCCACATGTTTTTGTTGGAGATGAGGCTTTCCCGTTACATGAACACATAATGAGACCTTTTCCTGGAAGCCAAGTGTCGACAGACGTCGAGAAGAAAATATTTAATTATCGCCTAAGCCGTGCAAGACTTATTGTAGAGAGCAGTTTCGGAATACTAACACAAAAATTTGAGGTTTTTCAAAAGAGAATTAGAATGCAACCCAAATACCTGGACATTATGATACTAGCGTGTAATTACCTAATAAATGATGAAAAATTTGAAAACATAATTGAAACAGTGCCAATAAATAGTATATTACAAAATCTTCAAGCGGATTCTGTTTCCCGAGAAAATGCTATGTGTATAAGAGATAAATTTAAGACTTATTTTAATTCTTGTGGTGCCGTTTCTTGGCAAAACGAAATGATTTCCCGTAATTAAATAGATTTAACAACAAAATGGTGTGAAGTTTTACAAAAGACTGCGCCGTATGTAAACTAACGAGTTCTACAATATGCTGACGACATCGCAACAATTTAAAGTTTTTTTTTAAATTTTAATTAAAATGTTATATTTTAATTTTCAAATAAAAATAATTAAAGAAATACATACTTACCAGACATATTCATTTCAGCGCCCACTTTTTGCCAAGCGTTATTTTTCATGTGTTTATTGCTGTAATGCCTTGATTTGGTATTGTATAGGCAGTCGTACATTTGCACCAAACAAATAAGCTTTTCTTCATCCTCCATCACTTCTGTATTTGTTGCACTGAAAGAAAGGAATGAATGCGAATGCTCGCGCGCAAGAGACGCGCGCGGGGAGCGGGCGCGAGGGGCGGGATATTGCCAGCGGCCGCTCGCGACTGCTAGAACATTCTCGGGACTTCCCGCAACTTCTCACGCAGTCGCACGGCTCCGTTTATGGAATTCCCCGGAATTCCTGCGGCGCCGCGGGCATCCATCCGCGCGACTCGTTCGAGTTTCTCATGCGATAATAAGTATTATGGTAATGATAATAAAGTTAAAATTCATATGAAACTGAAACTGCGCTGCGCTTCGCTGCCCTTCGCCGCTTTTTCGGTGTGAGTTGACCCTAAGAGGAAAATTGCTTCCCCAGCCTCATTAAGCCCTTCAATATAATTATTGAGTGGGGATCCCTCCAAATGGTCGAGTCGTGTGAACTCCCGGGGCTAGATGGATCCACGCAGAGTATGTTCATGTCTGCATCACATATCTGGAAATTAATAATGTAGGGTGAATCAAATAAAATAGTTTTGCGGCATAACAAAAAACAATATAATCGTTCACACAATTCAAAACGCAGAAAATAGGGATGCGGGCCGGACTGACGGAGCGGGGTGCGGGACGCGGGGCGCGGGGCGCAGGATGCGCGGACGCGAGGATGTGCGTGTTCATGTTACGTGACTTCTCTTCCTACATACTCTCCCCCTTTTGACCGAGACCGAGTGCCACAGGTGTTCAAACGTCAACTATGGGACGTTGCTTACGCGGCCTACCACGAAAACGTTTAGGAGCAACCGGCTGCAGAACCTCAGGGCATTCACCACCTCGAAAATGATGTACACACTTCCCGCAGCATCTTCTCTATATTCGCCTCCATGATGGCTTTCTTTGCAGGCATGAGTCGATACGACGGTACTGCAATCGGTGGGTGATCACCGAAATCGATGCGATGCTCTGCGATTTATGTAGGTTCTCCTCTTGCGAAGATATCTCCATACTCCTGGAGCAACTAAGCGAGACTGCAAGGGGTGAATGACCTGAGGCCGATCAGCTGTGAACCAAGTATTGTTCGACATATTAATAACAATAGGTACCGACTTTACGCAAGAAATCAATACTGAGCAACGTGTCATTATTTACTGAATCACGAAAAGTGATGAATACTATCGAACCCCTAAGTTATACGTCAAAATCCACGAGTAAAATTAGGAAGTCAAACGAGCTTACCTGTAAGTAAGGTTCGACTTCAATTATGTGAAATTGTGGTCTCCTCCGAAGATGATGAGAGATGATAGTGTAGTCCCGTCCGTTTTGTCGATTATGCGCCACATATTCAAAGCGAAGAGCGAACATCACTAGTACGCGTGCCCCTCACTAGTCTGTAACTCTGTGGTTCATTAAGTTCACAGTATCTCCATTTATTGGTTTTACAACCTGGGGTTTATACGAAGTGTTAACTTGGTATGTCCTCAGGGTAGGGAGGGACTCATCATCTTCGGAGGAGACCACAATTTCACATAATTGAAGTCGAACCTTACTTACAGGTAAGCTCGTTTGACTTCCTAATTATGCTACATTGTGGTCTCCTCCTCGTATGATGAGAGATGATAGTGTAGATGTTTAAAGTAAAGTTGTAAAATCAATAAACATTTATTTTGAACCTAAGAAATCTTTGACATATTATTATAACAAAAAATAAATCCTCTTGTTCATTAATTATTAAATATTGCTTCTGAAAAGCTTCTATTATTTATAATAGGTCTATTATAGAATCTAGCAAAGGTTGTTGACTCACCCGTCCAACCAGCCGCTCTTCTAATATCATCTATGTTTACTCCCTTACTATAGGCAGCCGACGTCGAAGCGTGGCGAGTGCTATGTGCTGAGAATATACTTATATCTATACCACTCTCTTCCAAAACTTTCTTAACCCAGCGGCTAATTGTACTAGGTGTAACAGATTTATAAGTTTTCCTTGTTGAAATAAACAATAGATTAGAAATTCTTATTGATTTAGTTAACTCTAAATAAGTAACAACAGCTTTGGCTGGGCAGATATTATCCTTATTAAAGAAGGGAACAGTCAAAAAGGGTTGCATCCTATTTGGCCCTGATGTCTTAATCAACTTATCAATCTTAATTATGACACATTCTTCATTAATCACAATATTGTTAATACTAATCAATGATATAGTTTGGGCCCTTTGGCCCGTAGCTAACATTAGTAAGGTCACAGTCTTTTTGGTAATGGCTTCTAAATCATTTTTCTGATTATAATTGTTTTCAATATAATTTAAAACAGTAGATACATCCCATGTAATATTGTACTTCGGTTTAGGAGGTCTGAGCCTGAAAAATCCCCTGAAAAGTCTTTTTATTTTATCATCTGTACCCAAATGTGGACCTATTATCAAAGCCAGTGCAGATCTAATTGAATTTAAACTTCCATAAGACAAACCTTCGTGGAACCTCTGAGTTAAATGTTTAATGACGTCTGTTATGGTAGGATTATTGATATTGATTTTATTTAATTTACAGTACCTTGCCCATATCATTATAGCAGGCGAGTATTGATCTAGTGTACTCTTGGATATTGAATTTATCATAATTTCAACTGCTTCATTGTTGATCCCCAATCTTAAGAATGTTTCCCTGATAATAGTCCTGCCATCAGTTTCATTTTCTGGTGTAGGGGATGACTCGTTCTGCAATTGTTCAAGGAGAGTAGATATTCAGAAGGCTGAAAAATGATAGGTTCCTGTATTATAAGATTATTGTAAATTGGGAACCATGGCTGAGTGGTCCAGTATGGTACTACTACAATGCCTGTTGCTGTCTGAAATAACTTTTTCTAGAGTTTTGAGTACCATAGAAAATGGGGGAAAAGCATAGAATAAATAGTAATTTGACCAACAAATAGTGAAGGCATCCACTGCTACTGCCCCAGGATCTGGGTGCCATGACACATAGTCTCGGCACTTGGAGTTAGTTCGTGAAGCAAATAAGTCAATTGACGGTTCACCAAGTATAGAAACAATTTTTTGAAAATGTGTGTCATTTAGCTCCCATTCTGTATTACCTAATTCTTTTCTAGATTCAAAATCTGCTATTATATTGTTTTTGGTATTTATGTATGAAGCATAAATCCACAAGTTCCTATTTTCACACCATTGCCAAATTTCCTTAGCAATATGGTGTAAGTGAGAATATCTAACACCCCCTTGTCTATTGATATATGATATTGCAGTCATATTATCAATTCTCAATAATATTTCACTATTTCTTAAATCTTTTGCAAAACATTTTAATCCAAAGAATGCAGCAATTAATTCTAGGGAATTAATGTGAAATTGAGTTTCTTCTTGACTCCAATGACCACTGGCAGTCTCAGAACCACAAGATGCACCCCAACCTGTGTTGGAGGCATCGGTAAATATTTCTAATTTGTAAGATTCTTTTCTTATAGGATTAGTAGATGATACAATCTTATGGGACCACCATTCGAGATCCTGTTTACAATTTGAATTTAATGTAGTTGAAAATTCATAGTTATTATTATTATTTTTTAATGTAAGGTATTTAAGTCTTTCTAGTTCTTTGGTATAAAGCATACTATATTTAATAGCTGGGCAAACTGATACTAATGTTCCAATACCTTGAGCCAAAATTCTTATTTTAATTTGTTTTTTATTTAATAGTTCCTTTATTATTTTTAAACACTTGTTTCTTTTTTCTGTTGTAATATCTAATGTCATATTTACTGTATCGAAAATAAAACCTAAGAACTTGCAGTACTGATTAGGTGTAAGGTTACATTTTTCTTTATTTATAATAAATCCCAAACTTTCTAATATATCTATTGTTGCAGTCATATTTTTTAAGCATCGTTGGTAATCTTTACCTATGCAGAGATAGTCATCTAGATAAACCACTGAAATAAATCCTTTTTCTCTTAAATATGCAACAATTGGTTTCATAATTTTGGTAAAAGTAAATGGAGCTGTGCATAAACCAAATGGTAAGACATTAAATTGATAAAGTTTTCCTTGAAAAAGGAATCTTAAGTACTTTTTGCTTTCTTTATGTATGCTAACCATGTAATAAGCATCTTTTAAATCAATGGAAATTAAAAAATCATTTTTCTGCAAGATTTTACACACTGTTCTATAGTCTTCTAACTTAAAGTGTTCTGTAGGTATGAAAGTATTTAGTTCTTTAAGATTCAAAATGAATCTGAAGGATCCATTTGATTTTTTAACGATAAATATTGATGAACAAAACTGATCCTTATGAAATTGACAAACTTCTATAGCTTTTAGGTTTATAAGCTTATTGATTTCTGATGATATTTGAATAACCTCTTGTGCAGAAAATTTGTCATTTAATGGAGTGTAACTTTGGTGTGGTTTTGTTTCAAAGGGAATCTTGTAACCTAAGACCCAATCTAGGATAGTTGGATCACTGGTTATCTGCTTCCACCTACTAAAATGTAGCTGAAGCCTGACCACCTGACTGTTCACTTCCTGCGCTGATCCGTCTTCTCTGGTGGCCTCCTGTCTGCCTGTCGTGGTGCCTGCTGTCCTCGGTGATGCCCCCCCCTCTTCTTCATCTCGCCTCGAGGAGGGCCCCGCCAGTTTAAAGATCTATTTTGTGGACCAAAGGATTTTAATCCTGATGTGGTTGGTCGAGGAGTGAATTTCTTCACTTGAGTTATTGTCAACTCTTCTCCTGACTTTTGCACTGACTTGGCAGTCTTAATTTGGTCTGTAAGGTTATCACCAAAAAGAAAACTTCCTGGTTCTGATTGTATGATTTCTTATCTATGTATGATTTCGTTGTATGTATGATTTCTTATCTATTACCCTCCTAACCAGCCTTGTCTCAGTTAAGTACAACTCTTCAACAAGTTCAACTCGTGTGTCATAAACGGTATTACAACCCAGAAGTGTGATTCCCGACTCGACGGCGTTCGTAACAAACATAACGACTGTATCGTTAGCATTGAACTTGTTTATACTACTCATACCATCTTTATGCTCACTATAATATGTCACAACAACCAAGCCTCTACTGCGTTTCCTTAACTCTGTTGCTGACTCCTCGCATATTCTCTTTGAACTACAGAAGACAAGAGCTTTCACACCATTAACTATGTCGCTAGGATTAATGTACAAATCATTTTCAACCATAACGTAATTTCTATAATCAGCCGGATTAATGGGTTTTAGAGCAATTTCATCGAATGTTCTATCAACCACATTTGCCACATCTCTAGGAGTGGCAGTAACGCTGCAAACATGGTACTGTATTTCACCTTTGTCAATTTTATGTTGTAAAACTTCCTTAACTAATGTGACTGCTGGTTGCTCAGTGTGTATTTCGTCAAGAATTACCATACGAGGTTTATGATGTTTAAACTCGCTAAGATACTTGCCGTAGGTTATGTACAGTATACACACTTGTCCACTTTTGTTCAACGCGGCAGTGGATGAATAACTTGTGTCGCCGCCTATTGAGTGGTGTACCTACAACTATTTTCTCACTTAGACCCATCTCGGCGATTTTAAGTTGTAAGTATAATCTTAGGTCAATGGGAACAGCTCGGAGTGGATTACAGACTATTATCAACCCCGACTTATTTTGATGGATTAATTGGTTGGCGACATGCAATGGAAACATTGTACTTTTACCGGAACCTGTAGGAGCCGTTATTTCATATAATTTGTCTGTGGTTGAATTAAGTATCTCCCTCGCCTTGTGCTGCCAGTTCACAATCTCTGTTGTACCTAATCCAGTGGCTACCCTCACCGAAGAATTACCCATTGAATCCTCACGCATTAATCCATAAACACCCACGGGCAGTCCAGTATTCATATCGAGTATGGGCAATCCCGACCAACCGTACTTACTAAAAACGTTGTAATTATGTAATTCCAAATCTTCACACATGACTTCCCTAACGAAAGAGTAACTCTTCGTGGCATCACAGGAGGCCACCACTTTATCATACTTGACGATTATGAATTGTTGGTTTTTTGGATTGGCTACCATGTATCTAGCCCCTTCCACTGGAGCTGCTAACCTACCAGATTTCCCGTATATTACATAATCTTGTACTTCGTTACTTTCTACCGCCAGCAATACTACTTTGGTTGACTTTCCATCTCTACCCACTGTGGGCACCACAAGTGGTGCACCCTTTGTTATGTGGTAACTGGTAAAAACGGATCCTTGAAAGTTGAATGCAAAACCAAATGAATTACCATGCCTTATCGCGTATATGACAGGACAAACAGCGTCTGTAGTTGTTGACTGTTTAAAATACTCTTTGTTGCCTATAATAATTGAACCGTAATCTAAGAAACTATAATCGACCTGCATGCCAACGGCAAACTCTTTACTACCTAAAGTTAGTGCATTTATCCGTTCAACCACTTTCCTGGTATCTTCGTCACGGGTGTGTGCTACTATTTCATCCAAGCCTCTTGAAGTTTCTTCCTCTATCTCCTGGTGTATTAATATATTTTTAATAGTGAACCTTGATTTTATGGGATCCCGAGTGTAACCGCAGTAAAAATGGCCCTCATATTTTACTGATTCATTTATTAGACCGTTTCCCTCAAACGTACCACTTTTACCAGCATGAATTGGGCACTGTTCCTCATCATTTTCGTCTACCTGTATACACTTATCTAACAGACTAACAAAGTCACCTCTGTAGGTGGTCAACATTCCAGCACCGGTCGTAAATATATCCATTTCATGAGAAAAATTTTTTGGTAGTATCCAATGGAAAACACACGTCATGTCATAACCTATTATGTGTACTCTAAACACTTTTAAAAAACAACAGAAGAACACTTTTATAATAGTAAAGGCACAAACGTTATCATAATAAATATCAACCATGGAAGAGATATAAAATAAATTAGAAATGTCAAATAAAAAAATATGTACCTTAAAATAACCAGCAGTACTATGTGAAAATTTATTCATCAATTTTAAGTATAATTTAGAAATCTTATATGATAGCAACCATGCAAAATATAATTTATGTAGGACAAAAGCGAGCATTAGATGAATAAACATATAAACTTCCATATAGTCTGTAATAGTTATGCACGCCAATGCCACAAATCTTAACCCTATAAGCACGGGGTTAACAGAACTTAACTCTAGCTCACGTATTTTTCTTAGGAATAACTTATTGGTATAATTAGACACAAATACAACTAAAACCATTATAACTATTTGTACGCAAGTATCATCTTGCACAACATCACTATCCAGTGCGGATACAACATTCCAAGTATAATATAATGCAACACCCATACATGCACCCAACATTGGATTTGCTGTGAAAACGATGTAAACTAACACGACAATAACCACTACTTTAACAATTTTATTATTGAAAATATTGCTAAAACTAAAACTTGATATTAAACCCCCAAGGTAATCTGAGCTTCTCCCACTAATTATGTCACTAATCATT
This sequence comes from Amphipoea lucens, assembly GCA_947508005.1. Lineage (NCBI taxonomy): Eukaryota > Metazoa > Arthropoda > Insecta > Lepidoptera > Noctuidae > Amphipoea > Amphipoea lucens. Next base: position 12,123,701 of record OX382375.1, read on the forward strand.
ATACCACCAGCGTTGACGAAAGACCAAACACTAATAGGAGGCACCGTCCCAAGTGTCAAATTCTTATCTCCGTATGTTAAGGTAACATTACACTTATCCTGACACATCATAGCTATTTTAACCGACTTATAACTACTTATGACATAGTTGTGGTCAACCATAGTACAACATGTGTTGTCTAGCAAGTTAAATTGGATAGAACAAGGCATCGTTCTAACAACAAGTATTTTAAGGTGAGCTTCTACCTCATATGTCATCATGCGGATCAATATACCTTCCCTTTTAGCCAAAACATATATGCACTTACCCATTTCATTAACAACATTATTAACAGTGATTTCAAAGGCAACTGAATCGGCTTTAAAAGTATATAGATCGTTCGTAACGTCAGATAGTGTATTTTGGGGAACACCGGTGAACAAAGTCTTAATTTCGGAAGAAAAAGTTTCGTCGTCAAATTTTAGAAATCTGCTATAAAATGGCCAATCAACTTTAATTGATTGAATAAGGAATTCTTTCATACTTTTATTTGTGACCGATAGCAAGAGAGATCTCCGTCCCCTGGTATCCATGAAGAGCGAGTCACATAACAGCCGTGATGCATCATTTAACTTCTTAATAGACTCGAGCTTTTGATCTTTCATGCTCAATTGAAGCGCAGAGCCCAGACACGACAGAGCTGTTGCAATCTGTTGCTGTCTTTTATAAATGATCTGGTCTCTCTTCCTTGCAACATCATTTACTGCTGCATTAACCTCTGGATTCAATTTTGGTGGTTTCATTACCTCAAAGTTAGTGAATGGTGGATTGTCAGTTTGTATCTTTTCCTTCTCCTCCTTATCTAGGCCTTTTTTAACTATAACTGTCCATCGTTCTACAATTTGTTTATGTAGGTTCTCTCCTTTAGCTTCTGTTTGAGGAGCCATGCCGAGTATCTCCAACACATTGTCCTCTAACTGTTCTTCCTCCTCAAGAATAGGCTCTTCTTCGCAGTCAATGAATTCATTGAATATTTCAGGTTCTATGTCCTCTAGAGACGGGTGATCATTCTCCTTATTTTCGGGTGATTGAATAATTGGGCTTGCCACATTGTCTGAAACACAGGTGAAAGCATTTTGGCATGCTGAAAATGAGGGAATGTAGGCACTATCCACTCTGTAGCACTGTCCTATCAGTATGATTAGGCACTTGTACATGTAGATCACTAATCTAGCACATTAATAACCATGTAGGAACCCTCGGAACCTCCCTTGAAGGTTACGTGCTTTATTAGGCAGGCATTGAACATTATTATAACCACGTAAGTCCCCGCAGGACTTCCCTTGAAGGTTATAACTAAACACAACCATGTATGCCCCCACGAGGCATCCCAGAGGTTGTTTATATGTTCATATTATGGCGGTCGTAGACCAAATGCGCCCCCGCAGGGCGCCCTATAGGTCCGCCATTTTGTTGCACTCGTAAATTTTACTCAGACCGGTAGGTACAATACTTAAGTTTCAGATATATTTAGATGTTATGTACAGTTAAGGCGACTACACGACCTAAAGCGCGGTCACTGTCGGACTGCATAGAAAAGAAAGAGAAGCGCGATGACACAACCGTGGTAATTTATTGCAAATATGAAGCAATTATCTATTTACAAAAACTCTCAAACACCAAACAAATAAAAACCGTATACTAAAATTCGGGGAATTAAATTGTCTTTTAGATGGTGAAAGTTTTAAAATACACCCGATAGTGTTTGCGTGATTATCGTTTTTATGTCCGCGGTAGACATTACTTTACAAATTAATTACACTATGTTAAAAAAATATAATTGCAAATATTCACATATCAAATTACGAAGCAAATGGTCTAGTATAACATTTATTTTTTTCAAAGAAATCAGTCCGGTCGATTAGACGTGATGTTGAATTTAAAATCATTAGAAGTCGTATATCTGCGCCTTAAATGTAACACATACGGTGACTTTTGATTTGATACTGCGAAGTATCCACTTGTAAAGTAAAAGATACGAGTTTTGCTAAACATGATTACCTTCGTCGCTCGAATCCGAGCTTATTTTTCTAATTTTTTTCTCCAGCTTTTTGATTTTTTCCAATAAACGTTCACGCGATTTATCTGCATGCTTTCTTTTCCCCATTTTTTAAGTAAATCACACTTTATAACAAAAAATAAAAGGAAAAGAAAATTTTTTATGTGACGCGTAGTTGACATATAGAACGAATGAACCACAGAGTTACAGACTAGTGAGGGGCACGCGTACTAGTGATGTTCGCTCTTCGCTTTGAATATGTGGCGCATAATCGACAAAACGGACGGGACTACACTATCATCTCTCATCATACGAGGAGGAGACCACAATGTAGCATAACTTTAAGGCCCCGCACTAAACCGTCGCGCGTCGGCTAATTTGACCGACATCGAACCGGCTACACTACGCTTGGCAGCCGTATCTACTAACTCCGTACCACAACAACCGCTTATCTCAATCACAAAATATATGAAGTATTTATTGTATTTGCAATTGTTTAACTTTAATGTAGTGTTGTATGTATTTTTTACCATCTCTAAAGTACCTATTATTAAACTTCAGTGTAGCGAAAATTCGATATCGAACAAACAATTTTAAAAGGTTACCTATAGTAAAATATTATATTTATTATACGTTTTAGTTTATTACGATTCTCCATTATAAAGAAGAGTACAGTGCTGTTGGAGCAATCAACCTTGCGTTGCGAGTGTTGCGACGATGATCGTCTGACCGTCGTCGTCGTATAGGTACGTACGCGAGTACACACAAGCGCGGGGCGGCCCCGACTCCCTCTATAGTTACTTTAATCTTTGGCCCCGACTGATTTGCAACTCAAGTTGTCGCGCGCTGTAGGAGCTTATCGCGGTAGCTATAGGCGAGTGACGGAGGCCTGTCTCAATATCGAGTATCGGACGACAATCGGTACATAAATGCTTATGTACCGATGGTCGTCCGATACTCGATATAATATTACCATGCGGTAATATTATACAGGGTGAAATTGAATTCATGGGCATCGTTTTAAGGGGTCATTGTACTCATCATTGTGAAAAACTTTTACTATGGGACCAAACCTGAAATCGCGAAAAAAAATCAGCTCTACCCTACAAGTTGACGAGTTATGTGGACATAAATGCAAGGAACAGCTGATTTTTTTTCGCGATTTTAGGTTTAGTCCCATAAGAAAAGTTGTTGATAATGATGAGTACAATGACCCCTTAAAAGGATGCCCATGAATTTAATTTCACCCTGTATACATAGGTACTATTAGGTACCGTGACATAACTTCGACGCAGAGAAGTTACCTACTCGACTCGGCAATGCATCACATTCGCTAACACTCTTACAACTACATAAATATTTATGTAATAAATAATGATGTACGGGTAAGGTACATTTAAATGATAAATGTTCGATAAAAAGTAAGGTAAAAAGAAAGCACAAATGTCCAAAAACTGATAAAATGAATGGATAACCCGCAGTGAATGAGTAGATCAATGCTATGCAACTACTAATTTGCCAACTCAAATGTGTATATTTGATTCATTCGCTGCGCGTCGATGTCAGTACAACATACAAATGATAATAATGATTGAGAAGCCCTAAACAAATTGTTTACATAAAATTCACTACTGGACTTCCGCAAAATGGAATCAACCCACATAACGAGAAATAGATGTTTTTGTCAAAAAATTTAACATGCTCTTTGTGTACAATAAAATTGTTATTTTGAATAAAGTTTATTTACAGTAATGTACAAACTCATAGTTCTATTTTAGTTTAGCAAAACTTTTTATCTGTAAGTATGTGGGTTGGTTCCTTGTTCATTTATTATCATGTCACAATTTGAAAGAAAAAGTGAAATAAAAAATCTCATATTTCTTTTAAACATTTTACTGCAAAATAAAAATAATAATTTAAGATTTACTATCTTAAATTCTTATTATCCTTGTTATGAAAACTTGTAATAAACAAAACCAATACATGTACACAGGATGAAAAATTAAGATTTCTTGTCATCATTGAACTTATTTTTTTAATGCATTTCTTTTTTATTACTATTTAAATGTTAATGATGTTCTTCAATATTATACTTGTAAACATAGAACAAATTACATTACTGTACATTACTGTAAATAAAGTTTATTCCAAATAACAAATAATTACAATACAATTTAACTATTATTGTGCCTACCTACACAAAATTTTGACAAAATCTGCTTTTTCTCAAAGCTATCATTGTGTGGGTTTATTCCAATTTGCTTAAGTAGGTCCAAGAAATTTTTAAACAACACAGATTCAAAGACTACTTAGATGTTGAAAATAGAGTTATATCAACACGGAACCAAGTAATTCTTTGTAACAATATAGGATTATGCCATTTTTAATATTATGCAAACAAGAACCAACCCACCTGGTTCTACATAATTGATTAAAAAATATTTTAAAAGGAACCATGTGGTATGAAAAATTTTATAGATTGTCGGGTTACCTGGGACGTGGATCTTGTTAGTTTATTGAACAGCAGTGTTACATGGGTTGATATCCTTGTCATCGAAATGTTTTGTTCTGTTAAAATTGTCAGATCATTTTGATTTTTACAGGGTCATTAGAAGTTGCATTTTTTTAAGCTTTCTATATCTCATCTTGATTTTGGCATGTGTGTGGATTGGTTGCTGTTTGCATAAGTAGCTCCTACTGACATAAAGTTACACTTAAAACAATAATTGATAACACTGATAGCCGTAATGTTGTTTCACAAACAACATTAAGGCTATCAGTGTTATCAAAAATCTATTGTGGTCTAACATGTTAATATCGAGAACAGAAAATGATTCCTTAGTACTACGAGTATTTACACTGTATATGGACATTTAAGGCAATTAGATCATATGACACCGTTAGCTCCACAACCATAACACTTCACTGAACTTTTATCGGTTATATCTTTAATATTTTTGCAAGACACTCCACGGTAATAAACACAAAATAGCCATTTCCATTTTCCAGACGAGTTTTTGCTATTGTTTATCACAGTCGGCAGGGGCTAAGCACTACTCATAGCGCTCGACGACGCAGTAGGTATGTCTGCCGGCGCACTCGTCGCGGAGGCCGAGATGCGAAAGCGCGCGCGGGCGACGCAGGCCGGGGCAGCGCTAGCGGCGCGGCCGTGCGAGTCTTTCTAGTTTTCTACACTTCAGACAGTGACTCCTTTATGTTTAGTGCCTTCTCAACGAACATAGATCTAGATTGTAAACGGATTCACGGATCAACATTTCCATATGCGTCGATGAGACATTGAGGTCAGTGGGTCGTCTGACTTTGTTGGCCGACGTAGCCAACAGGCTCTGAACCAATTGACGGTTCGATTCCACTTGAACCTTGGCGACCGCTTCCAGGAACGACGTAACGTCCCTTCCGATAGAGGCGCGGACGTCGGGGACGCCGCCGGCGCGCCTTTAATGGTGTTGTCATCGTTGCCTCTACTTTTACGGCGAGGCAATATTGTTACACAATAGTCAACTAAACACAAGGAAACACTATTTATTTAAGTTACGATGTGCGCTAAAGTTCGTAGTTTCCACTAATAAAACCGTTTCTTTGTAAAGGTACTTTGAGTTCGCGTCGCGTCGTATCGGTCGCGTTGAAGCGCCAGTTTTTACTTTGTACGGTGAATCAAATGAAATAAAGTTTTGCGGCATATTAATACACGATTAATCGTTCACACAATACAAAATACAGAAAATTCGAGTGAAACACTGAGACAGTGCAAAACTCGAGCCGTTAGCGATCGCGATTTCAGCCAAACTGACGGGCGCGGAGAGGGGTGTGGGCGACGGAGCGACATGTGACAGGCCAGCGAGGGGCGTGGGAAGCGGGCGCGTGGATACGCGTGTCACGTGTACAATGTCTATTTTGTTATTAGCTCAGAACAATAATAATTATTGTTCCGAGGTTATTAGGTAGTTATTGACTTGACGAGCTAATAGAGGCCCGCCCTGACAGAATATGCGTCGCACCCCGCCATTGTAGCCGCTGGGTTGTACTAAGTAGCTACATCAAGCTTAACACTTACTATCATCACGTTCAGTGAGTGGTAGCCTTTCCGGCAGTAATACGCCTCTTCGTGGTCTGACGGTTTTATTATGCAGACATGAGTCCCGTCGACGCAGCCAATCACCCCCGGGAATCCAAATTTAGCATAGAATCTAAAATGCAGATATTATTATAATATTGTATAAATATCATTGCAATATTGTCGTGCATCATCATTAGGTACATAATTTACGCTTTTCGTGTCTGAGTGACCGCGTTGTTCATTTAAACTACTTCATTTGACATGGGTATGGTAAAGAAATATTGATGTTTTGTTAAGTTGTTGCAAGCGATGTCGACGGATACCTAACTAACTTGATTGTATTCCGGAACCCGTCTTGGAGCAGTTTTATAATGAGAATGCGCTGCTGATGTGGTTATGATATATTATAGTCTTTAGACTTACCCACTCCTAGCCCTTTCTCGGGCCTCCCTTGTCAAAGGGAAAGTTACATATTTCCTAAACACATCTGGGTGGTTCAGGGCCAGGGTCACTTGTTTGACCGCTCTCGAAACGCTCGGCTGGGAAACCGCATGGGAGCAGTGCTGCCCTACCAATGTCTGATAGGAACTGCTGGCGTAAAACGCCAGGGTTATCAGTACCTAGAAAAAGTACTTAAATATAACTTAATGTTTGGAATATAACTGCCTTGTTGCTTGTCAATAAATATAAGTAACTAAGACTAACCTTGGCGGCAGCATCAAGTCCATCGCTGCGCCTTTCCCGAGGGATGTGCGGCGTCAGCTCGGTTATTAAATTTGCCACGAGCGACTTAGTGAGCCTGTAGGTCTTCACAAACTCACGGTCGCTCATGGCAAATGCATCCGTTGCAAGGCGACGACGGCGGTCAGAACGACGGCGGCGGCGTTCTCTCCGTCTTGCTGACGCCGCTGCATCGTCTGCACGTTGCGCCAGGGCTAAGTATAATAACCGTAAACCGAAACCGCTCATTTTGTCCACCACAATATCCAATCACTTCACAGCAAAAAAAATAGGTACCTACACAAAACGTCTCAGGTGACTCTGTTAAATATGTTCCTTGCACTCTGTCCACTGAACTCAATACAAAAAAGGCGGGAAAAAAAATCTATCCAACTCTGAACTCAATTCAAAAAAGGCGGGAAATAAAAAAATTTTACGCATAAAACTATACAGAAGCTAAAATTATTAGTCACAGTTCGGTCTACAAATAATCTCATGCTGGCGTCAGTTTTAACGTTTTTATATTTAGTGGAATACCAATTTGTTTTTAGATGTCATGGCGAAACTTTAGCAGAATACCGATTTGGTACTTTTTTTTTTCGGTCTAGTCGCAATCTCATTGCAGTAAACGTCACATTTGACTTACTTTTTTTGGTTTAGTAGAATACCTTTTGTGACATTTTGGAACTTTTGAGGCACTGCGACTTGAATGTGAACGTTTTTTAGTTAGTAGAATTGGCCTTCAGATTGTATAATTGCAAAAGTTTCATACAGTCTCAAAACACATGGAGTAAACGCACTCTCTACTAGAGGCCCATATAATCCATATCTTGGTTCGTCAACACCTGAGAAAATGACTAAGCCAAAGTTAACAGTGACTTGTCCTAATCCTACAATTAAGTCAATCAAGAAATTATATTACATCATGACGTATCTCACCAGAATGGACCCTAGGAGTGCACTAATTGGGCTATTTGAAGTAAACAATAATGCTATCTATCTTTTTTTAACTTAAACTTAACCTAAGGGTTAGAAAGAGAAATGATGATCTGCACGGGGGCGGGGCGTGCGAAATACGAGACAGTGACCATGTTTACTTCAGTCTGAGCGGCGCCGGCGCATGCGTCACAGGTGTAATGGTAAGTATACACGATGACACTGACACTCGACAGAAATGTCAACACCAGTGTCGCTTGCGTCTACACGGTAAGCAATTTTTTGTGTCGACATTAGTATATACATTTAGTGTACCGGTTGAAGTGTATTTGCCGTCTACACGATTCAGTTTGGGACATTTCATCGCCATGAATAGACGTGCTGCTGCCGCGATTGTCGCGATATGTGTTTCTATTAAAATGCGTCGGCGTAAAAAGAGATCTGTATGGGTTAAAGATTGGATTAAAAGAAGAGCGCAGCTAGGGGCATATAACCAATTGTTGTCTGAATTGAAAAACGAAGATCCAGAATGTTACAAAAACTTTCTTCGGATGAAACACGACGATTTTCAATATTTATGTAACAAGATTTCACCTGCTATTAAGAAGCAAGATACGAATATGAGACTAGCTATTAGTGTGGAAGAACGTTTGGCGATAACATTAAGATTTTTGGCGTCAGGTAAATATTTACTATCATATTTTTACACCATAAAATATCTATAACCACATTTTTAATGATAAATTTTATTCGTTACAGGAGATTCGTATCGATCGCTCTCATACCTATTTCGGGTACCACAACAGACTATCTCCAAAATAATACCAGAATGTTGCGATGCTATTTATAGATTTTTAAAACCAAATTACATGGAGGTAAGTAAATAAAAAAATATTTATATTTAAGTAATATTTTAATTTAGTTATTAATATGAAAAGTTTAAATTTGGTGAATCGACAAACTTATAAACTTATTACAAACTTTCGTACGTTACATTAGTGTCTTCCGAACTTTCCCAAGTCGCATTTGGCAGTGGAGTAAGGGGACCATAAGACTGTGAAGTAGATGGACGTGAATATTGATCGGCTTCATCCAATTCTTCCATGTCTAGAATGATACGTTGAATTTTACGTTTCAATTCTCTTTTACGGGCTTCTGACCTCATATTCCGTATCGCAGCAGCCACGAAATCACCAAAAATGGCAGCATCATCAGATTTGTCTAACACGCTTATCGCTCGCTCTAAAGCTTCGTCTTCCTTCTTTCGTTTTTTAGAGGTTCGTTGAGATCGAGAGAGGTTGTCGGAGTTTGGTGAAACTGTTGATTCCAAATTTTCGCTATTAGTAGGAGAATTCTGAAAATAATAATAATAAATGTTTATTTTAAAAACTATATTAATGCTCATAAAGTGGGTAAAATATTATTTATTTAATATTAAATGATAACTTTTATTAATTATTGTTTTGTATTACAGGTACCTTCATCAGAAGATTGCTGGAAAAAAAAATCAGAAGATTTTAAAAACAAATGGAATTTTCCAAATGCTATTGGAGCACTAGATGGAAAACACGTGGTCATAAAAGCACCCCAACATAGTGGGAGTCTGTACTATAATTATAAAGGTACATTCAGTATTGTGTTAATGGCATTAGTTGACGCTAATTACAAATTTATTTATGTAGACGTAGGATGCAATGGGAGGATCTCCGACGGAGGCGTGTTTGCAAATTGTTCACTTTCAAATGCTTTAAGCAACGGCAGTCTTAATATACCGCCACCAATGCCTCTTCCCGGTAGGGCTAAATATGTACCCTATGTCATTATAGCTGATGATGCTTTTCCATTGAAGCCTTATCTAATGAAACCTTTTCCTTTTCGTAACCAACCTGGACCTAATCGTGTTTATAACTACAGACTGTCGAGAGCTCGACGAGTGGTAGAAAATGCCTTTGGTTTACTTGCAAACAGATTTAGAATATTAAGGAAACCTATAGAACTATGTCCTGAAAAAGTTATAAAACTTGTAACTGCAATCTGCGTGTTGCATAACTTTCTCTTGGAACGGAGTTCACGGCATGTGTATGCACCACAAGGCTCCTTCGACGAGGAAATTGATGGTGTAGTAACTCCTGGCAGTTGGAGACAAGACCCCCCTCCGGATAATATATTGTTCTCAAACAGACCACTGGCATCCAACATGTCTAATGAAAGTAAAGAAATCCGTGAAGAATATAAAGAATATTTTGTATCTCCAGAAGGCGAAGTTAGCTGGCAGTACAGATACATAAGTTGAAATTAACAATAAACCAATAAATAATAAAGACAACTTACCAAATTTTGTATTGTTTCATTTGCTGGTAAGGTACTCGGCATTAAAAATTGTAAACTTGTGAAGTAATCCCAAGTGCTTGCGTAATTTTCATCTGTGCCTTGGCCACTCTTCTTTTTTTTAAGTTTTCTCAGTTCGTTATTAAACTGCGTTCGTAAATTGTGCAGTTTTCTATTTATTTCTAATGCAGAAGTATTAAATTGTTCGGCCAGACTTTCTACCGCTGCTGCTTTCTTTACTCGATTTTTATAATCGGGATTTGATATTTGCCATAGCTCTGGCAGCGATTCATAATATAAAATCAATGATTTTATTTCCTCGGTTGACCAAGCTCGTGACGTCATTGGTCTAGCTAAAAATTTCGCGCAGGTTCGAAATTATCGACACTCGTTGCGGACAGCGCGTGCGTCCTGTCTCCACGGCAGCGACACTGACACTGAGCGACACCGTCATTACATGTGCAACTATGTGTCGCGGCGATGTACACACACAGACATTCGATGTATACACTTAGTGTCTGGTGTCTGGTGTCGTCGTGTATCCTTACCTTAATAGTTCTATCCCGTTACCCCGGCGACGCGGCGCGTGCGCGTGAATTTCGCGACTATGGCGTTTATGTACACAAACATTCAGTATTGTGAAATGGTGAGAATGTTGGCGCGTTGTAATGACAATGTTAATTTGGCAGTGCGACGGTTTCGAGAAGAGTTTGGAGTATCTGTATCTAACAGAACAATGCAAGCAGCTACACAGAGGCTTCGAGACCATGGTACATTTACGCCTCGGTCAATGGACAGAGGGGGTCCCGTACATGTTGAGCCAGAGATGCAGGATCAAATACTGGATTATTTTAATGAAACGCCAACGGCCAGTACGCGGCAGGCGGGTCGACACTTCGGTATCAGCCATATGATTGTTTGGAGAGTATTAAAAAGTGACCATCAGCACCCGTTTCATTACAGACGGTGCCAGGAACTAAGTCCATTGGATTATGAACCCCGCGTGGCGTTTTGTGAATGGTTCTTGCAAGATTTCACCAGGAACATCCTCTGGACAGATGAGTGCACATTTACTCGGAGAGGTTTATTTAACCAACACAATAGGCACATGTGGGCGCACGAGAATCCTATGTTGATGGAGGAAGATTCATTCCAGCACAGGTTTTCCTTAAATGTGTGGGCTGGTATTATCGGACCGTACGTATTAGGGCCAATCTTTTTGCCACGACTTACTGGTGAGGTATACCTGGGATTCCTCCAAGTAACTCTGCCGCGACTAATAATTGATTTATTGGATACACCGAATGTGCCTTTATCAGCTGTAAGCCAAATGTTCTACCAACACGATGGTGCCTCGGCGCACTTTTTATGGACCGTGAGAAGGCATCTTGACCAAGAATATGGCACACGTTGGATCGGGCGCGGAGGCCCAGTGCAATGGCCAGCTAGATCGCCTGACTTAACACCATTGGATTTTTTTTTGTGGGGTCGAGTAAAAGCGCTAGTGTATGACGATGGAAATGGACCAACTAATGTGACGGAACTGCGTAATAAAATTGAATCAGCGTTTCAACAAGTGAAAAGTGACACTCAAGTACTTGAATCGCTGAAAAATGACTTAAGGGGCTTAGTAGACCTAAGTGTCCTTGAAAAACGCACGCACACATGTACAAATCGACGCGAACGCCGTCTGACGACGACGCCCATCACAATTATTATGACATAAAGCATACATGAGATTTAGAAGTAACGGTTTTGTGAGATTACGCCCTAGTATTCTAATAGATGGCGCGGAAACGATGCGCAAATAAGTTCAAGATCTAACCAACAATTAATTATGTAACTACATAATTAATTAACATAATTAACATAAACGTGTGACAACAAAATTATTTTTATTTCTTTTGAATGACTTGAATAAAATAAGGATGTGGGTGATTTTGAAATAAAACTGATTCAATGAAATTTAAAACATTTTTAACCGACTTCAAAAAAGAAGGTGGTGTATTCGACCCGTATGTATGTAGTTATGTATTTTATGTATGTATGTATGTTTGTATATATATTTGTACATTTTCTCAAAAACTGATGAACCAATTTTGATCATTCTTTCACTAATGTGATCTACATACTTCCAGGAAGGTTTTAGTATATTATAATACATTAGGTAATTATTCTTATGTAGTATGTCCGAAGTTAACATGCATAAATGTACTGCATCTCCGGCATTTCTACGCGAATTTTGATGATTCTTGTAGTCGGTGTATTCAATTCTTCAATGCACGAATGTTAATTGAATTTTTGTGGGGTAGGTACAATTAAAAAGAAAAAAAAAACTTAAAAAAATCAACCGACTTCAAAAAAAACACTACAACGTGATAAATAACTATAATTTCGGAAGTCGGTGTCAAAAAACGAAAATGCGGAACCAGCGACACCGACTTCCGAAATTAAAGTTATTTATAACTTTGCAGTGTTTTTTTTTTTTAAACTATGAATTTTGGAAACATCTAAGAAAGTGCAGTGATTACGCATAAGTTAAATATTTTCGACTTGATGTACAACTGTCACACTGACGTATGTGGACGACGTGTAGATTTGTATTCGAGTGTTCCCGGGTTCGATTCCGAAGGTTACGAAGTTGAGTTTTCTTTTTAAATTTTATTTAAATGTATTTTGAATTTTTAAATATATTTATTAAATATTTTTATAAATAACAAAAAAAAAGTATACAGAAGCAAGAAAGTCGACAATATCAACACGGAAGTTATTTCTAATGCGCAAGTACCTACCTACACGTTTTCTAAGCTATTATAAAAATAAAAAAAATCTGACCTAATGTTTTTATTAACAGACCGCGACTTATTGATAATGGGTATAATGAAATAGGTAACAGATTCATCTGAAAATTGCGATGAAAATTATCAAAAGCAAGAGTTTAGATTTAAAATTGATTTTGTCTATACTTATCTACACTAATATTATAAAGAGGAAAGATTTGTATTTTTGTATGTTACGAATAAACGTAAAAACTACTGGACCGATTTCAAAAATTCTTTTGCCGTTAGAAAGCTACTTTATCACTGAGTAACATAGGTTATATTTATTGCTAGAAAAAATTAGGGACCCTTACCCCTTCCTTACTCATACCCTACTCCTACCGTACCCCTCTCCTACCTTACTCCTACCATACCCCTGCCGTATTCCTACCCTACTCCTACCGTACCCCTACCTTACCCCTACTCCTACCTTACTCAGATACTCCTACTCTACTCCTACCCTATTCCTACCGTACCCCTGCCCTACTCCTACCGACCATACTCCTACCGATCCCCTACCCTACTCCTACTCTACTCCTACCCTACCCCGACCCTACTCCTACCGTACCCCTACCCTACTCCTCTACTCTACTCCTACCCATACTCCATCATCATCATCATCACCCTTACTCCAACTGTACCCCTACCCTACTCCTACCTTACCCCTACCCTACACGATCAATAGTTTTAAAATAAAAATAGTTTACGTCCTATACTCAGATAGGTCTGAGTATAGGACGTAAACTATTTTCTTATGAAATTTTGTGTGTATATTCAGTAGGCTGAATATACACACAAAATTTTATAAGAATCGGTCAAGCCGCTTCGGAGGAGTTTTGTTACCAACACTTTGAGACGAGAATTTTATCGCTGCGCTGCTGCGTGGAGCCACACATGTCGGGTATGTCGGCGTGTATTTTTTGTTTATTTTGACATTTTTAATTTCGTAATATCTTTTGAATGGAATGTCCGATTTCAATAATTCAAAAAGTTATCAACATGTATTGAATACAGTCTTGAATACAAAATAATTTATTTGGATAAGAATTAAAACAAAGGTATGGATAACATGGTCTGATTTTGATCGGCATTTCTATCAACTTTTAAAATGTAAAAAAAGTAGTTATAGTGACATAACTACAATAGTTGGACATATGGTCTCGCGAAGTTTTTTGTAGATATTGATATGTTCTATAATATTGTAGAACATTTTTTTGTTCTATCATCAATACTTTCGGCGGCGCATGCGATGAAAGACATTTTATATTTTTTTTGCACCTTGGGTTGGTTTTAGTAGAATTTCTAAGGATCCCTAATTTTTTCTAGCAATACATATAATAATATAACGGCAAAAGAATTTTTGAAATCGGTCCAGTAGTTTTTACGTTTATTCGTAACATACAAAAATACAAATCTTTCCTCTTTATAACATTAGTGTAGATGTAGATTAGTGTAGATAAGTATAGACAAAATCAATTTGAAATCTAAACTCTTGCTTTTGATAATGTTCATCGCAATTTTCAGATGAATCTGTTACCTATTTCATTATGCCCATTATCAATAAGTCGCGGTCTGTTAATAAAAACATTAGGTCAGAATTTTTTTTATTTTTATAATAGCTTAGAAAACGAGTAGGTACTTGCGCATTAGAAATAACTTCCGTGTTGATATTTTCGACTTTCTTTCTCTTGTAGACTTTTTTTTAGTTATTTATAATAATATTTAATAGATATATTTAAAAATTCAAAATACATTTAAATAAAATTTAAAAAGAAAGTACGATTTCGTAACCTTGGGAATCGAACCCGGGGACTCTCGAATACAAATCTGCACGTCGTCCACATGCGCCGGTGTGACAGATGTACGCGGAGTCGAAAATACTTACCTTATGCATTTTATTGCAAAAATAAAAATATTCAGTTAAAAATAAAATGCTCATACTTTTTACTTTCGTTCATATTATGTTCGGCTTTTGTTTTATATGAACGTTTTGTAGTCCTCCTAACGGAATGTTTCACTATATTTCCCATTTATTTACAAATTATTACCCTATTTTAACTTTGTTAGGTTACGCGGACCACTGCCGGGAGACACAAGTGAAACGCCCGGGAGTTGGGACTCGCCGTACAATAGATGGCGCGCGCCTTGCACCCATACATAACAAACTTAAAAGTATTTTATATTTACACGAAATAAAAATATTTACGGAAAGAAGATATGCAAATAATAATAAACAATGAATTTACAAATAAAACTTAACAAAAACATAACAATCTTGACGGAAATAGTGCGGCGAAAAGAGCGACACGTCCGTATAGCATCAGGCCTCGGCCGGCAGTGTCGCTACACGGGCGTTCACGCACACATGCGCAGTTTTTATGTTCGGAACTATGAATATTCGATTTACAAAAAAACTATTGTTTTAAATAAAAAAATAAAACACTATCATTTTAGTATGTTACTTGTAGAATAATCTGACAAAAAATCAGAATGATTGTATGTATATTAGTATGGTTTTTATTGTAATAAGAAAGTTTTTTAGAGGTATGTTCATGATTTTTTTCTATCGTACCAAATTAGTTGTATTGTGTTTTCAAAACACTATCTATCTAGCATATATCCTGAAGAATATCATATATTTTTCTGATTTTGTTTACTGTAGGCCATCATATACTTTTATTGTTTCGAAAACTACCGTTTTTTTGCGTTTAGCTCATGTAAGCCCCTTAAGAAGGCGGGCTGTGTTGTGTATTCAACAAAGTGGTACACATTTTGAATCTTTGCTACCGCAACGAAGGGACCTGTAAGTAGAGATACCTAATTATCTGCTTAATTAAATGTAAATAAGTTGATTACGTGCCAATTATTTGTAAATACAGTGATTTAAACTTTTTAAACACGCCAACATGGGTCCGTGGCTTAGGCCCCCAGTGGTCGAGGCACCTGTAGCCGACGCCCCCGATTCGATTAATTTAATATCTTCTTTTTTTTGTGCTTTTTCACTTAGTACAGTAAATGAGAAAAGGGTTTCACCATAATAATAAAGTATTTTTCCTTGCTAAACAAAAGTTATTTATCAAATAGTAGAGAGAATAGATCGCCACTTAACCTATCCTTACATACTTTTTTCCCCATTAAAAGCATATTTGTTATGTATGTACAAACATTTAATGGTAACAACATTGATGTATAAAAATAGGAAGATAGGCCACTCTCTAACTTCACGTAAACATTAAACGGACTAGAAACACTTACATGTAAACTTACGTGCTCAACAACCGAAATAGAGAGACATATTACGCGGGCTGTAGAGGGAACGAGATAACAATAATTGTCACTATTATGTACCCATAACCAATAAGAAAGAAACTATTGCGGGGAATACCCATTCCAGAATTCCCCGTAAAGTAATGTAGGTACCGTCAGCAAATAAATATCGAAATGAAATAATACTCTAGTATAATTAATTTCTGTCACTTCGCTTGGCTCACTTAGTCACTTGGCACCATGGTGCCTATCGGCAACGAGACCCTATCTTCGCACATTGGTGCAAGCTGCGGAAGGTCTGCTATGATAATTATAACACACCGAATCGTCAGTTAGAAAGTCCTTAATTAGAATTTTAAACAGATTTGTTTTATTATGATATGCTATGTAAACAAATTACTCATAATTTTTTATTTTTGTTAAATAATTGTGATAAATTGCACAAGATCAGGGTCCGAGGGTGGTATAAATAAATTTAGATATGAAAAAATATCAGGAACATCTTACAAAGTAGGTATATCTATTGTGTTGACGTTACAAATGTAAACAAATTACCTCTAAGTAGGTAGGTAAAAATCAAATTAAATATTATTCAAATATTAAATTCGAGACGTTTTTTGTTGACGGTACTGTCGCTTGCGCTGACATAGACAAGGACGGAGATAGGAGCTGGCACTGTTGTGCAAGCGAAATCGCGTTAGCCGCCGAATGTTTACGATTATGAATGACATATGACGAAGCAAACACTAAATATTATTACTTATAATTTTCAACAAATTAACATTTTTGGGTGTACTTACGAGTGAAAAGTAATCCCGTGGAACTTGTTTTTGTTTTTTGAACTATTTGTGCACATTTTTAAAGCACAGGAAGGCATCGTTGCTGCTTATTTAGACGATTACGGTAATTTTACATAATGTGCTACACATGTGCAACACAAACGCCAGTTCGATTGAGACTAAGTTTGATTGTGTTCCCGCAACACAATGTATGCGGTCCACGTCGAGGAGCGCGTACCTAATCTCCCTATTTTATACATCAATGGGTAACAATAAAAAATCCGTCTTTTTGTACACAAAAAAGTCTATCTCTTTCATACCAGAGTCAAGTTATTGAATATTGCAATATGCAACAGATAAGAAAGTTTAGTGTGTTATCTCACAATGACGAGCGAATGTCCTTCGCAAGGGCTCGTGCGAAATAATTACAATATTGTTAAAAATAGACTTGGTGAAAAAATGTTTGTGCCTGACAGTACATTTGATCAAAAATTGCTTTGAATTAAATTAATCGAATCGGGGGCGTCGGCCACAGGTGCCTCGACCACTGGGGGCCTAAGCCACGGACCCGCCGACATTACTTACGTAGTACCTACTTAGGTACCTATTTAATCGGCATGTCATAATTACTGTAGGTAAAAAGCTATTTAGTCTAAAAATGTGGGTTACCTAATGTTGCCAGTCCAAAGCCTGGAAAAGTGTGATGGAAACATTTAAATCACTGTTCAAAGATAACCTAAGTTTTTTAGGAGCGTAGATAGTAAATAATAATGTCGGCGCGGCGCGGCGGCGCGCGGCGCACAGCGGCCCGGTGACGACTCCTCCCTCGATAGAACGTCGTCATCGCAGACGCAAGAAACGATTAGAATTGCCAGTAATACTAAAACAGCACATAAAACCTTTACAATTTGTTTAATGATTATTTTTCTTTTTGAAATAGGTCAATTGAATTAAAGATCAGTTGGGGTGTCTGAGGTTTTGCGCATTTAACGTTACACGTTGTATATAATAACTACTAAGTTATTTTAACCTTTTCGACGCCCATCTACATAATACGCGATGTGTCCTCCAGCGCCACGCTACAAATGTATAACGTATCTATAGTAAAACGTAGGGATGGGATTAATGTCCTATCGATAAATAATATTATAAGTTGAAATTAACGTTTATTCACCAATTTACGAAACTAAATAAAAACTGATACCGTATTTTCATATTTTGCTTTATTTCATAAAAAAATCAATATGAAAACCTGGATATATTTCCCATGATAAAAGAAAAGAATTGTAAATTTATTAGACGTGTGTTCTAGAAGGCACATCCCTATTTGTCTCCAAATGTAATCCTTCTACTTCATATCAAGTCGTTGGCGCTCGAGGCACGTCAAAATCCTTTCTGATATAAGGATGTCTAGATGTCGATGTCTATGGTATTTTTCTTTTTTCTATTCACTGTGGTCGAGTTACACGTGCATAACCTCAACCGATTCATGCATAATTTATTTCGTTTACTTACAAAAAATAGAACCAAATACAATCAATAGAAGCTAGATACGTGGTTTTCTACGTGTTTTTTTTTTTAAATTAAAATGGAGTGTAAGTGACTGTTTTACGCAGATGTTACAGATCTTTTTTTAAATGGTAGGTATAGGTGTCGCAAAATACTAGCAATGATTTTTATTGTTTTTAGAAACTAATAGAAAACGGAAGTACATTCCTGAAACGGAAGTTGTCGACTTAACGTAATGTCAGGACGACGAACTATTTCAAAATTCTGATTATTCACAAACTTTTTCTTATGATGAATCTACTCAAAAAGAAACAAAATGTAAACATTGCACTACACTAAAATGCACAAAGTCACTATGACCTTGAAAACCGTCCGCTTATGACGTCACAGATTTACTTCTATACAAGTTCGTGGCGTTGTGCGCACTGACAACTAGCCACTTTGTAAGGATGGGTTTTTCAATCGGTGTTTCACTATCGACAATGATTAGAAAACCTATTTATTCTTGATTAAGGCGAATAAAACGTAGTTTATAGTTTACAATATTTATAAAATATTATTTATTCACGTAATTTTCTTGCAATAATAGTATTTATGATCGTTTTGACGAGATGAAATATAGCGAGGTCTTCATCGTGTCCCATCACTGGCTTACTTTATATCAAGTAGTTGGCGTTGGGGGCACTAAAATATTTTGTGGCGTTTTTGTTTCTATTGAATATAAAACAAACAAGAACTTATTATGTGTGAAAAAGTTAAAAATATGGCTTATAACAGGGCAATTTTCCATAAAAACAAAATAAAAGGTCTTGTAAACGTCGTAAATTTATTTTATACTATTATTACTTCTAATCAAGTAGTGGCGCTGAGGGCACGAAAATCTCGAACTTGTATACAAGTGATTGGCGTTCAAAAGGTTAATATAATTATAGGTGATTCCGGTTATCCTCAAAGGGAATATATGATGACCCCAATAGTGGATGCACTGCCAGGCTCAGCTGAAGAGTACTACACAAATCTGCATTGTGTGGCTCGCGATACTGTTGAGCGCACAATTGGGGTTTTAAAAAATAGATGGAGATGTCTTCTGGGCCATAGAGTTCTTCATTATCATCCAGACACAGCTGCTAAAATTATAAATGCATGCTGTGTATTACATAACATTTGTAACCAAGCACGATTGGGTTTGGATGATATTGAGGATGCTATACCACCCATGGGAGAAATGCAATAAGCACAGAGTGGGTTAGAGGTGGATAGAGGTTCTGCCTCAGTGGAGCTGCGCAGGGGTCGCGAGGCTCGTGCACAGCTTGTACAAGAACTGTGGACAGCTCGGCATCTTCATTAATATTATTATTTTCTGATGTAAGAACAATTTTTTGACTAAGACATGCTATTTAATTAAAAACCTATTTCAATTGAACTTATTTTGTAAATTAATCTTTTTTTTTTTCACTACACATACTTTATATAGATAGCTAAATATTTATGTGACCAAGACTTGTACTCTCTTTTATTATAATTGTAACACTATTGTTCTGTCGTGTCGTTTGATTTATATTGTGTATTAAATAAGTAATGGGTGGTGCTGAGGGTTAATAATAATCAAAATAATAGTGAGCTTACCTAATAAGTTTAATAAAAAATATAATAGAGGTTTTAGTACAATTATTGAATAGCTTAAGTTTAAAAGGTAATATCTAATTATTATTAACAAGTATTTGAATAAATAAAATTATAGCCTTTTTATTAAGTAATATTCAATTATTATTAATATTCACATATATGTATTTTCACCACACACATAACTAATTTTTATTTTGTTCACATCATAAGTTAGGTCTAAACGCCTTATTTATTATACAAGTACTTTATAAGACATGTCACACATCGTTGGATTCCTTATTAAATTATCTATCCACTGAGGTATCTATATTATACAATGTGAGGATGACAATACAACAATAAATTAAACTACGTACTTATACCTAATGACGTTCCCAGTCTGCATACAAAAAATCAATCAAATATATCCAATAGTTTAATTACTAGACATTATTTTTCATTTTTAACATTTTCTGCATTATGTATCTGTTAACAAGCCGGCACCGGTAGGTTCAAGACATCTGCAGTTAAACAACATGTTGTCAGCTCGCTAGTTCAATAACCTCCGCCAAAGTTCTTAAATATTATTTCCCGATGCGAACTAATGCATATTATACCCTTTGCTTGAGACATAAGAGTCATGCATGCGAAAATTATTACTTACTACAAATGTTACATTTTTTACTAAACTGCAAAAAAAAGGGTGCCCGGCACACTGACCTATACAATTTTTTCAGGTTTTGGCCATATGTTTGTTGGGTCAATAACACCGCGCTGTTGTCGCATTATTTAAACTTTTTTGTTTACACTTTTATGCTATTTATTATGTTAGAATAAATCACTTTTTTAATGCCAATGTTAGGATTTATTTGATGGTTCCTAAATACTTCTATGCATTAGTATTATTAGTGTAATGTTTTAATTCATTGTAATGTCATCTCCAGATTGTATATATGTATTTGTTTCCAATGGAAAGATACTTCTACGTAAATAGGAAAAAAAAAAAAAAATTAAAAACTGTTTTATATGTATGTTAAATTACTCGAAAAGTCAAGGCCTTCAAAGTTAAGGTTCGCGAGCACATTCGCAAGAAGCTGGCAGTATCGTCACAACGGTAATATTTTTTATTTATGTATATTTATTTGTGCTCATATTTATATATAATTAGTTATATATTATATTCATAGTTTTAATAGGTTTATGCGTATCTTTATATTTAAAATATTTATTCCTTCATTTTCATGATTGCACCTACCGCTGTTTGTCTCTGCATCACCCAAAGGTTGACTGGTAGAAAATGCCTATGGCATTAAGTCCGCCTCTGTACATTTATGTGCTTGAAGTATTAAATAAATAAATAAATAAAAGTACTTAACCGATTTACGAGTTACACATAGATACCTCGGGCCATAGAACAATACAATATTTAAAATAACACAACTATGTTTTTGAGGGCGTGACGCACCCTCGAATGGTGGTTGCAAAAACTATATTTACAAAAAATAACAAACTAAAGTTTTACAACATAATATATAAACTCAATTAAGTAGGGTTTTCAGAAGGACTAGACATCAATTTGGCTAGGTATAGGGTATCTGGACATACAAAAAAAAACTATAAATTACAGCTTTGTAGCCCACTTAATTGAGGTTTATAAGGGTTGTACTTACGATTTTTCGTAGAATCACTATTTTACCACAAAGTTTTACCTAATTTTGCAATATTATCACTATGAATTTAAGTTAGGTAATGAAAAGAAAAACACTGGGTATAAAACTGTTTTGTGACGCATCGTCGCTAACAACTTCCATATTTTGAACTCGTAAACTAGTAATAAATATAATTACTGCCTATTTTGTCTCAGGGCATCAGCAATATTATTGAGAGCATTTGCCACAGTTTGAGAGCCTTCTTTTATGGCTTCTGAAAGTCCTTCCATTTGTTTTACAGCTCGAGATAAGGCCCTCGCTGTGACAGTTTCTGCTTCAACCCTCTTCCTCTCTATCTCTGTGAATCTCTCCCGGTCTTGATCTAACATAGTCCTTGATCGGACACGCTGTCCTGAGGGCAGGCTGGTCCTTCCAGGACTATGTTCTCTTGGTGTTATAACTGAAAAATAAAATATATAACATTTATGTAAGTAATTATATCATCATGAAAGATGGCATACATAGTTTGAAAGATTATTACCTCTCACAGTCTCTTCATTTTGGACGGGAGAAGCATGAGACTCCAATTCATTTGCATTCATATTATCATCTTCGGTTGGAATGATAATTTCCACTTGGATGTCACTCTGGCTTTGGCTCTGTAATGATAGAATAAGTACTTCATTATGAAGGTGTTAACTTTTATCAAGTTTACCATTGTCTTAAAATTTACAACTAAACTGACTTACTGTGGATGGGAATGGATTGGCAGCAACATGGCTGTCTCCTGCAGCAAATTGTAGGCCCCCCATCACTGCTACCAGGCGTTGGTCGATGGGTGTTAATACAGGTAAATTATCTGCAGACCCACCACCTGTAAGCCTCATCGACTGTGCATGCTCGCCACATGTCTTCTTAAGGGAATGCTTTTTGTCAGCCCAATACTGAAAAGGAAATAAATGTACTAATTATTGTAACTGTTATCATTAAATAAGTGAAAAAAAAAAGTTTATTAATGTGTATACAGCACCTTAGCCCAGTCTTTACCATCTTTCTGTGCACCGCCTAGTGCATTTAAGGATACTGCTATGTCGTTCCACTTTCTCTTTGTTTCCTGCTTAGCATGAGCAGTGCGCAATAAGCCCTTGGCAATTCCTGGGTTCTGTACCAGGAAATCTACCAGAGTCTCCAGCTGTTGGTGTGTTGGCCTAGTCATCCTGTAAGAACAATAAATGTTTGTATTGAGCAAAAGGGTTTAATATTAAAATTTAAAGAAATTAGGTACAATATATTTAAAAGAATTGTGGCCTTACCTTGATATTTTCGTCTTCCTCGGTTGAATACTTGTCTTAAAGTAAAACTAACTTGAACTTGTGCATATAAACATCTTTTAATACATTCCAAACTAAACACTTGAAAACTTTTAGATAACATCGCTTTGAAACTTTTGTTTATCGCAACAGTTTCTTCACGCTTTTTATTCAAGTAGGAACCTAAGTGGATGGCAGATGACAAACGCGCGAGAAGTTTTTTACGTAGGCAATGACATGCACAATGAACCATTGCTGCCTAAATATTTAGTTCAAAATACGTATAAATGCAAGCAAAGAACACTTAAATGATTATTTATGTTAAAATAAATATCAGAACAGTTTTATTAATAGATTTAACGAGTTATTCAATATTTATAAATTTGGTAATTAACGTTTTGATGTGTATGGCCACCCCATGAGAGTCAGTGTAGTCGAACATGCAGTCGATTCCAATCTCAATCTCGATTTCGTTCAAGAGTGCCAACTTTCTGAAGATTGGAATTGAAATTGGTTCGGATTAGAATACGATCGAGATTGGGATTGGTTTCAAGAGTAAGCCTCCTGGTTCTCTCAAAACCTCTTTGAGTACTCAAAAACACGATTTTTTAAGGCAATGAAAGTAGATGATGGACTTAAAAAATTAAATCGACTTATCCCAGATATAAATGAGGGTTTTCCCTCAATGCAATCCCTTTTAACTGGTGCTTCAACTACAACTGAGAACCTCTCCCGAAATTGTACTTCTCCTTATGTCCCATTCCTATTATACTCAATAGAGGCCGGAAATATCATGAGGAGGAAGAGGTTACTTAAACCAACTATTGATAAAATGAGGCTTCCAGTTTTATTAAATTCTCCCTCTATTTTTGGCGGTCTTCCACTATCAAACGTCTACCAACATTGTCAAAGGGGATGTCCAGATCCGCTCACTATATGGATTAAAGTATGGCAGATAATCAGGAGTGATTACAATGAAGTATTTCAATTACTCAACAACCACAGTTGAGTTTGGTTCTGTGGTGATTGTAATGGTTGGTGGACTGTTTGTGTGTGATGATTTGATGATAATTGATAAGGCGATGCCGATGGTGAGTTCGGCAGTTGAGTTTGGGGCTGTGGTGATAGTATTGGTTGGCGGAACGACTGTGTGTGGAAACGAAGCCATGGAGTAGTGTGAAATTGAATGATGAGGTGATTGAGTTTGGCTTGACTGTGATGGCGATGAATAATTTGATGGCGGTGAAGGTGAGTAAAACTGTTTCTGACGCTGGTAAAAGCCACTATTTAGGTTAGGTATAGATTCGTGAAATGGATTGAGAACGACGCACGAGGATTCGGTTAGTTGATCAAGTTTGGCGTGAAACAAAACGTCTGATATAATTTTTTGTGCTATTATCTTTTGACGTTTGTTTAAATCTTTTACATGAAAGCGAATTGATCGTCCATATATCTCCCATTCTTCGTCTTTTTGAGCCATTAGTCTTTCTGCCGATAAAATAATATTTTGTTGTTTTTGTAATAAAGTATCCTTTTTCTTTCTCTTCCGTGACCCGCTGCTAGAGTTTGTAACACTTGCGGTTTCATCTTCTGATGATGACTTCTGTAATAATAATAGGAAAAATTTTAAGTATAGATGGATGAATGGATGAATGTTTGTTACTCTTTCACGCAAATTAAACTACTAGACCGATTTGTATGGATTCAGAACTTAGGTAGTTTATCACCAGGAATACCACATAGGATACTTTCTATCCCGAATTTTTGACATGTTCTTAAGGGAGCGCTATATAACCGAAATCCACGCGAGCGAAGCCGCTGGCGTAAGTCTAGTACATTGTTTTTAAAAAAAATATTTTTCTTTTAGATGCCTACGACAGCAACAGAGTGGAGGGAAGTAGCTGAGCAATTTGAACAAAGGTGGAATTTCCCTCACTGTGTTGGATCATGCGATGGGAAACATGTTGCAATTCAAAAACCTCATGAAAGTGGGTCCTTGTTTTATAACTACAAAGGATTTTACAGTATTGTTCTATTTGCTGTGGTGAATGCAAACTACGAATTCATGTACGTAAACACAGGCACTAATGGATCCGTCGCAGATACATCGATTTTAAGTTGTACTCCATTTTATCAGAAGATGATTAATGACGATTTAAATTTACCACCACCTTCTGCACTGCCAGGCACTGATACAGTTGTACCCTATGTATTCCTGGGTGATAATGCTTTTGCATTAAATAAAAATTTTATGAAGCCATTTCCCTTTAAAAACATTGATTATGAACAAAGGGTCTATAACCATCGATTGTCACGAGCCAGGCGAGTTATAGAAAACGCATTTGGTATACTAGCGTCCCGCTTTAGAGTGCTAAGGAGACCTCTCGATGTAGACCTAGATACTGTTGATGCTATAGTTATGGCATGTTGTGCTTTGCACAATTATTTGAGAAAACATGAAACAGTATATATAAGTCCGAATAATGTTGACCGTGAGAACATAACAAGTGCGACATTTCATCACGGAGATTGGAGGTCTACTACCGATGGTTTGACTCCCTTACAACACAGAAACAATAGTCAAAGGAATGTTGAAGCTGTAGCTGTACGAGACAAATTCAAGAATTATTTCACTACTGAAGGAAGAGTCGGATTTCAAGATAGAATGATAAACGTAGTCCCAGTATGATATTGTAAAATACTTAATTATAGATAGTTACGTTTGAAAATAAAATGTCTACATATTTATTTTACTCACCTCATTTTCTAAAGAGTCAGTTACAGTACGACAAGATTCCGTTCTTGAACCCAGAAAATTTAAAGCGTCGAAATACCATAGAGTTGGTACGTATACCTCATCTGCTCCTGCGCCTGTATGCTTAGAAGCCTGAACCTGAAATCGATTGAATAAGAGATTAGATTGATATATAAAAATCATACGATGAAGAATTTTTATTTATTTCAACCGAACACCTGCAGCCCATACTGCTGCATACGGCTGCAGGTCTATTTGACCTAGCAGACCCTGGTGTCAGAGTTATCAGAAACCGCCTAAAGGCTTCTGACGTGATTTATGTAACTCATATTTATACTCACCTTTTTTAATTCTTTTGCATAACTCGTACGCATATTTTCAATCTTCTTTTTTATTGTTTTTACGGTAGCGTTTTCGTCAAAGTTCTTATAAATTCCCAATAAAACTTTAAAGGCTTCAGCTCGCATGTCTTTATTCATGTAGTCTTTATGTTCTTTTTGCCATAAATACGGCATGTCTTTGTACATGTCTAATATACACAATAAAACTTCCTTTTCCTTGTTGCACGCCATGGTAGGTATTAGAAAATTACGCGCCAGGCGACGGAACGAACAGCCGCTTCGCGGTACTCACTTACGACCACTCTACGCACTAGTCGCGCGGCAACTGAGCTCCCTAACCGCCCTAAACGTTATTACATTACCCAATCTGCAGGGCGTTTAGGGAGCTAGGCAGATCGGGATGACCCGATCGCCCTTAATCGGGACACTAACTCCCTAAGTCTTATTACACCACCCTTAGTTAGGGTTAGGGTCTAATAAGGCCTTTAAGTAAAATGTTGAATCTTAATAAACTGCTTCTTATTTTAAAGTAGGTATTCATACCTACATTACGTACCTTGTTCGAACTTTGAGGTTTGAACACTTTGAGGTTCCGTTTGGTACACTAGGTCTTTTACATGACCCCAAAGATAAAAATCTAAGGCAGTCAGATCTAGTGACCTCGGTGGCCACTGCACTGGCCCGCCGCCGCGACCGATCCATTGCTCACCGTATTCCTGGTTGAGATATTCCCTCCCGCACGTGTCTTGAAAAGTGTGCAGGGCCCCCCGTCGTGCTGGTAATAAATAACCCGACCGCCACGGTAAATTTCCAGGGGCAAGTCGTCTAAAATGTCTGGTAGGGTATTGGTGAGAAAATAATTTAAATAGGTGGCACAATTTAACCTCGGCAAGTACATGGGTCCTATCACATAGCTGTCATAGCTGTTTACAATGCCGGCCCATACGTTAACAGAAAAACGGTGCTGAAAAGAGTCTGCGCGCGCTAGGTGCGGGTTTTCATGAGCCCAATGATGGCTATTGTGAATATTGTACAGTCCGCGACGCGTAAAAGTACACTCATCTGTCCATAGAATGCTGGCGTTACGATTATTCAGCAACTACCAGCAAAATGAAATTTGTTGTAACCAGAGATCGGAATAGGTACAGCTGTTTTACGTACTTGCCATAGGTTAGAATAATATGGATCATATCCTCCGAGCCCCGGGATTTGGTTTTTAAGTAGTAAAATCATAAAAAAACTATTCACGCCTTTGGGAATAAAGACCCATTTAGATGGAGAGAGTTTCTCGAACGTTTCTTGGCGAGAAATCGAACGCTAAAAATCGCCATAAGACTATCGTATCATAATGTTTACATACCGGCAAGAACGAAATTCTCGCCTACGATTATGTCATACGAGATTCGTAAGCAATTATCGCTAGGCGATAAATTACTGCGACTGTTTAGACAACGAAATATATACCTAGTAAGAAGATTCTTGCTTACGAGTTCTCGACTTGTCTATACACGATCTCGTATGACATTTCAAATTCATACGAGTATCGTACAAATCGGTTTGAACGGATTTGAGTGCGAGATTTGCCATTCGAGTTCAGTGATTAGGTACTACGGTATTGTTCTCAAAATGACACAAAAATCATTCAGGTACTGCCGATAGTGTTAAGTTCATTGAAATTTATGGTCCAAAAGTACTTCTTGCTATACTTACATTTTTTAACCCAATATCTTTTTTTCCGTTTTCGTTTTATTAATTATTGTCTCAGAAGAGCAGATATAATTAAAGCACTCTCGGGCACTGCACTCGTGGTAGCGACTAGCACAAAAACTCGAAATACAATTCTCGCTTTGTAGTTCTGTTTACACGGAGACAGATATATTCTATTGCGAGGCAATAGTCGGCCAAGGGGCAGGGCGATAATCGTGAATGTTTACACGAAGAGACTTTTTTAATGTTCTTTCGATAATCGTATCTTCGAGTCGAGAAACTCTCTCCATCTAAATGGCCCTTAATGAAAGATTACACTTCCTTTCTGACGCGTAAATATAAGAAGGACGGGATTAAGGATAGTATAATAAATAGATAAACTTGATTCATTAAACCACATATATTTTTTTACGTAACAATGGTGCCGATTCTCTTGTCACAAATGCCTCTAAACTAGACTAAAAATCACTAAAATTTAGTTTATTCCTGTCAAGCGACGATTTCCCATTCTGAAAGTGACTAAAGTGACACAACTTAACTATATTTTAGTTTGACAGCACTAAGATAGCACTGAGTTATTAATCTATTGAAAATGGCAACTTTGCTATTCTGAATTTCACGTTTTTCACCTAAAATTTTGATTGTCTAACTAAATCGAACTAAATCTGACTATTTTTAATCGCGATTAAAAAGGTGTGGAATAAAATTAGTTTCATGAATAGAAATTCACACTAACACCTCGACTTCAGGTGCAAAAACAGTACTGTCTGTATCTTTTTTTTCTTTTGCTTATATCTCGAAAATGGTGTGTCCTATCGCAAAAATAATGAAAATTTCGACCTCCTTTATGGAACCTACAAACTCCTAAAACTCAACATGTAGGTAACCATTTTTCATATTTTCCATACAAAAAGTGAAAAATTCCTTAAAAAACACGTCAACGCTGCCCCCTCCGCGCCTTTTTTTTTTATGGATGGGAAATCATCAAATGACCCCTCCCGCTCTGGGTGGAGCGAAGGGAGTGTCATGCCCGTTTTCACCGACATCCCCTAAGTTTACGGGATCCCCTAAACATGGCTAGGGGGCCGTTAAACAGTGTTGCCAACTTTATTATAACGAAACCACGAATTGTGGTATCGTAAACCACCAGAAAACCACTAAATTTGGCGATCCCTCAAACCACCAGAAAACCACTAACATATTATGCTAGACAGATAATAACTAAATATTATTTGAAAATAAAACAACAATATTGTATTTTTTTTAATAAAATTATAGCTTATTTTTGATAAGTAGAAAAAAAAATCTTAAAGGCAATCATCTTCGGAAGAATCGGCTTCTTCTATTATTTCTGTTTTTGTAGAATAAATTTCCTTGGTCCCAATTTTTTGTACTACGCTATTGGGTATTAAGTAATTGTTACATTTTCCTTCGCGTTTTAAACCAGCACGGATTGTGAGGATTGAATCTCCATAATGATTCCTTAAAATTGAACCACATAATTTGCACTTAGCAACTAGACCAGTAGTACTTTCCACCACTTGTAACCAGTCCTTTAAATCTGAGTCACGTAACCAACTTTCACGGAACTTTTGGGTATACTGTGGTTTAGGCATATTCGTTTTACAAAATAAACCAAAACAAGTAAAACATCCAACGCGATCTTCTAACTGTACTGTACTGTCCGTTGTATTTACATTTTTGTGCATGCATAGGAAACAAACATTTTTGATTCAAATCAAACTAGACCCAGTTTTCATATAAATAAAGTCTATAATCAAAATTATTCAAGAAATTGACGAACTATTTTCGAGGAATCCCCGAAAGAAACTACCTTAGTTCTTAGTGCTGCCTACACATAAAAGAAATATACACTTATAACGCAAACGTTCGAGTTATCTCCGAAAATAAATGTTAATTGTGCTAGTGGTTAAATTTCGCCCCTTACCACTAACTGAAGCAACCAAAGCCACTAGAAAAATCCACTAGCCACTAAAACCAATATTTGCCCGCTAAAAGGTAAGTCTAAACCACCAGATCTAGTGGAATTTCCACTAAGTTGGCAACACTGCCGTTAAAAGTTGGTTTCTGTTTCACCGATTGTTAGGGGTCAACTAAACGCTAAAAGATCCCCTAAATTTAGGTAGTCGAAATTTTGGCCCATAAACCGGCACTTACGTAAGTGATCTTTTCAGCAACAAAGATGGATAGTGATTTATATGAATTTTTAGAAAATTTAGAAACTGTTTCTACTATATTCGACGTAAATAACATCCGTAGACCAAAAATATATCGAAAACGACCAAATTACTTCGAAAGTTTTGATGAAACTGACTTTTTTCGGAGATATAGGTTATGTAAATCTTCAGTGTTGTATTTATTGGAAAAGATTGAACACGCCTTAGAATTTCCTGATAATAGGTGAGTAATCCCAAGTTTTATTTGTGGCCCTTAAAATAAATTAAACAGAAATATAGGTAAGGGCCAAAATACCATGCGCGTATGCGCATGGTATTTTTTTTGGTTTAGTCAACGACGATATGTCAATGTTTCTAATACGCTTGTGTATACAACATAAATATAATATTCATAATACCTATTATGAATGCTGTCCTTATTTTGTTTGCATAATAAATTTTATTTTATTCCAGAAATAATTCTATATCTCCAATAAACCAGTTATTAATAGCATTGAGGTTTTATGCTACGGGTAATCATTTGTTGGCTGTAGCAGACATGGGTGGGATCAGTGTGGCTACTTGCAGTCGAATAATAAAAAGAGTGTCTGCAGCAATTGTTTCTCTACGTCCAGAGTTTGTAAAATTTCCGAATACAAGTGAGGAGCAAGAAAAAGTAAAGATGGAGTTTTATAACATTGCAAGGTTTCCCAATGTACTTGGATGCATTGATTGTACACATGTGAAAATTCAATCACCAGGTAAAACTTCAATACACTAGGTATAATAGTTTGAAAAATCTGAGTTTTATTTTACTTTACTATGAAACTAAACTGTAGGTACTCCTACCTATTTAATTGTATGTATTTTTTTAGGTGGAGATGATGCAGAGCTATTTAGAAACAGGAAGGGATACATGTCCATAAATGTTCAAACAGTAGCATCAGCAAATTTATTGATAAGAGATGTTGTGGCACGTTGGCCGGGTTCAACACATGACTCTGCTATTTATCAAAATAGCAATACATATAGAAAATTTGAAAGAGGAGACTATGCTGACAGCTATTTGCTGGGTGACAGTGGATACCCATTGAAGGTAAAATGGTTTAGTTTAGCAATCAGGTAAAAATATAGCTTAAGTGCGAGGAATAATATAATAGGAAGATATGTTTAGAAATAAATAATATTATCTAAGTATTATGTAATTTATTTACTTAAAAAAATACAATTTGTCGTAGGTCTCTAATCATTCTTTGGCACACCAAATAAATTCTTCAGATTGAAGTTTCCACCTGTAAAGTAAATCATAATATTATGGACTTATAAACAGCAGACATATTATTTTCTTTTCAGAATCATCTGTTGACTCCTTATTTAAATCCTACAACAAGAGGACAGCAAAAGTACAACGAGGCTCATATAAAAACTAGGAATGTGGTGGAAAGGCAGTATGGAGTCTTGAAACGACGTTTTCCTGTCTTAGCCATTGGTATAAGATTGGAATTAAAAAATGCTATCAATGTAATTATTGCGTGTTGTGTCTTACACAACATGTGTATTTTAAGAAATGAAGACGAACCAATTAATGAAAATACTGTTCCAAATATAGAAGAACTTATTTCAAATGGGCAAATAACTAATGTCACAACCAACATAACAGTCCAGAACACATATGGGCTTCGAAGATTGCAAATTACAAATTATTTTGATAACTTGTTACATGTAATAAATTAATGTAATATGTAATGTACTATTGAGGTTGTTATTAAATGTTCTTATGTTATAAAATACCTTTTATTTGATTAAGTACTTCTATTTTTATTTCTAGGTCTTTTCTTGCTGACTCTAGTTGTAAATTATAAAGGCTTCTTTTAAATTCAATTTCTTCTTCCAACAATTTCTTTTTCAAATCTTCGATTTCAACTTTTTTACTATTCACATCTTGAAATCCTGTACACAGGGTAGCCACAACTTCCGACTGTGGATGGTTTTTTTCTTTCAGTATAGGCCTACGCCTTTTCCAAAGAGGAGTTGTTATTTTTAAACTTGATGGTGTGTTTGTTACTTTATCTTCGTCTTCCTTTACTTCATTTATTGAGTTGTCCTAAAAACAATCAAATCATATTAAAGATAATCAAAGTATATTAAGTTATTTAACTGTAAGTAGAGCTGTTGAGTAGAGCTTACTGTAACTTTGTCTGTCCTGTCCTGCTTCCAGATGTGAGCTATCTCGCTAGTCAATATCAGATCAGCTCCAGAAGTTTATTAAGTGAAAAGGTAACAAACAGAAAGATAGATAAGTCGTTTCACGATTAACCCAGGGACTAAAGGAATACGCCACAGTACAGTAAAAAGGTTGCCCGCAATATAAATGAAGTCTGTAAATAATATACCTGCCAGTACTTACTGTAACTAGTTCAGCATCTAAACTTATAGTCTGCGATTCTTCGTTGGTTATTTCTAAATCTGTGACTGTATTTATTGGTATAGTGATGACTGAATCAGAGTCTAAAACATCAGCAATACCACTGCAACCTCGACCCATTAAATCGCAGACTTGTTCCAGTATTGGGTCTGTTTTTGAAGTTGATGGTCCTCCACCTGTTCCAATAGTACAACTCCTGTTTCTTGAGTTGTACATTTTTGCTTCACTTTTCATTTTTTCCCAGACTCGTATGAGAGCATCTTTACTCCTAAGATAAAAAAAAACATGACTATAGTTGCACATGTGGTCATTTTCATATTGATAAAATATGGTATGTTGGTTTTTATTTAAATGTTGACTAACCTGTACATATTTCCCGTTGAATTATATTGGTTACAGAGGTTTATCCAAGCCTCGTTTTTAGCTTGATTAGTTGTACCGTCTGTTATTTTATTTAAAATGATGTTTCTGTATGAATACACCAATTTCACCAACTTGTCTTTCTCGTCCACTGTGAAGTTTTGACTACGCTTTCTTTTTTCTGCCATTTTATTATACCGTATACGACGAATGCGAAAGATTGACAAAAACGTTAATAAATAACCACGCAGACGATTACAACAAACAATTACGAACCATACGAACACAAACGAAAGAAGTGTCAAATACAAATATGACCACAGATTAAACGCGAGTTTCGTAATGTAATACATAGAGTGAATATGCAAGATAATATTAAATTAATTAAGAATATGAATGAAATAATATTTATTAGTTCTATCAAAACATGATTTATTACAAACTGTATCTATTTGTGTGTATACTAAAGAGAATTTGATAAAAATTTATATTGTTTAAAAGTATCGATAAGTTCAAAGACGAATCAGTCACTTTTATCGAAAACAAAACGTCACATAGTTATGTGTCCCCTAGTTAGATGATAAAAATGATGGTGAAACGAAATTTTATTTAGGGGCTTGTTTAGGGGAGCTTTTAAGTAAAGGGTCCCATACTTAGGAGGTAGTATAGGGGATGTCGGTGAAAACGGGCATCAGACTCTTACTGACTAAAACCCATCCGTCTTCCTTCCTTAGCCCTTTATGTTCCGGGGTAGCGGTAACCCTTTCGGACAATCCCGCACCCCCGGCAGGCTTCGGCCCTGGCAGGCCCCTTCCTTTATGCTGACATCTCTTTGAGGCGCGCGTGGAACACGTACGCGCCGTCCGGCACGGGCCTGGTCCTGATCGGACGGTGAGCTACCCATTACTCTCCGTCCGCAGGCCCGCGCCTACGGTGCACATAGGAGTATTCGCATAATAAAACTGGTAAAAATTATTTTTCGCGTTTTTTTGCAATTTCATCGAATGAAATACAAAGTTCAATGATATTAGATATTTATTTAAAAAAAACTATACAAAGGACTATGCAAAAAATCGTCCCATATCATCAACAGATGCCAAACATATCTCATTAAATACATCTCGACATTATGATTATTTTTTACTATGGCGACATCACTGTAGGATATGGGGTTATCGTGCAATAAAAAAAAATATGTTATACTTATACAGTTTTATTAAGTATTAAGAACTGAATTAAAAATGTACTATTTAACTAAAAAAAACTCGAGAGAGAACAGCCGTAAGACGTACTTTACCCTCCCTCCTTGCTCCGTTACCCCGACCGCACCCTTTCGACGCCTGCGCCCGCGCACCTCCCTCAGTCGTGGCTAGTACGTTCTACTGTGTTCGCGTTGTTTATTTGTGCGTTATCGGCTTGTTTGCGACTATTACTAACCTCTGCTTGTTTATTGGACCTTTTGATTGCTACTCGATGACCCCGGCACGTTTAATGGACTGTGATTTATAAATATGGAGACTGGACGCCAATGTGTAATGTGTCCTAGATTTGTTTTAAGACAGAGACGACATATATTACAAGAAACATTGCTTCATAGTAGTCCTGAGTTAGCGGCCTACATTTTGCAAAATGGATTGACACAAGTAAGTCACAGTCATTGTATTTATTTATGATTTATTATACATATATCGATAACTTTTAGATATTATGTAGAATACGTATAATGAATAAGAATAAGTGTCATGTAGTTAGAATATATAAGCAGATAGAACATTGCTACGATACTATATGATACATTTTAGAATTGCTTGAATAGAAATATAGCACTTAAAGTATAGCTTACGTTAGGAACGACTCAATCGTCCGGCCATAATTCCTATGAGGAATGAGATATTTTTACCTGCATAATTATTTAATCTCACCTTAATATTTTTATAGTCTAGTCCAAAAGTGAGTGTAGATTGTGTTCCGAGTTCTAGACAACTGACAAGCACACATATAACACCGATATAATCAATATAACACAGAAAAAATACCTCTGCTTATTACAAAAACACACATATGCTGATATCTTCATTTTTCCCTTTTCAGGTAGTATTCAATAACGTAATGGCAGTATGCCATAGATGCTGGCAGAGAGCCAATAATAATGACGGTGGACAACTACGTCTTGAGAACGCTCCCATTGTAGAAGGTAATTACATCTGTGCTATTAATCCTTATCAAAATAAATTATTTCATCACTAAGTACAGTCTAGCTTCGCCGGGACAGCTAGTAATAAATAAATAAATAATTTTAGATGCTGACAATCAAGAACCCCCCAATGTTGCTGAAGCCCGCAATGTTGCTGAAGCCCCCAATGTTGCTGAAGCTCCCAATGTTGCTGAAGCCCCCAATGTTGCTGAAGCCCCCAATGTTGCTGAAGCCCCCAATGATCCTCAGGACAATCCAGAGGATGATGCTCGTTTCTATGTTCGCGATTACGTACGTGCACCGAACACTTCACGGCTCTGTATGTATAGGCAATGTAGACATGAAAATCTACGACGAGTTCCTGTGTCTATCAAGCTACATTTGGTATGTCATTATCGATTATATATTCCACCGAGTTCGCGAATATGTGAAGAACATTTAAATAACTATGATTTTGAAGAGTTACTGGATAATGTAAATGTTACACATTATTTTAATGCTTCATTTTTTAGTAACATGACAAACATGTTAATTGAAGCAATCAACAATAGGACAAGATTCGATTTTGAAACATTATCTTCACTGAATAATAGTGAACTTATGTTTTGGACTGGATTCACTTTAGAGCAGTTCAACGTCATTTTGGAAGAAACGCCATCGCTCGCAGAAAAATGCAGACATCCCCGATCAGTTCTCGGAGCTTATTTAACGAAAATACGAACTGGAGAACCTAACGAGCGACTAGCTACGCTTTTCGGCGTAACACGTCAAGTGTTTGAATATCGCCTAAAAATAGCGCGACAATGCTTGACAGGTCAATATGTACCAAGACATCTTGGTATAGGTCATATTTCTAGAGATGAGCTTCTAGAGAGAAATCTATTTTTGCCCAAACATATTTTTGGAAATGAAAACAACACCAAGTTAATTATTATCGCAGATGGCACATATGTATATATTGAAAAAAGCACTAATTATTTATTTCAAAGAAAAACTTATAGCCTCCACAAGTTTCGCAATTTATTGAAACCATTTATTTTAGTAAGCAGCGATGGATATATCATAGATGTCATAGGCCCTTTTCCTGCAACAACATCAGATGCAACTATTATGCAGAACATAATGAATGACGAGGAGCACTTACTACATTGGTTACTACACAGAGAGGACGTCTTTATTTTGGACAGGGGCTTCAGGGACAGTATTAATGATATTGAGTCCCTTGGCTATGAACCTCACATGCCACCTACCAAGGACAGGAACGCGACCCAGCTATCAACAGAAAAGGCAAATGATTCTCGGTTGGTGACTGTGTGTAGATGGATTGTGGAGGCGGTTAACGGCAAATTCAAAAACCGTTTTAAGTTATTAAAACAAACTTATTTTAACCGAGCTTTGCCAAACATGTTTGTCGATTTCCGCATAGCAGCATCATTAATAAATGCTAA
Organism: Amphipoea lucens; assembly: GCA_947508005.1. Classification (NCBI taxonomy): domain Eukaryota; kingdom Metazoa; phylum Arthropoda; class Insecta; order Lepidoptera; family Noctuidae; genus Amphipoea; species Amphipoea lucens. The sequence goes on from OX382375.1 coordinate 12,160,146, forward strand.
TTACCGTGTTGCTACAGACCACAGGCTTGCGCCGGAATTCTTTGAAATAATTCAAACTAAGGTTCATCAACCTAACCTTTTGAAAAATTATGTCGAAGGCAAAAATCTTAACAGACAAAGAGTTAACTTTGTGACGATGGAGGCCACCATGCCACATCTTGAGGACTTTCCAGAACTGACTGATGATGATATCATTTTATTCGCCTTGGGGACCTACCATATAAAACTTGCAAAATCCTACTGTGCGGAACATATTCGGAATGGAATTTATTATATTGAATTATTTCGAGAAAACCAGCTAACTGATTTGCCAAGGTATAATATTCGAGAAGATAATGTCTGGTTAATTAGAGGACGAATACAATCTCGACACGTTAGATCGCGCGTTTATTATTGTTACATATTAATAAACCGAAGTGAAACTGGCAGACGTGCTATTGAACAGTGGTATTGCACATGCCTAACAGGGGCGCGTACGGTTGGAAGTTGTGCCCATATAATATCAATTATCGTCTAAAATGTAATTTTTTATTTTAAAATAAAAATACTTTATTTTTGTCAAAAGTCTTTTTAAAAAAAAAACCCCGTCGAATTCCGAACTAAAAATTGGTACTGACTTTTCATGGGACGTAATAATGATATTGAAACTTGTCCCATGTCTGTTGATGGGATGGGACACTGCCCATACATTTTTTTGCATGGTCCTTTGCGATCAAAACACATCATTAGTCAGACTCACACTGTTCGTCTTCATTTTCTTCGTCATCTTCGTCTTCTTCTATACTTTCTTCGGCATCATTTTCATTTGGAGGTAAAAGCGGTGTACAGCGGGTTATACCTAGCAATTAGCTGACCCCCCTAAAAATTACTCGATTTTGCACCCTCCTCTCATAACATTAAAGGTTATTCAATATGTATGAGTTAATCGGACTAACACTACTCGATGAACAGAAACAATAAATAATTTTGATACGCAAATTTGAGCTTTAAGATGTTGGTGTTAGATCATTTACTATGTATGGGTATTTGTTACGCAATTTTCATTTTTAATCAGCAAGACTTAAAGGTTAGGTTAATGTTGTGATAATTTGTGTCATTTCTACTAATACCTTATTTCATCTATCTTACTCAAGTTAATCTGGTGTCGTGGTTCATGCGTAAGGCTGAGACGTGCAAGATGCGAGTTCAAATCTAGTCTCATGTTTAATTTTGTTTTCAATATATAAATTGTTCGTTAAGTATTTCTTGCATTATTGTAAAGAACAAGCATATCAATTAAGTTGATAAACGATAAACGTTTCACCTTTTTCAATAAGTGGGTAGTTCGACGTCAATATGCGTATTCAACAAAAACTGCTATTGAAATGATTTTAGGAATATGGGGTAGAAGAATAAATTGAACAAGACATTCTAAGCACAAATAGCAGTGAATACGCACGAACATTTTTATATTGCCTTACTAAGTTGCGAAAATCCACGCCTTTTTATTAATTATTATTATCGGTTTTGATAGTTTAATCGTCATGTCTCAGTTGAGTGATTATTTAAAATACAAAATATTGTATTTGCATAAGGAGAATGTTGGTATTAAAGCGATTGCTAGGAAACTTAATATAGCGGTAAGCGTAAGTGTATTCTTTTTTATACTTCCTTAATTCGTTAGTTGGCTTAAAAACGTGAGTATAGAATAATAGAAAATTAACTGTTTCATTATGAGATCATTTTATAGGTCTAATGTGGTTTATCTAAAGGTATTTTTGCAAACTTATTCGAAAAATTATGATTACCGGGTTATTAAAATTATGCTTATTGTGTTGTTTCAGAGAAATACAGTCAGACTGTGGCTAAGACGTTTTGAAGAGACAGGGAATATTCAAAAGGATCGTCCTGAACCAAAACCTGTAATGTTACTCCTGTGTCAGAACACCATCAAGCAATTGTTAGAAGGCATACTGAACACCCATTTTTGTTCAGACGGTCAGAAAACATTTGCATGTTGCTGGACTGAAACAATACAAGCCAGCACATAAAATTTAACTGACTGCTGCACATCGCCAAGCAAGGGTCCGCTTTCCCCAAGAATATCTCAATTTTAATTGGGAAGATTATGTTGTCATATTTACCGACGAGAAGTCTTTGTCAAAACCTTATTTATAACTAAACATAACTACATACTTACAAAACAAATTGATATATAGTATACCTAGTAGGTAAAACATCAACGTATAATGCTATTTTATTTAGTTCAACGATATTTAATGTGGTGATGTTATTGTTATGAAATAGAAATACATACCTATATATTTCTAAATATTATAACATGTTGATTCACTACATTAAACTGTGAAGTATGTAACAGCGTTATTAGTAACTGTTATATCATTTAAGTTATTCTTATAATATTTTTTTTTATAAAATAAAATCGTTTTTACCATCATTATCGTTTTTTTATTTTCGTTCAGCTTTTTTTTTTTGTTGCTAAAATTATAATGTATTATTTATAACTTAAAAAAAAATATTATAAAACAAAATGCGCAGCAGAATATATGTTGGTTTCGAACTCGCAACCACGCTCTTGTAAGCTCACTGCAGCTACCACTAGACCACACGAACATGGTGATTGTCGTTGAAATTAGCAATAATATATTACAAGTTAGAACAATATTCAAGATCATACCTACCTTAACACTGCGTGTTAAATATCAAATTCGAATAACTGTTTTATTAATCGTAGACGTTGAACTGTTCTAGTTCGATAAGCTTACTGCTAACAAGCAGAAGGTTCAAATTCGTTTAATTTTTAAGGGGTCAGCTAATTGCTATAACAGACTGTACTTGCGACCATAAGACTGATTGCTTCCATCGAAAATGGCTTACTTTTCTTGTGTAGCTTTGGTCTGCTACAACTTAAATACGGGTCTGAACTTAGTAACAGCCTGTTTAATATATCTCTGTTACAATCGACTCGTGAAAATTTTCGAGCAAAATTTAGCCTATAATAGCGTATGTGCTTGTTGCGGGCCTCTGCTGCCTCTTCCGATAGTTGACCGATAGGTAGGATTGCAGTAGATATGACTTTGGCACCATGCATTAAAATTTTGTGTATAGTTGGTGACATAGGATGCCAACCACACAAATTTGTGTACATTTCAGCAGTTTCATATGCATAGGCTCCAAATTTACCAACATCAATGCTGTTGCCACTTGAAATCACTTCTAAGATTACTTTAAATCGTTTTATTAGACCAATATTGATGCCTGTAATTCGAGAAGAGCATTCCGGATCTGCAAAAAATCTTCTGGACGTATTGCCGTCATTAGTATTCCCAAATCCTGGCTTGGGAATACGAAACGAGTAGACCCATTTCTTCTTAGAAGGTAGTTTGAATCTTTTCTTTTGTTTCTTTAACAATCTTTTTGTCTTCGGCTGTTCGCGCTTGCCACTTTTTTAATAGTAATTTATAAGATAAGTGCAATAGCGACTCGAAGAAACGAATTCTAGCATGAAGAATCGATAATCCAAACTTCAGTGCTTCCTCATTGACTTCCTCTGTTACAATTAATTTGTTGAAATCTTTGGAAGTCTGTCCGCAAATATAACATCTCATAGTGGATGAAGTATCAGTTGCAGCATTGCATACTTTTCCATCGATCATGGTAAGTATCATGGTATGCTTTATTTTACATAATCCATTAGGTGTGGGCAATTCTGTTTCTTTTAAATTTGCAGCTTGATTTGTGATGTACGCTATTTCATTTTTAGTAACATCTTTTGATTCATTGATAAAGCGTATTCGTATAGGTCTGCAAAATCGGACAGAGGAAGGGACTGGGTTTTGCCATATGATTTTTTTTTTGTTCTCCATCAACCATTACAACCAATCTTAAAGGCACGAATGAGCTTTGAAAAATATTAGCGTCACTGTCGGTATTGTTTTCAAACTTTTGTTTATATTGCAACTGCTGCGCTCCATCACAGCCCCATTTTGAAATTAAAACCATGTTTTGCTGCTCTTCCTGTGAACAAGTATCTACAACCTCTGCTACGTATTTATACAGACGCAATGCAGTGTGGTCAAGTAAAGCTTGTAGTTCAATCTCAGAGCAAGTTTCAGTCACTCGAATCGATTGCTCATTCGGGTAACATTCTTTTTTGGCCTTTTTTATGAGTGAATAACAGGGGTAGATGCTCTTGTTAGCCCCGTGTATAACTTCCCACTGTCTTCGACTGAAGTCGCCTTCTACAAAGATTGCCAGAGCCCCTTCGGTTGTATGTTTCTTAACAACTATTTGCTTTTGAGCAGAAGTAATAACTTTGCGAAATTTTGTAGCTCTGGTTGGCGTGGAAGTCATTTCTTTTATTAATTTTGACGCATCACTATTTCCTGAAGTGCGCTGACTTACGCCAGCGGCATACGTCAGTTCCTCGACAGGTACCTGTTCCCGTAGTACTTTTGTTTTTCGACGCTTACTGCGGTCACTTAACTCTTCGAATGTTTTAGGTGGACGTCCTGGTTTTTGTGCAGGTTCTGCAGACCAGTAGGGCAATTCGATCGAAGACGTGAGCCATTCTTCATTATTTTTCAAGAAACGTTCATCCTTGTAACTACCGGCTGTCCATTTCTTCTTGAAATCACTCTTGAAACACCTTAAGGCCCGACTTAAAACAGTTTTTTGATCAGTTGGACATTTAGTCATTTCTATAAGTTTTTTTTCCATTAATGAAAACTTTTCGTCCATTTTTTTTCCCTTGAATTCTTTCAGGATGTCATATAAAGCTCTTCTGGTAAATTTCCTGACGGTTTTAGAAGAATCTACGAGAGAAAAAACAAAAAAAAGCGGCCAAGTGCGAGTCGGACTCGCCCATGAAGGGTTCCGTAGCAGCAAGTAACATAATATAAAAGTTCTTGTAGTTCGTTGTAACTTTGTGAAAGGTAAATTGCGGTTTTCGATTTATGACGTATTAAAAAAAACTACTTACTAGATCTCGTTCAAACCAATTTTCGGTGGAAGTTTACTTGGTAATGTACATTATATATATTTTTTTAATTTTATCATTCTCTTATTTTAGAAGTTAGAGGGGGGGGGGACACATTTTACCACTTTGGAAGTGTGTTGGCGTTTCTGCGTCAGGTCGTCGTCGTGTCAGCGTCGTGGATTGAAATTAGACACCAGGCTCCTTATGATAACGTGTAATATCGGTTTTACAATATTGGGATGTATTTTCTTCACAATTTAAAATATATATCGGTTATAGTTTGCGTGCGTTCGTTGACGGGTCACCAAGACAGTCACAGTGAAGTTCCGTAGCGCGTCGCTAGCATCGCGTTGATGTCCCCGCGCACCGCCCTCGTCATCGGTTAGTGACACTTGTCGCCAATAGATGGCGCTGTAGTCGTCAACATGCCCCCGGCCTTGGAAGCACCAGGTTCCAATGAAGCTGAGATGCTGCTGGTTCCGTCGTCATCCGGATGCAGGAGCGGGCAGATTTTCGGATATGATCGCCGAATAACGCCCGTCGCTGTTTTGATGGTTGCCACGCGTGAGATGCCATCCTTGCCGGTGAATGTCTGCAGCACTCGTCCGAGGCGCCACTGCAAAGGCGGTAAGTTGTCGTCTTTGATTAGGACGAGGGTGTCAGGGGTAAGTGTGTCCTGGTTGAGTTGCCACTTCGTCCTCTTCTGGAGCTCAGATATGAACTCCGTTGACCAGCGTTGCCAAAAGTTCTGTCTCATCTGTTCCACGCGATCGTATCGCGGCAGACGTTGCGTAGCCGTCGCAGTGAGGTCCCGACTGGCGGGTGCGGTGAGCGGTCGGCCAATCAGGAAATGAGCAGGACATAAAGGAAGCAGGTCGTTCGGATCTGTGGACATTGGGTACATAGGTCGGGAGTTAAGGACAGCTTCAATTTGTGCCAATATCGTACTTAACTCCTCGTATGTGTAATGTGCATTGCCTACAATGCGACATAAATGAAATTTGCAGGACTTGACCCCTGCCTCCCACAAACCACCAAAATGAGGCGAGTACGGCGGAATAAATGTGAATTCTATGGAGTTACTAGTTGTGAAGTTGATAATATCTGATTTTGAAGAATCTAAAAATTTTGAAAATTCCTTTAAAGCCCCTACAAAAGTCGTGCCATTGTCAGAATAAATCTGCAATGGTTTGCCGCGTCGAGAGATGAAACGTTTCAACGCCAGCAAATATGCTTTGGTAGTAAGACTTGTGACCAATTCTAAATGTATTGCGCGTGTAGTAAAACATACAAAGAGACAGATATAACATTTTGTTAACTTTGCCCCCCTTCCGGCACGGTTAAGCATGAACAATGGCCCAGCATAATCCACGCCACAACGTTTGAATGGATACCCTGGCTCCAATCGTTCAGTAGGTAAGTTACCCATTTGTATGTTTAGCGGTTTAGGTCGCATACGCTTGCAAGTCATACAGGTGTGCACTACTTGCTTAGCTAAGTTACGCCCTCTAATAGGCCACCAAGTATCACGAATTGTGGCCAGTAGTAACTGAGCCCCTGCGTGTAATAGTGATTTATGTTGATGCTCAAATATAAGGCGAGTAAATCTGTGTTTGCCACACAACAACAAAGGATGTTTTTTATCATATGAAAACGAGTCTGAATACGATAATCTACCTCCTACTCTAATTAAATCATAGTCATCCAAGAAAACATTTAAACTAGAAATACTGCGTGGGCATTTTACTTGATGATTTTGTTTTAATGTTCTATAAACATCTGAGAAAGATTGTTGTTGTGCTATTCGGGTTAAAGTTCTAATAGAAATATCTAATTCATCCATCGATAGGCAACCTGTGAGGCGTTCTGTTTTTAGTTTTGTGCGGCTATTGTGAATGAAACGCATAACGTATGACACTACGCGTCGCAAGCGATTAAAACATGAATACCTATCGAATGGAAAGGAATCTGAATTTACTTGAACTAGCAATGAAGTTTTAAGTGATTTTAATTCAGGTAATTCATCGTGATTAACATTACTTAAATTAATATCATGTTCCCATTGTGTGTTAGGAACCTGTAGAAATGGCGGTCCGCGCCACCACAATTCACAAGTTTTAAGTATATCTAGATGCACACCACGCGATAACAAATCAGCTGGATTTTGTTTACCGGCTACATGAAGCCACGGCTTATCGCCCGTGAGTTCATTAATTTGTACAACGCGGTTCTGCACAAATGTTTTTAATAAATTAGGTGACACTTTAAGCCAACCTAAAACTATTGTTGAGTCTGACCAAAAGTGTACGCTATTAAAAGATAATCTTAATGAGTTACTTATTTTTGTAAACAACTTTGCGGCTACTAGCGCGCCACACAGTTCTAAGCGCGGTACGCTAACCGGTTTAACGGGAGCGACCTTACTTTTCGCACACAACAAATTAACTGATATCAGCTGTGTATCTGTATAGCTGCGTATACAGGCGCAGGCGCCGTATGCATCTTGCGAAGCGTCACAAAATATATGTAGCTCAATAATGTGTGTATTTTCTCCAATGACGTAACGTGGAATGCGTATGTCTTGTAGATTGGGTAATTTATGAATGAATGTTTGCCATTCTACTAGTATATGGTTAGGAACTGCGTCATCCTACCCTATCTTACATAGCCACATCTTTTGTAATAGAATTTTAGCTATAATAATATTTGGTGTACCTAAGTAAACCTAAAGGATCGTATATCTGCGCGATGACTGAGAGAATATTACGTTTGGTAGCGTGAGTTACGTCATGATCACATTTTGTGTTAAAATACAATTCATCGGATGAATAAAACCATCCCATACCTAGTGTTTTGGTATGACAGTTGTCTCCTAGTGAGAATTCCTTAGACGTAGATGGCAACTCTGTTTGTGGGATTGCTGAGTTAAATATCCATTTCCTAAGGGAGAAACAACCTGATTCCAATACTTCAGAAACATCTTTGCATATTTCTAATAACCTTTGTTGATCCTGATGTCCCGTTATTAAATCATCGACGTAGAAGTCGTCATTAATTACTTGTGCGATGACGTCATCCTTACATTCTACCGCGAGTTGTTTTAAACATCTAATACTGAGATACGGCGCGGACGCCGTCCCGTAAGTGACGGTGTTAAGTTGGAATACACCGAGCGGCTCAGATGGGTCTTCCCTCCAAAGTATTAGTTGCAGATTTCTCTGATCAGGCTGAACTAATATTTGCCGATACATTTTCTCAACGTCGGCACATGCTACATACTTGAATTGTCTAAAACGGAGCAAAATTGAAAACAAATCATTTTGTAACGCAGGCCCAATGTGTTGTATGTCGTTCAATGATTTGCCCGAAGTGGACTTTGCACTTGCGTCAAAGACAACCCTAAGTTTTGTTGTTGAACTATGTTCCCTGTAGACACCATGATGTGGTAAAAAATAACAAGGTGAAGTGTATTCTGTTATGCGACTCATGTGACCCAGACCTAAGTATTCACTCATAAAATCGTTATACATTTTTCTATAGCTAGGCGCGCTCCTAATGAGTTTGCGTTCGAGTGCAAGAAACCTGTTTTTTGCCATAGAAAATGTGTCATGTAAAACATCAGCTGATTGACTAAGTGGAATGCGCACAGAAAAACGACCTTTAACATCGCGTAACGTCGTATCTTTAAATAACTTTTCGCATGCACTTTCATCTTTGGTAAGATTGTTATGCGTTAAAGATATTTCTTCCAGTTCCCAAAATCGTTTGAGTTCTGAATGTAATGTTTGCGTGAAATTACAATGAGTAAGGTTAACGCGTGAAACCTTTTTATGAACAGTTCCCGATATGACCCAACCGAGTTGTGTGTTTTGTAAATATGGACCATTCGGCAACCGTATCAGACCTTCACTAAGCAGGTCCCAGAACTTATCTGCCCCTAACAATAAATTAATTTCGCCAGACAGATAGAATTCTGGATCGGCCAGTTGAACATTGCGTGGAATTTCGATGTGGTAATTACCTGCTAGTGATGGTAGTTGTGCCGTAATACGAGGCAAAACTAAACAACTAAAATGCGTGCTATACGTGTTCGTTTTGGATCGCAACTGAATACGGCATGATTGCGTGGATTGGGATATAGTATTACCTACCCCTATAACTTGAACAGTGGACTGTATCAATGGAAGACTAAGTTTGTTACAAAGCGATTCGGATATGAAGCAATGTTGGCTCCCGTTGTCGAGGAGAGCCCGCGTTGTGTGATATTTATGATGTTTGTCCGCTATTTCCACTAATGCGGTCGATAATAGTACCGGATTTAGAAAACATTGCGCTTTGGTATTATTATCTCCCTCGTAAATTGTGTGAGATTTGTGAGAAGTGGTGAGCGGCATCTGTATGTGTGAAGCACTCGTATCATTTGACTCAGACTGTGGCACTATTTGCGTGATTTGAGCAACAGCTGATGATGTGCGAGCGTCTACAACAGCATCTGTGTGAATTAACGTGTTGTGTTTTTTATTACAATGCCTGCACGGCCCATACCAACACTCGTTTACTGCGTGATCTGATCGTAGGCAATTACGACATAACCTTTTCTCCTCAATGAAATTTATTTTATCTTTAAGTGATAAATTAAGGAAATCTTCACACGAGTAAACCGGGTGATTGGAACCGCACTGAGCGCATTTGTAACGTGGTGAATTTGATGGCTTTTTGTTGTTGTTATCTTTGCGTGTAATAACATGACTGTGTGATTTGGTGACCGACTGTTTCTTTGTGTGAGCGTCTACTGATTGTTTGCTTTGAGGCCTAATAGATTCTAAAAAATCAGCACGATCCTTGAGGAATTTCATTAATTCAGACAGCTTTAATTTTCCTACTTTCGGGAGGGTACTTTTGTGACTTTCCCACTCGCGATCGGTCGAAGAATCTAACTTAGAAGTTATTATGTGGATAATTAAAGTATCCCACGTATCTGTAGGTTCTCCTAACGTTTTTAGCGCCCGAATGTTTCTTAAAACTGTATCTATTAACTTACGAATTTGAGAAGCTGATTCTTTATTCATTGATTGAGCATAGAATAAAGCTTTGACGTGATTACTAACTAGCAAACTGTCATTGTTAAATCTATTCTCTAAGAGACTCCAAGCAACTAAATAGTTGTCGGAAGAAAACTCCAGTGCCTTAACCACTTGTAGTGCATCACCTGTAAGAACTGACCGTAAGTAGTGGAACTTCTGAACGTTATCTAGATTGTCACTATTGTGTATCATTGACAAGTAAGTATCGCGAAACTCGAGCCATTGATCATATGAACCGTCGAATTTCGGTAATGAGATTGTGGGTAACTTCATGCAATTAAAAGTGCGACTTTGACCGCCGACATTCTGTGTGGAAGTATCTTTTAAAATACATTTAGCCTTGCCCACAATAGCATAAAACTGATTTTGAAACGCTTCTCTCTCTAGCAGTTCTCCGTCCAACTGACTATCTGACACAATGGAATCTAGTTCATCTTGTATAGTAGAAAATTGATCAATTAGTAATTTAAAGGCTTGAAAACGCTCCTCTAACTCCGCTTTCTGAGCGTCCGTTAATTTCGAAACCTCTAATGACTGCGCATACTTAGAAAACAAAGTTAATTTTCGTTTAACGGTACCTCTTTTTTTAACTAGTTCGCGAATGATATCTTCACTTCTTTCTATTTCTACTATTGAATGCCTCTTATTGTTGTTCATTCTGGTGGCTTGCAAGAGAAAAAGATCAAGTACTTACAGTTGACCGGTGTGCGCCCGAGCGATGTAGGTAGACACACAATTTGCACCGTAGTCGAACACTGGAATTTTTGCGAAAAATAACGATATTAGCACAAACTGAGCACAGGATTTTGGAAGGAAATTGGGTGGATTGACCTGACCGTTGCTGAAGATGGTGCTTGCTGCTTCGGATGAACGTTCGGCTCGAAGGTCCAAATATGTTGGCGTTTCTGCGTCAGGTCGTCGTCGTGTCAGCGTCGTGGATTGAAATTAGACACCAGGCTCCTTATGATAACGTGTAATATCGGTTTTACAATATTGGGATGTATTTTCTTCACAATTTAAAATATATATCGGTTATAGTTTGCGTGCGTTCGTTGACGGGTCACCAAGACAGTCACAGTGAAGTTCCGTAGCGCGTCGCTAGCATCGCGTTGATGTCCCCGCGCACCGCCCTCGTCATCGGTTAGTGACACTTGTCGCCAATAGATGGCGCTGTAGTCGTCAACAAAGTGTCTCTCGCGCAAACTATTCAGTTCAGAAAAAAATGATATTAGAAACCTCAATATCATTTTTGAAGACCTATCCCTAGATACCCCACACGTACAGGTTTGATGAAAAACAATTTTTGTAGTTTCAGTTGTAAGTATGGGGAACCCCAAAATTTATTGTTTTTTTTCTATTTTTGAGTGAAAATCTTACTGCGGTTCACAGAATACATCTACTTACCAAGTTTCAACAGTATAGTTCTTATAGTTTCGGAAAAAAGTGGCTGTGACATACGGACGGACGGACAGACAGACATGACGAATCCATAAGGGTTCCGTTTTTTGCCATTTGGCTACGGAACCCGAAAAATTACAATGTTGAAATAATTCAACTTTTACATGCATTATTGTCTCCTCCCGCCTGATGATGTGCAGGAACCTCCCAAAACATCCGTGTCCGGTGAGGACCTGCGTCAGGCGATAGGTGAGGACGCCGTGACGCCTCTCTAGCCACTCCACAAAGAGGGGTCTTATCGCCACTATCGTGGCGTCCGCGCCTGCGGCTCTAAAAAACAATTCACGGGGTAGGGCAAATAAGTACCACGAGTCGACGAGTCGCGATCGCCAAATTCGATTTTTGTCGTGTCAAAATTATTTATAAATTTAGAGAATTTTTTATGCAGAATAGCTGTAAGATTCTCATAGCAAAAAGTAAGGAATTTTAGTGTAATCTTTTAAACATTTTTATTCTGAAGTTGTACAAAAACATATTACCATACAAATTATTTGTTCCTAAGAAAATCAATACATTATCAAATAGAACAACTTGTATTTACAATAAAATCTTAATTAAAATAATCAATACGCTTCAACAATAATTCACTTATTTAAACAAAAAATGTCATTGGTCTGGTTCGTCTTCAGCTTCACTAGAAGACTGAGTATGACCAGAGTTAAAATAAATCACCATTATTTTTTCTAAATTAGTAGTTGGAATATAGGGTATTCAGATCACACGATCACGATCGTGATCTGAATAACCCTATATTCCACAGTTAAACCACCACCACCACCACTTTTTCACAAAGTTTGCTATCAACTAAGTAACACATTTTATTACTATTTATAAAAAGCATGAGAAAAATAAATAATCGATTGCAAAACATTTGATTTCTTGATCCACAGTTGACATTTCATCATAGACATTTTCCATAATCGCATAGGCTTCAGACATTGTTTTCGGTTGGGTGAGCTTGAACTGCTTTCTAAAGAAATTAATACGGTTCTCATAGTAACCCTTGACCCTTGTTAAGTGACGTAAACGTGAATCAAGACAATTCAGTAAATGATTCAGACACCACCACTCTTCACAACAGATGACGATCGATTTGGTTCCAATGTCAATTATGATGTATTTTTTGCTTCCTTCTTCATGTTCAGGCAGGTTTATATAATTGATCACTTGTTGTTCTCGTCGCCACTGCTGCTGCTTTGGTAAAGGAATTGAACCAGATGTGAAGAATCCTGATATTTCAGAAGCGTTTTCCATAAATATCATGTCCCACTCGTCTTTAGTTAATGTTACCCGATTAACGATATCAATGCACTCTTCCAGTAATCCATTGATTTGATTTGATGACTTCAAATATGTTTTAATATACGGAATCGTAGGGCTGGAAACTTGATACATATACTTGCAAAGTTCAAAATGCAAGGGTGGAATCGATGGAGTATATGATGGTTGTATAAACTGATACATGTTGTCGCTATAAGTGTTGATGATTAACTGCTCTCCCAACTACACTGACGGCTCTTTTCATTCGCATGAAACGATTTTGACGAACTGGTGTTCATTACTTTCTGGTCAGTCATGTCTAGAAATAAAACTCACAAGTAGGTCAAGTTTAAATATTTATTTCTACATAATTATAAAAAATATTGTTTAGTACACCATTTTATTCAAAAATATTTTATATGCAATGATACATTTCTTACATCACTATTATTACTTACATTTTCACTAACCTAAATAATAGAATATGTGTAAGTTTGTAGATTAGATATTCACACTTCGATTTATAAGTAGGTTTAACATTCTATAATCATTTATACGTAAAACTAGTATCGTTCTTATTTTATCTTACTGACAAAACACTTTATTTTCTTCACACCATTTATTTAAGCAAAACACATTTTTTAAGGCACATATATTGGTATGATACATACAACTTATAATGTCAGATGAATCTGAATAATTGTTATATAACGTTAACAAACTCGGGCAGTTCTTACTTTCTAAATTGTATACATTATTAATTCGGAATATATCTTTTATCCATAACACTTTTTCGTTTCCTTTCGTAAATATAGATTTATTTTTTAAAAAATCACCAAAGTTTGCTTGATAATTAAAATATGGTACAAAGCCTTCGTTCCAGTTTATTCCTCTGTTTTTTTCAATCCAAGCCACTTGTAACCGTTCTTTCCTCGTCAAGTCATAAAATGGTCGTGGTGGTTTTATCAACAGTACTTGTATACGTCCTTTGTACATTATTGCTATTTCTTTTGGAATAAACTCGTTTTCTTCACTCTTAAACCCTTGAACATCTACGATGATATTCATGATAGTTTTCTCACAATATTACTCAACGGCTTGTATTCGAACAGTCGATCGTTTATTATTAAACAATAGGCAGATGTATTATTTTGAATATCTTCAGAGCATTCAATTTCTAATCGCACGTCAACTGGTCCAGTTTTAAGTGAATCGTTTTGTCTTGAACAGTCAATCACAAAAAGTGGAGCAATTTCTTTAAACTGGTCTAAGCTAAGCAATGAATCAATGCCTAAGTTGTAATACGACTGACGAAAATTAGCATACATTTCATATAATATACTATATTTACCTTCATCAAATTTCACATTAAGTGAGTCATACGGATAGTATTGAGAATTCAAATATAATTTAATATTGCTTACATTACAGTGATCAAATATAGAAGAACTTCTAGTTTTATTATTTTTTCGAGCTGTTTGCAAGCCAAATATTACAAACCTCGGTTTTTCTAGCTGGGAAGTTGTCTTTACTGACCAGGAATGTTTTGTTGTTTTTGGAAGTAATGGATATTCATACAAATCCCAATTTCTAAATGCTATCTGTATAGAACGATCTCTCTCCAAGCTTTTGAGCAATAACAATTTATTACGATCAGAAACTTTAATATGCGGCACACGCCATTGTATTTTTTGTATATCTATTTCTACGTTATCATTTTTGTCTATAAGCACACAGTTCAATGCTGAGCTGCTTCGTTGTAAAATAAGTTCATGTTTACAATTGATTATTATTTTGTTGTAATCTTCTGCAAATCCCAGTATTCTGTTCAATGGCACGATAACACTAAAATATTCGTTTCTTAATTTTGTACCACCTAAGTTCCATCCCCAGACTGCTGCAGCTTTACTTTCACCTTCATTCATTGAGATATACGATTTTAAGGTGGTTGTAATACCAACATTTTTAATCCGATCGATTTCAACACCATTTATTTCATATCTAATATCTTGAAACAAATATGAAATGGGATTATTTATAAAATCAACATCTTTTTTTAATAATTTTCCTGCTGCATCTTTAGTTGACACATTTACATATCCTTCTATGTAAATGGAACTACCTGATGGCAATACATATAAATCTTGCTGTTGTATGGGTATTCTAATTTCATCATTTTCTTTAAAGCTATTATTATATGGATTGTAACTATGGATCTCATAACCCTCAATAGAGGTATCATATTGTGGTAAATCTGTAATGTGAAGCATATTATATTTTAAAACCGATATCTTGAAGAAATCTTTTGTTTTCCTTTGAAACTTTATTAATTCTCACTGCACTGACACGTCTCACTTCTTTGGATATTGGTAGTCTTATGTTATATTTTCCTCTCTCATTAGGAGTTTTATTAAGAACAAGCATGATGTTGGTATGAATAAAACGAAGGAGGTTACTTTAAATAGGTAATAAAAAAATCCTTTTTCGACACTAGTGACTGTTATCACCAACAACCAAAGAATGCATGTGTATGAACTAGCAATGTCATTTATATTTTTCTAGTTTAACGAAAGGATGTTGGTCAAAATGGACGTTCAACCAACAGAGTCGAAATACATTTCATATGAAAGCTTATATTTAGTACTTCATTTCATAGTATGGCAACAAGTACCCAGGTGGCGGGAGTACGGAGATATTAATTACTATTGAGGCAAAATATTCAAACAGCTAAACAGTGTTTGTTCTCGGGAACGCAAAACAAAGGCGGGAGGAGAGCAGCTGCTGCACCCTACCCGGGGGAAGCCCCGCTTGCGAGAAATGGCTACAACCACCCATGGATTGCATAGATATTGCGCGTGCGCACTCAGTCGTCGTTCGCTTGTGTGTTTCGACTTCTTGACCCGGATTGTTTCTTGATTTGTTATTGCCTTGTGATTGGACTTTTGTTGTTATTATACGTTTTTTAAACCCGCGACCTTGCCTGTTTATGGCCTTTCTTACTCGTTCGTGCTGCGTTTGTTAAATGCAATGGAAGAACGACGATGCGTTACGTGTCCGCGATCTATTTACCGACGAAGGCGACATGTTTTGGCGGACAGTATTCCTGAGCGTCAACCTCAATTGGCAGAATACATCCGAGAACATGCTTTGAACCATGTAAGTACTTAAATAAACTAACCAAAATATCAACTTACATAAATCCATGTATTCGGTTCAACTTTATTTTACCGCTCGGCCGTCGCGGCCATTATGAGCGAATTGGCGCGAATGTCAATGTAATGAAAAATAAAATGAAATGTGTGGTGATCCCGCGCATTATTTTGGAAGGGAGCTGTATACAAAACTTATGTCGTTGGAATCGTTATAAAATAAGCTAACACATTTAAAAATGGAATAGTACAGTTTTGCCTTGTAATATATAATTAATTCTGAAATGAGGAGTGAATTTTTCCTAGTTTATTTTACAAAGTGGTTATAATTAAAAAATTAAACCATTATTTCAATAAGTTTTTTATTTACATAAAGATATTCTATTTTACACTAATCAATTACAAGAACACACCTCCCCAAACATATTTTTCATTCCACAAGCTTTACAATAACATGTCTCTCAAGCGATACGGCGACCAACCGACCCCGCCGAACAAAAAATTGAGTAGAATCTGTTCGGAAACAGACGTCGTGGCTAAAATCTGAACTAGGTAATGCACTAACTATACATAGGAGTTATCTATACATAGGTTTCATTCAACCAGTATCTGGAATCATAAACTAAATAAAAGAAATAGTAAAAGGATCAAAATGGAAAAAATGTGCTATTCTGTTGCTCGCTAAACAATAAAGGTAATTAAAGCAAGCTGCGCCCTCAAATCCGACGACGGCTCTCTTTCTAAACAGACTTGGTCAGTGGGTCGTCTTAGGGGCTTTATGCGTTTATATTTTTATACTTCAAATTCCGAGAACACTGTAGGCCCATGTGCGGATGTGATATTAAGCTATCCTTTTCCTTTTCCCTGCACTTTTTTCAAGTTGCGGTTGTTAGAGCAGTAAAGATATAGCAATATCGCTCTAATTCTAACGGTCGTTCGACTTCTAGGAGATGCCTTGACAGATGGACCGTTTTTTTATGCGACCTCCTAGAGGTCAGTTGACAGCCGAGCGGATAATAGATTTTGTTAGACTTGTTAACAAAACATTTATTTGTCTTGTTTGTTGGACTCGTTTTAAAATATGTATTTGATGTGTTTTCAGGTGGAGTTTAATAACCTGTATTCATTATGCCATAGATGTTGGCAACTCGTTAATAACGCTGTACAAAGAGTGCGACTTGATGAACCTGGGCAGCCCAACAACCCCCACAATGTAATACAGCCCGATGAAGCAGCACCGCCTCATGTAGCAGCACCGCCTCATGTAGCAGCACCGCCTCATGTAGCAGCACAGCCTCATGAAGAAGTGCAGCCCCACGAAGCAGTGCGGGCTCATGTAGCTGTACAGGAACAGCAAACTATACAAGTGCTAGAGTATAAACGAGCCCCGAACAGAGCAGATCGTTGTATTTTTAATAACTGCGAGAATGGAACACGGCGCAGGATTCCTAAATCGCTTAAAATACACATGCTTTGTGAGTATAGTTTATACGTGCCCGAAGCAGCCAGAGTGTGTCAGCAGCATTTACAAAGTAATGACTGGAATGAATTAATTAATAATATTCATACGTATCACGATTTTAACTGTGCTCAGTTTACAGACATATGTAATATTTTTAAAGAGGCTATTTTGCAAGCTACTAGATTTGATTTTGATACGATGACACAGCTAGACAACGATGATTTATATTTTTGGGTGGGTGTTAATTATGAGCAATTTCATATTATATTAAATCAGACACCAACTTTAACAGAACGAAGTAATCGTCCAAAGACGGTCCTTGGTGTATATTTAGCTAAACTTCGTACTGGTGAAAGTAATGAACGCTTAGCGTCATTATTTAATATGTCTCGTCGTACTCTAGAGCGAAAGTTAAAAATTGCCAGAGAATGTTTGCTACAAGATTTTGTCACATTACATTTAGGTTTTAACCACATTTCACGGAACGATATTTTTGAAAGGAATTTATTGATACCTAAGGGCATATTTGGTAACAACGAAAATAGTAAGGCAATCACTATTTGCGATGGAACCTACATTTTCATTGAAAAAAGTTCAAACTTTTTATTTCAACGTTTGTCTTATAGCTTGCACAAATATGAGAATTTATTAAAACCATTCATGATAGTATGTACTGACGGTTATATAATAGACGTTATTGGCCCTTTTGCTGCGACTACATCCGATGCAACAATCATGCAAGGGATTGTTCGTAATGAAGATAGCCCCTGGAATTGGTTTTTTCGACAGGGTGATGTTTTTATTCTAGATCGAGGTTTTAGAGATAGCATAAACAGTCTCGAGGAATGTGGCTATGAGGCACATATACCGCCTACGAAAGATAGGAGCGAAAGACAATTAACTACGCAACAAGCCAACAAAGCTCGATTAGTAACCATTTGCCGCTGGGTTGTCGAGGCCATAAATGGAAAAATGAAACAATGCTATAGATTACTTCGACAAACATATTTTAATAGAGCTCTTCCCCATATGTTTCACGATTTTAAAATTGGTGCAAGCCTCTTAAATGCTTTTCATCCCGTTTTCCAAGATCACAGGCTAGCTCCAGATATCATGAGTTTGATTAATGAAAATATGAATACTCCCAATCGTTTATATGATTACGTTGAAATGAAAAACCTTAACAGACAACGTCGCAGTTTTACAAGAATGGAAGCAAACCTCCCATTCTTGAGTGATTTTCCTCGTCTGACTGAAGACTGTATAATATTGCATGCTTTAGGGACATACCTTATGAAGCTAGCAAAATCATATGTAGCAGAACATTTTCGCGATGGCATTTATTTGATTGAAATGTGTAGGGATGATACATTATATG
Organism: Amphipoea lucens; assembly: GCA_947508005.1. Taxonomy (NCBI): domain Eukaryota; kingdom Metazoa; phylum Arthropoda; class Insecta; order Lepidoptera; family Noctuidae; genus Amphipoea; species Amphipoea lucens. The sequence goes on from OX382375.1 coordinate 12,178,915, forward strand.
ATTTAAATGAATGTGATATTTTGCAAAACAATGTGTGGTTACTCCGAGTGCGAATACAGTCGCGGCATGTGAGGGCACGCACATATTATTCGTATATTTTAATTGACAGGGACCAAATCGGTAGAAACGCAATAATTCAACACTATTGTACTTGTATGATTGGCAGAAGGACAGTCGGGAGCTGTGCCCATATCGTTTCCGTAATATGGTATTTAGGCATAGGAAGGTATGAGCCGTTTATTGCTCCAGCTCAACATTTATTAAACCTTATTATCGATAATGACCCATGAGTACACGCTATGGCATCTTATCACTGGTCAGAATAATACATATTAATGTTATAGTGTAACAATACTGCTGCTGCTGCTGTCTTTTTCTTTCTTTCAATATGTTCGTGTACAGTAAGTATTAAAATACGCATATACCTAGTTTAGTTTATACATAAATATTTTCACTGACGCATGAGTAACTTTTTGTTTTCTTTTATAATTATTGTTAGTAGTGGATATCTTTTATTCGGTATTCTGTAATTCACATAGCATAAATGTAAAAGATCTACAATGTGTAAGCTGTTGTAATTTCTAATATATAAATAAATAAAGGACCCTGATGACCACATAACCCTCCTCCTGGAGAGAAATAGGGCAACCAGTACAGCACACAAGCACAAAAATCGACATTCCGACCTCGCCGCCGAGGTCGTTCGCGACGTCCCCAACTAAATTGTTCCCCCGACCCGTGCTCGATGAAGTGCCAGCCCGAGCCGTAGCTGAGCCTGTAGCTTTAAATTCCCGACTGTGACCTCTGAGTTTGTTTCGGCCTTTCTTCTCAGAGTAGTCAGATAGGAAACGCCGATCTCATCAAGCTTAAATAATAATAATAATTTGATCCAGCCTGTCCCATCTTGCAGTCCTCCGCCAGCGACGCCCTAAGCCGAGGTTCGTACCCCACAGGGGGTGCCCTTAGCGAGCAGTCGCTTATTCTATCAGATATTCACCCCTGGCTGGAGGCTTTGAGTTTACTTAAGGCAACTACAGGATAGTCCGGTTAAGTAGTTACGACCTCTCAAGGTCAAATACGAGATGCCATTTATAAAACAAACAAAAAAGAACAAAACAAATAAAATAAAACGAAATCTTGAAATAAAAATATCAATCCATAATTATTGTGCATTTTATTTTATCCACCTTTTGGACTTCACTGCTCCTCAACCCCAGTGATTATGAAGATGAAATTCACGTAAACGTTATCTTACTATGGAGTACTAAATATTACGATATATTTAATTTCTGTTGGTTCTACGTCCAGTCGCCATACAAAAATGCCCATCATCCTTTGGAGACGTAAGAAATAAAAATCACTCAATTAATAAGTTCCTTTATTACTTTTCCAAAATAACTTAAGAAATTTTAAACATAAGTGTCCACAATTATACAAGTGATCATGTTGTACATTTTCATAATTGTACTGAATATTGTTTCCTAAATATTTTATTACTTCTTTAGGTGGTTTTAAGTTACCATAACTGTCAAAGTATTCAATGTGATCGTATATTTTGGCATAGGCTACCCAATGAGTGCCAGAGTTTTGAGAAATATCAAGATTAATCACTCCACATTCTAATGGTAATGGGTTATCTGGTAATTCATCTCTCATAAATACACCTCGAAAGAATGGGATACTATTTGAATGCTTCAATATATCAATATTAGTTAAAGCTCTATTGGGTAGCCGACAATTTAGTTTTTTTTCTTTGTAACAAAAATTCCTAAACCTTCTTTGTAAGGCTTAAGATGTAATCCTTTTCCAATAATTAAAGCTTCTATTTGCTTGTTGTGACGTTCCGATTCAAGCAACTGTTTCTTAGCTGTTTTATATGAATTAATAGCTTTCGCAATCCCAGCAGCACCCCCAGCCAAACTTCCAGCGGCAGATAAACCAGCAAATATTGGTACTAAAGGAAGAAATCCTCCAGTTTTAGGTACTGGTATAATTCTGGGTAATTTTATGGGTAAATCAGATGCAAATTCATGAGCTGTAGTACAGGCTAATTCCATTAATGCTTTCTTACAGGTAGGTTTTAGTTTCTTGATGTGTTTTTTGGTATGTGATATAATATTTTTAAAGGTTTTTCTAAAACCCGCTCCAGATGTTACTTTGCCCATTTTGAAAGATGATAAACCAGCCATTTCTTTATTGCTTGTACATAGTCCTCGTGCTTTTTTCATTGTTATTATATATATATATACAGGGTGAAATTGAACACATGCGACAAATCGAAATGGGAGATTGTACTCATTATTATGAACAACTTTTACTATGAGACCAAACCTGAAATCGCGAAAAAAAAATCAGCTGTTCCCTACATTTTATGTTCGCATAACTCGTCAAAATGTAGGGAACAGCTGATTTTTTTTTCGCGATTTCAGGTTTGGTCTCATAGTAAAAGTTGTTCATAATAATGAGTACAATCTCCCATTTCGATTTGTCGCATGTGTTCAATTTCACCCTGTATATATATATATATATTTTTTTTTTAAGAATTATTTTACATAAACCTGAATTATAAAGTATGTCTTTATTGCATTAAGAATAAAGTGGAAGTGAATAGATAATTGTTTGTAAAATGCTTAAATATTGTTCAGGAGTTATAATACATTTGATTTATCAATCCAGCTATTTTCACTGGTCGGCAGCCCCAACCATTTAACATATACTCGCTTTCCTTCTCGTTTCAAAACTTTTTCAACGAGGTATATGTCCGGATGATTGGTTTTCTGAAGTTCTTGTGCATAAAATGCGCCTAGTATTGGTCGACATCTACCATCTTCTATTAAATAAGTTGTTGGATTTGTTCCTTGAATTTTTGTTATTTTAAATATTTCGGTGGACCAGTTCGGATAATAACCTTTATCAAAACATCCTTTATATTTACTTACTCTCACATAATCTCCTACACTAAATTTCTTACATTTCACTTTTTTTCGAGACTGAGCTGCGTCTAAGTATCTTTGTAGTATATTTGTTTTATTCCTTTGATTTATTGAAACAGGTGACTGACCGACAGTTCTATGAACATCATTGTTGTATTCATGTAACTTTTTTTCTAACATACCGTTGAACCATTTATAATTTCCATTCAAACTAAATTCCTTGTATAGTTTATTCTTTAACGTTCTTATTAGTCTTTCAACAATTGAGGCCTTTTTAGTAGAATAAGTAGAATAATGATTAATTTTATACTTATTAACAACACTTTTAAATTGATCATTATAAAACTCTTTCCCAAGATCAGTTTGCAAATTTTTTGGAACTCGTCCTTTCTCTATTACTGTTTTAAACGCCTCTGATACCTGTTGCTTATTTTTTTGTTTAATTGGAATCGCCCAAGCATATTTTGAAAAAGTGTCTATAATCACCAGTATGTATTTATAACCTGCATTCACTTTTGATATTCCTTGCATATCCATCAAATCTGCTTGCCAAAGGTCATCTATATCTTTAAGTATTACACTTCTTCTTGGGAAATTAACTCTAGCGTTTTTATGGATTTCATTTATGACGTCTATTTTGCTCATAATGCTTGCATAACTTCCCTGCTATTTCTTTTAAATCTATGGTCTTTTCAATGTTATTTAATCTACTATTTAAACCACTAATTAATTTGTTCAATTTTTCTATTTTAATTAATATTTCAACTTTGAATTTATTAATATCTTTGCAACATTCAGTTTCGGTTGATTTGTCTAAGATCTCAATATGCTCAGAGGTTATTTCGTTAAAAGACAGCGATGTTTGTTTTGTATGAACCTTCATGGTCTAGACGCTTTAAATAACTAAGTATAAAATTAGATACAATGCTTTTTATTATTTTATTACACCGGCTTCTTTTAACTCTTCAACAATTGATATAATTTCATTGTCATGATTAGTATTACCAGCGTTTTTTGAAGCCATTAACAGTCTTAATCTATCGATTAATTCATTAGGGTCATCCCAATAAACATAATCTGTATTACTCTTATACTTTTTTTTCAATTTAGGTAAGTAGCCACCACTTTTTGACTTAATGACTTGTTCTGCGTGTTGAATGTAATTTTGTTCAGAAAACAAAGGTTTAATGATTTGACGGTATTTCAAGCCTTTGTCACCTTTTAATTGACCGTTTGGATTAAAGTCGCGTTTGTGAGCATTTGTATTATTGAGCATATCTTTGTAAACAATTTTATCAGTTTCAGTTACCAGACTGAGATCAGGTCTATTACGTAGTAAAAGTTCTTTAAGTCCAGGAGTTATTTCATAACGTTTGTCATTAACTGTGGCTATAATTGATTTGAGGGAATTGTTAACGTTGTTTGTAAAAGAAAATGATACTTTAGAGTTTCCCATCATCAAATTTTTGTTTTCACTTCGAATCCCAAAAGGTACATTCATATTATTATCATAGATTTCAATCATATCTTCTTTATTAAGTGACATAAATGTATCGTTCTCGCTATCATCACTTGTGCAGCTAAAGGATGTAGAACCATCATTTGAATGTTTCTCTATAAATCCTTTGAAATTTTCAAAATCTACGGATGAGCTACATCTTTTCATTATATTATTATCACCTTCATTCGTATCCAATATAGTTCTATTCTTATCATTAACTTTAATTAAAGTCTCTAGAGGATCTGTTATTGGCTTAAAAAGTTTCTTAAATTTCAAATTATCGACATCTTCTGCATTTTGTATTGTTTTAATTTTATTTTTTATACTATCTACGGATTTTATCAATTGTTCTTTTATATTGACCTCCATAATGATTTCCGACAATACCCAACCGTTATTTACAGATTGTAGACTACGATTGATCATTTTTTTACAGTATTATGGTTTTTATTATGTTTGCTCAAAAGTTACGAATATGTCAAACCCCTGTCTATATCTACCTTCATTTAGAGAACAATCTTTATTTATCAATACAAAGTCAAACCGATCTTGCCATATAGTAGAGCAAAGTTTTTTAAATTGAAGCCACTCCATATCCGTATTTACATGTTCATTATAAATATGTTTTAAGTTTATGTCGTCTTGTTTAAAGATTAACAAAAGATTAACATTATCTCGTATTAGTTGTTTAGGTATTTTGGAATAGGTTTGTGATAAGTAAAAACAATCTATCTGTTTATGTCTCCCCATTGCGAAGTAGTTACGAATATTTATTTGATTTTCACATGCGACATCGTCGAAAATCATTATTGAATTGGTTAAGGCATCATTAGGGTGTATAACTTCTTTATTATCATGGAAGATAAATAACTTTGCATTGGGTATGCAACGGATGACCTGTTTTAAAAAACAATATTTTGGCTGGAAAGCTGTCTTCGAGTATAAAAATATGCTTGAATTTTACTCCATTTTCATGTAATAGTAAATTAAGCATTATATTAGTTTTTCCACAGTTAGATGGACCGCATATAATACATCTTATAGTGTTAGGTAAGAGTGTGCTATGTCTCACTTTTTGTGAATGATTTTCTAATTTTATATTATTTATTTTAAAAGTATGTGATTGCTTAACGAAATTCATTGTGAAATGTGAGGTAATAAGACATGACCTGAGTATATATAGGTACTTCTTATTTTACTAAAAGGTGTTATGTTTTATTTTTTAACTAATTCTTAACTTGTAAGTAAAGTATGAAGATTATTGTGTAAATGGAAATTAAAATAAAAGGCTCATAATTACTGCACATTAAGCATTTATTTGACAATTATTTTTATTTTAGTAGGTACTTACAACAAAATAAAATTTAAATCTAATTTGTGTACAATCACCGTAAAATAATAACACATTTACAGATTACACATCACTGGAATAATCTACAAACATAGAATCACAATGCCCCCAGGGTAATGTATGAATTTGATCCTGTAATACTTGAACTTTGTCATCGTTTCTTTCTAAAACTTGTTTGTCTACTTGCTGAGTGTATAAAACATGTTTAATTGATTTTATCATATTCATTTTACATCTATGTGCTTTATTTGTCAGCAATACATTGTTGTAATCATTCAATTTTAGGTTACAAGTTACAGACTTAGAAACACCTTTGGCTTTTTTAATTTCAGTCTTCACACTGTTAATAAAATATAATTTAGCTCTTAAACCGGTAAATTCTATAATTAAATCGCCACCAACCTCATGTTTCCATAATCCAGGAATTTTAGCATTAAGTTGTGGTATATGATATGGATTATTCATTTCAAAATTACTAGTATCAAACTTTGAAAGATCAGAATGCATATCATGATAAAAATCATCTGTATAAATTAAATATAATAGGCTATCAGTGTCTGTATAGCACAACTCAGCATTGTTTCCGTATTTATTTTTCATAACATCATAATGAAATTGGTACAAATGTTGCTTCGAATATTCCAAAACGGTAAATCCAATATAAATAGGTCTATCCAAAACGACCTTTTCACGGTATAATTCCACAGCTACGAAATTTTCTGAAAAAATTGATATACTTTTTAAATTTGGTTTACATATCAATTTTTCAGCGTCAAGATGTTTATTTGTTTTATTTCTGGTATCTGTCCATTTTGTTACTAGTTTTACATCTGCTTGCTTCCGTTTATTTTCGATAGTTTTCCCGAATATGGCATTATTCAATAATTTAAAAAAGTCCTTCTCGAACGCAGTTTTGGAATTTTGACGAAGACTAGTATTCAGATCAATGTATTTTTTGAGAAAGAATTCTTGTCTGAAGCTAAGTATACGATGAATCTTTTTTAAAATCAAACCGTTTTTCAAACATTCTTTCAAGTGAACATAATGAATTACATAATTTTGCTTATCATAAAGATTTGCAACCAATTTTACTGATTTTCCATAAGGAGGTACTATTTTTTCAACTGCGAAAGGCAAGTCTTTATGCTTGTTATGTAAATAATCTGGATAATTTAAGTCTACTTCCAAAATATAACCGTAATCATTATCATCTGACACATCATTTACATCAAACTTGCTAATTTCTTTCAGACTCAAGAACTTAAATTCTTTAATAGGAAGTTTCTTCATCATAGCATAGCCATATAGATTATTACAATCAAGATATATTAAATAACTACTTGATTCAAACTCATTAAAATGTGGTAAATATTTATTGTTTGCTACAGCATGACGTAGAGAACACTGTGCAAGCCCACCACGAATTCCTTTTTCTAATAACTCGTACATTCGTAAATCACTTATCAACTCAAGTTCAGTGCCGGTATATAGAAGCATTGCATCCCAACTTAAGCTCGGTGACGTTACATAATAAGCCGGATCCAACTTATAGAAATGTAAGCTTGTTTTTCTAAATTTTTCAAATATGTCGCATAGTAAAAGCACATCACATTTTATGTATAAATCTGTATATTCACCAAGAGATTTTATTTCGAAAATATTCCAAACTGTTTGAGCGTGTAAATATTCTTCTTTAGTTATATGTTTTTCACACAGACTATTATAAAAATTATCCTTCGAGGGAAGTTTCGTCTCATCATATTTAGACCAAGAATCAACGTAATCATATGGATAAACACCTTTTTTTCTCATTAAATCAAATTGTCTTTTATCAGTAAACTCTCTCGATAAGTTTAAAAAATCGTTTTCTGACAAACTTTTACTTAGTGCATCTAGACTAGAACTAAGAAAGTGAAAGGAATCAATAAATTTTATTTGTATAGGATGATTGTTTTTTTCCGTATTAATTACTTTTATTATTGAAAGATATTTTTCTTTAGTTTTCGGTATTATATTTATAGAACCTTCATACTTTGCTAACTCTTCAATGAATAAATGTGAGTCATATCCAGACAAATTATGAAAGACAACAGGAATGAATGAACAAACTCTATACATTAAATTACAATGGGAGTGCGCTGCCCCACGATACTCAGATGTAATATGATCATGATCTCGGACTTTATCATTCAATAATAATCGTTTGCATATGTGACATGTAGTCGAATTTCGATACTCCATCTCTTGCTCTGCCGATAATGGAACCATTGGCTTTTTACTACTTAAAATCTTATGTATATTTTTAACGTCTTTTATTAAATATTTAACAAATATTTCCACACAATCTGTACCTCGATATGTAATATACTTATTTAATTGATCGTTATGTGCACAACAAATATAATAAGCGAAACATGAAGGTTGATGTGTTTTTAGTTTCTGTGTATTCAAAGAGCTACTTTCATTACAGTCTATTAACAAACACTCAAAATCAGCATAAATTATGAAATTGATTTTTTGCTGCCTCTCGTAATGTTTGAACTTTAGTACAGAATTATTTTCAGGTAATATAGTCAAAATCTTAGAGCAGCTATGAGTCTTGTGTCTATTTTCGTTACTAAATAGTTGTAGACATGCATCACATAAATAATGTTTTCCTTTAGAACGAGTCACTTGACGTCGCACCAGACGTACTAAATCTTTAATTAGACAGTAGTGTCCGATAGATTTTTTTTCGATATAAAGTAAATTAAAATGATTTTTTCTTCTATTTTGTGTTGCGTAAAGAGGTCCGGTCACAGTATTATTTTGTAGACCATATATATTTAAACTGATGTTGGGGTTATTTTTTTCTAACGTTTTAATATCATTTATCGTAGGAGGAAATGACATTCCCTCAATATTTAAAACAGAGGTATAATGGGGGTATGAACTTGTTCTGCATACATTAATTTTAGCTGGGTATAATCCAGCAACTATACTCCATAATAAACAACAATTATCTTTATTTTTAATATTTATACAACTTTTTGACTGCTTAATAGCTGACGGCAGTTGTATATAAGACCCACCTCTCATAGGGGAATACTTGTTTACATTAATTTCGAGATGACTCATAGAAACAAATGTCCAACCAGATTGACAGTGCTGGAACTCGGTTAATTTATTATTTAGTTTATCTATTACTTTCATTAATAATTCATTCAAATCAGTGTTCTTATATATAATTTCATATTTGGTATTAAACGACTTTAATTGTTGTTCGTCTGATTTCGATAACATGAAATAGGCAAACAATTCGAAATTCAATTTTATGCAATTGTGTTCATTAAGTGACATATTTATCAATTCTGTTATATTTATTAGATGATCACCCAGGAACGCCTCTAAACCAAGGTACTCGTCTTCCTGAGTGACATTCAATCTGTATGTCATTAATCTGTTTTTGAATGCTGTTGCAATAATATGAATATCTGTGAACTTGGTATTTAATAAACAGTTTGCTTTGTGTATATTCGTTCTCATATGATAGGAATACTGATTTTCTGGTATTTCAATTTTACATTTATGACAGGTTATTGACTTTCTAGGTCTCGTTTTGCTGTTGAAGTGTGTAACTGTAAATAAGAAAACCAATTACTAGATTACTTACTTATATTATATTAATTAATACTACAATATCATACTTATAAAATACAGTACAAAATAATAATAAGACATTTCATGTAGGTAAACACAATTAAAAGAAGATACAATTTAAAGTAAGTACTTAGAAAAGCAAATATTGATGAACACCTAGTTAAACAAATAAAGTCTTTAAGTATCATAAGCACCTATGCAGGTGATAGGACAATTTTTAAAATCATTTTGAGTTGCTTTAACAAACTCCTTTAAATGGGGCCAAGCTTCTTTATTTTCATCTAATTTTGTCTTGATGGTAGTTATGGCCGAGCGCCATCTATTTATAGGCATTATTTTTTTAATTTCTTCCGTGTTGTAAATTTTCACTTCGACATAATATTTTCCTTCTTTAGTCTCGCTTATTTGTCGTGAATATCCCTTAGCCATCCTTCTAGTAAAATATGAGTACAGTGGAGGTATATTACCAGTTTTGTGGGGTCTCTGTGTTGGGGTGACGCTTTCTTCATTATCGGTGTCTTCACCGAATAATTCACTGGCCGTAACTCGAGGTGACGGTGTTACTGGCGAAACGACCTGCTTCGATTTTTTTGCGCTTGTTGACTCTTCACTCGATTTGATGGACCTTTCCCGCTTCTTTTTTCTTTCCTCTGTCTTCCTCTTCGGCTTCGCCTCTTGCTCAGAGTCATCGCTGGAGAGGAAAAGGTCGTTGCTAAGTAGTGTCGACCTGTCAACAAAAATATAAATGTATACATTAGTGCATTGCAATCAAAATTTTTCTTCAAAATTCCTACATTAGTAAAAAGGAACTGATCGTGAGGAAGATAAATAGTTAACATAGCATTTGATCTGTGCAGGAATCGAACCTGCAGCACAGAAAAGCATCACTCAGTCTCTGAGCCAAGCATTGCAATAGGTACTTGGTTCTATTAATACATTACTCTGACTATTCGATATATCTAACCATTCAAAATACAATTAATACATTACTCTGACCATTCAATAGTTAGATACGATAATTTTTAATTGAATAGATACTATACATATATATATATATATATATATATATATATATATATATATATATATATATATATATATATATATATATATATATATATATATATATATATATATATATATATAGATATTATATTTAATGGATATATATATATATATATATATATAGATATATAATATTTTAATTGAATAGATACTTACATTCTTGATTGATGCTTAGACAGGTAGTTTGATGAGGAGTTCGGAGCGTTGATTCCTTGTAGAGAGGCTTCGTTCCAGAGAGGAATTGTGCCGGAGACTAATTTGCGAAGCGTTTTTATAGGTCTAAAATCACGTCATTCACTCCAAATTTGTAAAACTGCATACTTGCAAAAATTGACAGTTGTGTAGACGAGCGTATTTATCGTAGCGGTTAAGGTTTTAAGTTTACAGCGTTTTATATAAGACAAATAAAAAGTGATTTTGAATATTATGTAGGTACTCACTTAAATCAACAATAGGGGAATTTCAAACCTACTTACAATTATAAAAAATGGTTGTAGTTTGTTGTTTTTTTGCTGAATGTTTTGAACGTCGATGACGGCGACGGTATAACCGCTGCGGTTTGCACGCTCGCATGCAACTCCTAGACACGTGGAGAAGTGGAGATAATTATGACGAGTCAGAATCTCATATTTCGGTATACGAGAATAATCTTGAATCTGAACTTCAGCTTACGGCGCAACTTTGATATACAATTAACATACCAAGGGTTTGCTTGCTAAATCATCTTATTAAAATGTATGAAAACGATTACCGTAAACATAAGTGCAGTAGTATTATTTTATCGATATATATTTATAATAAATAATAAAATGATAGGCGTCGTAATGTCTTACGTTTCCTATTTCACTATACCATTTTTGGAAAAGATATGGTATCTAACATAAAAATGTGTGATTTTGAACTCTATCCATAAAATTAAATTAGGGTATATAAATAGAGAGAAAAAATCATTTAAAATCTATTCCAAATCTACACTTGACTGTTACAACTGGCTTGATCGTGTATTATTGGTAAGTTTTAATATTATTCTTCCGTATTGATATATATATATATATATATATATATATTTATATACAGGTAACACTATGTTTCAATCGCCATTGTTGTTTTTGAGATAGAATATTGGTTCACGAAATACTAATTTAGACTATTATTTTCCAGGTGTTTAACAAAGTCGGGACATAGAATTAAATATGTCACACTCACCATCCTACAGTCCTGTTTTAGAAAACATTAACCTACAATATGATGTAAGTATCTAAGTAATCATCGATATTAGCAATTGAATTCATTTATGATGGAATGATGGAGTTTCATAGCATAAAATTATTCATTGTTTCAGAATTTGATAGATTGCCCCGATCCAGTTCTTAATCCATTTTACTATGCTCAAGACCGAGAAAGCTGGGATGTCGAAGTAGCGGAAAAAGCTTGTGAAGAGAGTAGACAGCAAAAAATACAAGAGAAAAAAATAAAGAAGAAGAAGAAAAAATCAAAACCATTTAAAAAGACATCCTTTATCAAGCGTAAAGAGCCCGGACATATTCACCGAATTATAAAAATAATTGTACATGATGTGGAAGGCCGTCAGATGGATGAAATAGACAGTGACCCCGATATCGATAGTGCAAGCGTGAATATACAATATTTAGTCCGTAGTGATATTGATGACATAATGAGTGAAACCGAGTATTTAGTTGCTAAAATAGTTAAAAAATTAAGTTCAACTTCATGTACCTAATTGATGTTTAAAATAGACGTATAATAGTTTTATTATTATTATTATTATTTGTTTTTTAAATAATTAGTATATACTGTAAATATTCATTGTAAATAAAAGTATTTAAAATAAAGTACCTTTTATTTCTACGTCATAATATTTAAACTAAATCGTTACTACACTGTATATAAGGTAGCGCGGTGGACAATGGCGAGCGCACTTCATTTTCGTTAGTCTGTCGTATCGAACATACACCGGCTGCTGCTCCAATTTCAGTGTCATTGAATTGTTGAATGAATGTAATGATAAATTATAATATATGTATAATGACGAATGTTCAATAAGATAAATGTTTCATATTTATATTGAATATCTGAATTTCTCATGATATCTATTACATTATAATTCTTGAATAATAAAGACCACTAAATAGTCAAGTCAGAATATTTTGCAAGTACTATTTAAAAGCAATGAATGATGAATGTAATAAGGTGTTTCTATATCTGATAACATCTGTGCACATTCCACTCCTAACTCGTTGATGTCTGAATAGACTATTCCTACTGAATTATCCATTGATAGGTATGAAGTGACTGCTGTTTTCATTCACATGAAACTACTTTCAATGAATTTAGTCAAAGTCTCATTTCGAATAGTGAAATATAGGAATACTCGAATGGTTAACTGTGGAATATAGGGTTATTCAGATCACGATCGTGATCGTGTGATCTGAATACCCTATATTCCAACTACTTAAATTATCTAATTTTAATCTATTTCTTTTACGAGCGTTCGACATCTGTTGATGTTAGTGAAGCGAATTTATATGACAAAAATCCCGTAGTATCAGTCGGAATCCCGTGGAATATCCATATTAACATCAATGTTTGCGGTCAATGAACCTAAAGAGCTCTACCTATTCCGATCACTGGTTGTAACTGATCATTCTCGCACAGTTCTTGGGCACGTCGGAAATGATATGGATATTGTCCATCATCTCGCAACGTGCGCCATGCGTAGGTCTGGCTGACGTTAAATACCCTGCCGGCCCTTGTTGTGCTGCTTTCGGGATTGTTGGCCATGTAGTCAAAAATTCCTTCTTGGACTGTGGTAGGAATTCGACTCACGCCTCTATCAACGGCTGTCGGAGGCCGAAAGGTACCGTAGTTCTTAGCTCTTTGTGTGGCGGAAAGCATTGTGTTCCACGATACTCTGATGCCGAATTGCTCCTCTACCGCCACACTGCCAGGGATACGTTATCACCACAAACCGCTAGTGTACGTACCATTTCTGTGTACTGGACGTTTGTGTATGAGAAAGACATGGTTACACGACACTTTTTACATACGATAGGTAAGTACACGATCTAACGAAACACAACTGTAAGGCCCGCGGCGGCCCCGCGCTCGCGATCGCGTAATGCAGTAGACGGGAACGCGACACGTGCGCGCCAACCTGTAGTATCCGGGCGACTGAAGGGGTTGCTTCACCCCCGCCCCGGTCACCCCGCTCGCTGTGCGCCCGCGCCTATTGTGCGGCTTGTTGTGCGCGTATGATAGATAGCTACCTACTTAGTGTCGCTCTGTGTCCAACTTTTAACCTTTTTTAAATATGTTTGGGACAAAATATAACATGGGGTAAAAATTATTGGAATCGATTCAGTTACTTATTCTGAACAAACTATATTCAGGTTTCGCATATACTAAAAATAATGTTGTATAAGACATTTTCGTGTAATAAGAAAACTAGCTCATATGAAGGCACTAGTATAAATAAACATCTTTTAAATATAAATTAAAAAAAAAATGAAATATGTCTGTTTCTCAATAACGGTGGTATTTCCGTGATTAACTTTTAAGCGCATTTACCTCTTTATATACGTTGTGATGGAAATTCAGTACTTAAATTGAACATTATTATGTTGGTCTATGCATAAAGCAACCATATTTATTACTTCCTTTACTTCTGTTATCATGCAGACATCAGGACCATTGTGATAAAGAATGTCCACGCTAAAAGTGCAATACCGGTGTGTTTTGTTGAAATCGATCTATAACGTAAACAAGTCTATTCTAACCACGGTCTTTTCACTTAGTACATTCCTATTTTGTATGGCCGAAAAAGCTCGGGTATGGTTCGGTCGTTACTCAACAGATGGCGTATCTGTACCCTCATTATACTTATTGTAAGAAGAAAAGATAGAGAACGATATAGAAAGAAAAAAGCGGTAGGAAAAAATTTATCGATGGCTGAAATGACTCCAAGTGCCCGAAGATTGAAGCAAAAAATAAACAGAGCTTACTTTAAAGCATTTTATGAAGAACTAAAAAGAAACACAAAATTAACAACTGAAAATTTACCATCTAAAAATGTTCCACATGAAAAAACCAATGATCCTCCTGAAACACAGGGTGACGATATGACAGGCGCGTCATCTCCCACAAGTCCTTCCATTCTAAATCATTCTCGCTCGCTTAGTCCACAACCAGTACCTATAGTAGACCAATATTAGTCCTCATTCAAGCATTTCTCGTTGTCTACGTTCCAAAAACAAAATATTCACTAGTAGTCCCGTACATTTTTATTCAAGGAGAAATCAAACCCCTGATTCTACATTCTGTCCAAGTAGCCCTATACTACTTCAAAACCTCCACCTAACAAGCCACACTCAAGTAAAACCAGTCTTTAAACTACCGGGGCCCGCCTCGCAAACCACAGCAACAGCGACCACCGCAACCGAGTGCGGGCAGAGCAACCAACACCAAACAAGCCAACAAACAAATTCCGCGGGCCCCCCCACCGCAGAGGACACAGCGCTACAGGAGATAGAGGTACAGTGTGCTGGAAGACTTCCTTATTTTTATGATAATTGGTGTTCTATTTCCAATGATAGAACTGTTTATCCTGGATTAAGGGGTACCATATTCCAATATCTGGCTTACCCTTCCAATCAGACAAGACGACAAACAGACGAATCTTGCGTAGATTCATCGCACTCTTCTTCAAAAGCCTGGACCGATGGTACTACTAAGGGCCTCAAAAAACCTATTTCGAAAGGATAGTGAGTTGTCATTGTCTACGCAGGGTCTGAAACTGGGTTTATACCCCATGCGTTGCTGACTTTTAAAGCTGGTACCAAATCAGGCGACTACCACGACAATATGAATTTCGAGAACTATGAAAAATGGCTCCGAACTCAGTTAATGCCCAACCTACCATCCAATTCCGTCGTGGTAGTCGACAACGCGTCCTATCATAATAAACAGTGGGATCTCGCACCAACCTCTAATTCCAAAAAAGCTGTCATGCAGGCTTGGCTCACTGAAAAAGGCATACAGTACGAGGAAACACTTCTGAAACCTCAGTAATACACTTTAATAAAGGTTAACAAGAATAAATTTAAAACATTTTCGATTGATCGAATCCTAGCTGAACAAGGCCATCAAGTGCTGATACTACCACCATACCACCCAGATCTAAATCCCACAGAAATGGCATGGTCCGATATAAAACAATATGTAGGCAGCAAAAATGTAAAATGGAGTGTTACTAAATGTATACAGCTAATTCAAGAAAGTTTTACTGATGGGTGTATGGGATTGGCAAAAGTTATGCAAAAAGGTGAAGGATATAGAAGAGCAATATGCAAAGAGTGATCATGTCGTGGATTTGGTAACAGAAGAATTCATTATTCACGTTGATGGAGATATCAAATCAAATTATTTATTTGCTAGAATGCAGGTAAGTATACAAGTAAGGTGGTGAAGAATGAAAGTTGAGCCATACATTCTGCCCAAGATTCGGCATACAAAATTTAAATGAATGAATAGGTAAGATGCTTTAACTAATAAAAATAAGAACATCTTAAACACACGTTTCAGATTTAAAAATAATAATAATAACAGTTCAATACAATTAAATAATAGTCAAAATAAACTTGGATGTCAAAATGCAATTAAAATGTCAAAGTACAATTCAGAAACTATTTCAAACTATCATTTAAAAAAACCTTAACATTATAATAACATTTTTGAGTAAGATACTTCTTAAATTCTCTTTTAAATAAGTTTGGCTGGTTTATATTTTTAATACCCTCTGGAATCTTATTATATATTAATGGTGCCATACAAAACACGCTTTTATGAAGGAGTGCTGATTTCGCAGAGTAAGGCTGTAAGAAATTCTTATATTTAGTACGAGTTAGAGGTAGAGATAGTTCAGAGGATAGCATTGGTGAGTTTGATGAAGATGACGCTGCTAGTGCCGACGAACGAAGCAGCCCTGAGTCCGGGCCCTGAATAAGCAAAAGGCCCTGTCGAGACACCATTGAAGGCGTGATACCATTCTCTAATTCAGACTAGACTTAAATCTAAAATAAAAATTGATAAATTAACAGATAATGTTTTTATTTTTCTACGCCTCATAAACTTGTTAAAAATTATATCTTAGGTACCTACTTAAATCTTCGGACATTGGCATTGGAGATAAACTATTTATTAAAGTCTACTCAGACCAATAAAAAAGTATAGACGGAGCCGTCGTAAACAATAGCGACGAAATAAGTGAGGCCTGGTTTTGGCTTTGTGTGCGTAACTTGGTGTATGACATCGTAGATTTGCACACGTGTGCTAAAGAAAAAATGTTGCAAACGTTGCGCTGCGACTCCCAAGTGCGAGAGATATACTTTGGTTGTTTTATTATTATGTAGGTAGTATAGTATTTATCTTGGTTGTATTCAATGAAATGAAAGATAATTTCGTTTAATGACAATCAGTTGTTTTCATATTAAGTGAAATTATTAATTTTAAAAACACACACAAAACTTACATATAATAATAATACATATATCCAACGTCTATCGGTTCAGGTAACATTCAGCGTAACCGTATGGCGCCGTACTTGTTAGACTGCGCATTTTATTTTTTTAAGGGTGGAAATCATCCAATGACTTCTCCCGCACTGGGCGGAGCGAGAGGCGTGTCAGACTTTTATTAACTAAAACCACACCTGTGTCCTTCAGTTGCCTTTTGCGTTCTAGGACTACGGGGTTCCTTTTCAGAAATTCTCCGTGGTCCTAGTCAGTGGACATCGGCCCTGCTGGGCCCCTACGGTTTGCCGACATCTCTTTGAGGAGCGCTTGGATCACTACGCGCTGTTGACGGTTGGGCTTGGTCCGGTCAATTACCGCATGGCCGGGCGGCTTTGAACTGAAAAGAACTAAATGCCTCTAAAAATAAAAAAAGTATATATAGATAACTAATGCCCCTTATGTTGTGTCAGCTTTTTATATGTCTGACGTTTTGAATCACAACTTTTAAGCAAAGTTTCTTGTTTCGCAATATGATGGAATTTTATATTTATGTACTTACTAATCACAGACCTAATTAAACTTGTTTGGTGCTCTATGCCATACACGTTATGTTTATCTTCTAAATTTGAAAATATACCCTTATTACCAATAAATCTTTTCAGAATTTGTGATAGTACGTAATTATGCTGGTTTATTGAGGTTATAGTTATTCCTTCTTTAACAATTTTCCTTATCACCAACTCACACGTACAACATATGTTATATGTATCACAAGAAGGAAAACTTAAACCACCTTTATCTCTCAATGTTATTAATTTATGAAAGTCATGTTTTTCTGAAGACAGAAGTCTGGACATACACGGTTCGCATTTGATTTTTTTTGATAGGTAATGAGCAACCCCACCAGCTATATAACCGATTACATACTTCCGAAAATCATTTATATCTGGTACATCTAAATAGCTGGCCAAATTTCCAACGTCGTTTTCAATTGGTTTAAGGAAATTGAGAGTGGGGTCTTCATAATGCTCTTCATGGCGGTAAGATGCTGAAGTGGCATTGATAATTTGTATGGCGGAAGAGCAATTCAGTATGGCTATGTTCTCCAGTGGCACACAATTAACTGTTAAGCACTTTAATTCAAGGTGTGTTAATAATTTCCTGTATATACCCTTGAATTGCTTGACATTAGGGTTATCATTGTGGCCACCATGCATCCTATTCATAAGCTTTTGGTGAATAAAAGTTTAGTGTGAGACAAAATTTTTTCATTGCTGAGGAATATTTGAGTTTTTTCTTTCCTTCATTCTTTTTGTTTATGTTATGACATATTTCTGCTGCAACAATGTTTTCACCGAGCATATTGAATACATCAGTGTCTATATAATTTTTATCTTTTATATCTTTTAGAACTGTTTTTAGTGACGCGTTTTTCTTTTTAAGGCGTTTATTTTTCTGATTTAGTGTTTTGATTTTGCGTGTATGAATTTGATAACATAATTTATACTTTCTAACTTGTTGTCTTAGTTTATTTTTTTTGGGAGTGTCAAATATTGACTCTAGTTCGGAATCACGGATTTCAGATTGATGGTTTGAGACATCTTCTTTATCTGATATATCGCCAGTTTTTCCAGCCGCGTCAACTTCCTCATCAATATTACAGAGCTGCAAAAAAAAAAGTTATTTAGATTTAAGTATCTTAGATAAAATCACACATACTGGTGATAATTCTGGTAGGCACAAACCTCTGTATTAAGTCCCAGTGTTGAAGATTTAGGATTAATAGAACTACCAGCCACTTCTATTCCCTGACACCACTCGAAATTGACTAGGTGTATCTAAAAAATACAATATCAGTGTTTTAAAATAAATTATAGGTCTTATTTACGACAATAAAATAACCACAATAATAATAATAATAATAACTTGGCAACACTGATACGTCAACAACGTACATTTTGTTTTTCATATTTTATTTTTGTTGTTTTTATCAATTTCCCGTCTTGTATAGTAATAGTTATCAAATAAAACCTTTCGGAATAAAACACAAACCACCTCCGGACTCGTCGCTCAGCTCCGCCCCGCTGCCGCCGGAACCCAGCCCCATCGAGAGTGCTGTGACACCGGCCGTAGCAGCTGCGTCGAGCTCGAGCGACGAATATTTTTCCCCGCCGACGTCGCCAACACCTGTACGTCGGCAGGGGAGAGGCCGGCCACCGAAGAGCTTGGGACTTAGGGGCCAACCGGCCCCGAGCCGGGTCCCCGCTACCGGTGGTTGTGTGCAGCGCATGAGATGGACTCTGTCTATGAACGAGAACGTCATGCGCGCATATTACGGGTCTACAGAGGGGGGAACTAACCTCACTGCGTACCGTGATAGGATGCTGACTCTGTTCCAGGAACTGGAACCAACCGTCAACGTCTCGGCCCAACGACTGTCGGATCAGGTGCGGGTCATCCAACGCGATCACAGATTGGATGATATCGCACTTGATAGGCTGCGCTCAGAGGTACTGAGCAACCATATCGTCTCGACTCCGACACAAACCGCAGCACAAGCGTCAACTATTGATGCCAGCCCGCCGCAGTTCAATCGTGTTGAAGAAGAGGATGATAGGGTTGACACAGTAAGTAGCCAGTGCAACGATCGACTGAGGAGCGCACTGGAGGATGCGTTTCTCGAGTATAGATTCACTCCGACCGAGCTTAGACCCCGATTACCACGGTTACCCATGCACAAAAAAAATAGGGCGTTGGTGTGTGCCTTGGATTCGCAGCTCAAGAATTTCTTCGAGAGCAGCGAGGATCTCGTTGATACACACTCGATCCTGTATTGTGCGGCTGTGGCGGCATGTCGTTTAGCTAACGTCAAGTTCCCAAGTTGTGACGGAGCTACTCGACCAAAACCAGCCGTACCAGCCTGGCAGCACAGGATCGAGTGTCGTATCGATGAGACCAGGGTACTCATCGGCAAACTATACTGCTTCAGGGAGGGCAATACACGACCACGAGTGATGCGCTTTGTGAGACGAGCATTCACGGGGACTGGAATCAGCCCTCGAGAATACATATCCCGTGTCACAGAGCGCATCGACTTCCTGAAGCAGAAAGTTTGTGCATGGGCGAGCCGAATTCGGCGGTATAAGCGGCGGATTGATCGATACACGCAGAATCGCATGTTCCAGAGCGATGAAAGGTGGGTGTATAGAGCTTGGGAGCGACCTGAACAAAATGTGACAGATGTATGCCGCCCGGATGATGCCGCCACGAGTGCATTTTGGCGCAGCATCTGGTCGGTGCCCGTCTGTCACACTGAAGCTGGCTGGATACGGGATGTCGAGCGAGTGTGTGAGACTGTACCAGCAATGGAAACAGTACTAATTGCGCCATTAGACGTTGCCAAAGCCGTCCGTCCGTTACCGAATTGGAAATCGCCGGGACCGGACGGACTGCACAACTTTTGGTTGAAATGGCTAATTAGTTCACACACTTGCCAGGCATCTCAGTTCCAGTCATCTTTAGAGTCTGGGTCGCTACCGCAGTTTCTAACAACAGGCGTTACCCACCTGCTCCATAAATCAGGTAGTCCCGCGGAACCCAAGAATTATAGACCGATCACGTGTTTGTCGACGGTTTATAAACTTCTTACATCCATTTTGAGAGCGAAAATTAATACGCACATTGAGAGTAACTCGATTATGTCTGCCTCTCAAAATGGATGTAGGAATGGGTCCCGTGGTACTAAGGAGCTACTCCTCATAGACATGGCCATTAGCCAACAGGTTCGTCGATCCCGCAAGGATATGTCGACATGTTGGATAGACTATAAAAAGGCCTACGACTCGGTGCCACATACATGGCTCATGAGGGTGCTGGAGTTGTACAAGATAGATGCAACTCTATGCACCTTCCTTGAGTCGTGTATGGGGCAATGGAAGACGGTCCTTCGCTATCCAGGATGTCGGCAGATCCAGGGGAATAATGAACCTGTATGGATTAAGCGGGGAATATTTCAGGGCGACAGTTTGAGTCCACTTTGGTTCTGCTTAGCCCTGAATCCTCTAAGTACACTACTGGAGGATTCAGGTCTAGGCTATCGGTTGAGGAGAGGTGGTCAGAGCCCTGATTCACAGCCATACGACAGGCTATCGTATCGAAAACCTGACATTTAGATAACCTGATTTGACTTTCCCTCAACAGCATATAGCTGTTGGAAGAATAGCGGGCGTCTATTTGATTTAAACTGACAAAATTTTCGGGTTTTGGACTTGTGAACAGCGTTTAGAAGACTCCTACGATAACAATGATTAACGTTCGATACGATACGGAAGCGTATCGAGTGTTTGTGAATAAGGGGGCAGGTCATATCTCACCTCCTCTACATGGACGATTTGAAACTCTTTGCCCCCAACAAATTGCGTCTGATGGAGCTACTGAAGGTAACTGAAACTTTCAGTAGCGCCATCAGGATGGAATTTGGTGTGGACAAATGTGCAGTCATGCATGTAAAGCGATTACGGATTCTGAGGGAATTCAACTCTCGGATTCCATAAACCTTAGATCCCTCTCCTCATCTGAAAGCTATAAGTATTTGGGTATGTCGGAAGCGTTAGGCATCAACGATGCTAACATGAAGCAATCGTTGAAGGAACGCTTCTTTTGTCGCCTGAGGAAGGTATTAATTAGTCTTCTTTCGGGCGGAAATAAGGTACGAGCCTTCAACGGTTGGGTCATGCCGGTTTTGATGTACTCTTTCGGCATTCTCAAATGGACTCAAACCGAACTCGACGCCCTGGATAGAAGGGTCCGCACACTGCTGACTGCAAATCGGATGCATCACCCACGATCATCGGTGATGAGACTGTATATCCCGCGGAAGTGTGGGGGTCGAGGCTTTTTAAATGCAAAGACCCTCCACAACCGCGAGGTGTGCAGTCTCAGGGAATATTTTTTAAAAGCTGAAGTGGGTATGCACCGTGATGTGGTCGCAGTGGACAAAGGGCTCACCCCGCTGTCCATGGCTAAAGAGAACTGGCGCAAACCTGTAGTACTTACTACCGATGACCGCAAGAAGGTATGGCAAAGCAAGGAGCTTCACGGGCGCTTCTATCGGGCTCTTCATGAGCCCGGTGTAGATTTCTTAGCGTCCGTATCCTGGTTACGTTTTGGTGATCTTTTCGGAGAAACCGAAGGTTTCGTCTGTGCAATTATGGACGAAGTTATCTTGACGAATAACTACCGGAGACATATTATGAAGGACGGGACGGTTGACGTGTGTCGGGCATGCCACCGTCCGGGTGAGTCTATCAGACATATTATCTCTGGTTGTTCTCGTCTGGCTAACGGCGAGTACTTGCACAGGCATAACCAAGTAGCCAGGATTATTCACCAGCAACTTGCTATGAAATATAAACTTGTGGATTCTGAGGTACCGTATTACAAGTATGTGCCCGACCCAGTTCTTGAAAATGACCATGCCACGCTGTACTGGGATCGGTCTATCATTACTGACAGGACTATTGTTGCCAATAAGCCTGATATAGTGGTGATAGATCGATTAGCACGCCGCACAATGATTGTCGATGTTACCATTCCACATGACGGGAACCTCGTGAAAGCTGAGAAAGAGAAACAAATTAAATATCTTGACTTAGCACACGAGGTTGTTGACATGTGGAATGTGAGCTCGGCTATCATTGTGCCGATTGTCGTATCGGCCAATGGGCTTATGGCCCAAAGCTTCGACCAACATCTGTCGAGGCTCTCGTTAGGCGGTTGGATCAAGGGCCTGATTCAGAAGGCAGTACTCCTTGATACGGCTCGTATTGTGAGGAGGTTCCTGTCTCTGGAGCCCTAACCACCGGTAGCTTGGACCCTGCTCCCGACACCGGCGGAATACTATTTTTTGAACAAACAACACTAAGTTTTGAAGGGAGCCACTCGTTATCATTTCTGTTATCCCGTATAGTTTTAATCCAGTTTTCTTTCCATGTTTTATCAGCTGGGAACCTAAAAATATCATATCAAACATAACTATTATTTGATTATATTTTATAAGTACTTACGTGTCATACATAATAACATACCTAATGTACTGTAGGCAATAATAAAATAAAAAAACACTTGTTGTAAAGTGTCCGTAAAATATGATGACTTCCCTTATTTTTGGGAAAAAATAATGTTCTTAACTTGCAACACCGACACAATGGCGTGTTCCGAGAAATTATTTCCGATATTTTTACGATTTTGTTTAATTTACACAACAAAAACGTTACTTACTTGTGAAAAGTAATCCCAGAAGCCTTTTTTTGGAAACAGGAGTTGTTCTTGCAGCAGTTTATGACACAGGACGGCATAATTTCGTAATTATTATTTGAACAAAACAACGTCACGCGCACTCGCTTGCTAGCGGCAGACTACCGAGCGGCCGTCTTCATATTGCCGAATCGTCTTCATATTACGTGCCTCACTTTTGGAGCGCAATGTTCTGTCTATACTTTTTTATTGGTCTGAGAAAGTCTATGTAATATTATTTGCGTGTGCGACAGTACTCATGCGCAGCTATCCTCCACATTTCGTTCAGCGCTAAACTTATTATTTGACATTACATTAAAATAATGTCATTAACGTTACTTAGCTAATAATTAATTAACGTTATAATTGTATTGCGTGCGCGACAGTACACATGCGCAGCTATCCCCTCCGCGTATCGTTCAGCGCTAGACTTACGTGCCGCTACTTGTAACAGTGAACCGTGGTGAATTTGTAGTGTACTGTGTGTCAATATAATTTGAATAAACAATGGAAGCTAATGAAGATGTAAGTATTAAATGATTGTATAAAATTTTGTAATAAGTACTGTAACACATCTAATTACTGTTTACATTATTATTATTTGTTTAATGTATTTCGCCACTAGCGCCATCTATGTATAAAGCTGTGAACTGTTATAATTACGATTCCATAATGTACACAACTAACAAGTAAGCGAAGCAAACCCACTGTCACTTTCATTGATTGCTTTGTAAATAGTTCATAAAGTTGATAATACAGGGTGTTACGGAAAGGGTATATCAATACAAACGGGTTGAAGAGTGTATCTGGTCTAGAATCTCTGTAAAAAATTTCAGCTCAAAAGCGGTAACTTTGAAAATGCTTAATATTTTTTTATTTCGATAGTTTATTAAATTTAAATCATAACAAACGTGTCTCCGCACTACGAGGGTCATTATACATTATCTGTAGTGTGTCTGTGCGCCTAGTACACGCACATCACGCCGCCGCGCGCCAGTGCAGCGCCGTGATGTCGAAATAAAAAAATATTAGGCATTTTCAAAGTTAATGCTTTTGAGCTGAAATTTTGTACAGAGTTTCTAGACCAGATACACTCTTCAACCCGTTTGTATTGATATACCCTTTCTGTAACACCCTGTATATGTCGCTGTTCGTTTACGTCACTTTTGTGAATCGCGGTGTCAAGATTCTCCGATGGTCAGTGACCCTCGCTACAACAGTATATTTAAGTGACTTCTAACCAGGTGCACCTACGGGCTACATCCTACTGGAATAGCTACGTAAGACTCTTTCGTTATTAGTCAAGATTGTTACGTCTATACGTATATTTTTTGGTTTAGAGGTCTTCTGCCGCTATCCTCGTCCAAGCGGGCGAGGTGTTGTTGGTAGAAACCTATTTTAATATATTTTATTGTACAAACTGTATCTTCGTTACGTGTAATCATCCATCACTTGGAAATTCCACAAAATAAACTGCATTCCTGTGAAAAACACCCCTTTTTTTTTTCTATGGATGGGAAATCATCAAATTAATGACCCTTCCCGCTCTGGGTGGAGCGGAAGGGAGTGTCAGACTCTTACTGACTAAAACCCATCCGTGTTCCTTCCTTAGCCCTTTATGTTCCGGGGTAGCGGTAACCCTTTCGGACAATCCCGCACCCCCGGCAGGCTTCGGCCCTGGCAGGCCCCTTCCTTTATGCTGACATCTCTTTGAGGCGCGCGTGGAACACGTACGCGCCGTCCGGCACGGGCCTGGTCCTGATCGGATGGTGAGCTACCCATTACTCTCCGTCCGCAGGCCCGCGCCTACGGTGGCCGGGAGTCGTCACGCGGCTCCCGACGCCCGGAGCGTCTCCCGGGGCGGCTGGGGTATGAGGCTCTCTCCCTCAGCCGTTCCGCCGTGAAAAACACCCCTGGAGTTTCCTTTCCGCCGGAACGAGTGACGTCATCGACTTGGAGTGAACGCAACCCCCTTACAAAACTGGCGCCCAACGTGGGGCACGACTGCAAGCCGAAGTACATAACCCGCTCCGGCCGCATCACTACGACTACAGCAAGAAGGAGGAAAGCAGAGATGTCTGTCAAACTGTCCGACGCGCAGTTTGAAGCGCTTCTGACGAGAATATCACCTGGAAGACACGGTTCCTATGCTTCCTGTAACGCCCAATATGACGGAGTAAGGAATCCGGAAGTGGTGGAAGCATTTTTGGCAGCGACAAGTGTCTTCAAACAAATAGAAAATATAAGTGATTCAGAGGCTCTTAGCGGTGTACCACTTATACTTAAAGGAGAAGCTGCAGTATGGTGGCAGGGAGTGAAACAGCAAGTCACCACCTGGGATCACTTCAAGGAGCGTCTCTGTTACGCTTTTGCCCCTAAAAAGCCTGCGTATATAATTTATCAAGAGATAGTATAAGTCACGCAGGAATTCGCAACGCCTACTGAGACTTTCATTGCTCATAAACGGATGTTGATAGCTCAGCTTCCGGGTCCTGCGCCCACTGAAACACAACAGCTGGATATGGTGTATGGACAACTGAAGCACAGAATCCAGGAGAAAGTTCCGCGACATTCCATCTCCACTTTTGATGAGCTACTGAAAGCAGCACGAGCCATCGAACAATTATGGAGCAACAGGCCAAAAGAAGGAGATCCTGAAATATCTAGCAAGAAGAACAGACAAACAAAAATAAAATGTGGGTTTTGTCATTTCCCAGGACACAGCACAGAAAAGTGCCGAAAAACACCTAAAGTATCCTGCTATGGATGCGGTGCGCCCGGCGTTGTTCGTACCAATTGCCCGACGTGTTCAACGAAGAAACGGGAGCCCGCCAAAACCGAAGTGGTTGGCCTAAGTTTCTGCCCAATCAACCTTCAATACGATCTTAAAATGAGACCCATTGTATTTATTGAGGTCAATGGGATAAAGGGCACAGCATACATAGACACATGTGCGAAAGCTAGTGTCGCATCTTACCAATTATATAAGGAATTGGTGAGAAAAGGCAACAAATTTGAAGAAGAAATGGTTCGTGTCACCTTGGCCGATGGGGTCGGGAAAAGGCAACGCGTCTTATCAACCTCAGCCGCTGTGACGTTGGAAGGCCGCACATTTCTTACTCGCTTCATTGTGCTTCCCGAGGCGAGAGACAACCGTACCCTGTTGGGGGTCGCCTTCCTACAGCAAGCAAAAATGGTCTTGGATCTGGGACAATTTACCTGGAAATATCTGGACAGTGACCATACAACATTTGAAATGTACGAAGAAGATTTCGTGAACTTTGACAGTAGTGCCGTGAATGTAAATAGTTTGCCGAGAAACGCCGATACAGCTGGGAAGACACCACAAGAAGCTGCCTACCCTGATGGCACAGGCTTTAAGTTGGTACCGCTGGAGCTTTCGCTACCAAAGCGAACGCGAAAGTTATTCGACGGATACACGCCTGCTTTCGCCGAATATATGATGAGGGATGCCGAGAAAAACATCACAGAAGCGGACGTTAAAGTTTCTCCCCACTCTGAGCAACTGTTTACTTACGATGCCAATACTGAAATAGGTTGTTGGGATGTTGAAATAAATAAATTGTTAGTAGAGTACCAAGATGTTTTCACTGGTAATAACCAACCATTCTTGCTTGGGGAACATTGTATAGCTACCAAGAGCGACGTACCCATAGCGGTGCCTCCTTATCGATTATCACCGAGTACGAAGAAAATTCTAAAAAACGAACTAAGAGATATGCTCAAGAAAGAAATAATAGAACCTTGCTCTTCCCCTTGGGCATCACCAGTTGTAATGGTACCGAAGCCGAATGGAGTTATTCGGGTATGTGTCGACTATCGACACCTAAACGCTATAACAGTGCCCGATACTTATCCTATTCCTCGAATAGATGACTTACTCCACTAGACCTCATTAGATCTCAAGGCAGGATACTGGCAAATTAAAATAAGGAAGGAAGATGAAGAGAAAACGGCGTTCATAACACCTTTTGGGCTGTATAAATTCAAAAGGATGCCGTTCGGACTACGCAACGCACCGGCTACCTTTCAGAGATTCGTTGACAGAATGCGTGTTACGTTAGAACACGTGAATATGTTGGCTTATTTGGACGACCTGCTTCTGTTTTCCTATACATTTGAAAGCCATCTCTCCGACCTAAAAGATGTATTACAACGAATGAGAGAATACAACGTTACTGTGAACAAAGACAAGTGTAGATTCTTCTGTTCATCAATCAAGTACTTGGGACATATCATCACACCTGACGGGCTGAAAACCGACCCAAGTAAAACCGAAGCAATTCTGGCAAGACCGACTCCTAAGAATCTTCAGCAACTCATCTCGTTTCTCCAAATGTGTTCATGGTATCGTCGATTTATACCAAATTTCTCTGCCATAGTACAGCCGCTCACCAAATTAACGAAGAAAAAAGCTACTTCGATATGGGAAAAGGAACAAGAAGATGCCTATTCTACACTGAAAACTTGTTTGTCTACAGCCCCTGTATTGCGACAGGCAGGTAAAACAAAACCATATATTATAAAAACCGATGCCAGCAGATACGCACTCGGAGCTGTTCTCGTCCAGGGGGGAGAAGGACGAGGAACATCCAGTAGAATATGCAAGCAGGTTGCTTACATCAGCTGAAAGAAACTACTCCACTACTGAGCGCGAAGCTTTAGCCGTTGTGTGGGCGTTGAACAAATTTCGAGCTTACATTGATGGTTCACCCGTGACTCTAGTAACGGACCATCAAGCCCTGAAGTGGTTGATGAATTTGAAATCTCCTACAGGCCGTCTAGCACGATGGGCACTACAACTTCAAGCCTTCAATCTTGATATCAACTATCTGCCTGGTAAACTAAATACTGCGCCTGACGCTTTGTCTCGACCACCATGTTGTGAGGATTCTTCCGCTTGTGCTTTATGTGCAGTAGCAATAGATATGCCTACAAGAAGTAGTAAAGAAATTCGGAAAGAACAAATAAAGGATGACAAAATCAAGAAAATAATAGACGCCTTAGAAGAATCAAACGGCAATGAGGCAGCCGTCTATTGGAGTAACAAAGGTTACCTAATGAATAATGGTATGCTATACCGGCTACATCCTGACACGGAAGTGGATGATGCACAACTCGTAGTACCTTGTCATGAGTGGCAAAATGTTCTCAGTGCTTACCATGACGATCCCTTAGCAGGACATCACGGTGCTGAGAGAACATTCAAGAAGATTGCCAATAGATACTACTGGAGTGGTATGCGTAGTTACATAGCAAGTTATGTAAAGAATTGTTTAGAATGCCAACGATATAAACCTTCTAACCAGAAACCGGCGGGACTCCTTCAAACTACTTCTATGAGCCAACGATTTGAAGTAGTATCATTTGAATTGTTTGGACCTCTTCCAGCCACTGAAGATGGTAAGACTTGGATATTGATTGTGGAAGACGTGGTTTCACGATGGGTAGAACTTTCCCTATCTTCTGCAACCGCGGAAAACTGCGCTGTGACTCTCATCAACGAGGTGTTCCTAAGATATGGGGTGCCTAGACGTCTAATTAGTGATAACGGTACCCAATTTGTGAGCGCTGTAATGCAACAGGTTACTTACAGCCTGAACATTAAACATCATTTTACTCCGTTATATCACCCGGAATCCAACCCTGTGGAACGTCGAAAACGAGACTTGAAGACACAGTTGGCCATATTGGTGCAAGGAGGAGAACATAACCGATGGTCTGAGTTGCTACCAGTAATAAGATTTGCAATGAATAGTGAAAGAAAGAAAGAAAGAAAATACGTTTAGTGCTCATTGTTCTGCCACAGATAGAACTCAAGCCTACTTAACGTTTGGGAGAGAACTACGGTCCCCAAGGGATAATAAGGTTGATTTCAAAAACATAATGATATCTGAAAACTTAATACCGGAGATCACCCCGTCGCTAATACAGTTGGCAGAGACTACTGAAAGCGAGAGAAGTACAGGAAATGAAGGAAGAGACTCGTAAAGAGTATTTTGATAACCTTAGACGGAAACTTCCTCTGTACCAAACAGGAGACGATTTCTGTTTGTTGTGGCAGGATGGTAAAGCCATTGCTCTAGCCAAATTAGCAGATTTACAATCCATGTATCAGTACATCCCTGAGGGTTGTCATAAATTTTATAAAAACCTAAAGAGTACGGAGGGAATCATAGATGAGGTCGATGGGTTTGGTGGGGAACCAGATTTCGAAATGCAAGAGGATGATGAGTACGACGTATGAAGATTTTATCATCATCACCAGCCTATAGCAGTCCACTGCTGGACGTAGGCCTCCCCAACAGCACAAGATTTTATACTGTTTTTTAATTTGTGACCTAGTAATAAAAAAATCATAAGCAATTATTATTCTTTTATCTGTTGTTCAGGTTTTACATATTTATTAAAAAATACAATTTAGATGTAAAAGGAGAAAGAGCAAAATGGTCTATGAGCGGCCAACAACGAAATAGGTATTAAATGAAAGTACTATTACTAAGGACTAACTTTTACTATGAACGTAACATTGCAGCTCATTTAGAAAAAAAAATACATATAGGTTAAATACAACTCATTTTTATAAAATACATTAATAAGTATTTCAAAACGTTGTCAGCATACCGGTTACAAGACTCAACCCAAAAACAGGTTTACTACATGGACTACCTGAGTTCGAACGGACCAATCAGCTTTGAGTGCAAACAAAAGAGCCGAGGCGTGGGGTGCGCGTCACTCCGCGCAGTCCTTCGCTTACCCTTGTGACGTTGTGTACTGTGCGATCATCTACGGATTCTTTTTCAAACATTTTGACCTTGGCTACCCTCTGGACACTGTTTCTTCCTAACCTGATAACCTGGCTATTAACTCTGAACTTCTGTACGTTTGTGCTTGTGTACTTGGACTCTGGACTTGTGTACGCCAACGGAACATTGATTGAAAAATGGCAGAAAATCGACCTATATGTGTTTTGTGCAATCGATCAGTGGTTAACAGAAGAAGATTAGAAATAACCCATGCTCTTTTTGAGGAAAATGCTGCCAATGCTCAATATATTATTGAAGCTATAGCTCCACAGCAAGTAAGTATTTTTAGACTTTTTTTTTGTTGTTTTTACCCGTGTGTACCCACCCTATAGGGGCGATGGCCTCATCATCTGTCACGATGGGCACATGGGTTCTTTTCTAAGAATAGTTAAGTCATAGTCAAAACAGATCTTCTCTCTCTTTCTCACACATGGCGCTTATGAAAACAAAGCCAGCGTTATCTAGTTTCGAGACATAATAGAGGCCAAACTCACTAACAATGCGTATGAGCATGACTCATTCGTCACGTGGAAAAAGAGCTCGGCATGTTCTTCACTATACAAAACATGATTAGACCGAAACTGCTGCGAGTTTAAAATACTATGTTATAAACTATTTTCCTTTTCAGGTTGAATACAACGGCCGAGAATACATTTGTCGACCATGTTGGCAACGAGCTCAACGGGCTGTGCAGCCAAACAATAACCCTGCCCCGCACGAATGTGTTCTTCAAGTGGAAGAATATTCACGAGTGCCTAGCACCTCAGCGAATTGTGTGTTTGACAGATGCCGTAGTGTGTCACGTCGTCGAATGCCTGAGAATGTAAGGATTACTCTTTTGTTACATTCTAACTTATTCATACCAGACAGTGCCAGAATATGTGATGCACATTTAACATCGAATGATTGGGAGGAGCTCATTGATAGTCCAAATCTCAGACATGATTTTAACAGCACTCATTTTGTGCAAATACTAGAGCTTATGAAAACAGCTGTTTTAAAAAAAAATATTCTGGACTTTGAAGATATCGAAAATATGGATCCTAATGAGATTCATATTCGATTGGGCGTTAGCAGAGATCAATTCAATTCAATCTTGGAACAAACGCCTTCTTTGTCTGAGTCAAACGCCAAAACGAAACTAGCCATTTATTTAATGAAGTTGCGAACTGGTGATAGCAACGAGAGATTAGCCACGCTCTTTAACATAAGTAGACGGACTCTAGAAAGGCATTTAAAAACCGCGCGTGATGCTATATCTCTGGATTTTAAGCCAAGACACCTGGGACTCGACCATTTAAATAGAAGAATGGTCGCTGACCGCAATCTTATTGTACCAAACGCGTTATTTGGAAATCCCGAGTCATCTCCAGAAGAAAGGAAGGCAATAACGATCATGGATGGAACATATATTTATATACAGAAGAGCTCCAACTTTTCGTTCCAGCGAGAGACCTACAGTCTACACAAATACGAAAATCTATTAAAACCGTTCTTAATGGTGTGTTCCGATGGGCATATAATTGATGTTTGTGGGCCCTATGCTGCTACCGACTCAGATGCCAGTATTTTGGAAAGAATAATAAATGACGAAGAAGGCACATTTCACTGGTTTTACCGGGCTGGCGATATATTCATTTTAGATCGTGGGTTCAGAGACGTCTGTGGCGATTTGCAGCGATTCAACTACAGTGCCTATATGCCCGAAACCAAAGACCGCGGTGCAGACCAGCTTACTACTGAACAGGCCAATAGAACTAGGCTGGTCACTCTATGCCGCTGGGTAGTGGAAGTTATAAATGGCAAGTTCAAGCGAGACTTTAAATTGTTTAGGCAAGAATATTTTAATCGCGCCTTAAGTCACATGTTCGAGGACTTCCAAAACGCAGCGGCACTCATCAATGCATTTCAGACACCAATACAAGATAGTATTTATGCATCGTCGTTCGTGAATATAATTAATGAACGCATTGAAATACCAAACCTCTTAGCGGACTATGTTATCCGTCATAACATAAATAGACAGAGGGCATCATTTGAAAGACTCAGCAGTGATCAACCTATTTTTGAAGACTTCCCGGTTTTTTCTGAAGAAGACCTAATTCTGTTTGCACTTGGCACATACCAAATCAAGTTGGCTCGCAGCTACTACGCTGAACACTTAGTTGAAGGCTTGTACAATATTGAAGTATACCGGGAACGTCAAATAAGTCAGCTCAGAGATTATATTGAAGAAGAAGACATTTGGTTATTACGTGTGCGTATACAATCTAGACATGTGAGGTCCAGAATATATTATTCTTATATTGTAATTAACCGAGAAAGACAAAATAGAGAAGCAATTGCTCATTATTATTGCAGTTGTATAAGTGGAAGGCGCACAATCGGTTGCTGTGCACACGTTATGTGTGTAGTGTGGTATCTGGCATGGGCTAGACATCAAGACGAGGATATTTTATTACCGGCATCAGAACTTAGTGCTATTATTGTACATTAAATGTATTAATGTACAATAATGTACAGTGTGTCCTGATGACGGCAATAAAATATCCTTGTCTTGATGTCTAGCCCATGTACATTAACCCCCTTATTCATAAAACTTATCAAACCTATTTTAGTTAAAATGGGGTTTGTCTCTTTCTTACACACAGAAATGACAACGTGACAGATAAAGACAAACGTTCTATAAACTTATTTTAGCTAAAATAGAGATAAAATAGGATTATGAATAAGGGGGTTGATGTATTAATGTACAATAATAGCACTGAGTTCTGATGACGTTATCATTATTATTATTGGCGATGTTTTGTCATAGTAGTAAATGTATTTTTAATGAAGTCTTTTTTTTATTTTTTGAAGTGAAAACTTCTTTAGCGGCGTTGAGCACTTTTTGTAATGGGTAAAAAATGTTAAACTCGCGTCAGGACACGTGACCGTCAGGAGAGATCCCCCCCCCCCCCCGCCTCTCTTTCTACGGCGGCGCCAACCGAAGTGAACCAAGTTTAGTGACACACGACAATGGATGGATGGATGGATGGATGGATTGGATGGAGCGGAAGTGGAAGTGGAAGCGGAAGTGGAAGTCGAAGTCGAAGTCAAAGTCGAAGTCGAAGTCGAAGTCAAAGTCGAAGTCGGAAGTCAAAGTCGAAGTAGAAGTCAAAGTCGAAGTAGAAGTCAAAGTCGCAGTAGAAGTCGAAGTCGGAGTCGGAGTCGAAGTCAAAGTCAAAGTCAAAGTCGAAGTCAAAGTCAAAGTCAAAGTCGAAGTCAAAGTCAAAGTCGAAGTCGAAGTCAAAGTCGGAGTCGAAGTCAAAGTCAAAGTCGAAAGTCGAAGTCAAAGTCGAAGTCAAAGTCAAAGTCAAAGTCGGAGTCGAAGTCAAAGTCGGAGTCGAAGTCAAAGTCGAAGTCGAAGTCGAAGTCAAAGTAGGAGTCGAAGTCAAAGTCAAAGTCGAAAGTCGAAGTCAAAGTCGAAGTCATAGTCAAAGTCAAAGTCAAAGTCAAAGTCGAAGTCGAAGTCAAAGTAGGAGTCGAAGTCAAAGTCAAAGTCGGAGTCAAAGTCAAAGTCAAAGTCAAAGTCAAAGTCGGAGTCGAAGTCAAAGTCGGAGTCGAAGTCGAAGTCGAAGTCGAAGTCAAAGTCGAAGTCAAAGTCGAAGTCAAAGTCAAAGTCAAAGTCAAAGTCGAAGTCGAAGTCAAAGTCAAAGTCAAAGTCAAAGTCAAAGTCAAAGTCAAAGTCGAAGTCGAAGTCAAAGTCAAAGTCAAAGTCAAAGTCAAAGTCAAAGTCAAAGTCAAAGTAAAAGTCGAAGTCGAAGTCGAAGTCGAAGTCGAAGTCGAAGTCGAAGTCGAAGTCCAAGTCGAAGTCGAAGTCGAAGTGGACGTGGACACACTGCTGTGTATTCGTAACATTCGTGTATATAAAGTGTTTAAAATATGGAAATTGAACAAAGTGCATCTATTAATGAAAAAAGGGACGCAGAAATAGTGAAAAAAAACGAGTTATATTAATTCAATTAATAATTGATTTATTTCAACGTTAATATTCAAGTTTTCACTTCTGCCGGCACTCCCGGAGTGCAACCCGTCTTTTTTTTTTATTTTTTTTTTATTGCTAAATGGGCGCACTCTTGACCCCGATCACAAGTCTACAAGTCATTTTATTTTATTTCCTTATTTTTAAGGCTAAACCTTAGTTATAATACGCTAAATTACAGGCTGACATATCTAAAATAAAAATATATTTAATTCTATTAATAATTACACCACAGATATAAAACATCTTGAGGGTGATTGTAGGGTGATAATACACCAAAAAAAAAAAAAATTGTTCCTGGCCGCTGATAGACCAAGCGCCATACGATTTTGCCCATTCTCCTTTAGATCATAAATTAAGGTACAGATTGATAAAAAGTACCTGGAACGTTTGTGCAAAATTAATTTGAAGCTATGTTCATGTAAATATTAACACATTGAACGCCGTGGTAGTCACCGGTGACCACCACTATACTTTCCATATGGGCTGACGCCAATTTGCGATTTCGACAAATTTTACACATTATATTTTATTGGCTCATACGGTTCAAAATAGCCAAAACCTCAATCTAAATAATTACCCAACCAGCAAAAACTAGGCTTACAACAATCTCAAGACTACTGCTTTGTTGCTCTTACATCACTCCTATATAATGATATAAGCCTGGGTTTGGGCATCAATTATAAGCATAACTGAAATCTAGCCAAAAATAATTTAAGCCGACTTAGGCTAATATTGCTTTTACGTAAGTATCATGTAAGCCTGCATAGGCTTATATTGGTCTAAGGTTAGAATATTTTGAGAATTTTTCGTCAGATCCAACTTAAAAGTTCGTGTGACTATTGGTTTGAAATTAAATGAAAACAAATTGAAGTTGCGTGAAGTTAATGTTTATACTGTGCGGTACGGCATTTTAGTATAAAAGTAAAAGTAGTTATACGGTAAGTAATCGTATTGGAATTTATTATTTACTGTTAATTAGACCTCGTTTTACGCTTCAAAATTTATGCGCCTTGTTAAATAAGGTATTTCCTATTCGTTCTAAATTATTCAGGTGTAGAAAATGTCAAAAACAAAAAATTAATTTTGTAAAGAAACTACTAAGATCTCCGTCACCCACTGTTGATTTTTGGACGTACTAAATCAGGTACTAAATACTGGTTTGATCAGAATGATGTAATTCGTCGTAGTTTTGGAGTATAGGCATTATGATGCATCATAATGGCGGGACCAGTGTTATCGTGAAATTCCGTTTATGCCGTGTGAGGTACAAAAATTTAAGGACAGGTACAAAATAGTACTAAATGGGTACTAAATATACGTGGTAGAATCTTTCAGTTACAAGAGTTGGTCCCGCCATTATGATGTTTATTTAATAACGACCGACGCACGTTTCAAAATTTTGTATCAATAAAATGTAGTCGTCGTTGTTTAGACATTAAGTTCGCGAACAGACACTGATTTCTCATAACACAATACGCCGCTCTAGCGCCGCGCGATCTGCCTGCTGGCCTGCTGTTTCAAGATCGGGTATTGCGTTGCCGCGCCGCTCCCCACGCCGCCGCCCCGCAATCGCTGACTTCGTGTCCGGGGTAGAACACATAATAAGTAAGTTACTTTTTTATTCAAGGGTCAACGTTTGTGAAGTAAAACGGTTGTTTATATGAGTGAATATAACAAAAAATGTACATATGAAAAAAGCTCGGTGTCCTCATTACTAAAACGGGCGTAAAAATCCTATTTAGTGAATAAATAAGCCGGGTTTTTTTTAGGCTCTTTATTGTTCATGTTTTCGTATTTAGAAACTAGATCAACAGAATTAGGCAAAACAAATAAAATAAAAACGAAACATAATGATGTCGAGTTTTTTTGCCCTGAAAAAAAGAGTTGTCTCCACGCGCCAATTTTAAAAGAAAAAAATAATACTTTATAATAATCGAACTAATACAGAATTATTTAAGTACCTACAGTTTATTTGGAAAATGATCACTGTGTATGAGAAACCTTTTTATTTCTATATAAACGTTGTAATAAATGAGAAAATTTAAGTAAAAATGATGTCTCCGTATTTCGTTGCTTTGTGTGACTAACCTTGTGTGACGAAATAATGTGTCCTACATATTTTATTACATCTGGCAACATTCCATTTACTACCAACCCTACAAAAAAAAACATCAGCCATCTTACTTTTGATGTTTTGGTGTCGAAACACGTGTTAACCGTTTTGTCGCTTTATAAAATTTAAACTTGTGTGACGCAAAATTTCAGGTAAGTTTAATGATTTTTTTACAGACATATTATCATTAGACATTATTTGTAATAAGTTAACCGTGAAATAGACAAGAATTGTAGAAATCATTTCACTTTGTTTGATAGGCGTGGTTTCTTGTTTCGTTGGGTATATTTTGCTTCCGTCGTGTGACATTGGGTGACGTCACACAAAAAAATCAGGGTGCATACATATTCGTTATTTTTTTGTTCTAAAATTTACGAGTTGTTTAAGTATCCAAATTATGTATTCTGAAAAAAAAAAATGGAAAGGTCCCAAAAAATTTAGTTTTGGGAAAATTACGTTGATTTTTTAGTATTGTGGTTTTTTGTGCGACTTAATTTAAATTACCTATGCATTTTTTCATGACAAAAAAAATATGCAATAATATACAATGTGCCCAGTGATAAAGTAAACAAACAAAAGGACAAGAAACCAGACCAAAAATAACGGATTTTACTTACTTAAAAAATGAGGTAACAGGGACGTTTTTCAAATAAAAATCTTTTTTCATTTTCTTTTTCGATTAATTTGAGCCTCATTTCACATCTTTTCATTTGTGCACTGACTGACTAGCCAAATTGTACATTTGAATCGTGATTCATCTTGTGAAAAACAGGGATTATTAAAACTAATTCTAGAGAGCGCTACTTTGGCATTACGTACCTATAGTTGCAAAACTTCTGAAAAATTCTGAATAATTCCGGAATACTTCTGGGAAAGTTTCTTTAAATCAGAATTATTCAAAATGAATTTTATTGAAATTTTTTTTTTTTTTTTTTGCTGAAATATCGTATTTTGCATCGATACTAGCATACAGATGCCTCATCCCATACAAAGAAATGTCCCGACGTAAAGAGCAGATTTCATCTGGCAATTCTAGCTATTTTTGTACATCAATCGCGTTCGTTCCCAATAGATGGTGTTAGTAGCGAGTGTAGCGACTTTGCAAGAAGGGTTACATTATACTTTTATTCCGAATAGATGACGCTAAAAGCACACTGTACTTTTGTACTGCTGCTACGTACTCCTATTATCAGTGATATTATTAAACAAAACAAAATTTAAAAAATCGAGCCTAAAATTTAATTGAAATTTAATACAGCGCCATCTACTGGTATAAATATTAATTGTGCATTCCAATCATCTTTGAAATTTGAAATAAGAGCTTATTGTTACATAATTTGGTGTGCATAAGAGTTGATTATGTATGAATAAACCTTATAAAAGTCAATAAAAACTTGAAAATTACACTTCAACCATTAATCAATAAATGTCGTGCCATCTAGTGACATTTATTTGAAACTCTTTGTTAGCGGTGATGCAGGCGATGGCGGTGCGGGGTGCGGTAAGAGGGGATATGCTCCCCGGAGAAGTTTTCGCCCGCGGAGAAAGATTCATACCCCGCAATCGAATGTTTCCGCGGAATATTTCGCCCGAATTATTCAGGAATAAACGTGTTTATTTGTTGTGTGGTGGGTGAATTTATTTTTCAGTGGCACATAAGTAAAACACACTGAGTAACATAGGCTACATTAATTGTAATCTTATATCCACCCGTGCGAAGCCGGGACGGGCCCCTGGTCAAGAATATTTTTAATCTTAACCCATCACAACTGTACTCAATTGAGTACAGCCTTATCCCGAAGTGTAAATTACAGATCTTGTAAATTTTAAGTGATACACCTTATTATTTTACTTTGTTACGCTGTACTCAATCGAGTACAGTGACTTTTAATAGGTTAATACAATTTTCCCGGTTTTATTTTGACAATTGAAATATTCCCAAAGTTTCAGAATATTTCGGAATACTTCCGAAGTATTCGACGGGAATGATTCGGAATTTTTCCCGCCAGCATCTATATACGTACCTAAACAGTCTTTTTCACTTTAAATTAATAACTAGCTCTTACCCGTGGCTTCGCTCCCGTCATCTGACTACCGGGTACCAGGTACCAGGTTAGGGTAGGTAGGGTTAGGGTACTACCCTACCTACCGTACCTACCCTACCTACTATACCTACCCTACCCTACCCGTACAGCCTTTCACACGTGATGGGGTGACCAAGGGAAATAGGGATTCATTTATATATATACATATATATATGACGGATCAGGAGTAGGTTACAGGCGTCTCGTTATCATAAGCCATATTTGATTAACTACTGTGGGCGTACTGTAGGTAGTGTTGGTTATTGCGCAATAGAAAAACCGTTTGCAGTTCAAATCAGATTATAATATCACGAACAAATTAATTATACTAGCAAATCACACACTGTAGGTAAACGACACAACTAGATACACAGTAAAATAATTATGTACAGTAACAAAGTAATTGCGAACAAATCGTAGGATCGATTACTGTTCGTATAGTGACAGAGCCACCCAAGTAAACCGACAGGTTTGTCGGGAGCTAGTGCTCTGTCAGGAGTCGAGTCCGAACACCGACTGACTCTCACTAACTGTCACTGACTGCGACTGATTGTCACTGACTGTGTCAGCACAAACGAGTGCGCTCAGTTATAAAGGTTTGACCCCACCACGCACTCGCCCCACAACAACTCTGTCCAATGGCGTACGGAAATACGTCATCGTGTTTACTTGATACAAAATACTAAAATGTGCTAAATCTAATAACACTAACAGTTAAAGTAATCAAATAATACAACAAGAATAATTGTCTTAAATAAACAATAGTGATTTCACAAAGTAAATCATTTTAAAATCAAAGTAACATGTCATCAATTGTTTTGAACAAAACCATCGGTTACAATTATCAAAATAAGTTGCTAAAATCAATTAGCGTGTACACTGAGTACTCAATAAAATAAGTTCCTATTTATTAGACAATAATTGATAGTAAAATCTCTTAAATTAATAATAAGAAAACAAATCATGACGAATTCTGTTGACTATCCCTCAAATTTAATTGACAACTGTCTCCTACATATATATAGATTAGTATGTATTTATTTGCGCCTAAAAATAATAGTCATTATTTTTAGGCCAAAAAATACATGATTATGTCTGTAGATATATTTACATAGTAGATCCAATGTTACAATTTGTGCTTTCAGATAATGGTACAAAATGCCTTTGACTGGAGCAGAAAGACAACGACGATATCGTCAAAAGTTGATTCAAGAAAATCCAGAAAAACTGCTACAGCAAAAAAAGGAAAATTTAGAAAGAACAAAAAAGAAATTTAAAAAAGTTGGCGAACTAACCCAATTACAACAGAACGTACAGCGAGAAAAGTGGAGAAAAGAAAAACAAAAATGTAAAGATGATAAAATTCATAATAAAACGTCAGAAGACAAGGCAGAAAAAGAAAAACAACGCATGTATTCTCGTAAATTACAAAAAGAAAATTTAAATTTAAAATCGACTGTAGCCCTATTAGTGAAAAAATTAAAAACGCTGAATAGGAAAAATAACAGATATAAAAAAAATTGAACAGTTGTCACAAAAAATAATAATTTTAAATACCAGTGAACATCAAGAACAGATAAGACATATTGAAGAGAACAAAGATACTCGTACTCCATATTCTAAAACCGAAAAAATTATGAACGAAACGGTTCCCAAAATTTCGACCCCAGAGAAGAATATAGTAAAGAAGATATTGTTTGAAAATCTTATTCTAAAAGAATCATTACAAAACCAATACAAGCAACGAGTAATTCCGAACGACACGTTCTAAAGAAAGTAGTGAACAATGATATGACAGCAAAATATTAAATGAAAACTAAGTTAAGTGAATGCGTGGGGCTAAAAGGAAGATTAAGAGTTCGACAAAAAATACATAAATATAAAATGAAACGTTTGCAGGAACTTACATCGTTTTATGAAAGAGACGATAATAGCCGCGCTACAGCTGGAAAAAGCGAGTATATAACCTTACACAAAACAAGAAAACAAGTTAGGTATTTATTGGATACCTTAAAAAATTTACACAAAAAAAATATAAAACTGAAGGGGGCAAGCTATCTTATGCTACATTTAGTCGCTACAAGCCGTTTTATGTATTAAGCCCAAAAATAGAAGACAGAAATACTTGTGCCTGCGTAAAACATGCGAATATAAGCTTCCTGGTCAAAAAAATTGAAGCAATTACGTTTATTAAAAACAGATAACTTACGAGCTGGTGTCAACAATAGTATGTAATATAAATGACAAGACTTGCATGTACAATGAATGTGACACATGCTTTTCTAAAAGTTTTGTATTTAATTTGTCACAATTGGATCTAACAGATACAGTGTCGTGGAATATGTGGGTTACAAAACAATTCAAATATTCAAAAAATACCGCCAATCAAAAAAGTGAAGAAAAAATTACAAAAAGGACAGTTAAGGAAGAAACTACAGGGTCATTACAAAAACTTCAGCAGCTATTTTGTACTCAATTGCGGCTGTTTAAGAAGCATCATTATAACATAATGCACCAATTTAAGATGTACACAAATTGTAAGAATAAACTCACTGAAAGCGACATTGTTGTGCATTGTGACTTCTCTGAGAATTATATCTGTAAGTTCACAGAAGAAGTACAGGCAATGCACTTTGGTGCTTCCAAAAGACAGATATCTTTGCACACCGCACAGTGTTTTATGAAGACCATTTTTCGGACATTGCTTTTTTATGTAAAAATCTGATAGTTTAAGTTATTTAAAAGCAATATTTTGAATCCCCATTTCACTAGCATGTTTAGTTTTTGAGATTGAATTTTTTGAAAATCGTCTTTTTTTCATCCGGGTATTTAGAAAAAAAAATAATTTCTCTGAAACTAAATATGAAACGCAATTATGACCTTAGAAACATCGACGGCGTTTTTTATGCTGCATATTTTTACCGACTTCACAAAAAGGAGGAGGTACTCGTACTATGTTCGGCTGTTTGTATGTTTTTTTTTTTTTTGTATGTTTGTTCATCGAATACTCCGCCAATTGTCGACGGATTTTCAAAATTCTTTTTTTGTTCCAAAGTAGACAGTTCTGAGGTGGTCCCATTGTCACCAAGTTAGGATCTGATGATGGGATCTTAGAGAAATCGAGGGCAACCCTCAAATTTTATAGGCTTACTTATTGTTTTTCGCATATTTTATGAAGTATCTTGTGTATTTGCGTATGGTTGTCACCATTTCAGGTAGCTGGGCTGATGATGGAAGGTACAACTCCTTAATATTAAGAAGTTACTCGAACAGGCAAGGACTGTTTTAGTAAATTGTTTTGATGTTTGATAGGGCATTTGCCACATTTGGTCTCATGATCATCAAGTCATGATCTGATGCTGCAGTCAGGATAGTCTGCAGAGTACCTAACTCCTCGACAACTAACAGCAGATATATCGTGTTTAGGCTCATTGAAAAGGGCTCGATGTGTGGATAAACGTACTGTTAATGAGGAACACCGAAGTACATAAAGACCTGATGCTGAAGCCAGGACCATCAGAAAAAGTACCAACCTTGAAATAACAGCACCGTAGTCGTGTTTGGGCTCATTTTAAACAGGACTAAATTTTAAGTTCAATGCAATGTTGACATAAGTCTGGCCTGATGCTGCAGCCAGGATTATCAGCTTCTAGTCTAAAAACATCAGCTCAGGATTTGATGATGGGATCCTGGAGAAATCGAAGGGACTCTTCAAATATTATAGGCACACCTATAGCGATTTGGGTATTTTTTATAGTAACTCGTGCACTTGCTCTCGGAAAGCACCATTTGGTGAAGTGGAACTGATGATGAAGACCACAGATGGCCACCGGAACTACTCAATAATATCTAAGTATTTCACGGGTTGCGATTCGATTACTTTAATATGGTTGCTAAGCAATTCATGCTCGTCACAATGTGAATGGTGATATGGAGCTGATGGTGGACCTGGAGAACTCCTCAACAATTAACTTCCCTGCATCGGGAAAAGCAATATTTAGTTTGTAAAAGGCGGTGATCACTAGGCTATTGTAACTTAGATAAATTATAAGCAGACCCACTAAAAAGCGTGAAATAAAAACTTTTTAAGAAAAAAAAAACCGACTTCCAAAAAAACACTACAAA
Source organism: Amphipoea lucens (assembly GCA_947508005.1). NCBI lineage: Eukaryota > Metazoa > Arthropoda > Insecta > Lepidoptera > Noctuidae > Amphipoea > Amphipoea lucens. Next base: position 12,221,404 of record OX382375.1, read on the forward strand.
GTGAAAAATAACTTTAATTTCGGAAGTCGGTGGCAAAAAACTAAAATACAGATCCAAAGACACCGACTTCCGAAATTAAAGTTATTTTTCACTTTGTAGTGTTTTTATGGAAGTCGGTTTTTAGAGTACAAATAAACTTAGGAACTTCGATAGATCCAGACTTATACGAGGTTTTCAGTTTTTAGTTTTTAATTTTTTTCTCGGTAATTCCGTCGTTTTTGGAAAAGTTATTTATACCGAAATTATGCCCTTTATCTTCTCTACATACCACAAAAATAGCACATCCTAATTGCGTGGAATCTAGAAGTTATTCCATATCAACTGTTTTTGCTAGGGTGGTCACTTTCGAATCGGAATTTCATTGACTCAATTTTTATTTAATGTGCGCACTTGACTGTGCACCGCACCGGCGCTCTTTGTGTTCGTTCACCCGTGTGAACGAACACAAAGAGCGCCGGCAATAAATATAAAAAAATGATATACAAACGATTACTGTAAACCAAAGTGTATTGTGTGAAAATCAAAATACCATTATTGCGCAACTGTCTGAACTATCAATAAAACTTGAAGAATTTATCAAGCAATCCCTTAGCACCGAAAAATAAACAAATAATGGCGAATCTGGCACCCTAAAAATTTGTAATCTGATGGAGATGGAAGAATTTGAAAGAAAACTGTCTAGACAAGAAAATTGTCTATACAGACAATTTTCTATTATTTTAAACCAAGGTGTAGGAAAGGGGACAACTAATGCGTACTCCCTCATCGATGCTATGTTCAATAGGAAGTTTTTCACACAGTGTTCATGGACTGGAGTCGCAAAAGGAGATGCGACGAAAATTTGCTTCAAAGGGTTTATCAAGACCATTAACATTTTCTTTAATATCGTTCACGAATCCGATAAAACTTTCACTAAAGCACAGTTGACAAAGTTTTTCAAGATAATTTTGTGCAATGCTCGCTACCGGTCTGAAAATGAACAGCCGGATGTCTGCTCTTAGCACATTTTTTTCCCAACGTACAAATATCTCAAAAAATGCTAGGGAAAAAAGTAGTTACCCTACTAGCCTTAATAACAGCACATACCGTCTTATTACAAAACACGATCTAAATTTAGTACTGGGATTATTACTAGGTTTAAACCATGACTAAATAAAACGTTATTACAAAATGAAGTATGTATGAGGTAATTGTTTCTAATAAGGGCCGGGTTTTTGGAAAACCTTATAAATCAATTTTGGGAAACGTTTTAATTTGTATAAAATCATGATCAAATCAACTGTTTTTATTTGAAGAGAAAATATTTTATAAAAACGAGGTATCTTTTTCCAGTTATTGACAAAAAAAGTTTTTTAAAAGCTTGTTTATGGCCTTTATTGGGCACTAGGGCTCATAATAAGGTCCATAATTTAACTGCAAGATATTAGGCGTTTTATACCAGAAACACCATATCTTTAGATAGCAATGGCTTTAAACTACTATTGGTTCGTGGCATTCGAATAAGGAAACGTAAATTCATATAAATTAGTATTGTGGCCCTTAAAACGTCTTAGGAAATGAATATAAGTATTAACTAATCTATTTTCTAGTTGTAAATGAAACAAATTATAGTTTTTAGCAGATTTTTATTAACTCTTTTAAACAAAATCACAAAATATTATTAATCAGTCATTTTTTCAGTCTTAGTCCTTGGACCTTATTAGGTATTACACTTCTTCAATCATAATCTGGACCGTTTTAGGTCTTTGAAAATAACAAATATGACAATCACTGCACCTAAAGATTAAAAGATAAAGATGCACATTTATGCAGTGTGTATTTAATATATATTATATTATATTCAGTAATCAACATAAATATAATCAAAATAAATGTATATAAATTAAACAATGGCACCTTTTTATCCAATAATAATTTGTCATCAAATAACTAAAAACGAAATTAAACTTTTAGAAGAACATGAAACAAACATAAAAATCAAAATAACTAACAACTTCAGACAAATAATATAAAGCAAAACGTGACAGTTAGTAACCGTGTAGTCAACACGGTAATAATAATTGTAATATATATAAAAATGTAGAAAATAAGTTTTAAAAATGAATAAAGGTCAAATAATAACATCTAGCAATAACTAATTCCGATGAAACAAAGTAAAAATAAGAAAATTAAGAAAACTAAGTTAACATTAGTTACAATCAGGACAAAAAAGACAAAAAAATATATCTAAATCATCTTTGGTAAGACCCACGCATTCTTCGTGATACCACAAGTTACATGTTCTGCATTGCCGCATTGCTAGCCATGCCATAGCCATGTTACAAGCTGGGCAGTACCAGCTTTCTTTATTATTTATTACTTTTTTCTTGTTTTTACTTTGTACCGAATTTTCTTCTGTATAATGTTTCTGCTTAGTTTTGATTTTATCTGGTTTAGTGTTTGGACCTTTAGATGACTTTTTTCTTGCCTTTGCTTTTTGCCCTTTACCATTGTTGTTGTCCTTTTTGGTCTGTTTTGCAGAGTTTTTTGTGTTATTGTTTGGCTTGTCATTAAATAAATCTTTGGTTATTCTCTGTCCGACGTAATTTAAAGCTTTTCGTCTTGGCTTTGTCTTCATCATCATCATTTCAGCCGAAAGACGTCCACTGCTGGACATAGGCCTCCCCCAAGCACCTCCACTTCGACCGGTTTTGTGCTTCTCGCATCCAACGAGTTCCTGCGGCCTTCACAAGGTCGTCGGTCCACCTTGTGGGAGGCCTTCCAACGCTACGCCTTCCGGTACGCGGTCGCCACTCCAGAACCTTTCGGCCCCATCGGCCATCTGTTCTGCGAGCAATGTGCCCTGCCCACTGCCACTTAAGTTTGGCAATTCTTCGGGCTATGTCGGTTACCTTGGTTCTCCTGCGGATCTCTTCATTTCTGATTCGATCCCGCAGGGAAACTCCAAGCATAGCCCTCTCCATTGCCCTTTGGGTGACTTTCAGCCTTCTAATAAGGCCCATTGTGAGCGACCACGTTTCAGTGCCATATGTCATCACTGGCAACACGCACTGGTCAAAGACTTTCGTCTTGAGACACTGCGGTATGTGGGACGAGAAGATATTGCGAAGCTTCCCGAACGCTGCCCAGCCGAGTCGGATTCGACGATTGACCTCTTTCTCGAAGTTGGACCTACCTAACTGGACAGTTTGTCCTAGGTAAATATACTCGTCCACGACTTCGAGTGTAGCGTCTCCGATCTTCATGAGAGTGGGTGTTACATGGGCATTTGACATGACCTTCGTTTTGTCCATGTTCATTTTCAGACCCACTCTTTCAGAGGCTCTACTGAGGTCATCGAGCATTGTACTGAGGTCCTCCATAGTCTCAGCCATGACTACTATATCGTCGGCAAACCGAAGGTGAGTTATGTACTCGCCATTGATATTAATGCCAGCTCCTTTCCAGTCCAGAACCTTGAAGACATCCTCCAGAGCAGCGGTGAACAGTTTCGGAGAGATAACGTCTCCCTGTCTCACACCTCGCTGCAGAAGGATAGGTTTCGAGGTCTGGTCCTGGAGTCGGACTGACATAGTGGCGTTTTCGTACAGACACTTCAGCACCTCGATGTACCGATAGTTGATCTGGCACCGTTGAAGAGACTGCAGTACAGCCCATGTCTCGATCGAATCAAAGGCTTTCTCGTAGTCCACAAACGCTAAGCAGAGAGGCAGGTTATACTCTTCGGTCTTCTGTATAACCTGTCGCAGCGTATGTATGTGGTCTACGGTGCTAAAGCCTTTACGGAATCCGGCTTGTTCGGGAGGCTGGAAGTCGTCAAACCTGCGCGCGAGACGGTTCGTGATGACTCTCGAAAACAGCTTGTAGACATGGCTCAGAAGTGAGATGGGCCTATAATTCTTAAGAAGGGCATTGTCACCCTTCTTAAAGAAAAGTATCACCACACCTCTGTTCCATGCCTGTGGTGTTTTACCCTCGAGTATGACGGAATCAAACAGCCTCTGAAGGGCCTTAAGAACGGGTTTTCCGCCGGCCTTCAGGAGCTCGGCCGTAATTCCGTCATCACCCGGTGCCTTGTTGTTTTTAAGCTGCTTCAGAGCCATCCTAATCTCGTACAGGCTGACGTCCGGGATGTCTTCGGTATAGTGTCGGGTCAATCTAGCTCTTGGGTCGTTTGCCAGACTCGTAACGGGGTTGCTTGTTGACGTGTATAACTGTCCATAGAACCTCTCGATCTCTCTCAACAGCTCAGGCTTTGTCTTAGTTTGAGCATAATTGGGAGTTGGAAGAAAGTCTTTAAAACTTGACTCTTGAATATCTACATTTTTAAGTTCTGATAGTGGCATGTCATCGCCAAATGAATCATTCTGGTGCTTTTTAGGCGTAAAATGTGTTTGAGCGGGGTTATTATTTTCTTCATCTGATGAAGAAGAAGACGTATATATTCTAACACGTTTTGCTGGACAGTTTTGCATCATTGAGTTGTATTCAATATCGGATATATCTGATGGAGAAGATAAGAGTGTAGGTGGACGATGAACCTGTTGAACTTGTAACCCCGAAGGACCAGGAACTGGTGTACTATATCGAATAGGGACATTTTTATCTACCGAGTCCAAAGATTCTATTGAAGAGCTATAGTCAACTAATTTCTGGAAAATACCAGCTTTGTTTTGGAGTTGATTTATTGTTGCTACTGAATTCTGAGCTGTAGAGCCAGCTTCTTCACAAAACGTAATATTAAAGTCGAAGCTATGATTTAAAAGATTTACAGATTCAGGAGAATTTGGTACCGTTAAAGAATTGTCTTTATTAGAGAGTTGCGCAGCAGTTAGTTCAGTGAGCATAGATGGCGCAAAGGCTTCTGGGATTGAACTAGGATCCCAGGGGTACAGACCAGTTGCCCTAAATCCGTTAACAATATTGTTGTGGGTCATGCATTTTGTCCATACTCTTGTAAAGATTTTATTAAAACGTGCTTTGGTGAGTTTCTTTTGTGGATTTTGGTAAGTAAAAAGTACTACCTCTTCATCCCAAAAATGCTCAAATGACTTGTTTACTGATTTATCAAGCGGTCGAAGCTCGTGGGTTGTGTTCGATGGCAAACAGTATAGAACTATGTCATGATTTTCTGCAGCATCGACAATTTTGTAGTCCAGATGGGATGACGCGCCATCGAAAATCAACAAACATTTTCCTGGAGATTTGTGTTTGGCCAAATGCTCAATAAAATCAACGAAGAGTTCTGTGGTCATGGAACCTTTTGGTGCCATTTTCACCAAAGAACCAGCTGGTAAATTTTCCAAAAATTCTTCCCGTAGTCTTTTTCCTTTAAAAACAATCATTGGTGGAATGAAGTTTCCAGTTGCATTCACGCAAGGTGCTATAGTGACATTTTCTGCATGTTCATGTGCTATAAGGTGAACCCTTCGAGAACCTTTTCCAGCCAAGACTCTTTGTTGCTTGTGTATCGTTAATCGGCATCCCTTTTCGTCGACATTATATAATCGTTCTGGGTTTTGGTCAATATTTAGCTCATCATATATTTCGCGAATGGCTTTGAAATGTTTGTCAACTATTTGCTTATTTAGTTTCTGAGCCCTCGCAGGGTTCATAAATTGTGCTTTTCTTTGAGAAATGTCTTTATTACGTGCGAGGGAATTATTAAGCCATTTCTTGCCCGCAGTCGAGGTTTTGTCACTAAAAGGATTTTTTATATTGTTCATTTTGCAAAATAAATATGCTTGCTTCCGTATTATTTTTGGGGTTAAAGGCATACCTATATTTGAAAATTTCTTGATTCTTTCTACCAATTCTTTCTCCTGTGTGTCAGTAAAAACAGTGTTTCTTCCCATCCTCTTCACCTCGCTCCCAGATTTGATGTGATTTATTAATGTTCGCCGTGGTATATTATACACACATCAAAAGTGTCTAGGGATCAAGCATTTTTATGCGGATTTCTTGAGATTGAGATGTGGCTTTGTAATAAATTTATGATTTTATAAATTTATATGGATCCTTTTTGGTGCATTTCATAATTTGAATCAGGAACTGTGAATCAAATTCGAGTAAAAGATGAAAATCAGCTGTCAATATTTTCCCTATAAAAACATACAACGCATTGAAGACATTATTAGTGCTACTGTTTCCCTACTACTGATTAAAACCAACGTTATTATGGAGCGGCGACGTCATTTAAGCAGGGAAGAAATGCTCAGAGCCGTGGGAATGATAGAAGCTGGTTCCCGGTAACGTACTGTGGCTTTAGCTCTGAATACAAGTCAGAGTGTTATCAGTCGACTTTGGACACGTTACCGAAGCACTGGTACCGTGGCTGAGCGCCATGGAGGACGGTATCGCTGCACCACACGGAGACAAGACCGATACATTCAAATCTTAACTCGAAGAGCTCCAACAATAACCGCCATGATGTTAGCCGTGAGGCTTCATCACTCTTCAGGGAACTTAATTAGCGACCAAACAGTCAGAAACCGCTTGCATGAAGTGAACCTTCATTCCCGAAGACCGCTACGGGTACCACCTATAGCAATGCACAATCGTAGGATTCGATATCAATGGGCTCTTGAACACAGAAATTGGGCAGAAGAACAATGGCGTTTCGTGTGCTTTTCTGATGAGTCTCGTTTTGGTATGAGACCGGATACAAGACGTATACGACACTGGAGAACCCCTGGACGCCAACAGCGATTAAAATCCTGCCAGGAAGTCCATCCTTATAGTGGTGGAACCATCATGGTATGGGCGGGTATTTGGATCGGCGGAAGAACTGAGTTGATTTGGATCAGAGGCAACCTCAACGCTCAAATTTATGCTGAGACGATTGTATCAGACGTCATCGTTCCTCTACAAGTGCAAATCGGTCCCTTATTTCAGTTAATGCATGATAATGCACGACCGCACACCGCAAGAGTTGTAAGACAGACTCTCGCCGCAGCTAACATCAATGTCCTGCCCTGGCCTGCTCAGTCGCCAGACTTGAACCCGATTGAGCATGCATGGGATATGCTACAGAGAAGAGCTCTGCCGAATATGGAGGGTATCCAGTCGCAAGAAGACCTTTTTTTGTTGTTGCAACGAACATGGGCGGCCATTCCACAGCGTGATTTGGATGAACTCATTTTGAGTATGCCAAACCGATGTTCTTGTGTTGTTAGTGTTCGCGGTAGAAACACGGATTATTAATTGTTTAAGTTACCCAATAAAATTTTAAAGAAAACTGTTATTTCAGTCTTTTTTTCGAACTTTTGTGTTAGTGGTTCAAATGTCAAAAATCCCTTTATTAGGAAAATGGCAAATTTCTTTATTAATGCAAAGGTGACTTGGTTTATCGTTACTGTGACAAACGAAAACACTTTATTTGATGAATCCTTAAAGAAAATTGTAATTAATAACAATCAGGAGAAAAGTTATTGCAAAAATATATGTTGATCCCTAGACACTTTTGATGTGTGTATTTTAAGGCTGCTCCACGCTGAGATATTCTGTTGTTTTTGACATCATCTAGAGCATTCTGAAGGTCAGATTGAGACCAACCTGAGCCTCGTTTTCTTTTTTGGGAAAGTTCCATTCTTGTCTTTACTAAAAACAATAATTAGACTTACATTAATGTTTGTACAATATGTATGTCTAAAGCAGGAAGCAGGAAAGAAAGATGTATTTAAAAATAGCAATTTTGTACGTTAGCAATTACAACTTATATAAGTCGCTAGCTGTTGCCCGCGTTTTTTACCCCCGCTGCTCGGCTCCTATCCTATTGGTTGTAGCGTGATATTATATAGCCTATAGCCTTTCTCAGTAAATGGACTTTCCAACACAAAAATATTTTTTAATTCGAACCAGTAGTTTCTGAGTTTAGCACGTTAAACCAACCACACAAACAAACTTATCAGCTTTATAATATTAATAATATATATATATATAGTATAGTATAAGTAGTAAGTAAGTGATCGTGCTTATTTTAAAACTTCGTACATACCTAATAAGGACCGGCCCTTATTTGGAGACAACACAGTGGACCTTGTTAGGTACTTAGATATGTCCTGAGAAAAACAAACAAAATCGAGAAAAAAAAGCAATAATTTTTGTAGCTTACCCCAGCAATACAAGTTCTGAAAGTATTTTTACTTTGCTATTGCACAGTTGGTTGATTACGACCGGGTTTTATTACCAAAATCATGCAAAACTGAATAAAATATTTTATAAACTGAGTGACGTCGACCGCCCATGAGGACCGCACATTTAGATTTTCAAAATATAGATGAAATCCCAGAACATATAGTGCACTATTATCTTGGGATAACAAAAGCACAATTTAACCAAGTACTTGCTGAAGTCCCCAGCCTGTCAAACAAGTATAAAGGAAGGTTTGCCCTATCGGCATATTTAATTAAATTAAGAACTGGAGAAAGCGACGAACGTATTTCTTCTTTATTAAATGTACCACGCAGTACTTTAGAACGTTTAATGAACATGGCCCGAGAGATACTACACCAAGTTTTTGTGCCCCGAAACCTGGGATTAAATCATTTAACTAGGGCAGACATCTCTCAGAGAAACTTATTAATAACAAATGGTCTATTTGGAACAGAGGAACGTCATCCAATTGTTATTGCCGATGGGACTTACATTTATATAGAAAAAAGCTCTAATTATTTATACCAGAAAAACACCTATTCTCTACATAAATATCGCAACTTGGTAAAACCATTTTTACTTGTTTGCTCAGATGGGTACATTATAGATGTGCTAGGCCCCTATCCAGCAACAACATCAGATGCCGATATTATACAAAATGAATTTTCTAATGAGAACGGTCCATATAGGCAGTTTTTTCAAAGTGGTGATGTGTTTATACTGGATAGGGGCTTTAGGGATTCCATTTCATTATTAGAGAGATGTAATTATAGTGTACATGTACCCAAGTCCCTACAACCAGGTGAAACACAGCTATCTACCATTAATGCTAATAAATCTAAAACAGTAACGATGTGCCGGTGGGTAGTTGAAACAACTAATGGAATATTTAAAAAATCTTTTAAATTATTTCGTCAAACTTTTTTCAATAGAGCTTCACGCCATTTAATGGTAGACTTTTCTGTGGCTGCTTCTCTAATTAATAGGTTTCACCTTCGGTATAGGGACAGGGAAGACGCAGAACAAATATTACAGATAGTGCGTGAAAATCGGTACAGAAATAATGATCTGGCAGATTTTATTGAAGAAAGGAATTTAAATAGAGTAAGAGTTAATTTTTCAAGTATTGGAGTCATAACTGAGAATTTAAGAGAATTCCCACAGTTAACTGAAAGTGATTTGATTATGTTTGCATGTGGGACATATCAATTAAAACAAGCCAGATCTTACTATGGAGAGCACATTAGATCAAATGGATGCTATCGTATTGAGGTCTCTAATGATAGGAGTACTAGTATTTTGGAAGGTTCACTTTTTCAAAATGATTGCTCTTTATTAAGGGCTCGAATCCAAAGCAGGCATATTAGCCGAAAGACATACCGATACCGGAAATATGAAATAACGTAAGGGACAAAACTAAGGTTTACAGGAGAGCAAAAATAAGATATTTTTTTACAAAAACTGACTATAACTTTTTAACTATTTGTTTTATGTAAAAAGTGTCTAGGACAAAGTTTCTTAGATTTCTTCATTCTTTTAAGCTAAAATAGCAAACATTGATTAAAACCTATAGTTTTAAAGATAGCATGTCCCTTACGTTAAATAATAATGAATACGGGTGACATACGTTAACAAAATTTGAGATGTAAATGAACAGCATTGATGTAAGGGACATTATAGGAAATAAACAAATATTTTTTTTGATGTAAGGGACGTTATAGGAAACAAACATTTAGTGTTATTCAAAGTAAAGGTCTTTTAATAGTGTACTCTTTATTGCTTATGCTGTTAATAAATTAAATAATAATAATAAAAAATAGAATTGAATACATTCATGACCTACTGCGCCTATCAATATAGTTTAAACCTACTTGCTGACATAAAACATAAAAAATAAACGAATAAAATAGATTAAAACTTTTATTTGTACTCACTAATCCTCTTTTATAAACGCAAATAACTCGCATAAATTATTACTTACTTAGCAAAGTACAACATAATTGCTCGATAAGCAAGAGGACTTTTTCTGGCTGATTCCATTAATGATGGCCACTGGAAAGGTCCCCAAACCATCAGTTTTTTAATCTCCCTTTGAATGATAACATGCATTCTGTCTGTTCATCCTGCGTTAACTGCTTAATAAGTTGTAATTTTTACATGACCTACTTACTACACACAATTATATATCATACTTACCAATATTTTACCTAATGGAAGGTATGTTTTTATTAGGATTCGAATTATTCTATCTCAATCAATCAACTCAGCCTATTACAGTCCACAGCTGAACATAGACCTCTCCCAGGCTGCGTCACAACACCCTGTCCTCCGCCTTCGGCATCCAGTTCGTTCCAGCCACCTTTTTTAGATCGTCCGTCCATCTAGCTGGGGGGCGTCCCACACTACGCTTGCCGATACGCGGTCTCCACTCAGGACTCGTCTGCTCCACCGGCCATCGATCCTTCGATAAACATGGCCAGCCCACTGTGTGTGGCTGGTGGGGTGGCAACTGTTTACTCTGCAAGCTATGTCGGTAGCTCCGGTTCTTTTCTGTAAAATTTCAATCCTGATTTTATCTTTCAAAGAGACTACGAGCAGCCCTAGGTAGACATAATCCTTCACAACTTTGAAAAGCGACCCTTCGATGTAGATTGGTCTCGGCAAGACGTGCGAATTGTACATGACTTTCGTCTTGTCCAAATTCATGCCGAGGCCAACCCGCCGAAGAGCTACATTTAGGCTGTCCAGCATTTGGTTTAGCTGTTCCAGCGTCTCTTCCATTATGACGATGTCATCGGCAAATCGAAGATCTGAAATGTACTCGCCGTTCACGTTGATAGTTCAGTTCAATCCAGCGTCTTAAACACGTCCTCCAACGCATTTGTAAACAATTTAGGGGATATAATATCTGGGTTGGTTTTCTGATCCTGGATCTGGACAGTCATCGTGGCAGTGTCGTACAAATATTTCAACACTTCGATGTAGCGCCAGTCAATTCGACATCGTTGCAGAGAGGCCAGAACTGCCCATATTTCGATGAAGTCGAAGGCTTTCTCGTAGTCCACAAATGCCATACACAGCATCTGATTGTACTCCTCAGTCTTCTGTTCAATTTGCAGAACAGTATGGATGTGGTTTACGGTGCTGAAGCCTTTTCGAAAACCGGCTTGTTCTAGCGGCTGGGACTCGTCAAGTATTCTGGCGAGACGGTTTGTGACGACCCTCGAGAACGCTTGTATACGTGACTCAGAAGTGAGATGGGTCTATAGTTCTTCAGCAAGGATTTAAGGTTTTATTCCATCTAAATAGACCATTTTTTTAATTACTGAACTCCATTTATGACTAAACAATAATTTACCAAAATTCCAAAATTTATGTGATTCCTATAATGTTCATAAATTTTTGCCTGCGGGCTAGAGAAGTGAAGATAGCTTTTCATCATTCATGTTTAGAATCCAGATAAAACTTTCACTAGGTACTTGTAGTTAGATCAATGAAAACGATGATGTATTACTTAAATGAAGATGTGTAATGTCACAAACCGTGTCACGAAATACTAAGTAAGGGTCACGACCGCGCAGGTAAAATCAAACACAAAATCCGTATTGCTATCTAGCTCAGACATTTTGCGTGTGACAGAGACGTACAATATTCGTTTAGATACGTTTTGGATGTAAAGGACTGGTCAATTATTTTCGATGCTGATAAATTAACGTATGGGTCAATATGATTATGATAAATCGAGCCACAATTTAACGTAAGGGACATGGTATTTGCACCTACTCAGGGAACACTAATGTATAAGACCTGTAGTAAAATGTTCTCGATTTTTTTTTAATGTAAATACCAAATATTGTGAGTAAAGAGACTTACATTAGTTTTTATAAAAATATTAATTTAAAACGTCCTATACAGCCAGTTTTTATAAAAGAAATGGTCTAGACCTGCGGAAAATATGTAATGTAAGGGACATTTTTTTTGAGATATTGAGATTTTAAATATACCAATCGATAGAGCAAGAAATTTCGAATCCAATGATATATATAACTCATTTTCGACAAAATGTCCCTTACGTTATTTCATATTTCCGGTATCGATACTTTGTCTCTATTTTAATAAGAAATAATGCCACTGGAAGAGCAGCCATATCCCAGTACTGCTGTAATTGTATTGTGGGCCGGAGGACTGTAGGATGCTGTGCCCACGTCATGTCTGTTGTCTGGTATCTTGGGTGGGCACGGCATCAAACCAATATAGTTCCTCCACCACAGTTTTGAGACAGTGTATTATTGGTATATGATGCTGATGATAGTATAGAATAAATACATTTATCTTTATTTTTTTTAAATATTACTGGCAATGTGTAACTAACTGATATTATTGTTAACCTCTCCAGCTAAGCTAAAAATTTTTTTTTTTGAGTTGGTCCGCGTTAGTTGTGCTACCATTGCTTTTTTTGCGTTTGGCCATTGCTGCTACCATCTGATATTCATTATGTACTAACATCAGTATACTTTCATTAGCTGAAATATATAATACAAGGTTATTGGAAAACACTAACAACCTCTTAAGAGGTCATTGTACTCATCATTATGAACAACTTTTATTATGGGAACAAATCTGAAATCGCGAAATAAAATTCAGAACAGTTGTTCCCTACATTTTGACGAGTTATACGAACATAAATATATATGTTAGGTTTTATATTGGGTATTATATTGAGTGGTGGTGGTGTTTGGGACAAATGATAACAATTCATTAATAAATAAATAAAAAAAAGACGGGTTGCACTCCGGGAGTGCCGGCAGAAGTGAAAACTTGAATATTAACGTTGAAATAAATCAATTATTAATTGAATTAATATAACTCATTTTTTTTCACTATTTCTGCGTCCCTTTTTTCATTAATAGATGCACTTTGTTCAATTTCCATATTTTAAACACTTTATATACACGAATGTTACGAATACACAGCAGTGTGTCCACGTCCACTTCCACTTCGACTTCGACTTCGACTTCGACTTCGACTTCGACTTCGACTTCGACTTTGACTTTGACTGACTTTGACTTTGACTTTGACTTTGACTTGGACTTCGATTTCGACTTCGACTTCGACTTCGACTTTCACTTCCGCTTCCACTTCCACTCCATCCAATCCATCCATCCATCCATCCATTGTCGTGTGTCACTAAACTTGGTTCACTTCGGTTGGCGCCGCCGTAGAAAGAGAGGCGGGGGGGGGGGGAATCTCTCCTGACGGTCACGTGTCCTGACGCGAGTTTAACATTTTTTACCCATTACAAAAAGTGCTCAACGCCGCTAAAGAAGTTTTCACTTCAAAAATACACAATAACTCCAAAATCTTTTGAGCTATCCATTAGATATAACTGTACCGATTTTTATTGTATGAAATGGAACCCATAGCTGTTTAATCTTAGAAGGCGACTATTATTCAAAAGGTTAAAATGAGTAAAAAATTATGTACATTCCACTTAAAAGTTATTGTAAGTGTATATAATATGTCTGTGCTTATGAAAAAATAAATGTTCAAAAAAAAAAAAACTGTTTTATTTCCAAATGGCGACTTATTTTCTTAACTGATAAGTACTAGAAGGTGTTCATAACAACTTAAACTGTAATTGCACAAACTATTTATCAGTGTTCACCGTAGGCCACTGTTGTTCTAACATGTTGGCATTGTCCTTTTAGCGTAATTTTTTTCATAAAGAAAACTTAGAACGTTCAGGAAATATATTGATTCGCCTCTATTCGGGCTAGTTTTTAGATATATTGTAGGTAGGTATAACTGTGTAGTTTGTAAAAATACACATATTGTTCAGCACACTTCAGTACAACATATTTTTTTCTTTTTTTTAGAACACGTTTACTCTATTTCAAGGGTAGCCTTTTTTGAAGAGTGGTTGAAACACGCAAAGAATGATAAACGGTCGCTTATTTATGACTATTTTTCTTCAAAATTTCACTTTGGTGACATTACTGAAAGCAGCCAAGGAGAAATAAAGTTGAAAATATCTAACTTTTCTACTAAGATTGGAGCCAAATGGTTGGTTTCGGGAAAATCGAAGGAGCGTTTTTTAATTACAAATAAGGCATGGCTGGATGAAGGAGACATACAGTTTACTGTGAGTTCTTTAGCCCAGCAACCTTCGACATCGAGTGAGGCTGTGACATCTGCAGGAAGACCTCGCAAAGATTTCGAGGAATCGTCGTTTAAGACGAAGAAACGTCGACTCGTGGATCTCGGAGAATCTCGAAGAGCCAGTGAATTAGTGACTGCTGCCGAAATTGCTATGCGTTCAGTAGGGCAAAGAAAAGTTGCCCATGTGATTAGAGACATTAGTGAGAGCCCAGATAATATTATTAAGTCAAAAAATACCAGTTGTGATCCTAGGCAGTTAAGTAGTGACGAAGCCTTAGCATACTATATAGATTCTAAGCCAACAGCACATGCTTACAAACAAACTAGGAAGTGGTCCATAATGGCAGGACATAATGTGTTTCCGTCATATTTTAGTGTAGTAAAATCCAAACAGGCCTGTTACCCTGCAGAGGAGCACATTGCTATAACAGAAACTCGTGCTGAAATAAATTTGCAAGCCTTATTAAATAAAACAGCGGAACGTCTAGTATTAGCACAGAATGAAGTTATCAGCAGTGTCCTCCCAACAAGTTCAACGTTTACACTTGTTAGTAAATGGGGATGTTATGGAAGTTCTGGGCACAGCACATACAAACAGAAATTTGAGAACACTGAAGATACGGACGAATTTCTTTTCGTATTTTCTTTCGTTCCCCTTAAGTTATATGATGGGTCCAAAATTATTTGGCAAAATCCTCGGCCTTCATCAACTATGTATTGTCGCCCAATCAAATTTATATTTGCTAAGGAAACGAACGACTTCACGTTAGCGGAGACAAATAGATTGTTGGAAGAAATTAATGCTCTTCTTCCAACACTTATCAACTTTGGTGATTCTCAAATCTCTGTGAAACACGAACTTCTTCTGACAATGACAGACGGAAAGTTATGTAACGCCTTAACGGAAACTCGTTCATCTCAAAATTGTTTCATCTGTGGTGCCACCCCCAAGACGATGAACGACGACCCCGCGAAGTTTAACAGCAATCAGGAACATTTTGGCTTTGGTTTGTCTACACTTCATGCTTGGATTCGTTGCTTTGAATGCCTTTTACATATCAGCTACAACGTGTAACGTTAAATGCGCAAAACCTGAGACACCCCAACTGATTTTTAATTCAATAGACCTATTTCAGAGAAAAATAAAAACATTAAACATTTTTTAAAGGTTTTATGTGCGGTTTAAGTTTTACTGGCAATTCTAATAATTTCTTGCGTCTGCGACGACGCTCTATCGAGGGAGGAGTCGTCACCGGGCCGCAGCGCCGCCGCGCCGCGCTGACATTATTATTTACTATCTACGCTCCTAAAAAACTTAAGTTATCTTTGAAGAGTGATATAAATGTTTCCATCACACTTTTCCAGGCTTGGACTGACAACATTAGGCAACCCACATTTTTAGACTAAATAGCTTTTTACCTACAGTAATTAACTTTGTCATGACAACGCGCCAACATTCTCACCATTTCACATTATTGAATCTTTGTGTACAAAAACGCCATAGTCGCGAAATTCGCGCGCACGCGCCGCTTCGCCGGGGTAACGGGATAGAACAAATTACACCTGTGACGCATGTGCCGGCGCCGCTCAGACTGAAGTAAACACGGCCACTGTCACGTAATTCGCACGCACGCCCCGCCCCCGTGCAGATCGTCATTTCTCTTTCTAACCCTTAGGTTAAGTTTAAGTTAAAAAAAGATAGATGGCATTATTGTTTACTTCAAATGGTCTTATTCATGGTACTTACTGTATGGAAGATTCGTATTTGCATTGAAATAAGAGCTATTATTACCCCGCGTATGAGAAAATTTAAATTGGTCGACAACAATTTGTGTTTGTTTACCTATTTTGGCGGGTTTGCGCATGTGATGGCTTGACCTATTAATAAATAGACACGGCAACGTTTTTAATGAAGATTTTTTGAAAAATGTGACCTATATTAAAAAGTGGTTCAATTGATTCTGCTCGTTATTCTGAACAAACTATTTTCAGGTTTTGCGCATTTAACGTTACACGTTGTATAAGTTGAATATTAAGAAATGGCAGGCTAGAAGCGACGAAGATAAAGCTGATATCAAGGTTCGTTCCGAAGAAATCAAGATGAAATTCAAGAACGAGATGGGACTCATTGTAGATAAACCAAAGCCAGGATTTGGTTCTTCCAATGATGGAAACACAGCCCGTCGCTTTTTTAAGAATGGTTAGATGAGCGCTCAAATCACAGGGTTGGATGTTAGGGGAGACCGGGTAGACTTCGGACACGGGGAGACAATGGACACGTTCAATTTGCCGCTATTATTCACGTTCATTCAATCTGGTCTATGGTCGATATGTTGGCAACCCCGCGATTATTGGTTTGAATCAGTCAGTTGACAGTTCGTCGCTGGAAAAACGTTGGTGAAGTTGAAAAAACGTTTTTTTTTAATTCTGATGTAAAATTTTCGATAGCCAGTGGATGGTTTATTTGTTATTTACAATCATATTAAGAGTGTTTTCTGTTTTTATTCATAAGGAAGGATTACCTGGGGATATTTGAAAATGTAAGTATTTATAAATTTCAAATATTTTTCTAACAATTTATTGATATTTTTAAATCCTCACTACCGGGGTAGACTTTGGACAGAGGTGTCCGAAGTCTCCCATTATGTCCGTAGTCTCCCCGTATTAATATTTTGCTTATAGGTCCTATTGCTTTTTGTTACAGTTAGGAGGATATACAGGTTAAAAGATGCCCAGGCATTATAAGAAAAAAACTAACCGCACATTTTCTCCTGAGGCACTAAGAAAAGCCATAATAGATGTACGATCCAAAAAATTTAGCATCAGGAAGAGTGCGGCTGAACATGGTGTTAGCAAATCAAGACTATTTGATTATTTTAAAAAGACTAAAGGTGAGGATAACATTGAGTCTGTTGATTTAACAACTAATTTCAGAAAAAGCCAAGTTTTTCCCCCATTTATGGAAGCTGCTTTGGCTGAATATTTAATTAAATGCTCAACAATGTTTCATGGTCTCACACCTAAAGCTACTAGACGCTTAGCTTATGAGTATGCAGAGAGAAATGATGTAAAGTATCCGCCAAAATGGAAAGAAACCAAATCTGCAGGACCTGATTGGTTCTCATCATTTTTAAAACGTCACCCTACCCTTTCAATACGGACACCTGAAGCCACGAGTCTTGCACGAATGACGAGTTTCAATAGAACAACTGTAGCAGAATTTCAAAACAAGCTTGAAGATGTTATAACACGGTTTAATTTCACACCAACCCAAATTTATAATCTGGATGAAACCGGGATAACCACAGTGCAGCGTGTTCCAAATGTCATTGCTCAAAAAGGGCAACATCAAGTAGGACAAGTGACCTCGCGAGAAAGAGGAGAGCTGGTAACACAGGTAGGAATCATAAGTGCAGCTGGTCATGCCTTACCACCGGTTTGGATATTTCCTCGTCACCGCTTTGACAAAAGGAAAATGATGCAAGGTATTCCAGATACTGCAGATCTTGGTTTGGTTTACCCTTCTGGCTGGATGACAAGTGAGAATTTTTTGAAGGTGTTGGAATATTTTGCTCGGAATGTGCGTTGTTCTATAGAAAACAAGGTCTTGTTAATCATGGACAACCATGAATCCCATCTATCAGTGGATGGATTAAATTTCTGCAAAACAAATGGGATCATCATTCTTACCCTGCCACCACACACGTCAAATAAGCTGCAACCACTGGATCGCACTGTGTTTGGGCCATTTAAGACTTTTTACAACAGTGGGTTGGATTCATGGATGTTAGCACACCCTGGGCAAACTATTAGCATTTATGACATCCCACAAATTAGTCTTCTAGCTTGGGATAGAGCTGCCAATCCTATGAATGTAAAATCTGGTTTCAGATGTACAGGTATTTGGCCCTTTGATAGAAATATATTTACGGATGTAGATTTCTTATCATCCTATGTGACAGATCGACCGGAGACTGATCAATCTAATGTTCGTGCACAATCTCAAAACAGTGTTGACCTGTGTTGATGAATGTGTCTCACCTTCAGTGATTGGACAACTGTTCGCATCAGATCGGTTGGATGATGATGGCAATGATGCACAAACACTAGCGATTCCTACAGTTTACAGGACCCCATCAAGAACTCCATCAATTTCCTCAGTTCATAGTGCTGATGGTAATATCGACATGCCATCAACTAGTTCCAATGTTCCAGTTCCAGAAACAACCCGAAACTATAATAAAAAAATAATTGCCAATGATCTATCAGATCGTTCAGATGATGATGAGAATTATGAACTAACATCAGCAATTCTCACAGCTCATAGAACCCCATCAAAAACTCCATCAATTATCTCGGCTCATAGTGCTGATTTTAATATTGACGTGACATCAACTTCGAATGTCCCAGGATCATCTACAAACAAACATAAAGCAATAATTGATAAAGACTATATCTCAACTTCGCCAAGTCGACAAAGGTCCATCGATTCATTTGTTTCCCTGGAGCAAATTAGTCCTTTTCCGAAAGCAGCTCCACGGAAATCGAACATGAATAATCGAGGACGACGTAAAGGAAAATGTATGATAGCCACTGATACCCCTGAAAAGGAAGCACTTGAAGCTGCACAAAAAGCAAGAATGACAAAGACATCAAAGAAGACGGTTAAGAAGAAGGTTTTGCAAGAAAAAAAGTTGAAAAAGAAAACGATTCCCCAAGTAACATCATCAGATGAGTCAACAGACCAACACATTTCTTCTAATGACAGTACATACGATATTGATGATGAAGAATTAGATGAAAACAATGCTGATACTTCTAATGTGCCTGAAGGGAGGTTTATAATTGTTAAAGTCTATGGATTTGGAAAAAAATCTGGCCGTAACTATGCAGCAAAGATTGTAAAAATAACGGCAGGTGGTTATAATGTCGAGTTTTATAAAAGGAAAATGCCTTTTAATAGATTTATACGAACGAATGAAGAAGAAGCATTCGTCACCTATAAGGATGTAGTGCTCGTATTGCCAGTTCCTTCAGAAGACAAGAGGCCTCGCTTTCAGGGCATGATATATTTCCATTGCAATTTAGATGAGTACCAACTACAGTAGTGTTTTTTAAATAAAAATATTGACTTAATTTGATTTAAAATGTGTATATTTTATGTCTAAACTCTCCCCTATACATGTCCTAAGTCACCCCAGGTACCGGGAGACTTCGGACATATGACATGTTTAAAAAAAAATATATTTTAACACTGAAAATCAATTTGTATGAAGAAACTAATAACGTTAAAGTATAGTTTAATAGTTGTAGTTTGACAGGAAAAATGTAGATTTTCAATAACCCTAAGGAAAATTTATTCAGATCAACTTATGTCAAAATCGTCCGAAGTCTACCCGGTCTCCCCTACTATTATCAAACAATTTGATTTAGAGTTATTTTGAGGACATTGTCTTCTGGGTTCGAAATAAACTTAGTTGAATTTAATAAATTTAGTCTTGAAACTAGAAGACATTACCTTAGTCTCTATTCGTGGTACTATATGCCTGCTACTGTACATAACATATTAATACACAGTACTGAGGTCATCAAAGCGGCATTGCTTCCAATTGGGCAGCTTTCCGAAGAGGCTCAAGAAGCACGTAACAAAGATTGCCGCAGATTTAGGGAGTAGGTACAAAACCCGCAAGTGCTCGCGTGTTGCCACGAATAGAGACTTGCTGACCATGTTAATAATAACATCTCACCCTTTGATTAATAGCCTTCGTGAGATTCCCCAAAAAAAGCCGGAAAAAATATGTGCAGAGGTATTAAACTTAATTGTTAGCCCGACCATAGTAGCATCAAGACCGGAAACGTCATCATAAATTGTCGCACATTGCCACAAAATGATGACGATTCACCAGAAGATTTTGATGATGATTCTGATGATTAGGTTTAGGTTAAGTTAATTTGTATAGTAGGTAATTATATATTTAATGCAATTTTGTTGTTTGTTTATCATTTTAAATAAAATTTTCTGTTTTTATATATAGTTTTTTGTTTTTTATTACAAAATCATACCAAGAACTATTAATAATGCCTCATTATGACTACTTATATATAAAAGCATCGTTAAATATCATAAAATAATATTGTCCACCTAGCATGTTCTACGCGGTACACTGTGCGATGGAAGAAAGCGATGTACCATTTCCTAGCCTCAACGAGGAGCGACTTATCCTGTTTAGTATAGGCACATACCAATTAAAACTCGCAAAATCATACACGTCAGAACATTTGCGAAGAGGCATGTACCTTATAGAGGTATGCGTAGAACCAAGTCCTAATATGAAATATGGCGCAAGTGATTGACTGTCGAGTAATTATTATTTTTAGTAAGTTTATTGTAAAAGATGAAAAATTATACCTGTGAGACGTGCTGGCGAAGTGTGTTTAAATAAATTAAAATCAGCCGCGTTTTCGACGTTATCTTTTGAGGAAAAAGTTGAATTGATTGCAAAGGGAAGTGGTGTACCTGGGCTGGATTTAACTCAAAGAAAAGATAATACTACTCGTTACTTTCATAAAAAGTTTTATTATAATAACTATTACTGGCTAACTGGTTGTGTACATACAAATACATTGTATTTTTTCCCTTGCATTTTGTTTACTAACCAAGGATAAAAAGAATGTTTGGACCTATAGCGGAAACTCAGATTTAAATAATTTTCACAAAGCGGCTGCTAAGCATGATTCTTCAGAAAAACATCTAGAATCCTGCCTAAAGTTCCAAACTTTTGGTAAAGTAAGAATAGAGACTAGTTTGGATAGCTAGTTGAAGTTAGATATTGAAAGGCACAACGCGAGAGTTGACAGAAATAGAAACATTTTCAAACGGTTGATTGATGTAGTTTTTTTTGTGCATATTGTCTGAAATCTCTTTGCACGTCACTGCATGATCGGGAACCTCGTGTGTACCGAGAAAGATAAACAAATTAACAATGAGGCTGTTTATACGTGGAATGTGGACTCAGCGATCATTGTGCCGATAGTCGTGACAGCCTAAAACGTCGACTAGCACCTGAGGAGGCTCTCGTTGGGCAGCTGGATCAAGGACTTGATTCAAAAAGCGGAACTTCTCGACATGACCCACATTATCATCATTAGGAGGTTCTTCCCTCTGGAGCCCTGATTGCCGATAGCTTGGACCCTGTTCCCGATACCGGTGGGCTACTACTTTTTACATTTTTAAAGTTTTTATGTTCTAATATTTAAAAATATAATTTGTGTCAACATGTATAATGAAAAAAGGAGTTAAAATAATAATTAACGAGAATAAATAACGTTATATTCTTTTATTTTATTCTATTTAATAAAACAATTTAACTTCCTTAAATATCTTTTTTCTCCAAGTGAATTCAGACATGCTGTCTTAGGATTAATTAAAATACTCCATGAGGTCAAGAAATACCGACATAGTCCATAATGCTACAATCAACTTTATCTCTGGGTACGGTCTTCCCAAAAGCTGTTAATAACATGTTGTTTGCTTTATTTTGGTATCTGCTTAGAATGGACACTGCTACACAGATGTCTGGTCTCGTCCCTAATGCTGCATAGGACAGCATGCCAATGATTTTCCTACATTTGTTTTCAATATTTTTATCAATTACAGGTTTACAATTTTCCTCTAATATTTTGACATTAAAATTAAAATCCATAGGGGTAGACATAGCGATGGGCCGAGTCGACTTTTTGGTAACTCGAGTAACTCGAGTTGACTCGCTTACCAACTCGAGTTGCAACTCGAGTTGACTCGATTCAGTCTGCCTTATGGCCCGTCGCGTCGCCGCTTCGTCCGTCCGAGTCAGCCCGACTCAACTCGGTGCATCGTTCCGCGGGGTGCTAGTTTGCTACGTTCACGGTTCGCCCGGTTCGCCGGGTTGGGTCCGGCGGGCTGCGACCTGCGTGGATGGGCGTGGCGCCGAGTCAATGGTAGTCAAATAAAATTGAGCCCGTTCAAAAATCCGACGTTTATTATTAATAAAAGTGTTTACAAACATGAAATCATAAAATGAATGATACGCTACGGTCGCTACGCGCCCTATAAAACAAACTATTCAACATCTAAGTAATAGCACTTATTTTTGAATGAATACCAGTCTTATTTAAGTTCAAAAAATACCTTGTTGGTAATTTTAAAGATAATTGTAATACAAACTAATCAACTTTGAAAAGATTTAAATGTAAAGGTTCTTATTTCTAAATATCAGTCATATTTAACAATATTTGTTAAGTAATTATATAAAAATGACTATGTATAATGGCACTTGTTTCTGAATTTCAGTCTTCAGTTCAACAATACTTTGTAAGAACAACATTGGAAGTTCGTACTTTTATAAAATTTGCAAACAGTAACTAAAATAAAAACGACTCTAAAATGTTTGTTACTTAATACAACGAGATTCAACAAAAATTAAGAAAAAAAGAATATAAAAAAATCTTACTGATTAAGGCGAAGCGTACCTACACAATCACGTAGTAGGACCGCGATAAAATATGAGTTGAGATATTCAAGACTTCCCTTTCTCGCTACAGTACGAGTTCAAGAACAATATTTGGTCTAATTTTTTTGGCTTAAGCCTGTTCCTCCTTTGGTTTGTAACCAAACCAGCCTTAGAAAAAAGTCGCTCTGATGGGACAGAAGAAGCCGGTATGCACAAATACTTAAAGGCTATTCGATAAAGAGTTGGAAAAATATGTTTTCGCTGTTCCCAAAATTGTAGCGGATTTTGTTTTCTGTCTAAGTAAGGCAAATCTAAATATTGTTTCAAAATCATTGAAGCGGACGATATTGGTGTTTGTTGTGTTACAGTTTCACTTAGTTTTTTGTCAAAGAAATCCCAGATTTCTTCATCTGTAGAAGTTTGTGCCGCAGATACAGTCGGCAACCGATTTTCTTCTTCAACTGGTCGGTGTTGCATCAGGTATTGAGCAAATTCCTCAAGGACAAATTAAACGCATTTTCGGCATTGCTCTCTACACCAAAACCTTTTTTTTTAAAGCGTGGATCCAATAAGGTGGCCTTTGCTGCTGTTCTGTTGGACTCATAGACACTTAATCTTTTATCAATGACTTCCAGCAGCGACCGCTGAACATGTCTTCCAGCTTCGGTTTTTGGAGACTTATTGTGAACCGAACTTTGTAGTCCTCTGACTATCGGAATAATACATGATAGCGTCGGATACGATTCGCCAGATAACAGGGACGTGACTTTTTCCATTGGCTGTAAAAGAGCAACACAGTCTTCTATTATTAACCAGTCCTCTGCATTCAAGCTTGGTGGAGGTGACGTAAGCAGCGGTAATGTTGCAGATAGAGGAACTTTGGTTCTTAACAATCTCTGCAACATATAAAAACTTGAATTCCACCTCGTTTGTACGTCTTGTTTGAGTTTTACTATATCTAAATTCATTTGGGTTTGCATTTCTCTCAGTGCATTGGAGGATTTTGTGCTCTGCTTAAAAATCTTAAAATGAGTAACTATGGCGCGACTTTTTGAAATGACCTCTAACACAGCGCCATTTTTTAAATGTGATGCGTCATTTTCTGTTTGAATGCAGTCTTTTACGGCTAAATTTATGGTGTGTGCAACACAGAAATGGTTTCTTTTATTCAAAAAATCTTTTACAGCCTTTTTCATGCTTGAGGCATTGTCTGTCACAATGGTAACTATTTTGTCAAAAATGTTCCATTCAGTTAAAATAGCTCGCAAAGCGTTTGCTATATTTAACGACGTATGCTGGTCAGTAAGTTCAGATGTTGAAATAACAAGCGATTTTAATTTTGAATTTTGTATAAAATGAGCAGTAACACTAATGTAACTTTTTTGGCTGTCTGAACTCCAAATATCTGTTGTTATGGCAATATACTCTACATCTTCTAGTTTTTGTTTTACTTCAGAACTGCAAATGTTGTATTTTTCTTCTAGCATTTGCGTTAATTTTTTTCTGGATGGCAATACATAATCAGGATTCAATTTTTTTGAATATGCTATAAAACCTTCGTTTTCTACAATTTGAAGGGGTTGCATGTCTATTGGTATGAGGTCTAGTAAGGCTTCATCACCAGCTTTTTGGTTCATTTTGTATGGAGCAGTTAAGCGCATCTGTCGCGCACGCTTTGGAGGAGGCTGAAGAGGCTCAGGAACAGAACCGCTAACTGTGTTATTCTCGTCCCGATTCTCCGACACACAAACACCGGACACACTTGGCATTGGCAAGTCAATTCTTGAAACCTCACGCTCACTACTTGCACATTCGTTTCTAGGTAAATTTGCGCCAACGGTTTCACTGTATTGAATTATATGTTTCTTTTTTATGTGGTTCACTAAAGTAGTGGTATTTCCACTAAATTTATACTGACAGGAGCATAACTTGCAAACTACTTTGGTATTATCATCTATTTTCGAAAAAAACTCCCACGCAACACTTTTTTTACTTCCAGGAGCCATTTTAAACTTATGAAAGTCAAGATAAACAACACTTAAACTAATAAAACTGTAGCAAAACAATAAATAACGAACGAAGTTACAATAACAAAAAGGTAAACAAAACAAATAAGCATTTATGTCAAAACTCTCTCAGTTCTGTCTTACTGAATAACCGTCTGATAAGAAATCAACAACGAGAACTATCTCTTTCACTCGCGGCTCGGACGTTCGAACGTTCGGGCTGATTCGGGCTCGCTCGGTTCGGGCCTCGCGACTCGCGGGCTAGGCGGTTAGCCGCCAACCCACCGAACCGAACCGCTTGCCGCGCGCGCTGTCCGAGTCAACTCGGTTTGCAGATATTATATTGACTCGGGCTGACTCGCTTACGGTCTGGTCCGAGTTACTCGAGTTAGATAACTCGAGTCGCCCATCGCTAGTAGACATACCTTTACAATTATACATTACAAAGGAGACGGGAAATTCTGGGCCCAGCAGTTAACTAGTTGAAATGGGTATTAAAAAAACCGTTATATTTTTCTAAAGGTAATCACAAAATACAGTACCATGTTTCTATCTAGGAAGCGAGAAAAGTTAAATTAAGTTATGAAACTAAATAATCGATTAAGTACATGCCTGAATTCTAAGTAATCGATAGTGAATAAATCGGTAAAATCTCAGAATATGTATGAAAATCGAGTGACAAATGCTTATCAATCTTTTCGTGGAATCGATTCATAGCGAATCGAGTTCCTTTAATTTTTCTTCTGTTAGCAACATTGGTCACTCAGTATAGTCTAAAGTAATCTGTGCTGTCACCGACTGACAGATAGAAAAAAACCGGCACCTATAAAAAAGACTCTGTGACTCGTTCGTTTTCTTTCGTTGTGAGTGCGCACGTATTTTCCATGTTTTATTGAATATCCCACGACCATGGCTTTGTATATTATACATTATAAAGGACTATTCGACGGATCTTGCTACTTTGAATTACCTGGCTCTCTATTTTGGACAACGGATTACGCCTATCGTTCGGATATTGACGACATGGATCGCTGTGTGAATTGTACCATTGCGACTGGTTGCAGTAACTCTATTGGCAGAAGAGTCTTGGACGATGAGGCGATTTTATAACTTATTCATCAGTGGCGTGAATATCAGCCTGTAAGTACCTATTTAAAACGAGCTTTTAGCCTATCAAGCGAACAAAACCAGACTTATGTACGAGTACCTACTGTTTACGGCCTCCAGCGTCATGTCTGTCGGCTGTCTTTTTGTTGGATAGCATATATTAAAACAATACTTACTTAACACCTAATTAGTTGATTAATTAGCCATATGAATCTATGGAACACTCATAAAAAGGTGTAAGTAACCGTCAAGTCCCGATGGGACCGATTCGGTCCCAGGCTTTGCTGCTTTGAGGTATTGACTGTTATTGGGGCCATTTCGGTCTCGGCTGGGACGTAGCGATTTAGTTGAACATGCATTAGGATTAGGTACATGTAATGAAGCTTGATTATGGTTGAACAAGATTCAAATAGTTAATTTTTTTCAGGTTACCAGTGAAAACTATGTATGCCAAGCATGTTGGAACTTGGCCCAAGATGATTGTGGTTCTTGGGAGACGTCCGATTGAAGCACTTTTTAACCGACTTTAAAAAAGGAGGTTCTGTATTCGATCCGTATGTATGTATGTTTGTATGTCCGCGATTATCTCAAAAACTACTGAACCAATTTTGATAATTCTTTCATTAGTGTGATCTGCATACTTTCAGGAAGGTTTTAGTATATAATACATTAGGTAATTATTCTTATGTACGAAGTTATATGCATAAATGTACTGCATCTCCGGCATTTCTATGTGAATTTTGATGATTCTTCGAGTCGTGTCTTCAATTCTTCAATGCACTAGTATTAATTGAATTTGTGTGGGGTAGGTACAACTAAAA
Source organism: Amphipoea lucens (assembly GCA_947508005.1). NCBI lineage: Eukaryota > Metazoa > Arthropoda > Insecta > Lepidoptera > Noctuidae > Amphipoea > Amphipoea lucens. Next base: position 12,248,140 of record OX382375.1, read on the forward strand.
AGTGAAAAATATAAACTTTTACAAAAAAAAAAAAAACAACCGACTTCAAAAAAAAACACTACAAAGTGAAAAATAACTTTAATTTCGGAAGTCGGTGTCAAAAAACGAAAATGCTGAACCAACGACACCGAGTTCCGAAATTAAAGTTATTTTTCACTTTGTAGTGTTTTTTTTTGAAGTCGGTTGTTTTTTTTTTTGTAAAAAAGTTTTTATTAGATGATATTCTCATAATTATTGAAGACGAATCAGGGGCGTGAAACTTAGAACTGTTGCGATTTTCGACCTTAATGACAGACTAGTGCTGCTATCTTTAAAAGTTTTGCAGAACTAAATGTCAATAAAACAGTTTCTAAGTGATTTTAGTCTCGCTAGATGGCGCCTTATTGCTTGAGCAACTGTTTTATTGACGGAAGTGTCACTGCCGGCGAAATCATTCAATGACTTTGAAAGTTTGAATTCAAACTCGAAAACTTCTGTTGCCTTGCTTCTCGTTAAAAACTTTCGTTTTTCTACGTTATCAAAGTGTTCTTTTGTTATTTGTGTTGTTAATGTTATTATTACTGTTTCTTTGTTGTTAAGTTTTTGTTATTAATAGGTTAAGTGTTCATTTACGGTGTTTTCATTGCAATTCTCGCAATGAGTTCTCGCCAAGCTCGTTGCATTTTTGGTTGCGACACTTTTGGTAAGTATTGCAATTAATAATGAAGTTAAATGTACTTAAGGCTATATAATATTAATTATTATATAATATTAATTATATAATATTATTATATAATATTATTATTATTAATTATATAATATTAAAACACATTGTTTAAGTTATTCAACAACTTAATGTTTTCACAATCAACGTTAAGCTATGTTGGCATTCCGTGACTTCAAAGCTCGAAATTCTAAAGATTTTAGCTATCCTATGCGTAATATCTATTATAAAATATTAAACAATTAGCATTAACATTACAACTCTGAAAACATACACCTGTAGAAAGTATTTCTTTTTGTACCTATCATAATTCAACACTATTATTTCCAGGAGTGTCAATGCATGGTTTTAAAAGATAAAAGATAAAGATAAAAGATCATTTATTTGTCAAACATGCGTTTACATAAACTGACTAATCAGACATGCAAGGTATTCAAGTGGAAGTTATGTGCGTCCATGTTTTGCCTATAAAGGCGTACAAATTTTATAGGTATAAAAAAAAAAAATCACCTAATTGCATTTTACATAATCACAGTCATTCTAAATTATATTACAAAATAAAAAAAAACAAATAAATAATAATTGATGTCAAGATATTATAGTCAAAATAAATTAAAATGATGTCAGGAATATACATTATTATGCAGTCAAACGACAATTGATTTAAGATTCACATTATTAAATTGTTATTCTTAACTATGTATATTAGAAGTCGGAATAGAAAAGTCCTTTTCATTTAAAAAATCTATAACATTATAATACACTTTACTACCTAAAAAATTTTTCAGCTTATTTTTGAAAAGTGACAAGGGCAGTTCTCTCCAACTTTTCGGTAATTTATTAAATATGCTAGGAGCCATACAGAAGACACTTTTGCGCATGAGAATAAAACTAAATACCCTACCCTCTTTGAAGCATGGGTATCAGTCATACCCGAAAATATAGCTCATGAAGATCCTGAGAACTTTCCTAAATCGTTAAAAGTGTGTGACTACCATTTTAAACCAGAACACAGGACACGAGGCCATGGCATTACTAAGACAGCTATACCCTGTCTGTATTTAGAAGGTAAAATGTATACTGATTATTTATTATATTTTCCACCACTTTCTTATACTTAATAGGTATGCATGTGAATGATTTTTTATTAGGTATTATTATTTGATAACCAGTTGCTGCATGCGCTTTTACCTGCAACCTAGGGGAATTGTATGATAAAAACCCCTATGCGTTAATCCAAGACATGGTCTTCTGACTATACTCCAAAAAAGCAAAGTTATTTAATAATGTTGCTAAATTGAAGAGTACAACTGTAACGTAGCATTACAACTGAATAGACTGGTATTATGTTTATTCGGTTAACTAAGTCACATGGTTTTTTGTTTACCTTTATTTTACTACCTAAGCCTATGGAGTATAGACAAATATGTGCTTAAACGGGTAGGTGAGTAACTTTTAGATAGATGGTTCTTACCCGTATCGCAGAAAGTCCCTTGTAATTACAAATATATTATAGATATAGGGGTACGGTTAAAATGTAAAAACCAGTCTCTTAATGCTCACTCTCTTACTGTCAACCAGAAATGACCTAACACTAAATTACGTTTCAGGTGTGCCGTAAGTAATAACCAATCTGGATACTGAACATAATTATTGCTTACCAAGGATGAAGCTAGCTGATTCCTCAGCCAATGTTGAAATGGCAACACCATCATCATCCGGTACAACACCACAGAATGCCGGTAAATAATTATTGTCATACATAATATTTATCATGCTTGCAGGGCTAGCATGGAGTGTGGTCAAAACTGTTTATCACCCCTTTATCTCTATGTCAGAAGACAAATACAAGGCCTTTCTTAATATGAGTAAAAATTATTGTCGCTTAAACCACCCACAAATGAATTTGTTGTCCTTGTCACATCTTTATTTGTTTTGGTCCTGAAAAGAAACTTCTCTCTTTCCCCTTTTTTGCCATACTAGCCCTGCTGGACTACATCACTGTATACTTGTATACTCACCCTGTATAACAATAAATTATTGATTTAAATATCATAATACTGGATAAAACTGTACCTTCTTATGAATAATTACTTTTTTCTTTATAGACATTGCATTGACGAGCCATGTGGATATGCAAACATCAGTAGATGCTTGTATGCCGTATATTGAGAAAGAACCTTCTAAATCGCAAACATCATTATTCAAAGGTAAGTTAGTATTTTGTCTATGTAGATAATTGATTTATTGTTTGGGTTACTCACAATAAATAAATAAGTGGTAAGCTCAACTGAACTTACTTAAGAAATATTTCTAAGATTACAAATAGAAGAGGCATGCACTTAAATGTGTGTGTGGTGTCCCCTCTACATTTAATTTAACAAATAATCTGGTATTTTGATGATTTATAGTCTTAATATTATAGTCTAGCCTTTACTAGCAACTTTCAGGTTACAGGGATAGAAAGTATCCTGTGTTAATCCAGGATGTCTGATTATCTGGGTGCAAATTTTCATCGAAATCCGTTCAGCAATTCCTGTGTGATTGAGTGACAATGATCAAAACACAAACATCTTCAAAAACTTTCCCAATTTTTATTATAACAATAGGGCGAATGTTTTATTGAATCTTATAATATAATAGTCAATCTTAACATTTCAGGAAAAACAAATATTACCCGACCTAGGACGGAACAGATCAAAAACTACCAGAGGCAAATCACAAACCTGAAGAAAATGGTTACTCGGATGAAAAATAAAGAAGAGTCTTTCAAAACCCGACTGGCAAGGGCAGAAAGAATTGCACGAAAATCTGTTAAAGTAACCAGTAGTATGTCCAAGGCTGCCAGAATTTTTACTGGTTTACAATGCAGGGAGTCAGGAAAAAGCTCACGAGGCCGGCGATTTACTGAGGAAGAGAAAGTACTTTCGCTTTCCTTACTGAAAAGGAGTCCGAAAAGTTATTGCCTTCTCAGCAAATATTTTTGTTTGCCATCAAAGAAGACACTTTTAAATGTTTTAAAAGCCGTAAAATTAGTTCCCGGCATAAACAAAATCATTTTTGAAAAGTTAAAGGAGACTGTTTCAAAAATGAATGCCGAAGACCGTGTGTGTAGTCTGATTTTTGACGAAATGTCTATAACTCCGCATGTCTACTTTGACAAATCAAGGGACGAAATTATCGGTTTCGAGAATCTTGGCACTCACAAGACTCATAAGTTTGCTGACCATGTCACAGTTTTCATGATTAAAGGCCTGAGAAAAAATTTTAAGCAGCCAGTGGCTTATTACTTTAGCCAAAGTATGAAGTCTGTAGACTTAAAAAACATTGTCGTAAATGTAATAAAAAATATCCAGTCCACTGGACTTCAGGTGTTAGTGACTGTCTGTGACCAAAGTGGAATAAATACTGCCACTATCAACAGCCTCATATCGGATGCTAAGCGACAGTATTTAAGGAAAGAGCAAAATTTTAAAAACAATATTTTTATTGTTGGTGCAATGGAAATAATACCCCTATATGATGTGCCACACCTCTTAAAGGGTTTGAGGAATAATTTACTCAACAAAGACTTAATATTTGTTGATCCATCTACAAAAGAGGAGGTTACAGTCAAATGGGAATATTTTAACATGCTCTATGAGGCTGACAAATGTTATGGTGAGCTTCGGTTGATGCACAAGCTCACAGAGGAGCATGTACTGCCCGAAAAAATAAACAAAATGCGGGTCAAGCCAGCTGCACAATTATTTAGTCACAGCGTAGCAGTTGGCATAAAACATTTGTCTGTTAGGAATGAAGTTCCAAAAGATATGGAAAAAATAATACCATTTATACAAATGATTGACAAATTATTTGATAGCCTAAATGGCGGTACATTTTATGTTAAAAATGGCAAAATTTATACTGGAGCTGTAAAAAAAAATTCTCCACATCACAAACTCTGGAATGAGGCAAAATTTTTTTTTTATTCTGTACACTATGTAGATAGAGTAAGCAAAATAGAAAAACGAGTTCCAACTGTAAATAATTGGATTAAAACCATAGAGGGATTCCAACTTTTATGGAAAACCTTAAATGATAAATACTCCCAAGATTGTTTCCTGACTCGAAACTGCAACCAGGATCCTCTGGAAAATTTCTTTGGAAATGTCAGGAGTATGGGTGCACGTAATGTGTCGCCAAATTGTGTAGGGTTTGAGGGAGCATATAAAACATTGTTACTAAACAATTTTAGTGCTCACCATTCACCTCATGCAAATTGTGAAGAGGACACAAATTCGTGCCTACAGTCACTGCAGTTTTTTATCACTGAAAAAGAAAAAATCCAGGAAGAAACGGGCAAATATAAAAATGTGCACATTGGTGAGCCACTTGAATTGTTTAGGATAGAGGACACCGAAACTCCTGGCATCTTCCAAAGAAATTATGTTTGTGGATGGGCTCTAACAAAAGTATTAAAAGCTGTAAAAGGGTGCAAAAAATGTAAGCTTTCTCTTTGTGGCCGTAAAAACGAACCAGGAAACGATTTTATAAAATTAAAGGAGTATAATAAAAACAAAACTTGGCTAGTATATCCATCTAAAAATTTATCATTATCTTTTAGCCATATCCAATCTGTGGTATCCAATTTTTTAACACACGATGTGCACTTACCAGGCTTAAAAGAAATAATTAAATCTCTTGTAGAAATAATATCTGACTTTTCATATCACGATTGCAATAAACATAGAGAAATTGTTATAAAATACTTTACAGATATCTCAACAAATCTGTTAGTGTATAGTTGGTGCAAAAGCGTCAATAGAATTTTATCAGGTAAATACAATTACGATGGTGAAGACCAAATTAAATTAGCAGCCCTTTCATACTTCATGAAACATAAAACTAAACCAAAAAAGTAAATGACATGATTATTGTTTTTATATTTTTATAACTGTAATATAGTGCACTGGGGTAATTACGACAGCCGGATTTTTGAAGTGAAAACTTCTTTAGCGGCGTTGAACACTTTTTGTAATGGGTAAAAAATGTTAAACTCGCGTCAGGGCATCGCGTCAGGACACGTGACCGTCAGGAGAGATTTCCCCCCCCCCCCGCCTCTCTTTCTACGGCGGCGCCAACCGAAGTGAACCAAGTTTAGTGACACACGACAATGGATGGATGGATGGATTGGATGGAGTGGAAGTGGAAGTGGAAGTGGAAGTGGAAGCGGAAGTCGAAGTCGAAGTCAAAGTCGAAGTCGAAGTCCAAGTCGGAGTCAAAGTCGAAGTCCAAGTCGGAGTCAAAGTCGAAGTCGAAGTCGAATTCGAAGTCGAAGTCGAAGTCGAAGTCGAAGTCGAATTCGAAGTCGAAGTCGAAGTCGAAGTTGAAGTCGAAGTCGAAGTCGAAGTCGAAGTCGAAGTCAAAGTCAAAGTCGAAGTGGAAGTGGACGTGGACACACTGCTGTGTATTCGTAACATTCGTGTATATAAAGTGTTTAAAATATGGAAATTGAACAAAGTGCATCTATTAATGAAAAAAGGGACGCAGAAATAGTGAAAAAAAATGAGTTACTTATATTAATTCAATTAATAATTGATTTATAATATTCAAGTTTTCACTTCTGCCGGCACTCCCGGAGTGCAACCCGTCTTTTTTTTTTTTTTATTAATTACCAACAAAAGCAGCGATATTTATTTTAATGTGGCATTGTTAATAAATAATTATATTATTCATCTCTTATAATTTTTATAATACGAGATTGTATGTGAATGGTAGAAATAATAAAAAAAATCTGAATATACCCCGCTATCGTAATTACCCAGTGATTGATGTATCTAAATGAAAGCTAAATAAGTGATTAAAAAATTATGTTATAATAATTTGGTTTTATTATTTACAGGCGGTCTTACACCAGCAGCCCTATTTGCATTTAATTGTTTTTGTTATGGTACCTGTTTATTTTCTTTGTTAAATGCAAATCTGACTGCGGCTGCGGTGTAAAGGTCGCCTTCGCAGTACACTTACTTTCAATTTTCAAATACGGCGGTAGTACGTATACATACATAGTCATAGTCATAGTCATAGTCATTTATTCATAAACAAGTAATTGTATCTGAATTTAAACACAAACATTCACAATTACGATAGACACACTAAAATAAATTACATTTGAATTTCATAGCTTAAAATTTAAAATAATAACAATACAATAATTAACAAAAGATAAATTTGATAGATTGGTAATTTAAAATAATAACAATACAATAATTAATAAAAGATAAATTTGATAGATTGGTACAATTCATTAAAAATAATAATATTAAATTAATAGTTAGATCAATAAATCAGAATGAATAAAATCCAATGAAATACAACACTGTTTTTCAATAAAATAAAAATTAAAATCCAATAAAATTACAGCTCTTCTACCGCATATAGACACTTATTCAATAGAAATTCCTTTAGTTTTATTTTGAAGGTGCTACTGTAGACAGCACCTTTTATGTCCAAAGGCAACCTGTTGAATAATTTTACGGACTGGTACCTTGGACTGTGTTTAACAATTCTTAGGTTATGATTAGTGAAATTTTTGTTCTTCAAGTCCAGTCTACGGGTGCTTTCCCGTATCTGCCGTTCTTCTACTGTCTCATAGTCTTGTATGTATTTGGCCATATTACTTAAAAGTACCAGTACATAGAGACTTGGTACTGTAAGTATGCCTAAACTGATAAAATGTTGTCGGCAACTTTCCCTTTGTGAGATGCGGACCATAGTACGAATTGCACGTTTTTGTAGTACAAAAGCTCTTCTACTATTATATTCATAACTGTTTCCCCAAAAAAGAATGCTGTATCTAAGTTTTGACTCCACCAACGCAAAATATACCATTTTTAATTGTTCTATGCTGATTTCATTTCTCAGAGCTCTCAGAGCGTAACATGCAGACGATACCGATGCATCAATAGCCTTTAATTCTGGTTTCCAGTTTAACAGTTGGTCAATATGTATACCTAGAAATTTTACTTCGGCAACGAGCGCAATTTCGACTTCATTTAAGGCAACATTTAAATTATCTTTGTTTCGGGCTGTAGTCTTAAATAACATTATTTGAGTTTTTTTACTATTAATAAACAATTTATTTGCCGTGAACCACGCATAAAAAGCTTGTAGCGTAGCATTCACCCTTTCTGTCAACTCTACCATGTCATTAGCTGCCACTACGGCATTTGTGTCATCTGCGAAAATTACTAATTTAATGTCCGGTAAAATTGTATTTAGATAATTAATCAAGTCATTAATAAATATTAAAAATAAAATAGGTCCCAAATTAGATCCCTGAGGGACACCCGTTGAGATGCGCACAATTTTGGATGTATACCTTTTTTTATAATTATTCTGAGTTTTGTCAATTTCAACGTACATTCGCCTGTTTTCTAAGTAGGAAGAGAATAGTCGCAAAGCATTTCCTCTTATTCCATAATGACTCATTTTAGTCAAAAGCAAATTGTGGTCAATTGTGTCAAATGCAGAGCTTAAATCTAGGAAAGTCCCTGCAACTCTCATTTTATTATTAATTTTGCTTATCACATCATCCAATAACGTATATATGGCGTCTGGAGTGCCAACACCCTTTTGATACCCAAATTGTCTATTATTTAAAACTTTATTTACTCGCAAGTGTGATAAAAGACGAAATTTAAGTATCTTTTCAAATAATTTAGACAGCACTGGTAGTAGAGAGACAGGTCTATAGTTTTTAGGATCAGCCTTACTTCCCTTCTTATACACAGGTATTACTTTGGCCATTTTTAGTTGTTCTGGGAAGATAGCCTCTTTTATACATTTATTGAAGAAGTCGGATAGAGGCTCGGCTAATACTTCAATGTGCTCCTTGAACACACAAATCGGAACTTCGTCATACCCACATGAATGTTTGTTTTCCATTCTTTTAACTATAGTACGGATCTCGTTTGGAGTGGTAGGAGAAATATGCATGTCACAACCAATCTTGTCCGTGTATCTATGAAGTAATGCCGTAGCATGGTCTCCTTCATCTCCACCAATAGCACTTTTATAGTCAAATTGATTTACCAGTAAATTAGTTATTTCCCCTGGATCCACTACAATTTGTCCATCAACCTTAAACCTAAGTTCCCGCTGAACGGCTTTCTCTTCATTAGTGCATTTATTTACAACTTTCCAAATTTCCTTACCCATATTTTTTGATGTATTTATTTGTGTCATTATAGCAAGCTTTTTAGCTTTGGAAACAATCTTTCTATATAGCCTGACGTACATGTTTTTGTATTTTAAAACACTCGGTTCAAGATTATTTCCATTGCGTGCACATAAAAAGCGTTTCATTTTGCTGGAGGTACGTATCCCTTTAGTGATCCACTTAAATTGTGATTTATTTTTAAGATTAATTTTACATTTTCTCTTTCTATAGCTATTGCGAAACACTTTATAAAAACATTTAAGAAAAGTATTAACACCCATATCAGCCCAAGATTCTTTTAGAATACCCTGTATAAATACTGCACTATTTTTAGTGTTGAATACTCTTTTATCTATTACAATAAATCGATTCTCATTCAAATTTGGATTGGATCGATTTTGCAAATGAACCTCGGCAAAAATACCTGCATGCCCGTCAGCCAAACCATTGTGATCTACCTCATCACCCAAAACACTTTCATCAGGCAAATTGGTTATGATGTTGTCGATACATGAAGTACTATTATTACGGATGAAAGTAGGAGAAGAGATTAAATGTCTAAAATTATAACATTCTAACAGACTAAGGAATTCCGCACTATTTTTATTGTCCACTAGCAGATCAATATTAAAATCACCGCATATTATGCTTTTCTTATTTAACAAATAGTCCAACAACTTCTCCAATCTTTCTAGGAACTGTTCGAAATTTTTATCCACAGGATTTCGATAGCAACAACAGATATAAAGTCCCGTGATAGTATCTTTAGCACCACAAACTTCAAAACATTCCATTTTATACAATTTATTTATTGGTTCACAAATTTCGGTCTGTCTATCCACATGCCCTAAAATTAAACTACCACCTCTTAATTTTTTTTTTCTTGTGTTATAAGATACTAACTTATAACTATTTAGATTAAAAACCTTTGCAGTGTTCTCATTCAAGAAGTGTTCACTAATACACACGTAATCCAGTCTTTTATCAAGAGTTTCCACATAAACTTCTAATTCATTTTTCTTATTCATAACTCCACATAGGTTTTGATGATAAATATTAAGGGAGATATATTTATCGAGATCAGAAGAATTTGTCAGGCCATAAGAGTTAACAGATAATTTAGGATCGAAAAAAATCATTTTCATCTGTCTGTGTGCCAATACTACCTGTAACTGGTTTGTGAAGCAGTGATAAAGTTTCATTCTCTGTCTGTGAATATGCATTATTATAACATTTTAATTCATTAGATTTAATCTTAACATATTCTAAGTAGTCATTTCTGTACTTTAAACGTAGTATTTCCTTATGGATTAACCTACTTGCTCTCACTGTATTTATGTATTTTGAAGCTATTTTAGTACCAGTATAATTCAGATCCAGTGGTAGAAATGACGTATTTTTAAAGTTGCTACATATTAACTTCAGCGAATTATTGAGCATATTAACATTGAGATAATTATTTCTATAGAGTTTACCAACTAAGACGTTTGCGTGTTTCACTTGTCCCAGGGTGTAATACAAAATTGACTGAAAATTCAGAGGATTAAAATCATTAGAGCCCCCTAGTATTAATACGTAGTCTGAGTGGGTAAACTCTTTACACAAATCCACACATGAACTTATTACTTCAGCCATAGGGGCTCCTGGTTTAATCATCGAAGTAACTTGGAAGGAATTTCCTAGAAGCTCTTGAAGCGCTCTCCTCATATCAAGTCCTGTTTGGTCAGCAAAAATCTTCACCTGATGTTTTCTAGCGATTGGTTGACTTGTTTCTGTTTTTGATTTTATATTATTAGTTAAACTTAAGTGTTTTTTTTCATAGTCTGAAATATTACTGATATCTACGGTCAAAGTTCCAACTGTCACTGTGTCAACTATTGTCCCCATTTCAATGTTACCTTGATCTAAAATGGGTCGATAAGAAGGCTGGTCAGTTATGATTGTGTTTTGTAAGTCACACTCTGATGTTAGGGGCTGCTCGAAAAAGCAGCTTAAATTGTAGCTTTCGTTATGTTTTTTACTATTACTCACTGCGTTTAAGTCTATTTCTTTAGACGATGTTCTTGTTAAGCCTTTCCTTATACCGTACGACCCATATCGCTTTCTATACTGTGGAGAATAGAATTTGAGAGGCGAAGGAATCGATTTGTCATTCTGATATAGTTCTAAAGCGCCAACAGATTTGTACAGATTAATTTTATGTTGGGCTAGTGCTAACTCTTTTTTTAAGGCGCTGTTCTCAATATTCAAACTTTCTATCTCAGAGTTTGCTATTTGCAGTTCCTCATTTAACTTTTCAAGTTTATCGTTTAGTTCTGTCACTTCATTTCTGATAGTAACGTTGTTTGGTAAACTTTGATATGATATGTTTAAATCAAAGTCACTGTCATGCAGACCTAAACTTGAACGGCGACCTCTTTTTTTAGTGTTAACATTTTGCGTACACTCCATACTTCAATTATTATGTAGTTAAATAGCATACAAAGCTTCGATCAACATTCAAAAAGTGTTCCCCGATGGCCGGTCTCGAACCCACGACCATACAACTCCTAATCAATGTCGGTCCGTTCCGTAACGCGCCAACGTAGCTGATACAAATATGTTCGAATTCTGACCTCAGTTGTGAAAGCTGTGCGCAGGCGACAACGGGGACAGCGGTGGTTAGCGCGGGAGGTATCGAGCGCTCTGCGGGTTGTCGTAGGTCAGGGACAAGTTCGTTAAATCACTTTTCAAATTTAGGATTTTTTTCCACAGTTTAATATTGACATAACTTTGCTCCACCGAAGCCAATCACCATAAAAACTTCACAGTTCGATAGGTCACTTCACTGGCTTTAATTAAACCGTATATTATTAATAGAATTTCCACTTTTAACTACTTAATTTTTTTAAATCTGAGGAGCAGAAATAACAACATTGTGTCTTTACCAATGACGTACGGTGAGTCTACTTACCTATACGTAAACAAGTACCTATAACTACGGCTTTGGCATAAGTTCTGAAAAAGTTTCATAGATGGCAGCACTTTCTTCGTGGCCGTTTTTTATGGTCGACTTTCCTCTCTATTCCATTTTAGTTACTATACTCTATGAGACGAATAATAAATATTTTATACATATATTGGTGTTTTATTTTACTTCCTATTCTCCCTTTTTTAAAACGTACATACTGCTTCTAAGTGCAGGATATTGGATGTAGATACATGTCTTCGACTGTAGCGACTGTCCAGGGCGTGCCAAACGTGTCAGGATCTTCAACACGTCACATGAGGCTCTCTACTTGCACTCCATGCATAAAACCATTATACAGCCAAAACAATTCAAAAATATTTCGCAAATTACATCAAAATACTACAATTTTATAATGTAACCTCACTTTTACTATATTTCATATATAACCTCACTTTTACTATATTTCATATAACTTGATTCCTGGATAGCCAAATTTCACCAAATTTTCAGTGAGGCCTTGTTATTATATTCACTTACAAATAAGGCTAGTTTTATTGAGTTAACACCTGGGCCCAGGAAACTATGTAGTCTTTCCCTTCTCCTTTGTGTAATAAAGATTCTAAATATTGTTTTTGAGTCAATTTGGTGACTTTATTAAATCCTGTTCTACTCGTATGCCTAAAAAGTATGATATTAACCTTTTGAACGCCAGAGTATAAACGTATCGCAGTACCCCTGACGGACGCCAGGCCAATTTAACAAAACAACACACACACACTTAAAACAACAAATTTCTCGATATTGGTGGTTTATTTATATTAGTTTCATGCAATACAATATAGACGGAAGCTTAAACTTTTAAATTATATAAATAAAAACACACAAAAGTAATGATTAAATTGTTTATTTCATAATGTGGTGCGACACGTGCGACGTGTATTTTGTTATATATTTGTGACGTTGGCGTTCAGGGTAAGAATTCGTTTGTCACATATACAGTCAAACCTGGATAAGCGAGAGTTCAAGGGAGCACAATCTCATTCTCGCTTATAGAGGTTTCTCACTAACCCGAGTTTCTCGCTAATGCAGGTATATGGGTCGCGTTTCTCTCTTATAGGGGTACGCAACAAGTCACAGCAAGTACGAATGTAGTAAATATGTATTATTATAAAATTATTAATACAAAAACAATGGTAGGAACGTTAACGTTCCACGAAAGTTAAGAATGAGTCATAAAATAGCAGATGTTAAATTTGTAAATAAAGCTCGACTGTCGCTTATAGAGGTATAGATAAGTAGCAGTCTCACTTACGAAGGTCTATGAGGGAAAAACGACTCTCTCTTACAGAGGTTTCTGTTTCTCGCTAATAGAGGTTTTGGGAGCTTAAAATGACGGGTCCTGGCTATTACTCTCACTTATACAGTTTTCTCACTTATCCAGTTCTCACTTATCCAGGTTTGACTGTATGTGACAATGGCGTTCAAAAGGTTAATCCCAAGTCTTTCATTTTAAATTCAGAGTTTAACAACGTTTTTAAGTCAGAAATTTCATTTTGTTTCCAATCCATTTTGTTTTCATTGTTACCAAAAATCAATAAGTCGTCGATATACAGTAAAACGTAGGTATTGCCACTATTAGTATGTTTCATTTATAAACAAGTATCACTTTGGGATCTTACAAAACCTTGCCTCATAATCACGGAGTTAAAGAAGAAGGGTAGAATTATGTCTGGTTTTGTTTTAGCGACCGTAAATATCACAAAAACGAAACATATTGAATAATTTTTTTATGATTTTTCAATATTTCACTTTATTTCTTAAAAGCCGGAGTTAATTTATAATATTAAAAGTAAATCAACTGCTTCCGAACGAGATACGCGAATTGTTTTCATAGATAGTGGTGTTACACGTACAATCAGTATGAATGTTATTATCTGTATCGATTATTAAATGAACGATTCAATTGATCATTCTAGGGTTGGTTGACTTTCTCTAATCAACCTGATTTGATCTTAATGTAATATTACTTTTAAATCCAAAAAAGGAGCATAGGATCGATTCAACGTTGTATCGATTTTACATTAAATCGATTTTAATTGCACAGCTCTACTTTTGTCTTTGACAGTGAGTCAGTGACCGATTGACAGTTGGATGCTACAGGATTCCTCTGCGTCACGGTAATGATATCTACAGTATTCTGTCTTCATACAAACGGTCGGAAAGCGAATCATACCTACGCGCCTCGGAGTTCGGTACTCACTCGGTCCACAACAGTCGGAAATGCGCCGTAGTGACGATCGAACGTTTGGTAATTAGTAAGCGGGCGACTACTACTTACTTTTAAAAAAATCGATATGGCAAGTTATAGGCTATACTGTGCTGTTTATGGTTGCTTGAATTCTTCAATAACACACACACACACACATAATCAGCCTATAACGTTCCCACTGCTGGGACACAGGCCTCCTCTCTGTGAGAGGGAGTGGGCCGTAATCCACCACGCGGGCCCAGTGCGGGTTGGTACCAATAACGCACCCAGATATTACATTTTTTAAATTACCTGGAAAAGCCGAAAGGTAAGACTATAAATAGTTTTTGTATACTTTTTGATGCGTAATTTGTTTCTTTTTTAATAGGTAAGTAATTACAATGAAAAAAGAAAATTTACGTAAGTATTTCACTTTTTCCACAGAGTAAAATACCTGAATAAATAAAATAATTTGATATATAATATTGTAAGTCTGTGCACACGAGTGACCTGCCTTACATGCGCTCGTGATGAAAAAGTTTCCTAGGCTACACAATTCTACTTACTAATGTACTTAGCTACTTACATATATTATTGAAATAGACCAAATATTATTACTAAATTATTGTAATAGTAATAAATGGTAGTTACTTACCTAGTAAGATTTAAGTACATTAAGTATAATTTATTTTTAAGTAAGATTTTTAGTAGGTAGGTAGTTGGAGATTTTGATTGCTGCAGGTAGCGCACACGCGTTGATGTTGATCGTCCGCTGGTTATAGGCTATGGTGACGTCACATTAAATTCAATATATCATATCATCCTCGAGGACATAAAGTAAAATATTTTTGTATTGAAGAGTGCTGTGTTAGGTATCAAACGAAGTGGATTAATTAGCACATTTCTAAAATGTAAAAGGTGTAAGGAACGGTGTAACGAAAAATTTACAGACGTGATCAGCCCATGAAACTGAACAACTTTCCCCAAGAAACATGTTTGGAAAACGCAAAAAAATCGATCTACCATACTTTTTTTTGTAACCAACTAAATGATTAGTATGGGAAGTTGAAATTTTTTTTGCATTTCCCAAATATGTTTCTTCGGGAAAGTTGTTCAGATTCATGGACTGATCACGTCTGTAAAATTTTCGGTACACCATCCCTTACACCCTTTATACATCACTAGCTATTGCTCGCGGGTTTGCTTGGATGCGACGACCACGGTTATTTATCCTCAAAACATGTGACTTCATTACTGAAGAATATTTTCTTGTTTTGTACTTGTAAGAATAATTCCCAATTTTTTCCGTTTTTTTTAGTTTTTAACTTTATTTTACCCAGAATAAACGGGAATATTTCTTTTTACAGACGCCTTGAATGGTTGCAACTGATCCGTCGAGATGATTTAGCAAACAAACCTAACTTTGCTTCTTACCGGATTTGTGAAAAACATTTTAATGCGCAGGACATACGAAGATCACCCAATCGAAAACTTTTAAAAAACGACGCCCTTCCATTATTGATGCTGCCAAGCTTACCAAATACCGTTCCAGGAGGTTCTTGGAAAGAAGAAAAACAAACTCAAGTTGCTCTGTCGATTGGAGTTGAAAATTGTACACAGACTGAAAATGCAGCGAATGAAAGTCACGCTCAAACCTCAACGAGTCTCTCTTGCAACACTCCAAGGAAAAGAAAATTGAAAGCTGAACTCCTCCAATGCAGAAAGAAAATTAAACTAATTGAAACCGAAAATAAAACAAAAAAAGCTGAAGTAAGCACTTTCCATCAACTCTGCGATAAATTTTTGACCGATAAACTAGCTCTTCTAGTAAAAGCACAAGTTAACCTAAAACAACATGGAAAAGGAAATATATACGACCAGGACTACATCATTTATTGCTTAAACTTATACTACATCAGCCCACAAGCTTACCGGTTTTTGCAAAGTGCATTATGTCTTCCCTGTCCTTCAACATTGTACAAACATTCTTTCCCGATCACAACTGAAATTAATGAAAGAGCTATGTCTGTTCTTAAAATGAAAGTTGCACAAATGACAGAAACAGAAAAAAATTGTTCAGCCATGATTGATGCAATGTCATTAAAAGCAAATCTATTCTTCAATATTAAAGAAGACAAAATTAACGGATTCCATGAAATTGAAGGATTGCAGTCGCCTGAACCAGCTAAAAATGCATTAGTAATAATGGTTCGTGGAATATTTGTGAACTGGAAACAGCCTGTAGCATACGCATTACTTTCAGAATGTCGAAGCTATGATGAAATAAACAAATGGGTTGATAAAGTACTACAAAAGTTATTCGAAATTGGTCTTATCATCCGTATTTTTGTGTCTGACCAAGGGTCTGATTTATGGAAAGCTTCAAAAGAAAGATCAGTTTCTATTGAAACACCTTATTTTTTCATTGATAATAGAAAAATATATTATGTTTTTGACGCACCGCATCTAATCAAAAACGTTCGAAATAACCTGATGCAATATGATTTTCACTACGGAAATTCTATAGCGAAATACGATCATATTGTACAATTTTATAATCATGATGAAAAAAAGAGTTTAAGGCTTGCCCATAAACTTACCAACAGCCATATCAAACCCACAAACTTCGAAAAGATGAAGGTTTGCTTTGCGACACAACTTTTCAGTAGGTCCGTTGCAAGTGGCATTTGTACATATATAGATCAAAATGAAATTGAAGAATCCGGCAAAGACACTGCTAACTTTGTTATGATGATGAATAATTTGTTCGATTCTTTAAATACGTCTAATTTGAGGCATAGTAATGAATATAAAAGAGCGTATGAAGGCAATGAATCACAAAAGGAATTTTTCAAAAACATGATAAGCTTTTTTCAAGAGTTAAAATTAATAAACCCAAAGAATGGCCGTGACCAAACATCAAACGTGAGATTCATTGAAGGTTTCCAAATTACTATCACATCCATAATGCTCCTGTTTGAAGACTTGCGGGTGGAAGGATATCATTTTCTTATGACAAGAAGATGCAATCAAGACGCTCTTGAAAATTTGTTCGGACAGATACGGACAAAAAATGGCACGGCTCTAAATCCAACTTCTAGACAGTTTGCAGCGGCATTTAAAAATTTATATTTCTGCAACATCATAAAACCCCCAAAAAGCGGAAACTGTATAGATGATTTCGGAAAATTGCTTGTGCAAAGTACGAATCGTGAAGAAGTTAACGACTGTGCAATTTCTATACCAACCAACGAAATATCAAATACAGTTAATGAAGAATTTTCCAGCGTCCAAATTACTAGTTCCGATTATAATCAGTTAGACATGCCAGAAAAAAATTCGCTTTTTTATATTTGCGGGTATCTTCTTAAGCGTTGTTTGGAAAAACATGATGATTGTCAGGCTTTGAAGTCGTACGTGAAGCCCCATGAAAGAAGCCACAATTTCAGCGCAGAGACTCGGTATTTAAGGTACCGGGACTACTGTAAGAATAGTTCCCAAAATTTTTTAATAGTTCCCAGTGATGATTTCGTGGAATATGTGGAAAAAATGGAAGAAATATTCCGAACATCATTTAAAACAAAACATGTAAATTGTAAAGTAGCAGCAGGTATTTATAACCAAGTGAAAGACATTCCTTTTCATCCTCCTTGTCCATGTTTCCCAAAAGTATTTTTAGTTAAACTTTTTATCCGAATGCGGATTTTTTATACAATCGAATTTAATAATAAAGCCTTTCGTACATCTCAGTCGAGGCGCAAATATTTTTCCGTCGCAAATTTATAAGTGTGAAATTTAATCATTAAATCGATTAATCAATAAACACAGTACTTATGTATTTTTATTGAACGCTTCCTTTTTCAATCACAACGAATTTCTTTTTTGTAATAAATATAATAAGTTTACAATATTATATATAATAGGTTCACTATAATTATATAATAATTTTAATACACAAAACAGAAAGAAACTCAAGTAGGTAAGTAGATGAAATTAACAAACTGAAGTCGGGCAGCCCTAACGCGTGTTTACGTACCGCGTGGCTGTAGGTATTTATTTCAAGGACAGGGCTGAGTCGTAATACTGTAAAGATATCATTACCGTGTCTGCGTATTCCGTTTCGTTCGTGTTTTTGTGTTTATTCGGTTTTCTATTAATTTCTACCCGGCCTGGACTGTTAATGGACTAATTGATATTGCCCCGTGTGACTACTGCTTGCCCATAGGACTCCGATATTGCTTTTGCGTGACTTTGTGCTAATTCTAGACTGGACTCCGATTGTGCCGAGTGATTTGGATTTAGTTTGCAAAATGGCAGATTCCAATAGAAATCAGCGCCGCACGCGCATTTTATGCATAAACTGTCGTATATGCGTGAACACATTGCGCCGGTATCAAGCCTTAGCATTTGACTCGAGAGTTGCTGGCTTACTTTGCAGCTGGGCATACCCAAGCGTTGTAAGTAACTATCTGTTCTATTCTATAATGGAAAAAACTTAAAAAAATTGCGTAAGTAGTATCTATAACAACTTACTAATATTGTTGTCAGGTTTTAGAAGAAGACGTTGTGTGTGAAGAGTGCAGAGATCTGGCAATGTTTGCAGTAAATGAGAATTTGCAACAACAGGACTCTGGCAATGATAATCAACAAGCTGGTCAAAGCCAGCAAGGCCACACAAATGTGTGTCTATTGTGTGCATTATCAACTTTAAGGAGACGGAGTGATAGAATATAACGGAACAACCCTTCTGAACTACAACTGTCCATGATTGCTATAATAGAAAGCAGAGTAGCACTACGAGAGGTATGACTCATTTTAAATAATGTTATATCTTAGAATTTAAGAGTAGTGATAGCCAGCTACAGATACTAGCATGGATCTTGAGCGCTTGGTGGTAGATTGGGAATGGCTCTGCACATTGTAATCTCACATTAAAACAGAATAATTATTCACTTCTCTGCCGAAGCCAGTGCTCAAGATCCGTGCCGGTAACTATAGATAGGTTAACACTAACAAGTATTGTCTTAAGTTCCCCAGCACGCATATTCTAAATAAATCATCACTTGTTTGTTTTGGTGAAAGAAGTGAGCAAACCAGTGTCATGCCTGTGAGATATTTCAAGGATATGTATATTCAACCTATCTAGACTGGGCCCTTGTAGTAGACTTATGCCGAATTAAAACGAATCCAAATTAAATGATTACAATAGGAATTTATTTATAAATAGAAAATATAAAAAAGTCTGACAAATTGATAGTTTTTAATCATGACATGTTATAAACATAATCTAATTAATTTCAGATTACACAAAATGATTCTGTGTGCCATCCTTGCTGGCTGCGAGTACAAAGAGAAGCTCGTCGCGGAAGTACTGTTGATGCTACTAGATCTCAGCCGAGTGCATCACCACAGCAAGAGGAGCCTCAAGTATTGAAGCAATCCCAAGTTACGCAGTCTGAAGAAACAACATACTCAATCAATGAAGTGACTTTACCAGATTACAGAAGAGCCGCCAATACTAATCACCACTGTGTATTTCCCAATTGTGAAAGCACAACATTGCACAGTGTTTCAGATAAATTAAGAGCGACAATTTTATCAAACTATAAATATTGTCTGCCCCGGGAAGCTCGGGTTTGTGATGACCATATGACAGGCAATATGTGGGATACGCTGTTTGACTCTCCAAATAGTTATTCAACATTTACTGTTCAGCATATACAACATATAGGTATTTTCATTTGTAAATGCTTTTAATGCATCAATTGATTTTGAAAATGTTGAAGAAATGGATGATAGGGTATTTGAGTTCTGGATAGGGCGTACCAAACAGAACTTATTATTAGATGAAGTACCTCAAATAAGAAATGTTCATAGAGGCACATTAGACCTCCTAGTATATCTACTTAAATTAAGAACGGGAGATTCAGATGAAAGGATTGCCACATTAGTGAATGTTCCACGGAGAACGTTAGAAGTTTTAATGGACAAAGTAAGGGAAATACTTCTCCAGGATTTTGTCCCATTTAATGTGGGAATTAATCATTTATCCAGGGACGAATTATTAAATCATAGTTTACTGATCCCAAATGGACTCTATGGAAATGGAACATATGCTATAGTCATTTGCGATGGTACCTACGTTTATATACATAAGAGTTTAAACTACTCATTTCAAAAACAAACATACTCACTTCATAAGTATCGAAATCTGTTAAAAGCTTTTTTGATCGTTGCTTGTGATGGATATATTCTTGATTATTTTGGACCCTATAAAGCAACTAAGTCAGATGCTGAAATCATGAATAATTTGTTTTGCAACGGTTCTGCTTTAAGAGAATATTTTGTACGTGATGATGTGTTCATATTAGATAGAGGATTTAGAGACAGCATAAGCTTCTTAGAGGGATGTGGCTATAGAGCATGTATGCCAGAATCTTTATTACAAGGTGAACACCAATTGACAACTGCTCAAGCGAATAGAAGCCGATGCGTTACAATATGCAGGTGGGTGGTAGAGGCCGTTAATGGGCATTTTAAAAGAGATTTTAAGCTTCTCAGACAAGAATATTTAAATCGGTCTCTACCACACATGATGCAGAATTTCAAAATAGCTGCAGCTTTGTTAAGTAGATTTGGTGTCCGCTTCACGAACAGTATATACAGTTCTGAAATACTTGAAATTATTCGAGAGCGAATGGATTTGGAAAATAATTTGGCAAACATGGTAGAGGCCCTTAATATGAATAGGCGATCATCCCACTTTGAAAATATATGTGCTGATCAAAATAATACATATATCATTTTTTCCAACACTGGAATATCGAGACTTGATTCTGTTCGCCTTGGGAACGTACCAAATAAGACGAGCTCGTTATTATTACGGCGAACATGTACGTTCCCAAGGCAGGTATATAATCGAGGTGAACAGGGGCGAAGCCATTACTCAAAATGAATATAATCTTAGAGGAGGTAGTGGTGAAAAGACCCTAATTAGAGGAAAAATAAAATCCCGTCACATCACGTAAGCAATATTATGTATATTTATTAATTGAAAATAATATTCCTGGCAGAACTGGCATAATAGAATATTGCTGTAGTTGCTTGATTGGTAGGCGCACTATAGGCTGCTGCGCCCACACAATGACGTTAGTTTGGTATTTGGGATGGGTCAGACATCAAGAATATATCTCAGCACCAGCAGAATTTCTTGACGAGATATTTGATGAAGGTGAAGATTAAGTTGTCTTACAAAATGTTGTTTTTTTATTTTTCCTAATATTCGGGATAGGTACCTACCAGCACGGATCTTGATTCTTCGGCAGAAGTGAGTGTAAGTATTACTACGAGTTTAAGATGTGCAAAGCCATCCCCACTCAACCTCCGTATCATAGCGTGATGTCATACAGCTAGACTTCCTCAATAAATGGGCTACAACATGCAAAAATAAGTTTTGAAATCAGACTGGTAAATCCAGAGATAAGTGCGTCCAAACAAACTTCATAATAGTAAAAAATCAATTAGTTTTACTTCATTTGTCCGTAATATTAGTTTTTGTTTGGTATCATTCTATCATAAGTTATAAATCCTATAATAGTCGTGTTCACTTCATTCATAACCTAAAAATTCAAACTCCGATATCTTTGTTTTCCGTCTTTTCCGAATTAAAATAGACTCGCTTGTAGATTCTGCTACTAACGCCGAATCTTTAGACATATTTTTTACTACGGGATGCTTCAATTTTATTCCAGACAATTTAAAGTTAGGAGATTTTCCATTGTTCTTTATCGTTCCAGTACTTGGGTGATTTCTTTAAACCATACAATGACTTATTCAGTTTAACAGTATTGTTATGCCTGCTATAGGCTCCCTCAGGTAATTGTAAATAAACATCTTAGTCAATATTCCCGTATAAGAATGCTCCTGTTACATCCATCTGATAGATGGGTAAGTTTAACTTAGTTGCAATTGACACAAACTGCCTAAAAGTAGCCAAATTAGCCACTGGAGCATAAACTTCATATGAATCTAACAGATCATTTTGTTCAAAGCCCCTAGCCACAAGTCTAGCTTTATATTGAATACTGCCATTTGTGTTTTTAACTTTGAATACCCACTTACTACTTACAATCTTTTCACTCACAGGTTTTTCACAAAAGTCCCAGGTTTTGTTTTCATTCAGGGTTTGCAGCTCTCTCTCTATGGCTTCTTGCCATTTTCTGGCATCTTGTCTTTGCATGGCCTCTTGATACGTCTTGGGCTCATTATCTTCAGTAGAAACATAATGACACTAATAGAATGAGGTTTGCTTCCTGACCC
This sequence comes from Amphipoea lucens, assembly GCA_947508005.1. NCBI lineage: Eukaryota > Metazoa > Arthropoda > Insecta > Lepidoptera > Noctuidae > Amphipoea > Amphipoea lucens. The sequence goes on from OX382375.1 coordinate 12,270,563, forward strand.
GGGCACTTCTCGGGCATTGTGATGTTTCACCTTCTTCATCATCGGAGCTCTCATCACTGAAACATGGAACATACTCACTTCCGTCACTTCCTGTAGATATATCCACAGTTTCTTCTAACTGCGTAGACTGCTGATCACCCTCACTGGATTCTACCTGCTCTACACTTTCGTTTGAGTGTACTAACTGTTCTTTAGACCCTTGATCCTCATCAGTCTCTTTGAGTCTATCCGAGTCATGTTCCAATAACTCCAACTGCTCTGTCTTAGTTTTAGGTTGTTCCAGGAAAACTATGTCTCTCTTTATTTCCACACAGTTTTTATTTTCAAAGAATACTCTATAGCCCTTAACGTCCTCTCCATAACCCACCATTATTTCTTTCTCTCCTTTAGCATCCCATTTTCTTCTTTTTTCCTTTGGGATGTGGACAAAAACAGGGGTTCCAAATATTTTAAAATAATTTATATCAAAATACTTGTTGGTCCATACCTCGAATGGTGTTTTTCCGGGTTCATTGCTTTTACTTGTCCTGTTTAATACATATGCCGCTGTTTGAACTGCTTCTACCCATAACTTCTTTGGCAAACCTTTTGCACATAACATTGTTCTTGCAGCCTCGACCAGCGTTCTATTTTCCCGTTCTGATTTTCCATTTTGTTCGGGAGTATATGGCACCGTGGTTTGGTGTATGATACCCCGCCCCGTTCAGCAAACAGGTTTTGCACTCCCTTGTTTACGAATTCCAATCCATTGTCACTTCGAAAACAGTGTATTTTATTGTTTGTAGTATTTTCTGCTTTATTTATGAAGTTTTCAATACACTTCTTTACTTCATCCTTTCCTTTAACAAAATACACAGATATTTAATTAGAGTAGTCGTCCTTCATAATAACTAAGTATCTGAAACCTCCCACAGACGGCAGCTCCATGGGTCCACATGTGTCAGCATGTATAAGTTCACATGGCCTAGTTGTTTTTATTTCACTAGTATGGAAGGGCAAACGACTTATTTTTCCTTGCAAGCAGCTCTCACATTTTGCTTCGGTATTGTCTTTCACAGAAACGTTGTTGTTCCTAAGCACGGCCTTCACTTGTTGCAAGTTTTGGTGAGCCAGTCTTTCATGCCAGTCTTTGAGACTTGATTGCACTTGAGCCATATTTGCTCCTTCGCATTTGTAACGAACGTCCAAAAAATACATATCGCCGATACGATTAGCCATCGCACATACTTTGTACTGTTTATTGAATTTGCACAAGTTATCATTTGTGATCATTGTATAACCTCTGTCACGCAGTTGACAGATAACAAGTTTGTTTTCAGTTCTGGCATAAATAATACATTGTCTATGGTAGTGTCTATCCATTACTTTCCATCGTGTACTTGTAGCGCCACCTCTCCGCAACCATGTGCATTTATCGAATTCCCGTTACCGACGATCACAGATTTATTGGACAATGGGAAATATGTCTTGAAAAGGTTACGATTATGGCACATTTGCTGTCTCGCACCAGAGTCCACTAACCACTGCGATTTTTAAAAATGTCCATTCGAAATCACGAATGCATTACTTGCGTTACTGTCCTTTTCTTTGTTTTTCTTGAACCAACACTCACTTTTTGTATGTCCCACCTTTTTGCAGTAATGACACTTTTTCACCGGCCTCTCATCACTGTTCGAGTTGTCGGAAGATCAACAATGGATTCTTCAGATGTTGGTGGTAGAGATGGAACTGCAGATGGTTGCGATTGCACTGAAGATGATGTGGATGGTTCAGTGTAATGTTCAACCAAATTATCACACCTCTGCCAACGAGGGTGACAAATCCGATCAGATGTACAAAGCTGCAATAAAATATAAATTATGTTATTATAAAAATAAACACCTATTCCTTATCCTTCAGGGAATACAGGTGTGATGTTATGTTTATAAAAATAAGAGTGTAATTAAAAATATTGTTTTGGAGAAAAAATATTTTAAAGCATTTTGATAAAATATTAACATGAATACGTACTGAGCATGGCAAAATCCTCTCTGCAACAACAGCTCTTATACGTGCTTCACTCTCCGTATTGTTTGATAATGTATGGAATCTTGACCGATACAAAGATCTTCCACAGTGTACACATAAGTTCCTATGCCCTTCAGTAGTATGAGTACATCCTGGTGTTTCAATTGCCTGATGTAACCAACAGGTGCAACCTACAAGCATGACACACAACACTATCCCTTGGTATCTGTAAAAAAAATAAATAAAAAATATTAGGTAGAGATTCCAGGAGCACTTAAGAGGTGAGCTAAAGGGTTTTTCAAATGACAGTTTTGACATTTAGTTTTTGACGTATTCGTATTGTTATAATGAATTAAATTTCGATCGAAAATCGAATTAAAATTATTAAAATCCACTATGAAAATGGTGGTCCTGTTAAAGTTACATTTCGTTAAATTCGTGATATTTTCGGACAACATAATCGTCCTTCTGAGATCGCTATTAAGAATTATGTTAAGCAATTGCTTGCTTGGTTATGTTAAGGACAGAGTCTATACGGAGCCAATCGAATCGATTGCAGCCTTAAAACTCAAAATCCGAGGTGTGATTAACGAAATAGACCCGCCATTTTGCCAAAAAGTGACTAAAAACTTTGATGAAAGAATTGACAGTCAGCGTGGTCGTGGTGGACATTTGCCAGATATCATTTTTCATTCATATTTGCCAAACTTTTCTCTTCGTAATACAATAAAAATTTGAATCATCTTCATCTAAATTCTTTGTTTTATTTTGTTTTAGAAAACAAAGTTCTTGTTGAAAAACCCTGTACAAACAAATTATTACATGGGTTAAGTCGATACAGTTTTATTATTACTTCAATGACTTGTTTTTATGTATTATTTTGTTTGGAAATCGTCAAATGACCCCTCCCGCTCTGGGTGGAGCGGAAGGGAGTGTCAGACTCTTACTGACTAAAACCCATCCGTGTTCCTTCCTTAGCCCTTTATGTTCCGGGGTAGCGGTAACCTTTTCGGACACCCCCTGCCATTTATTTTTTTGATATTTTCAATGTACAGAATTTTCACTTCTACAGATTTATTATAAGTATAGATAATGCCTTTTAAGATCGTTAGTCCTTCAGAACCGGATGGTGATCGATTGAGCATTGTACCGTCACTTTGGTAGTTTAATGGAATATTAAGTTGTCCTTCAAAGAATAAAAACATTTTGAAGCTGATCAAGGAAGAACGTTCGAAGCCGAGTCCTGATTGGAAGAAAATTAATTGTGATCTAAAAAAGCAAATATTGTTTTAGTACGCACAGGCAGAAATTGAATTAGAATGTATGGAGCGATATAGCGACACCGATGTCAATGAGCCGCAGTGCCAAGAAACCGCTGATCCAACTCCACATAATATTCAAAATGTCGACAGACGACACGGCTCATACCTCCACAAAAGTACCAGAAGGAAAAGGCGAGAGGCTTATTATATATGTTACGCTGGGAATGCAAAAGGGTTTATACCTAATGCCCTTCTAGCATTTAAATCCAAAAAAACGGGAGACTACCATGAAGAGATGAACGCCGATAAATTTGAGGAATGGTTTGAAAATAATTTATTAAATAATTTAACAGAACCAAGCATTAAAGGTACCCTTGTGGAATGGTTGAAAAAAAAAACGTGGATGCCGATATGTCGATGTTAAAGGAGAAATTGGTTAAATTAGTAAAATTACACAAGCCGCCGACGCCCACCTACAAGCTTGATGAGATGGCGAAGGAACGTGGGCATCGTCGCCATATCACTGCCAGTACAACGCGATAGAATTGATTTGGGCTCAAATAAAAGGTATGTACTTACTTATTAAATACAGTGCGACCAAGATCAAAATGAATTTGAGCTATGGCGTCATTTGCACAGAAAGAGACCGTAAAAATGACGTTTATTTTAGACGGCATTAGTTCCATTTGTGGTCACGTAAATTACCATCGTGGTCGCACTGCAATAACAATTTTGACATAAAAAAATGCCTGTTTTAGTAAAATTATTATTATAATCAAAGTGTATTTTTGGGATATACTGCAATATATCTGGGCCATCTATATTGTTGTTCTGTTTTACTGTATATGCGCGTCCCTTTCTCCCTGCGACGCGAAGTACTTTGCGTTTCACTTTCTGCGCTACGTGAAGTGTGCTGCGAGTGCTGCGACGTCCATCGTGTATAAATCTGTGGTGTGGCGATATTCTGTGCTGTCAGTAGCTGTCATTCTTGTGTTTAGAAAATAAATTAAAATGAATAAAAACGAGTGGCTGAGTGCCTCTAATGTGCTGTGAGTTGTGACTGGCTGAGTCTAGTTTCGATTGAAAGTGAGAGCTAGCGAGTATAGTGTATTTATCTATGGTGCGAGCTACGAGTGAGTGAATGAGGGAGGTGTGCTAGGTGTGGTACTGTGGAAAATTCGTGTATGTTTTTTGTTAGTGTGGTTTGTGGTTCTGCCTCTTGTGACATAAAGTACCTAATGTTTCTGTCTGTTGGTCGCTGTTTACTGTTAGTTTCGATGCATGCGCACAGTGGTGCGAGTAAAAATTATTATGGTAAAATAAAATGAATGAGATTTCAGCTTTTGTATATTTATTTCTTAATGAAACGTAAAAGTAAACAAAAAAGTTAATAGTCAAATATTTTAAAGAAAATAAAATCTACATATTAAAATTAAAAAAAAGTAATTTGTCAACTTTTGTTCCCAAAAGACGACTTCGTCTATCCGAGATCATATGTCCAGCTTTTGAGAAAATCCTCTCAGAAGGCACTGACGAAACGGGTATGCAAAATCTTTTTAACATTATTTGGTATAATCTAGGATATGCATATTTCTTTTCCTCCCACCACCTCATTGGATTTCTCTGGCGTTCCAGCAAAGGCTCCTCCAAGTATTTGTCAACTTCTACGATAGATGCCGCTCTTGACCACCCGATTATCGAAATAAGCCCAGATACTCGTACTGGCAACTGAAGCATAGTTTTGCGACGAAGTATCTGTATCATTTCTACCATCGGATTCGGATGTACTGACGTTTTCAGACGGTAGGACAACCCTTGCTGCTAGGTCATATAATAACTCTTTTGCCTTCGTATAGCTAATTGGTCGATTTTCTGAAAAACCGTATCTTTTAAATGTAGGGTCGAGTAACGTGCTAATTGAAAAAAGACTATTGTCTTCAACCTTATTAAACCGATCTTGCAAGGTTTGTTTTAGTTTTTGTGCCATATTTAGGACAGGCAAAGGTAGCTGCTGTTCATTCATTATTTTGTTTATTTTATTTATCATTAAGTGAGATAAAACGATGACTTCGGATATGGTAACCGACTTTTCAGCACTCATCATTTCAGTTATGGTTTTAAATATTGAAAGTATTTCACAGGCTTTTGTAATTACAATGACATCTTCATTTTCTAAATTTGGTGTTCGTGGGTAGTCATTCGCTATTGTTGAAATTACGCTAGTTTTAATTTCGAGAATTCTCTGGAACATGTCATACGTCGAGTTCCAGCGCGTGACCACATCTTGCTTAACTTTTAGAATTTTTTCACCAAGGCGGGTTTGCATTGCTTTCAGCCGCTCGGCAGCTAATGGGCTTCTCCTAAATAATTCCACTATGGCCTTGATCCTCTCACGAGTATCCTTGATTTCGTCTAAACTTGCCTGGACGCTTAAATTTAGGGTATGGGCAAAGCAAGGTATTTGCCTCCACCCCATTAACCTAATTGTACTTTGTGCATTTGCCGCGTTGTCGGCAGTCACAGCTTGAATTTTTTCATAAATTCCCCACTGTTCGCAATTTTTTTTTATTTCAGAGGCCATATTCTCACCGGTATGTCTGTCATTATAATAAAGACACGAAAGCATGTGTGACTGTAACACAGTGTTTTGGTCAACATAATGGACAGACAATGCTATATATGCTTCTTTTGCAACAGACGTCCAACAGTCGGTTGTTACAGCCACATATTTGACATTATGAATTTTTTCTTTTACTTCGTCAGATAATATGTTACAGTGTTTTTCCAAAAGAGCGTTTGCTAATGTCTTTCTGGAGGGGATAGGATAGCCGGGATTAAGTTTATTCACGAATTTTCGGAATGATGGCGACTCTACAATATTAAATGGCAAAAAATTTTTTTCCACCATTTCAACTAAATCGGCGTTGATGCTTTCTAAGTTTTTCATAGACATTGGTTTTTGAAGATAAGGCCGAACTGACTTATCGTTATTTCGTGGTCGCAAAGCGGGTGCGGGGCGGGTATTTGTTGAAGAGCAGGATGTACTTGAGCTTGGGGTAGGTTCAAGTGGGGCCCCCCCCGGTGGGTTCCCGCATTGTCGAGGCGGGGGGGCTCAGTAGCCGTGGCTTGGACACCCACGGTGAAGCGAAGTGGAACCCGAGGAGGGGCCGCTCGTCAGGGCTTTTGCCGGTAAGCCGACGACGTAGCGGCCAACAAGTAGGTTGCGGTGCTGCTTGAGCGACATCGCAGCTGAGGCGGGCCGCGCCGCTCTCCCTACCTTCACCTGACCCGTCGCAGGGGGACCAAGGGTGCCCAGACACGGGGTCTTCTGGCGCCCATGTGCTGGTTTGGTCCCTGGGGTGGTCACGGCGTGCTATGTGTTCTAGTGCGCCGGAGATGGGGAATACTCCCCAGAGGAGGGTCCGGTGACGGACAGCCGCGGCGGGTTCACGGATGAGTGCTAATGCGTGCCCGTGTTCCCGCCGTAAGCGGCAGAGGAGGACACCGTGGAGTTTTAGTGGGTTTGAGTCCCACATAACTGCACTATCTCCCCGTGGTAGTGCAGAATGCATGAGCATTTCTCCACGTTAAAAAAAAAAAAAATAAAAAAAAAAAAAAAGGTTCAAGTGGGGCGGGTTGGATATTTTCATCTGGCCTTGAGATCGAGACAGGTTCTTGAATACTCTCAACAATACGTGGCGCTGGCGAAGGCGTTTCTGTAATTGCTGCTGCTACTATCGGATGCTTTGACTTCAGGTGTCGTGTTAAATTGTAAAGGCCACCTCCTTTAACCGATAAAGTATTACTGCACAATGTGCATTTCTTTTTATTCTCTCCTGCATCATTAAAGTATTGCCAAACAGGAGAAGTTCTTTTATCGGCCATTATTATTAGATGACTTACTGACTGAACTCGCTTTTTATTAGTAAGTACCTATCTACTTACCCCCTTATTCATAAAACTTATCAAACCTATTTTAGTTAAAATGGGGTTTGTCTCTTTCTTACACACAGAAATGACAACGTGACAGATAAAGACAAACGTTCTATAAACCTATTTTAGCTAAAATAGAGATAAAATAGAAACAAATTTTGATATCAACGACAAAAGAAATCCTTTACTATGTTCACCAACCAACAACAGCGAATAGTGGAATAATTTATGTAAACTAGTAAAGTAGTTAAAATATCAGGGTAGATTTACAAAGTGAACTTATCACTTTGTTTCAAATCTACCCTCATATTTTAATAACGACGCTAAGATTGAAAATAATTGTAAAACGAAAGAATCTTCGTTTAATTGTGGAATATTTTAAAATATTTGTTAGCAACTCGGCATTCTTATTTCACATGTAATACTTAATAGTAGATTGTACAACTAAGGCATAAAAGAAGCTATTTTACCCCGAGACGTTTATATCCACGCGAGCCGCAGGCGAGGGTGGATAGTTAAGTCGAGGGGTAAAATGGCTCGTTTATGCCTGAGTTATACACTCTGCTTTTTACTTCGATTGCGAGAAAATGAAACAGGCATAAAGTATACAGTACATAATTAATCAAAAATGGTGCAAAGCATAGCTAATTCCCGCCACCACAGATAATACCGCCACGAAACTTTTTAAAAGTTTTTTTTTTTAATTTCAATTTTTGTCATTCCACTTGGGTACTTCATACTGCCAAGTCATTAAAACGTTTCTTTGCGTTTTTAAATAATAAATGACAACTGTTTTACCTGATTTTATTAAATTAACGATAGAAAACACGGAAGTAGTATAAATTAAAGAAAATGAAATAAATCACGACTTTAATCTGCGAAGTTTTATTGTGCCTGTGTGGCTGTTGGGCCTGATTACCTTAGTCTCAGAAAAAAATTTACTTTATGCACTAGAACATAAAAAGCGATTTTATGTCGCCTAAGCACAACATAAAGACGAACTTTTAGAGCATGAGAAGTGAAAAAAACATTTTTAATGTTTGATGTGAGACTCGAACCCGAACGTTCGCCATGCGAGGTACAGTGCTAACCACTTTGGCCACCGTAACACTCACTTAACTTATTGAAATTTGTAACAACAATCATAAGCGGGCAACAAGTTGCCAATGTGTAGTGTTGTCAAACGTTCTTATAGAAGAAGGTCATAAGTACAACTAATAGTCTTATGCCATAGTTTTGTGAGATTGCAAGTCGACTTCTGACTGTGATAGTACATACAAAAAATTGTACCTTGCGTCTGTTACCGCGAATAGCACTATGCTAAAAAACTGCTTATAATTGAAATATTGAGTACCACTGTTGGGTGGACAAATAATTCTAATGTGCTTGCCATCCATTGCACCCAAACAGTGAGGAAAATTCCAACGGTCTTCAAAATCCTTTGCGACTCGTTTCCATTCAGTCGCTTGTGATGGCATCTGTAAAATAAAGGTTCCTTTTTAATTATATTGAATATTTCTTTCGTTTTCAGGGGACTGAAGCCCAAGAGACTAGTAGCATTGCTGACCAAGAGGTACTTTCAGAAACAACAGACTCTCTGCTTTCCTCTGTTCCCTCTCCAAAACCACGTGCTTCTAAGAAGTCCAAGACTGCAGATCCCATTTTGGAAAAGGCTCAAAACATTATACTTGAAGCAGGTGAAAAAAGAAGAAATGAATTTGCTGGTTTCGCAGAGCATATCGCCGTCATGCTGCCAAAACCGATTATCTGCAATTTTGGTCAATTGTGTGTTAAAAATACCAATCGATTCAGTTTTTCAGTTCTGTCGTCTGCCAATATCGGTTAAACGCAGAAACCCATTAGTTGCAGAGATACTCCATAATAAAGGGTAATTCATTAATGTCTGCAAAAAGTCGCCAGAAAAAAATGATTAAATTAGTTTAACGATAGGTTTTTCGATATTACGCTTGCTAAATAATATTAAACTCGTTTAATTGATTTTCTCATTTACGTACTGGGAGCAGATCCACAGATGATTTATTCTGCCATAGTATTTCAAATGCCGTTAGCCAGTTTTGGAAAAATATTTACTTATTGAAAACTTTAATAACATATGTCAGTAAAAATTAAATTATTAACTTTAACTCATTTTGGCCCGCGCCCTTAACATGCAAGATTAAATAATGTTCTTGTGAAAAAAATAATTATACGCATTTAATTGATTTCGGGTAAACTTACTACGGGTTCTATTAGATAAACGTCTCTGCAGCCAAAAGCGATTAAATGATGATACCTATAGTTGCCAGGGACTCGCATTGGCGCGCGGCGCAGTTAGTTCATTCATTACACGACTGCGCCAGAAGGAGGGTTGTATTATTATTATTAATTATGTTTTTCGAGAGTGTATGTACCTATGTATGTTTGTATGTATAATTGTTTGGCACGCTCTGCGGCCTGAACGGCTCGATGGATTTTAGCTTGAGAGGTGTCGTTAGATTCGTATTTACTGTGAGAGTGACACTGGGTATGTCAAAATAGAAAAAAAAAACCAAAATGGCGGATTTTTGGCTTCATATTACACTTCCAAAAAAAATTTTTTTCTCAAAACCTGTCGAGTGGGGTATCAAAATAAAGGGTTTTAAAAGGTGATTACAAAAATATATATAACTTATATGGTTGAAAGTAACTCAAAGTGACAAAACGTAAAAAACACGTACCAAGAACTAAATCGTCTGCGAAATCTTTCACATTTGCAAACTAAAAAGCTAGAAATAAAAAAAGTAATTTAAAAAATTGAAAAACCCGACTGCAACCTTATACTAAAACTAACTGGAAAGCTAAAAACAAGCCCATTTTAAATTAAATAAAAGTTGGAAGCAGGTGGGGCCCATACCATTATTACAGTTTCAAACTGCTTCCAACGTTTATTTAATTTAAAATGGGCTTGTTTTTAGCTTTCCAGTTAGTTTTAGTATAAGGTTGCAGTCTGGTTTTTTATTTTTTTTTTAATTACTTTTTACGACATGTCAAACGAATTCTTATGTATCGACGTTAATCCAAACGAACAAGAAGTCCTGAGAGTTTTGAACGCTGTTTCTAAAAATACTCACCAATATGGGACAAGAAGCGCTCGTAAACGGAAGATAAATGATTTGGAGCGTTTAGAAGATTTCCAGCAGGCATTGACAGAACCAACAACAGAATGCAACAATCCTGTGACCTTACCTGCTCTGCATCAATTGTATGATGCACCTTTACCGATCAGCACCGCAAAGAAAAGAGATCTTATGAATCTTTGCAAAAAGGGCGTGATCCCTGAAGAATATCATGCTTGGTACGAGTCCTTGAAAACAGACGACTCTAAGAAGGATAGCCTACCTGATGCTACACTTTCTGATCCAGATGAGACAGATTGTAATGAAGACTAAATTTAAAACAAATTTTATAATTTCTATAATTGAGTCATATAGTATCAAAACCGGCAATCTCCACATTTAAGAGAAAATAACTTGTTAATGCCAAAATAATCTCTAGTAACTAATCTTCCATCTTGATTAATAAGTTTTTTACAGAAACGGCATTCTCCCTACCAAAAATGATTTTAAAGTTTTGAGTAACTTTCAAAAGCGGCAATCTCCTAGAGCGTTGATTTCAAACATGGCAGTCTCCACTTCGACCAATCAGAGCGGTGTATTTAGTATAGGATCGGCGTCGTTACACAGTGAAACTGCTCGTGGTATTTTTAAGATTTTATTAGGATATTCTTAGTGAATTAAGTAAAACGTGTGTTTATTTTAAACTATGGACCATCCTGTAACACCTTGTTTACCCGGACAGTCAAGAAAACGGCAGAGGGATCCAGAAAAATGGACTGTAAACATCAAGAAACGGGCAAGGTGCGTATATAGTGCTTACACAATTTAGGTACTTGAATATTGTTTTAAACTATTATTGGTAGTGACTTTTGATTTATTTAGAAAATTGATTAAATAAATCAAGGTAATTTTTATTTGTCTGTTTCTACAAAACAAATGAGTGTTGTTAGGAGTAAAACATTCATTCTGGGCGACAACGTTCTTCTTTAGTTTGCACTATACAGTAATGTTCGAGACATTATTGAGTAACAACTTAAAGCACCTACTTTTTAATAAAATATAAATATTCTGAAAACAATTTTGTTATGTTATTATTAATAATGCGTATTTTATCAGATTCTGTTATATTACAGGTATTCTTCTAAGGGTCTACCAGAGCGTCCAGTTTGTCAACACAACACAAAAGCTTTTAAATGCGGAACATTATCTATGGCGTATATCAAGTATTTTCACAACATATTTTATAAAAAACCCGAAAAAACCACTCAAGATGCATTTCTTTTAAAATACTGCAAACCAAAACAAATAAAAAGGCGCAGAGGGCAGCAGAATTCAAATAGAAGAAAATTACTACAGACTAAATTTAAGGTATTTTGTTTCAGTCAGAAGTGCATTGTTCCTGTTTGTCAGAAAGCCTTTCTTAATACAATGTGTTTCAGAGGGATGTGACCAAACTTGGGGGTGTGGTACAGGCTATCAAACTGAACAACTTTTACCCGGGGACCAACATCGTAATCGTGAAAAAAAAATCATTCGTCGCATACATTTGGTCAAGTAGGTATTGAAGTTTTGTATGGGACGACTGATGTCTTTTTCAAGATTACGATGTTGGTCCCCGGGAAAAAGTTGTTCAATTTGATGGCCCGTACCACACCCCCAAGTTTGGTCACACCCCGCTGAAACACATTGTATATTGCAAATTACAAAGCATAGAGTTCAAACAATAATGAAACATTTTTTTAAAACTGGTTCTTTGGTAACTGAACGGCGTGGTGGTAACCGCAAAAAATTACCATTCAGAGAAAAAGTTGCTGCTGTAAAGGGATTTATTTGTAGTTTCAATTGCGATGAGCCTCATTATTGTCGAGGGACAACACAAAGATTTTATCTAGCCGTTGTACTTAACATTAACAAGATGTGGCGTATGTATAACACTCAAGCACAAAATAATTTAAAAGTGAAGAAGGAATATTTCAGAAAAATATTTAATACGTATTTTAATTTAGGGTTTGGCACTCCTCGAACAGACGTCTGCTCAACTTGTTTGCAGCATGATGAGTTATTAAAATTAGAGAAAGATACATCAAAACGAAATGCTATTATGATAGAAAAAAGGGTTCACAAATTGCGAGCCAAAGCATTTATTGATTTAGTTCGCGAAGAGAAAGCTGATATGACGTTTAAAAGTTGCCCTGTGCCATTTGTCCAGTTATATTCTATCCATGGAGATCTTGGAAGCGACGAAGAACACACTCGCATAGTTCCTCTAATTTATGTTTTACTGAATTCTATAATAGAAGAAACATACAAAACTTTATTTGAAATTTTGAAACAAAATATTCCTGGATGGGAACTCTAAGTTTATGACAGATTTTGAACAAGCAACAATAAACGCCATTTCAGCTGTCTTTCCCTCAGTTGAGGTAAAAGGGTGTTACTTTCATTACTCCAAAAATGTATGGAAAAAAGCGAAAGATCTGAATCTGGCGAAAGATGCTATCACCCGAAGACATGTAAGACTTTTATCTTTACTGCCTTTACTTCCGCGGGACTTAATATCACAAGGCTGGTGCTACATTATGGAAGATAGTCCTGAAAGTGTCGCAATTAAAGCATTAAATAACTACATGGTGTCGCAATGGTTGTAAGACGAGAGTTTTGGAGACACTTGGTGTGTTTATGGTGAACGTAGTGTTGCAAAGGAAAAGGACTCGAGTCCTCGAGTCGTAATTTTAGAGACTCGACTCAATTATGCAAGACTCAGTGTGCTAAAAAGGCTCGGAGTCTAGAGTCAAGCCGAGCCCGAGTCATTTAACAACCATTTGAGTCTAACAAAGGACTCGAGTCTTAAAATGAACTCGAGTCTTCAAGAAAAACTCGGAGCATGAAGATGAGACTTGAAGCTCATCATTCGAAAATACTCGGAATTGGTGATAAGTTTAAATTAGTGGTTATGATGTAACTCATAACCATTTAAAAAAAAATTATTATGTTTATAAATGACTAGCTTCTGCCCGCGACTTCGTCCACGTGAAATTTCACCCTCCTCCCATTCACCCCCTTAGGGGTGGAATTTCGAAAAACCCTTTCTTAGTGGATACCTACTCTTCACAAAGAACACATTCTCCAAATTTCATGTCCCTAGGACCAGCAGTTTAGGCTGTGCGTTGATATATCAGCCAGTTAGTCAGGACTTTGAATTTTATATTTATAAATGATTAAAAATATCCTTATGCAATACTGTTATTTTTTTATCTGAGCCTTTCTCCCGGTCCTGTAAATGTAACAATTTTATTGCTATACTCATATACGAAGAGGACTTGAGTGCGACTCGCCGCATAAAAAGGACTCGAGCCCACAAAGAGACTCGAGCTCTCATGTAACATTCAAGAACTCGTAGAGAATTTAGTTCTCTAGTCTTGGAGTCCTATTGTAATGAGTCGAGTCTTGTAATTCTTCATCCGAGTCCGTTTATATAGGACTCGAAGACTCGAGTTCTTTGCAACACTAGGTGAACGCCATCGAACCACGAATTCCGTAGACTCTTGGCATATGAAATTAAACTCCACTGTGCCCAAAAATGCCAATTTATATCAGCTTCTAAAAGCTCTGAAAGAAGACACAGATTTGCAATCAGTGGTTGTTAATCAATACATGACCAATGCACCTGATGCAAAGCGACGTACAACGGAAACTATAGCGAAAAATCGGTGGATCACATACGTTACTAACATTGAGGAAAAACACGAGACAATTCCCTAAAACAGTAGTTTCTACAAAGTTGAAAAAGGGGCAATTTATTGCTAAAGAAAGTGCGGATGGAATCAGTGATGCGATGGAAGGATAAACGAGATGTGTTGGTTTTGTCCACAAAACACTCGAGGCGTTTTGTGAGAGTGGTAAAACGTAACAAAGTTATCTCAAAACCTGCAATCGTTGTCGACTATAATAAAGCTAAAGGTGCTGTTGATTTGTCGGATCAAATGTCAGCGTACCAAACACCAGTAAGGAAGTGTGAAGTGGTACAAAAAAGTGGCCCTGGACTTAATCTTGAATGTAGCTGTTGTAAACGCACTCACTCTCTACAAAAGTGTAACAAAGAACATTCCTATTGTAGATTTTAGAAAAGAAATTATGACCAATTTCCTAACAAAAGGCATAACGTCCGAACCTCTTTCATCGAGACCGAAGAGAGCTAAACATGAACTGGCGAAAAAAGAAGGATCATCTAAAGTCGTTCGACGTCAATGCCAACAATGTTATAAGCAGAACGTAGCCACCCTGGGACGCTTAGTAGCTAGGAATACAAAAAAAGTCAAAAAGTCACTACTTTTTGCAAAACCTGTCCTAATGAACCTTTTTTATGTCCCGAATGTTTTATTAAAATTCATTAAACTTTGGCAATTTATCTTTTTCAGTAAGTGCATCATTTTTACAATAAACTTTTATATGCGCGTCAAAACTGTTTTATTTGTAATCTATACCAATATTATAATGACGAAAAATTTGTTTGTGTTTTGAATCTACTAAACCGATTTTAATCATTCTTTCACTACTAGAAAGCTACATTATGCAGAAGTAGTAGAGTATACTTTTTACTGCAAGAAATTATTTCATTCCTACGGGAAAACATATAAGTCGCGAGCGAAGCCGCGAGCGGAAAGCTAGTATTTTTTATTCCATCTAACATTGCGAAGTTTAGTCCACATTTTTTGTCAAAATTGTTTAGGCTAACGCTAAACGCTATTTGTATATAATTATAACACACAGGTACAATTAAAGTTGATACAAGTAGTCCACTCTGATAATATTGTTTCAATGATATTAAATGTTGTCATTAAGAAATTCTAGAATACTGTAATATGCTTTCCCTTCAAGGAGTATCTTTAATTTAGTTTTTAATAGACGGACATTAAGCTCCTTCCAACGTCTTGGGAGTTTATTGTAAATTTTAGGGGCCATACAGAAAACACTTTGTACATTAGTGTTGTTTTCGATCTATGTAGACAGAGAATTTGAGTGTGTCTTTCTCCTGGTCGTTTTGTTGCCGAATAGAAGATTGACTTCTCTGCAAACCCGAACCTTTTTGGTGTGAAGCGCTCGTCGAGGAGTGTTACTATTGCCTCGTAACCTATTTTTTCCACCTTGTTGGGTAACGCCAGGTCACTAGCAAGCTTGAACGTTGATTCACATAATGACGTTAATAATATCGCCACCCGTTTGTCCGTTATTGACGATAAACAACTGATTTAAACGCGACTTGTAGCTATTCCAATCTTGCGGCTGGTGGTCAAATGTGGAAAGAACGCCATAATATATCTGGAATAGGCTTTAATGCTCTACCTGTGTCTATACAGGGTGTTACGGAAAGGGTATATCAATACAAACGGGTTGAAGAGTGTATCTGGTCTAGAATCTCTGTACAAAATTTCAGCTCAAAAGCAGTAACTTTGAAAATGCTTTATATTTTTTATTTCGATAGTTTATTAAATTGAAATCATAACAAACGTGTCACCGCACTACGAGGGTCATTATCCATTATCTGTAGTGTGTCTGTGCGCCTAGTACACGCACATCACGCCGCCGCGCGCCGGTGCAGCGCCGTGATGTCGAAATAAAAAAATAACATTTTCAAAGTTAATGCTTTTAAGCTGAAATTTTGTACAGAGATTCTAGGCCAGAGCCCTGATTCACAACCATACGACAGGCTATCGTATCGAAAACCTGACATTTCGATAACCTGATTTGACTAGCCCTCAACAGCAAATAGCTGTTGGAAGAATAGCGGGCGTCTATTTGATTTAAACTGACAAAATTTTCGGGTTTTGGACTTCTGAACAGCGTTTAGAAGACTCCTACGATAACAATGATTAATGTTCGATACGATACGGAAACGTATCGAGTGTTTGTGAATTGCTATGCAGATACACTCTTCAACCCGTTTGTATTGATATACCCTTTCCGTAACACTGTATACACCTTCCCATTATGACAACTATTTTTAAAATGATTTTTAATGTTTTCACCTAAAAAATGAAGTGCTTGATATTGAACACATTCATAAATCATAGAACCAACTGAATGTACTGATACTTGAATAGTGTTACTTGAAAGCGCTAAATAGATATAGTTAGTCCTAGGGATTGATGTTCTGTACTAAATCTGCTTGAATATTCGCGTTTCTTAACACATTAGAACATATTATTCTTGAGAACAGCCATTTAATATATTCTCTTTCTCATCTTCTTCTAAAGAAACATCAGTCAGCAGTGATTCTTGAGCTGCGTCAACTTGTTCTCTTTGTCTGAAGAAACATCATCAGTCACCAGTGACTCTTCGATTAGCTTCAACTCTTCGTTATCCACCTTAAAGGAGAAAAAATATTAAATAAATATTCAAATGATAATAAGTATTGTGTATGTATGTATATCCTCACGCTTCTATCTGTTAATAAGTATTATTTTTCATTTTGCTCTACTCAGTGACCTGCACCGTACCCCCAGGTATTTTATGTTGCTTGTTTTGTGGATAAAAAGACAATTACACAATATGCTGATTGTACGGTTACCACATTGATGGGCGTATAGATAAGGGTTAGTAATATTGAGGCTTGCGCATGGAGAAGTGAATATATTTTGTCTTGTCGGCATTTATGTTAGTAAATTGCTTTGAATCAACACTTACCTATTTAAAAATTATGGAAACAGATAAGCGCAGTATTTCAAGAAAATGACCTACAGTTATTTAATTGTTGATAAGTTTCATTTGACACTCTTGAATAAATTCGTTAGTCTCGATTGAATTTCGCGGGCGGCGTTTTGGCATCTTGATATAAAACTGTTAGCAGTTTCAAAATGGTGGTTTGTTTTGCCAACTGCGTTATTTAATTTACAGTTACCTTCTTCAAAGTTGATTGTGCGGTGTCGTTTGCCTAAACTACACCATACTTTTATAAAGTTCTGGTGCAGCCATTATGTTAACATGTATTTTCTAAATGTTGTTGTACTTTGGGTGTCATCAGGACTTAGGTTGGCAATATAAAACCATCCTTCCATTATACGTTCTTCCGACAACAATGGAAGCAGTGCACTAAGTGCTACTTGACGGCACAGGATCATAGATTTTGCAAGGCCTAACTCACGGCCCTTCTTCCAAACCGCTTTATTAAAATGGTAATAACAACCATGCAGATCTATAGCCGGAAAAACTTCCCTAATTGCAGACAGGTTTGCTTCTTCGAAAGCACATGTAAAAAATTCCAATCGGGAATTGTGGACTTACAGACTTATTGTTTTTTTTTTTCCTGTCCGTCATTAAAGCGTACACTAATGGAGTTAGTGCAGTGCTTTCAATCTTGCTTCCTAAATCAGCATAAATTGTAAATATTTGATGAACTATAACTGGGCAACTTTTGAAAGTTCCATCTCCAAAAGAGACTTTAACACGTTCTCTGCCACTAACAAAATATGTGTTTTTCATTCAGGCCGTGGCGGTCACTGTTGGGCGACAACAAACATTTCTGTTCGGGCCGCGTCGCCGAATGGTGACCGCGCGTCAGACATGTTTTTAAACTGCAACTGTAGGCCAACGGACTGAAAAGTCTTTAAATTTTGTACCACGTACTCTGGCCGCACTTAATGATCTCTTGGACTCTAATCCAACAAACGATCTGTTTGTGGACGAGTGGACAAAGATTTTGTCGGCATGTCAGAAGTACTGTGAGAGGGATGTATGAAAGTGTTGTTAACTTTATATTTTTATTTTTTATTTGATGATTTAATCTTTTATGTGTGTCTTTTTGTATTTAATTATTGTAATTGGTTTTAAACCGTTTTAATTAAATAAATAAATAAATAAACATCATTAATGGTATGACTAATAATTAAATTGACATTTTATAATTGTAATCGTATTTAAGTATGACTATTTTTATTTATTTTTGTCATTTAACTATTTTATCAAATTATTATGTTATTTGCTGACATTTAAATATTTGTACGCCATTAAGGCCAAACATGACAGATCTAATAATGTATTATTATAACTTGCATGCTCTGTATGTATATTCATGTTTCCACAAATAAAGAATCTTGAATGGGGGGCCAGGATAAGAGGATTAGCGACTCACTGTGCATTCAAGAATTTGGAAGAGGCCTTGCTGGACAAATTTATCATGGGCATGGCGGCAGGACGAGAGCGGGACAAAATTTTAATGCAGGATCAGCGGGAGCTGACCCTCGCAAAGGTCATCGACTTGGCACAAAGCATGCGCTGCGCGCGCGGTGCCTCGTCGCTGGCAGCGTCGGGCTCTAGCGGCATCGGCGCAACGGGCCTGGACGGCGTCTTCAACATTTCCAAAAAGGAAAAGTGCAGTGCAATACTTACGTACGTAACACTATTAAAGGTAGGCGATGGATCAGCTAATGAGGATGGTGACGACCATATTGAACTGCCTCTGCGAAGCATTGTAGATAATTTGTAGACCATATTTTTGGTGTGACCCTTGACACAAATGATTCGAAAAGTTATTCAATGAAAACTATACTTACCCCTAAAAACACACATAGTTTATAAGTATCTTTGTGGTACTAACAATAATGGAAAGGCAAAAGAGCGTTTCCTAAATAAGAATAAGTTGTGGCTGGAAGGCGAGAAGATAGAATTCTACCTGCGATCGACTCAACTGCAACCTTCTACCTCATCCGCTGACCTTTTTCGACCCGGAAGACCTAAAAAAGTCTTTGAAGATTCGTCTTTTAAAACAAAGAAACGTAGAGTTGCTGATCTAGTTCAATCGCGGAGTGTTGGGGAATTAATGACTGCTGCAGAGCTTGCTGCACGGTCAACTGGACATAAAAACGTTGCCAGAGTTATCAAGGACATTGCGAATATCCAGCTTCTGCAAGTGCTAGGATTAGCCTTCAACAACCAAGTGCTGTGCAAAGTGATAGACTGCTAAGTACTGACGAGGCATTAGCGTACTACATTATATACTTTGAATACGCGGCGGTTGTTGATCAAGCAATATTCGACAAAATTTATGAGTTAGAGAAAAACATTAAAAATACAAAAACAGAAACCCAAACGAAATTGACGGATTTTTTAAATGTAAATAAGTTCTAAATAAAATAAAATTACATAGTGCATGTACATATTATATGTTGTGCATATCATGCACATAATTTTATCATATTACATATTTACTACATTCGTACTTGCTGTGACTTGTTATTGCTGCGTACCCCTATAAGAGAGAAACGCTACCCATATACCTGCATTAGCGAGAAACTCGGGTTAGTGAGAAACCTCTATAAGCGGGAATGAGATTGTGCTCTATTGAACTCTCGCTTATCCAGGTTTGACTGTAGTTGGCAACCCTATGTTGTATACACAGTTTTGGTTTGAATAAACTTTTTCTTTGAGAACGCCCCAATAAAAAATATCCAGGGGATTTAAATCTGGGGAACGGGCTGGCCACGAGATAGTGCCTGAACGTCCAATCCACCTTCCCGGATATTCCTGGTCGAGGAAATCTCTTACTTGCACTACGTAATGCGGGGCGTTCTCCAAGAAAAAGTTTATTCAAAGCCCATTGAGAGCGTAGCCGAGCTGCGTGAACGAATTTCTCAAGCTGCTGAGGACATCAACTCTCGAGAATATGCCCGGCTAATAAGTAGATCTTTTTTTAAGAAAATGTAGGGTGTGTATTGAGGCTGCTGGTAAACAATTTGATCATTTGTTGTAATAAAAAATGTCATTTCCCTATCTGACTTTTATTCCAATAAACCTAAACTAAACTAGGTCAAGATTTTTCATTATTTTATTAATTTTACTTACTTTTGTTGACTTTGGTAAAAGTGGCGTCACTATCTGTCTCTCTCACTCATAGCAAACATGTCTACTATTCATCTCTCTCATCATGTTGCCGTAAAATTAAGAACCTACCAAGAGCTTGTGCGAATAAAAAACATTTTAACTGATTAAAATGGGTTAGCAAAAATCGGGTTACTTGAGGTTTTTATTTTTTTACTCGTTTTTTTTAGTATGAAACTAACAAGTATTTTACCATTATACAATCCTGATTGAATGCGCCAACTTTTAATGGCACTTGCCAAGGCACTCTAGTACATTTTTTTTAAAGGAGGGCCTTTCAAAGTCGACAAATTTTGAAAATTTTAAATTCATAGTTTAACAAAGTCTTAATTCTAGGAAACTTGGGGCAATTGTGTCATTATTTTTTACTGTGATTCATAAAAATGTTATTTAGGATTACGGTTCCAAAGTTTAAATGAACAAAAATAATAAAAATTAACCACAATAACCGAAAAATGGTTACAGTTTGACCAAATTTTTAGGTTTTACTTAAATACCCATAATTTTCAAACTGCATGGGATAGATTTTTTTCTGATTTTTCTCATGATGTTTACAATCAATCCTGTCGCCCCGTTTCGTCTTGACGTTGAGTTCTGGGACACCCTGTATACCTAATGATCGCATAAACCTAGAAAACAATAATTATGTTATTTACATTCTTATGTTTTAATTTTCAGGTTATCGAGGCCGAAATTCCACTCAAAACAAATAAGATTGTTGAAGGCCGGAGAATAATTGATTTTAATTACTTTTTGGACCAAATTAAAATAATCAATAACCATAACAGAGCGATGGGGTGTACTATTGATAATTTACAACTGTTGACGGAGCGCAGGGTGGGCTTGCAATCAACATTTACCATGAAATGCAATATGTGTAATTTAACGCTTCAACTGTTCAGCTCTAAGTGTGAAATTACAGTGGCAGCGGGCGGGGCGGATGAGCGGGTGACGCGTCGAGCGGAAAACGCTCATTTCAATAGATGAACACAGTAGCAACGGAGCGTTTGAGCGGTTTGGACGTTTCAATGTTTCGTGTGCAATTAATATTTGCTTAAATTAAAATGTCCGATTATTTGGAAGCTAGCGCCTATATAAAGTGGGACCTTTTTTTTTCTAAAAGCAATCGTCACGATATTAATAGTGATCGGTATAGACATGGTGAATTTCATACTTTATACGAAAGGCTACGAAACCACGATTCGAATGATTTGAATCGCTACTATTCCACAAAGGTGGCCGAGCCAATACGGCACTTATTAAATCTTCTGTCGACAACGGCATGACGTCTGAACAAACCGAGCGGAAAACGCAAACTGACTTGCGTCCACCCGCCCCGCCCGCGACACACGCTTCTCCCGCCGCGATACCCGCTCGCCCGCCCCGCCCGTACTTGGTGCACCTTGGTACACAAGTATGTGCTTGTCTTACACGCCAGCGGATTCCGCTACCCGCGCCGCTCCCACTGTAATTTCACACTAATAGTTCAAATTTTAGTATGGACGTAAATCCTGGCGCTGTGACTGGAGCTACGATGACGGGTATTGGAAGATCAAAAGACATGGACAAAAAAGTACATTCCAAGTACACATACATAGTAAATAATATTGAATATTAAAAATAGAAAAATGAATTAATACGTTGTTTTTAACCTCTCTGAACTCGTCAGTGTTTATTTCAAAATAATTAGTAATGCATGATGAATTCAAAGTACCGTTTGTCAACTTCCGCCATAGTGGACCATAGAGAAAAAAAAATAAGTTCCATACCATGCATACTACTTGTAGACATGTGACGTGGACGACAAAAGGCTCATATTAGGAACATTTTATTCTTACGAAACTATCTTCATTGGTATTTGTTGCATTTAATAAAATTATCTTTTCATAATATCGATGCGTAAGATAGTTTTTTTTATATTTCACACACAAAAAAAATCATAAAACGGAACGCGTTTACTTATTTGACAATGTGTTTGACAATGTGCGTTGTCTATGTCGAATGTCAATGTAATGAAATAATCACAAATCAATTCCGTAAGACCTCAGTACGCTATTTACAAATCCAAATTTCACAAGAGTCCAGGTACACTTTTGATTACTTTAATTTAGTTTTTATATATTTATTCAAATGAACTATTATGTGATTATTTTTTTCCTAGGGATGTCACTGAAACGCATTGAAATGGCTCGGCTCAAAAGAATACAAAAAGGGAAATCATGTCGCCGTCCTAGGAGAAGGCTAAATTTTGATGAGAAAACACATTACGGCGAAGAATGTCAAAGACCCGACATGTCTGCGGATGATTATGACGTTGCCAAAAATATTTTTCTTGATCTTCAGGAACGGGTGAATGCTTGAATTTTGCTAAATACACAGCTATCTGTAAAACTCTCCATAGACTAGAGTGACTAGACTATATTTTTTTGCATTTTATGTCAACAATAGAGAAGAGGTGGAGCGAGACACTGTACCTACTTCAGGCAAAGAGCGCACTTTGGCTTGAATTGCGTAGATGTCTTGTTACAGCATCATCGTTTGGTAAAGTGTGTAAAAAAAGGGAAAACATAAGTTCCGCCCCATTAGTACTCGTAAAATGTCATTTATACTCATATTCATTGAATAATATTGCAAGTATAAAACACGGAAAAGACAATGAGACAATTGCAATCCGGCAACTTGAAGAACAAGAACATAATTATAAGCATACATAAATGTGGTTTGTTCATTGATGAAGATTTCTTTTTTCTGGGAGCTTCACCCGATGGCATTTTTGAGCATGGTATTATTGAAATAAAATGCCCCATTTCAGCCTTCGGAAGGAATGCTGAAGATGCTTTAAAAGAAAATAAATTTTGGAATTCTAACGGGACTGTAAACCGTCGTCACGAGTGGTTTTATCAGGTCCAAGGACAGTTACATATAACGAAAAAGAATTTATGTTTGTTAGCAGTCTGGACGGGTAAAGAATTTCCCTTGAAAATTGAGAAAATTACTCGAGACGATGAGTTTTGGCAAAACCAAATGCAAACCAGATTAGTTAATTATTATAATGAGTGTTTGCTATCTGAAATTGTAGACCCAAGAAAGTCCAGGTCGATGCCACTGAGAAGCACGATCTACTAATTGTAATACGGAACATATTGACCGCAACAGTCGGGACCCATTAAATAATCTAGATTAAAATCATTCTATCCAATACGGGTTCCCACTATTGCAGTCAATACGTTCCGTATTAGAATTGAACTGAACTTGTTTTTATTCTTTTCAGTTTTTATTTAAAGTTATTAGTTATTTTTTACGCAGTAGGGTATTTTTATTTTTTCAATTTATTTTTTTTGGCAGGCGTGTTTTTATTTTCTTTGGTTATTAGTTTATTTTAATCATTTTTTAAATTGTTTTCTTTGAATATAATAATAAATATTTATTTATTATAACCCCATAAATCGTTACTATTAATTAAATACAATAAACAATTGTTGCAGTTGGTCTACTTTCAAAATTTTAGATCAACCAATTCATGTTTGAATAAATAAAAATAACGACTTTACCCGTTCAGCATCCAACAATCGCGGATGATTGACTTCCTCATTATCCAGCTTAAGACCCTCATATCCGCTGCATTCTTTAGATCCCACACAGCCTTACTACCAGTCCCGCCCTCCCACCCAAGCTATATCCTTCAGTTTTTTCCATACCCTATTGGTGTATTCCTCATTCTTGTGGGAATCGCTCTCATCATGGAAGGACATAACCAGAACAATAACTCCTATGACTCTGATGAGGACGAGGTACAGATGGAGGAGATGCCAGACATCTCAGAAATCTCCCCATTGATGACAGGCCAGACCCCCAATCCGATGTATCAGGTTCAGAATGCCGCTGAGGTCCTTCAAAACTTAACCGACATACAATCACTGAGTATCAAACCCTCAACATCTGGACAACAGGAGACGGGCCACGCTATCCATGGTTACGACTCCAGTCAGGATCCTGAGCTCTCCTCTTGCAATCCACTTAACTGCCATGAGATGGCACCCTTTTACTTACTCGCAACCATGATTCAAGAAGAAGACGACCCCATGGCTGACAGTCTATTGAAGCAAATTCGCGAGGCCAGCACAATCAATAGCCCCGATAAGAACCGCCTGATCAATGAGTTCAGGGTGTTCGCCAGGATGGTGACACTGGACTGGGTCATCGTAAGACAGAAATTGGCCGATGCATGCCTCCAGGGATACAACACCCTGCTTCATACCATAATTGGGATGAATGCAGTCTACCAGCTCCAGCATGCCAAGGCACCGAATTCCACCGTAGGAACACTTGGTGCGCTTGTTGATCAGTTCAAGCTACAAGCAGGGTTTATGAAGAAGCAGGTAGAGATGGACAGAACCTTCCAAGAAGACCTAACCCGCCAGTCACCGAGCATCACAGTAATAATAAGCGCGTATTCGTGCATCAAGATTTGATCAAATGCAGTCACGTGTTTATTAGAACCGATGCAGTTAAGAAACCACTCCAAGCTCCGTATGAAGGTCCCAACCGTGTTATAAGCCGCACGGACAAGACGTATACTATACAGCTACCGAATCGTCAAGCTAACATTTCGATCGACCGACTGAAGCCTGCATACGTCATAGCAGAGTATACCAACACCGTACCTCTAGGAAACATTACCAATACCTTACCTCCAAGAAACACTACCATTACCGAGCAAACCAAGGCCAGTACCACACCAACCAAGCAACAAGCACCTCCGAACACCGTGACGTCACAGCCCACTATCAACAAAACAACACGCTCGGGCCGCGTCGTCAAGCTGCCGGTACGCTTCGCTTGAGGGGGAGTACTGTAGCCACAACAATCATCACAGCACTGTTGGCAATCGCCGCGCTACCACTTGACAAAGTTGAGAGTGACCTCATCGGAGCGGCATGGTGGTCCACGGAGGCGAGCCTAGATGAGTGCGCTGCTTTATCCTGAGCCGCCAGACTAAACATTGATAAGACCGCGTCCAAATTCAGCATGGCAACATAAACAAGAGCAGCGTTGCGTTGCGACTATCGTTAGATTAAAATTGTATAGGGCACTCTTCCGAGGACCTTTGTAAGAAGCAGTCTGTTAAAAATAGATATCAAAATAATATGTGTCTATGCCTCGTGTCTATGAACGTGTAAAACAAAATATATATTTTACTTGTCAACGGTCAACCAACGTGTTTTAATAGGTTATGGGCCCAGCCCCCGTGTTTTTGGAAAAAGTAGTAGTTTATCGTGTACTGTCAAGAAAATGAGTTCCCAATTTCTTACGAACGTGCCGAAACTAAAAGGCCGCGATAATTATGATGATTGGGCGTTTGCTGTTGAGAATTTGCTGGTACTAGAAGGCGCGGACATTTTCCTAAAGCAAGAAGTTACCGCAGCAACAGCAGTGGCAGATGCTAAAGCACGTGCTAAGCTGATTTTGACGATAGATCCATCGTTATTTGTGCACATAAAGGAGACAAAGACCACGAAGGAATTGTTTAAAAAATTGAAAAATTTGTTTGACGATTCAGGATTTTCGAGGAGGATTACTTTGCTTCGTCATTTGATTTCCATCAGATTAGAAAACTGTGAGAATATGACGAATTATGTTACGCAGATAGTGGAAACTTCGCAGCGATTAAGTGGCACGGGTTTTATGATTAACGATGAATGGGTTGGTTCGTTGTTGCTGGCCGGTTTAATATTAATCATAATTATACCTATACTTGCAATATATTACAATATTGTAAAAGCTGTGTTTTAATTTTGGTGTACAATAAAGTATATTCTATTACATTCTATTCTATAACAATTACACTCGAACGGATCAAAATGGGTTACTTCGACTATAGCGCGAGAGAACGCGCCAGCGCTACGCACATAGTCACGTTTGCGTCTGTGTGAGTAATAGTTGCATTGAATTACCTAAACTTGATGTCGCGCGCTAGACGTACACGCTCTTAACAGACAGAGCAACATTTTTGACTTTCAAATAATGCTTAAATTGTAGCCTACTTTGAAAAATCATAACTTTTTATTTTAATTTGACAGTGTGATGTATTTGTTCTAATTTGTTTCTATTATATCAGATCTTCAAGACCATCTTATAGGGATGATGCAATCAGTTATGTGCAACTAAAACGGGAAGGAAACATTTGTACAGTAAAATGCAAGATTTGCCCAGAGCATAAAGCCCATGCAAAAAAAAACTATATGTTGTTACATTGATGGTTGATGAAGATGAAGAAAAAGTAACATCAATTTAATGGCATGATTGTGTTGCTGCCCAGGGCGGATGAAAGCATGCCATAGCACTGCTTATGTGAGTCCATAGACGAAGCGAAGAACCTTCATGTACTGAAGTTCAATGTTACTGGCAGGATTCAAAGGTATCAAGAGTCGGCACTACCTTATCTGCAAAAGATTTATCTAAAGGTAGCCCTAGATTGCCTTCTAACTCCACAGTTCTTGAAAAATTTTGAAAAGAAGGAAAATAGAGAAAACTTATCAACTGCGAGCTACTAAAGTATCAACTTGATTATAAGGAACCACTGTACTTCCTCACCCGGCGCACTTTTATAGTAGGTATTTTTTTTGGATAGAATAGACCCTTTTTAGTGTAATTTGAAAACCGCAAATTGTGAAAAACCATAGGGGCCGAGAAAAAAATTCCCAGTTTGTTTTTTTCTGAAAACCTGCGATTTTTATAGTAGCTATTTTTTTTAGATAGAATAGACCCTTTTTAGTGTAAATTTGATAACCGCAAAGTTCGCAAAACCATAGTGACCGAGAAAAAAATTCCCAATGTGTTTTGTAACCTAACCTCAAAACACTTAAAAGTTGCTAAAAGGCGGCGGTGGCGCTTCGCGGGGCTCTATGGTCTAAAAATAAATAACCACGAAGGGGATGGCGGGGTCTGTTCGCTCGCTGCGATCGCTCACTAGACCCCGCCATCCCCTTCTAACCTAACCTGTCCGAGTCGGGGTGCCCCAAGTCCCGAGCTCGCTTCGCTCGCTCTTGCATCCTAACTTGTCATTACAAATGTGTTATTTTTGTATATGTTGAAAATTGTGAAGCTACGAATAAACGGGTGAGGAAATACAGTGGAGCCTGATTATAATTGTGATGAAATACTTAGTGTCTCAATGCACTAACTTGTGCTTACATATAGTGTAGCGACTTATTTTTAAGTAAAATTTATTTGACGGATGAACTTTTTAACAAGATTGAAAATGAAACTAGGGACCAGTTTAAAAATAACCGTTGGTTCGAATTGAGGTATGGTAGGGTGACAACTTCTAAAGCGTATGAAGTGAGTCGGTGCCAGACCGATGAAGGGACTCTGATAACCTCTGTCGAGTATTTTGTGACTAATTAACATTTGGGACAAACAACTTTTGTGGTCACATCGTTTTTTACGATTTTGTTGAGCAACGATCTTGTAATAAATTCTGTGTTGAAAATGAAAGGACATGACCAGTGGGGCAATGGGCGCCTGCCTAGGTATCTACATCAATGTGCAGCAAATATTGTTTTATTTTTGGAATTGTTATATTCTGTAGTTTACAGATAAAAAAGTTTCACGAGTCTAAAAGATAAGGAAACTGAGAAAAATGAAGATAAGTTTTCACAAAATAACTCTGGTTTTCGATAAGAGATGGCGCTAGGCGTTGCGGTTATCGAGTTTGAGAATGATTTTCTACTATTCGACACGCCATCGAAGCACTAAGTTTTTTTTAAAATCATCAAGGGGGCAAACGAGCATGCGGGTCTCCTGATGTTAAGCAATCAACGCCGCCCATTGACATCCAAAACACCAGGGTTATTGCTGATGCTTTGCCACCCTTTTCCCACACCAAACCCTGGGCTTCCGGTTCTCTCACTCACCATTCGAAGCGCAGCAACATAATGTTGGTACTTCATGTTGGTATTCTGTAAGTGCGTGGTAGCTCCCCTGTGGAGCCAACCCAATTACAAGCAACAGTCAGCTGACTACAATTACTAGGCTCTATGTGGCTCAGGAAACAAAAATGTTATTAGTGAAGGGATGAGGGTTACACTGAATAGTAAAACTATAATTTGAACTAATTATTTTAATTTATTTTATACTAATTCAAACTAGGCTGAATATCAGCACTTTTCGAATGTCAAAATTACATAAGACAGCCCCCCAAAACGCCCACCCGTAACCTGATGCCGCATGTGCTGGTAGCGGTACTGCTGGCTGTGGTAGCGGTACTGCTGGCTGTGGTAGCGGTACTGCTGGCTGTGGTAGCGGTACTGCTGGCTGTGGTAGCGGTGGTGGTGATGGTGGAGACAGTGGTGTTGATTGTTGGACTGGCTCCACATTCTCTTGTAAACCCCTTGATGAATCCTGAATCAACTGATGATTCGCTCGAGTCCAACAGGCCCGACATGCATAGATTGTTGCCACATCCTAAAATAGAATGGCTAATTAATATACAGTTTTGAATGCCATTATAATGTTAATCATTGGTCATCGACCTACAGAATGAATATGAAAAATACAGCATGGCAGCATAGTTGTTACCCAGCCCATAGAATTACTGCACCTTCACATTATGAATAGCAGAATATAAAAAAGTTATACTTGGTTCAAATAACCATTGTATCATTAATACCTACAATTAGATAATCAAACATCTTACCTGATAATTATCATAGGAAATAATAGGTAGTAATTGGCTATCTGCAGGAATCACATAGAAACGCAGTCCTCTGAGAGAGAGACCACACCCACGACAGACCATAATATGGCCTAGCAATCTTTCATTGTCCGCCTGTTCGGTATTCAATAAGTTGAAACAGGGGTCACATCACATATATATGCATCTAAAGGCATCTGAAAAATATAAATATCGTTTAGTTAAAATACCTATTATATGAAATTCTATGACAGTACAGACTTGTGTGTATACTTGAACAAATAGTGACTATCCTATACAGCCATGTGTAGCAATAAATATAATAGATTGTATATAATACTTAGGCCTGGGTCATGTAAGCCACCAAATAAACGCTGCTTGGTTAAGTTTTGCTGGCTCACATGTAATCGAACTACCAGACTTTATAGTTGTCTTTTTGTAAATAGTATTATTTCAATGTGTTATAGGTACATACCTGATTGTTCAATCATCGGGCAAGTCTCGCTTGCAGTTGTAGGGCAAGCGTTGACATAATATGCCTTTGAACCCGTCTTACGGATAAACCACAGTTTAGACATCTCATCATGAGCAAAACAGTTGAATCCTTTATGAATTACTAGCAATGGTCGTTAGAAATAGAACACAATAATCGCACAGTACACATTAACACAACGGCAATGAAACCTGACGTGAGTCGTGAATGAAAGGGATGCCGCCGACGACGCTTGGTGTCGTAGCTTGGTGTGCATTTTGCAAGTAGGGAATCCCCACTAGGGAGGGATGTGATTATGGCGAATGGCGATCTGAGATCGATAAATCGATAATCAATTTTTTCACGCACACTAAGTTCGAATTCAGTTTTTTTATTAGATAATTACTCTGACCCGTCAAACTCTTCCGTAGAACCATATTTTACACTTAATTAAGTTAATTCAGTATACAATGACATTAATAGGCAGTATAAGTGCGTAAATCACTTTTACGACAAAAATGACAAAATGTCGACTATTTATTACAAAATAAATCTTCACATAACTATAAACTATTTACTTATTATTAATTAAACATATAAAACGGTAAATTAAAATATTAATCCAAAAATCTATTTGAATCTTCGATCAAATAATATTGATCGACGATTTCAATCTCGACATTTTGTGAATCAATTTTTCATGCTTTGACTCGAATCGATTGAATTATCGATTTTATGAAACAGATTGCTGGCCGTCCCTAGACAGTGGTGTACGCCACTAACGTCAGGATGGTCAGATGCATTGTGAAAGAAATGACACTCCTTTATACGCAGTGATTTTTTTAAAATGATGGTGTTCAATCATAGAAATACACACTCGTGTCAATAAAAACCTAATCTAACCTGTAGGCGTGTCAATTATTATAAAAAAATATATATAAAAATTCACTTGATCTAAAATAACTCGTTATAATATGTGTAGGTTATAATGGTTACCGGATGATTATGAATACAATGGAACGTCAACATCGGGAAGTTCTTAAAAGAGAGAAGCGGAAGCAATTAAAATACTATTTTTTTAGAGATTTTAACCTTGCCTTTATTCGGAATACTATAACCATGATAATTTATATCTTTATTTTTAAATCTCAGTGTAAAAACCGTAATACTGCACATGTTCCCGAACTCGAAGGCAGAAACTGGTCATGTCCTTTCTTGTGCCGAAACGCTTAATATGTTGGATGTCTAAAACTCAGCCATACAAGTGGTATACATCTAAAACATAATTCAATGTTACAATTATTGTGGAAAGAGAGGGCATTTCTCTAAAGAATGTAGTTTTCCGAAGACAAATAAATATAATAGAAAACCTCAACAAGAAGGTTCAGATATGTTAGCATTTAATGCAGAAGACAATTCCTGTACTCCTTAAGAAGACACTTGGATATTGGATAGCGGTGCTTCTGCACACATGACATTTAGAAAGGATTTCTTTTTCAAATTATTTGAATGCAACCAGAAATCATTGACACATCAGGAAACATTATCATAAAGAAGGATAATAGTGCTTTAATTAAGACAATAAAGTGTTAATGAGTGCAAAAATCACAGAACATAATAACCAAACTGATATCAAAATGTGGCATGAACGGCTGGGACATATTAACCTAAAACAAATCAAAAACATGTGCTAATAGTGTTGTTGAAGGTTTGAAAGTCAATGACAATGATCAAAAGAACTTTATTTGTGAGGCATACGGGAAGCAGTGCAGGTTTCAATTTTAAAAATCTATACGGGGAGAACTACAGCTTGGTGACTTAGTGTATAGTGATGTTTGCGAACCAATGAGACACACATTACTTCAAGGTATGAGATACTTTGTGTTATTCAAAGATGCAACTGCAAGTCGCTCGTTCTACTTAAATCCCCTACACCAGTCCCCCAGGGGACTACACAGCACTCAATGTTCAACTACGATGCCCTAGGGTATCATATAAAACTCTAATTTCCTTTTGAATCCCCTAATTGTCTAAGAACCTTATTATTATTGAATTGAAAGCTATTTACAATGTAGCGCTGGCTAATACAAGGATAACACTGACATTGACTGACATTTACCGATAGATGATGAATTTTTATCGCACAAGGATATAATTATTATATTCAACTTCATGTCTGAAGAGTTCAAAATTATACAAAGAAGAGGTGAGGTGCTATTACACGATGGTTTCAAATACTACAAAAAAATCTTCCAAAAACGGCGCAGTATTGTGACGATGCAGTGATTGGAGTAAAAATAAATATCGTGGCTATGTAACCATTAAGGTACAGAAAATATTTTTATTTATTGGGTCAGATTTTATTAAGCCCCTACTGTTGCATTGTTACAATCTGTTTATTTTTTTTTGTTTAGGATAATAAAATAGTGCGGCGAACTAAACATGCTGGGTGGTGTATAAGAAACATACAGCAATTTGAAATTTACTTTGCGGAACAAGAATGCAGAAATAAAGTAACATGCGAAGAATTTAGACCAATCCCGACTATTTACAATGAATGTCTCGATCCTATAATATCAAAAGGGTATAACTGGGTTGAGAATATAATAAATTAAGAAATAAGAGTGCCGATGTATACCTAGAAGTGTACGTCTAGTAGGGGGAGACGTAGAAGTACCTAATAACCACCTAGATTACGCTTTATGTGACTACGTAAACGAAGAAGAAAACGGTTACAGCGCATTTTGGTTTTCTGTTCCAAAGAAAATAGAGTTATTTCGGTCTGATCCCCTGAACCCCCACTCCACCCCCCCTGGATGCCCATTCCGCCA
Organism: Amphipoea lucens; assembly: GCA_947508005.1. Taxonomy (NCBI): domain Eukaryota; kingdom Metazoa; phylum Arthropoda; class Insecta; order Lepidoptera; family Noctuidae; genus Amphipoea; species Amphipoea lucens. The sequence goes on from OX382375.1 coordinate 12,302,731, forward strand.
CAACAAACAACAACAACACACATCATTCTCAACAACATTCTCATTCCGGTCTGATCCCCTATTTCTCTTGTTTTTATCCCTAACGGATCGTCAGCAACAAAATATACGTACAGGTGTGGTTGATGGTACGTTCCAATCATGTCTCCCACAATTCGCCAAATTATATGTTGTTCATGCGGACTTAAAACACACAAAAATAAACTACTATTATTCCTTTTTTTGTACGTATTCATGACGGAAAAGAATGAAAAATCCTTTAGCCTTCTAGATTTTCAAGCTCGGTCACCTCAAGGAAGGTGAATTAGTTTCCCCTTATATTATCAGGTCTCCGTATTGTCGATTCCAGGAGAGGCACCTCGAGAGATTCGTCTCGCCGCCAGGATCTAGAGGAGCGTCTGGGGCCTGGACGCGAGACCCGTTCCTCGAGTACGCTCGAAGCCTACTGCAACGACTGCGCGACTGGCGGAGCCCGTCTAGCGATAGCGCAGGCGGGACGGTTTTTTTTCTTTTATATCCATTATCATATTTTTTCATTGTAATACGGTTTCTGTAGGAACCACTTGATTATCTTAGTCCGGTTTTCAACACTGGAAACCGGTCTTCAACTTAATTTAATTTGAGGATCTTGGGTTCGACATCCCACATTCATCCAGAAGTATATTGGACACCTTCGTCGGCTCCGGGACCTGGGACTCTCAAAGTCCCTGGCGCCCATTTATTAGTTAATAACATGAACAATAACTGGAAGGTTATATTGAAATGTATAATATTTAACTTACAACTTTTAAACAGAACAGTACTGGTTTTATCTCCGACTCCCCACGACCATAACTTTTTCTGCTGCACTTTTAGCTGGCTGGCAATTTTGACTTTAACTATAGTCACCTACCTAATTTATAAATAACAAAGTAAATTAGTTCTTAAGGTTCCACCTGTTATTGCGGTAGACCCGTAACGGCTACCGAGAGTGGTTTTGTTGAGTTGATTTATTTTTATAAATATACAGTGTTTGAGATAGTTTGTTGTTTTCTTATATTTCAATACCCAATAATTTGCCGCTAGAGGTAAAAAATCATAATTGTATTAATTTAATATTTTTACTTGATAAAACCTAACCAGTTTAGATAGCAGAACAATTTTTATGTATTTAATTCAAATTAATTAGGGGAAATGTATACTTTCAACTTTGAGATTATTGTGGGCCGCTAATAATGAAGCAGCATTGCAAAGACGTCAAACAAGAATACATCGTCGCACCATGTTACGACGATGTATTCTCCATGTCGATGTATGCTCCATGGAGCATATTATTGTGGAGATGTCGGAATTGGAATTTGTTCATCGTTTTAGGCTAGAAAACAAAGTTTTCGGCTTCGTTCTGATGATTTTCGGCGTTTAACTTCATTAAAGGCACCCGGGAAATTAGTATACAAATCAAGGTAAGTTTTGTACTTCCAACCTTACTAAAAAGTGCCCATTGTCATTTCTCAATTAATTAATCATGTTTCAGGTTTTGTAGTAGTGTAGCTTTTTAGCTACGGATTCATATCAACGCATTCTTGGACTATCGCAGCAATTGGTACAAAGAACAACTAGTAGGTGCATACGCCAAGTTGTTGAAGCAATGAGCCATCCAGTCATTATAAATAAATGGATTATGTTTCCGAGGTCGCAACAACGAGCCACATCAATAACGAAATTTTGCTCTATTACAAAGCAAGAAACTGATCATGTTTCAGAATATGTAGAAGTGGCATATGGCGTACCACAGGGCAGTGTGCTAGGGCCCATATTATTCTTAATTTACATTAATGATTTTCCGAAAACCGTGGACTTTCCAATGATTCTTTTTGCAGATGATAGTACAGTCATATTTTGTAACAAAGATTATGCCTCTTTGGAAAATGACATTAACACCACATTAGTACGCATTGTTGATTGGTTAAGAGCAAACAATCTATTAATTAATATACAGAAAACTAATTTCATGATCTTCAGAAACAGGACTAATCCACCAACAGACTTAAACATAAATTATGCTGGAACAAAAATTAATGAAGTAGATGTAACGAAATTCCTGGGTTTGAATGTAGACTGTAAATTAAATTGGAAATCACATGTGGAATCTGTCTGCTTAAAATTAAATAGCTATTCCTATATGTTATACATGCTTATAAAAATTGTAAACTTATCCACTGTCATGATAGCCTACCATGCATATGGGGTATCCACGCTGAGATATGGTGTAATTTTCTGGGGGAACTCGACGGAATGGGAGTCTGTTTTTAAAGCTCAAAAAAGTGCATACAAGCAATGTGTAGACTTAAGACCACTGATAGTTGTGAACCATACTTCAAAAAACTTAAGATTCTTATCTTACCTAGCCTCTTCATTTATGAGATGTCAATCTTTGTCAAAAGTAACATGCATATGTTTGAAAAATTCCGAAGTGCTAGATATAGAAATAAAGTTCAGACTGTACCCTCCAGAACTTACTTAATGGGTTCCAGTGTGTATTGCATGACATCCAAGATTTATAATAAATTGCCATGTTGTATTACAGACATTGACAACTTACACATATTTAAGCGGAAGCTAAAGGAATTTCTAACTGATAAAGCGTAATACAGTGTAAAGGAGTATCTAAAAGGGAATCCTTATGGCCAAAACTATTAATTACTTAATACTAATTAATAATTAGATATTCTATGATTGAAATGACATGTGTAACTCACAGTTATTATTTGTTTAGGACTTTTATTTAATTATTCACCATTTACTATGACATTTTACTATTTATTATGACATTTTACTATTTACTATGACATTTTAGTTATTGACTACTGGATACTCCTTGACATTGGAAAATTAAAAATAAAAAGATTAAAATGATTTTCTTAATAACTTTGTAATATTTATTGTTGTAATGTATGTGTAAATTTTGCATGCCCAAGTGACGACAGAGCATGGCTAACATTACCAAAACATGACTGTATAACATCTATACCCCTACCCATGTTGGCAAGAAATAAATGATTTGATGATTTGATTTGTTTTAGATTGCTGAAGTCACGTTGGAGGTGTTTATTAAGACACAGGACCTTGCATTATCATCCTATGGTTGCTGGGAAAATTGAACTTGCCTGTTAGCTACAATATGGCTTTAGAGGCCAATTTAACTCCTCCAGCTATTATGGAAGTAGATGAAGATGATGCTCAACCTCATAACGCATCTGATAGTGTTGGTGCTGCTAGTAGTCAGAGTGAGCTACTCCAAGGCAGGGCACTGAATAATCTTTTATCGAGACTTTAATAGTCTCAGTTGTAGTTTTAGTAGTCATAGTCTTTTTTTATAGTCTTTCTTTGTAATTAATGTGTTATGGTATGTTAGGTGAGTTGTGAAAGCAATGTAACAAAAGTTCATTTTCAAATTGAAGGTACTCGTATATCAAGATTAAAAGGTTTTTATTGTCTTTTAAATATGTTTCATAAATAAAAGTATACACTATGCACTCTAAACAAATGAGCTAAAACAAAAAAAAAATGAGCTCTTTTCTTTAGTTTGCCGTATGTCATTACTTCGCAGAATTTGATCCTTATTAGGGACACTATCGAATCGTGTAGTAATACAGTTTGTGTTTCTTTAATTAAAATCAACGGGTTCGATTCCCGGCTAGAAATATTGATTTTTCAAAAATCCAATGACGCAGTTTTAGTTTTCGTCAAAATCGAGCAAGAGACTCCTTTGAGTACTTTTCGCTATTCCTCATAGTTTCGAATTTGGCCATCCACGCCCACTTGAAAAAATCACTCTGTATACAGAAGAGCATGAATTTCTTGTTTCAAAAAATGACATATAGTTTACCCAAGTTTAGAAACCTACTTAAACCATTTCTTTTAGTATGCGCGGATATCCATCCGTATAATCCATATTATCCATATATCATTTTATCCATATTATTTAATATGTCCATATTATAGATATTCTTGGTCCCTACGCCGCTACTGCATCAGACGCTCGGATAATGACACAGATAATGGAAAATGTGAGCTCTTTAAGAACTGAAAAACGGAAAATGTGAACTTAAACAACGCACACGTTCAAGCTCAAGTTCTAGCAGCAGTAGTAGTGCCAGGACTCCGTCACCGCCGCCAAGACACAGGAAACAGGTATCACGTAAGGCCCGTACCTCAACTGTGAGTACAAATAACACATTATACCCGAGTTCGATCCGCTGAGAGATGATGTGAACGCTTGGCTTAGTATTATCAGGTCCTACGCTCAAACTTTTACATGGACTGATGAAATGACCCATTATCAATGATCCGTTATCGGGCTCAGAGAGGTAAGTGCTGAATTTTAGCCCCCTTTTAGATCTACCTACTGCTTGAACGATTGTGATGCAAATATTTTACTCATCGCAACTGCTTAGCTGTCTATTTGAAAAACCTACCTTACAGTCTGTATAGAGCATAAAACCACTGTATTGTCTTCTGATCAAACATGTTTATTAAACTGGTACTTGCTGTTTACAGACACTGATTATGTACAGCAATTGGTGCATGACTATGATACAAATATGCATAGCCGAGATTCACTGCTGGATGAACCAACGGAACAATATGGTAAGTATTTTTAACTGGTTATGTCCAGATACTTATAAGCTGAATGTGCCTGTTGTGTTTGCGTAACATATCATGTTGACAACAGTTTATGTGGTCACTCTTACTCCAATACATAGGGGTTTATTTGTAATTTGTAAGTGACATTCAAATATCAAAAATGTATGGTTAAGCAGTCGCTAATCACGACTTAACTTTAAGCAACGTTTATGAATAAAGGGGCTCATTTATAATAAAAGTAAGATAAAAGTGTTCTATGGTTTTGTCATATAAGTATACAGACGGTAAATTCTTTTGATACAAGAACTTGCCTTCAGATTCTATGAATTTAAATTAATAAAAGCATTTACTTTAGTATATCAAATATATGCCAGCGTATGAATATCTATGGGCCAAGTTTCATTCAAATCCGTTCAGCCATTATAGGTGAATTCAGTAAAAAAATATTATAGTTTTAGTAAGAAGTACTTATTATTATTTCAGTACATCAAGAGTCACCATCTCTATTCATATAGAACGAGGCATGCATTTTGTTGCTACTCACGCTATAGAGTGAGCATAAAGAACAATTCGAAAAAATGCGTCATAAGAAAGTAAAGTATGACATCATAGCAAAGAAAATGTGCGATGTACAATACAATGTCAATGGCTCCCAATGCCAGTCAAAAATTCATAGTCTGAAAACATTTTAAAACGATAGTGGATCACAATGCTACATCTGGAAATGATAGGCAACATGGCCTTACTTTGATGTAAAATATTTATTTAACTTTTAGTATTTATTTTTTTATCAAATGTGTTAGCAACATTAATAATAATTATGGATTCATGCCTAAAATAAATTAAATTATAATCCATTGTAGTGTTTTTAGTATAATGCTAATAAACATGCTTATTTTAAATATACTTAATAAATTTTTTAATTGAGTAATGATAAGATTACATAATAAATGTCAATAATAGTATACGCCATAGATAATGTTTAATGTGATTTATGTATTGAAATCATGGATTAATGTAATAAATATTTCTCGCAACCGTGCGTGTACTACCAGATGTGTGAACGTAAACGAGGCCAAACTACACACATCAAAAGTGTCTAGGGATCAAGCATTTTTATGCGGATTTCTTGAGATTGAGATGTGGCTTTGTAATAAATTTATGATTTTATAAATTTATATGGATCCTTTTTGGTGCATTTCATAATTTGAATCAGGAACTGTGAATCAAATTCGAGTAAAAGATGAAAATCAGCTGTCAATATTTTCCCTATAAAAACATACAACGCATTGAAGACATTATTAGTGCTACTGTTTCCCTACTACTGATTAAAACCAACGTTATTATGGAGCGGCGACGTCATTTAAGCAGGGAAGAAATGCTCAGAGCCGTGGGAATGATAGAAGCTGGTTCCCGGCAACGTACTGTGGCTTTAGCTCTGAATACAAGTCAGAGTGTTATCAGTCGACTTTGGACACGTTACCGAAGCACTGGTACCGTGGCTGAGCGCCATGGAGGACGGTATCGCTGCACCACACGGAGACAAGACCGATACATTCAAATCTTAACTCGAAGAGCTCCAACAATAACCGCCATGATGTTAGCCGTGAGGCTTCATCACTCTTCAGGGAACTTAATTAGCGACCAAACAGTCAGAAACCGCTTGCATGAAGTGAACCTTCATTCCCGAAGACCGCTACGGGTACCACCTATAGCAATGCACAATCGTAGGATTCGATATCAATGGGCTCTTGAACACAGAAATTGGGCAGAAGAACAATGGCGTTTCGTGTGCTTTTCTGATGAGTCTCGTTTTGGTATGAGACCGGATACAAGACGTATACGACACTGGAGAACCCCTGGACGCCAACAGCGATTAAAATCCTGCCAGGAAGTCCATCCTTATAGTGGTGGAACCATCATGGTATGGGCGGGTATTTGGATCGGCGGAAGAACTGAGTTGATTTGGATCAGAGGCAACCTCAACGCTCAAATTTATGCTGAGACGATTGTATCAGACGTCATCGTTCCTCTACAAGTGCAAATCGGTCCCTTATTTCAGTTAATGCATGATAATGCACGACCGCACACCGCAAGAGTTGTAAGACAGACTCTCGCCGCAGCTAACATCAATGTCCTGCCCTGGCCTGCTCAGTCGCCAGACTTGAACCCGATTGAGCATGCATGGGATATGCTACAAAGAAGAGCTCTGCCGAATATGGAGGGTATCCAGTCGCAAGAAGACCTTTTTTTGTTGTTGCAACGAACATGGGCGGCCATTCCACAGCGTGATTTGGATGAACTCATTTTGAGTATGCCAAACCGATGTTCTTGTGTTGTTAGTGTTCGCGGTAGAAACACGGATTATTAATTGTTTAAGTTACCCAATAAAATTTTAAAGAAAACTGTTATTTCAGTCTTTTTTTCGAACTTTTGTGTTAGTGGTTCAAATGTCAAAAATCCCTTTATTAGGAAAATGGCAAATTTCTTTATTAATGCAAAGGTGACTTGGTTTATCGTTACTGTGACAAACGAAAACACTTTATTTGATGAATCCTTAAAGAAAATTTTAATTAATATCAATCAGGAGAAAAGTTATTGCAAAAATATATGTTGATCCCTAGACACTTTTGATGTGTGTAGTATGTAAGAATCGTAGCAGGTGGCGTTCTGTAATTTTCTGCCTAACCTGGCCTAGCCCCATGGGCAAAAGATGTAGGATTTATTTTATATTATTAGATATTTGCACACCTATTAAGGTAGGATATGGTTTAAAGAACTGTTATAATTATATACCACCTCATGTACCTACCCATATTCGAGCAAATAAATGATTTGATTTGATTTAATTTATTTTTTCAGCGAATGAATGAGTTATTTGGCTCAACAGGATAGGCTAATCCTGTAACGCTGGCTTCAGAAATAGAACCCACATCAAACGAAAATGCTAGTCCACAACAAACAAGGAAAAGGAAATTCGATAATATATTAGAAGACTATAGAAAAGACATGAAGATGTATAAGGAAGAAAGATCGAAGAAAAAACAAGAAAATTTTAACATTTGATAAGTCAGTGACTTTTTGAGTTTCCCGCGCAATAACTTTAAATGCAATACTGCTCCTGTCAGCTGCAGTCTATGAATAGACTACTGTCAAAGTTTGAGCAAGCTTTGTCATTTAGTTTGTATTTGACAGCCATTGCAAGCAACCTCTTAAATTTTAACGAAAATGGAAAAAAGTGAATTTCGTGTGCTGATTAAGCATTATTTTTTGCGCAAAAAAACAATCATCGAAACCAAGGAAAGTCTCGATAAATACTATGGGGACTCAGAACCATCAACTTCAATGGTTAAGAAGTGGTTTACTGAGTTCCGTTGTGGTTGTACCAGCACAAGTGACGCCGAACGCTCAGGTCGCCCAATAGAGGTCGTCACGCTAGAAATCGTCGATACAATCCATGGAATAATATTGGATGATCGGAGAATGAAAGTGCGTGAGGTGGCTGTGGCTGTAGGAATCTCAAATGAGCTGGTACATCACATTTTACATGAATATTTGGACATGAAGAACCTATACGCGCGAGATGGGTGCCGCGATTGCTCACACTCTACCATAAGCACAACCGTGTGACCACTTCAAAGGAGTGTTTGGCGATGTTCAGTCGCAATCCGAACTATGGCTTACATCAAAGCAAATATTAAATTCTGTGAAATTTATTCAAAAAAAGGTTACTGTTAATAAGAATTTAATTAAAAAGTTGTAAGCAATTTGCAAGATATTGTTTGAGGTTACGATGCAATATTAACACGTAATTTTAATCAGGTCCCTGTAGAAAGCTTTTTTGGGAACATCAGAAGCTATGGAGCAAGAAATAATGCCCCAAATACAATATCATTTGAAGGGGCATTTGAAGCACTTCTATTAAATAATTATAATACACCTCATTCCAAAAGAGCAAATTGCGAAGAGAACACCAACAAGTGCCTACAAACTCTTAGTTTTTACGTCACTGAAAAACCTGATGCGACTGATGTTCCCGAGGAAGACAAAATTAATTTTACTGCCGATGTATTAATTGATTAGTCCAAAGAGCCCGATGCTGGTCAGAGAAATTATGTATGTGGTTGGGTCCTGTCTAAATGTTTAAAAAATGTTGTCAAATCGTGTAAACATTGCAGACAAGACCTTTTAGATAAGAATAATGAAAATATTAATAATAATAGTTTTATAAAAGCCAAAGAATATAATAATAAAAAATGGTTATGTTATCCTAATGAGCTATTGCAAAATTATTTCTATGGCCTGCAAAATATGACAGAATCTTTTTTGAAAAAGCGTGTCCTAAACAAAATGGTTGTGGAAAACATAATTCGTTTGCAGATGTTTTAGTGGATACCCCTTTTAAGTGTACTACTCACAAAGAAAAATTAAAAGAGTATTTCTTTAATTTAACAGTTAGCCTGCGATAAATAATGTTTAAATTCTTCGTTTAAACCCTGACTGCCCAGTGCAAGTGTAATACATTAGAGAGTTGATTTTTTACAAGCAACCTCACTTTCCCTAATCACAGTTTGTATATTACGACAATCAATCAAGGCATATAATAAACAAATGAATGAATGACAAGACAATGACGTAATATCAATTAACAGTCTTTTTTTTTTGTTATTATTTTTACGGCCTTGGTGTTGCACCCTCCAGCCTATTCTTCAATCATAATCAACAAAGTCAAAGATTACAAACGTAACTTTTTTTTATTAAAAAGAGGCGACGGAAACTAAGCACACAGCCATCTCGCGAGTTTTTGAGTAATTAACCCTTTAACCGGCAACACCGTAATATTACGAGTATATTCAACTAATTGTAAATAATTTTATGGTTTTTACCAAAACAGAAAAAATCTAATGTCGATTTTCAACGGTGAAATATTGACTCACTGCATCGATTCAGTACAACATATCGATTTAAAAAAACCGATTCATTTGGTCCGAGGAATCGATTCTTATTAATCGATTTCAGATCGCCATGCCTCGGCAAACTAAAAAAAATCATGATATGTCTTCCTTAATGGCAACTATAAAAAAGTATACGCGTCAGTCAGAAATTGAAAACATTATCCAAGGGCGTTTTGCTGATATCTGTAAGGAATTCAAAAAAACACAGTAATCTACATGGTGTTCGTTACAGCGACGAAGTGAAAGCCTTTGTTTTAACTTTGAATTTCTATTCACCTAAGGCTAACAAATAAAAAAAAAAAAAAGACGGGTTGCACTCCGGGAGTGCCGGCAGAAGTGAAAACTTGAATATTAACGTTGAAATTAATCAATTATTAATTTAATTCATATTACTCATTTTTTTCACTATTTCTGCGTCACTTTTTTCATTAATAGATGCACTTTGTTCAATTTCCATTATTTTAAACACTTTCGGTCTTATTCATAAAAAAAGTCTATTGAAGGTTTAAACCATTCATTAGTTAAAATGCTCAATAGGCTTTTAAAACATTCGATACAATTTTGTATTCATAAACGCTTCATAAACGTTCTATAACTACTACAACTTCTAAATGTTGCCATTATAATGAAGTCATCCAACAAATTGGCCAACACATTAAATCGGCATACGAGAATATCTGTCTACGAACCGAATATTTGTGTCCATAGACATTATTACGTATGAAAAACTAATTTATTGTCTACAGTTTCAACAGTTTTGACGCGACAACGTTATGGTCGTCATGGAAACAATATGAATATGTCAATGAATGAATTTGATATTGTACAGGGTGTGGCGTAAATAGTGGTCCACCGTTAAGGATTTGATGAACCAGATAATTAACTATACACAATTAATTTTTTTTACCATTTTTACCCAAGGGTTCCGAAAATATTTCGTTTTTGTCTTTTATTTACGAAATTTCTACCTTTTATTACAAATTTGGTTGCAGTTTCAACAAAAACCATTATTTTTTCATTTTGGTTTCTGTTAATTACTGCTGAATACTGGAGCTATCATGAGAAATTATGTTTTGTTATGTAAATTCAGATCTTTTGATGAAAAAGTTGGTTCTTCTCTAATTTTAACCCAAATTTTTAACACACCATCCAAGTTCAAGAGCGATTTATGTAAAAAAAACGTACTACACTGTCAGTGCCCATTCATTGAATAATATGCCTACTAAATACTAATTTCAAAATGGTATCACTATAATAGATCCTATTATTTAACAAAAAGATATTCAATTTTAATTGAAGAAAAGAGAATTTTCATTATACTACTTTTTTAAACTTTGTTGCGTTAATACTATTAAATACAATATAATACAATACAAAACGTATTAAATCTTAAAAAACGGAAAAAACTTTTACTTTTTAAATGTGATTTGCGTTGGAGCATGTCAGGTAAAAAAACCCCGACCCTTTTTTTTACCAGAGACATGTTTGTTAACAAAAAAAACCCGCTAAAGCTCTCGCGATCGAGTAACGCACAATAGGAGTGATAAGGAAAGGATATAGTAGGGTATTGCTATCTCTTTCATTACTAACGTTGAAATCTACAGAAATCTCGAAATGATTTAGTACGATCTCGTCACTCGTGTCGTGCGTCGTATGCGTTTCGTTTTTATTCTGCCTGTGTTTACCTCCGCCGCTTTCTTTGCCCCTGCCTGACCCCGGACTCTGTTTAATTTGCCTACTGATTGGATTTGTTGTGTTGGTGATCTCTGCGATATTGGCTACGTGTACTGGTGACTTTGGCTTGCTCAACGATTTGGACAAACGTGCAGTGCGGTGACAGTTAGAAAATGTCTCAGTACACACCGCGCGAATATGCTGACATGCATTTTATTTATGGCGAATGCAGAGGTGTCGGTAGAGAAGCAGCTCGACTTTATCGGGAGAGATATCCCGATCGAAGACATCCAGACCACCGAGTTTTTGGGAGAGTGCATAACACATACACCGAGGGAAGGATACCTGGCACAGGCGTAGGCGGTGCAAGTGAAGGTCGACCGCGACGACACAACGATGAAGACGTAATGAATTTAGTTACAGAAGATCCTTCAACATCGGTCCGTGTCTTAAGTCGCAGAACTGGCATATCAACTAGATCTGTGCACCGAATACTCAAAACACATGAACTGTACCCATACCACTATCAAAGGGTACAGTCATTGCTACCAAGAGATTATCCCTTGAGAGTAACATTTTGTAGAGTAATGCTACGCAGAATAAGAGAAGACCCGCAGTTTTTTAATAAAATACTATGGAGCGATGAGTCATCCTGCAAAAAAGATGGATATTTGAATCTACACAATTTGCATAAATGGCAGCTAGAAAACCCGCATCTCATAAGGCAAGACAAATCACAGTATCAATTTAAAATAAACCTTTGGACCGGAATCATTAACGGACAAATAATCGGTCCACACGAGCTGCCAGAAACTTTAAATGCAGAAAGTTATTTAAGTTTTTTGCGGATTGACTTGCCCTTGCTTCTGGAAAGTGTCACTCCTGAAGTTCGAGAAGACATGTGGCTGCAGAACGATGGCTGTCCCGCTCACTATGCTGTTAGAGTACGAGAGCACCTTAACACAGCGTATCCAAATAGGTGGATAGGGCGCTTAGGTCCAATATTGTGGCCACCGCGCTCGCCAGACCTAAATCCCCTAGATTTCTTTTATTGGGGTTGCCTAAAAGAAAAAGTCTATAGAGAAGAAATTACAAGTATTGACCATTTGAGGACTAGAATCCAGACAGCAGCTAGAGAAATCAGCGAAAGCGGGTTTGCCCGACGACTTAAACGGTCGTTTATTCGACGTTGCAGAGCGTGTATAGTTGCGAATGGAGGCCATTTTGAACAGTTCGTTTAATTTTAATGTTTGTAATCATGTGAAAAAGATTAATAATAAATGATAAATAAAGTGACTTGTTTTATTAATGCTTTGTTCAAATACCTAAGTAACAAGTTAGGTCTAGATAACTGCAATAGTAGTGTTTAATGGGCACTGGCACTGTAGTGCATTTTTTTTGTGAATATCGTAAGTATTAACGCAACAAAGTTTAAAAAGTAGTTTAATGAAAATTTTATTTTCTTCAATTAAAATTTAATATCTTTTTGTTAAATAATAGGATCTGTTATAGTGATACCATTTTGAAATTGGTATTTAGTAGGCATATTATTCAATGAATGGGCACTGACAGTGTAGTACGTTTTTTTTACAAAAATCGCTCTTGAACTTGGATGGTGTGTTAAAAATTAGGGTTAAAATTAGAGAAGAACCAACTTTTTCTTCAAAAGATCTGAATTTACATAACAAAACATAATTTCTCATGATAGCTCCAGTATTCAGCAGTAATTAACAGAAACCAAAATGAAAAAATAATGGTTTTTGTTGAAACTACAACCAAATTTGTAATAAAAGGTAGAAATTTCGTAAATAAAAGACAAAAAGGAAATATTTTCGGAACCCTTGGGTAAAAATGGTTAAAAATTTTAATTGTTATAGTTAATTATCTGGTTCATCGAATCCTTAACGGTGGACCACTATTTACGCCACACCCTGTATGTGTCAAACTAAAAAACTTTTGAATATTTTTTTTGTATTTAAAATAAATGAAATTAAGACCGGATACTAGTTGCAATAAAGGGCAAAGAATTGAATATTGGTTGGAGGAGGATAAGGTGTGTACCTACTGTTACAGCTAAAATGTGTTCAAAGTAAGTTATGTTTTGTAAACATTCTCAATTTCTTATACTTATGCTTGCTTTTGCTTCTAATCCTTAGATTTTTTGGAAGAATTGGTCAGGGAGAGGTCTCCATAATAGAAAATAAAAACACTGACACAAGCACTAACGCTAAACAGAGGCAGCCTGGCATGATTTACGAATTAGGTGCCTATCCAATTTACAATTTTACGAAGAACTTCGTTTGTCTGTACAAAACTCATTGTAACAAAAAAAAACCCGCCATAAGAATAATAATGACTGTTATTTTGATGCCGCTACTGATTAATTAAATCAGTATAAATAAGATAATGAAGAGAAAGAATTTATAACATTAGTTTTGTATTTCAGGTCAATAGGACTAGTGAGGATGGTGCTTCACTACGAATAGCAGAAAATGAAACGGCCTACAGAAGAGATGGCACAGATGGCAAATGAAAAGCAAACATTTTAAAAATGTTGTTCTGCTTGCACAAGTTTTAGAAGCCAAATTAGAGTTTAGAGTATTGTTCAACCGTGAACAGGCAAGAGTTACATACGCCAGCGTCAGCATCAAGAGCGACATACATTCGTTCCACATAAATTAGTAATTAGTAAATGAATAAATTAGTCATCAAGCTGGAGTAGAGTTTGATTCATCTTCCATAATTCCTCTCACTATGGCCAAGACACCTTTAGCCATCACCAGTTCTATGAGTCTGTGGGACCGGCAATGACAAAACTATTTCCTGTGTACATTGCACGACGTACACAAACCCCTATTCCTACCCAAATTCTGTCTGTTCCCGTAGGTCTCCCGTAGGTTTGTATGATACTTTAGGGTGTTAGGATAACTAGGGTGTTAAGTAGTTGCTGTAGGTTTATAATCAGTAGGGTGAGGTAACCATAGATACCAGGCTCAATTGTTACAAACTTAGCCACTCTGTATGCATTTGGAATAACAGCCGTACTAAGCTGTAAGTCCCGGTGCGTACAAGTATTATAAAAATAAACTGATATTTGTATACAAGCTTTTTATTAATGAACTACTCGCTAAATTTCTTCTCTTTTTCTTCTTCGTGTCGCGGGCACGACTACTTTAGGTCTTGTTGGCTCAAAATATTGCCACTTCCACGTTGTCGTCGGTGGCAGCGCAGAGGTCACTTTGACTGCATGTTTTGGGTAGGACAAATAGGGCAGGATAGGACGTGGAGCATGTTTTGCAACATAGCTTCACAGCCACACCCTACTGGAGCATCTCCCTGCAGGGTGTAAACTTCCGTGGTCGACACGGAAGCATTGTTTTTACACAAAAGCAGCAATGTCCCACAGTATTTCTTGTTGCTATAATGTGCTTCGTTATATTTTTCGTCGCTTCTATTTTGTATTGTAGGTAGGTATATAATAATAAACTAAATTGGTTAAACAGAAGTGCAAAATAAATTAAATACAACTGCGGCTCCTCGAAGTACTATTGTTTACGAAACTGACTTCAAACATTTGTACGTCAAATGTCATTTTCTTCGGCCATCTTTGTCGTGTCTCACTTGGTTCACTTCGGTTGGCGCCGCCGTAGAAAGAGATGGGGGGGGGAGGAATCTCTCCTGACGGTCACGTGTCCTGACGCGATGCCCTGACGCGAGTTTAACATTTTTTACCCATTACAAAAAGTGTTCAACGCCGCTAAAGAAGTTTTCACTTCAAAATTACAAATTTGCCTCATTTAGAAACGATACGAAGATTTTTATCTTTATTCAACTGTAATGCTTGTTTCTTGTTTGAAGTACTTAAGTATTTAAAATTACCTGAAAAAATATATTTAATGAATTTTGCTTTAATATTTGTTGGAATGGCATTAAAGCAAAATTTGGCTTATGATCAAAAATTGGACAAAGTGGTTGGAAATGGCATTAAAGCAAAATTTGGCCTATGATCAAAAATTGGACAAAGTGGTTGGATACGTAGATTTAGGACCAATTTCTGTAAGTGATCCAGAAAAACTAGCTTCTGAAGCCTTCGTATTTCAGATAGTTTCACACGGTGTACGCTTTAAGTGTCCAATTGCATATTTTTTGATTGCAAATAACTTGCCTGGAAAACTGCTGTCCGAATTAATAAAAACAACAATAATTCTGCTTGATGAAATTAGTGTCACTGTAAGATCTCTGACTTGTGAAGTTGTGATGGTGCATCATTCAATGTAAAGGCTTATGAATATTTAAGCTATTCACTAGATCAAAATAATTTAAGAGCGGTCTTTCAACATCCCAAGTTCCCAACGGTAAGAGCAAAATTTATTGTCTGCTTGACGCTGCGCATATCGCTCATTTAGAGAAACATCGACGCAACTGGTATTTTTTTTACGTCTAAGCTTTTCTAACGTAAATACGCTTTCTAAGTGCTTTGGCATATTTAACTAATATTTGGGAAAAATACATTTACGTAGATGTTTCTCCAAATGAGCGATATGTTAAAACTAGCTAGAAATGTGTTGGCCGATTTTTCGAAGTGAAGTCTAATTCCGACGATATTTCGTTTGAATACACTCGAGTTCAATGAATTAGGGTCACACAAAGATACCTGAAATTCTCGGAAACTAAGATTGCTAGCGTAATGAAATAAATTGTGTTTAATACAGAGTTAAATGTTCCTTTGTCTGCGCGCACATTTGTGCCCTATAATATCTCCCGCGCCGAAGGCAAGTCTCCATTGAGATTGGCCGCTGTGGCCGAAATACGGTCTGGAGGACTTTATTTATTTATATTGAGAAGGCACTTTTACATCTGCAAGTCGCTTCGGCAAATCTAGGAAATTCTTCGTCGTAGCTCGATGAACAATTAATCATTCGCATCGCGTTGTCGATGGCAAAAAAAAAAAGAAAAAGGCACTTTTGAACGTCACTGGCCCCACGATCCATATAAAGTTGTCCATTGTTCTTTAGAATTTTAATTTATATCGCTAAAGAAGCTTCAGATTTTACGTGCATATAACAAACTTAAATTTTGAATCATTGGTATGTGAAAAGTCTCAGATTGCATGTATTTCGTAATTGAGGTTACTAAGGTTTGAAAAAGGATGACTAAACAAATAAAAACAACAAAGTTACAAAATTTTATTCATAAACTTTAAATAGACCTAAAACAATATAAAATTAATTTGTATAACATCGGTCATCAATACAATATGTAAAAGATAATCTCCTGGCTAACAAAGTAATAATTATAACTCAAGGGACGATGTAGTCATTGAGAGGGAGCGCAGGGCTCTAGCGGTCCGGAGCAATATGTTGTCCCGTAGATTTGCGCGGCGGTGTACAAACCAAGTAGTTCAAGGCTTATTGCCAAAGTTTGTACACGGGCATTCTATGGGTCAATTATACTAAGAGATCGCTGGATGTTCTGCGCGTCCAATATAACAATGCTTTCAGGATGTTTTTGAGGCTGCCTCGTTACTGTAGCGGGTCGAACATGTTTGCTAAAGCCCGCACCGACGGCTTCTATGCACTTATACGCAAAAAAACGGCGTCGCTTCTGAGGAGAGTGAGGGGTAGTCATAACAGCATCCTGAAAACTGTAGCCGAGAGCTTCGGCTCTCCGATTGTACAGCAGTTTGTGCGGAGGTTGCCTTTACTAACACTAGGCAATAAGTTATATTTTGTTTGTTACTAACACTATATGGATATTTTTTTGTCCGAAATAAAGATATTCTATTCTAATAATAATACAGTGTGATTTTTCTGAAAATTATACTTACAAAATGCAACAAGAAATACAAGCCGTCCATTTTGGAGCGTCTCAATATCAAATTTCATTACATACTAGTGTTATAAATCGGAAAGGTAAAAAACCACAGTGCTTCTGCGCTTTATCTCATTCGACAGACTATTCACCTGCGGCAATTTGGGCCCATTCATTGCCAACAACGCACCATTTGCGTTGATCCTCAATTACACGATTGCTTCAAGTAGCTAGAGAGGCATTACTAAGCTTGTTTGTGCCTCTCCACTTGGGAATCAATTATACAAGAAATGATTTAATTAATAGGAATTTATTAATACCCGAGGGCTTGTTCGGAAACAGAGAGGCAAGGGTATCAATAGTAATATGTGATGGTACCTATATATACCTTCAAAAATCATCAAACTACCTGTTTCAAAAAAGAACTTATAGTTTGCACAAATATAGAAACTTACAGTTTGTCTATAAAGTCATGACATGAATGTTTGAGGAACTAACATTAATCACGTGTCTGGCAACCCCAAACATAAGTACAACAGCTGTCAATGCTGTCATCGTGGAACAGTTTACCTTTTGTATTTTTTATTGTTTTCATTAAATTGCAATAAATTAAGATCAAACTACGCAGAAAGGTTTCAAAAATGAGTAAAGTAAATCGGAGTGGCACGCGGGAAGTGATTTTTAAAGTTTTCCAGCGATGTTTCGCGGAGTACAAGGCTGGACGAATTTTGTAGGATTTGGATGATGTTTATGGGCGAACAGCATCTATGACGGGTATGTAATCGTGTTATTGTTTGTTTTAAATCTGCCTGAAGTTACAAATTTACTGAATTTACGATTTGGAGACCAAATAAGGCATTGTTTACATTGCACATTTTTAGGTTAGATTGACATTGTAAGTAGGTCATATTATAGTATGACCATAATTTTTGATACATTAGGATGGTACAACTCAGTCCATTCAGGTTTTCTAATAATTTTGAATTTGTATTAATTGCTTCATGTCAATAAGTTATTTTTTCCATTCCGTTACAGTTCTTTTTTACTTTTTTCCAGGAAAATCAGAGAGTACAGTTAGGCGGATAGTCAACGAAGGTTTTAAAAATGATGGAAAGTTTGAAACTCCTGGGAAACACAGGAAAGGCCGGCCAAAGAAAGAAATGGACGATTTTAATATTTGTGCACTGCGTCAAAAATCCAATTCTTTTACACAGTGCAAAAAGAGGGTCCAGCGAGGCTATTGTAACTACCGGGAAAATGCAACTCATCTAAATAACTTTCCATAGAACTGTTTTTTTAAGATAGTGACATCTAGAATCGTTAGGTGAACTACTAGTGTTGAAATAATAAGCTTAAGATGTTTAAAGTAAAAGAAAAGTATTGAATTTTATTTTAATCATAGCTTTTATAAAAGAAGAATTAAAGAAGTGACAAGAATAGATAAAAGAGTACAAACCATAACTTTTTGTATCAAAACTAAATAAGTATGAATATACAACATGCTCCCTCAAAAAGTTAATTATATTGCACTCATAACACAAAGACAATAAAAGATTAAAAAAGGAAAACCAATACAACAAACTAGGATATACCAATCATTTGCAAACAACTGCGATGCTTTGTTGGACCCAAAGGTTTCGTCAAAACATCTGCAGGTAACCTGTCGGTGGGCATATACCTAAGTTCAACGGTTTTATCGTTCACTTTTTCTCGGACAAAATGGAACTTAACATCTATATGTTTTGTCCTGTTGTGGTGAACCGGATTCATGGCTATTTTTTGTGCACTCTGACTATCCGTATACAAAACTATGTTAAATGACTTACCTGTAATATCGGATATCAGTCTTTTTAAGAAGCACGCATCCTTTACTGCTGTAGCCAATGCCATATACTCAGCTTCAGCGGACGACAAAGCCACTGTGGGCTGTTTTTTAGCTTCCCACGAAATAGGGCCGCCTGCAAGTTCATAATAAAACCCAGTGTAGGATCGTCTATCAGTTGGACAATTTGCCCAGTCTGCATCTGAAAAACCAGTCAAAGTAGTCGTATTACCTTTTTCTTTCTTGTACGTAATACCACTATCTTTTGTCGCTTTTAGATAACGTAGACATCGTTTAGCAATATTCCAATGTGACTGATCAAATTTGGAGTTAAACTGACTCAAGTAACTCACGGTGTAGGCTATATCTGGTCTGGTATTTACAGCCAAAAAACATTAGACAGCCAATTAACTCTCTGTAAGGGTACTCACACTCACCTATACCAGGCTCAAGTTTTTTCTTGACCAGTGGTGTAGAAACACCCTTACAATCTTGCATGTTAAATCTTTTCAGCATCTTTTCAATATATGTACCCTGAGATAGCTTCATTCCATAACTATCATGGTGGATATTTATGCCCGTAAATAAATTAATTTGTCCAAGATCTTTTGATGTAAAATATTTCACAAATTGACACTTGAAATTGTCAAACGTAGTTTCATTTTTATACAAGATTACTAGATCGTCGACGTATACAGCCAGAACCAAAGAGTCTAAGTTCGTATTGTTTTTAAAAATACACGGCTCACATGTTTGCATAAAACCAAGAACTGACAAAGTCTGTTTTAACTTTGTATTCCAGGCTCTTGGTGCCTGCTTCAACCCATAAAGTGACCGTTTCAAAAGACACACTTTTGACTCTTCCCCTTCCTTTACAAAACCTTCTGGCTGTGTCATGTAGATTTCCTCCTCTAAACTGCCATTCAGAAAAGCAGTATCCACATCCATATGCCGAACCTTATAATCTTCCTGCACTGCAAGAGCTAACAGGGTTCGCAACGACGAGTTGCGTACAACCGGAGAAAAGGTTTCGTTGTAGTCGACTCCTTCTTTTTGTCGAAAACCTTTTGCTACTAGGCGCGCTTTATACCTAACAACACCACCATTCGCATCTCGCTTTAATTTGAAGACCCACTTGCTGGGAATACACGTTTTAAGATTTGGCTTGTCTACCAAAATCCATGTGCCCTTTCTGACTAAGGCATTGTACTCATCTTTCATTGCTAAGATCCAGTTATCTTTCTCATCGCTGTTAACCGCAGCCAGATAGTTATTTGGATCATCAAAACCATCGTCTAGCAGGGTTTTATATGAGAAGTAATCCGGTGGTTTGCGAACTCTCGAAGGATATCGACTAGATTCATTTGAGGAATCTGTAGCCTCACTTAACTGCTGATCATCAACATTGTTGACCTCTACATTGACTGCTTCATTAATTTCAAAATCAGCATCCTCAGCATCCATGAAAGAAGTATCGATGCTTGGAGCATCTACCTCACATCACCCAGGTGAAGAGGAGGGTAAAACTTCTTGTCTTAAAACTGCTGGCGATGGTGACTGTGATAGCAAATTGACAATATTTGAGTTCACAGTACTTATAGGCTTAATACTTTCCTTCAGTCCAGTAAAGCTATTTTCAAAAAATGTAACATCTCTTGACTTTAGTAAGCGTCTAGGACTTGCCGCATTCCGGAAATAATAAGTACGAGGATCATCTGAATATCCTACAAAAATGTGTTCCTTAGCTTTCATGTCCAATTTACATCTCTGACTTGATGGAACATGAACAAGTGCTCTGCATCCAAAAACCTTCAGATGAGACAGGTCGGGTTTTTTATTAAACCACATTTCAAATGGTGTTTTACCGCAAAGCGCGCGGTGCGGTGATCGATTTTTCAAATAGATGCTCGTCTCCACTGCATCTTGCCAAAAAGCTTTTGAGAGAGAACCATGTGACAATAGTGACCGAGCCTTCTCTACTATGCTACGATTACACCGTTCACTTACCCCATTTTGCTGAGGGCTGTAAGGTGCTGTCGTTTGCCAATCGATACCCAGTGACTGAACATAATCCATCAATTCCTTATTGATGAACTCAGTTCCATTATCAGACCGCAAATTCTTTATTTTTCCACCAAACTGTCTCTCGACATGAGAATGAAAAGAACAAAACTTAGTTTTAACTTCAGTTTTAGAAGACATAAAATACACAAAAATAAATCGTGTAAAGTCATCTACAAAAATAATAAAATATCTATTACCTGTAAACGAATTTGTAGAAAAAGGACCACAAACATCGGTATGAATCAATTCAAGCGGCGATGTAGCCTTCCGGTATTTTAAGCTTTTGAAGGGCTTTCTAGACTGCTTACCCTCTATGCATGGTATGCATGGTTCCTTGTCAACCTCAGTGTACTCCACGCCGATAGCCTGACCTTTTCTAAGTAGATCCATTCCAATTCGACACAGATGTCCTAACCTCTTATGCCAAAGCTGGAAGTTGGAACAATCAGAGTGCACAAGTTTAGCTGAAACATTATTGAACATTTTAATTGAACAATCGACAGTATACAGCCCATCACATACAGAACCATACGCTAAAACATTTTTACTATTTACTACATCACACTTTGAGTCATAAATAGTGCAGCCTTCTTTATTGAAAACTACAGAGAAACCCTTCTCTACTACTTTCTTCACTGAAAGTAAACTGCAGTTCAAATCAGGAACATGGACTACATTCTCTATTCTGTTCGCCAAAGTATCCGTATCAATGGATACAACACCAATACCGACAGCCGTCATTTTCTGTCCATTAGCCACAGTAATCGTTCCACCTTGTACTGGCCGATAACTGCTGAACCACTCAAAATGCGGAGTCATGTGAATGGTTGCACCAGAATCAATGATCCATTTCCCATTATTTGCATCTGGCGCAGAGAGAGCCAATTCCTTCACAACAGCCTGTTCCACCTTTTCATTATGATGGCAATCTGTACCTTTAAAAACCTTTCCCGACACACTCATAGCCGTCTTATCCTTCTTATTGGGACATTCGGGGCTTTTGTGTCCTGGTTGTCTACACTTAAAGCAGATTATAGGCTTCTTCTTTTTGCATGTAGAACCTGTTGAACGTAACGCAGCTACCTCATTCTGGTGAGAGTCCTTGGAAAACTCGTTTAATAGCTTTGCCTTAACCAACTCACTGGTTACATCAACATTCGAATTCTCTAAAGCCATAATAAGCGGTTCGTACCGTGATGTCAATCCTCCGAGAATAATCGCAGCCAAAGATCCATCGTCGATCTTCTTACCAATATCTTCAAGATCTTGAGCAGTACTCATAACGGCGTTGATATAAGATTCTATGTCTTGGAAATCGGCCAAGGTATATTTGTATAATCTACGCTCTTGAGAGAGCCTTCGACCCATACCTTTATCCTCGTATGCCTTTTGTAAAGCACTCCAAGCCTCCTTAGCGTTTTTCGCATTTCGTACGTGCGAAATTGCACTTCCGTCTACCGTAAGGCATATTTTTGACAACGCCTTCTGGTCATTACGAGAGCGCACATGCTCCGCCGTTTTATCAGAATCATCGTACCCAATGATGGACGTCCACAGCTCCTCATGAATAAGAAGCATCCTCATTTTGAACTTCCAGGTTGGGTATCCGTCTCGGTTTATTAACATCTGAATACCTTGAAAATTCATACTATTCCCTGACATTATCTACTTTTTAACAATAATAAGCTTCGTGCTGATAACGTGTTGAAATAATAAGCTTAAGATGTTTAAAGTAAAAGAAAAGTATTGAATTTTATTTTAATCATAGCTTTTATAAAAGAAGAATTAAAGAAGTGACAAGAATAGATAAAAGAGTACAAACCATAACTTTTTGTATCAAAACTAAATAAGTATGAATATACAACAACTAGTCTTCGTAGCAAAATATAGATGGAGTTACTACTGCGTAAACTGTTTTGCCTAGTGTCATTTAATAACCGCCACTTTTACGGCAGTGTTGACAAAACCACCGGCGTCAGAATTTCGAGTGAAAAAATTGTAAATTCCCAGTTTTTCGACAAGAGTTTTATGTGGTGAGCAGAATAAATGAAAGGCGAGTCCTTTTAATAATATAATTCATAAAAATGCTGCTTCAAATAAGTAATTTGGCTACAGATATATTTGCCCCTCGGAATCGCATTGTGTGGCTATTGTGACTTTTAGGGTAGTTGCAATTACCCCATCTAATTTGTATGAAATTGAAAAAAGCTAGTGCTGTCCTCATGGTCGATGATAACATCGATCATAAGGAAACACAACCTTACTATAAAGTAGGGTTTGGTAATGGTATTTAATATTTTAAAATACATTTTTGGCGCAGTCGATATTAACTACGGAGTATCTGATGGCGGTTTAGACTCCCGAGAGCAGAAAAGAAAATATATAAATCTTTGACTTGGACATTATATTTTTAATATAAACTTTTATTATTTTGTTAGTCAATTAATTGAATATTTTTTTTAGATGGTGCGGAAATATAAAAGGAAAAAGGAAAAGCAATACTCTCAGGAGCAACTTCTTACAGCTGTTGAAGAAGTGCGCAGTAAAAAAATTAATAGCTATGACGCTGCTAAAAAATACGGAATCCCAAGATCCACTATAATTGCGCGTTTATACGGTACCCGAGGCTCTAAACTGAATAGAGCTGGAAGACCGTGTGTATTTTCTTTAGAAATTGAAACAAAAATTGCATCCTCTATTCACATCCTTGAGAGATGTGGATATCCATTAACAAAAAAAGAAATACTACAGATGATTACAGAATATATTCGACGTAATGGAATTATAACTCCCTTCACTAACGATGTTCCAGGAAAAGAGTGGTTTTTAGCTTTCCGTAAAAGACATAAACTGTCGTACAAAAAACCTCAGTCCGTCGAAATGGCCCGCAAAAAGGCCTGCAACCCATTTATTGTGTTTGAATATTTTGATATACTTGAAAAGGTCATGCAAGAGTTGGATCTTACGGATCAGCCAGGTCAAATTTTCAATTTAGATGAAACAAGCTTTTGTTCTGACCCGTCTAAAAGCAAAATTGTTGGGTTAACCGGATACCAGTCTACTAGAACAACAAGCGGCCCTGGACGCGAAAATACAACGGTTTTGCTTGCTACCAGTGCCAGTGGTGTAAAGGTACCACCATTAATTATATTTCAGGGGAAATATCTCTGGAATGAGTGGATGTATCAAAATGATAATATCAAAACTGCGTATGCAGTTAGCCAAAAAGGATGGATGGACTAGAGATGTGCCGTTGCCGGCAATATTGCCTGAAGTGGGAATATTGGTGGCAATATTGCCGAGAGTGGAAATATTTGGGAATATTGCTTAATTATAAGTCAAATTAAGTACGGAAACTATGTACAACACTTAAAATTAGCATTTAAAGGCCATGATCTACATTATACAGGGTGACTGGAAATTAGTGGCGGAGCCGTTAAGGGGAGGTAGTCTAGGGTTATTCCGACAGATATCACTATGAGACCTACCGTCCTTACTTAACCCTTTCCAAGATATTCCTACATAAAGAGTGTAACCCAAAAATTCGTCCAAAAAATTTTCAAATAGTAATAAATCCTAAAAAAAAGTGATTTTGGCCTACTTTTTTTTGTTTTGCAACAAAGATATTCTAAATAAGTAATATTAATTGTAAAATTTCCGCAACTGTCATTATTTTATGCAAAAACTGCTAAACAAAAACGAAAAATGTAAAAAAAATTCTTTGATGGCTGATAAAACATCAATTTTCTTTAAAAAGTCACCCTTTATTATTACGTACAAAATAATTAAAAAACTTCTACGTTTTGTTCCCTTTCGAACTAGATATTAAAGTCCAAAATCGGTTGAGGAACAATGAAGATATGGTCAATGGAAAAAAACCCGTCGAACCCGTGTAGAGCCCTTTGTTCTGAGAACAAAGGACTCGGTCGACGCGCACGAGTCGAGCTTGCCCCTCCCTCTTGCTCAGTCCGCTCTTACGGTTTACTGTGTTCGGATGTGCTTACTTTTTCTCAGTTTTGATTTTTCTAACGACTTGGCTTTTTCCTGGACTTTTGTATTTGATTCTCTTCCCGACAACTTGGATTGTGCCCTGTTTTCTGTGACTCCTTACGATTTGGCTGTGTGGTTTATCGGACCAATAATGGCAGGAAGAACATCGTTTAGTAACGAAGAATACGCAGATATTCTTTTTTATTACGGAGCTGCCAGAGGAAATGCTGAACAAGCTCGTCGTGAATATGGCGAAGTATTCCCTAATCGTCGACTGCCTGATGCCCGCGTATTCTCTCGAACCTTCCGGCGGGTGCGAGAGCGCGGTACCGTCGTAAGATACCAAGGTAAGAGAAAGTTATTAATATTAAAGCATGTTCAAACCAGAGATTTCTCCATACAAAATGTAGTTCCTTCCTGTACAGGCCGCTCTACATTACTGCGCCGCCGCTAGTTTCTAAACTTTTTTGTTTTTAGGTGATGCAGGTAGACCTCGACTGGATGTCAGGGACGACGAAGAGGAAATTTTAAATTATTTCCAAAGAGACCCTACGCTGTCTACACGAATGATAGCTCGCCGTATGGGACGCTCTCAATGGAAGGTGTGGTACACTCTTCACGAAAATGACCTCCATCCTTACCATTACACACCTGTTCAGGCCATAGAAGAAGGGGACCCATTAAGAAGAGTGCAGTTTTGCAGATTTTTAATAAATGCGGACGTTGAAGATAGGAATTATCTCAGAAAAATTTTATGGACTGACGAGTCCAAGTTTGATAAG
Organism: Amphipoea lucens; assembly: GCA_947508005.1. Classification (NCBI taxonomy): domain Eukaryota; kingdom Metazoa; phylum Arthropoda; class Insecta; order Lepidoptera; family Noctuidae; genus Amphipoea; species Amphipoea lucens. The sequence continues at coordinate 12,328,452 of OX382375.1, forward strand.
GACGGCATTACGAATTATCATAATGCTCATTACTGGAGTGAACGAGCCATGGGTAATCCACACCTAAAAAGACAAAAAGGTTCACAGAGAAGGTTTAATTTAAATGTGTGGATGGGTATAATTAATAACCGCTTGATTGGACCACATTTTCTACCACAAAACCTCGATGGGGTTGAATATGAAAATTTACTGAGGAATGTATTTTTTGAATTAATGGAAGATGTGCCGCTAGAAACGAGGCGAAACATGATATTCATGCATGATGGCTGTCCGGCGCATTTTAGGCTAGCTGTGAGAAGTTGGCTAGACCAAAACTTCCCCGACCGATGGATAGGTAGAGGTGGTCCAATACCATGGCCGGCACGTAGCCCCGACCTCACACCCATGGACTTCTTCGTGTGGGGTCGAATGAAAACTTTAGTTTATGCCACTGACGTCCCTGTACCAAACGTTGAAGATTTGCGCAACAGGATAATCCACGCAGCGCAGGAAATACAAAGGGAGCTTACAGACTCAAGGGTTGTAAAAACGGGTGTCGTAAGAAGAGCACGAGCTTGTATTAGAAATAATGGTGGACACTTCGAAAATGAACTCTAAACAGTTTTTTTTTTCAATAAAGTTTTATTCTTCAGTAGTTTGGTTTTTTCTTTCATTTTTATTATTAGTCTTATCTTGATGGTTCCTTAACTGATTTTGGATTTTAATATCTCATTTAAAAGGGAACAAAACGTAGAAGTTTTTAAATTATTTTGTACGTAATAATAAAGGGTGACTTTTTAAAGAAAATTGATGTTTTATCAGCCATCAAAGTATTTTTTTTACATTTTCCGTTTTTGTTTAGCAGTTTTTGCATAAAATAATGACAGTAGCGGAAATTTTACAATTAATATTACTTATTTAGAATATCTTTGTTGCAAAACAAAAAAAAGTAGGCCAAAATCACTTTTTTTTAGGATTTATTACTATTTGAAAATTTTTTGGACGAATTTTTGGGTTACCCTCTTTAAGTAGGAATATCTTGGAAAGGGTTAAGTAAGGACGGTAGGTCTCATAGTGATATCTGTCGGAAAAACCCTAGACTACCTCCCCTTAACGGCTCCGCCACTAATTTCCAGTCACCCTGTATACAATAAAATATTGTTTTGGGTAAAATTGCCAATAATGCCAGCATTTTTGGCAATATTTCCGGTATTTTACCGGCAATATTGCCAATGTTGCCGCACACGATAGTGAATATAAGAAATAACACATATTAAGATAAGAATTGGTGATCGTTGTGTATTGAATAAAAGGCATAAATTCGAATCTTTTCTTTTAATGTTGTACCTACTTGTTTTTCATGTAAAATCACATAACAAAAACAACCAGTATAAGTATATAATTGGAAATAACAAAGTGTAAATCTTTACAAATCTCTATCAAAACTACAAATAATCCACAAAAATAAAATTTTTTTATATTTCAATGCACTTGTTTTAGTAATCACATCACACTAATATTATAAAGGCGAAAGTTTGTGAGTGTGTGTGTGTGTGTGTGTTTATATGTTTGTTACCTCTTCACGCCTAAACCACTAAACCGATTTATATGAAATTTGGTATAGAGATAGTTTGAGTCCCGGAAAAGGACATAGGATAGTTTTTATCCCGAAATTCCCACGGGATCAAAACTTATGCGGGTGAAACCGCGGGGCGCAGCTAGTCCTTACACAATGAGTAAATCACCGCTTAGAGTAACAACTTAGTAGTTTTTATAATCGTTTTAAAATCACAGCTCTTGTTAATACTTATATTTCTAAGGCCGCTATCCCACTGGCGTTTTACGAGCGTTGGCGCTTCTCCAACGTCTGCGCAGCGTCAACGTTGCGCAGACGCGACGTTAACGTTGCGAGTTTCAGTGGCAACCACCCGCGTTCACACAGACAGAACGGGACGGCGTTATTGTACATGTTGCCAAAAAACGCAAGAAACTCGCGACGTTACTTAGATGCGTGTTTTGGTTTAGGAGCAGTTTTCCCTAAACTCGTGTTAGGTCGGTTAGGAACGGACGTTAAAGTGACGTGCGCATTCTCCAAGAGATGCCAAGATACTGTTCTCCAGTTTTCCCAACCCCGTGCCGTGCATATGCAGCGCGAATGAGATGCAACATACATTGATGTTTATTCATATAATTGTGTCCTATCTTTTTGCACGACACGCGTGTGCGTACTTCAAATATTTTATGATCGATATACTACACAAATATAACTAAACGATGATTACACCTGCAGTAATAATAAAATATGTTGGTATTATTTGACCGGCAACATTGGCAATATTGCCAATGTTGCTGGCAATATTGGTATTTTACCGGCAGTGGCAACATTGGGAATATTGCCGGCAATGGCAATATTGCCACCAGGCACATCACTAGGATGGAGACTACAATTTTTGAAAAATATTTAAAAGACGTATTTATTCCAGCGATTGGTGTCAAAAGACGGATGAAAAAAGATTGCATGCAGCGGAGATGAGAATGTTGAGATGGATGTGTGGAGTGACGAGAATGGATAAAGTAAGAAATGAGTATATAAGAGGAAGTTTGAAAGTGGCGCCAGTGACAGAAAAGTTGAAAGGAAATCGTTTGGCTTGGTATGGGCATGTGATGAGAAGGGACGAAACGCATGTGACTAAAAGAGTGATGAATATACATGTTGATGGATGGAGAGGGAGAGGAAGGCCGAAGAAAAGGTGGATGGATTGTGTGAGGAATGATATGAAAGAGAAGGGAGTGAATGATAGCGTGACGGTTGACAGGGGAGAATGGAAGAAGAAAACGTGTTGCGCCGACCCCAAGTAACATGGGATAAGGGCAGGAAGAAGAAGAAGATTGGTGTCAAAAGACCCGTATTGCTAATATACGATGGGCATTCTACCCATGTGGATTTAAATGTGGTGGAACTAGCAGCATCTAACGGTATTACCATTATAAAATTACCACCGCATTCGTCAAAAACTCAAAAAATTCAAAAAAAAAACTCAAAGCATTTATTTCAATTAAACCATTTACAGGCACTTTTGAATTGTCAAGAAGTCAGTCAGTCAGAAAAAATGAAGCTAGTTGCCCATTCCAAAGCGTAGGTACCTATGGAGAAGAACGGGCAAGAAACTCCATGGACACTCTTTTAAATCAAAATAATGTGGTAACAAAGTCTTGGTTACATCATTCATGTTAAAAATTATACATGTGAGAACGATGCAGAACGTTAAAAGCGTCCATAATGAAAAGATGAGAAAAAACAACAATTCAAATAATAAATTAAAATAAGCCATGGCAGCAAAGAGATGACCAGTCCCTACTGACGGCGCCCGTTCACGAACATGACGCATGCATCAGCACCATTCAGCTCAACCATTTTGAAGGGAGCTAAATGATCCAACACATGCGCCACCATCAGCGAGACATTTGAGTGAGCATGACATACTCTCAGCCGCCAGAGCACATTCAAGTCAATGAAAGACGTACCCAGTAAATGGTAGCTTTATAGTGTGTACATAGTACTCACACATGTGTTATGCAATTATACAATACTAGGAGATTGAATTTATACAATGCAAAGATAGACTTACAATCTTCAGCAGCTCCAACAGTATTTTCAAGTGTTAATCAATTAGTTGTGGTTGTGGAGCAGGACCAGCATTGAGCCAGGCATTTTTATCCGCGATGTAATCCCCTAACTTATAATATGCCTGCCTGCATAGTGTGCGTTTAATACAAGACTTGAATTTTGTCTCATTCAGTTGAAGAATGTGGGGAGGTATTTTATTATAACATTTTAAACAGTACCCCATAAAAGATGAGTCTACTTTAGCTAGTCTGAAACCTGGTTGAACTAATAGGTCCCTATTTCTAGTACTATAATTATGTCTTTCACCTCTTTTACTAAAAAGATGTAAATTTTTCCTTACATACATGATGTTTTCATAGATATATTGACAAGGTACCGTCATGATGTTAATTTCCTTAAACCTTTCCCTTAGAGAATCGCGCCTGCGAAGATTATATATGGCTCTGATGGCTCTTTTCTGCAGAATAAAAATAGAATCGATGTCTGCAGCCCGCCCCCAAAGTAAAATACCGTAAGACATGATACTATGAAAGTAACTAAAATAGACCAGTCTCGCGGTATCCACATCAGTAAACTGACGGATTTTTCTGACAGCATAAGCAGCTGAACTTAGCCGTCCTGCAAGAGATGTTAAATGAGGACCCCATTGTAGCCTTGAGTCGAGCGTGATTCCTAGGAAAACAGTTGTATCGACGAATTCTAGTTTCTCTTGATTCAATATTATCTCGCAATCACTACCTTTGACATTTGGTAAAGAAAATCTTATGCACTTAGTTTTTTTTCCATTTAATACTAAATTATTAGCAGTGAACCAATTTTGGACCTGCAGTAGGGCGTTATTTACGTCGTCAAAATTTATAGCACGTCTATTTACCTTAAAAATTAAAGAAGTGTCATCAGCAAATAACACCATTTGTGGTTGGTTTTTTAATAAATGGAGTAGATCATTTATATACACTAAAAAGAGGAAAGGACCCAAAATCGAGCCTTGTGGCACACCCATTTTTACTGTTAAGCCATGTGAATTGACACCATTTATTTGAACTTGCTGTTGTCTATCATTTAAATAAGAACTAACTAAACTGAGCGCAAGTTTTCCAAGTCCGTAATGCTCAAGTTTCAAAAGCAAGGTTTCGTGATCGACGCAATCAAATGCCTTGGAGAGGTCACAAAAGATTCCTATGGCGTCTTGAGCTTCTTCCCACGCGTTAAAAATGTGTTTTAATAAGGTTACACCGGCGTCGGTCGTACAACGTCCTTTGGTAAAACCATACTGTTGATCGTGAAGGATTTTATTCGTGTTAAAATGATTGAGCATCTGATTAAGCATTATCTTTTCAAACACCTTGCTGAAAACCGGCAACACGGATACGGGTCTATAATAATTATTGGTGTCTTTACTATCCCCGGATTTGTAAAGTGGTATTACCTTACTATATTTCATTAGATCGGGGAAGACTCCTTGATCTACACAAGAATTAAATACTAAGGCTAAGTAAGGCGCAATAGTCTCAATTATGGAGGTACACACTTTAATAGACATTCCCCAAAGATCTTCGGTCAATTTGATTTTAATTTGCTTAAAAGCTCTTATTACTACTGCAGGGTTAATATGTTTAAATTGAAATTCAACCGGGCAGGCTTGAACGTTCGCTCTTAATAAATCAATTGATACGTCGGGTGAGGAATTTAAGGCTTCCGTCGTTTTTGATGGTATATTAGTAAAGAAATTTACAAATTCTTGAGCTACTTCTAAGTTAGAGCTTATGGCACCACGTGAAGTCTCCAACGTGTAATCAGTGTTTCGTTTTTTATTCCTACTAGTTTCGTTATTTATAATTTTCCAAACCGTTTTTATTCTATTTTCTGCCGATTCGATTTTGTTGCTAATGTACCGGGCTTTGGCTATTTTGCAAGTATTTCTAAAAATTTTGGAATATGTAGCAACATACTTGCTGAAAGTAACAGTATTAATGTAAGGCTTAAGGCCATACAGCTCGAACAGTCTTTCCCTACTTATCCTAATACCTCTAGTCGCCCAGTCACTAAATATAAAATTAGGGCAAATGTTTTTTGTTTTCTTTTCAAAAGTTTTATTGAATTGAGTCTGAACTACTGAAAAGAAATCCTCGTACAATTTATTTGCATCATCCATATCATGGCCCAGATCATTTAACTTATTATTTAGGGTACTATTGAATATTTTTAGTTTACCAGTCGTTATTGGTCTAAATTGTATTTGCACTTTTTGCAAAGGTGTTTTAAAGTTAAAAGTTACCGTTTGTCCACTATGATCAGACGGCAGATAATTTACGATGGCTTTATATAAATAATCACAATCGCAAAAGACATTATCGATACAAGTTGCAGAAGTTGGAGTTACTCTAGTCGGTTCTGTAAAAACATTAGATAAATTGAAAGATTTGAAAAGGCTTAATAATCTACAGCTATTTGAATTATTTTCCAAAATATTAATATTAAAATCACCACAAATAATTGCGGCTTTGTTATTAGATGCCAGTTTCGCAAGGACGTCTTCCATTATTGACTCAAATACAGAAAAGTTCTGATAATTAGGGGGTCTGTAAACGCACACTACAACATGCTTATCTAGCTCAACACAAGACAGTTCGATGCAATGTTCAATTGATAAATCTACTATGTCATTTCGTTGCTTGGATTTTAAACAATTTTTTATCAAGATTAGGGAACCTCCACGCAGCATAGATTTACGGTTAAAACAACTGCCCACACTATAATTCTCATAATTAATTAACATTTGGAAATCCTTTAACCAATGTTCAGTAAAACAAACAATATCAAACTTTGTTTTTTCTAAAAACATTTCAATTTCTAATAATTTGGAAGAAATGCCTTGAATATTTTGATGAAATAATTTCAAGGCATTCTGCTGATCTCCTTTTTGATATTTACTTATTTTAGAGCAAGAAGATACCTTGTTGATGTTAGGTATAAGAATATTATTACTGGTACCTTCTGTTGTCTTACAAACTAGTTTAAATTATTATCCGGAGTTAATCCTAAGACTTCAATGTCATCACCAGGCAGTGAACTCATAGTGCATGAGGGAAATGGAACCTCCTTCGTACAATTTGTATAAATATTTATAGCATTTATGCTACATTCATTTAGACAAACCACCTTATTATTAGTATTATTACTAACTGTTGTGGTGTTAATAATACAAGACTTCGACATAATACTTATGTCTGTGTTTATATAAAAAGCTAATAGTCTTGCTATTATGTGTCTAAAACTAACAGGCAGATACACAGTACCCCTAGTCGACTTTAAACTTTCTATAAAATTGTTGGTGTCAAAATAGACAAGCTTATCACTGTAATGACTAACTAAAAAGTGCATATGCTTATTAAGCATATGAATATAATTGTTTTGTCTGTTTGTCAATTTTTGAAAATATGGGAAAGCACACAATATTATTTTATTACAATTTAACTTTAACAACTCAGTTACACAGTCAGTTATTTCATATTTTTTGACCTTAGAACTGTTACCTACAAATACAGTAATGTTGGTTTTAGGATTGAAAACATTTCCTGTTACTGATGCCATTATTTCTTTGTAGGTTGACCCTGGCATACAATTGTTTTGAGTAGAATAACTCAGGTTGTTACTAATTAATTTACCTAAACCTCTTCCTATACTATCTGAGAACATAACTGAATCATAACAATCATGACTACTGAAAGATGGACAACTACTAACCTCAAGCTGTATCACTGGAGATAGATCCTGTACTATATCAGATACACCTTGGTTAAGGATACAGTCTTGAGATAAACACTCAGTCTGGGACGGGTCCTCCGTTGCCTCAGGCTGGACAGCAACAGGGTTTGAAACCTTCTGACAAGTACACTGACACATAACTAACTCATTAGCAGCAAGAATATGTTCTTTAATTTGGTTCTGAGAACCCACATATTTAATGTAAAGGGAACTAAGTCTGCCCTCAAGTACCTGTATGTCAGACTGTAAGCGCTGTGTATCAAATTCATATATTTTTTTGCTGTCTTCTAATTTGATTTGATAATTCTTTAATTTATTAATTAGATCAACACGTTCTTTCCTCAGTGGAATATTTTTGGAAAAATGTTTGTGTTGTTTCCTAAATTGATTACATTTTTTAATTATTCTATTCATTCTTGCATATTTTTTCATTTTGTTATGACTAACTTTATAACTATAATTCTGTTTTAGCAAGGAATCCTCAGTAAGGTCAATAGTTATTATGGAATGAGGGTTACAATCAATATTTAATCATTCATTATATAAATGGTTTGTTTCCTCAACCTGATTACATTTTTTTTCTTTTTCTAACTGGAAGATGCGACTATTAGCGTGAATTAATTCATCTTCTAGGTCCCTAACTTTACTTAAAGCCTCCTCATACAAATTGCTACAGTTGTTGAAACCATCCGTGACTACCTTCAGTTGATCGCGTTCATCAACAACATTCAGATATTGTTGATGTAGGTCTACTAGCTCCCGTTTAAGGCTTGAGTTTTTGTCAACTATTTTCTTTATTTCCTCCTCACTTTCCTCATTCTCCAGTAGCAATTGGTCACACTGGAGTTGAGTTGCTTCAAGTTTTTGGAGGGCCATTCTCAATTTAAGGTCCATCTCCTGAGCAGTAGCCTTACGGGTCATCACAGGCATGGTTTCAGGATATGTTACTGAAATTAGAATAAAGAAACAGTGAGAAAATGTTGGACAGACAAGTAAAATAAAGTTGGAAAATGAAAGGGAAAATGGGAGAAGTTATCGAAGTTCAGTGGAGAAACTAGGATGACTACTAAATTGGTATAAAGGGCTATTTTCAAGGCTATATTATTAAATAGTAAGTAAATTTGGATGATTTTTATTGCCTTAGGATTTTACTTTTCTCTATGTGGGTAGGTTGTCTAGATTTTAAAGTTATTTTTTATGATATTACAGTGGATATAACGGCAATGCAAAAATAACGATCATGAACGTTTTTATTGTTGAATATTATATTAAAGATCAGAATAAGAATAACAGAATCTTCGCTAAGTTTCGTTTTCTACAATGTAAACAATGCGATTTAGACCCAATGCAGGGCGCTAAATCATCGAAATATTTATGCTAAAACTTCACGAGGATGTGTAACAGAATTACAATGACGATTGTGTGCTATTATAAAGTAAAACTAAACAAATACTTCCCGTTTTAATCCGGAGTTCGAACGTTAGCTGTTGGTTTTAGGTTACCGGTGTGTAACAAACACTGTGTATTACTTTATCTATTTACAGGAAAACAATAATCCTGAGTATTTAAGCAATTATACTACGTTTAAACATAAAATTACACCTTAATTTTACTTAATTACTAATTAAAATTAATTTTAAAATACGGAACAGAAATTTGACATGTCACTCGGACAGTGTTGCCATTATTATTTATTTAGTTTATATTTAGTTACGTCACATGTGCTACAGCCTTTAGACTGCAGCACGATGAAGCCAATGAAAGATAAATGGGAAGAAGCCTTTATCAAATGGCAGCGGTTACACGTAGGTATGAAATTACCGAAGGCAGAGTTTGCTCGTATTATCACAGAAATTTGGAATTCACTCAATCCCGTTATACTACAAAACGGATTTAGAAAAACTGGAATATTTCCCGTTAATCGCCATGCAATCGAAGAGACAAAATTTGATTCATTGTCATGGCTGAAATGGCAGCAACACATAAAACAACAAAGCAGCGAGAATACGTCTGAAGATTGTTTTATAGGAAAATCCTTCGATGAAGAAACTAATAAGTGTAGTCTTCAAACACCTGACCAAAAAGTGCCTAGTCTTTTGAGTATGGTGATTAATATAGTTAATTCATGCTTCAAAGTAGATCCAAAAACAGATTTTCACATAAAAGATATGGTGAGTGTTAAATCTGCTGATAAGGAAATTCAAATAATATTGAATGAAACAACGGCTGGTGTAAAAAACAATAATGTAACTATTTATAGATCAGGATACGGTACTGGCGCTTACAAACTTCCATTACCAAATAAGCTTGCAACTAGCTCGGCACCATCTGTGAAAGTACTATCTAATGAAGTAATTGTACCTTCAACTTCTAGTACCCATGAAATGTTCCATTCCCACCAAGATACACCACACATATCCTTTGAACAGTTAATTTTGCAGTCAATTGCTCGAAATGATGTACCCAAGAAGACCAAAAAACGTATTAACACTCAAGGTGCAGAAGTTTTAACATATCCAGCTACAATACAGCGAATGAACAATGACATGCAAGAAAAAAACGAAAAGGAAGCCAAGAAAAAAAAGAAAAATAAAACATCTACATTACATGAAGATCATAAATCTGATAAAGAAAACGAAGATGACGAGAAAGAAACAAAGACAAAAAAGAAAGCGTCTAAAACAAATATCATTAAAAGACCAACAAAAAGACGAGACTCTACAAGAAAGAAGGTCAGCCAAAGAAACACCGTAAAGAGAAGACGGAAACGATATAATAGTGAATCTAGCTCAGACTCATTATCTACTAATTGTAGTTTTGATGTCACAGATAATTCTGATTATGAAACACTTGATAATTATCTAGCTGAATGTTTAGGAGAAGAAACAGAAGATATTGTTGAGATCTTACATGAGCAAATGCAAAACGATAATTTCACACCGGTACCATTTGGTTTGCATGACATCCAATATTTATACTGACAAAGAAATGAATTTAAAAGAAAATGACTGGGCTATAGTACGATTCTGCACGAAAAAGAGCATAAAACATTTTGTTGGTAAAGTAATGACTCTGGATGATGCAAAATACCCTACAATGAAATTCGTTAGAAAAATTAAAAATTCTAAAGGCACTGTATTCAGCTATCCGACCGTAGATGACGTATGTGTCATTAAACAGTTAGATGATATAATTGTAGTACTGCCTGAGCCAAAAATTGCTAGACGTGGGCAGTTAATATTTAATTACGATTTTAGTGAGTTTAATGTTCAGTAAAAGACTGAAGATATATTTTTATTTGTCCGCCTAATATTTACATCCAAAGATAACAGGGTCAACCTAGTAATTAAGACCTTTTAGACATGTAGACAATTTCGTAATGAGGCTTTAGAATATAGTTTCCTGTTTTCCTAGTCTGCAATTCCTGCCAGTAGTGTTAGTTTATAAATATTTTTTCTCTAAGATTGAATTCTAATTCTAAGATGATTAAGATTTTTGATAACTAATTAGCGATATTTTGAAGTTGTTCTTTTTTTTTGTTTACTATGTTGACTTAGTCAAGTAACATTTTTTTTGTATTTCTTTTCGTGCCATAATAAAAACGAATCTCTAAATTCTAATTATTTTATTTTATAGTTTTCTACTAAAGTCATAGAGCAAAAGTTGTTGCATTTAGTTATAGTGAAAGGATCGCACGGCTTATTTATTTCCAGACACAAAAATAATGTCTGTGAACAGAAATAGCTGATATTGCGCGAATTTACAATATAATAATTATATATATATAGCATAAACTTGTACTTACCAGGCTCGGCCTCGGATAAAGAGATAATAAAAATTGTCGATAAATTCGCCATATTGTCCCATCACTATTACTATGAAAAGAAGTTGCAATAGCCCCTTTAATTTTTTTAGATCTTTTTACTGTAAATCAATCCATCATACTGCTGTATAGGGTAAATTATCGGGAGAAAAATGCTTTTTTTTATAAGACACGACCGTTTTAGGTTTCGAATTCTTATGATAGTGATACCCAACCAACGCTAGTTGCATTTACCCCGGCAAGGGGTTACTGCAACTATTTACGTTATTGTTGAGAAAAAATTACAATTTATTTTACTTCAAGCAGTCTTTTTATCTCTTTTTGACTAATTAAGAATATTAATTGATACATGTGCAACTTATATGTTTTATTAATTCAACTCCAAAATTCTTACTGATGGTGATACAACAGTTTGAATTTTTGGTTGCAACTTTTTTAGTTACAATAGCCTCGCTGGACTTAACATTTTTTGCCTATAATTGCATGTTTTTATGTGTATGCCTAAAAAGGCAACACTTATCACAATCAATGGAACCCTTTGATGTTTCAGGTACCGACCCTCAGAAAATTGCAGGTGATCGCCAGAACTGAACTGGATTTTGATTGTAGTCTTGAAGTTCTCCGTAAAAGGAGATTGACCAATCTGGACCAAATGCTGCCCAGGCATGGGAATATTTTTATTTTTTTCCGTAAATGAAGAGAAATAAAATAAAAATAAATTAATAAATAAATAACCACGGGGTGATACAGTACCTAAGCTTTTGTGATTTAACTTTTTTTTAACGCATAAGTTAAATAATATTATTAAGTACCTATCTTACTTATTCTATACTCTCGCTCGAAGCAAGTTTTTTTTTTGTAAGCTCTATACGAAATGTATGTGTTTGTCTCTTTCGCGCACGGTGGATTTCTCTATACCTGCTTGCGCGCGCGCCATTTTGTTTGAATCGCAGTCTAACATCACTCTTTGACGTGAGCCGTTGTGTACTGTGCGCTTATCTATCTCCTTATTTTTTTACAACCTGGCATTACTTTTGGACTATCGTATCTGCTTCACCTGTTGACCTGGCTATTCGTTTTCACTACACGATGTATCAACCACATCACAGAGTGTGTTTGTTTTGTAATCGTTCTGTGGAACGAATCAGAAGATATAATGTTAACTCGAGATCTTCAAAACGAACATCAACATACAGTTCAAAACATTATTCAAGCTCTACCACGTGAGGTAAGTACTTAACTTTTATTTTAGTAGTTATATATGTATACAAAAAATAAACCATTATCTCAATAGTTAAGACAATTATTTACATTACTTAAATCATAACAAATGCGTTCTTAGATATCTACTTAGAAGTAGGTACACATACCTACTATAAAATCTAGACTACACTTGGATAGAACTATAAAGAACCGCACAAGAAATCTTTATAAATATAGTCTACGCATTATCAGTCATGGGACTTAAATGTCCAACAAACCGGTCCAGTTATCGGTAGTCCGCTACCTGCGCACCGAGATCGTTGAGTCACTACGTCCCTCCTAATTACCTGCCGGTTCCTGATTGATGGTTAAAATAGGTTGAATGTTGTTTTGTTTGTACCTACTTATTTTAATTAAAAACTACTTTTTGTGTTACCACTAGTTGCGTGCATTTTCTTTCGTTGATTTGTAGAAGTTACGTGGTGACGTTGAGATAGATAGTATTATTATTATAGGGAAATGATCTTACCCGACTTATTTTAAAACGTGTTGAATGTAGTTACCTGAACGTTTGCTCTTATCTGTTCTTAAATACCTATTCGCGAGTCACCTGCCCGGTTCGAGTATATAATTATAATTCGACTATATTTCAGATTCATGTTATGCCGTAGGTTATTTGTTTATCATTTTTAATTGGTTCCAGATAACATTCAATAATGAGGAATACCTCTGCCACAACTGTTGGACAAGAGCTCGCCGTGGGTCGCTGCCTGCAATGCCTGCTGCGGAAGATGCGCCTGCTGTGCAAGATGCACCTGCTGTGGAAGATGCACCGTCTGTGGGAAATCCACCTCCTGTGGGTAATCCGCTTGCCGTGGAAAATCTACCAGCAGTGGAAGGGCAGCCCGCGGAGGAAGACATTCTAGGACAAAACGTAACATTTCACCTTCCCGGTTACTGCCGAGCCCCAAATACGTCAAATGCTTGCATGATGTATAATTGCACAAATAATACTCGTCGGCGAGTAACAAAAAGTTTGAAAGTGCAGTTAGTAATTAATAATAATTATTATGTTCCATCATACGCACGTGTGTGTCAGGAGCATTTAGAAGACAACACCTGGGATGTTCTTTTTACGGCACCAAATCGTTGTTTTGATTTTAGACCCCAACAAGTTTTAGAAATAATAGAATTACTAAAAGAACCCAGAAGTCGAATTATCGATTTTGAGAACCTTAATGCTCTGCATGATGAAGAATTGCATTATTGGACAGGCCGGAGTCGAGATGAATTCGAAAGATTATTTAATCAAACTCAACTTTTAACACAAAGGTGTCAAAATCCACACACTGCATTAGGTATAATACTTGCCAAACTGAGAACTGGGGAATCCAATGAACCACTCGCGACGTTTTTCAACATGTCTCGTCCAAATCTAGAACGAAGAATGAAAATAGCTAGGGAGTGTCTGGAAAGTGATTTTGTCCCTCGCCACTTGGGATTCAACCATATTTCTAGAGAGCAGATCGTTGAAAGAAATCTAGCAGTTCCTACCGCATTGTTTGCAAATAATCAGGAAGCTGCTGTTATATGTGACGGTACCTATATGTACATACAAAAGAGTTCCAATTTCTCGTTTCAGAAAGACACGTACAGCATGCACAAGTACAGGAACCTTTTAAAACCATTTTTGTTAGTTACATCCGATGGACACATTATTGAGGTTTGTGGTCCCTATGCTGCGACTACAAATGACGCAACCATTTTAAACAATCTTCTAGATGGGCCGGATAGAGTCATTAATTGGCTGTTACAGCCGGGTGATATTTTTATATTAGACAGAGGTTTTCGTGACTCTATTGCGTCTTTAGAAAGTCACGGATATGTCGGCATCATGCCACAATCGCAGACCAGAGGAGGCTCACAACTTACCACACTCGACGCCAATAAATCGCGGTTGTGCACCATTTGTCGGTGGCCTGTTGAGGTGGTAAATGGACGACTAAAACGGGATTTTAAGATTTTTCGTCACGAATATTGCAATCTGGCCATGAGCCACTTTTATACAGACCTTCGGATCGCTGCAGCAATAACTAATGCCTTCCATGTTGATATTATAGACAATGGCAATGCACGTGAATTTATTAATATAGCCAGAGAGCGGCTGAATGTTGCCAATCACCTAGCTGAGTATGTTGATCAAAGGAGGCTAAACCGGAACAGAGCCAACTTCGAAAATATTTCAGTGGTTGGAGATAATGTTGCTTCATTTCCCATGTTAACACCGGAGGAATTGACTCTCTTTGCAGTAGGAACGTACCAAATCAAACTTGCGCCGAGCTATCACAGCGAGCATATACGCACCACGGAGACATTTATTATCCAAAACTATAACGGTCGCCTTAACGACCTCTCCGATTTTTCGATGCCCACCAGCAATGTGCAACTAATTCGAGCGCACATAAAGAGCAGACATACATCGTCAAAAGTGTATCATTGCTACATTTTAATTGACGAGAACAATCATGGGCTCGATTCCATTCAACATTTTTGCTGCTCATGTTTTACTGGGCGAAGAACGATTGGCAGTTGTGCCCACGTTGTTTGCCTAGTTTGGTTTTTGGGGTGGGCTAGGCACCAAGACTTTGTGAGGCGCCCTGCTTTATTTTTAGATAGAATCATTATAGACGACGATGAAGATGACGATTGATTAGATACTTTTATGTTTACATGTGGCCTAACATAGAGGACCATTTATTATGTTGTAAACATATGTAACGAATTAATAATTGATTGATTGAATGGCTATTCTTAACTTAAAAGTGTTTTTTATAGTAATTATAATCCATTGTTTATATTATACAGTCTTTTATTTTAAAAATAAGGTTATGATTTTTCGTCAATAAAACCTAAACAAGATTTTTTTTCTCAATACTCCTCGGATAGATTCTGAAGCGCTTTGGGTTACAGACTAGTATTAGTCTAAGGAACATGATTCACTATCATTCAATGTTGGGCAGCACTTGGTCCAACGTCCATACAAAAATGGTCAATCTCCTTTAAAAGCAATAGGGTTTGCCTACAAGAAATGCCAAAATAATAGAAAGGCTCTTATCGAAAAATCACATATTGCTGCAAAGAAAGAAGAATACTTGACGATCATAAAAAAAATCGAGATTTGCCAGAAGAATTAAGAAAAGACATAATTTATCTCGATGAGAGCTACATTCACTCTTCGTATAAGGTGTAAAGACTTTGTTCTTATTGTGTACGTACCTATAATTTTTGTTTTGTAAAATATTCATAATCTTCCTTTACCACACATAACACCTATCCTAATGAATATTATAAATGTGAAGGTTTGTTTGTCTGTGTCTATTTGCTACTTCATAAATAAAAAACTACGGGAATGATTTTCGTGAAATTTGGCATATGGGTAGAGGGAAACCGGGAGACGGACATTAGGCTACGTTTTATCCCACGAGAACATGAAATACTTGGCGAAACCGCGGGTGAACGCTAGTTCACAATAAATAAGAACCTATTTATTTTTCCACCAAAGCCCTGATTCACAAACATACGACAGGCTATCGTATCGAAAACCTGACATTTCGATGACCTGATTTGACTTCCCCTCAACAGCAAATAGCTGTTGGAAGAATAGCGGGCGTCTATTTGATTTAAACTGACAATTTTTTTTTTGGTTTTGGACTTGTGAACAGCATTAAAAAGACTCCAACGATAACAATGATTAATGTTCGATACGATACGGAAGCATATCGAGTGTTTGTGAATAAGGGGGCAGGTCACAAAATGTTGGCAATCTCTAAACATACAAGACAAGACAAGACAAGACATATCCAAAGGAAAGCGTTACATCATAGTCCATGCTGGAAGCGAAAAGGGGTTTGTGCCAAACTGCCTCCTTATATTCACTGGTAGAAATAAACTAGAAGACTACCACTCAGAAATGAATGCGCATAACTTTACCAAGTGGGTTAAAGAAAAGCTTATACCAAATCTTCACGAGCCTTCAATCATAGTTATGGATAATGCGCTCTAACACTCCGTCGTGACAAATAAGGCGCCCACCTCTTGTTCCCGCGTAGACGAGATAAAACTCTGGCTGTTAGAGAATAATATTGATTTTGATCCTACACTCAGGAAGTCAAATTTACTGAGTTTAGTGAAAAAAAAAACAAAACCCGCCCCATCTATGCCATTGATGAACTTTTAGGAGAATACGGTCACACAGTGGTACGGCTTCCGCCGTATCACTGTGATTTGAATCCTATTGAGCTAATTTGGGCTAACCTAAATCAAAAAGTAGCAGCACAAAATGTTGGGTCACGCGATGTAAAGCAACTTGCTGAAGAGGCCTTCAACAACATCACACCTGAAACATGGAAAAACTGCTGCCATCACGTCGAGACGCTCGAAAAAGAGTACTACGAGCGAGGACGCCACCTGTATCGAGACATAGACGAGTTGATTATTCGCTTAGGCGATGATAGCAGCAGTGGTGACAGCAGCTTTAGCGATGACAGCGCTGCTGATGAAGGTGGCAACAAAACGTTTCTTGATGTTAAATATTTGGAATCCGATGATGACTGATGAGTGAGAGTGATTAATCTTAGTTTTTTTAACTATAATAATTTTATTCTGGTTCAATTAAAAATCCTTAGTAAAACTTTTTATAAGTTGTTGTTTTTTTTTTACCTACTGTAAATAAAACTGAAACGACTGTATAATGTGTCTCATTTATTTACTCTACTTGAATGAACTGCTAGTATCAAAATCATTTTGGTCACACTATATAGGGTTGCTACATGCATGTCAGCAACGCCATCATTTAATGTCACGACTTTATAGACAAACTGTAGTCAAACCTTTTCTCATTGTTGCCACTGATGGTTACATTTTTGATATTTTGGGGCCCCATCCAGCAACCGAATCAGATTCTGACATCATGAAAGCTTTGTTCCAAAATGAAAACGAGGGACTAAGGGCTTTTTTTCAGCCCAATGACGTTTTCATTTTGGATCGAGGCTTTCGTGATTCCATTCCAATGCTAGAGGGGTTGGGCTTCAAAGTATATAAACCGTATATAAACCTTAGAATAAGGAGAGACTCAGTTATCAACCATCAGTGCGAATAAGACAAGGTGTGTGACACTATGCAGATGGGTGGTAGAGGTAGTGAATGGTCGATTGAAAAGAGACTTCAAGCTACTGAGACATGAATATTTTAATTTAGCTGCCACCCATCTAATGGATGATGTTCGTATTTGTGCAGCTATAATTAATGCCTTCCATCCAGTGATTGAAAATAGACCACATGCTGATACTATACTTACTCGAGCAATACAGAGAAAAAATATGCCCAACCGGTTAGCAGAACTTATAATTGCTAACCGGATCAACCGCTACGGAGCCCTATTCACTAGAATTAATGGTCAACTTCCAGAGTTAAGTATCTTCCCTGAAATGACCATGTCTGACTCGAAAGTTTTTGGGCTGGGTACCTATCAAATAAAACAGGCTAGAAGCTATTTCGGGGAACATATTAGGCAGCGTGGATCATTTCAGGTAGAAGTATCGGACCAACTGGAAGTAGTGGCAGAAGCAACCCCATCCCAACTTGATCCTCTTTTAATCAGAGTCCGTATACAATCTCGACATAGCTCAGGACGCATTTTATACATACATATTGCTGGCACGGGAAGGATCAAGTTGGGATGATAAAATAATCAGCTATTATTGTAGTTGTATATCAGGAAAACGGACAGTGGGTTGCTGTACTCACATAATGACCATTGTGTGGTAAATGGGTTGGGCTCGGTACCAAGAGAGCATAGAAGCACCGGCGTCATTCCTGGATGGAATATTAATAAGAGACGATCTTGTGGAAAATGAATAAAGTCATAAGTTCCAACAAGTTGTTTTATTTATACACTCACAGGCACAATTAACCGCCCACCTCTATCATTCGTCACCCTGTTTGTTTATGTTAACTATGGCTTATCCACTGTTTTATTTTTTATCAAGTGGGTACTGTAGCAGTTAACTAAACACTTATACCCTTATTTCGATAAGTAAATTTGTATCACCGAAGAGTTTTTCGAATTTAGTCGTTGTTTGACATTGTTGCCGTTGCGTTATCGTGTTAACATTTCCTGTTCTTTTCTGCCATAATGTGTGAATATTGTTTAATTAGAGTTTGTAGTGTTCACTTATTGTTTGGGACTCTAAAAAATGCTACTTGATGCAACTGGTGTAGGTAGGGCAGTGGTTTTAGCTGACGCTGGGTATAGCCAACGTCGCATCGCTCGTACACTCGTTGTACCTCGAAACCCGGTACGGGATGCCATCAGACGATTTTGGGAGACAAGCTCATACACCCGCAGGCCAGGTAAAGGCCGACATCGATGCACCTCAACCCGAGATGACGGTTTCGTTGTCAACAACGTGCTGAGAAATCGCTTCTGCACCGCTACTGAAGCTCGTACGCTTTTTTTTGAGGTGAGAAATGTCAGTGTAAGTGAACGTACGTTTAGAAGAAGACTTTTTTTTTTTTTTTTTTTTTTGTTCTTTCTGCTTCACAGCAATCTGTCATAAACGACAATAAGCTGCTTCTTTGTCCGATATTTCTGGGTTTTATTGGGTATTAGAGCTTGGTGAGAACTTCGTAGTTAAGTTTCTCATTCCAATTAGATAAATCTGTCCAGGAGAGTTGGGACGCTATGTCTTTTCAATCTCTTAAATTGCAGGCCACCATCACCACTTAGTTTCAGAGCAAGTTCATTTTGATGTTTTGATATTCTCTTCTGGTATTTGTTGCTGTATTGTGTTATCTCTTGTTTGACTGTAGGTATTTTCAAGTCTTGATATATTAGCTTGTTACTAATATATTGTGGTATGCTAAAGATAACTCTTAATATCTTCGACTGAAACCTTTCTAAAATCTCAATATTGCTTTGGCTGGCCGTGCCCCAAAGCTGGATACCGTACGTCCAGATTGGTTTGAGAATTGCTTTGTAGACTGTCAGCTTGCTTTGTGTGTTCATTTGTGAGTGCTTTCCTATTAACCAGTACATGTTTCTTAGACTTGCATCCAGCTGCTTTCTTTTCGTCCATATATGTTTTCGCCATGTTAACCTCCTGTCCAGATGCATACCTAGATACTTAGCGTTATCATCTTGAGGAATCTCTTCATTATTTAGAATTACTGGTGGGCAGGTATCTCTTCTGAGAGAAAAAGTTACATGCGTGGACTTGCTTTGGTTTGCCCTAATTCTCCAAACTTTAAGCCATTCTTCGATTTCATGAATGTGGAGCTGTAGTTGTTCTGATGCAGTAACTGGATTTGAGTGTGTTGCAAGTAGGGCTGTGTCATCTGCGTACGTTGCAACTGTGGTTTTTTCCGTAGCAGGTAAGTCTGCAGTGTAGATGATGTACAGTATTGGCCCTAGGATGCTACCTTGCGGTACACCTGATTTTATTTCATACAGGTCCGACAGTTCGTCTTTGTACTTAACTTCAAAACAACGTTTCTCAAGGTATGATTTCAATATGAGGTAAAAAGAGTGTGGAAGCGACTTTTTAATTTTGTAGAGTAGACCTTCATGCCACACTTTGTCGAAGGCTTGGCTGATGTCCAAGAATACTGCAGAACAGTATTTTTTCTCTTCCAATGCTCTACTTATAACATCTACAATACGATGGACTTGTTCGATTGTACCATGATTTTCCCTAAAACCGAATTGGTGATTTGGTATTATGTCATTTAGGTTTTCCTTCATCCTTTTTAGCAGTATCTTCTCAAACAGTTTTCCCGGGATAGACAAAAGACTTATTGGTCTATACGAAGCGACTTCTTGTGGTGGTTTACCGGGTTTAGGTAGCATAACTACTTGTGCAATTTTCCACTGGCCCGGGAAGTGGGATAGACGCAAACATGCGTTGAAGATCTGGACCAATGCTACGATACCCCTCATTGGCAGCTTTTTCAGAAGTGTGCTATCGATAAGGTCGTATCCTGGGCATTTTCCTTCCTTAAGTTGTTTTATTTCCAGAATTATTTCTCGAGGGCTCGTGGATTTTAGTGGTAGACACATCTGTTGGGCGCTTTCTAGGTATTTTTTTATTTCCATGTCGTGCTCAGGTCTAGACTCCGGAAATGGCTGGAAAACAGTACTGAGATGTTCAGCAAAGCTAGCAGCTTTTTCGACGTCTGATCTTGCCCACTCCCCTGTGTTTTTTTTAAGAGGCGGTATTTGGCTTTTCGGGCGCTTCAACCTGCCTGTGGCCCTCCATAGCGAGTAGTTTTTGTCTACTGAGGGCGATAGGTTCGAGAGGTAGTTTTGAAGGTTGGTATCGTTAAGAGTTTTGATGAGGTTATTTAGTTCACCAGAAGATCTGTTGAATGCAGTTTTATCTCTGGGATATCGAGTTCTGTGCCATTCTTTCCTTAGATTGCGGCGCTCGGTGATTTTTTCCTTGATTAATTTAGGATATTCATTGCATGCAGGGGGCGACTTCTTCCTCACCATTGTAGATACCGTTGCAGCCTTGTAGATAGTTCGGTTTAAGTTTTCTATGGCTTTTTCTATCTTTCCAGTAGAGTTGAGTTTAGCTTCTAAGTTGATGTCCTCTGTTATTCTTTCCTGGTATAATTCCCAGTTTGTGGTCTTATTATATATTCTATGCGCTGGTTCCACCAGTACTATTGAGGAGTGGACATCCAGTATGACTGGTGTGTGATCAGAGGAAAGATCCATGCACGATTCGATGGTCATATAATTTCGACTTATGTTTCCAGTAACGAAAAAGTCCAGAAGGTCCGGAATCTTATTTCGATCCGTTGGCCAGTACGTTGGTACCCTGGGGGTCATGCATTCAAGACCTCGTGTCTGAGTTACTTTGTACAGTTGTCTCCCTCTGTGAGTAATCAGTCGAGAGCCCCAATGAGTGTGTTTGGCGTTCCAATCGCCGCCACATATGAATCTAGGGCCTAGTGTGCAAAGATAAGTGTTGAAATCACTTTCGGTAATTGTGTGTCTCGGGGGGCAGTAGACCGCGGATAATGTGGTCTCCACTTTCTCATTTACTATGATTTTAACTGATGTTGCTTGGATTTTGTCAGTGCGATATTCTTCAAGTGCGTAGTGTTTAATGCTGTCTTTAATGATTACTGCCGTTCCTCCGTGGCTGTTTCCTAAGGGATGATTTGTTGTGTAAACTGTGTAGTTTTTAATGGTAATATGGGACCTAGTAGTAAATCTGGTTTCTGAAATTAGTGCTACATCAATTTTTTCCATTTGTAAGAATGTTAATAGTTCTTGACGACGTTCCGTCAAGCCGTTGGCGTTCCAAGTTACGACTTTGATTGCGTGCATCATTTTGTAACTAGACTTGATATTAGCTGAATCATACGATCCATCATTTTGTCCATCATGTTTAGCATGATATCTTGGAATTTGGCGAACATCGATTCGAGTCTGTCAGTGATGTTATCTGAATGCGTCGGTGTTGTTTCATGGTTCCTTGCCACATCAGCATAGGTGCGCTTCTGTGTATCATATCTTGGTCTATTTCCATTGTTATCTTTGGTGTCTTTTTCGTTTACATAGGTTTGTGCTGTTTCTTTATTAGTGGGTTTGACTTTAAGTATTCTTTCTTTGTATTGTTTATATTTAGCACAACCTTTGTAGTTTGCAGGATGTTTCTCCTGGCAGTTTGCACAAGTAGCATCAGTATCTGGTGTTTTCTTGCATGTTGAGGTCGCATGAGCGTCGCCACATTTGACACACCTGTGAGGTCTAAGGCATTGATTTTTACAATGTCCAAATCTTTGACATCTTTTGCATTGTATAATTTCCTTTTTTTTGTAGGGAGCTTCAAATGTCACGTTCATTTGACCTAAATATTTCATTTTGAAAATGTCTTTGTTGTTGTTCTTCGGTTCTAGGTCAACGAAAAATAATGGCAGTGGCTTTTTGCTGGTTCGGTGTAACACATTTACTATGTTCCTGACATCATGTCCTTGTTCTTTTAGTTCTTCTTTCAGTAAGGAGGTGTCTTCTGTTGAATGCAGACCTCTGAGCACTACTCTATAAGCTCTTTCACTCTTAAGTTGATAGGTGTAGTGAGCTATATTATTAGTGATGAAATTTGCACGTATGGCTTTGTATGTACAGATATCATTTGGCATTAGTTTGATGATATGACCGGATCTTAAGGTTGTTAGTGTATATGTTTTGCACTCTACAATTTGGTTTAATGCAGTCTTTAGTGATGTGATATCAATTACTCCTGTCACAAAGATAGGTTCTGGCTTAGGTATAAATTCCTTTGCTGGTTTATCCATGTCCTCTGCATCTAGGATGTCAAATTGATTGTGAGTAGGTACAGCAAAGGTTGTTTCGTTTTTAGATTTCTTAGTGTTGTTGTTGCTTGTTGGGCTTGTTTCTTTTCTTTTGTGCCGTTTCTGCGACGCATTATCGTTTTGCCATTGCAAGGGGGAGTCCACTTTGCTTGCTGGCCCTGGTTCGTTTAGCTGATTTGCATCTTTATTGTCCTTAGACTTGCTTGCAGCTAATGGAAGACTGTTGCTTCGATGTCTAATAAACATACTTTTATGAAATTGCTGTTGTATCATATTGTTGTGATTTGTTGGATTTTTTATATTTTCATTCATCTTGTTCCCACGAGTAGGGACGAAATAAAGGTCGCTTACAGGGTGACGCCCATCCCTATAAGAAGGCGCAAATCAACGATGTTAGCCTGTCACATCGAGGTTGGTGCTAGGAACTGGAGTCCTTCCAGCCATTCATCCTCTCGGCGCAGTCCTCACCTTAGGATTAGGGTAATTATTTTATTGAGATTTTCTTCCTCGCGGTCCAGGCGGTGAAGCCAAGGCCCCCAGGCTCACGGAACATGACCGTAAGGACCGGGTTGTTAAGGTCATTTCCTACCAGTAACAAGGACAAGCTTGTTAGGCTTGTTGGTTCAGGTTATTTACAGCCGCCCGAAACTCGGCGTTGTTGCTCATTTGGCACCACCCAGGGGACACGTGTAGGGTGGGTCTTAAATGGACAAGATGGTATGTCCTACGGACGCGAGCAACTTTGTCCCCCTTAGAAGAAGACTGGCAGAAAGAAATCTGAGGACTTTTCATCCAGCTCGCGCCCCACAACTGCTCCCACAACACCGTAGAGCTAGACTTGCTTGTGCGCGAGAACATGCTGACTGGACTGTGTAGGAATGGAAGAACGTACTGTTCTCAGATGAGAGCAGAATAGGCTTAAGAGATCCAGATGGACGTCAGCGTGTCTTCAGGTGCCCAAACGAAAGATTTGATCCATGCGCTATAACCGAAACAGTGGGTTACCAGGGAGGGTCCGTAATGGTTTGGGGAGGTATCTCTTACGAGGCTCGTACCGATCTTGTTGTGTTCGATAGAGGCAGTGTGAACGCTCAAAGATACGTGGAGGAAGTTGTTCAAGACCATGTCATGCCTTTCGCACCATTCATTGGTGACAACTTTAGTTTAATGCATGACAATGCACGTTGTCATACCGCAAAATCCGTCACTGAGTACCTTAATAAGGTCGGGATTCAAGTTTTACCATGGCCAGCAGACAGTCCCGATCTTAACCCAATTGAGCACATTTAGGACAACCTCAAAAGACGTGTCCGAGCAAGAGTACCAGCCCCTACGACCCTAGGAGAGCTCAAGACGGCTGTAGTAGAGGAGTGGCACAATATCCCCCAGTCGGATATCCAAGATGTAATGGATGGATTGCCAAACCGGCTCCAAGAAGTCATTAGAGCCCGAGGCGGCAACACCCATTATTAATTGTTTTTTTTATCTTTTATTGGGCGACTTTTTTCAATATTATATTAAAATTGTTAAATTTTCATCAAAGATTTTCACAAAATCGATTTTTGGTATGAATCCTTTACTAAACGACTTTTTTTTAACTTTTATGTTTTTTTTTAATGCCTTAAAGGCCGCTTTCAACGTACCTTTCATCAAATGTGGTCTAAATTTGAAGATTTCTGCAAATTGAAAGAAATACAAGGTGGGCGGTTAATTGTGCCTGTGAGTGTATGTATACCTCTCATAACTGATTTCTCATCCTGAACTAAATATCATAGAACTTGTCTGAAAAACTGTTACTGCCTAGTTGGTTAGTTGGTCGTAGTTCTTTGGTTGGTTGTCGCTGTAATATAGTTGGTTTCTTCCCAGCTGTTACTGTGTAATAGGAATAGTTCACCGTTCTAACAATAACTTGCAGTTGTCAGGTACTGCACAGCTCACTACTCTCCTATGAATTATCAAAGTCCAGGGTATATTAATAGGCATCAAAGAATGAAACACCAGGACGGTTTGATCAACAAAACAACGTTCAAGCCTTCGTTTCTTGCTCCTCTTGACACCGATATAACCAATAGTTTAAATAGGTAATATAAGATGTACCTACTACTGCCGCAATCGAGTAGAATATTCTGTAGTCCTATAACGAAACTCAAGTATTTTCGGAATTCGTGTTTTGTTCTTTTTTTCGCAGATATTATATAGACCACAAAGCATGTAATGATATAGACACCATCATTTCGCATATTATTGATCCACCATATTTATTTTATGTTGCTCTCCTTGACCGACTGAATTTTAATGTTCATTAAAACGAAGTCAAATTATAGAAAATTAACATTAAAAAACGGTTACTATAGTGCTAGCCCAGGCTCCATGCATTTTTAGAACATCTCCTTTCTGGTTTGAAACCGATGCATTTGCGATATGCTCCTTTAATTTTTATTAAAATCCACAAAATCTCTGGTTTTCTCGTCGCCGTAGGAAAGCCCTATCAAGGACATCTTAAGTCTGTTTGTTGATGTATGTCAATAATAATTGGGTGTTGTTTTAACTGTTTTATAAATAAAGTGTTAGATCAGCATGCAGTCGTCGAGAAAACGAGCCAATAAAAAACAGCAGGAGCTTCTCGTGGAGCGGTTCCGTAATAATCGGCTAATGGCCAGAGGTAATATAAGAAATACAACTGAATTTGTTATTTTATTGAAAAATTCTTAGCGATAACATAAACAACGAAAGAAAATTTGAGAGCATCAAGACTCGCGGGTCAAAATTAAACCCTAAGTCAAAGAGAACTCATAATTCACCGCGAAGAACGAAGATTGATATTAAACTGTGCAAGTGCGTGTCTTTATGTTGCGGAAAGTGTCGATCCTCGTCCGTACGCACGTGACATCGAGGATGCGCCGCCGCCACGTGGCTAAAGGAACTCTCATCAGTAGAGACCGGATAATATGCATTTGCATATTTGCATATGCATTTGCATATTTACGCCATTTTCAGCGCTAATAGCATATTTTTCCTAAGATCTAGTGATGATGCATATTATCGCTATAATTTACAGTATTTTTCGAGCGCAGCGCACTCAGCAGTAGTCAGCAGCCGCGCGTCTTTTGTTTTGGTACGATAATAAAATGAAAGAGACAAATGATCGTCGAGCTCGCCTACCGCACTACTCCTTCCTCCCACCTATTATGCATGTTATTGCTTTCATTGTTGACGCGCGTGCTCATTGATCTGCAGTTAAAGTTTTTGTGTCAAATTGTACAATGCCTCCCGAAAAAAAAAGTGTGTCTTCGTGGATAAGTGACTTTCCTGAAACATTTACTTACGACGGAACTGTTTTGTATTGTCGAGTTTGCGAGAAAAATATTTCGTGCACTAAAAAGTTTCAAATAACAATAAACTTAAATCTAAAGGAATAATATTTACAAAACAAAAAAAAAATTGTCACTTAATGTTGCATATTCTGTCAGTTTTCGTGCATATTTCAAGCATTTTTCATGCATATTTGGATGCATATTTCAAGCTTTTTATGTTGCATATAATCCGGTCTTTACTCATCAGCGTGTCTCCGCCATAGCTCGCCAGGCAGGTACGATTATCATTATCCCACAACATCAACACCTACTCGCATCTTCGAACAGCCCCTCATACAGAAAAAATATATTTCTCAGAATACACTAGTTGGGATATAATCAAGATAACATTTGAATCACAAGTTAGAATAAAAAAAAAAGTTACAAAACAGTTGAATCACAAGTTAGAATAAAAAAGTTACAAATCAAAGCATCATTATTTTCTGAGGTAATTATTACAATTATGTATTAAGTACCCGGATTATATTGTAATGCATTGTAAAACGGATGGTAATCCTGATCTATTACCATTTTCAGTTCCTGTAAATGTTTAAACTTACTCTCAGTAATTTTTAATGGAGTTCTATGCAATCGTTTTGGAGATACCAGACCGTTTCTTTGGTTATTTCTTCGCTGTGGAAGTACGGACCACTCATCGACGTCTTTACCTATAAAATATGGATCCATCGGCACACAGTCGCAGTTTTACGGGCACGGGTTTATCCGAAAGTAGTCAAGGCTCAAATTACCCGGGGAGTGGACCCTAATGGAAGAGGCATGTCAAGAGGTATTTCGCAAGTTCGGAGTGCCCGAAATCGACTTATTCGCCTCGAAAACCGCACACGTGCTTGCGCGCTACGTCTCACGAGATTGCAAAGACTCGAACGCAGAGTTTCACGACGCCTTCAGCAGAAGGTGGTCATACCGTCGAGGATGGATATTCCCACCACCACACCTAATTCCACGAGTTCTGTCACACCTCAACCTGTGCAAGGGTCGATACATCCTAATAGTACCGCGCTGGTCCAAAGTGTTTTGGCGGCCAGACCTGAAGAGGAGAGCGGTGAGCGCTCCTTTACCCATATTCAATCTTCATCGGCGGTTACTAGATACACGGACTTATCTACCTCCAGTTCACGTGGACCAGATGTATCTAGAGGCGTGGCTAGTGAAGGGTGGTGTGCCGAATTAACAAATTGGTCTCAAAACGAAATAGACCTAATTAAGTCTAGCTGGCGACCCTCTACGAAGAAAATGTATGCTGTTATTTGGAAAAAATGGTTAAATTGGTGTACTAACAATAATTTCAACCATACAAATCCCTCTGGTGCCCAAGTCGCTAAGTACCTAGCATACTTGCACTTAACTCTTAAACTGTCTTATAAAACTATTTTAGTTTATAAATCAACAGTTGCCACTTTGGCCTGTTCTAACGGACAAATCCTAAGCAGTGACCCTATCGTTCAGAGAATGATAAAAGCTATTTCACTTGCTAATGTTGATTCCAAACCTAAAAATTCTTTCATTTGGGATCCACGTATTGTGGTAGAATGGCTCAGCGCTAACCAGCCGCCTCATGCAAGTTTATTCCAAGTATCTCGTCGCACAGCACTGATTTTGCAACTCGCTTCTAGTCGTAGAGTCCATGACCTGACACTGTTACAAGTTGATAGTGCACATCTTGAAGACAATTCTAATCATATTGTTTTACACCCAGCATTTGGCTCTAAGACAAATAGCTATACACACAGACAATCATCATGGAAATTGCACACACATACAGATAAATCCATATGCCCTGTATGGTGGATACGTAAGTTGATAGAAGTATCATCATCACGTAGAATTAATAATGACATTAATCATTTATTTATATCAACTCGTGGCAGAGTCAGGCCAGCCTCTCGCACAGTGATTGGAGGTTGGGTTAAAACTATTCTTAAGGAGGCAGGAGTAGAGGCTACTCCTGGTAGTACTCGAAGTGCCGCAGCATCTCTCAACTGGCTTGAGTGCCACAATATTGACGAGATCATGGCAAAAGGGAACTGGCGTGTCCCCAACACATTTGCACGGTTCTATTCAGCCGGAATTAACACATCCCAAAGTCGTAACAATTTATCTCTAACATTTGAAGCTGTGTAGATTCTAAATAATACTCGTATATGATTACCTACCTATTAATCAATATAATCTATACTTATAATAAATCTGTAGAGAGGTCAATTCTGTACATGAAATATATTTTCAAAATAACTATCAGGGGGTGATTAGTGATCGATACTGATGCCAAAAATGCAATCAGCAAAATGTTTGTCTGTCTGTCTGTCTGTCTGTCTGTCGGTCTGTATGTTCCTTATAGAAACAAAAACTACTGGACGGATTTTAACGAAACTTGGTACAATTATTCTTCATACTCCTGGGCAGGTTATAGTATACTTTTCATCACGCTACAATCAATAGGAGCAGAGTAGTGAAGGGAAATGTTGGTAAAACGGGAGAAGTTACTCCATTTTTTAAGCTTCCGTCGCGTGTGCAGCCTTAATGGTTAAAGTTACATAGAAATCATGTATGACGGAAATATTCTAGATAAAATTGTCTAAAAAATATCCCGCAACAGCATATGTCTATCTTTTATGGTTGACTCACAATAACACGTGTAACTCCTGATAGCTTAGCAGTTCGGAGCATTCTGATTATATTTGTTTACTCTTACGTTTATAATACTCTCACTCATCCCTAATTTAAAAAAGTTAACATTATTACCTATTCAATAAAAAAAGAATCATAGAAATCGGTATAGAAACACCAAACTTATACATGAAATAAGCCATCGCACGGTGGTTCAAGCGCCCTACAAGCGCGGTCATAAATACCTTACTTCATTAAATCTGTTAAATGGGATTTTTTCTGAAGGGTAAACAATAAAAAAATACTTCACAAATGTACATTGATGCTTTATTTACATAATTTAATTAAAATTTTATACAATGGTTCCCTTTATAATGTAGACAAGGAATTAGGAAGGATTTTTTAAATTCAACCCCTAAGGGAGTTGAATAGGGGATGAAAGTTTTTATGAAAGTCCGTCAGTTTTAAAGTTAGGATCTTCAAATTTTGTGTTTAGGCTGACGACTAAAAATTAATTTATACGTGTCTCAGCGTTTTTGATAATTCCAACCCCAAAGGGTTAAAAAGGGGGATAAAGTTGTGTATGAAAGTCCGTCAGTTTAAAAGTTAGGGTCTTCAAATTTTGTATTTAGGCTAACGATTGAAAATTAATTTATACGTGTCTCAGCGTTTTTGATAATTTCTCCCCCAAAGGAGGATGAACGAACTGACTGAAATATCAACGCACAGTCTAAACTGCTGGTCCTAGGGACATGAGTTTTGGAGGTTGTGTTCTTCGTGCAGAGTAGGTATCGAATAAGAAGGGGTTTTTGGAAATTCAACCTTTAAGAGGGTGAAAAGGGGGGATTTTGTTTGTATGAAAAATCTTATTTATTGAGTTAATAACCTTGAAACTTGGCACGAATACTTATCTAAGTAAATTATGAAATTTGGAATTTTTCGTTTTTCTAAAATACCCCCTAAAGAGGTAATGGGGGGGTGTTAAAATAAGTATGGAAGAATTTTAACGCCCTGTCCGATTAACTTGGAACTCAATATTTATACTAAGGACTAAAAATAATTAATAACGTGTATCAGGGTTTTTCGAAAATCTACCCCTAACTGTATGAAAAGAGGTAGTTAATTTTAAAGGGGAGGATTTTACTGCGTGGCTTGATTGGCTCGAAAATTGGTATAAATAAACTTTGAGTCAAGTTATGAACACATATTAAACGATTTTTCAAAATTCTACCCCTGTGGGGGTGAAAAGCGGGGATAGTTTCTTTGAAAAATCTGATTCCTTTGTTCTATAAACTTAAAAATTGGCCCGAATACTTATTTATTTAAGTTAATTATAAAGATCATACCAACATTCATTTTCGAAACTTTTAGAGGAAAGTACGAATTTCACGCGGACGAAGTCGCGGGCAGAAGCTAGTTTCAATAAATAATTCAGTTCAAAGCAACATATTGTTATATTAAGTTAAATTGATTTATTTAATCTAAGTAGGTATGCTATGTAACTAATGGTAGGGTGGTGTAAGACTGCGCAGTCGATAAGACTGCGCATACGTCATAGCTGGGAAGCAGAGTGAAGTTCGCAGCTAACTTCAGTGTTGTTTTGAAGTAACAAGGCATCTGATATAGCTCTCGGAATATAATTGTTTTTAAGTGAAAGTACGACACCCCAGGTGAGTTTGAAGTTTTTATTATACTTTGATCTTATTTTCTTTCAACTTGAACGTATTATATCTCAAAGATATGAAATACATCAAAAGTTATTACTTTTGTTTTGACAAGCGTACATGGTTGCGCGACAATGCCGGTGATATTAGTTCAGGTCATTCTGCATAGATGGCGGTACTTGTATAATTATGATAAAATTGACGAACTTGTAAGACTGCGCAGGGCATGGCTTTGTAAGAGTGCGCGCGCAGTCTTACACAACCCATTAAGTTTTTCTTATTTGTTTTAATAATTGGCAATAGTTTGTTAAATTAAAATATATGTCGGAGACGGTTGTCGACTACATTTGTGGGTAGTCAACAGAACTTGTTATGATTTGTTTTCTTATTATTAATTTAAGATATTTTACTATCTATTATTAAGTACTCAGTGTACGCGCTAATTGATTTTAGCAACTTATTTTGATAATTGTAACCGATGGTTTTGTTCAAACCAATTGATGACATGTTACTTTGATTTTAAAACGATTTACTTTGTGAAATCACTATTGTTTATTTAAGACGATTATTCTTGTTGTATTATTCGATTTATAATGCGAGTTATAATGTGAATCTATTTGATTTAGCACTTTTTAATATTTTGTATCAAGTAAACACGATGACGTATTTCCGTACGCCATTTGGACAGAGTTGTTGTGGGGCGAGTGCGTGGTGGGGACAAACCTTTATAACTGAGCGCACTCGTTTGTGCTAGACAGTCAATAACAGTCAGTGACGGACAGTCAGACAGTGACAGTTAGTGAGGGTGAGTCGGTGTTCGGACTCGACTCTTGACAGAGCACTAGCTCCCGACAAACCTGTCGGTTTACTTGGGTGGCTCTGTCACTATACGAACAGTAATCGATCCTACGATTTGTTCGCAATTACTTTGTTACTGTACATAATTATTTTACTGTGTATCTAGTTGTGTCGTGTACCTACAGTGTGTGATTTGCTAGTGTGATTAATTTGTTCGTGAAATTATAATTTGATTTGAACTCCAAACGGTTTTTCTATTGCGCAATAACCAACACTACCCACAATACGCCCACAGTAGTTAATCAAATATGCCTGACGATAACGTGACGCCTGTAACCTACTCCTGATCCGACATCAGAAGTGGGATATAATTCGTGTTGGTTCATGCGCAAAATGAGAACGCTAAAAGTGAAAGTGACCGTTGACATTTGAAAAACAAAGTGTAAACATGTGAACGCTTATTAAATAATCGTGTGGATCTGTGCAAGTTCGACCCAGAAAAAGCAGATACGGATGCGCGATTATGGTGCATGTTGTTTTCGGCATAGGCTGTATGCAGAAATACGTTTACCTAGTAACGCGTCTGTTGCGCAAACATAACAGAGCACAACTGGTGATGTGTTTTGCTGAAAATTCACTGCAAGGTGGACAGAGGAGCAGCATCAACGTGGCTATTGTAAATAGCAAATAAAGGACGTGGCGTGGAGCTACCAGTGACGTGGAGTGACTGAATCGACCCAAGCAGCCACGCAGCCGTCAGCGAAGCCCTTCATGTGCTGCTAGTGAGGGATTCCAGGACATATCGCTGCCCTCCATGAGCAGTAGCAGCCAAGCAGATGGTGAAGGTGGAGCATGTGCTGGAAGCAGCAATGGCGAGTGGAAGTTTGCATCGTACACCTACCCTCAGACACGTTTGAAAATAAAGGTGAGCTGTATTGTTTTTTTTAACGATTCTGGTTCTCGATGCTCGTTAGTAAAAGCGAGTTGTGCAGCCAAATTAAGTGGCAAAACAGTTCAAAATGTTAGAGTACGGTTGGCAACCCTACAATAAAATGTCATTTCAATTTGTGCGAAGGCCTTGAATGTCAGCTTTATAATGTTGTTGCGTTAACTGGTATTGGTCAAATATGTGTATTCAGTACAGAATAATTCTTATGTAGTGCAAAAACTGAGATTTTATTACATTGCTACCCGACATTTACTTGCAAAGTAATATTATGATAGTACGTGAAAAATTGAATCTGGGCTTTTCAATTAATATGAATGCGACAGAGTTTTTGTTACATAAAGTTCTTGTGACGAATTCAGTTAACAATAACAAGGTTACATTTGATGCGACATACGCAACTACATAAATAACAAAATTTAGGTTTGGCGATTTCGTGTTATTAAAGAACTAATAGCGAAATCAGATTATCAGTCTAAGTTAGATCGGAAGTTCAGAGGTCCGTTTAAGGGTTATCACTTATCGTATCAGTTGAGGTGATGACGATATGGGTGGCATAAGTGTCGTTACCTAGTGTTGCAAGGAGCTGAAGTCTTCGAGTCCTATATAAACGGACTCGAGTCCTTTGTAACACTATCATTAGCTGCTGCGGCAGCAAGCCCATGAGCGTTGTATGTGATCTACTAGTAAGTTGATACAGTTTCTGATCAATTATTACTAAGGCTTAGAGGAATCTTTTGTTATCGATGATTGTTATTGTTTTTATCCATGTGGTCAGAATTGGCCGAGTGGAACAGGCACTGCTGTTGATTTTTTCGGTTACAGGTTAACACACAAGAACGTCTTCAAGCAGGATGGCAGTGTCGGACAGCGCTGCACTCTTTGGATCTCCTGTATGAAAAATCGCTGATCAAGGACGGTGCTTTTCGTGCAAGAAGTTTAACAACTTCTGCCAAGGAAACGGTGACAGCGAGTGGATGTCTGTACTATTAAGCTAGCTATAGATCTATTGCCTACCGAATCTGGTGAGTCGTTTTCATTTTGTTATGACTCTGGTACTGAGTGCTTTCCTGGTAAACAATAGCAAAAATGGTTACAACGTTAGATATAGCCCAATCTAGTTTACAATGCAATGTGTAAATACGCTTACGATAAGTTAAGAAAGATGCCAGTAGGTCATGTACAGTCGCCAGCAAAATTGCATGGGTACCTTAGTGTCTATTTTCCCGTGAACGTTTGAATTCAAGTTTTCGAAAATAAACTAGATGGCGTTGGTTTCTTCACAACTATGACTAATTTACGAAACGTAAGTAAGGAGTTAGGAAGAAACGAAGGAATTACAAGGCTAATACATTTATCTAATTATTACATTACAATTACCAGCATACGTAGCTTAAATGATAAAAATAATAATAGAAACCGATAGGAATATATTTATTAAGCTAACGAGTGGGTATTTTAATAATTAATTTAATATTCGAATTGGTAGGTAGTTACTTAGCAACAGCAAAAAAGAGCAGATTCATCGCAGGTAAACAGGCTCGCCTTGTGGGCTCGCAAAAAAAGGCACTATAAAAAATTATAGAGGTTTATTTCTTACAGTTTATTATTCAAATTTAATAGACAGTTGATTAAATATTATAGGTATAACATTATAATATTATGAAGTTATTGAGGCGATAGCTTAAGTATTCGTTTCCAAAATCGGAAAGAGGATTGAAGCTTATGTAACCTCAATAAAAACAAACAGGAGACCAGGTTATTTTATTACAAAGGTCAAACGGATTAAATGGATACTAAATAAGTAGGCTAAATACTACAAAATTGCACAAAAACATATCAAATGGTTAGTAGGCAACATAAAAAACTAAAAACTATGTTGTTTAAACTTAAAGTGTTCATAACTTTTTAAATTATTAAAAATACGTAAGTTATAGTTTATACACACATAACCAGGTCTCCAGTCAATATAAATAATATTATCTAAGTATAATTATTTAGCTCGTAGCTACGTAACCACTTGTGTATCGCGTATTATTTCGACGCCACAAACATAAGCGCCCGTGTTCACTGGACTTAAAAGTTTTTTCATCTGTAAAGATGACATTACTCCAATCGAAGTTTATGTGATCCAAAGCGAACTGTAATCTTGCCCTTTTATGGTTTTCCGTGAGCAAGGGTTTCACAGCATGCCTCCGCCTGTGCCTCCGCGGCACAAGTTTTGTCGCGGCTCCGTGTCAAAACTTGTGTCAAATAAAGCAGCATAGTGGTTCGGCGGCAGAAATCCATTTTCTTCATACTGCCTTATCATGGTTTGATGCTGCAATGTGTTTTATAAGTCGTGGTCTACCAGTTCTTTGATGGTGTTTCAAAGAACCCTCCTCTTCAAATCGTCGTACTCAAAGAACAACAGTTTTTCTCTGCAACAATAAAACAGAAATATATAATACCCAATAATGATTATTATGTAGTATAGTAACAAAAAAATAATGCAGTTTTTAATATAAAAGTGTAAAAATAAAACTACTTACGTTTACACCGGTCTCTGGCTATTTCTGACAAGTTTTTGGCTTGATTATTCAAAGCAATTATTTGAGCTCTTGTAACGAAATCAATATTATAACTCGTGCTCGTTTTGGTAAAATAAGTAATCCGCCTGATCATAAATAAAAACTGAACAAAAGGCACTCGAACGAGGTAATCGAAATGAACTTAGCGAACGATCAATTGAGCTGTCATAAATCTTCGATCTAAGTATTATTCATACCACCTACCAATTATTTATAAATCCATATTTAACCTACCCTCTCAAGTTTGAAAACTAAAACTTAGAAAATCAGATACCTACCTACTTATAAATTGATATTCAATTTTAACATAGTAGGTTAATAATTAGGATCAATTTTCTTTAAAAGAAACTATTAATTATAAATTGTTTGAATGTTTGAAGAGACAAAAAGAAACTGCAAAAATATTTTATCATATAAAGCAAAGCAACGCCATCTAATAACAGCATAGTTAAATTGTGTTAGTCGTTAACTGGTTTTACGCTAGATGGCGTCATTTCTCGCTTCATACGATTTTGTTTCTGTACTACCCATGCACTTTTGCAGCCTACCGTACCAGTCAAAGTAGATGGTGATCACAGTGGTGATGAGCAAGCCTAAGTAGTGGAACCACGCGAGTAGGGGTTCTCTATCGGCCGTAGTAAAGTTGTGTGTAGTCACAGGGTGATGCATACGGATCCATGTGCTGGATGTGTGACAGCAATGTGATTGCTGGTTGGCTAGAGAGCCGTGGCGTTAGAGTGGTTTACTCGTGTGTGGGTTCCCAGGTGTCTAAGGCTCTTAGTGAAAAATATGGTTGTTAATGTGGACAACGATGGTACATGGCTCTGGTTGATGATTTTCGCTTTGCCTAGATAGTCAAAGTTTGTTTACATGGCTCTTGTAGATGATTTTTGATAGCAAAAGTTTATTATTAAAATTCTGTTTACATGGCTCTGTTTGAATTAAGTACTCACATGATTGTGTACAAAAAAAATGCCTGAATGTCTGGTTACTGTTAATGATGTTGTCAATGATGACACTGATGATGATGATTCATCTGCTGCTGACTTACTATAGCTGGATTGACAAGTTGTCTATGTTGACTCTTGTTTGGTTGTCTATGTTGACGCCTGTGTTGGTTGACGCCTATGTTGGTTGTCTATTGGTTGTCTATGTTGACGCCTGGATTTGGTTGACTCCAAATTACTTGTCGAATCCCATGGTGTGATTTCGGCTGGGAGACTATGTCTCTACTTTAATTGAGCTATGTATTGTCTGCAACAGTATGGTCATTTTTGAATGGTTGCGATGCAACTGCTTTTGGTAATAATTTTATTTGACTAATTCAGGATTTTTATTTTGTGATTTGTGTTTTTGTGCTTTTGTTGGTCAGAAAGGCCGATCGATATTCACCTAAAGATTTTTTTATCCCAAAATTACACGAGGACGTGTAGAACGTCAGTTCTGGCCGTGTCGGAGACGGTTGTCGACTACATTTGTGGGTAGTCAACAGAACTTGTTATGATTTGTTTTCTTATTATTAATTTAAGATATTTTACTATCTATTATTAAGTACTCAGTGTACGCGCTAATTGATTTTAGCAACTTATTTTGATAATTGTAACCGATGGTTTTGTTCAAACCAATTGATGACATGTTACTTTGATTTTAAAACGATTTACTTTGTGAAATCACTATTGTTTATTTAAGACGATTATTCTTGTTGTATTATTCGATTTATAATGCGAGTTATAATGTGAATCTATTTGATTTAGCACTTTTTAATATTTTGTATCAAGTAAACACGATGACGTATTTCCGTACGCCATTTGGACAGAGTTGTTGTGGGGCGAGTGCGTGGTGGGGACAAACCTTTATAACTGAGCGCACTCGTTTGTGCTAGACAGTCAATAACAGTCAGTGACGGACAGTCAGACAGTGACAGTTAGTGAGGGTGAGTCGGTGTTCGGACTCGACTCTTGACAGAGCACTAGCTCCCGACAAACCTGTCGGTTTACTTGGGTGGCTCTGTCACTATACGAACAGTAATCGATCCTACGATTTGTTCGCAATTACTTTGTTACTGTACATAATTATTTTACTGTGTATCTACACACATCAAAAGTGTCTAGGGATCAACATATATTTTTGCAATAACTTTTCTCCTGATTGATATTAATTAAAATTTTCTTTAAGGATTCATCAAATAAAGTGTTTTCGTTTGTCACAGTAACGATAAACCAAGTCACCTTTGCATTAATAAAGAAATTTGCCATTTTCCTAATAAAGGGATTTTTGACATTTGAACCACTAACACAAAAGTTCGAAAAAAAGACTGAAATAACAGTTTTCTTTAAAATTTTATTGGGTAACTTAAACAATTAATAATCCGTGTTTCTACCGCGAACACTAACAACACAAGAACATCGGTTTGGCATACTCAAAATGAGTTCATCCAAATCACGCTGTGGAATGGCCGCCCATGTTCGTTGCAACAACAAAAAAAGGTCTTCTTGCGACTGGATACCCTCCATATTCGGCAGAGCTCTTCTCTGTAGCATATCCCATGCATGCTCAATCGGGTTCAAGTCTGGCGACTGAGCAGGCCAGGGCAGGACATTGATGTTAGCTGCGGCGAGAGTCTGTCTTACAACTCTTGCGGTGTGCGGTCGTGCATTATCATGCATTAACTGAAATAAGGGACCGATTTGCACTTGTAGAGGAACGATGACGTCTGATACAATCGTCTCAGCATAAATTTGAGCGTTGAGGTTGCCTCTGATCCAAATCAACTCAGTTCTTCCGCCGATCCAAATACCCGCCCATACCATGATGGTTCCACCACTATAAGGATGGACTTCCTGGCAGGATTTTAATCGCTGTTGGCGTCCAGGGGTTCTCCAGTGCCGTATACGTCTTGTATCCGGTCTCATACCAAAACGAGACTCATCAGAAAAGCACACGAAACGCCATTGTTCTTCTGCCCAATTTCTGTGTTCAAGAGCCCATTGATATCGAATCCTACGATTGTGCATTGCTATAGGTGGTACCCGTAGCGGTCTTCGGGAATGAAGGTTCACTTCATGCAAGCGGTTTCTGACTGTTTGGTCGCTAATTAAGTTCCCTGAAGAGTGATGAAGCCTCACGGCTAACATCATGGCGGTTATTGTTGGAGCTCTTCGAGTTAAGATTTGAATGTATCGGTCTTGTCTCCGTGTGGTGCAGCGATACCGTCCTCCATGGCGCTCAGCCACGGTACCAGTGCTTCGGTAACGTGTCCAAAGTCGACTGATAACACTCTGACTTGTATTCAGAGCTAAAGCCACAGTACGTTGCCGGGAACCAGCTTCTATCATTCCCACGGCTCTGAGCATTTCTTCCCTGCTTAAATGACGTCGCCGCTCCATAATAACGTTGGTTTTAATCAGTAGTAGGGAAACAGTAGCACTAATAATGTCTTCAATGCGTTGTATGTTTTTATAGGGAAAATATTGACAGCTGATTTTCATCTTTTACTCGAATTTGATTCACAGTTCCTGATTCAAATTATGAAATGCACCAAAAAGGATCCATATAAATTTATAAAATCATAAATTTATTACAAAGCCACATCTCAATCTCAAAAAATCCGCATAAAAATGCTTGATCCCTAGACACTTTTGATGTGTGTAGTTGTGTCGTGTACCTACAGTGTGTGATTTACTAGTGTGATTAATTTGTTCGTGATATTATAATTTGATTTGAACTCCAAACGGTTTTTCTATTGCGCAATAACCAACACTACCCACAATACGCCCACAGTAGTTAATCAAATATGCCTGACGATAACGTGACGCCTGTAACCTACTCCTGATCCGACATATAATTTAATTTGCAGGATGTCCTCAAGAAGAAAAAGAACATCAAATCGATCGATTTTAGAAGCAGCACGTAAAAGGGTTGCAGATGGCGAGAGTAAAAGATCTATCGCAAAAGAACTTGGTATGGCTGAATCTACTTTACGATTACGTTTAAGTAGATCTCATTCAGTATCTAACCTTGGACGATACGATACTACATTCTCGAAAGAAGTCGAAAATGAGTTTTGTGCATATCTAAAGAAGTTAGATGATATGTTTTTTGGAATGACCGCTAAAGACCTAAGAATAGTAGCATTCGAGTATGCGGAAAAAAATAACATTCCTCATAGATTTAACCCTGAGACCAAAATGGCTGGCAAGGAATGGTTACGTGGCTTTCTAAAGAGACACTCGGACATTTCACTTCGACAACCAACTTCTACAAGCGTCGCTCGTGCCATGGGGTTTAATAGACCTCAGTGTGAAAGATTTTTTATCAATCTCACCGTTTTAATGGACAAATACAACTTTCCTGCAAATAACGTTTATAACATGGATGAAACGGGCATTTCTTCCGTGCCAAATAATCCACCAAAAGTTATTTCCACTAAAGGTAAACGTGCGGTGAACAAGATCTCGAGCGGTGAAAGAGGCACTAACGTCACTGTGATATCGGCAATGAGCGCCACCGGGCACTTCGTTCCACCAGCGTTCATTTTTGGACGAAAACGAATGAAAGCTGAATTGCTTGATGGTTCGCCTCCCGGTTCCATAGCAATGGTATCTGATTCAAGCTTTATTAATGCCGATTTGTTTATACAATGGTTGTCGCACTTTAAAGACCATACAAAGCCGACAAAAGAAAACCCTGTATTATTAATCCTTGACAACCATGTATCACACACATCGATTTGAGCTATCGATTTTTACCGCGATAACAATATAATTGCGTTAACTTTGCCACCACACAGTAGCCATAAGCTACAACCACTGGACAGAGGATTTCATGTTGCTTTGAAGAGATACTACTCCAATGAGTGTGAGAAATGGCTTCGGAACAACCCTGGAAGAGTTATCACCGTTTTTCAGATGTGCAAGATCTTTACACCAGCCTTTCTTAAAGCAGCTACTCCAGCATGTGCAACTGAAAGTTTTAAAACCACGGGAATATGGCCCTATAACCCAGATGTTTTCAGCGAAGCTGATTTTTTGGCTAGTTCTGTTACCGAAAGAGAAGAAGAGGCTGATTTCACTGCAGCTGAAGGGGCATGTACTCTGCCACAAGAAGTATCAATAGATAACGCTGTCTTACCTAACTCACTTGCTGGAGAAGTATGTGAACAGAATGTTTCGTCAAAAGAATCTAAAAGGGTTACACCTGGTGATGTTGAGGCTACCCCAAGTGCGGTGTTGCAGCAAAAAGAACACCAGCTCAATATTGCAGAAGCTCCACAAATACCGACGATGGTTGCTTCATGTTCTCAGCATGGGTTTGTAAAAATAGCTGATATTTCTCCTTTGCCAAAGTCTCAAGTTAAGCGTTCCATATCAAGAAAACATAAAAGATCTGAAGTTATTAGTAGTTCTCCTTACAAAAATGAAGTTCAGCGACAAATTGAAGAAAGAGTCAAGCCTGCGGTGAAAAAATGTAAGTTTGAGGCAACTGCAACTACCAGTCATAATAGAATTGTAAAATCTAAACCAAAGATAGTCAAGAAAGATATTAAGAAGTCGAAACAAAAGCTTGGTACTAAGAAAACTTGGACATGTCCTGGCTGTGGTGAAATTTATAAAGAACCAATCACTGAAGACTGGATTAAGTGCGTTGGTTGTGACGAGTGGTGGCATGAGCAATGCACGGCACACGTAGGTGGTGCTGACTTCGTATGTGATTTGTGTGAAAAATAACATTAATTAGTAACCGCGCAGTTTTACACTACCCGCGCATTCTTATCCATCTAGCTGCGCAATCTTATACTACCGGTAGTGTAAGACTGCGCATTTCCCTTTTTTTAATTTAATTTTAAAAGCATAAAAACTTTTGATCTCAATGGTTAATCTTCAAGGCATTAGATTGTTTATTAATTAAAGTTTAATATATTAAAAGTTGATTTACCTGCTATTATTAGTTTTTATTTTAAAGCTTCTGATACCTTAGGTGCGCAGTCTTACACCACCCTACCCTAACTTTAGTTCAAAGCAAATCTTAATTCTTCGAAAATCGTATCATTAAAGCATACATTGTGGTGCTGATCTTGTTATGTGAATGGCAAAACTTATGTATGTTCTTATTGCTGTGGTACC
Organism: Amphipoea lucens; assembly: GCA_947508005.1. Taxonomy (NCBI): domain Eukaryota; kingdom Metazoa; phylum Arthropoda; class Insecta; order Lepidoptera; family Noctuidae; genus Amphipoea; species Amphipoea lucens. The sequence goes on from OX382375.1 coordinate 12,369,320, forward strand.
TACTTAGTTTTGGTGGTTCAAATAAAATCTTTTTCTTTACATAATTATACAATTTTTTAATTAATCCCAGCAATTCCTTTATACATTGAGTCACTTTCATTTCTAAAAAAAATGTTCTCACACAGTTATACTTTGTTTCATATAAATACTCCTAGGTACCTATATTAAACAAAATTATTTAGATAATTTCTTTTTCACACATTGGCATATACTTAGCTTGCCACCAGGCGATAATACACACATCTCACTGTATAGGTCTAGAATATTTTTATCTCGGTAAAGAGGAGTTAGCCGTAATGGCCGACGCGAACAAGATGCCAAATCCAAATACGCAGCGAAAGCAAGGTAGCACTACCTCACAGCAGCAAGATAAGGAGAGAGACAAACCCTACTTCCCCAGACCTAAGAATAAGGTCGGTCGTACAATTCCAAAACCAGCAAATTTATCAAAAGCAGAAACCGTACTGACTAACGACCCGCTCTGGAAGGATTCCTTCGTCATTGACGGAGAGACGGGGTTTACCAGTGAGGAGCCCACCCGCACCTTCGAAGCCGACGCAGCAGGATACGTCAACTTGATCGAGTCAGAGTACAAAGCGATCGCTGACGTGGATAAGAACTACGCCAAAGCGGTATCTCAATCAGCACATTCCTACTACCACATTGTGCTGTACTGGTACACGCACGCGCTTCGTGCGCAAAAGAATGGGACCGCGTCTCTACCTCAAGAGCGCCTCGTCCAATTCGTGCAGGGCTACGGCTCCGCACAGATCGCTTCCGGTGCAGGTGAATACCTGGAAGGCCTCGGCGACTACGCCGACATGACGGGCGTCAAGCACCGTCTACATGCGACCGAGCCCAATGACGATGGGCATTTCGGTCACATAGCCCACCAGACCCACGGTTTCTATGAAACCCTCCCAGCACCGGCTATCGCGCTGCATCGTTTAGCAGCCGATATTGCAGAAACCCAACGCACAGCGGGACCCTCGGATGAGTGGATGCCGCCAGGGCTAGCCCCAGCGCAACCACGAGTGGACCCACCTGCCCCCAACCCTGAGCACGCCAACAACCAAGAACAGCGTATGCTCAATGAAGAAGGAGCAGCCGATGTCGATAGTGAAGGAGGAGATGACGACGACATTGATGATGCGCCACAAGAACCAGCGCCTGTCCGGTCCTTACCGACCGTGAACCTTCTAGGATGGCAGCGGGCTAAGATTCTAACAGCGAATCAACTTAGCGAACTTCGGGACATCGTCCGGCCCGAGGACCCACGAGACGGACTCATAAACTTCAGATATAGTGTGAATAGAGCACTCTTCGAATTTGTGGAGCGTAGGCTCCGCGAGTGCAAGCGCTATAAGCTGTCGATCATACCCAATACCACAGGAGGGTCAATCGTACAGCAAGTGATCTGGAAACCATTAGAACCGGTAACGAGTCGTTTCATTCCAGCAATAGCAGGAGTGGGTGTCGCTACTTCACGCACCACTCTACCACTGAGGGCGGCAATAGCCGCTAAAGTCATGTGTTACCGCACATTAAGGCGAGAGCTCGAGACAGATGACGGTGTAGTGGTTAACACCTGGGCCTGTTTCTCTTTTCAAGGATACAGAGCCGTACCACAAAACTGGCGTGGCAACCGCAACGCCCTTATACACCGAGGCTATGATGGCCTAATCAATTATGCGCCTTTTAAGACGCAAGTCACGCCTCGCAACGATACGCTACTAGAATACCTTAATAAATTCAAGACGTATTGAGCGTAACAAAACCGCTAAGACACCCCATATAAAAAACCGTTGGAGCAAGGGGTTTTTTTTTTTTGATATATAGGATGGCAACACTCGAACTGTTTACATCTCCGCGTATCTAAAATTTGTGAAAAATAACATTTAAATATCTAAATGGTATCCAAGTGTCAAAACAAAGTGTAATAAGTATTTTGTAATAGTGATATTGTTTGTGACAATTTTTAACCAGTGAAATATCAACTAAGACAATAAAGAACCAATCACTGAAGACTGGATTAAGTGCGTTGGTTGTGACGAGTGGTGGCATGAGCAATGCACGGCACACGTAGGTGGTGCTGACTTCGTATGTGATTTGTGTGAAAAATAACATTAATTAGTAACCGCGCAGTTTTACACTACCCGCGCATTCTTATCCATCTAGCTGCGCAATCTTATACTACCGGTAGTGTAAGACTGCGCATTTCCCTTTTTTTAATTTAATTTTAAAAGCATAAAAACTTTTGATCTCAATGGTTAATCTTCAAGGCATTAGATTGTTTATTAATTAAAGTTTAATATATTAAAAGTTGATTTACCTGCTATTATTAGTTTTTATTTTAAAGCTTCTGATACCTTAGGTGCGCAGTCTTACACCACCCTACCCTAACTTTAGTTCAAAGCAAATCTTAATTCTTCGAAAATCGTATCATTAAAGCATACATTGTGGTGCTGATCTTGTTATGTGAATGGCAAAACTTATGTATGTTCTTATTGCTGTGGTACCTACTTAGTTTTGGTGGTTCAAATAAAATCTTTTTCTTTACATAATTATACAATTTTTTAATTAATCCCAGCAATTCCTTTATACATTGAGTCACTTTCATTTCTAAAAAAAATGTTCTCACACAGTTATACTTTGTTTCATATAAATACTCCTAGGTACCTATATTAAACAAAATTATTTAGATAATTTCTTTTTCACACATTGGCATATACTTAGCTTGCCACCAGGCGATAATACACACATCTCACTGTATAGGTCTAGAATATTTTTATCTCGGTAAAGAGGAGTTAGCCGTAATGGCCGACGCGAACAAGATGCCAAATCCAAATACGCAGCGAAAGCAAGGTAGCACTACCTCACAGCAGCAAGATAAGGAGAGAGACAAACCCTACTTCCCCAGACCTAAGAATAAGGTCGGTCGTACAATTCCAAAACCAGCAAATTTATCAAAAGCAGAAACCGTACTGACTAACGACCCGCTCTGGAAGGATTCCTTCGTCATTGACGGAGAGACGGGGTTTACCAGTGAGGAGCCCACCCGCACCTTCGAAGCCGACGCAGCAGGATACGTCAACTTGATCGAGTCAGAGTACAAAGCGATCGCTGACGTGGATAAGAACTACGCCAAAGCGGTATCTCAATCAGCACATTCCTACTACCACATTGTGCTGTACTGGTACACGCACGCGCTTCGTGCGCAAAAGAATGGGACCGCGTCTCTACCTCAAGAGCGCCTCGTCCAATTCGTGCAGGGCTACGGCTCCGCACAGATCGCTTCCGGTGCAGGTGAATACCTGGAAGGCCTCGGCGACTACGCCGACATGACGGGCGTCAAGCACCGTCTACATGCGACCGAGCCCAATGACGATGGGCATTTCGGTCACATAGCCCACCAGACCCACGGTTTCTATGAAACCCTCCCAGCACCGGCTATCGCGCTGCATCGTTTAGCAGCCGATATTGCAGAAACCCAACGCACAGCGGGACCCTCGGATGAGTGGATGCCGCCAGGGCTAGCCCCAGCGCAACCACGAGTGGACCCACCTGCCCCCAACCCTGAGCACGCCAACAACCAAGAACAGCGTATGCTCAATGAAGAAGGAGCAGCCGATGTCGATAGTGAAGGAGGAGATGACGACGACATTGATGATGCGCCACAAGAACCAGCGCCTGTCCGGTCCTTACCGACCGTGAACCTTCTAGGATGGCAGCGGGCTAAGATTCTAACAGCGAATCAACTTAGCGAACTTCGGGACATCGTCCGGCCCGAGGACCCACGAGACGGACTCATAAACTTCAGATATAGTGTGAATAGAGCACTCTTCGAATTTGTGGAGCGTAGGCTCCGCGAGTGCAAGCGCTATAAGCTGTCGATCATACCCAATACCACAGGAGGGTCAATCGTACAGCAAGTGATCTGGAAACCATTAGAACCGGTAACGAGTCGTTTCATTCCAGCAATAGCAGGAGTGGGTGTCGCTACTTCACGCACCACTCTACCACTGAGGGCGGCAATAGCCGCTAAAGTCATGTGTTACCGCACATTAAGGCGAGAGCTCGAGACAGATGACGGTGTAGTGGTTAACACCTGGGCCTGTTTCTCTTTTCAAGGATACAGAGCCGTACCACAAAACTGGCGTGGCAACCGCAACGCCCTTATACACCGAGGCTATGATGGCCTAATCAATTATGCGCCTTTTAAGACGCAAGTCACGCCTCGCAACGATACGCTACTAGAATACCTTAATAAATTCAAGACGTATTGAGCGTAACAAAACCGCTAAGACACCCCATATAAAAAACCGTTGGAGCAAGGGGTTTTTTTTTTTTGATATATAGGATGGCAACACTCGAACTGTTTACATCTCCGCGTATCTAAAATTTGTGAAAAATAACATTTAAATATCTAAATGGTATCCAAGTGTCAAAACAAAGTGTAATAAGTATTTTGTAATAGTGATATTGTTTGTGACAATTTTTAACCAGTGAAATATCAACTAAGACAATAAAGAACCAATCACTGAAGACTGGATTAAGTGCGTTGGTTGTGACGAGTGGTGGCATGAGCAATGCACGGCACACGTAGGTGGTGCTGACTTCGTATGTGATTTGTGTGAAAAATAACATTAATTAGTAACCGCGCAGTTTTACACTACCCGCGCATTCTTATCCATCTAGCTGCGCAATCTTATACTACCGGTAGTGTAAGACTGCGCATTTCCCTTTTTTTAATTTAATTTTAAAAGCATAAAAACTTTTGATCTCAATGGTTAATCTTCAAGGCATTAGATTGTTTATTAATTAAAGTTTAATATATTAAAAGTTGATTTACCTGCTATTATTAGTTTTTATTTTAAAGCTTCTGATACCTTAGGTGCGCAGTCTTACACCACCCTACCCTAACTTTAGTTCAAAGCAAATCTTAATTCTTCGAAAATCGTATCATTAAAGCATACATTGTGGTGCTGATCTTGTTATGTGAATGGCAAAACTTATGTATGTTCTTATTGCTGTGGTACCTACTTAGTTTTGGTGGTTCAAATAAAATCTTTTTCTTTACATAATTATACAATTTTTTAATTAATCCCAGCAATTCCTTTATACATTGAGTCACTTTCATTTCTAAAAAAAATGTTCTCACACAGTTATACTTTGTTTCATATAAATACTCCTAGGTACCTATATTAAACAAAATTATTTAGATAATTTCTTTTTCACACATTGGCATATACTTAGCTTGCCACCAGGCGATAATACACACATCTCACTGTATAGGTCTAGAATATTTTTATCTCGGTAAAGAGGAGTTAGCCGTAATGGCCGACGCGAACAAGATGCCAAATCCAAATACGCAGCGAAAGCAAGGTAGCACTACCTCACAGCAGCAAGATAAGGAGAGAGACAAACCCTACTTCCCCAGACCTAAGAATAAGGTCGGTCGTACAATTCCAAAACCAGCAAATTTATCAAAAGCAGAAACCGTACTGACTAACGACCCGCTCTGGAAGGATTCCTTCGTCATTGACGGAGAGACGGGGTTTACCAGTGAGGAGCCCACCCGCACCTTCGAAGCCGACGCAGCAGGATACGTCAACTTGATCGAGTCAGAGTACAAAGCGATCGCTGACGTGGATAAGAACTACGCCAAAGCGGTATCTCAATCAGCACATTCCTACTACCACATTGTGCTGTACTGGTACACGCACGCGCTTCGTGCGCAAAAGAATGGGACCGCGTCTCTACCTCAAGAGCGCCTCGTCCAATTCGTGCAGGGCTACGGCTCCGCACAGATCGCTTCCGGTGCAGGTGAATACCTGGAAGGCCTCGGCGACTACGCCGACATGACGGGCGTCAAGCACCGTCTACATGCGACCGAGCCCAATGACGATGGGCATTTCGGTCACATAGCCCACCAGACCCACGGTTTCTATGAAACCCTCCCAGCACCGGCTATCGCGCTGCATCGTTTAGCAGCCGATATTGCAGAAACCCAACGCACAGCGGGACCCTCGGATGAGTGGATGCCGCCAGGGCTAGCCCCAGCGCAACCACGAGTGGACCCACCTGCCCCCAACCCTGAGCACGCCAACAACCAAGAACAGCGTATGCTCAATGAAGAAGGAGCAGCCGATGTCGATAGTGAAGGAGGAGATGACGACGACATTGATGATGCGCCACAAGAACCAGCGCCTGTCCGGTCCTTACCGACCGTGAACCTTCTAGGATGGCAGCGGGCTAAGATTCTAACAGCGAATCAACTTAGCGAACTTCGGGACATCGTCCGGCCCGAGGACCCACGAGACGGACTCATAAACTTCAGATATAGTGTGAATAGAGCACTCTTCGAATTTGTGGAGCGTAGGCTCCGCGAGTGCAAGCGCTATAAGCTGTCGATCATACCCAATACCACAGGAGGGTCAATCGTACAGCAAGTGATCTGGAAACCATTAGAACCGGTAACGAGTCGTTTCATTCCAGCAATAGCAGGAGTGGGTGTCGCTACTTCACGCACCACTCTACCACTGAGGGCGGCAATAGCCGCTAAAGTCATGTGTTACCGCACATTAAGGCGAGAGCTCGAGACAGATGACGGTGTAGTGGTTAACACCTGGGCCTGTTTCTCTTTTCAAGGATACAGAGCCGTACCACAAAACTGGCGTGGCAACCGCAACGCCCTTATACACCGAGGCTATGATGGCCTAATCAATTATGCGCCTTTTAAGACGCAAGTCACGCCTCGCAACGATACGCTACTAGAATACCTTAATAAATTCAAGACGTATTGAGCGTAACAAAACCGCTAAGACACCCCATATAAAAAACCGTTGGAGCAAGGGGTTTTTTTTTTTTGATATATAGGATGGCAACACTCGAACTGTTTACATCTCCGCGTATCTAAAATTTGTGAAAAATAACATTTAAATATCTAAATGGTATCCAAGTGTCAAAACAAAGTGTAATAAGTATTTTGTAATAGTGATATTGTTTGTGACAATTTTTAACCAGTGAAATATCAACTAAGACAATAAAGAACCAATCACTGAAGACTGGATTAAGTGCGTTGGTTGTGACGAGTGGTGGCATGAGCAATGCACGGCACACGTAGGTGGTGCTGACTTCGTATGTGATTTGTGTGAAAAATAACATTAATTAGTAACCGCGCAGTTTTACACTACCCGCGCATTCTTATCCATCTAGCTGCGCAATCTTATACTACCGGTAGTGTAAGACTGCGCATTTCCCTTTTTTTAATTTAATTTTAAAAGCATAAAAACTTTTGATCTCAATGGTTAATCTTCAAGGCATTAGATTGTTTATTAATTAAAGTTTAATATATTAAAAGTTGATTTACCTGCTATTATTAGTTTTTATTTTAAAGCTTCTGATACCTTAGGTGCGCAGTCTTACACCACCCTACCCTAACTTTAGTTCAAAGCAAATCTTAATTCTTCGAAAATCGTATCATTAAAGCATACATTGTGGTGCTGATCTTGTTATGTGAATGGCAAAACTTATGTATGTTCTTATTGCTGTGGTACCTACTTAGTTTTGGTGGTTCAAATAAAATCTTTTTCTTTACATAATTATACAATTTTTTAATTAATCCCAGCAATTCCTTTATACATTGAGTCACTTTCATTTCTAAAAAAAATGTTCTCACACAGTTATACTTTGTTTCATATAAATACTCCTAGGTACCTATATTAAACAAAATTATTTAGATAATTTCTTTTTCACACATTGGCATATACTTAGCTTGCCACCAGGCGATAATACACACATCTCACTGTATAGGTCTAGAATATTTTTATCTCGGTAAAGAGGAGTTAGCCGTAATGGCCGACGCGAACAAGATGCCAAATCCAAATACGCAGCGAAAGCAAGGTAGCACTACCTCACAGCAGCAAGATAAGGAGAGAGACAAACCCTACTTCCCCAGACCTAAGAATAAGGTCGGTCGTACAATTCCAAAACCAGCAAATTTATCAAAAGCAGAAACCGTACTGACTAACGACCCGCTCTGGAAGGATTCCTTCGTCATTGACGGAGAGACGGGGTTTACCAGTGAGGAGCCCACCCGCACCTTCGAAGCCGACGCAGCAGGATACGTCAACTTGATCGAGTCAGAGTACAAAGCGATCGCTGACGTGGATAAGAACTACGCCAAAGCGGTATCTCAATCAGCACATTCCTACTACCACATTGTGCTGTACTGGTACACGCACGCGCTTCGTGCGCAAAAGAATGGGACCGCGTCTCTACCTCAAGAGCGCCTCGTCCAATTCGTGCAGGGCTACGGCTCCGCACAGATCGCTTCCGGTGCAGGTGAATACCTGGAAGGCCTCGGCGACTACGCCGACATGACGGGCGTCAAGCACCGTCTACATGCGACCGAGCCCAATGACGATGGGCATTTCGGTCACATAGCCCACCAGACCCACGGTTTCTATGAAACCCTCCCAGCACCGGCTATCGCGCTGCATCGTTTAGCAGCCGATATTGCAGAAACCCAACGCACAGCGGGACCCTCGGATGAGTGGATGCCGCCAGGGCTAGCCCCAGCGCAACCACGAGTGGACCCACCTGCCCCCAACCCTGAGCACGCCAACAACCAAGAACAGCGTATGCTCAATGAAGAAGGAGCAGCCGATGTCGATAGTGAAGGAGGAGATGACGACGACATTGATGATGCGCCACAAGAACCAGCGCCTGTCCGGTCCTTACCGACCGTGAACCTTCTAGGATGGCAGCGGGCTAAGATTCTAACAGCGAATCAACTTAGCGAACTTCGGGACATCGTCCGGCCCGAGGACCCACGAGACGGACTCATAAACTTCAGATATAGTGTGAATAGAGCACTCTTCGAATTTGTGGAGCGTAGGCTCCGCGAGTGCAAGCGCTATAAGCTGTCGATCATACCCAATACCACAGGAGGGTCAATCGTACAGCAAGTGATCTGGAAACCATTAGAACCGGTAACGAGTCGTTTCATTCCAGCAATAGCAGGAGTGGGTGTCGCTACTTCACGCACCACTCTACCACTGAGGGCGGCAATAGCCGCTAAAGTCATGTGTTACCGCACATTAAGGCGAGAGCTCGAGACAGATGACGGTGTAGTGGTTAACACCTGGGCCTGTTTCTCTTTTCAAGGATACAGAGCCGTACCACAAAACTGGCGTGGCAACCGCAACGCCCTTATACACCGAGGCTATGATGGCCTAATCAATTATGCGCCTTTTAAGACGCAAGTCACGCCTCGCAACGATACGCTACTAGAATACCTTAATAAATTCAAGACGTATTGAGCGTAACAAAACCGCTAAGACACCCCATATAAAAAACCGTTGGAGCAAGGGGTTTTTTTTTTTTGATATATAGGATGGCAACACTCGAACTGTTTACATCTCCGCGTATCTAAAATTTGTGAAAAATAACATTTAAATATCTAAATGGTATCCAAGTGTCAAAACAAAGTGTAATAAGTATTTTGTAATAGTGATATTGTTTGTGACAATTTTTAACCAGTGAAATATCAACTAAGACAATAAAGAACCAATCACTGAAGACTGGATTAAGTGCGTTGGTTGTGACGAGTGGTGGCATGAGCAATGCACGGCACACGTAGGTGGTGCTGACTTCGTATGTGATTTGTGTGAAAAATAACATTAATTAGTAACCGCGCAGTTTTACACTACCCGCGCATTCTTATCCATCTAGCTGCGCAATCTTATACTACCGGTAGTGTAAGACTGCGCATTTCCCTTTTTTTAATTTAATTTTAAAAGCATAAAAACTTTTGATCTCAATGGTTAATCTTCAAGGCATTAGATTGTTTATTAATTAAAGTTTAATATATTAAAAGTTGATTTACCTGCTATTATTAGTTTTTATTTTAAAGCTTCTGATACCTTAGGTGCGCAGTCTTACACCACCCTACCCTAACTTTAGTTCAAAGCAAATCTTAATTCTTCGAAAATCGTATCATTAAAGCATACATTGTGGTGCTGATCTTGTTATGTGAATGGCAAAACTTATGTATGTTCTTATTGCTGTGGTACCTACTTAGTTTTGGTGGTTCAAATAAAATCTTTTTCTTTACATAATTATACAATTTTTTAATTAATCCCAGCAATTCCTTTATACATTGAGTCACTTTCATTTCTAAAAAAAATGTTCTCACACAGTTATACTTTGTTTCATATAAATACTCCTAGGTACCTATATTAAACAAAATTATTTAGATAATTTCTTTTTCACACATTGGCATATACTTAGCTTGCCACCAGGCGATAATACACACATCTCACTGTATAGGTCTAGAATATTTTTATCTCGGTAAAGAGGAGTTAGCCGTAATGGCCGACGCGAACAAGATGCCAAATCCAAATACGCAGCGAAAGCAAGGTAGCACTACCTCACAGCAGCAAGATAAGGAGAGAGACAAACCCTACTTCCCCAGACCTAAGAATAAGGTCGGTCGTACAATTCCAAAACCAGCAAATTTATCAAAAGCAGAAACCGTACTGACTAACGACCCGCTCTGGAAGGATTCCTTCGTCATTGACGGAGAGACGGGGTTTACCAGTGAGGAGCCCACCCGCACCTTCGAAGCCGACGCAGCAGGATACGTCAACTTGATCGAGTCAGAGTACAAAGCGATCGCTGACGTGGATAAGAACTACGCCAAAGCGGTATCTCAATCAGCACATTCCTACTACCACATTGTGCTGTACTGGTACACGCACGCGCTTCGTGCGCAAAAGAATGGGACCGCGTCTCTACCTCAAGAGCGCCTCGTCCAATTCGTGCAGGGCTACGGCTCCGCACAGATCGCTTCCGGTGCAGGTGAATACCTGGAAGGCCTCGGCGACTACGCCGACATGACGGGCGTCAAGCACCGTCTACATGCGACCGAGCCCAATGACGATGGGCATTTCGGTCACATAGCCCACCAGACCCACGGTTTCTATGAAACCCTCCCAGCACCGGCTATCGCGCTGCATCGTTTAGCAGCCGATATTGCAGAAACCCAACGCACAGCGGGACCCTCGGATGAGTGGATGCCGCCAGGGCTAGCCCCAGCGCAACCACGAGTGGACCCACCTGCCCCCAACCCTGAGCACGCCAACAACCAAGAACAGCGTATGCTCAATGAAGAAGGAGCAGCCGATGTCGATAGTGAAGGAGGAGATGACGACGACATTGATGATGCGCCACAAGAACCAGCGCCTGTCCGGTCCTTACCGACCGTGAACCTTCTAGGATGGCAGCGGGCTAAGATTCTAACAGCGAATCAACTTAGCGAACTTCGGGACATCGTCCGGCCCGAGGACCCACGAGACGGACTCATAAACTTCAGATATAGTGTGAATAGAGCACTCTTCGAATTTGTGGAGCGTAGGCTCCGCGAGTGCAAGCGCTATAAGCTGTCGATCATACCCAATACCACAGGAGGGTCAATCGTACAGCAAGTGATCTGGAAACCATTAGAACCGGTAACGAGTCGTTTCATTCCAGCAATAGCAGGAGTGGGTGTCGCTACTTCACGCACCACTCTACCACTGAGGGCGGCAATAGCCGCTAAAGTCATGTGTTACCGCACATTAAGGCGAGAGCTCGAGACAGATGACGGTGTAGTGGTTAACACCTGGGCCTGTTTCTCTTTTCAAGGATACAGAGCCGTACCACAAAACTGGCGTGGCAACCGCAACGCCCTTATACACCGAGGCTATGATGGCCTAATCAATTATGCGCCTTTTAAGACGCAAGTCACGCCTCGCAACGATACGCTACTAGAATACCTTAATAAATTCAAGACGTATTGAGCGTAACAAAACCGCTAAGACACCCCATATAAAAAACCGTTGGAGCAAGGGGTTTTTTTTTTTTGATATATAGGATGGCAACACTCGAACTGTTTACATCTCCGCGTATCTAAAATTTGTGAAAAATAACATTTAAATATCTAAATGGTATCCAAGTGTCAAAACAAAGTGTAATAAGTATTTTGTAATAGTGATATTGTTTGTGACAATTTTTAACCAGTGAAATATCAACTAAGACAATAAAGAACCAATCACTGAAGACTGGATTAAGTGCGTTGGTTGTGACGAGTGGTGGCATGAGCAATGCACGGCACACGTAGGTGGTGCTGACTTCGTATGTGATTTGTGTGAAAAATAACATTAATTAGTAACCGCGCAGTTTTACACTACCCGCGCATTCTTATCCATCTAGCTGCGCAATCTTATACTACCGGTAGTGTAAGACTGCGCATTTCCCTTTTTTTAATTTAATTTTAAAAGCATAAAAACTTTTGATCTCAATGGTTAATCTTCAAGGCATTAGATTGTTTATTAATTAAAGTTTAATATATTAAAAGTTGATTTACCTGCTATTATTAGTTTTTATTTTAAAGCTTCTGATACCTTAGGTGCGCAGTCTTACACCACCCTACCCTAACTTTAGTTCAAAGCAAATCTTAATTCTTCGAAAATCGTATCATTAAAGCATACATTGTGGTGCTGATCTTGTTATGTGAATGGCAAAACTTATGTATGTTCTTATTGCTGTGGTACCTACTTAGTTTTGGTGGTTCAAATAAAATCTTTTTCTTTACATAATTATACAATTTTTTAATTAATCCCAGCAATTCCTTTATACATTGAGTCACTTTCATTTCTAAAAAAAATGTTCTCACACAGTTATACTTTGTTTCATATAAATACTCCTAGGTACCTATATTAAACAAAATTATTTAGATAATTTCTTTTTCACACATTGGCATATACTTAGCTTGCCACCAGGCGATAATACACACATCTCACTGTATAGGTCTAGAATATTTTTATCTCGGTAAAGAGGAGTTAGCCGTAATGGCCGACGCGAACAAGATGCCAAATCCAAATACGCAGCGAAAGCAAGGTAGCACTACCTCACAGCAGCAAGATAAGGAGAGAGACAAACCCTACTTCCCCAGACCTAAGAATAAGGTCGGTCGTACAATTCCAAAACCAGCAAATTTATCAAAAGCAGAAACCGTACTGACTAACGACCCGCTCTGGAAGGATTCCTTCGTCATTGACGGAGAGACGGGGTTTACCAGTGAGGAGCCCACCCGCACCTTCGAAGCCGACGCAGCAGGATACGTCAACTTGATCGAGTCAGAGTACAAAGCGATCGCTGACGTGGATAAGAACTACGCCAAAGCGGTATCTCAATCAGCACATTCCTACTACCACATTGTGCTGTACTGGTACACGCACGCGCTTCGTGCGCAAAAGAATGGGACCGCGTCTCTACCTCAAGAGCGCCTCGTCCAATTCGTGCAGGGCTACGGCTCCGCACAGATCGCTTCCGGTGCAGGTGAATACCTGGAAGGCCTCGGCGACTACGCCGACATGACGGGCGTCAAGCACCGTCTACATGCGACCGAGCCCAATGACGATGGGCATTTCGGTCACATAGCCCACCAGACCCACGGTTTCTATGAAACCCTCCCAGCACCGGCTATCGCGCTGCATCGTTTAGCAGCCGATATTGCAGAAACCCAACGCACAGCGGGACCCTCGGATGAGTGGATGCCGCCAGGGCTAGCCCCAGCGCAACCACGAGTGGACCCACCTGCCCCCAACCCTGAGCACGCCAACAACCAAGAACAGCGTATGCTCAATGAAGAAGGAGCAGCCGATGTCGATAGTGAAGGAGGAGATGACGACGACATTGATGATGCGCCACAAGAACCAGCGCCTGTCCGGTCCTTACCGACCGTGAACCTTCTAGGATGGCAGCGGGCTAAGATTCTAACAGCGAATCAACTTAGCGAACTTCGGGACATCGTCCGGCTCGAGGACCCACGAGACGGACTCATAAACTTCAGATATAGTGTGAATAGAGCACTCTTCGAATTTGTGGAGCGTAGGCTCCGCGAGTGCAAGCGCTATAAGCTGTCGATCATACCCAATACCACAGGAGGGTCAATCGTACAGCAAGTGATCTGGAAACCATTAGAACCGGTAACGAGTCGTTTCATTCCAGCAATAGCAGGAGTGGGTGTCGCTACTTCACGCACCACTCTACCACTGAGGGCGGCAATAGCCGCTAAAGTCATGTGTTACCGCACATTAAGGCGAGAGCTCGAGACAGATGACGGTGTAGTGGTTAACACCTGGGCCTGTTTCTCTTTTCAAGGATACAGAGCCGTACCACAAAACTGGCGTGGCAACCGCAACGCCCTTATACACCGAGGCTATGATGGCCTAATCAATTATGCGCCTTTTAAGACGCAAGTCACGCCTCGCAACGATACGCTACTAGAATACCTTAATAAATTCAAGACGTATTGAGCGTAACAAAACCGCTAAGACACCCCATATAAAAAACCGTTGGAGCAAGGGGTTTTTTTTTTTTGATATATAGGATGGCAACACTCGAACTGTTTACATCTCCGCGTATCTAAAATTTGTGAAAAATAACATTTAAATATCTAAATGGTATCCAAGTGTCAAAACAAAGTGTAATAAGTATTTTGTAATAGTGATATTGTTTGTGACAATTTTTAACCAGTGAAATATCAACTAAGACAATAAAGAACCAATCACTGAAGACTGGATTAAGTGCGTTGGTTGTGACGAGTGGTGGCATGAGCAATGCACGGCACACGTAGGTGGTGCTGACTTCGTATGTGATTTGTGTGAAAAATAACATTAATTAGTAACCGCGCAGTTTTACACTACCCGCGCATTCTTATCCATCTAGCTGCGCAATCTTATACTACCGGTAGTGTAAGACTGCGCATTTCCCTTTTTTTAATTTAATTTTAAAAGCATAAAAACTTTTGATCTCAATGGTTAATCTTCAAGGCATTAGATTGTTTATTAATTAAAGTTTAATATATTAAAAGTTGATTTACCTGCTATTATTAGTTTTTATTTTAAAGCTTCTGATACCTTAGGTGCGCAGTCTTACACCACCCTACCCTAACTTTAGTTCAAAGCAAATCTTAATTCTTCGAAAATCGTATCATTAAAGCATACATTGTGGTGCTGATCTTGTTATGTGAATGGCAAAACTTATGTATGTTCTTATTGCTGTGGTACCTACTTAGTTTTGGTGGTTCAAATAAAATCTTTTTCTTTACATAATTATACAATTTTTTAATTAATCCCAGCAATTCCTTTATACATTGAGTCACTTTCATTTCTAAAAAAAATGTTCTCACACAGTTATACTTTGTTTCATATAAATACTCCTAGGTACCTATATTAAACAAAATTATTTAGATAATTTCTTTTTCACACATTGGCATATACTTAGCTTGCCACCAGGCGATAATACACACATCTCACTGTATAGGTCTAGAATATTTTTATCTCGGTAAAGAGGAGTTAGCCGTAATGGCCGACGCGAACAAGATGCCAAATCCAAATACGCAGCGAAAGCAAGGTAGCACTACCTCACAGCAGCAAGATAAGGAGAGAGACAAACCCTACTTCCCCAGACCTAAGAATAAGGTCGGTCGTACAATTCCAAAACCAGCAAATTTATCAAAAGCAGAAACCGTACTGACTAACGACCCGCTCTGGAAGGATTCCTTCGTCATTGACGGAGAGACGGGGTTTACCAGTGAGGAGCCCACCCGCACCTTCGAAGCCGACGCAGCAGGATACGTCAACTTGATCGAGTCAGAGTACAAAGCGATCGCTGACGTGGATAAGAACTACGCCAAAGCGGTATCTCAATCAGCACATTCCTACTACCACATTGTGCTGTACTGGTACACGCACGCGCTTCGTGCGCAAAAGAATGGGACCGCGTCTCTACCTCAAGAGCGCCTCGTCCAATTCGTGCAGGGCTACGGCTCCGCACAGATCGCTTCCGGTGCAGGTGAATACCTGGAAGGCCTCGGCGACTACGCCGACATGACGGGCGTCAAGCACCGTCTACATGCGACCGAGCCCAATGACGATGGGCATTTCGGTCACATAGCCCACCAGACCCACGGTTTCTATGAAACCCTCCCAGCACCGGCTATCGCGCTGCATCGTTTAGCAGCCGATATTGCAGAAACCCAACGCACAGCGGGACCCTCGGATGAGTGGATGCCGCCAGGGCTAGCCCCAGCGCAACCACGAGTGGACCCACCTGCCCCCAACCCTGAGCACGCCAACAACCAAGAACAGCGTATGCTCAATGAAGAAGGAGCAGCCGATGTCGATAGTGAAGGAGGAGATGACGACGACATTGATGATGCGCCACAAGAACCAGCGCCTGTCCGGTCCTTACCGACCGTGAACCTTCTAGGATGGCAGCGGGCTAAGATTCTAACAGCGAATCAACTTAGCGAACTTCGGGACATCGTCCGGCCCGAGGACCCACGAGACGGACTCATAAACTTCAGATATAGTGTGAATAGAGCACTCTTCGAATTTGTGGAGCGTAGGCTCCGCGAGTGCAAGCGCTATAAGCTGTCGATCATACCCAATACCACAGGAGGGTCAATCGTACAGCAAGTGATCTGGAAACCATTAGAACCGGTAACGAGTCGTTTCATTCCAGCAATAGCAGGAGTGGGTGTCGCTACTTCACGCACCACTCTACCACTGAGGGCGGCAATAGCCGCTAAAGTCATGTGTTACCGCACATTAAGGCGAGAGCTCGAGACAGATGACGGTGTAGTGGTTAACACCTGGGCCTGTTTCTCTTTTCAAGGATACAGAGCCGTACCACAAAACTGGCGTGGCAACCGCAACGCCCTTATACACCGAGGCTATGATGGCCTAATCAATTATGCGCCTTTTAAGACGCAAGTCACGCCTCGCAACGATACGCTACTAGAATACCTTAATAAATTCAAGACGTATTGAGCGTAACAAAACCGCTAAGACACCCCATATAAAAAACCGTTGGAGCAAGGGGTTTTTTTTTTTTGATATATAGGATGGCAACACTCGAACTGTTTACATCTCCGCGTATCTAAAATTTGTGAAAAATAACATTTAAATATCTAAATGGTATCCAAGTGTCAAAACAAAGTGTAATAAGTATTTTGTAATAGTGATATTGTTTGTGACAATTTTTAACCAGTGAAATATCAACTAAGACAATAAAGAACCAATCACTGAAGACTGGATTAAGTGCGTTGGTTGTGACGAGTGGTGGCATGAGCAATGCACGGCACACGTAGGTGGTGCTGACTTCGTATGTGATTTGTGTGAAAAATAACATTAATTAGTAACCGCGCAGTTTTACACTACCCGCGCATTCTTATCCATCTAGCTGCGCAATCTTATACTACCGGTAGTGTAAGACTGCGCATTTCCCTTTTTTTAATTTAATTTTAAAAGCATAAAAACTTTTGATCTCAATGGTTAATCTTCAAGGCATTAGATTGTTTATTAATTAAAGTTTAATATATTAAAAGTTGATTTACCTGCTATTATTAGTTTTTATTTTAAAGCTTCTGATACCTTAGGTGCGCAGTCTTACACCACCCTACCCTAACTTTAGTTCAAAGCAAATCTTAATTCTTCGAAAATCGTATCATTAAAGCATACATTGTGGTGCTGATCTTGTTATGTGAATGGCAAAACTTATGTATGTTCTTATTGCTGTGGTACCTACTTAGTTTTGGTGGTTCAAATAAAATCTTTTTCTTTACATAATTATACAATTTTTTAATTAATCCCAGCAATTCCTTTATACATTGAGTCACTTTCATTTCTAAAAAAAATGTTCTCACACAGTTATACTTTGTTTCATATAAATACTCCTAGGTACCTATATTAAACAAAATTATTTAGATAATTTCTTTTTCACACATTGGCATATACTTAGCTTGCCACCAGGCGATAATACACACATCTCACTGTATAGGTCTAGAATATTTTTATCTCGGTAAAGAGGAGTTAGCCGTAATGGCCGACGCGAACAAGATGCCAAATCCAAATACGCAGCGAAAGCAAGGTAGCACTACCTCACAGCAGCAAGATAAGGAGAGAGACAAACCCTACTTCCCCAGACCTAAGAATAAGGTCGGTCGTACAATTCCAAAACCAGCAAATTTATCAAAAGCAGAAACCGTACTGACTAACGACCCGCTCTGGAAGGATTCCTTCGTCATTGACGGAGAGACGGGGTTTACCAGTGAGGAGCCCACCCGCACCTTCGAAGCCGACGCAGCAGGATACGTCAACTTGATCGAGTCAGAGTACAAAGCGATCGCTGACGTGGATAAGAACTACGCCAAAGCGGTATCTCAATCAGCACATTCCTACTACCACATTGTGCTGTACTGGTACACGCACGCGCTTCGTGCGCAAAAGAATGGGACCGCGTCTCTACCTCAAGAGCGCCTCGTCCAATTCGTGCAGGGCTACGGCTCCGCACAGATCGCTTCCGGTGCAGGTGAATACCTGGAAGGCCTCGGCGACTACGCCGACATGACGGGCGTCAAGCACCGTCTACATGCGACCGAGCCCAATGACGATGGGCATTTCGGTCACATAGCCCACCAGACCCACGGTTTCTATGAAACCCTCCCAGCACCGGCTATCGCGCTGCATCGTTTAGCAGCCGATATTGCAGAAACCCAACGCACAGCGGGACCCTCGGATGAGTGGATGCCGCCAGGGCTAGCCCCAGCGCAACCACGAGTGGACCCACCTGCCCCCAACCCTGAGCACGCCAACAACCAAGAACAGCGTATGCTCAATGAAGAAGGAGCAGCCGATGTCGATAGTGAAGGAGGAGATGACGACGACATTGATGATGCGCCACAAGAACCAGCGCCTGTCCGGTCCTTACCGACCGTGAACCTTCTAGGATGGCAGCGGGCTAAGATTCTAACAGCGAATCAACTTAGCGAACTTCGGGACATCGTCCGGCCCGAGGACCCACGAGACGGACTCATAAACTTCAGATATAGTGTGAATAGAGCACTCTTCGAATTTGTGGAGCGTAGGCTCCGCGAGTGCAAGCGCTATAAGCTGTCGATCATACCCAATACCACAGGAGGGTCAATCGTACAGCAAGTGATCTGGAAACCATTAGAACCGGTAACGAGTCGTTTCATTCCAGCAATAGCAGGAGTGGGTGTCGCTACTTCACGCACCACTCTACCACTGAGGGCGGCAATAGCCGCTAAAGTCATGTGTTACCGCACATTAAGGCGAGAGCTCGAGACAGATGACGGTGTAGTGGTTAACACCTGGGCCTGTTTCTCTTTTCAAGGATACAGAGCCGTACCACAAAACTGGCGTGGCAACCGCAACGCCCTTATACACCGAGGCTATGATGGCCTAATCAATTATGCGCCTTTTAAGACGCAAGTCACGCCTCGCAACGATACGCTACTAGAATACCTTAATAAATTCAAGACGTATTGAGCGTAACAAAACCGCTAAGACACCCCATATAAAAAACCGTTGGAGCAAGGGGTTTTTTTTTTTTGATATATAGGATGGCAACACTCGAACTGTTTACATCTCCGCGTATCTAAAATTTGTGAAAAATAACATTTAAATATCTAAATGGTATCCAAGTGTCAAAACAAAGTGTAATAAGTATTTTGTAATAGTGATATTGTTTGTGACAATTTTTAACCAGTGAAATATCAACTAAGACAATAAAGAACCAATCACTGAAGACTGGATTAAGTGCGTTGGTTGTGACGAGTGGTGGCATGAGCAATGCACGGCACACGTAGGTGGTGCTGACTTCGTATGTGATTTGTGTGAAAAATAACATTAATTAGTAACCGCGCAGTTTTACACTACCCGCGCATTCTTATCCATCTAGCTGCGCAATCTTATACTACCGGTAGTGTAAGACTGCGCATTTCCCTTTTTTTAATTTAATTTTAAAAGCATAAAAACTTTTGATCTCAATGGTTAATCTTCAAGGCATTAGATTGTTTATTAATTAAAGTTTAATATATTAAAAGTTGATTTACCTGCTATTATTAGTTTTTATTTTAAAGCTTCTGATACCTTAGGTGCGCAGTCTTACACCACCCTACCCTAACTTTAGTTCAAAGCAAATCTTAATTCTTCGAAAATCGTATCATTAAAGCATACATTGTGGTGCTGATCTTGTTATGTGAATGGCAAAACTTATGTATGTTCTTATTGCTGTGGTACCTACTTAGTTTTGGTGGTTCAAATAAAATCTTTTTCTTTACATAATTATACAATTTTTTAATTAATCCCAGCAATTCCTTTATACATTGAGTCACTTTCATTTCTAAAAAAAATGTTCTCACACAGTTATACTTTGTTTCATATAAATACTCCTAGGTACCTATATTAAACAAAATTATTTAGATAATTTCTTTTTCACACATTGGCATATACTTAGCTTGCCACCAGGCGATAATACACACATCTCACTGTATAGGTCTAGAATATTTTTATCTCGGTAAAGAGGAGTTAGCCGTAATGGCCGACGCGAACAAGATGCCAAATCCAAATACGCAGCGAAAGCAAGGTAGCACTACCTCACAGCAGCAAGATAAGGAGAGAGACAAACCCTACTTCCCCAGACCTAAGAATAAGGTCGGTCGTACAATTCCAAAACCAGCAAATTTATCAAAAGCAGAAACCGTACTGACTAACGACCCGCTCTGGAAGGATTCCTTCGTCATTGACGGAGAGACGGGGTTTACCAGTGAGGAGCCCACCCGCACCTTCGAAGCCGACGCAGCAGGATACGTCAACTTGATCGAGTCAGAGTACAAAGCGATCGCTGACGTGGATAAGAACTACGCCAAAGCGGTATCTCAATCAGCACATTCCTACTACCACATTGTGCTGTACTGGTACACGCACGCGCTTCGTGCGCAAAAGAATGGGACCGCGTCTCTACCTCAAGAGCGCCTCGTCCAATTCGTGCAGGGCTACGGCTCCGCACAGATCGCTTCCGGTGCAGGTGAATACCTGGAAGGCCTCGGCGACTACGCCGACATGACGGGCGTCAAGCACCGTCTACATGCGACCGAGCCCAATGACGATGGGCATTTCGGTCACATAGCCCACCAGACCCACGGTTTCTATGAAACCCTCCCAGCACCGGCTATCGCGCTGCATCGTTTAGCAGCCGATATTGCAGAAACCCAACGCACAGCGGGACCCTCGGATGAGTGGATGCCGCCAGGGCTAGCCCCAGCGCAACCACGAGTGGACCCACCTGCCCCCAACCCTGAGCACGCCAACAACCAAGAACAGCGTATGCTCAATGAAGAAGGAGCAGCCGATGTCGATAGTGAAGGAGGAGATGACGACGACATTGATGATGCGCCACAAGAACCAGCGCCTGTCCGGTCCTTACCGACCGTGAACCTTCTAGGATGGCAGCGGGCTAAGATTCTAACAGCGAATCAACTTAGCGAACTTCGGGACATCGTCCGGCCCGAGGACCCACGAGACGGACTCATAAACTTCAGATATAGTGTGAATAGAGCACTCTTCGAATTTGTGGAGCGTAGGCTCCGCGAGTGCAAGCGCTATAAGCTGTCGATCATACCCAATACCACAGGAGGGTCAATCGTACAGCAAGTGATCTGGAAACCATTAGAACCGGTAACGAGTCGTTTCATTCCAGCAATAGCAGGAGTGGGTGTCGCTACTTCACGCACCACTCTACCACTGAGGGCGGCAATAGCCGCTAAAGTCATGTGTTACCGCACATTAAGGCGAGAGCTCGAGACAGATGACGGTGTAGTGGTTAACACCTGGGCCTGTTTCTCTTTTCAAGGATACAGAGCCGTACCACAAAACTGGCGTGGCAACCGCAACGCCCTTATACACCGAGGCTATGATGGCCTAATCAATTATGCGCCTTTTAAGACGCAAGTCACGCCTCGCAACGATACGCTACTAGAATACCTTAATAAATTCAAGACGTATTGAGCGTAACAAAACCGCTAAGACACCCCATATAAAAAACCGTTGGAGCAAGGGGTTTTTTTTTTTTGATATATAGGATGGCAACACTCGAACTGTTTACATCTCCGCGTATCTAAAATTTGTGAAAAATAACATTTAAATATCTAAATGGTATCCAAGTGTCAAAACAAAGTGTAATAAGTATTTTGTAATAGTGATATTGTTTGTGACAATTTTTAACCAGTGAAATATCAACTAAGACAATAAAGAACCAATCACTGAAGACTGGATTAAGTGCGTTGGTTGTGACGAGTGGTGGCATGAGCAATGCACGGCACACGTAGGTGGTGCTGACTTCGTATGTGATTTGTGTGAAAAATAACATTAATTAGTAACCGCGCAGTTTTACACTACCCGCGCATTCTTATCCATCTAGCTGCGCAATCTTATACTACCGGTAGTGTAAGACTGCGCATTTCCCTTTTTTTAATTTAATTTTAAAAGCATAAAAACTTTTGATCTCAATGGTTAATCTTCAAGGCATTAGATTGTTTATTAATTAAAGTTTAATATATTAAAAGTTGATTTACCTGCTATTATTAGTTTTTATTTTAAAGCTTCTGATACCTTAGGTGCGCAGTCTTACACCACCCTACCCTAACTTTAGTTCAAAGCAAATCTTAATTCTTCGAAAATCGTATCATTAAAGCATACATTGTGGTGCTGATCTTGTTATGTGAATGGCAAAACTTATGTATGTTCTTATTGCTGTGGTACCTACTTAGTTTTGGTGGTTCAAATAAAATCTTTTTCTTTACATAATTATACAATTTTTTAATTAATCCCAGCAATTCCTTTATACATTGAGTCACTTTCATTTCTAAAAAAAATGTTCTCACACAGTTATACTTTGTTTCATATAAATACTCCTAGGTACCTATATTAAACAAAATTATTTAGATAATTTCTTTTTCACACATTGGCATATACTTAGCTTGCCACCAGGCGATAATACACACATCTCACTGTATAGGTCTAGAATATTTTTATCTCGGTAAAGAGGAGTTAGCCGTAATGGCCGACGCGAACAAGATGCCAAATCCAAATACGCAGCGAAAGCAAGGTAGCACTACCTCACAGCAGCAAGATAAGGAGAGAGACAAACCCTACTTCCCCAGACCTAAGAATAAGGTCGGTCGTACAATTCCAAAACCAGCAAATTTATCAAAAGCAGAAACCGTACTGACTAACGACCCGCTCTGGAAGGATTCCTTCGTCATTGACGGAGAGACGGGGTTTACCAGTGAGGAGCCCACCCGCACCTTCGAAGCCGACGCAGCAGGATACGTCAACTTGATCGAGTCAGAGTACAAAGCGATCGCTGACGTGGATAAGAACTACGCCAAAGCGGTATCTCAATCAGCACATTCCTACTACCACATTGTGCTGTACTGGTACACGCACGCGCTTCGTGCGCAAAAGAATGGGACCGCGTCTCTACCTCAAGAGCGCCTCGTCCAATTCGTGCAGGGCTACGGCTCCGCACAGATCGCTTCCGGTGCAGGTGAATACCTGGAAGGCCTCGGCGACTACGCCGACATGACGGGCGTCAAGCACCGTCTACATGCGACCGAGCCCAATGACGATGGGCATTTCGGTCACATAGCCCACCAGACCCACGGTTTCTATGAAACCCTCCCAGCACCGGCTATCGCGCTGCATCGTTTAGCAGCCGATATTGCAGAAACCCAACGCACAGCGGGACCCTCGGATGAGTGGATGCCGCCAGGGCTAGCCCCAGCGCAACCACGAGTGGACCCACCTGCCCCCAACCCTGAGCACGCCAACAACCAAGAACAGCGTATGCTCAATGAAGAAGGAGCAGCCGATGTCGATAGTGAAGGAGGAGATGACGACGACATTGATGATGCGCCACAAGAACCAGCGCCTGTCCGGTCCTTACCGACCGTGAACCTTCTAGGATGGCAGCGGGCTAAGATTCTAACAGCGAATCAACTTAGCGAACTTCGGGACATCGTCCGGCCCGAGGACCCACGAGACGGACTCATAAACTTCAGATATAGTGTGAATAGAGCACTCTTCGAATTTGTGGAGCGTAGGCTCCGCGAGTGCAAGCGCTATAAGCTGTCGATCATACCCAATACCACAGGAGGGTCAATCGTACAGCAAGTGATCTGGAAACCATTAGAACCGGTAACGAGTCGTTTCATTCCAGCAATAGCAGGAGTGGGTGTCGCTACTTCACGCACCACTCTACCACTGAGGGCGGCAATAGCCGCTAAAGTCATGTGTTACCGCACATTAAGGCGAGAGCTCGAGACAGATGACGGTGTAGTGGTTAACACCTGGGCCTGTTTCTCTTTTCAAGGATACAGAGCCGTACCACAAAACTGGCGTGGCAACCGCAACGCCCTTATACACCGAGGCTATGATGGCCTAATCAATTATGCGCCTTTTAAGACGCAAGTCACGCCTCGCAACGATACGCTACTAGAATACCTTAATAAATTCAAGACGTATTGAGCGTAACAAAACCGCTAAGACACCCCATATAAAAAACCGTTGGAGCAAGGGGTTTTTTTTTTTTGATATATAGGATGGCAACACTCGAACTGTTTACATCTCCGCGTATCTAAAATTTGTGAAAAATAACATTTAAATATCTAAATGGTATCCAAGTGTCAAAACAAAGTGTAATAAGTATTTTGTAATAGTGATATTGTTTGTGACAATTTTTAACCAGTGAAATATCAACTAAGACAATAAAGAACCAATCACTGAAGACTGGATTAAGTGCGTTGGTTGTGACGAGTGGTGGCATGAGCAATGCACGGCACACGTAGGTGGTGCTGACTTCGTATGTGATTTGTGTGAAAAATAACATTAATTAGTAACCGCGCAGTTTTACACTACCCGCGCATTCTTATCCATCTAGCTGCGCAATCTTATACTACCGGTAGTGTAAGACTGCGCATTTCCCTTTTTTTAATTTAATTTTAAAAGCATAAAAACTTTTGATCTCAATGGTTAATCTTCAAGGCATTAGATTGTTTATTAATTAAAGTTTAATATATTAAAAGTTGATTTACCTGCTATTATTAGTTTTTATTTTAAAGCTTCTGATACCTTAGGTGCGCAGTCTTACACCACCCTACCCTAACTTTAGTTCAAAGCAAATCTTAATTCTTCGAAAATCGTATCATTAAAGCATACATTGTGGTGCTGATCTTGTTATGTGAATGGCAAAACTTATGTATGTTCTTATTGCTGTGGTACCTACTTAGTTTTGGTGGTTCAAATAAAATCTTTTTCTTTACATAATTATACAATTTTTTAATTAATCCCAGCAATTCCTTTATACATTGAGTCACTTTCATTTCTAAAAAAAATGTTCTCACACAGTTATACTTTGTTTCATATAAATACTCCTAGGTACCTATATTAAACAAAATTATTTAGATAATTTCTTTTTCACACATTGGCATATACTTAGCTTGCCACCAGGCGATAATACACACATCTCACTGTATAGGTCTAGAATATTTTTATCTCGGTAAAGAGGAGTTAGCCGTAATGGCCGACGCGAACAAGATGCCAAATCCAAATACGCAGCGAAAGCAAGGTAGCACTACCTCACAGCAGCAAGATAAGGAGAGAGACAAACCCTACTTCCCCAGACCTAAGAATAAGGTCGGTCGTACAATTCCAAAACCAGCAAATTTATCAAAAGCAGAAACCGTACTGACTAACGACCCGCTCTGGAAGGATTCCTTCGTCATTGACGGAGAGACGGGGTTTACCAGTGAGGAGCCCACCCGCACCTTCGAAGCCGACGCAGCAGGATACGTCAACTTGATCGAGTCAGAGTACAAAGCGATCGCTGACGTGGATAAGAACTACGCCAAAGCGGTATCTCAATCAGCACATTCCTACTACCACATTGTGCTGTACTGGTACACGCACGCGCTTCGTGCGCAAAAGAATGGGACCGCGTCTCTACCTCAAGAGCGCCTCGTCCAATTCGTGCAGGGCTACGGCTCCGCACAGATCGCTTCCGGTGCAGGTGAATACCTGGAAGGCCTCGGCGACTACGCCGACATGACGGGCGTCAAGCACCGTCTACATGCGACCGAGCCCAATGACGATGGGCATTTCGGTCACATAGCCCACCAGACCCACGGTTTCTATGAAACCCTCCCAGCACCGGCTATCGCGCTGCATCGTTTAGCAGCCGATATTGCAGAAACCCAACGCACAGCGGGACCCTCGGATGAGTGGATGCCGCCAGGGCTAGCCCCAGCGCAACCACGAGTGGACCCACCTGCCCCCAACCCTGAGCACGCCAACAACCAAGAACAGCGTATGCTCAATGAAGAAGGAGCAGCCGATGTCGATAGTGAAGGAGGAGATGACGACGACATTGATGATGCGCCACAAGAACCAGCGCCTGTCCGGTCCTTACCGACCGTGAACCTTCTAGGATGGCAGCGGGCTAAGATTCTAACAGCGAATCAACTTAGCGAACTTCGGGACATCGTCCGGCCCGAGGACCCACGAGACGGACTCATAAACTTCAGATATAGTGTGAATAGAGCACTCTTCGAATTTGTGGAGCGTAGGCTCCGCGAGTGCAAGCGCTATAAGCTGTCGATCATACCCAATACCACAGGAGGGTCAATCGTACAGCAAGTGATCTGGAAACCATTAGAACCGGTAACGAGTCGTTTCATTCCAGCAATAGCAGGAGTGGGTGTCGCTACTTCACGCACCACTCTACCACTGAGGGCGGCAATAGCCGCTAAAGTCATGTGTTACCGCACATTAAGGCGAGAGCTCGAGACAGATGACGGTGTAGTGGTTAACACCTGGGCCTGTTTCTCTTTTCAAGGATACAGAGCCGTACCACAAAACTGGCGTGGCAACCGCAACGCCCTTATACACCGAGGCTATGATGGCCTAATCAATTATGCGCCTTTTAAGACGCAAGTCACGCCTCGCAACGATACGCTACTAGAATACCTTAATAAATTCAAGACGTATTGAGCGTAACAAAACCGCTAAGACACCCCATATAAAAAACCGTTGGAGCAAGGGGTTTTTTTTTTTTGATATATAGGATGGCAACACTCGAACTGTTTACATCTCCGCGTATCTAAAATTTGTGAAAAATAACATTTAAATATCTAAATGGTATCCAAGTGTCAAAACAAAGTGTAATAAGTATTTTGTAATAGTGATATTGTTTGTGACAATTTTTAACCAGTGAAATATCAACTAAGACAATAAAGAACCAATCACTGAAGACTGGATTAAGTGCGTTGGTTGTGACGAGTGGTGGCATGAGCAATGCACGGCACACGTAGGTGGTGCTGACTTCGTATGTGATTTGTGTGAAAAATAACATTAATTAGTAACCGCGCAGTTTTACACTACCCGCGCATTCTTATCCATCTAGCTGCGCAATCTTATACTACCGGTAGTGTAAGACTGCGCATTTCCCTTTTTTTAATTTAATTTTAAAAGCATAAAAACTTTTGATCTCAATGGTTAATCTTCAAGGCATTAGATTGTTTATTAATTAAAGTTTAATATATTAAAAGTTGATTTACCTGCTATTATTAGTTTTTATTTTAAAGCTTCTGATACCTTAGGTGCGCAGTCTTACACCACCCTACCCTAACTTTAGTTCAAAGCAAATCTTAATTCTTCGAAAATCGTATCATTAAAGCATACATTGTGGTGCTGATCTTGTTATGTGAATGGCAAAACTTATGTATGTTCTTATTGCTGTGGTACCTACTTAGTTTTGGTGGTTCAAATAAAATCTTTTTCTTTACATAATTATACAATTTTTTAATTAATCCCAGCAATTCCTTTATACATTGAGTCACTTTCATTTCTAAAAAAAATGTTCTCACACAGTTATACTTTGTTTCATATAAATACTCCTAGGTACCTATATTAAACAAAATTATTTAGATAATTTCTTTTTCACACATTGGCATATACTTAGCTTGCCACCAGGCGATAATACACACATCTCACTGTATAGGTCTAGAATATTTTTATCTCGGTAAAGAGGAGTTAGCCGTAATGGCCGACGCGAACAAGATGCCAAATCCAAATACGCAGCGAAAGCAAGGTAGCACTACCTCACAGCAGCAAGATAAGGAGAGAGACAAACCCTACTTCCCCAGACCTAAGAATAAGGTCGGTCGTACAATTCCAAAACCAGCAAATTTATCAAAAGCAGAAACCGTACTGACTAACGACCCGCTCTGGAAGGATTCCTTCGTCATTGACGGAGAGACGGGGTTTACCAGTGAGGAGCCCACCCGCACCTTCGAAGCCGACGCAGCAGGATACGTCAACTTGATCGAGTCAGAGTACAAAGCGATCGCTGACGTGGATAAGAACTACGCCAAAGCGGTATCTCAATCAGCACATTCCTACTACCACATTGTGCTGTACTGGTACACGCACGCGCTTCGTGCGCAAAAGAATGGGACCGCGTCTCTACCTCAAGAGCGCCTCGTCCAATTCGTGCAGGGCTACGGCTCCGCACAGATCGCTTCCGGTGCAGGTGAATACCTGGAAGGCCTCGGCGACTACGCCGACATGACGGGCGTCAAGCACCGTCTACATGCGACCGAGCCCAATGACGATGGGCATTTCGGTCACATAGCCCACCAGACCCACGGTTTCTATGAAACCCTCCCAGCACCGGCTATCGCGCTGCATCGTTTAGCAGCCGATATTGCAGAAACCCAACGCACAGCGGGACCCTCGGATGAGTGGATGCCGCCAGGGCTAGCCCCAGCGCAACCACGAGTGGACCCACCTGCCCCCAACCCTGAGCACGCCAACAACCAAGAACAGCGTATGCTCAATGAAGAAGGAGCAGCCGATGTCGATAGTGAAGGAGGAGATGACGACGACATTGATGATGCGCCACAAGAACCAGCGCCTGTCCGGTCCTTACCGACCGTGAACCTTCTAGGATGGCAGCGGGCTAAGATTCTAACAGCGAATCAACTTAGCGAACTTCGGGACATCGTCCGGCCCGAGGACCCACGAGACGGACTCATAAACTTCAGATATAGTGTGAATAGAGCACTCTTCGAATTTGTGGAGCGTAGGCTCCGCGAGTGCAAGCGCTATAAGCTGTCGATCATACCCAATACCACAGGAGGGTCAATCGTACAGCAAGTGATCTGGAAACCATTAGAACCGGTAACGAGTCGTTTCATTCCAGCAATAGCAGGAGTGGGTGTCGCTACTTCACGCACCACTCTACCACTGAGGGCGGCAATAGCCGCTAAAGTCATGTGTTACCGCACATTAAGGCGAGAGCTCGAGACAGATGACGGTGTAGTGGTTAACACCTGGGCCTGTTTCTCTTTTCAAGGATACAGAGCCGTACCACAAAACTGGCGTGGCAACCGCAACGCCCTTATACACCGAGGCTATGATGGCCTAATCAATTATGCGCCTTTTAAGACGCAAGTCACGCCTCGCAACGATACGCTACTAGAATACCTTAATAAATTCAAGACGTATTGAGCGTAACAAAACCGCTAAGACACCCCATATAAAAAACCGTTGGAGCAAGGGGTTTTTTTTTTTTGATATATAGGATGGCAACACTCGAACTGTTTACATCTCCGCGTATCTAAAATTTGTGAAAAATAACATTTAAATATCTAAATGGTATCCAAGTGTCAAAACAAAGTGTAATAAGTATTTTGTAATAGTGATATTGTTTGTGACAATTTTTAACCAGTGAAATATCAACTAAGACAATAAAGAACCAATCACTGAAGACTGGATTAAGTGCGTTGGTTGTGACGAGTGGTGGCATGAGCAATGCACGGCACACGTAGGTGGTGCTGACTTCGTATGTGATTTGTGTGAAAAATAACATTAATTAGTAACCGCGCAGTTTTACACTACCCGCGCATTCTTATCCATCTAGCTGCGCAATCTTATACTACCGGTAGTGTAAGACTGCGCATTTCCCTTTTTTTAATTTAATTTTAAAAGCATAAAAACTTTTGATCTCAATGGTTAATCTTCAAGGCATTAGATTGTTTATTAATTAAAGTTTAATATATTAAAAGTTGATTTACCTGCTATTATTAGTTTTTATTTTAAAGCTTCTGATACCTTAGGTGCGCAGTCTTACACCACCCTACCCTAACTTTAGTTCAAAGCAAATCTTAATTCTTCGAAAATCGTATCATTAAAGCATACATTGTGGTGCTGATCTTGTTATGTGAATGGCAAAACTTATGTATGTTCTTATTGCTGTGGTACCTACTTAGTTTTGGTGGTTCAAATAAAATCTTTTTCTTTACATAATTATACAATTTTTTAATTAATCCCAGCAATTCCTTTATACATTGAGTCACTTTCATTTCTAAAAAAAATGTTCTCACACAGTTATACTTTGTTTCATATAAATACTCCTAGGTACCTATATTAAACAAAATTATTTAGATAATTTCTTTTTCACACATTGGCATATACTTAGCTTGCCACCAGGCGATAATACACACATCTCACTGTATAGGTCTAGAATATTTTTATCTCGGTAAAGAGGAGTTAGCCGTAATGGCCGACGCGAACAAGATGCCAAATCCAAATACGCAGCGAAAGCAAGGTAGCACTACCTCACAGCAGCAAGATAAGGAGAGAGACAAACCCTACTTCCCCAGACCTAAGAATAAGGTCGGTCGTACAATTCCAAAACCAGCAA